>OX415249.1:143962591-145391591 GCA_948329865.1 Linaria vulgaris | reverse complement strand
AAAGTAAACAGAGAACAATCTGAAATAATTTGTTTAAAACCATAAGAAAGTAAACAAGTAGTAAGTTTTGTGTACCACTGTTTGGATGCGTATTGGAGGCCATACAGACTCTTCTTGAGGAGGCCAACCCTTTGATCTGAGGTTCACCTTATCCAGGAGGAAACTTCATGTAAATTTCCTTATCAAGATCTCCATGGAGGAAAGCATTGTTGACATCCAGTTGCTTTAGAAACCAGTTCTGAGATGTAGTTAGGGCAATTAGAACTCTGACTGTAGTGATCTTAGCAATAGGAGAAAAGGTGTCAAAATAATCCAAGCCTTCTTCCTGGGTATACCTCTTTGCCAATAGTCTAGCCTTAATCTTTCCATAGAACCATCTGCTTTGTATTTAATCTTCTAGACCCACCTTCAACCAACACAATTTTGACCTTGTGGAAGAGTTTTAGAACCCAAGTGTTAGTTTTCTCTAAGGCTTTAATCTCAGCTTTCATAGCCTTTTGCCACTCACTGTTTTTGTTTGCTTGAGAGAAGGATTTGGGCTTAGTGAGAGTAGTAATAGAAGTGGTAAAGGCTTTATGTTTAGGGCCCAATCTAGAAGTACTTATGTACTGAGTGATGGGATATCTGATCAAGGAGTTGTTGGCTCTATGAAGAGACTAGGGGAGAGAGTAATCATAGTCTTGTAAATATGAAGGGGAGCAGTGTGTCTAGAAGATCTTCTAGTGAGTTCACTTGTGGAAGGCTTAGATGTACCTTGTGCAACATCAATGTGTTGCACTGTGTCTGTTGGCTCATAAGTTCCAGTATCATGTTGTTGCATAGGTGGAGGAATATTAGAAACATTGTGAGTGGACTCCAGAGTGAATGAGTGAGCATTATCCACTGGCTGCTCAATTTCAGGAGTTGAAGGGAAGTTTGTAGTTGTGGTGGTAAGCTGAACTATCATCAGAAGTGCAGGTGACTGAGCAGGTTGCTGCAGTGGATAAACATCATGTACTAGCTGCTGGGATACACTTATAAAAGGATCAGTACAAACCTTAGTAGTATGAGAAAGATTATAAGCAGTAAAATGTGTGTTATGCTTCATATTTTTAAGAAGGAATATGCTCTCATAGAACACAACATTTCTTGATATAAAGAGTTTATTTGTGAGCATGTCCATAAGTAAGTAACGCTTAGTACCAGAGGGATAATCTAAGAAGATACATTAAGTGGCTCTAGGATCAAATTCGTGTCTTTGTGCAGTAATAGTAGATGCATAACCTAGACAACCAAAGCTTCTTAGTAAACTATAATCAGCTACTTTGTTATATAGTAACTCATATGGAGTTTTACTATCAATAACCTTGTAAGGTAACCTGTTAATGATGAAGACGGCTATGGAGATGCAGTTACTCTAGTAAGTGAGAGGAACTCTAGATTGAAACTACAAGGATCTGGCAACTTGAAGAAGATGTTGGTGTTTTCTTTCCACCAGTCCATTCTATTGTGGAGTCTCCACACAACTTGTTTGATGAGTGATGCCATGAGTGTTGTAAAAGCTAGGCATTTTGAATTCATTGCCATTATCTGATCTAAGAATATTAATATTCACAGAAAATTGAGTAAAAACTAGCTTCTAGAATGTGACAAGAATGGGCCTTACTTCAGCTTTGAGCTTCATTAGATACAGCCAAGTGCATCTAGAGTAGTCATCAACTATAGTGAAAAAGTATTTATATCCTTCATGAGAAGCAACAGAGAAGGGACCCCAAATCTAACAGTGTATTAACTCAAAAATGCAGTTAGTCTTAGTAGTGCTCACAGGAAATGGAAGATGTTTTTGCTTAGAAAAATGACAGACATCACAATATTGCTCTTTATTAGTTCTGAAATGAGGAATACATTTGATAGATTGAAGCTTTTCAATAGAGGTGTGACCAAGTCTATTATGCCAGAATTGAAAATCACTTCTAGTTGCAGAATTACAAGTGTTCAAAAGAAGAGTAACATTGTTTGCAGCGGTGAAAGGCTGCAAGATGTACAAATCATTTCTCAAATCAACAAAACCAATCATCCTCTTGAGCCTGGAATTCTGTAACAGACAATGTGTGTGCATAAAAGTTAACTGAATGTCTGTATGTTTAGTGAGTTTAGAGATAGAAAGCAAGTTATGAGTGAAACTAGGGACAAACAGAACATTATGCGAAGTAACATTGTTTGTGAGCACAACAGAACCTATATGAGTGGCTATAGTAGTATTGTTGTTAGGTAACTAAATTACCACATTAAAGGGTTCAGGAGTAGAGATAAACCAGCTAATATCACAAATCATGTGATCTGTTGCACCTGTATCAAGGATCCATACTTGACTATAACTCTTAAAGGAAGCCGAATTTAGAGCAAAGGTTCCAAAAATACTAGGATTGGTTGTAACAGTAGCAGCATAATGATGAGCTGGTTCATGTGTAGTAGGAGGCAACATTTTGTTCTCCTTAGCGTGCTTGTAAGCTCGGAATTCCTCAAAGACATTTTTATGAGAAGAATGAGATGTTGATGACTGGGATTGGGAGACACCAGGACCAGACTCACTCATCATGACAGGGGCCATAGCAGGATTTGCATTGTGAAGGGGATTTGGATTAGTTCTCCTTCCTGTGGGACCGGTCCAATCATGGGGTAACCATTAAGCTGGAAACATGAGTCAATAGTGTGACCATGGGAGTTGTAGTGAGTGCATTTAAGTATCTTTTCTCCCCTTTGCGCAGCTTCTTCTTGTTATTGTTGTTGTTAGTTCCTTGAGTGAATGTAAAAGGATTCTGGGTAGCATTATAGTTCCTCTGGCATGTGAATAATGCCATAGATTCAAGAGTACCAATAGTGGAGGAATACACCTTTCTTTGATCCTCCTCTTAAAGTAAGAGGGAGTAGACTCTAGAAAGATTAGGCAAAGGGGTCATCATTAGAATTGGACTTTTTATAGCAGAATATGTGTCATTTAACCCCATCAGAAACTTTAAAACACAATCATTTTGCTGAATTTGTGTCATGGTTCTATTAACATTGCGGGTGCAATGTCCACAGGTACAAGCAACAATGGGCCTCTGACTAAGTAGTTCATCCCATAAAGTTTTGAAGCCATTATAGTACTCAGTGATAGGATTTCCACCTTGATGAATGGAAACCAAGGATTTTTGAAGATGATACACCCTGGATCTATCAGTTCTTGGGTATCTTGTTTTCAAATCATCCCACAACTCCACAGCAGAGGTGTGAAAGAGTAAACTCTGTTTGATTTCATACACAACAGAGTTCAAAAGACAAGAAAGGACTAACTCACTAGCCTTATCCAACAAAGATATTTGATAGCATCACTGCAAGGGGGTTGTGGCATAGAACCATCAATGAAACACATCTTATTCTTTACAGTGAGAGCCATAAGTATACCCTCACTCCATGACAGATAATTTTTGCCATCTAACTTGTCTCTAACAATAGATTGGCTAGTAAAATCATGTGATCCTAGGAAGAAAACAGAGCTAGAAGCTTCACTAGAATTCTTAGTAACAACAGGTGTAGAAGAACTCGAATCAGCTGGGGTAGTCATAACAACAAAATGAGATTTAGGGTTCGTAGATCACAAAATTTAGAAATTGCAGTGCACGGATCACAAAATCAACAAAATTAGGATTTATATATCACAAACTCAGAGAATTAGGGCAAAATAATCGCTCAGAATCGTACGAAGGACGAATCTAACCGACAAAATTGAGTAATGTAGCGGAAAAACCTCAGAATTCGTGGATTCCAGTGACGGATACCATGCCGTGTTCAACAATCACGGATCAAATCGACAAAAAGAAACGACTGAATTTTATTGATGAACAAAAATGATTACATAGCTTCGAGAGAGAATTCTTCTCTCTCCATTGTTGATTGTGAAGAACAGAATCAAAAAAGTGATGAATGAGATGAGCTAAGACCTATTTATATTATAACTAATTACAACGACAATATTAATTAGCCGCTTTCTATATAAGGAATAAACTAATTAAACAGGAAACTAAAAACTTTCTAAAAATGGAAAGTTTTGAAGAATTGTGCAAATTAACACTCGATGTGTTAATTTGCTGGATAATACTGCTAATATATGATATAGTTCGCAATTTTAATTCCACAAAGAATCTTGACTGAATTATGTATATACCGACCAAACTTGAATGCGTACACGTCTTAAAGGAAGGAAATCTCATAGCCTAACTACTTCAATTCCTTAGATATTAATAATCTTTAGCTTCAAGAATGTGGCAGCAGATAGACTCTATTCGCACTCTATACACCGAAAATCGCTTTCCATAGCAACAATTATCCAAATATACGGAAAGCGTCGAATTGCATTCAAACTTTCACAAAATATTGAAAGCCAAACAACGCATTCCATAAGTGACGTATTGAAAGCAAATTATTCAATACCCATGTCAATTATTGAATGCGTAAGATCTCTTTCTTTGCAATTTTTTTTTTAAAAAAAGCGAATTGAAATGTTTAGATACAAGAATATCGCTTTCCTTATAATTTTCAAATCAATTGTTCGAAAAGTTTAGATACAGCAAAATTGGTTTTGAAATCCAATTTTTGTTTTTTAAACTAACGTTGCCGCACCGAACCGCAACATTAATTAATTTGCTTAATGTTTTGATTTTCAATTCTTAATTACAATATAAATTTTATTCCACTTTCTAATAAAAAATCATTAGATTCAAAGTGCAAGCTTATGAACCGGAGCATAAAGCTCTATTTATTCTTAAAGGAGTAGTTTACAGTAACAACATATAGGTGGATGTGTAACAAGTAACAAATGTATACAATTTGGTCAATTAGTTACAAAAGTTAATTTAAAATATAATCTAACAAATAGTCTAGGATAGGATTGCCTATGAATCATCTTATTTTGGTCTTATTTCGTTCGAGTAACAAAATACCGTAAAAGGTTACAATGGGTTAATCAATTGTCAAACTAATGTTAATCAAATAGAATTCGGACTAGTTTGGTCCGGAACACCTATTACAAGTTGACTAGGCTTAATAAATAAAATTACGAAGTACAGAAAGTGTGTCAAACGGCAGGAATCCGATCTAAGCTGTATCAAATCGGGTACGTTCAATACATTGTATGCTTGGTGGTCCAATATCGAACTGAGGCCCTTCGATCTATAAGAGTATCGAACTAGGGTCCTTCGATGTAAGAATAAGCTAGTTTGTTGAGTATCGAATTGGTGTGCTTCGATCGAACATAGTGTATCGAATGCAGGGACGTCGATCGAACTCGGGGAATTCGATCGAATGTTGATGGTTCGATGCTGAGTGAATTGATGATAGTTGGAGTGCGTGCTGAGAGTGTCAGGGGACGGGGTATTTATAATCCTCGTGCCGCGCGCCCTAGTGGTTGTTGGGAAAAGTGCATCGAACTGGCATAGTTCGATCCAGTCGTTAGATCGAACCATATCCGTTCGATGCTCGTTCAGTATCGAATTTCGCCTGTTCGATGTACTATTACAGTTGGGCTTTCTTCTTGGCCGGCCCAATATTAGTATTGGGCCGTTCCTAAAATACCCCCATCATATAGTCCCCCCCAGTTTGGGAGACTGTATCGATCAGAGGGCGGGTTCCAAACTTATAAACTATATTTTTTATTTGTATCTTTATGATTATTATTTAGATAATGTTGAAAATCATGCCCCCGATTGGGAGGCGGTCTTGAACAGAGACCGGGTTCCAATTATGGAGACCTGAATGCTTGTCGTCGAAAATTATGCCCCCGATTGGGAGGTGCGGTCTGATAGACGCGCATCTCAATATATTGTTCCTCAACCTTTTTATTAATGTTGGTTTCTACGATCGAACGCTATTTGTTGGATCTTGCAGTCTGCATCGAATGTTGATGGTTCGATGTAAATATCGCGTATTTCTGTTATTCGACCGAACCGATGGCGTTCGATGCTCAAATATACATCGAATCAGGACGATTCGATGCTTGGCTTAATGGGCCTAACGGGCCTCAACGCCTATATAATGAGAGAAGGTGTTGGAGAAGCTCATTCTGCCTTTTGTTGAACTCACGCTCAATTGTAAGTAGTATCGAACGAGCGTGGTTCGATACAGGATGCATTGAATGCTTCTTGTTCGATGTTAGATGTATCGAACTATTATCGTTCGATCTAATGCCTTAGAAATTTTTTTCGTGCTTTTTGCTGAATGAGTAGGTTTCGTCTGTAGTTTCATTTAACAATTTTTTGTACTTTTTTCAGGCAATTTTGCTTCTCAATCGTTGTCGAATTTCCAACTGTAACCAAGGTAAACGATTATGCGCTTACTTTGCGGGTCACATTATTTTTGCTTTTTGAATGTTTATTTGAGCAACAACATATTTACTGTAATGCATTCTTTTACTCATCAAACAAAAAAAATTGAGCAACAACGTAATATTCACTTTGTTTGATAGATTAAATAGTGTATAAATTAAAGTCTGGTTTTACATTCCACACACTCAGTATTGAAGAATTAAGGAGAAGAAAAACGAATAATTGCGTCATTTACGTAAATGTGAGTAACGATAAAAACACTTTGTTTGATAGATTAAATAGTGTATAAATTAAAGTCTGGTTTTACATTCCACGCACTCAGTATTGAAGAATTAAGGAGAAGAAAAACGAATAATTGCGTCATTTACGTAAATGTGAGTAACGATAAAAACACTAAGACTAACTTTTACTGATTGCTGCAAGAGATTATTAAAGTGGAATACTAGGACAGTCGATGTTGTCTTACAGTTGTTCTCTACATGCGCTTGGTATTTGACGTTGTCTTATTAGAGTTCGACCTACAAGCTTGTTTTTTGTCATACCCATCACAACAAAACTCAAGGAGCAAGGAATGGTAGGTTGTTTGTACGACAAGAGCGAGATATTTAGTCGAGTTTCAATCAAATCGGGGTTAGGAAAGACAATAAAAAAAGTTTAGAGGAGAAAAATAAAATTATAAAATTGTAAACCAACTTCTATTCCACTTTTTCTGTAACCAGAGGCTTTGTTATATTAATTAGGTGTGTTTTGTTGAGTTTCAATCAAATTGGTGTTATGATAATGAATAAACAAAACTCTATTTGAGAAAAGTTAATTATGCAAAAGTTAAAAAATAATCATAGTTCCATTATTTCTTTTCCCAAAAAACTTTGTTATATTAATTTGATGCGTTTCCACTACAAGAATTGGGCCTCAATTGAGACCACAAATTAGGAACCGCAAGTTTATGAGACCGCAAAGCAACCGCATCGCGGTTGCTACACAATTGGAACCGCAACGCGGTCTCAATTGATCATCTGGACCAATTGGGACCGTGTCGCGGTTCCAATTGTCTTCAGTGGCTCAACTGGGACCGCGATGCGGTTCCAATTGTCTAAAGTTAAAATTGGGCTCTAATTTAGAGCCCAATTTTAACGAAAAGATTGGGCTCAAATTAAGAGCCCAATCTTATTAACATTCTGCAACCGCGATGTTGTTGCAGAATGTTGAATATATATACAAACACTGCTGCAAATCGTGATTTTCCCCCAAATCGCGATTTACAACAAACCCTAGCAGAGGACGGAGAGGATGCTGACTTGATGGCCGCTGTCGATTTAGGTGTTGACGATGAAGGGACGGAGGACGGAGAGGACGAAGACTCCGGAGAGGATGCAGGCGGGCCAGAGGACGCCGATCCCTTAGCCACCTTGGATGATACTTATGATGTGGGGATCAGTTCTGGTGATGAGGGGGTTGAATATTCGGATAGTACGGAGGAGTAGACCGGAGTTTATGATGGACTTTTATTATTGTTGTACTTTTATTAAATATGTATTTTTTATGTTTATGTCTTAATACTACTAATTTTTGTATATTTGCTCGGTCTTAATGATGGTAATTTTAGATTACATTATGTGTTGTTCTTGTCATTTAAAAATGCTTCACAAACTAAAAAATTTTACAAAAAATAAAATAACGTACAAAAATAAAACGCATTCTGCAAGCGCGTTGTGGTTCCAGAAACCAACGGCCAAAATTTTCTGCAAGAAAGAATGAAAATTGGAATGAATGTTTGAAGATAAGAGAAAAACCTTTTTGCAACCGCAACGCGGTCCCAGAAACCAACGGCCAACTATTTTTGCAACCGCTATACGGTTGCAGAAACAAGTAGACGTTACAATTAGCAACCTCAAGGCGGTTGCAGAAACAACTAGCCCTTAGTTTCTGGAACCGCGACGCGGTTGCAGAATTCCTACCGTTACTATTGGCAACCGCAACGCGGTTGCAAAACTTGAAATTTGTAACCGCATTGTGGTTACTAATAATATTCATACTTCAAAGTGATGTGTGTTCGATGATTTGAGGTACCACGTTAATAGTTTAGTTGATAACTACCCTAATAATAGTAAAAAGAACCTTAATTTCATTGTTACGTTGCAAATAAGGGCATTTTATATATGTCGGTCAAGTCGAGGGTTCGAAGCTGAACCGGCAAATTGATTTTAAGGGGAGGAGGTTAAACTTCCAACTCGTCCAATTCACTCAAAAGAAGTTTCTGACTCGCATAATCTACTCCAAGGATTTTATCATCAGTTGCTGAGAGGTAGATTTAATTATTTTGTTGCGTTTCAATTCATATCTATGCGTGTTATATGATAGTGTTGCTTTTATGAATTGTTGAAACGTGTTTTGGAGATTATTCGATTGTTTATTACGCTTACATGCACGCACGATAACCAACACGATTTTCGTTGGTTACCATATTTACGATCAAATATTTTCAGTTGGATAAATTATTTTATTGGTATAATTTAAAATGGCTTCTCTCTGTTGGTAATAACAATACCATTTTTTTGGATGCCGGACAGAAATTTTGTTGTGAATTTTGTCGTTGTATTGTTTTTCTTGGAATATTACAACAGATGCTAGCTAAAGATTTTTATATTTTCCTTTTGGAGTTCTACCTATACTTTTAATTGTATTAGTTACATGATTCTAGACAGAAGTGCAACAAGCTTTAGTAAAATCGAACAAAACAGTTTATAAACTAAGAGTCTTTCATTAATATATTATTGTTGTATAATTCTCGATAGCAGAAATTAATGTTCAATTTCATATACGTTGCGGTGTCATTAATCTGTTGCCTAATTGAGCTTATTTATTCTGCATTCTAGAGTT
Source organism: Linaria vulgaris (assembly GCA_948329865.1). Taxonomy (NCBI): domain Eukaryota; kingdom Viridiplantae; phylum Streptophyta; class Magnoliopsida; order Lamiales; family Plantaginaceae; genus Linaria; species Linaria vulgaris. The sequence continues at coordinate 145,382,370 of OX415249.1, read as the reverse complement.
TGGCAAAAGTGCAATTTAATTGTATCACAGAAGAAGGTCAAATTTAATCTGGATATAAATACTATTACAAGATGGCTAAACTGTAACCAGTAAATGTAATAATCGCATTATAAAAGATCTGTAAATTTACCAACGAAAAAGATTTTGGCATTTTCTTTAGTTTAGTCAGTTTGATAGCTAGGAGGAATAAGAGTATAAGACAGCTAACAACTTCTTATTGGCTAGCTCATTGATTTATTGCAACGTCGTTTTCTTTCTTACAATTATTTTAATAATTAAATTACGCAAATTCGTGAAACATTTTATTATGTTCTCTGTTCTGGACTTCTGTCGTCTTTGTTCTTTGACTGTATAGGGAAATTCCAGCTCAACTTTATTAAATGTGCACAATTTATTATGAGTGAAGTAGTTTTTTCTGGTCATGAGGCCCATATGCTCCTGGGGACTATCTCGCATGCCTCAGGCGGTGAACCCCGCACACATAATTGACATGAATTTGTGTTTATTTAAAAAAACGCAATGTTCCTAACAATGACATCCATGCCATCTTAAGAATTATACATTATTAGAATGTGCAGAAGGGAACTAAATAAAGCTAATAAGAAATAAATCATTTCCTAAATTACTTTTTCCGACTAAAGAAAATTGTAGCATTTCGGGTTCATGTGTAGGCGTGTAGCACCATTGTTGTAGTTATGTTATATGGTCGATGTAAGTAACATATTGCACGGCGTTAATTTCGACTCCATCTCCACATTTTGGTGTAATTATAAAAACCTTGTTGAGGTTTAGCAAATTACATGATAACTTGCATATTCGGATCGAATCAAACAGTAAAGAAGAGAGAAACATTGCAAGTTTTATTGAAGAAATAAAAGAAGAAAAAGAAAATCTTGATTCTTGATTCTGTTACAGAGATTGATCAGAGAAGAGAGAGAGAGAGAGAGAGATTTCTTGTTATCTCCTCATCTGTGTGTGCGTGTGTTTATATACAAGTGAGGTGAGCAATCCCAATTGTAAACGGATTGGAATTCCTCTAACTAATCAACTGACAAAAGCTGTTATCTAACAGTTGCTAAAATAGGAAAGTTAGTTACTAACTAACTAACCGAATTACAAAAAGTTGCTAAAAATAGAAACATTTACAAAATAAATTCCTGATTATTTTGATGATTTAACATTACATGACCTCTAACTGAAAGTCACTACAAGAAAAAGGGTTTTTAGCTAGGATTAAATCCGTAGCCAAAAACCCCATTTTCCGTAGCCAATGGTCATTGGCTACGGGTATTCGTAGCCAATGCCCGTAGTGGAAGCCTTCGTAGGCAATAGTCATTGGCTACGGATGGCCGTAGCCAATGACTATTGACTACAGATCTTCCATAACCAATAACGGAAGACTAAAATGCCCTTATACTATTGGCTACGGAAAATTCCGTAGCCAATAATTATTGGCTACGGAAAAGTTCTGTAGCCAATGCCTATTGGCTACGGAATATTTCCGTAGCCAATAATTATTGGCTACAGAACTTTATGTAGCCAATAGGCATTGATTTTTTAACGTTTTTTAAAATATTATTGGCAATGGAATATTCCGTTGCTAATACTCTTTTTAAAAAAAATATATTATTGGCGACGGAAGATCTGTCGCCAATAATATTCGTAAATATAAAAAAATTAAAAACAATTTTTAATATTTTTGAATTATATATAATGAAATATATTTAAACTAATTAACTAGTGATTACAAGATTAATTGTGTAATATATTTATTGCATAAATATTTGTATATTAAAATAATTTTGGAATTATTAAGTGGTTAATGAAGTAAATATAATTTTTTTAAAGATGGATAAATATCTTGTAAAGTATAATTGGAGACTTAATTTAAATATTGAATGATAGAAATTATAGGAATAGCTTATAGTGGATTGTAGGAATTATAAGAGAAAGGTAGGAATATGTTTATGAATGTAAGTGTTGGGGTATTTATAGAATAGACCAAGACTATTGGCTACGGAATAATCCTTAGGCAATATTCATTGGCTATGGAACAATTCGTAGCCAATAGTCTTTTGCTACGTAACATTCCGTATCCAATAGAATTGTTATTGGCTACGGAACAATCTGTAGCCAATAATCTTTGCCTACGGAATATTCTGTAGCCTATAGTCTTTGCCTTCGAAAAATTCGTTGGTAATGCGTATTCCATTGTTTTTTTCTTCTTTAGTATTTTGTGTGGATTTTTATTCAATTTTTGATTAATTACATTTTTCCCCAAAAGTTGTTTATGGTTTTTTGAAATTTTATTTTTATGAAATTCATGAAAACATACTAATAAATAGTTTAGAAGTGTTTGGTGAAAGAAGAAATGGAATCGGGTTTGTTTTACGACTTTCGATAAATTACATTTTTCACCCAAAACTTCGTTTATTGTCTTTTGAAATTTTATTTTTTATGAAATTCGTGAAATCATACTAATAAATAGTTTAGAAGTGTTTGGTGAAAGAAGAAATGGAATCGGGTTTATTTTATGACTTTCGATTAATTACATTTTTTCCCCAAAAGTTCGTTATTGTCTTTTGAAATTTTATTTTTTATGAAATTCGTGAAAACATACTAATAAATAGTTTAGAAGTGTTTGGTGAAAGAAGAAATGGAATCAGGTTTGTTTTACGACTTTCGATTAATTATATTTTTTTCCCAAAAGTTCGTTTATTGTCTTTTGAAATTTTATTTATTATGAAATTCGTGAAAATATACTAATACATAGTTTAGAAGTGTTTGGTGAAAGAATAAATGGAATCGGGTTTGTTTTACGACTTTCGATTAATTATATTTTTCCCCCAAAATTTCGTTTATTGTCTTTTGAAATTTTATTTTTTGTATGAAATCCGTGACAACATACTAATAAATAGTTTAGAAGTGTTTGGTGAAAGAAGAAATGGAATCGAGTTTGTTTTACGACTTTCGATTAATTTTATTTTTTTCCCCAAAATTTCGTTTATTGTCTTTTGAAATTTTATTTTTTATGAAATTCGTGAAAACATACTAATTAATAGTTTAGAAGTGTTTGGTGAAAGGAGAAATGAAATCAGATTTGTTTTACGACTTTCGATTAATTACGTTTTTTGAAATTCATGGAAATATACTAATAAATAGTTTAAAACTGAATTCGAACAAACTTAAACAACCAAATTAAAATTCTTACATGCCGAGGAAAAATCGTACACACCAAACTAAACAGAATAGTAAACATTACAACAAATCCTAATATAATATTAAGTAAACAACAAACTAACAAAGGCCCGTTCCATCAATGTTGTTCGCAGGAGGAAAGAAGTCGTCCGTAAGATTAATATTATCATTGTTGAGTAATTGAAAAATGGGTTGCCATTCATTAGTCCATTTACCCACAGAGGGCTGTCCAGATGAGCTTCCACCATTCAAGCTTTGACTCCAATACTGTTGGCGTTCTTGATCAAGTCTTTTCTCCATGTCAGCTAATCGCAGGTTTGGGGCACGCACTAGTTCTTGTGTCTCTTTTAAAAGTCTTGCTTGTTCGGCCATATGCTCATTCATTTGTTTTTCCAGCCTAATAGTCCTTATCCTCTCCCCATTGGACACCCTTCATGACGCAATGTTATGTGCTGCAGGACAGCACTGCTAGGCAGGCCCCTATATCTCCCCTTCTTTGTCTTTTTTTTCATTTGCTTCATGTACAAAAGCCGAGATCCTCTCGCTTGGCCAATCAGCTTCAACGAGCCCATATTCCCATTTAAGTATGTTGCAATATCTCTCCTACACATTTCCAATAATAATAGTTCATATATAAAATGACATGTACAACAAAAATAAGGTACAAAATAAGTGTCAATGGTATGTAATGATATACTTACCCAACAAGCATTATCTTCCGCGTTCAACCAAACATTCAATGGCTCGCCCTTTGCATCCTTATCCACTCGAGTCCACATGTATGCCTCATGAAATTTCATCTCCCTATTGAAATACTTGTTCTACAACGATATTTTGAAAGACATAATCAATAATATTATATAATATAGACTTAATGCAATAATTTCTAAATTAGTAACTCGTAATTAATGTACCTTTCACTGTGAATGCTCATCGGTGCTAATGGATCCACCAGTATATATTGAAGATGCAGAGTTGCTACCCGTGTGGCTCTTGTTTGCATTTCTGTTCTTTGACGCTTGGTTAGAGATCTTCTTTGTGTCTTCTTCCTCCAAATATGGTTTGTATTTTTCCAGCAAGGCGTCAGACATCCGACAATAAGGTCGCCTTCATACGAAAGATCATTAACCCTTTCGTAGTACAACCTCTTGGCCCGAAAAACATTGTCAGAAAATCGTACTTATGTAGTTCTCTTGAATACAAAGTCTACCGCATCATTAGCATTACTATCCCATGTATACATTCCCTTAGAAAAATATAATGTCTAATTAGTAATTAAATTAACATTCTAATATAATTAAAGAAAAAATATTTAAAATAAGTACTTGTTTACCTTAAACCGTTTTTCCATAGCCACTAGGTCGTTTGAATGTCGGTGCCATCGTCCGTAAACAACTCTTGACGATCGCACTAATAGTGCTTGAAATTCAATTTTTTTATGTTTTCCATTCTCCATGTTCATTAACCGCAATGGAGCGTCGCTTCAAGGGGTCTTCTTGTGGTAGGTCGCCTTGCGTCAAACCCCGAGTACGACGACGGGTAGAACTACCTGCACTCGAGCGTTGCGAGCCAGTAGGTGAGGGGCGCCCTATCGACAAAGGTGGCGGAACCATCTCCTCATCTTCATCTTCATTTTCTTCTTCGTCGTCTTCATTTTCCTCTTCGTCTTTGGGTTCCACATCCTCCAAACCGTGAGATACACGTGCATTGGGAGGAGTGGTGAGAGCCCTCGCCAAAGGGAGAATAGGAGGCCTCGCCATCAAGGGTCGTCGATCCGTCAATGCAACTTCATTGGGGAGTGTATTAACACCTAGCTCGGCTTTATTGTGGTGCTCATTAGTGGTGGCATTATGACCTCAATTTTGAACACTTTGCCTTTGAAGATTTTGAACACTTTGCCTTTGAAGATTTTGAAGGCTAATTCGATTAGTTGCACCAACATTTTTTGAAGGGCGAGAGGCTTGATTGCGATCTTCCATTACGAAAAAAACACTAATTTATATAAGAGAGATTGAGATATGTGTTGTGAATGAGTTGATATATTTTGCATGAAAAATAGAGTATTTATAGGAAAAAAATTAAACTTTTTACTTTTAAATTTTTTTGCACAAAGGCTACGGGCGCCACCCTTAGCCAATGCCCAAGGGCGACAGGCTACGCTCGTCGCCCATTGTCTATAGGAGACGGGTGTAGCCCATCGCCTATAATATATTATTATTATTATTATTTTAAAAATGTTTTTTGACTATGGGCGACGGATGCCTGTCACCTTTGATCAATGGCTACGGATGTTCCTGTCGCCAATGGTTAAGAGCGACGGGATATATCCGTCGCCAATGAGCTTTAAATTTTTTAAAAAAAAAATTCCAACATATGATTAAGGGCTACGGATTTTCCATAGCCAATGGAAAAACCACCATTGCCTACACCATCCCTAGCTAATGGTCCTAGTCAAAAACCATTTTTATTGTAGTAAGTGATGATGTTTTAGTTACAATATAATTTCATTAACTTCAAATATTGTTACCGACTATGTTATACAAATATGATATGCAAATACATATCGACATATATGACACGAACATAGAGATATGATTTTTTTGAGAAAAACGACAAACTAGACCTATCCTTTGCGCATATCTGCGAAACTAGGCCCATGTTTTCATTTTTTGCAAAACTAGGCCTAAACTTTTCATTTCGAAAAAAAACCATACCCCAACTTTCATTCCGGCCAATTTTTGAATTTTACAGTGGCAAATCCGTAACACAACTGTAGCCAACGGATCTCTAACGGCTACTACCCGCTTTCCCTCCCCTGTTTTAAACCAACCAAAAAAAACAATGGAGATTCCTAATGAAAACGATGTGTCGTGGTTGTATCATGACGACAATTTTAATCTACACTTCGAGACTCAATTGTTGAGAAAGTTGTGCGCATATGGTAGGAGGCACCGATTGAATCATGTGCCTTCGCTTGAAATGGGATTAAGGTTGGTCAAGCCAGAGTTGGATGCGATGCGTTGGGAGGGAGGTGAGTGGGATATGAGAGTTATCTACATGAAGCTCTACGACCTGAGGCAAAAAAAAGTTACTGCTTCACAGTGTTCCTTGCTTTGCGTGAAGTCAGGACTCCAGTTTTTAGGGTTACCATCTCGGATGCGTATCATGCAATACCCCGTTAATGAGAACGCTGCGTATCATGCAATACCCCTTGTAAACTTGTTCATTAGTCGCCATAATTTTGTTACATTTATTTGCTAATTTTGTTACACTTATTTGTTTTGTAGGAGACTGGTGATGACAAGTATTTTCACTTGTACGGTTGTGAGAACATTGCCTTGCTCCATGACTTGACCGTGATGCAGTGGATGGGATGGTTGCCACCAGTTGAGTGCACTTATTGCAATGATTCCGAGTGATTGTGGAGTTTAGGTTTGAATGGTGTTTGGTTGTTATGTTTTTTGCTTTTAGTTTATGTTTATTTGTACTGAACAATGAGAGGTGTGAGTTTTTTGTTGTTTGGGACCTATGTTAGCATCAAATAATATTTGATATCTATCTTTTTAATTTCAAAGTTACTGTTTTTAGTTTCTTTGTGTTTGTGTTGTAATGAAGTTGGTTGGATGTTTATTACTCTTATTGTGTTGTAATGGACTGGACGAATTGCCTTTGCACCTCGGTTTAAAAAATTAAAAAGAAAACAAACAGTCATGTTGGGTAAATGAGCCACCATTAATAAGCTTAAAGAGATGGTAGTTGAGTATATGAACAGACACTAATGAGTATACGTAGAGACACCAATTACTAAAAACTCTTATAGATAAGAATTCTCCATAATCTGTCCTCATTAGCAGCAAAGAAAAAAAGTTTAGAGAAAATGAATGCGCATAATGAAATGGTGGCAGCTGATGAGTGAAGTGCTTGGGATATGACACTTTCTTCAACCGCTTCCGGGGTCCTTCTTGATTTCAGTTAGAGACGTGGGAGATGATGCTTTTGGTCACGAAGATTGAAGGTAGCACTTGGGAGTTTAGTATAGGCGTGCAACGAGTGAATTAGGATGACGACAATCACATGTGGTGGCATCATTTTGATCTCACTACATGAGAAACAAGGCGGCAACGAGTCGTAACCCTTGAGGTGTTGCATGCATTGGTTTCGTCGTGGTTTAGTACTTCAATAGGCAACCACGTGTATCCGGCCATAAAGGTGGTTTCCTGGAATTGTCATTGAGCACGCGATAATGATTTCTTTTGAATAGACTTTTGGGAATATGTTAGAATTCAACAACCAAGTGTTGTATTTGTGCTTGAAACTCGCGTAACCGAAGATGAAGCTTGGAACTTTGTTCCTTATTTGGGTTTTAATTGTTATGAAATTGCACCAATGACTGATATGTTTGGAGGGATTTGCATGTTATGAAACGATTTCGTCGTTGACATTGAAGTTAATCATGCGGAATATGAGGGAATTTATGCTAATGTTAGACATGCTCATCCGTGTAGAAGCCGTCCCCAAAGGTGTATTCTCGGCTGAAGAAATCTGCTAAGATCCAAGTTTGAGATAGTACTATTGAGGGTGATATGATATTAGTGTAGGAGACGTTGTATCTAGTTGCTTAAGTCATAAAGTAATTGTCTTATTTTCACTTATTTATCAAATGAACTTGCCCTGTTTTGCCATGTTTTGCTTTACTTATCAAATGAGGCACCAAAAAAGCATCAAATAGCGGTTAACATTAAAACATTAGCAGATCCCAGCAAATGAGTTATATGATCACCAAAATATCTATGACCTTACCATGTTCACAAATGAGTAACTACAAAATATGATCAAAATCACGAACATTTCAAAAACACAAAAATATGATCAAATTTTGATCTTTGGGACCATTGTTCAAAGAGGATTATATCTTCCAAATCATGTCTTCACTTGTGCCCACAAAGTTCCTCTGCACATTTCTTTTAGGCACATAGGGCTTTTGGCAGGAGCTTTGAATCTTTTCCTGGTTGGAGGTGTGAGTTGCAGATTTCCTTGTGGATGTGCACAACTTGATGGCTTACCAGTTGGTGGTTGTGCTGGCTCAAGAAATAACCTCCCCTTACTCGAATATGAAGAAACAGTTCCCTTATTATTTGGCATTTTCTGAGGGGCTTGACTCTTTGTTTGAGGTCTGGTGGTCACTTGAAGTACATTAGGCACCACTGCATTATTTTTTGCCCTTAGTAGGTGTCATTTGAATCCTTGTAATAGGTCTAGAGGGACCTCATGTTGAGTCATCAATTGACTCTTTTCTCCCATTTGGTGCCACCTACAAAAAAAATTAATTGCTAAAAGTGATATATTATCAATCTAATTAGCTCTGATTTCATTAGGAAAAGCAGTTACTTGTAGCTTCCCATTTTTTCCCCTTTTCTGCAATTGGGGGCCAGCAATATTAGTTGTTGCCAATTGTTCAAACTTGTTCCTGGCTTCACTGTTTGAAGAATGTACATCATTGGTGGGGGCAGTAGGTACCTCAATAGGGGCAATGGTATTTACCTCTATTGTCTTGTAGTATTTCTTCTGAGGAGCTCTTTTCTTTTTGGGATGTGATACATTGGGTCCAGCATTGGATGCAGTATGAGAACTGGATGTTATCATTGGATGCAGTATGAGAACTGCAGTATGAGAACTGGATGTATGTGTTGAACTTGCACTTGGTCCATGAGTAGGGTTTACTGAACTATTCTGAGTTCCCACAACCTGCTCATTCTAAGACAAATACAAACTACCCCAAGTCAGTATATGCCCAAAACACAAAGTCAGTATATGATCAAAACACAAAGTTGAATAAAAAAACGTGTGCACTCTGACAAGTAGATTGGGTTGCTGATATCTTCTTGGTTTTTTTTCTTAATATGTAGGTTTGCTTTAATCACCTCACAAGATCTAATATTATGGCCTTTGTTTCCACAATAACTACATGTCATGTCTCTCCCATGCCTTCCAAGCTTTCTAGTCTCTATAGCTTTCTCCATGTTTTTCTTTCTTTTTTCATCATTATTTGCATCCCTATTCCCTTTCTTTGGCCTCCCTGGCATGTTAGTTGGCTCTGGTGGAACTAACCTTGCTAAAGTATTGTTGGGTAGTGGCCATGCTTCTCTTCCTTCCATTGGCATCATGAAATGTCCATATATATGCAGATAAGTTGTTATGTGGTAGCATGGATGCACTCTCTCCTCAATATCTTTATACTTCATCCATATCATTGCACTAAAGGCATGAACACAAGGGATTCCAGTGAGTTGCCATCTATTGCAGCTGCATGTTTTGCCGCAAAGGTCTACAACTCTGTTATGTGAAGATAGTCCATGACATTCAAATTGTTGACTTCCATTCCAATGTGGTATCCACTGTACAACATCAACCTCATTTATTTGCAAGGATTGCAGCTATCTTGAAACATAAAAAAGAATCTTCCTTCTTCATACCCCTCTTTCTCACCCCAATCCTCTTCATCAGCAACATCCTGATGTGTCAAACCCTTGTGAACCAGTCTCATATTTGCCCATATATGCAGTACACAGAATCTATGCTCACAATTATGTAATAATTGCTCAACTGCATCAATAAGACCCTTCTGCTTATCACTAATGATGGTCTAATGGGAGCTATTCTGAATGTTGAGATCTTCTATCAGAATCTGAAGAAACCATCTCCATGTTTTCGTCTTTTCTTTCTCAATAATTGCATAAGCAAATTGATAAGTGCAATTGTTTGCATCAACCACAATAGTAGTGAGAAGAATTCCACCATTTTTGGTCTTCAAATGAGTGTCATCCAAACATATGATAGGTCTGCATCCATCAAGAAACCCATATTTCAAAGCCTCCTAACAGATGGACATCCTCTTGAATTTACAGATATCACCAAATAGCTAGCATTTGGTTTTTACTGTTGTTCTGGGGTTTGACTTCATCATCTCCTCAACATACCTCCAAAGGTGGGAGTATAGCTCTACATCATCTTCATCCTCCATCTGAAAAACTTTGTTTTTAGCTCTGTACATTTGATGCTTGTTGAATACCATATTGCATTGCCTTCTAAGTACAGTCAACATGGACTCAACTGGCCAGTTAGGATCAGATATGAGCTTCTCATAGTATTTTTTTGCCACCAATATAGAAGCGGCCTGTCTAATAGTGGCTTGCCTTACACAGTCATGCGATTCGATAAGAGTCTTGATCATCATTGTGTTCTCCCCTGTGATCTTTGAGGCATAGATATTCTGGGGACATTCTAGATCTTCACACCTTGCACTTATTTTCTTCTTACAACTCTTAATCATCCTAATTGGTCTTCTCTCATCAACTGAATATTTGACAATTGCAGCCTTAAGATCCTCAGGATACTGGAAGCACATCTGAATCTTGAATACAACCTTGGTCATATCAACTGTAGGGTTGAACACATCATGGTTTTTGTACGTCTCTCTGGCAGTCTCTACTATTACTACAGGTTTTTTCTGCCTCACCGTTGAGTCTCTAATGATTGTAGAGGCAATGGGACCATCATAATGCATTAGCAGTAGGTCTCTCAAGATCAACATTAGGCGCATCTAGATTATCATTTTCCATTGCATCATTGTCAGCATCTACATATCCATCAAAATCCTCAGAATCTGATCCCACATATACCTCCATTCTCTCCCATCGTTGTTCTCCAAGTCAATTATTGCTGCCACCAATGGTCCACAATTCTCCAATATCCAGCTTGAAAAATCTCTAGCACTCTCCTCTCTACCATTTAACTCTGGCTGCTCAGTTCTGTCATTAGCACCAGATGCATTACCAGCATTCGCTACCCCTAAATGACCAACATCATCCATCTCAAAGTAAGTGTTGTCAATTCTCTCTCCAAACGTGTTAATCCTTGCTCTTCCTCGTCTTCTTCCTAGGAGCTTTTTCCCTTTCCCCTTGTTAGTAGGCTCATCAGCCTTAGCAGTTTCAACACCATCACCACACTCCACTTGACTTGCAACTCTTTCCATTTCTTCTTCAATACCAGCATGATCTTCTTCACCTCCAAAATTAGGACAACCTTCATCATCACCAACATACTCAAGTGGTTCACTGATAGGAGGGAGAGGATCTACTTCTTCAACAGAAATATCATCAGCAACCTCAACTACCTCATTATCTATCTTGGAGGCAACAGTAGGTGAATTTGGTTTAATTAGGTAAACCTCAACAATCCTCTTTTGAGTAGCAAATTCAGCCATGAAACAAGCCTCACTATCATTAGTAGTGCTGGATGATCAGGATCATCTTTGTAAAACAACATCCAATCATCACCCAAGCCTAGCTCAACAGCCATACTGATCAACTCAATTCTGGACATCGTATCCGCAGTGCAGTAGTCAACAAAGCTTATTTGTCCCTCTAAGTAGGTATGTTCTCCCAAAAACATCATATTATCCGAGTGATGTATCATTATAGTAAAAAAAAAAAAAAAACTCTGAGTATCTGCATATACACAACAACACCATCAAAACCCTAAACCCTTCAACAAGTAATAAACAAACAACCCTAATCTTAAAATAAACCCTAGTATTAGTTTAATGTACATTGTTGATCAAAATCCTAATCCATGCAATATATTATTGGTAAAGTACACACTGTTTTGGTGAGTGGGGAAAATATTGGACCGACAACCAAGCAAAAACAATACAATAATTGACAACAAACCATAAAATAAAACAACCAACTAAATCTCAACTGCACTTCTCAATTAGTTGCCCAAAAATTAAACCTAGTGCTTAATAAACAACTACATCGTCATTAGGGAAGGAAAAAACGACAGTTAGAAGAAACCCACGAACCATAGTCGGGAATCAACGATAACTCAGGAATTATGGTGTTTTCGTCTCGGATTTTTCACGCCATCGACTTCACGCCCACAAAGATGATGGATTTAACTAGAATCGTTACGAAATTTGAGGTCAATTGGGAGAATTTTGGTGTTTTGGGCGAATTGCAATTTTGGGGTTTCGATAATCCTCTAATTTCGAGCGGGAAGAATGAGTGTAATTAGTCTAATTCCCACATAAATACCTACCTTAGAAGGATTGACTTTTTTGCCCTCAATCGAAACAGAGTGATGATGTAATAATGCCAAATTATGACGTGTTTCAGCTGAAATGGAAGTTGGGGTGTGGTTTTTTCCGAAATAAAAGTTCATGCCTAGTTTTGCAAAAAATGAAAGGATGGGACTAGTTTCGCGAAAATGCGCAAAGGATGGGTCTAGTAATTTACTTGCTTAGTCATGTATTTATATAAAACGTATTCAACTTCAGGCACAATAAAAAAATCCCAACATATATTAAAAGATATGTAGTTTTACATAACTCAAAACACCAAATAATCCACTAAAAGTGCCAATACATGAAGCATGTCTAACAACAATATTAAAGAGTTTTACTATATAACAAAACCTATAAAGCTAGATTAACATCACATTCACTTTTTTTGTTATCAACAAACAAAAGAGACTAAAAGCCAGGTTCATCAAATGAGTGACTCGTGTATAAGTGGTTGATACGTCTCACTACAAGATTTCCAGGTCTTTTGCGCCTGGAAATCTGCAACCGCATTTGCGGTTGCAAAATTTGCAACCGCAATGCGGTTGCAAAAACGTTGAGGAGGGCATTTGCAACCGCAATGCGGTTGCAAATTCCTATAGGATGGTTTTTGCAACCGCAATGCGGTTGCAAAAACGTTGAGGAGGGCATTTGCAACCGCATTGCGGAGGGAATTTGCAACCGCAATGTGGTTGCAAAATTTGCAACCGCTAACATTGAGGAGGGCATCTGCAACCGCAATGCGTGTGCTGAAAATATTCATACTTTTAAAATGCCGTATTTTTTATGATTTGAGGTGCCACATTGTTATTTTGGTTGATAACTATCCTAATAATGGTAAGAACAACCATAATCACAATTCTCATAACAATTTCAAGCGTTATATATGTGGGACAAGCCGTGATATCTATGATTTCAAACGATAACGTTCGTATACACACACACACACACACATATATATATATATATATATATATATATATATATATATATATAAAATATCATCCCTAGATACATATAGAAATAAACGTAATGTGAAAATTTTATCTACTAATTCAACCAATTAATCATATTATTAGTGAAGCAAATCATAATAACAAGAAAAATATGATGATGAGTAGTAAATAGAACATACAATATGTTCATGCATGGTCTAATAACTCCTTCAATCATTTCACATTCAATCTACTCTTTCATTCATCAATTACTTGTTTTGTAACCATTTATTAGTTTTTATCACATGTAGCATTGAAGTTTGTTGTTAAAAATCAGAAACGTATTGAGAAAGTCCCATAAAATTGCGATTTTCATGTATAAATATTTTTGCAACCGCAGTGCGGTTGCAGAAAGAGGCTTTTGCAACCGCAAAGCGGTTGCAAAAGCTAGTATTTGCAACCGCAATGCGGTTGCTGAAAATATTCATACTTTCAAAATACCGTATTTTTGATGATTTGAGGTGCCACATTGTTATTTTGGTTGATAACTATCCTAATAATGGTAAAAACAACCATAATTACAATTCTCATAACAATTTTAAGTGTTATATATGTGGGACAAGCCGTGATATCTATGATTTCAAACGATAACGTTCGTATACACATATATATATATATATATATATAAATATCATCCCTAGATACATATAGAAATAAACGTAATGTGAAAAATTTATCTACTAATTCAACCAATTAATCATATTATTAGTAAAGCAAATCTTAATAACAAGAAGAAATATGATGATGAGTAGTAAATAGAACATACAATATGTTCATGCATGATCTAATAACTCCTTCGATCATTTCACATTCAATCTACTCTTTCATTCCTCAATTACTTGTTTTGTAACCATTTATTAGTTTATATCACCTCTAGCATTGAAGTTTGTTGTTAAAAATCAGAAACGCATTGAGAAAGTCCCATAAAATTGCGATTTTCATGTATGAATATTTTTTGCAACCGCAAAGCAGTTGCAAAAGCTAGTATTTGCAACTGCGACGCGGTTGCAGCAAGTGTTCATACCTTCTGCAACCGGATTGCGGTTGCAGATACTATTTTTTTAAAAGTTTTAAAACTTTCAGCAACCGCTTTGCGGTTGCAAATTGTTCAAAATTTTTGAAAATTTGGGCGGACTCGTGGGGGAAATTTGAATTTTCGCGAAAATTCAAATTTTCACCCCATTTTCTATATATACCCACCAACACTTCTCTTCTTTTTCCAAATCCAAAAAATCACCAACATTCACTTCTTTTTCCAAATCTAAAAAATCACCAACACTTCTCTTCTTTTTCCAAATCCAAAAAATCACCAACACTTCACTTTTTTTTTCCAAATCCAAAAAATCACCAACACTTCTCTTCTTTTTCCAAATCCAAAAAATAAAAACAAACCAACACTTTTCTTCTTTTCTTTTCCAAATCTAAAAAATAAAAAAACACCAACACTTCTCTTCTTTTCTTTTTCAAATCCAAAACAAATAACTCCTAACACTTCATTTTTTGCTTTTTTATTTCTCTTCTTCTTTATGTTTTTTTGTTCAACTTTTTTTCATTTTTCATTTATTTTATTCATTGTTTTTCGTTATTTAATTACACTTGTTCTTGTATATTCACTATATTGAGTTGCTGCCATTATCTATTTGTAATTTTAACAAAAACCAATAATATTTCGGTAAATTACCGAAATATTATTGGTTTTTTTTTATTTTCGTTCGCAGGTCATTTGCAACCGCAACGCGGTTGCAAATGGGTTGAATATTTTCTGCAACCGCGTTGCGGTTGCAGATGCTTACTGGGCTTTCTGCAACCGCATCGCGGTTGCAGATTATCTGGTCGCAAATGCGCATCTGCAACCGCGATGCGGTCGCGGATGACAAGTAACCGAGGCTTTAGGAGACCTCGTCATCTGCAACCGCATCGCGGTTGCAAATGACTATCTGCAACCGGATTTGGGCCTTTTGCAACTGCAAATGCGGTTGCAAAAGACCCTGCAACCTTGTAGTGTCTCGAATATGCCCTTAACGCATTTCAATTTTTTGAATTATCTTTTAATTAGGATTCTCCATGTGGCATAACAAACACGTATTCTAAGCGTATCCGAAGAATGTCTGTATATGATACATATCAAATACCACCAACAATTTTTTGGAGTATCTATGATTAATAAGTTGCTGACCAATTGAAACAAGATTTCATCTCAAAGTTTCAGGATGTAGATGGAATAGTTGATATATTTGTTAGTTTTAGTAGGCGTAGATGTGATGTTATAAAGTCTCAGTCAAAACTATAATTGGATCGTCTATGATATCCAAGAAACTCTTTTTATATCTAAATAAAAAATACTGATGAGATTTTTTAATAATTACACCTAAAGTGAGGGGCTTGCGCGCAATTATCAACAAAAAACACCTTTCAAATTATATTTTCTAAATTAGCACATGACCTGATGACCATACACGATATATATAGTTTACAAAAGAATTAATTAACTTGTGATTTGCTCTAGCTATCTTTTCACCGCCACCCAAGTAGTCAAATTCATGTCTTCTTTTTGATGTCAATATCCCATCCCCATTCGTTTCTCTCTAACAACTATATATTACTAGCTAGCGACCAACTATTAAAAACACGTACA
Source organism: Linaria vulgaris (assembly GCA_948329865.1). NCBI lineage: Eukaryota > Viridiplantae > Streptophyta > Magnoliopsida > Lamiales > Plantaginaceae > Linaria > Linaria vulgaris. The sequence continues at coordinate 145,366,421 of OX415249.1, read as the reverse complement.
ACATACGAACACAAAATCTTTCACATAAATCTTGAATATGTCTTAGTACGTAATAACAATCCAACAGTACTATAATTCTCTCACTCCTATCTCTTTCATCCGTACAAAACAATGGGGCCGGAAACACAGCTCTCAACGGCATAGTACGAGGAACAGTCACTGACCATCGTACGAAATCACAAAACTCTCCAACTGACGATAACGAGGTACGTAATATTATTTCTTGTGTATACATGAAAAACGTACTCGATGTGTTCTCTGAATTATCGGTTTAGTTTGTTAAGGTGTTGAAAGGGTCTAGGTCTCTAGGACTCTATTAAGTCTAGATTTTTGTGGCCAATTTATTTGTTAGCAGCCGATAATAGTATAATTAAAACACATTAATTCAAAAAGAAAAAAAGAATCACGATAGTTAGAATATTTTAAACGATTTCTTAAAAGAAAATAACGTACCCAACCTTACTAGTTTCGGATCATGTGGTGGCCAAAAATCCCGTGATGATCTTTGCTTTGAATAAATCTGTCACTTTTTGTCTAAAGAAAATGCACTTAAAAGTTAAAGGCAGTAGTACTTATGCTACATTTTTTGTTTAATGTTTTTTTTTTCTTGGGGTCATGATTATTAGAAGCTTTCACTAGTGCAACAGACGGATATTCATAACTTTCTCGTTTATTTAATTAATTAGCGGCATGATTATGCCTTCTGTTAATATACACATTGACTGAGTATGTTTGGTAGTTCGATTGACAAGGATGGCCATATTTTCCTTTTTATCACATAAATAAAACTAGAAATTGATTAAGAAAAGTTGTGTGCTATTCGGGGCATTCCCTTAGCTAGCTAATTATATATAGTTGTGTGTGAGTGTGTGTGTGTGTGTGTGTGTTTTTTTTTGTTTTGTGGATATATATATTATTTGATCCACAAAATTAATTTCAACCACAATTTATTTTGTGGGCCTTCTTTAATTAGTGTGACCCAACGTTTTATTCGTGGCGAATAACTGTGATCACACTTTGCAGTGGTGCTTCAATTCATGCAAAGCTGAAGCTTTTCGAGGAATAAGGTTCATTGCTAAATTTTACCATCGATTTGTTTTTTTTTTTTTTTTTTTAGCCTAAATATTACCCCCAAAATTGGGTATTTAGGGTTATTTTAGGATCTTGAAAATGGGTTTTCAATTGGGTCATCTTCTAAGAGTTTATGAGTGGGCATTTATTTAAGTGAATTTGATGAACCCATTTCATAATTAGGTTAAAGATTGCATTTTTACCTAAGTGGGATTATGAGCCTGTTTCTTTGTTTCATGATAAATGGATTTTTGTATTGGATATTGAAGTCATCTACTTGCTTTTTCTAATACCCTGCATTTCAATAGCTTCAGTGTGATTAATCGGTTTTATTGATTTTGTCTAAAAGGACTATGATTTTATTCTGACACTTGCTTGGCATGAATATTGAATTGATATTTCATCTCATGGTTTGCTTATTACTTGTCAAGTTTGGATATTGAAGTCAGCTGCTTGCTTATTTTGCTTATGAAAAGCCTATCATTCAGTTTAGTTGATGTAATACCCTGCATTTGTTGTTGTACTTGTACATGATCTAATGTTGGTAATTGGACGATAAATTTAGAAACTAAAGGGAGCAAGAGATAGGTAGACTACTATTGGTATGGGGGACTATAATGGTGCTCCGTATGTAGGGATGAACAACTCTCATTTTCCTTCGGTAAACCATGGCAAGAAACTCTCGGTTATACCCTTGATTTTCCTCATATTTTACGAGGTGTCCGGGGGCCGTTTGGTGTGGAGGATAGTGTTAGAGCTGCTGGTCCTCTTCTAGCTCTTGTCGGTTTCTTGATCTTCCCATTGATATGGATTGTTCCTGAAGCCTTTGTCGGTGTTTGTATTTACATTTCCTGCTGTAACAGCCTAGTGATGGTAAAATGCTACTTGTTTAACTAACTCTGTAGAGATTTCTATTATGCAATTATGTAATTTAATGTCCTGCCAATATTAGTGGTCTCTTGTTTTTTAGTTTCTTTCTGATTAGAGTTGAAGATATTTGTCTTGCCCTCTACATAATTGGCCTCCAAAAAGAAAAAAGATAAAATAATGTGTGATGAATATTTTGACTCCAACAAAATGTAATGATCATTGTCTCAATTGGGGATTGAGCATTTTGATATGGAGATAAAACCAAAGAGATTAAGTTGGTCTCAAAACCAAACATAATCAAAATCTCAATTAATTTCAGTTCTATAGTGGGCAAGAGAAGCACTACTTGTACCCCACAACTTAAGCTTTGTTAAACATGGTGGACTTGTTCGGCGTGGCACCTTTGCCCCATCTGGTGTGAAACACCTGAACTGCTCCTATACTCGACCTCATTAATTGTTACGCTTTCAAACAAACATCATCAAATTTAACATGGGGTGCAAACGCCGGGTCTACTCCAACATAGTTCACGTCCCAAAATTTTTAGTGTTTCAAATTTAAATGTAGTTCAAAAATCAATAGGGAGCTTTACTCAATTTGACGTTCAATGACATTTTCAATTGGACCCATACTATGAATAAATAACACTAGTAGTGATTTTACATTTTAATTTGAAGCTCACAATAATGCATACTGCTCCTGTAATATGCATGAATCACGATTGAATGCAATTATTCAATTGGCAAAGATACTAGAAGAACCCTAATAAGAGAATTCACAAATTAAATATGATTTTCCGTGGTAGCTGGATCTACTAAATTTGTAATCACTGGAAAATGTTGAAATTAATATGTGATATTATATTATATTGATCTATAGAAGAAGAATTATTAAGAGAAGAACATACCAATTGGCCAAAACTGGCCCAGATGATCGAACCAAATCTTATCATGTAATAAAAAAATATGCATAACATTTCCACAATCTGACGCGTGCCATCGTTATAATTATAATTAAATTATCTCTAATCACTGCTTCTTTTTCTTTCGTGTTTGGCAACATTTTCAAATTATGTATAGTACTCTCTCCAATATTGCCACTGTGATTTAGACTTCAAGAGTCTGTACGTAGTACGTACACGCCTGACAATTTTTTTTTTTAGAAGAATACAGGCGTTACATTACTAAATATATATAAATAGGCAGCATCTTACAATTTGGTAAAATAAAATAGTCAACATTAGTTTTTATCATAGCCTTCATATCCATACGGTTAGTTTAATTAATTTGATTAGAAATAAAATAGTTAATCTTGGTGCGGAAATGTATATATGGATATATGATTGTATTAGGAGGTTTATGTGGATGCAAGAATAATATTAGGAGGTATGGATGCTGCTCATTCTATTTATCAGGTAATTAGGATTAAAATATCACGTTACATTAATTAAACTAGAGTTATGTTATCGTGTCTGCTTTTACATTATTTCATGTGGAATATATCTTAAGTTATATATATAATCATAATATCGATTCAATTCAAATCTTTCAGGAGGAAACTGCAGGTGGAATTTCAGCATTAGGCCTATTCAAGATAATGGACGTAATATTCGTTCTATATTTGTCACCATATTGTTTAATTCGATTAATTAATCTGATTCCATAAACTTACCTATATGTATATGTTAATTCTTAATATTTCTTTTGCTATAACTGCCCCCACAGTTTGCAGGTGGATCTGCAGAATAATTCCTCCGAACACAACGCCGACGTGCACCTTCCTCTGCGGTGAACAGAAACGTCGCGATTAATAATTTGTGGGGATTTTCGTGGAATTTCACTCAAAGCGATGAATGAAAGTTGGTGTGTTTGTGTGAGCAAATTTGTGTGATTACTATTTCGTGACAAATAATTAAGTTTTGATAGCATGTGGCTGTTAAAAACATGTTCAATAATATATAGGGTATTAACAAGATTGATGCTATCTTCGTTATTTGTATGTTGTTCCTGCACTTTGTAAACCGGTATTGCTTTATATATATATATATATATATATATATATATATATATATATATATATATATATATATATATATATATATATATATATAAGAGTGCTTTTCCTTTTGATTTTTGTTGTTGCATTAAAAATGGGATAATATAAATAAGGCACTTCATTACATGTAGTAGAATGTGTATTTGAAATCAAAAGTGTTACATGAATAAATTAAGTTTGATTAAGATAGAGTGTTGGAGTCAAAGTTTCTTGGAAAAAAGTATATGAATAACACAAGCGCATATTAAAGAGTACAGAATACTCAAGATGCTGCTACAATATCTCAAAGATAACTGATTAAAACATGAAAAACAACTTGTCTTATTAAGGTAGGTACTTAAATTGCAAAAGAATTAATATAAAACCAATAGACATGAGTTGGTTAAAATCATTGCAACTTCAGAAGTTGCCAGTTACCACCCAAATTATTATGATATTTGGCTAGACTAAGCTTGAAATGACTTGACAAGCTTCTACAGTGCCGATATACATACTGGTTATGTCTCATCAGCATTACATGCCCTACCTTTGGTAGAGTTGATCTTGACGTTGAGTTCCTGTTGGGAGAGGCTATGACCTGATGATTGGCGCTTCCTGATTTGAAGCTTTTATTACAACTTAATAAATGAAGTGCTCGTGCATAATTGCAATAGTTGACTTACCACGGCTGGGGGCGGCACGTTGGCATGTACTTGGCTGCTATCGAATCTCCAAATTATAGATAGTGTTGAGTCAAAGCTTTTTTTGTGCTCATGTTGACGAATTTTGAGTAGATTTCTGATGAATAGACGAAACGTTGGACATAAAGTGAAAAGAGATGGCGTGTGGTGATGGCACGGATTAAATCAAAGGTTGACGGCGATGAAATAGAGTGTAAATAGGTGGCGTGTAACTTTGCCGACTAACTCTGAACGTGTGCTTTCTGTAGAGAAGAACAAATTACAGCCTGCATGTGAGGGAGCGTGTTGGAGATTATATATAAAAAAATAAATGCTTAGATGAAATGACAAAATCAATAGGATGGCTCAGTTGTCTGATGTGGTCTCGTGATGTAAATAATGGCACGTGAAACGCTGCATCAAGCTTGGTTGATGTATTTGCTAGGTGCTAGAAGTACTTTGTCAAAAAAAAAAAAAAACCATGTTGGATCACTAATGGGTATCTAGTAGATATGCTGACAAATCTATTCAAAGATTTATTTGCTAAGATGTTTGAAATATGGATCTTTGTCGGGAGTTTGACTTCTTTGGAGCATCGTCCCACTAGTGTTGAGACTTTTACTGATGGTATCTTTGCTCTTTTATTGAGAAATGATTGAATAGCTTTAGTTGGAGCGATCACTGCATTGTTCTTGTCATGCATCTTGACGCCTTTGTACTAGAATCTTTTCCTTTTGAATTTGTAATGTTTGTGATACTTGTCGGTTTCGTTGTTATGACAAAAATAGAAACTTGGATAAAATCTCCAGCTTGGCTATTATGATTTATCACCGTCTTCAATTTTGTCATTTAGTTTCCTTTATGATGAGTATATGCCACAAAACTGTAAAGATGTTTTCATTTATATACTCTTCATTTGTCGAGATACATGCGTCATATTTTCCCTATCTCAAATTTTCATGGCCTAAGCTAAAAAAATAATTAAAACGCAGTAAATGTATTAGTGGCACAACTAAATAAATTGGTGCGGCATAATTTAGAGAAGATTACACGCCACATCAACTCTGACACACATTTGACATCAAATGCAACCAAAGTGGCTAGGGCAGAACGAACTTTTCAACTACATGGGATAGGCCATATAGGATACCCGAGTTAGTTATCCTAATACATATTTGACCTACATGACATTCAACGTCTGACATGCCTTAACTTGTCTGAAAGCTCACCTCATTGAAAGTCTGCCCAACTGGATCCTGATAATTAAAGAAATAATAAATCTATAAATATTTCACTAATCTTCACAAAGGTTTCAAGATTGCCAAGGTAGTTTGATTACTTCACACTGGGTATTAGGAGGTCGGCATTAGACCAATCAACTACCCAACCTTGCCTCTTGTCAAACGTGGCACCTTTGAACGATTTGGTGTGGAATACCCGAACTACCTCTATGTCTGACCTCATTAACTGTTGTCCAATCTGACACTCTTTCTAGCTATAACCTACTTATAGTCTCGCCCCTCAACAAACAACATCTGACTTAGACGTTGGAGCCCAACCGTCGAGTCAGCCCCGATATAATTCACGTGTAGAGTTCTATTAGTGCAAGTTTTTCAAAACATCAACATTGAGCTTGAGATAATCTGACGCGGAGGACTTGTCAACAAACAAATATACTCCGCATCTAATTTATAAGAAGTAACACACATGAATCCATAAGTACAAAAATGTATTTGTTTATATATCTATCCAAACAAACCTTAGAAGTACATTCCACTTTCGTTGCACTACAACTTTTACGATCTCGATTGATCAAAAGATACTTTGAAACCGAACGATGCGTATAGGCAACCTTACTTGTGAGTTGGGCTAATTGGGCTTGATTTTATTTAAGTAGGTAGCCCATTCCAATTCATTAAGGCCCATACCATACTCTCCTTCTCTCTCCTCACTAGCCATGGACTCTCACTCTCTCACCCTCTCCTCGCCGCTAACAACCCTCCCCCTCCGCCGTACTCCTCCCCCCAACTCCCTCTTCCCCCAACCCCAAGTTCCGCACCCGATCGCTAACCTGCACCCTCACCTCCTCTTCCACCGCATCGCCCCCGGAATCTCTCCTCTTCCACCTATCCCCGTCGTCGAACCAATCTCCGGCCACCTCCATGCGCGGTGGAGTTGATTGCTAAAGGAGAGGATTGTGTTCTTGGGGAGCCAAATCGACGATTTTGTGGCGGATACGATTATCAGTCAGCTCCTTTTGCTTGATGCTCAGGATCCCAAAAAGGATATTCATTTGTTCATCAATTCCACTGGCGGGTTACTCAGGTTGTTGTGAATCCTTGTTGGGTTTTTGGTGATTTTATGTTTTTTGTAGTAAAGTTTGGATTTTTATTGAGTTTTGTTATGGGGTTGGGTCTGTTAATTGGTTGTGGTTTGTAGCGGTTTGCGAAATTACGGTGTCGAAAGTGTGGTTATATCTATAATTGGTTAGGTTCATTGTTGGAATTGGAATCATGGTTTCGGTTTGCGATATGGTTTAGCTGAATTCTGGCAAGTATCGGAGAACTTTTGGGGTGTTTGGTTGTTCGTAAATTCTAGTGACGGGTCGCTCGAATTTTTGTTTTGTGTTCGGTTTTTGGTAAAGTGTGGGTCTTTTTTCTTTTTTGGTCTTTTATGTATGCCTAGTTTCTGGAATTAGATTATGATGTTTAGAACATTTCATTGGGTGCATTGGGTTGAATCTTGTTTTGGATTTATGCTTTTAGGTTTAGCTAAATAGTGTAGTTAGGAAATCTCCCAGACCTTCTTCCATGTTTCAGAAAAGTAGGTAGTCTGAGCTTGAAAAATATACTTAGATTTCGCTCTATTACGTCAAAATGGAAACTTTTTTGATCCATAATTTGGTGGTTCTTAGCTGACGTGATATCTTCCTTTCACAACCGTTATATTATTGTGCTTATAGCGCACATTGATTTTTTATTGAAGCGTGAAAGACGTTAGTTTATTTGTTTTTAGTTTATCTTGCTGTGGTTTTGTTTGTATGTGTTTGATGGAAGAAATATGATTCATTTTGCAATGATATTGAGGGGTGTTCAAGAAATGAGAACTAGATATGGTTTTCTCATTGCTTCTGAATTTGACTAGAAATACAGGCATAACCCATACAGAATTGAAGCAGATGTCACAAAAGCTCATGGATATATGTTAAACTATGCTCTTTGATGCTTTTCTTGATACTGTGAATTTTTTTATTTTGACATCGTTCAAAGTCTTTGATGTTTCTTTTCATCTTATGAGCCTTATGCTACCAAACGATTTATTGAAGTGATGAAACTGTTATGCTTTATAAAACAGCACAAGGCTGCAGGCTTCTTCTCCGTACTAGTTGTTCTTGTTGCTTGTGGTAGATGAACTCGCCTTGTCAGTTTTCGTAATCTTTTGTCCTATTTAACTCCTTGCTAGGTGTCTAATTCATTATGTCATCTAGTTGCTTTGATGGAGATAGCATTCTTCCACTTGAGCCTGTTCCTGATAGGGTTAAGGCGTCTATATTCAATTATGAGGAGATCAGCAAAGACCCTCGAAAGTTTTTGACGCCAGAAATTCCAGATTGTGACATATATTAGCCAGGGTAGTTATTGCAGGTATGCTCTGCGTCGCCTAAATTTTATGTACTTTTGTGTTCTTGATGTCGTTTGTCCCTTGAGTAATTGAAGTGAGAAGCCTTCTATATTTCATGTGAAACTCTTCCCATACATGTGACTGAATAATGAACCAACGTAGATTCTGCTTTGGCTATATCTTCTGTATGAAAAAGGGACATAAGAAACAAGTTGATGATATGCGGAGGGCAGTTTGGTAAACCTTTTGGAGGGAATAGGTCATATGGCATGCATTTAGTAGTTTATTTTTCGTATAAAAATTTCGGAAATTGTGAATAGTGTTACAAGTTTCTGGAAAGTCAATAATGGAAACAATGTGCAGGATTTCAAACTGTATTTCACCAGTATGTCAGACAGTACAATGAAGAAAATGTTGTACATCTTATTTCCTTAAAAGTTAAAAGTGACCATGGTCAATTTCGAGCTCGTAATTCTATTGACTTTGCTTTTCACCCTCGAAGATTATGGTTGAATGTCATCAAATGTCATTGAATTTGTGTCTAAATGCATAGTCCGTGACATGAACCACACACATCTTCACTTAATTTTGCCGTTACTGTTGTGTCAGAGGAAACAATGAACCACAAAACAATTCTGGCATTTTGTTCATGTTGCACATTGAGCACTGTGGACAGTTTTTCTATAATTTTATTGTTCTTGGCTTTGATACACAGTTAGGTTGTGTGACAACCGTAATAATCTCTCATGCATTTCCTTGGTTAGGTATTTAACGAAGAGCTCCAATGATCGTGGGAACCATGGCCTCTCGAGAAAAATAGGGCTTGATAGATCTGTATCAAGACGTTCAAGTATTACAATTTCCATCTGTTGTAAGAGGCTCTAAAAACACCAGTTCTTACCAGGACATCACCATAAAACTCGATGCAAGTTAAGTATCCAAGAATTCACAATCTGAGTGTCTCTTGTTGAGAGTCGAGGGTTGATTTGTCGCCATTTGGATTTTGGTGTAACATATTATGCAATGGCGGTGACATTTGACTGTGTTTTATACTACATCCTTTGTTAATCTGTGAATCTTGTTAAGACAGTGCTAAACATGTTTCTCTGATTTGTTTAATTAAATTATTTTACTTAACAAAAGTTGTAGCAATGACCCTGGCCCTGTAACAGTTGCTATAATCTTGCGTAGGGATAAAGTAATGATAGATTTTTGCATTGTTAATTAAAATCTAATTCTTCTGTTTAGAAACACAATATGAAGAGATCAAATAAAACAAGCCAGTCTAGCTGATGTGTATTTTTTCTTGTCGTTAAACTAACATAACTACCTAAGTTTTGACTGTTTTTTTGTGGTTAAACTATTAGGGTGAGAGCGGATTTTGAATGTCTAAATCCCATAGAAGGCTTCGGCAACAAGATAATTTTGACTAGGGCTACCCGCAACACTCGATCAGTCAATTTGTTGCTAAGTGTTTTGGTAGAACTATTAGAGAAATACTCGAACTTGCCTATAAATCTTATGACATTTGGTAGAACTATAAGAGAAATACTCGAACTAGCCTGTAAGACTTACAGCATTTGGTAGAACTATTAGATAAATCATCGAACTTGCAGTTGAAGCTATAGACAATATAATGTTTCCACTAGCAATTACATATGCTCAAAATGGACTTTGACCTAAAACAATTCAGTTTTTGATAATTTATATTTCAGAAAGATTCATATAAAATTTGGTTCCCACTATCCAAGGCCCAAGCCCCAATTAACAAAGACCACCAACTTTTTCATTTCATACATTGCAAGCTCGTGGTTGCCTGCGGTCATGTTCACTAATAAATATATATGAGATTATACAGAAAGTCAACTTTAAGAATTTCCAATTTAAGTCTCTCTATCTTTGTTCATCACTATTCATAAAACAAAATAAAAAAAATCTTTGTCCATCACTCCTTATTATGGAAGTATCCATCATTCATAGTTGAATGAAAAGTGATCTTTTCAAAGTTGAAACACAAAAATGATTAATTTGTGTGTGTGTTTTCTTTTACGTTGCCAAGTATTCTGGCAATGTGAAGTATGAAGTAATAGTTAATGAAAATTGCTCTTTAATTAAGAAATATCTCCATGTCATAGTGGGATTTATATATACAATGTGCGATACTGATTGTTTAAGAATAAATTTTGATACATGTTTCAACTACCCATCATCACATAATTAATCTACACTAGTCATAATTTAATAATGTCACGAAAACTAGTATTCTTTTTTTTTTTTGAAGAACACAGAAACAAGTATTCACATAGTATATACTAGGTTTTTTTCTTTTGCTGGAGTATACACTAGGGTTAAAAATGGTGCATGTACTGATTTTCCAAAATTTTATTAAGATTATGTGTACGAACCAGGGGTGAAATAAGGATTTTTTTTTTCACCCGGGCTAGAGTAGGGTGATGGATAGAGAGTCTTCGAGCTGTCTCAATCGATTTTTTTTTCCATTAATTTTTTGAATTTTGATTTTTTTTTCTTGAAGCTCATAAATAAAATATAAATCCTACGTAAATATATGATTATTCAAGTAAGCATAATCTATACAAGATATATAAATATCTACACTTAAATCTCTAATAATTACAAGTTAATGTAAGAAAATAAATCAATTTTAGACATAAGATGTGAGAGTCGACACTCTGTGTATATGCGAAACTAGGTAATCTAATTGTTAAATATCAAATTTGTCCAACCTCGCAAATGGTACCCTAAGTTTCTATTTCTTCACAAAAGTGGTACCCTAATGGCGGAGCTGCACAAATATTTGCTCCAAATGCACATGTGGACCTCCGTTGACCTTAGAATTACGTACTTTAACCATTGTTTTGCCCAAATGGACTTGCTAACTATATTAATAAACAAAAGCAAATTAAATAAAAAGATGAATAAAACTACTATATCCCTCTCATTGTCACAACTCTGCCGCCCATTTCAGCTCAGAATCGCTTATTCTAAGGTCAACTGAGATCCACGAGTGCATTTGGGGCAAAAATTGAGCAGCTCCCCCCACGGGGAACATATAATACATACATTGTGTGGTGATTATATTTGTGAAAATTTACTTGAAAACAAAGGAACGAGTTACATAAGTTGTCATGCCCAAAAATAAAATGACTTCAACTTTTAAGCACTATATTGAAGATGGATGATAAAAATTAAACAGAAATCACATGAGTGCATGGACATATATACCTTAAATTCGTAGAATCTTTCACAAGTTTTTTATGCAGGGCAATGAAACAGGGCTTTTATAGAATGTAACATGAACACGACTGCTGAAATTGCATTAATAGCATTATACCATCTACCGAACTACAAACATAACTAGAAATTACCATTAGTCTAGGATCAATAATGCAGATATTTTTATGTAAAATACAAAAATAACTAGCTACTCCTAATAAACCAAAGAGTGGATAAACATGTGGATTCGATCCTGTTTTAGGTGTAGGAATCATCAAGCAAAATAATTGTCATCGAACCAAAGTTTCACTAAAATCCGGAAGCTCCGAACTAACCGAAAACTTAAGCCATTTCTTCTTCTCGCAATGCTTGATACACGGTTGCAGTATCAGCCCGAGCGCAACAGCACCAAGACTAACAAACAAAACCTTAAGTTGCGAAAAAGCCAACACGGCACCGATCAATATAGTTGGCGGCACGCACATTAGAATCGCGCCAATAGTCCCCCCCGGTACCTTAAAAGGCCTAGAGGCAGCTGGAGCAACAAATCTCAGACGAATGAATGCTATAAACTCCAACATCATTCCAAAACAGTACAAGAAGTTTTCCGCAGCCACAACCTCTTCAAAGCTCAGCCAGGAGAGCAGAAGCACCCCGGAAGCTGAAAACAGAATCCCCACTAGAGGAGTTCCGTGGGGAGATCTCTTAGCGAAAAATTGTGGAAGCATTCCTCTTTCTGCCATGCCAAGAAGCTGAAAAGAATCGCTGCTCATTTCCACCACAAACATTCCCATGTTCGACACTGCTGCAGCCCCCTGAATCCACCAACTCAGCCACGCTCCGCCTATGATTTTCGCAACATCAGCGAAATAGCCATCAGTCCATAAGTCACGATTCAGGGGAACAGCTCCGGTGCCAGCAAGTAAGGGGAAAAAGTAGCCAACAACAACTAGAATCAACGCGTAGAGCAGGGATTTAGGGAGCGTGTTTTTCGGGTTTTCCACTTCTCCAGTCAATGTACTAATCGAGTCCCAATAGTTCAAATTCCAAAACAAGGTGTTAAGATACAAATTCCAGTCGACATGATGAACATTCCCCACAAGCCACCTCTTAGGCTCCAACTTTGGGATTGAAATGAATCCCATCACGACAAAAGGAAGAATCGAGAGAACTCCTAGGAGTATAGCAGCCCATCCTACTACGGTTAAGCCTCTATAGTTCAGGTAAGTTAGGACAATCGTCAAGGCTATCACCGCCACAATCCTTGGCCACCCACCACCTAAGGCCGGGATACCTGATTTAAGATAATCAAGAAATAGTATGGGGTAAAGGGCATTGTCGATAACTCCACTTAACCATTTCATCCACCCAAGCTGAAAGCCCCAAAACGGTCCTAACGCGGAAGAAACCCAAACCACATAGCCACCATTTTCGGGGAACATGGTGCCCATCTCGGCAGTTATTAAGGCTTCCGGGACGCTCCATAACAACGGGAATACGAGGAAGCCGACTAGAGCAAGAAGAGGACCAGCAGCTTTAACAGTATCCTCTATACCAAACGGTCCGCCGGCTACCTCGTAAAATATGAGGAACATTAGGGGTAAAACAGAGAGTTTCTTGCCATGCTTCACCATAGGGAAAATAGGACTGTTGTTCACCATGCCAATAGAAGTATGCCCCTTCTCTTCTCCCATCTGTTTTTATTGTCAAAAAACCACAAAACAACATATTTAGTTTTTATTTACAACACCTTTCCATATCCACACCAAATAAGTTTGCAATATTTCATGAATAACATGATAAAAACTGGAATTCGCACAGATGATTATTAAAAAAATAAAATATATCCTAACCTGGAATTAAAGGAGCTAGCGTCGAGCAATTAATTGGATAATTAAATTATTCAAGAATTATTCTTTCAAAAAAGAGATGATCTAAGTAATTAAAATTCAAATAATATTATCAGATCCCAGGAATTTAAGAAAAATACTAATACAGAGGTATATATCAATTAACTTAGGCGACGTACATCACAAAAAATCATAAGAAACAAATTAGTCTAGTTCAAAAAGAATCACATGGGAGATGTACATAATCAAAATACGAAAATCAAATTTGATACAAGAAGCACGCATTGCATGTACGAACAAAGACCTTTTATTAGTGTAAAATAATGTATACAAGTAATAACATGTGTAACGAGTTTTTGGTCCCGTGGCCTAAAAAAAAAAAAAGACTTATTGAACTATAGACATAAAATTTACCTTGTTCGGGTCATGATCCTGAGGGGATTGAATTTTGACTTGACGAACATCGGCTAGAGTTGCATCAGCATCAGCTGCTGAATTTGGCGACAATTTAACGACATTGGAAGCAATGTGATCTACGGAGAGCTGTATTTCGGGACTTGAAGTGATAATGTGTTTCTTCCCTTCCGCACCCATTGTTTGGGAGGGAGGAAGAAATCTGGAACTCAGTAGAAGTGGATTAAAAGGGACAGAAGAAGAGTGTATATTATTGCAGGGGTTGTTACAAGGGCTGGCTGTGCCTGTGGGACTTATTCATGATATATATATATATATATATACACGAAAGATTTGTTTTTACGTGTTTGTACTTTGATTATTAAAAATTTATAATATAGAAGGTTGAGGGTAAAAAGGAAAGAAATATATTTAACTTAACTAAGACATAATTTTGGTATTTTTACTATTTGATCGAAGGTGGAGAGAGCTGAGCGAATCTTTTCTCATAATTTTGTTACCATATATAATCTGTGTAGTAAATGTGTATGTTTGTTTTATGAAATAATTAGAAAGAGAGATATATACTTCCTTTTTCATAGTTACATATAAGTTTTGTTAAATAGTCTACTATTTCCATATAACGATATATCTATCTAGCTACAAAACTTAGAAACAAATGTTAACAGATTCCTTTCATCATAGATTGATCAAATATCAAATTAACTTAATATAGGTAATTTTCTTTGCATCTAGGTTGATTGGGTAATATATATAGTTAGTTTATTTCCGTTACGGGCTCTGTTAACAAGGGGCAAAAAAGAAGAAGAAGTATATCACTAATCAAGTTGAGTACTTGAGTCATGATTTAAATTCTAAAACTAATGCTGATATATAATTCTGAGCTCCAATATATTATGCTTTTAATATATACAACAAACACAACCAGCAGAAAGCGAACTAATGAAAGGGAATGGTGGTCCTTCCTATTATTGCATTATTTGGAACCGGCTTGGTCGTTGCCAAATATAGGAATGGCGAAATCAATACCTAAGCTACCGAAAGCGGCAACTTGCTATCAAACTTTGATTAATGGGTTGAATAAAGTCAAACCAAAATATTGGAAGCGAAAACTTGCTTTCGTAAATTACGGACGATGGCTAAGTGCTTTCAATAAATATAAAAAGACTTTCGGTTTTTTTTGAAAAACTGACCGATCAAACAAAAAAAATGAAAAAAAAATATGGACATTATGGAAGCGCAATATCAGTTCCTTATAGCGATTATACAAACTTGATTTTGAAACTTTTCAATAATCTTATTTTTCTCCACTAAAGTTTTGTTTATCATCTGTCGTATATTCGATTCAATCCAAAATAGACGAAACATATATATAAAAAGTTTCAGGTTAGAAAAAAGTGGAATAGGGGACCCACGTAACCATGCAAGCGACTCCATCATCCCCGGCCGAACTCCAGCCCGCATTCACTGAATTCGTCCCACCGGATAAGTTCGTCTTCGCCACGTAATCAAAAACGACAACGAGCGATGGTCGTCGATCCCCAAATGGATGAAACTATGACGGAGGCGCGGTTTCAGCCGCCAATCCCTAACCCTAGCTTGACTTACGCTTCTATTGCACGTAAGCAACCTCGTCCTCGAGCGGCCAAATTCGACGAATTGCGATTCGTTGAAGTGAAAAAGCACTTGATTTTCCAAGAAACAGTGAACCCAATTCCCATCCCGCGAGTCAGTTTCTCGGAAGAATTGGAAGAACGCATCACGGAAGAGTGGAAAGATAACCTAATTATCCGCATACTCGGGAGACCATGGTACTATGAAGCCCTGAAAACTAAATTGGACATCATGTGGTCATTGCACAACGGGTTTGAACTCATGGACCTCGGACACGGATGCTATTGTCTTAAAGGTCTATCCGCGGCAAAACGCGAGTTGATCCTCACAGAAGGATCGTGGCACCTCGCGGGAAGCTTTCTATCTATATGCAAGTGGAAGCCGAATTTCGATGCTACAACGGACCGTGTGGACAACGTGATTACTTGGGTGCGCATTAGGAATCTCCCAATGAAACTTCTGTCAGAGGGTATTGTACATGGTTTGGCAAGTATGATAGGTGAACCTATCAAGATTGACGGCAATACCATGAACGCAACGAGGGGAAAATTTGCACGCGTTTGCATCCAAGTTAGCACGAATACGCCTCTCAAGATGACGTTGGGCGTGCGCGATAGGTTTTGTCAAATTGTTTATGAAAATCTGCCCACCTTATGCTTCAAGTGCGGGAAAGTAGGAAATCTTGAGGATAAATGCGACTTGGCCGTGACTGAACCTCCACCAATAATAGAACGGACTACCACAAGCTCTCCCCTAAAAGGGATTCAAGAGAGAGCGGACTGGTTGATCGAAAAAACTCAAAAGGGTGAGTTTGGCTACTGGATGAAGGTTTCGAGAAATATCTGGAAGGGAAGTACGCAAGTAAAACCCGGGAAACGAATGTCGCCACCCGTTATTTTAAAGCGAAGCGAAGTGTACCAACCCTCTCAAGGTTTGGAAGGCAGCCAAGTTCCGTTAGAAAGTGAACCGCGCTTCTCACATTCCTCTCAGGATTTGCTGAACACTTCTAGTCGTATAGGGAAAGTCTCTCATGCAAGGAAAGTTACCAAAAAAAGGAAGGGTTAAAGGTTAGTACTAAGTGTCCCAACAGAAGTGCAAATAAATTTAATTTGTTACCTCTATATTTCGACCAGGAGGCCGCGACTATTGAAACTCAAGAAACAAAGAATTTGAACAACACTGAGAATGGAGGGGATATGGATGTACGAGTTGCTGTTGGGAGAACTGGAGCTTTACGAGGCAGAGACGTGACGGTAGGTTTATCAAGGATCGACGAGAATCTCACGTATAGCACTGGAGGATTGCGTGGTGGATATATTAGCGATCCCATGCAGTTTTTGGGAGATAGAGATACCGACTTATCGCACACAACGCGAGGACAATGCCTCAGCTTGGTGGTAGGTGACGAGTCCGAGTTAATGGGAAAACAGCCGACAAGTAGCCCTAGCGATGGAGATGGGACGGGAGATGATTGCGACATGGAGGGGGTCCGAGATAGACTACCCCATCGAACCCTATCACGCACATCAAGTTACTATAAAGATAATATCGTGGAATTGTCAAGGAGCGCGACATGTTGATTTCCGGAGAAATTTCCGTGAGCTTGTTCGTTCACACAGACCATTAGTTGTATTTGTGTTGGAAATGCGCATAAGTGAGGATAGGGCGCATGAAATTGCACTTCAGTTGGGATTTATTAATCACATTCTTGTGCCTACCTCGGGTATGATAGGCTGGGTGTGGATGTTATGGAATGAGGCGGAAGTGAATGTTGAGATTGTGTCAGTAGAGAACCAAGCCATTCATGCCATCATCAATCCGAATTTACGTGAGCAATGGCGATTATCGGGGGTCTATGCCCAACCACGTCGTTCTGCTAAGGTACATGTATTTGATAGCATGGCAACCATTGCTAACGGATCAGCCTTACCGTGGCTAGTCATGGGAGATTTCAACGAAGTGAGTTTTTCTCACGAGAAGTCGGGAGGTAACACAAGATCCCTCAGTCGACTAAATTTCTTCTGCGGGTTTTTAGAAAGATGTGGCTTCACGGATACAGGGTTTAGAGGCACACCGTTTACCTGGACGAATAAACGTGATGACGGAGAGTTAATCCAAGCTCGTTTGGACCGTGTGCTTGCGAACAAGGCCTGACTGGACCTCTTTCCGAACCACGACCTCCTACATCTTTCTAAGGTACACTCGGATCACCACCCAATCATCATGGACAGTCATGGATCATGTGGAACGACGGGAAGGCAACCTTTAAAATTCGAGGCATCATGGTTCCACCCTCCTGAGTGTTTACCGTTGATCAGAGATATTTGGGAGTCGCACGCGGACATTCTTGTGGCCATATGGGAGGTGCCGCATGTTCTTGAACCGTGGGATAAAACGAGGTTTGGTAATATTTTTTACAAGAAGAAAAAATTGATGGCTCGCATTAACGGGCTGCAGAGAGTGTTGGCGAGACGTACGAGTGCGGCTTTGATTAATTTGGAACGACAACTCATCACAGAGTATAATGACGTCCTAAGGTAAGAGGAGATATTTGGTTTCAAAAGTCGAGGGTGAAGTGGATTAGGGATGGTGATAGGAATACAAAATTGTTTCATCGCTTCACGATGGTGCGTCGAAAACGGAATGAGATCAAAGCACTCAAAATTGAAGGAGTATGGACGACGGATGAAGCAGCACTCAAACCGCACGTTAAGGGCTATTTTGAGGAATTACTCACGGGTAGTTCGTGGAATTCAGCCACGCACGGCCCAACACTTCTCGTGGTGTCGCAACACCAAGCGATATTGAATCCTGATGATCGTGAGCTGCTGACAGCGCTACTTGAGGACTCAGAAGTGAAGGAAGTAATGTTCTCTATGAATCCGTTCAAGGCACTAGGGCCCGACGGCCTACATGCCGTGTTTTATCAGAAAAGTTAGAACGTCATCCAGCAATCCGTCGGGTCGTTTGCGCGCAAAGTTTATAGAGACAGGAGGTTCGGTCTCAAGCTTTGCGAGGAGTTTGTTTGCCTTATCCCCAAAATGCAGCAACCGGATAATATCACACAATTTTGGCCCATAGCATTGTGCAACGTGCTATACAAATTCATCACGAAGAGTATAACATCACGACTCCAAGGGATTATGCCCGAGATTATCTACCCAACTCAATCGAGTTTTATTAAAGGTAGAAGCACACAAGATAATATTTTTCTTCTGCAAGAGGTGCTCCATTCGATCAGGGGAAAGAAAAACAACAAAGTAGGGTGCATGATTATGAAACTCGACTTGGAGAAGGCATATGACAAGATTAATCGAGATTATCTAGAAGAAACCTTGCACGCTTTTGAATTTCTGGGGGAAATGATCGAGCTTATTATGTATTGTGTCCGTAATGCCTCCACGCGTGTCTTATGGAACGGCACCCCTCTCGACTCCCTCCCGTATGCATGTGGCCTCCGATAAGGCTATCCGCTATCACCTTACCTTTTCGTCCTTTGCATAGAGAGACTCGACTATTTAATTCAAGAGGAGGTGGACAAGGGTTTGTGGCAACCGTTAGTTCCGTGTAGGGGGTCCGCGGCTATCCCATTTATTTTTTGTGGATGACATAGTGCTCATGGGGAGAGCTACAAAGAGTACAACTAAGGGGATCCATGGGGTACTTTACAGATTTTGCACAACCACGGGGTTAAAATTAAGCAACCATAAGTCTAAGGTGTTCTTTTCGAAACGGGGCGGAGTGGGATTCAAGAATTGTTTGAGTGAGCTACTTAGGTTTGGGCAAACGCATAATCTTGGACGATATCTCGGTGTTTCATTGATTCATGGCCGCATCACGAGGGCTGACTTTGCCACTACCTTAGATCGAATCATGGCGCGCTTCACGGGTTGGAAAAGTTGAACGCTCACTATTGCAGGGCGTGCGACGCTTATACAATCCGTATCATCCGCACTCTGGTGTACAATATGCAAGCCTCGTGGCTCCCAAAAAATATTTGTGATCAACTTGATCGCCTCAACTGTAACTTCTTGTGGTCATCGGATGCGATCAAGCATAAATTACACCTCGTAGGGTGGCTGCGCATCATAAAGCCGAAGAGGGAGGGGGGTCTCAGACTTCGGGTTGCACGAACGAGCAACGAAGCATTACTCGCAAAGCTAGAATGGAGAATTTTGCGTGGTGAGGTAACGGTTTAGAGCGAGCTAGTGATAGCTAAATATCTCCACAATAAGCGCATCACAGATTATACATCGCGGCCACCGGACACCGTGACGTGGAATGGATTAACGCGTTGTGTGACGCGAATGGAACCTTTCATTCGTTGGAAGATCGGAAATGGGCGGGGCATTCGTTTCTGGTATGATAACTGGCTGGGCGGAAAGAGACTGTGCGATGAAAGTTGTCTCATTGATCCACGAGATGAGGATTATTCTTTACGTGACTTGCTTGATGATGATGGAAATTGGGTGTTAGAATGACTTCGGTCGTTAATTCCGGATGACGTAAGGACTGAAGTATTGGGGTTCCGAGTCGCGTTGAAGGATGGCAAGGATAGAATAATTTGGAGCGTGAGTTCGAATGGCGAGTTTTCTTGCCAATCCGCGTATAAGGCCTTTGTTGAGCACGACACGGCTGATAGTCACACACACGTGGACACGAAGTGGATTTGGGGGCTGGATATTAGCAACAAGTTGTTTCATTTTCTTTGGCTCGCAACTCAAGAACGTTTGGAAACTAACATCATACGCAGAAATATGGGGATCCCAACTACGAATTTATGCCCGGTGTGCTCGAGAGGTGAGGAAAGCGTCGTGCATATGCTGCGACATTGTAGGATGGCGAAAGGGATTTGGCGAAAAGTTGTTGCGGTGGAATAGATTGCAAGATTTGATGCATTAAGGGATGAAGGATGGATTAAGGAGGTAGCGTTGTGCAAAATTATGGAGAACAATATTGCAAGCAAAGAGGATTGGAGGTTTGTTTTTGTGGCGGGACTTTGGGTGATTTGGAAAAATAGGAACAAAAAAGTGTTCAAGAATTGTATGGATGCAACTAAAGAGTGTGTACTTTAATTTAAACTCCTAAGTGACGAGTTGCGAGGGGGAAGGAGAAGAGGGCGCTAAAGTTTGGCCAAGAAGAGGTGGGAAAAACCCGAGGAAGGTTGGGTGAGACTTAACTCGGATGGGGGAGTAGTCGCGGATGAAAACCGAAGCTATGGCGCGGGAGTAATGCGAAAGGCGGAGGGCCGATGGGAGTGGGGGTTTAAGTTTGTTCTTACTTCTCCAACTATTGATGAAGCGGAACTTGAAGCAATAAAGAAGAGCCTCACACTAGTATGGGAAAAGCGTTATCACCGTGTAATTTTGGAGATGGACTCCCTTGTGGCCTATAAGGGGCTCGCGGATGTGGTTGAAGCCGGATCGGTGCTTGCGAATTTGATCAACGAGTGTCGCGCGCTATTGCGCCTCCCATGGGATGTTCGGGTTGCTTGGATACCACGAGAGAGGAATAAAGTTGCGGACAAGCTTGGAAAATTTAACATTGATTCTATAAGCGTAGAAATTATGTGGGATAATCCACCGTCTTTCATTTCTAGTTTGTATCTAGCGGGCATGGTCTAACGATCTTTTTTCTCCTTTTCTAGCAAAAAAAAGTGGAATAGGAGTTGCTTTTGTAACTTTTGATAAATTTTATTTTTCTCCCCAAAACTTTTGTTTATTGTCTTTCGTAACTCCGATTTGATTGAAATTCGACTAAACACACCTAATTAGTGGAATAAGAGTTGTTTCGTAGCTTTTATATAATTCCATTCTTCTCCTCATAAGTTTTGTTTATCGTCTTTCATAATTCCGATTCGATTGAAACTCAACGAAGCATATTTAATGAATATGACAAAGTTTATGGTCAAAGAAAAAATGGAAACGGTGTTGTTTCATAAGTTTTGCATAATTTAATTTTCTCTTCTAAATTTTAGTTTATCGACTTTTCTAACTCTGATCGGATTGTGACTCGACAAAACACACATAATTAAAATAACAAAGTTTTTGGTGAAAAGAAATTGGAAATCAGAGGTGTATTGAAACTTTGCAATTCATAATTATGTTTTGGGCTTTTGGCTTAAACTTGAAGGAATGCAATCATGCATCAAAAAACACTTGTAGTGTTTGGGGTTTGGAGTTTGGGGTTTGGAATTTGAGATACTTGTAGTGCTTCGGGTTTGGAATTTATGGTTCATGGTTTGGGTTCTCCTCCCAAGAAACATACCTAATTCGATTGAAACTTGACGAAACATACCTCATTAATATAATAAAGTTTATTGTGAAAAAAAAGTGAATTCATAGTTGTTTTTTAAGTTTTCAATAATTTTATTTATCTCCACTAAAATTTTGTCTATCGTTTGTCGTAACTCCGATTCGATTGAAACTTGATGAAATAATTAATATAACAAAGTTTTTGGTCAAGGAAAAAAGTGAAATCAAATGAATTTTATTTTTCTCCCATAAACTTCTATTTATCTTCTCTCTTAACTACGATTCAATTGAAACTCGACGAAACACACCTAACTAATATAAAAAGTTTATGGCGAAAGAAAAGTGGAATCAAAGTTGTTTGGTATCTATTGCAAAATGTCATTTTCTCCACCAAAAGTTTTGTTTATAGTCTTTCTTACTCTGATTCAATTATAACCTAACAAAACACATCTAATGAAAATAACTAAGTTTTTGGAGAAAGGAAAAGTGAAATCTGAGTTATTTGGTAATTTTGCATAACATTTTTCTTCCCTAACTTTTCTTTATCGCCACGCCTAATTAATACAAAAAGTTTCAGGTCAAGGAAAAAGTGGAATTGGAATTATTTCGTAACTTTTTAAAAATCCCATCCCCCCTAAACTTTAGTTTATCGTCTTTTGTAACTCCGGTCAGATGAGAACTCGTCGAACACTACAAGGAAATTACCTCATCTGCAACCGCATATGCGGTTGCAGATAATCAAAATGCAGTTGCAGAAGGCTTTCTGCAACCGCATCGCGGTTCCAATTACGCGGTCCCAATTGAGCTCGGTCGCTTCTCATCAGAGACCGCGATGCGGTCCCAGAAGAGGGCAATTGCGACTCAATTATTATGGGACTGCAATGCGGTCCCAATAATCCGTCGAGTATCTGGAACCGCAATGCAGTCCCAGATATCTGATGAACATCTGAGACCGCATCGCGGTTCCAGAATGTTGAAAACAAACTGCAACTGCGTCGCGGTTCCAGAATGTTGAAAACAAACTGCAACCGCGTCGCGGTCTTTGATGCTCGAAATGCCTATTGAAACGGCGATGCGGTTGCAGTTATTATTTAAACTCTGGAACCGCGGCGCGTTCTCATATAGTATGAATATTAACTGCAACCGCGTCGCGATTGCATATACTCTGCGAACGAAATAAAAAAAAACAATAATATTCCAGTAAATTACTAAAATATTATTGGTATTTTGGTAGAAATTAGGTAAATAACAATATACAACAATACAAAGGAATAAATAAATTACATATGAATAATGCCAACAAAACAATATAAAAGAACAAATAAATTAAATAATGAAATGAAAGATTAATATATAAAGAAATGTAATAAAGATAAAAAAACTAATGAAAGATAAAAAAAAATGAAATGGAAAAAAGAAGAAGAGAATTTAAGAAGAAGAGATAAGACTTTTTGATTTGGAAAAGAAAATAATAGTAGTGTTTGGTGTTTTTTTTTTGATTTAAAAAAAGAAAGAACATAAGAGTGTTTTTTGTTGATGTTTTGGTGAGGGGAGAGTTGTGTTGGTGATAGTTTTGAAAAAAATGAAAGGATTGGTGGGTATATATAGAAAATGGGGTGAAAATTTGAATTTCCCCTCATTGCCCGCCCGAACTTTTGATATTTTTGAGGTAATTGCAACCGCGGCGCGGTCTATAAAAGTTTGATAATTACAAATACAAATTATTTTAGACCGCGTCGCGGTCCCAAATACTATGAATATTATTACGGACCGCAAAGCGATTCCTAATACTATGAATATTATTTGGGACCGCGATGCGGTCTCAATTGGTCTTATTTGGGACCGCGTCGCGGTTGCAATAGAGGTTATTTGAGACTGCGTTGCGGTCTCAAATAATATTCATACTTCAGAATCGTTGTTTTATGGATCTATCTCATTGCGTTTGTGATTTTTAGTAATATACATCAATAATACATGTGAAATGAACTAATAAATGGGTACAAGTAATTGAGCAATGTAAGAGTAGATTGGAAGTGAAATGATCGTTCGAGTCATTAGGGTTGAACTTGTTGTATGTTATATATGTCAACTACTCCCATCATACACACCTTGTTGCTTTGTTATTATGATTTGCTTCACAAATTAAAGTATAAATGTCATTAATCGATTTAATTAATATATCATCTTACACATTACGTTAATCTAGGCATGATATATATATATATATATATATATATTGATCATTTTCGTTCGAACTCGAGAGAATCTTCTTACCGGCTTGACCGACATATATAAAATGCCCTTATTTGCAACTTAACATTTTTACTATTATTAGGGTAGTTATCAACTAAACTATTAATGTGGTACCTCAAATCATCGAACACACATCACTTTGAAGTATGAATATTATTAGTAACCGCAATGCGGTTACAAATTCCAGTTTTTGCAACCGCGCTGCGGTTACCAATAGTAACGGTAGGAATTCTGCAACCGCGTCGCGGTTCCAGAACTTAAGGGCTACTTGTTTCTGCAACCGCCTTGCGGTTGCAAAAACAGTTGGCCGTTGGTTTCTGGGACCGCGTTGCGGTTGCAAAAAGCTAATTTTTGCCTATATAAAGGTCTTTCCCTTCTCTTCAAACATTCATTCCAATTTTCAGTCTTTCTTGCAGAAACTTTTGGCCGTTGGTTTCTGGAACCACAACGCGCTTGCAGAATGCGTTTTCTTTTTGTACGTTATTTTGTTTTTTGTAAAATTTTTTAGTTTGTGAAGCATTTTTAGATGACAAGAACAACACATAATGTAATCTAAAATATACAAAAATTACCATCATTAAGACCGAGCAAATATACAAAAATTAGCAGTATTAAGACATAAACATAATAAAAAAATACATATTTAATAAAAGTACAACAATAATAAAAGTCCATCATAAACTCCTGTCTACTCCTCCGTACTATCCGGATATTCAACACCCTCATCACCAGAACTAATCCCCACAGCATAAGTATCATCCTAGGTGGCTAAGGGATCGGCGTCCTCTGCCCCCACTGCATTCTCTCTGGAGTCTCCGTCCTCTATCCTTCATCGTCAACACCTAAATCGATATCGGCCATCAAGTCGCATCCTCTCCGTCCTCTGCTATCGTTTGTTGTAAATCGCGATTTGGGGGAAAATCGCGATTTGCAGCAGTGTTTGTATATATATTCAACATTCTGCAACAGCATCGCGGTTGCAGAATGTTAATAAGATTAAGCTCTTAATTTGAGCCCAATCTTTTCGTTAAAATTGGGCTCTAAATTAGAGCCCAATTTTAACTTTAGACAATTGGAACCGCATCGCGGTCCCAGTTGAGCCACTGAAGACAATTGGAACCGCGACAATGTCCCAATTGGTCCAGATGATCAATTGAGACCGCGTTGCGGTTCCAATTGTGTAGCAACCGCGATGCGGTTGCTTTGCGGTCTCATAAACTTGCGGTTGCTAATTTGCAGTCTCAATTGAGGCCCAATTCTTGTAGTGGAAACGCATCAAATTAATATAGCAAAGTTTTTTGGGAAAAGAAAAAATGAAACTATGATTATTTTTTAACTTTTGCATAATTAATTTTTCTCAAATAGAGTTTTGTTTATTCATTATCATAACACCAATTTGATTGAAACTCAACAAAACACAACCTAATTAATATAACAAAGCCTCTGGTTACAGAAAAAGTGGAATAGAAGTTGGTTTACAATTTTATAATTTTATTTTTCTCCTCTAAACTTTTTTTTATTGTCTTTCCTAACCCCGATTTGATTGAAACTCAACTAAATATCTCGCTCTTGTCGTACAAACAACCTACCATTCCTTGCTCCTTGAGTTTTGTTGTGATGGGTATGACAAAAAACAAGCTAGAAAGCTAGAAATACTTGAAAGGGAGAAAGCAATGGTCGAAGGCCGAATGGAGCGAATAAGAAGTGCTCTGCAGAGCTCTCCATTTTTTGAAGAAATAGAGGCGGAAATCCTAGGGCACGGGGAAAAGATCCCCGATTTGAAACCTTACGATGGAAAATTTGATCCTTGCAATCATCTCTTCCATCTAGACAGCAAGCTGACCTTGTACGGGTTCAAGGAGAACGTGCATGCCAGAATATTTTCCACTACCTTGGCCGGGGTAGCGATGGACTGGTTCACTTGAATTGCTCTGGGGACAATCAAAACCTACAAACAGTTAAGGGACATGTTCGAGGACCGATTCTCAAGTCAGGCGAGACTGGTTTTGGACCATTCCCACATGTATTCAGTGAAGCAGGAGATCAGTGAGAGTCTAAAGGACTTCATGAGGCCTTTCATCACAGAGCTGTTAAGAATAGACAGCCCGAGTGGAGAGATGGTGATGAGTATACTCTTTCGAGAAACTACCAATACAGTCTTCAGCGACGACTTGCTCAGGCGGAACCCCAGAACTATCAAGGAGATAAACAAGATAGCTCAGGGGGTAGTCCACCGTAAAGAGATGATGACAACCAAGTTAGTCGTTATTGCACCCCCGAAAGATAAGGAAAGAGGAAAAGAGGACCAGAACTGCAACAACAACAACAGAAACATGAATAACAGGTACCGAGACAGGTCGCCAAGGCGATACACGCCCCTGAATGCTAGCATCATGACAGTATTCGGAACAACGAAAAGGAAAGGGTGGCTGAAAGAACCCAGAGAGATGAAGGATTCAAAAGCAACAAGGTTTTCGAACCATTTCTGTAAATACCACAATCAGAACGGCCACGAAACCGAGGATTGCAAGGATCTCAAGGACGAGATCGAACGACTAGTGAAGGACGGAAAACTAGTGGAATTTGTAAAAAAAAGATGGAAGAGCAAGAGGACTACGCTGAGAGGGATAGATCACTATCGCCCATAAAGGACAAGCAGAAGGTAGTCGATCATCCGCATTTGTTGGACTATCATCAAACTGGAAACAACAACGTCAGAAGGGGAATGATAAATATGATATCAGGTGGTCCAGTGGGGGCAGATTCCACGAACGGCAGAAAGAAGATTTCAAGGCTCGTTGAATCATACAGGTTCGTCAGCTTCGCTAACATTTTAAGGATCGAGGAAATGCCGCAGGAAGAGATCACTTTCTCAACAGCGGATCGGCGCAAGCTGAGCCCCCAGGCCATTCAAACAGCAAATATGGATTCCCCGATGGTGATAACGGTGGACATAGCCAACTTCAGCGTAACTAAAATGCCGGTGGACCATGGTAGCTAAGTTAATGTGCTATTCAACTCCACATTGGACAAAATGGGGCTGAATGGTGAGATATTGGAGCCGGTAAGAACCTGGCTTCATGGATTCGGAGGCCCAAAGATAGTGCCTCGTGGATTTATTATGCTATCCACTTCATTGGGAACCGCGCCTCAGAGGAGAACACTACTGGCGAGTTATGTGATTGTTGATATGCATTTCTCTTACAACGGTATCATAGGAAGGTCATCCTTAAACGCGTTCTGAGCTTTGCTGTCAACTTACCAACAGATGGTAAAATTCTCCACTCTAGCCAGAACTAGTGAAGTGATTGCAGACCACATCGAAGGCTGGAAATGCTATGTGGCATTGCTTCGAGCGCAACCGCAAGCAGAGCAAGAAGCAGCAGGAGCACTAGCCCACATGGAAATGGAATACATTGACTAAAGTTCCCCAATTTAATTTTTGCAAGTCTTTAATTTCCCGAATATTTTGAACAACTTTAATTCGTCCCCTCTGTCCTAACAAGAATGAGGGGCATGCATGTACAAACTTAAAACAGGGACACCGAAGACTTGAGCCACGAAGGCCGCCTCGAAGGACATAGGAGAGCGGATTTTGCAATCAAAACCCTCTCCTATTCTCTTTATATGAATTCGTTTCCAAAAGAAATTCTTTGATTTATCAATTATATTATAATCTAACTATGCAGAGGCATGCATAATCTCAATTTTATGCAGGACCTAAAATAGGTTCACTCCAAAGATGAAGAGGGATGGAGACTCTGCCCAAAGTGGCACTAGATACCGTAAATCTAGAAGAAATGAAAGATGGGACGGAGACTCTGCCCAAAGTGGCACGAGATACCGTAAATCCAGAAGAAATGAAAAAGGGACGAAGACTCTGTCTAAAGTGGCAAGAGATATCACAAATTCCAAAAATGAAAAAGGGACGGAGACTCTGTCCAAAGCGGAATGAGATACCGCAAAATGAAAAGGGACGGAGACTCTGTCCAAAGTGGCACGAGTTACCGCAAATCTCGAAAATGAAAAAGGGACGAAGACTCTGTCCAAAGCGGCATGAGATACCACAAATCCCACAAAATGAAAAGAGACGGAGACTCTGTCCAAAGCGGCATGAGATACCGCAATCCTGAAAATGAAAAACGGAACAACCGTTATATTAGTAGTATTAAAACACTAATCCTACATCTCAAAGAGATACATATAACTTTCATAAATACGAAAAGACGCTCTAGTTGTCAAAATAAGGTAAAACTCAACAATAACGATTTACAGAAAAGGCAATGAATACGAGCCAACGAAAAAACATATTATTGAAAAGCAGCACGAGTAACATGCGACGACAATGCAATTATTCGAATTTTTCAAAACATTAAAGGGCGACGCAGCGCCAAAAACAGAATAAAAATTGTTCATTACAAAATAAAAAGCCGAAGCACTTAGGCATCGACATCATCCTCATCTACGGCGGAGAGATTCCCCGATAGACGAGGTTGTCACTCTCGAGAAGGACAATGAATTCATCTGAAAAATCTGGTTGATCGTTCACCGAGGGCGGCATAATCTCTCTATTAGGCCCAAACGAAAAATCGAGCGAGGCAGGGTCGAAGTGTCCACAGACATATTTGGTGTTGTAGAACTGTTGAACCATGAGCACCTGAGCTCTTCGAGATTCCCGGGTACCCCTCCGAGCACCTATCTCTCGAAAGGTATTGCTCCGGAGGAACTCCTCGGCAATTTCAACCCATTGCTGCGTGGAAGGAACCTGTACAGGGCTAAAGAGATTAACAAGGAAGAATAAAAGAATAAAGACTTCCACTCAAGTAAAGTTACTATACCTCACTGAGGCCGTGAGCATATCCTATCTCCTTGGCCCGCTCAGATTTATCTTTCTCGGCCGCGAGTTCTTTCTCGATTGCGGCAACTCGTTTCGCCAGCTCACCTTTGCTGGATGAAAGATTGTTGAATTGCATTTGAAGCTGGTCTACGGCCTCCTGTGCAAGCCTCGCTGCTTTTCTGTTAGGCAGCTCGAGCTGCGTACTCCTTCACTTTTTGCAGCGCCCTCTCCTTATCCTCAAGAGCGACCCTCAAAGCATCATGGTCACTGCCACGAAAATCTGCTCCGACATACTGCTGTCCAGGTACCTGGACTAACCCAGTGAAGATGACATCCACTATTCCGCCACCCTAAAGAGAAAACATCATGGGGTTAAAGGACGATATACAACGATATATATATATATAATACAATGCAGCCAGAATATATAAAATATTACCACACTTAAAAGATGAAGAGCGTTCCGCTCCACCATCTTCCTCTCGTCGGCAGAAACAAGATGAGAAACTGCAAGATTTCGAAGGAGGAGTTTCAAGGCATTAATCGCCTCTTCCTCTGAAATTTCGAACTCCCCCATGCGGGCCCGCGAGCCATGGCTTAGCCCCGCTGTAACCCTTATTTCAATCGCAGCAGCGCAACCACCAGCAGTCGTCGGACCTGTGGTACACGGCGTTGGGGGGATAACACCCCCAGTTTGCGAGCGAGTCTGATGGACCCTCCTATTTTTAGCTTGAGCAGCAGCTTTGGCATTGACGCCTTGTTCGGCTGCAGCTTCATTAAAACCCCCTGCATGGCCGATATAGTCAGGAGGGGGAGTAGTCGCATGGCTTTGCCCCAAAATATCCTCAAAAGGATCTCTTAGAGCCTCCACGGGGGCCGACGCTGATGCCTCGACTGCTGTTTTCTTACCCTTGTTCTTCCTTTTCCTTGGAGGTGGAATCGGGGGAACAATGATAGTTTGAGAACCTTTATTCTTAGCAGCCAAAGCTCGATTGATCCTGGCGTAGCGGTCCATGATAAATTCGCCTAAAAAGAAAAACACATATTAATATCATTATAACGGTGAAAGCAAAACACGAGATTCGAGTAAAAAACGCATAATCTATACCGAGCGTAAACCTCCCATTATAGGGAACTGGAGATAATCCAGCCAAAGACAACACATGATTCTCAACCAATCTCTTAACGTTAAACTGGTGATCGCGAACTAAATTAGGGACAAAATGACAGTCCCATGAAGGTTGGCGTACACCAGGCAGTATAGCAACTCTAGCACCCCCTAAACCAATCAAGGCGATACGTCGCAAATTCTCCCTCATAACTCTCCTGAACGTATAAGTAACATTTTTTCCATTTCTTTCCATAGCTCGTGGCTCCGCCACTCAGAAACTTGCGATGCTTTAGAGCCTTTACATGGTAGAAGCCTACCTCCCTCCTACAAACTTTGAAGAGGGCCCAAAACTGATCGGGATCCTAAAGCCTTCATCAGGATGATACAACCGATAATTTTCCCGAACGAGTTCGGTGTCAGCTGACTCGGCACAATCCCGATTGACCTAAAAATGAATTTGACCTCAACAGGTATGGGAAATCGCAACCCATTGGCTAGCTGACCCACGAAGACTGTGAGGTGACCAGGCGGGGGTGAATCCATGCGCTCGTCCGGACCGGGAATAACTAACTTATACATATTGGCTATATTAAACATTTCGCACAAGGAAGAGCGGATATGCTGCAACCGTGACATGTAAGTATTATACGCCATCCCAGGGACCTCAGCGTAGTCATCAATCTCCATATTGATCGCTTTAATATCTTCACCTGGTTCACTGCAGGCACGGTTATCCTCGGATGAAGATGATTGTAAATTATCGTCCCCACCTTGCGAGGACGATTGATCATTGTTATCACCTAGATGATCACCCCTAGGCGAGTTGACAGAATCAATGTCGATAAGCTCATTTTTATCTCCTCGAGGTATACTCGGGCCCGCAAGAGCACTTGCAGGGCCCACCACATAGTTGACTAAACCGGAGCTTGAGCCGCTACTAGACTCACTCCCTGAGGTCGATTCAGATCTCACCATCTTGATCGATGCAAACTAAAATAAAATAAAAAGAAAAATGGTTGACTACGCGCGAATACGTCACTCTCGGTACTTATGACATCTACTCGACAATTTCAAATAAACATTCAAAAAGTAAAAATAATGTGACCCGCAAAGTAAGCGCATAATCGTTTACCTTGGTTACAGCTGGAAATTCGACAACGATTGAGAAGCAAATTGCCTGAAAAAAATACAAAAATTTGTTAAATGAAACTAGAGGCGAAACCTACTCATTCAGCAAAAAGCACGAAAATAATTTCTAAGGCATTAGATCGAACGATAATCGTTCGATACATCTAACATCGAACAAGAAGCATTCGATGCATCCTGTATCGAACCACACTCGTTCGATACTACTTACAATTGAGCGTGAGTTCAGCAAAAGGCAGAATGAGCTTCTCCAACACCTCCCTCATTATATAGGCGCTGAGGCCCGTCAAGTCCATTAAGCCAAGCATCGAATCGTCCTGATTTGATGTATATTTGAGCATCGAACGCCATCAGTTCGATCGAATAACGTAAATACGCAATATTTACATCGAACCATCAGCATTCGATGCAGACTGCAAGATCGAACAAATAGCATTCAATCATAGAAACCAACATTAATAAAAGGTTTAGGAACAATATACTGAGATGCGCGTCCTTCAGACCGTGCCTCCTAATCGGGGGCATAATTTTCGACGACAAGCATTCAGGTCTCCATAATTGGAACCCGGTCTCTGTTCAAGACCGCCTCCCAATCGGGGGCATGATTTTCAACATTATCTAAATAATAATCATAAAGATACAAATCAAAAATATAGTTTATAAGTTTGGAACCCGCCCTCTGATCGATACCGACTCCCAAACTGGGGGGAGTATATGATGGGGGTATTTTAGGAACGGCCCAATACTAATATTGGGTCGGCCCAAGAAGAAAGCCCAACTATAATAGTACATTGAACATGCAAAATTCGATACTGAACGAGCATCGAACGGGCTTGGTTCAATCTAACGACTGGATCAAACCATGCCAGTTCGATGCACTTTCCCCAATAGCCACTGGGGCGCGCATGACGGGGATTATAAATACCACGTCCCCTGACACTCTCAGCACGCACTCCAACTATCATCAATTCACTCAGCATCGAACCATCAGCATTCGATCGAATTCCCCGAGTTCGATAGACGTCCCTGCATTCGATACACTATGTTCGATCGAAGCACACCGATTCGATACACAGACATCCCTGCATTCGAAACACTATACTCTTATAGATCGAAGGGCCTTAGTTCGATATTGGACCATCAAGCATTCAATGTATCTAACGTACCCAATTTGATACAGCTTAGATCGGATTCCTGTCGTTCGATACACTTTTTGTACTTTGTAATTTTATTTATTAAGCCTAGTCAACTTGTAATAGGTGTTCCGGACCAAGCTAGTCCGAATTCTGTTTAATTAGCATTATTTTGGCAATTGATTAGCCCATTGTAATCTTTTACGGTATTTTGTTACTCGAACGAAATAAGAACAAAATAAGATGATTCATAGGCAATCCTATCCTTAGACTATTTGTTAGATAATATTTTAAATTAACTTTTGTAATTAATTGACCAAATTGTATACATTTGTTACTTGTTACACATCCACCTATATGTTGTTACTGTAAACTCTTCTAAGAATAAATAGAGCTTTATGCTCCGGTTCATAAGCTTGCACTTTGAATCTAATGATTTTTATTAGAAAGTGGAATAAAATTTATATTGTTATTAAGAATTGAAAATCAAAACATTAAGCAAATTAATTAATGTTGCGGTTCTGTGTGGCAACGTTAGTTTAAAAAACAAAAAATGGATTTCAAAACCAATTTTGCTGTATCTAAACTTTTCGAACAATTGATTTGAAAATTATAAGGAAAGCGATATTCTTGTATCTAAACATTTCAATTCGCTTTTTTTAAAAGATTGCAAAGAAAGAGATCTTACGCATTCAATAATTGACATGGGTATTGAATAATTTGCTTTCAATACTTCACTTATGGAATGCGTTGCTTGGCTTTCAATATTTTGTTAGAGATTGAATGTAATTATGCGCTTTCCGTATATTTGGATAATTGAATGCAATTCGACGCTTTCCGTATATTTGGATAATTGTTGCTATGGAAAGCGATTTTCGGTGTATAGACTATAGAGCGCGAATAGAGTCTATCTGCTGCCTTACATTCTTGAATATATAGTAAGATTCTCCTATTTAGAATCACTAGTCATTGGAACATGCGGTATCCGCGTGCACGCATGCTCGGTGTATAACATTTAGTATAACTATTACTTGATAATATCGAGTTTAATTATCATACATAATAGCATCAGATAATATATAAATAAATAATAGTTTGCACTATGTATTTATATTGATCTTATATTTCTAATTAACAATGAAGATTCTAAAGCCAATTTATAACTTTAACTTGAGGTATTCATTCACATCTCGGCATTAATTAAACTCATTTACATACAATTCTATTGTGACAATTAAAGTTGTTCTTATGATAAATAAATTTATAAGATCGAATTTTGAAATCATAAACTTTAAAAGCTAAAGATTGTCAATATCTAAGGAATTGAAGTAGTTAGCACTACAAGAAAAAGGGCGGTCGCGAATGACCCTCTGGCGGTCGCGGATGACCGGTCGCGGAAGCCCTCGGTCGTGGAGGTCATCCGCGACTGCTGAGTGGTCACGGCCAAAACCGTGACAGCTCGGCGGTCGCGGATGACTCCGGCGGTCATCCGTGACCGCTCGGCGATCACGGTGTTTTCCGTGACCGCTAGGCGGTCGCGGATGAGCCCGGGGTCATCCGTGACCGCTCGGCGGTCACGAACATCATCTGTGACCGCTGAGCGGTCACGGATAATATTTAAACCATCCGTGACCACCCGGCGGTCACGGATAATATTCAAGCCATCCGTGACCGCCCGGCGGTCACGGATGATATTCAACGAAATGAAGAAAAAAAAATTCCGGCAAAATACCGCAATATATATTTGTTTTTTGCGAATAGAATGTATAGTTGGGCGATTTTTTTATATAAAACATCATTTAAGAGAATGATTTGGGTTATAAGTAAAGAAAGGAAGAAAATAAAAAGAGTTGGTGATTTGTTTTTTGGAGATATAAGGAAAGAGGAGAAGAAAATTTGTTGGTTTTTTGTTTTTTGGAGATATAAGGAAAGAGGAGAAGAACAATTGTTGGTGTTTTTGTTTTGGATTGGGAAATGAGGAAAGGAGGAGAAAGTGGTGGGTTTTTTTAGAGAAGATATTTTGAGTGTAGTGAAAATTAGTGGGTGGAATGGTGGGTATATATAGATTTTGGGTGAAAATTTTGAATTTTCAAAAAATTTGAATTTCCCCCCAATTACAAGGTCTTTCGCGACCGCTTGGCGGTCGCGAAGGGTCCTTCGTGACCACCTGGCGGTCGCCCCGAATTATTCGTGACCGCCGAGCGGTCACGAAAGACCCTTATTCGTGACCGCCTGGCGGTCACGAATAATTTTCATTCGAAATTTTTGATTTTCGTTTGTTTAATTAAGGTGCGATGTTTGTTAAATTGATATAAAAGTTACTACTAAGTAAATTAAAAGGGATTTTATCACAAAATCACACATTACATCTAAAATAACTTGGTGTATATGATGATTAGTTGTAGAACATAAAATATGTTATTCGTTCATAACTCGCATAATCACATCTAATTCGTTATTTTAATATGTTAATTACTAATGTTGAACTAATTTATTACTTCAATTCACATGTAGTAAGGAGACTTATTGTTAAAAATCATAAACACATCAAGATGGATCCATAAAATCAATTTTTTTTATGAATATTATTCGTGACCGCCGGGCGGTCACGAACCTACTTCGTGACCGCTGGGCGGTCATGAACCTACTTCGTGACCGCCCAGCGGTCACGAAAGACCCTTATTCGTGACCGCCGAGCGGTCACGAATAATTCTCATTCGAAATTTTTGATTTTCGTTTGTTTAATTAAGGTGCGATGTTTGTTAAATTGATAAAATAGTTACTCCTAAGTAAATTAAAAGAGATTTTATCAGAAAATCACACATTACATCTAAAACAACTTGGAATATATGATCATTAATTGTAGAACATAAAATAGGTTATTCGTTCATAACTCGCCTAATCACATCTAATTCGCTATTTTAATATGTTAATTACTAATGTTGTACTAATTTATTACTTCAATTCACATGTAGTAATGAGACTTATTGTTAAAAATCATAAACACATCAAGATGGATCCATAAAATCAAATTTTTTTTATGAATGTTATTCGTGACCTCCCGGCGGTCACGAATGACCCCTCATTCGTGACCAGCCAGCGGTCACTAATGCCCACGGCTACTTGCCTTCGCGACCGCAGGCCGGTCACGAACCTACTTCGTGACCGCCCAGCGGTCACGAATGCCAACGACTACTTGCCTTCGCGACTGCCGGGCGGTCACGAATGCCAACGGCTAGTTGGCTTTCGCGACCGCCCGGCGGTCACGAACTGCCAGATTTTCAATTATTAAAAAACTTTCCCTTACTTTCATAATTCACTACAATCTTCACCATTTCTTAAGGTATTCTCGTTTTTTTTCATTTAGATGGTCAACTATATTTTTCAATACTAAATATTGGTATGATATGTTAACTTGTTTATTCATTTCTGGATAGATATTGTCGTAAACACATCGACGGTACTCGTAGAGGACACAAGATTCTTGAAGATCGTTTTTTCACGCTTCAAGAAGTAAGTTGATCAATTTATCACTCTACAACCTTATCGTGCATGATAATTGTTACGTTTTAAATTGTTAATTATTAGTTGTTTGTAGTATTAATTGTAATTAATTATTTCCTTTAAAATTTACATCTTAGATAAATAATGGACTATCAAGTAGATAGGAATTGGATGTACGATAGATTCGAGAGCAGTGTCCAACATTACAATAAGGAAAATTTAACAGTCCAACATTGCAATAAGGAAAATTTAACAGTCCAATATTACAATAAGAAAAATACTAATAATCATCCGAACTATCATCCTCACCACGTGCAGTTGCAACATCATCCTCACCATCATCCTCACCACCCCCAACACCATCCTCAATACCCATAGCTACATAATTATCAGTCTGCAACGACGAGATAATATCATCGAGATCTGGGTCGTCATCGTCGTCAGAGTACTCCTCGATATACACAGGCCTACTGGAAGAACTGTGAGCAAATGGATCTGTCCTACGACGCGACGGCTTTGAAACCGGTGGAATCACATGCCCAGCTCCAGTCCTACGTGCATTCCCCATGAATTGTGTATCGGGCACCGGTGGAAGGTCCACGTCCATCTTCTCTTTAAGCAAGCATCTCCATATCTCCATAGTGGCTTTCATATCAGTCATCTTTTGATCGCCCAACGAGATAACCCGGTCATTCTGCGTTTGTAAGTCGTCGATGCAGGCCTGTGAATAATCTTTTTCTTTCTTGTATTTAATTTTGAACGCCTCCGGGCGTGCATCCCTCGGTAAGCCCTTCGCCTTCCCCTTCTTCACAGGATCAAATGCATCGGTCCAACAGTCGGGATCGAACACCGGGAGCTTAGCTAGGCGCGGATATTTGGTCCTCAATAGATGCATGTACTTTTTCTACATTCACATTTGAAAGAATCAGTACTTATATTAGAATAAGTAATTTAAAGCTAGTTGAGGAAGATATAAAGGAGTATGAGGTTGAAATAACTTACATAAATTTCCTTCGCCTTAGCATCTACCCAAGTCCGTCGAGCTGGAACTCATGTGTCACCTCCCGTCCCCTTAACCCGCTGTGTGTGACCATGTCTGTAGGCCTCATCATATCGAATAGGGTCTTTTCGCAGAGGTTCCTCCTCAACCTACACATTTCAAGAAATAGTACGTACAACTTGGCTTACACATATATTAAGATTACTTAATTACACCCATATTGTTAATTTTCATAAGTCATACCAGCCGACGTCTGATCTCCTCTATGTCGAGGGATTCACCATAAAAAGTGGGAGGTGCCTTCACCCCCTCCTTTGGCTCATCGCCTCCTCTCCTATTTTTCTTAGACTTCTGCGACACCTCTTGATGATCCTCGGTGGCCCAATGCTTAATCGCCGCCGCCTCTAAACCGTCATGCATGTCTTGTCTTTCCCGGCCCATTTCGGATCCACAACCCTCTCAAAGTACTGTCTCTTCGTGTTGTACATCAAATTCTTATAACACGACTTCGCCTTAGTTTCGTAGGCCCGTTGTACTGCGTATTTATCTCTCGCACGAATACCATATATATTCTGCCAATTAATAAAATTTTAAGATTATTTCTATTACGTCATTTGATTTATGAATATATTAAATTAAATAATATGATATAGTTGAGAAATAATTCCTCACCAAAAATTTAACAAACATTTTGCCTCGCACAGTTTCGGGCATCGCAAAGTAGGTAGGCCAAAACTCCTTCATGAAATGTCTGATCAACTCCGTGATCGTCGTCGCAACCTCATTGCTAGTGGGGTTCATAAACAGGCCACGAGGACACAATGTAATGATCTGCCTCTGAGTCTTGTCATTGGGTTGTTGTGCACCTTTGGAGGTGCCTCTAGCTGGGCGCTGCTGCGTGGCAATGAATACTCCCGATGCTGGAGTCTCACTCGGCCACTCACTAGGAACTAGCAGAAGATGGTGCTCTAGCCCTAGATCCAGACACAGTGGCTGCGACATCGGCTGAAGCAACAATATTAAAGTAAAGGCGGCGATGTAGTACAGGCGTCAACGATGTAGATACATTGGAGACCGCGTCATCGCGACTACGATCGCCATGTGCGATAACTACACGAGGTCCAATACTACCTCGGCCACTAGCAGCAAGGGGAACATCGGGAACATCGAGAACATTGGGAACATCGGGAACATTGGGAACATTGGAAGCACTAGAACGTTGTGGACCAGTGCCAGTCCGACGGCAACGACTGTCTGACATGTCGAATATATGCTAGAAAACTAGGAAAAACTATCTAAGTTAGATGATTGAGAGAGATTCACTAAAATTCAATCATTACTAAGTTATAAAATTTCCCTAAAGATCATTTGTAGTAAGTTATTAAGATCCCCTAAAGATTATTTGTTCTAAGTTATAAGATTCTATAAAGGCATTATTTCTAAGTTATAAAGTTGCATTAAATTAACTAAACTAACAATTTAACATGCATTTCAATTTACAAAATAACAATAAATAAGCTAAACTAAATAACAATACATTAAATTACCTAAAATAACAATTTAACACGCATTTAACTAACAATTTAACATTTAATAAATATTCTCTAAAGACATTATTTCTAAGGCAATATTTCTAATTTATAATGATTTCCTAAAGTCATTACTTCTAAGTTTAACATTAATTAAACAAAACTAATAATATAACAATTCTAAAAATTACTAAAACTTAAATATAAAAGATAATTAAAAAGCTAGAAACAGAAATACTAAAGATAGAGAGAGAGAGAGGGGACTTACAAATGTGAGGAATGAGGGAGGAGGTGGGGGGGTTTATATAGAAAACCCCTGGCATCCGCGACCTCCTGGCGGTCGCGGATGTCCCGCAGTCGCGACCGCCCAGCGGTCGTGGCTGCCGCGCTGCAGACCGCAGGCAGGAGAACTTCCCGCCTGCGATTTCCGCGACCTCTTGGCGGTTGCGGCTGCCAGGTGTGCAGGCCGCACGCGGGAGAACTTCCCGCCTGTGGTTTCCGCGACCGCTGGGCGGTCGCGGGCTTATCCGCGACCGTCTGGCTGTCACCGATGGTGGCGACCGTCCGGCGGTCACGAGGTGGCGGTCACGAAAGACCCTTTTTTTGTAGTGTAGGCTATGATATTTCCTTCCTTTAAGACGTGTACGCATTCAAGTTTGGTCGGTATATACATAATTCAGTCAAGATTCTTTGTGGATTCAAAATTACGAACTATTATATATTAGCAGTATTATCCAGCAAATTAACACATCGAGTGTTAATTTGCAGAATTCTTCAAAACTTTCCATTTTTAGAAAGTTTTTAGTTTCCTGTTTAATTAGTTTATTCCTTATATAGAAAGCGGCTAATTAATATTGTCGTTGTAATTAGTTATAATATAAATAGGTCTTAGCTCATCTCATTCATCACTTTTTCGATTATGTTCTTCACAATCAACAATGGAGAGAGAAGAATTCTCTCTCGAAGCTATGTAATCATTTTTGTTCATCAATAAAATTCAATCGTTTCTTTTTGTCGATTTGATCCGTGATTGTTGAACACGACATGGTATCCGTCATTGGAATCCACGAATTTTGAGGTTTTTACGCTACATTACTCAATTTTGTCTTCGTACTACTCTGGGCGATTATTTTGCCTTAATTCTCTGAATTTATGATATATAAATCCTCATTTTGTTGATTTTGTGATCTGTGCACTGCTATTTCTGAATTTTGTGATCTACGAACCCTAAATCTCATTTTGTTGTTTTGACTACCCCAGCTGATTCGAGTTCTTCTACACCTGTTGTTACTAAGAATTCTAGTGAAGCTTCTAGCTCTGTTTTCTTCCCAGGATCACATGATTTTACTAGCCAATCTATTGTTAGAGACAAGTTAGATGGCAAAAAATATCTGTCATGGAGTGAGGGTATACTTATGGCTCTCACTGTAAAGAATAAGACGTGTTTCATTGATGGTTCTATGCCACAACCCCTTTGCAGTGATGCTATCAAATATCTTTGTTGGATAAGGCTAGTGAGTTAGTCCTTTCTTGTCTTTTGAACTCTGTTGTGTATGAAATCAAACAGAGTTTACTCTTTCACACCTCTGCTATGGAGTTGTGGGATGATTTGAAAACAAGATACCCAAGAACTGATAGATCCAGGGTGTATCATCTTCAAAAATCCTTGGCTTCCATTCATCAAGGTGGAAATCCTATCACTGAGTACTATAATGGCTTCAAAACTTTATGGAATGAACTACTTAGTCAGAGGCCCATTGTTGCTTGTACATGTGGACATTGCACCTACAATGTTAATAGAACAAAGACACAAATTCAGCAAAATGATTGTGTTTTAAAGTTTATGATGGGGTTAAATGACACATATTCTGCTATAAAAAGCCTAATTCTAATGATGACCCCTTTGCCTAATCTTTCTAGAGTCTACTCCCTCTTACTTTAAGAGGGGGATCAAAGAGAGGTGTATTCCTCCACTATTGGTACTCTTGAATCTATGGCATTATTCACACGCCAGATGAACTATAAATCTACCCAGAATCCTTCTACATTCACTCAAGTAACTAACAACAACAATAGCAAGAAGAAGTTGCGCAAAGAGGAGAAAAAAAACTTAAATGCACTCACTATAACTTCCATGATCACACTATTGACTCCTGTTTCCAGCTTAATGGTTACCCTCTGATTGGACTGGTCCCACAGGAAGGAGAACTAATCCAAATCCCCTTCACAATGCAAATCCTGTTATGGCCCCTGTCATGATGAGTGAGTCTGGTCCTGCTGTCTCCCAATCCCAGTCATCAACATCTCATTCTTCTCACAAAAATGTCTTTGAGGAATTCTGAGCTTACAAGCAGGCTAAGGAGAACAAGATGTTGCCTCCTACTACACATGAACCAGCTCATCATTATGCTGCTATTGTTACAACCAATCCTAGTATTTTTGAAACCTTTGCTCTAAATTCGGCTTCCTTTAAGAGTTATAGTCAAGTATGGATCCTTGATACAGGTGCAACAGATCACATGATTTGTGATATTAGCTGGTTTATCTCTACTCCTGAACCCTTTAATGTGGTAATTTAGTTACCTAACAACAATACTACTATAGCCACTCATATAGGTTCTGTTGTGCTCACAAACAATGTTACTTCGCATAATGTTCTGTTTGTCCCTAGTTTCACTCATAACTTGCTTTCTATCTCTAAACTCACTAACATTAACATGTTACCTTCCAAGGTTATTGATAGTAAAACTCCATATGAGTTACTATATAATAGAGTAGTTGATTATAATTTACTAAGAAGCTTTGATTGTCTATGCTATGCATCTACTATTACTGCACAAAGACACAAATTTGATCCTAGAGCCACTCAATGTATCTTCTTAGGTTATCCCTCTGGTACTAAGCGTTACTTACTTATGGAAATGCTCACAAATAAATTCTTTATATCAAGAAATGTTGTGTTTTATGAGAGCATATTCCTTCTTAAAAACAGGAAGCATAACACACATTTTACTGCTTATAATCTTTCTCATAATACTAAGTTTTGTACTGATCCTTTTATAAGTGTATCCCGGCAGCTAGTACAAGATGTTTATCCACTGCAGCAACCTGCTCAGTCACCTGCACTGATCTCTTGACTTTATTCAACCCATTACAACAGATTTCAGGTTGGGATCCAGATTTGACAAGCCTGTTCAACGCTGGTTTTCATTAGTTAAACAAGATTTTAGAACTACTTTTATCATTAAGGTCAGTATTCAATAAACGAAGTGAATCTAAACTGTTAAATAGTTTTTGTACTTTCAAGAATCACTTTTTGATACACTACGCATAAATTTCTAACAGGTTTGCCTCTTATTACAGCCTAGGTTCACCTCTTTGCATCCCACGTCGAATCAAAGCCTAGGAACCGAACGACCAATTTGCGCTGCTCTGGGATTCTTTAAGATAGCGAGCAAGAACGAACGCATAGTTTTCGGGCATTATATAACTACTAGCAGCCCTGATATGTGTATGCAGTTCAAAATATAGCATATGAAATAATTGATATGTATATCCATAACTTGATATACCTATATGTTGGTATAAAATAGATATCATAATAATAATATTTTTCAGCAGCATATGATGCAGACATTGAGTATATTGAAAGCCACTACAGCAGAGGCAGGAAAATTATTGAGATATTTTGTGCAAATACAGTTGTGAGCTTTAAGCAAGTGGGAACAAGCATTGGTGAATGAAAATTAAAGATAAGGAGAGGACCCTAAAGGATTAGTTGTTAAAGTGGTCCCTTTTAGTTGTTGCCCTTTTAATCTGCTTCTTTTTTTCTGCACTTGCAATGGTGAACCACATAGAACTTAGTAAATGGACAGGACCACCATCAAAAGTTTGGATAATAGAAACCTTTTCTTCACATAAAATATTAAATCGAAAACCAAAAATTAAAATAGTTAAAACATGGTGCAAGAACTTTGAAAAATAAAGATCTCCACCTAATTAATTCCGTGTGATGCTTGCATTAGTTAAAGAAAAATCCAATATTATTAACTAACATTCTGGTCTCGATAAGGCGAAGGCAGTTAAACTAATAGAATTGACACGCATATCATTTCTGGTTGCATTGCTTGGAGGTTAGTCCACCAGCATCTCATGCTTGGTTTTTATGTGTCTTTAATAAATTACAATCTGATCTTATTGATGAAAATATAGCAACATGATGGTTATATACGTATATAAAGGTTTTGAAAAGGCTAATGACATATACAGATCAATTTTATACAGAGCAATTTTATTGTTTTTCCAATTTTATCCTTAAAAAAAATGATAACTACTTAATAAGTTTTGTTCCAATCTACATCATTGTAATCAATATCTTTTCTGTACAACTTGATTTCAATATCATTCCCAACATATATATAATTAACTTAATTTGTAGAATATTTTGAAGCCATGCATTGCTTAACCGATTTAATATTATATTTATAGTATCTTTATCTATCATTATCAATTATATATCTTTAATGTTCGTTTACTCTTGGACACTCTACTTAAAAGATTTTATAAATCATGAATTGAATTTAATGACGTAAAATGCTATAGATACAATATATTTATGGGAAATGTTTGAACGAAATTATATCTTAAAGAATTTAGCAGCCGATGTATTTAATAACTTTTTAATAAAATATAAAAATTGGATCAGGTTTTGACAAAATTATTAAATGAAATATACCAACTACTGAAGAGACAAGAAATAGTTTTTATATAATCTAATGACACTACAAGATTTGGGGGTCAATAGTGACCGAAATGCAGTCACTATTGACCCCCCTTGGGGTCCCTGATGGTCAATAGTGACCGCATTTGGGTCGCAGATGACCGGTCACTATTGACCTCGGTCACTTTCCATCAGTGACCGCAATTAGGTCGCTGATGAGGGTCAATAGTGACCGAAAATTTAGTGACCGCCTTCCGGTCCCTGTTTATCGGAAATGTCAGTAGTGACTGCTTTCAGGTCCCTATTGATTGAGAATTAGGGACCTAAACGCAGTCACTAAAAAAAATAGGGACCGTAATTCGGTCCCTATTTAATATTCAAAGAGTATCTATGAATATTAGTAGGGACCGAATTGCGGTCCCTAATAAAGTCAATAGTGACCGCAATTCGGTCCCTACTAATATTCATAAATATTAGTAGGGACCGAATTTCGGTCACTGTTTTTAAACTTAGTGACCGCAATTCGGTCCCTACTAATACTCATAGATATCTATGAATATTAGTAGGGACCGAATTGCGGTCACTAATTTTAAGAACAGTGACCGCAATTCGGTCCCTACTAATATTCATAGATATCTATGAATATTAGTAGGGACCAAATTGCGGTCACTAATTTTAAGAACAGTGACCGCAATTCGGTCCCTACTAATATTCATATATATCTATGAATATTAGTAGGGACCAAATTGCGGTCACTAAGTTTAAAAACAGTGACCGCAATTCGGTCCCTACTAATATTCATAGATATCTATGAATATTAGTAGGGACCGAATTGCGGTCACTAATTACCTGTACGAAAAATTAAAAAAAAACACTAATATTCCGGATTTAATCCGGAATATTATTGTTTTTTTTGTAAAATTATGATTTTAACAAGATCAAAACCATAAAATAATGAAGAAA
This sequence comes from Linaria vulgaris, assembly GCA_948329865.1. NCBI lineage: Eukaryota > Viridiplantae > Streptophyta > Magnoliopsida > Lamiales > Plantaginaceae > Linaria > Linaria vulgaris. The sequence continues at coordinate 145,322,583 of OX415249.1, read as the reverse complement.
ATGTTAATATAATGACATGAATGTAAAAAGATTTAAAAAAATGACTAATAATAGAAACTATAATATGAATGAAAACAAAAAAATGAATGATTAAAAAGATCAATGAAAGCAAAAAGATTAATGAATAAAACAACAAGTGAAAGAAAAGTAAGAAAATAAAGTGTAGATCCAAAACAAAAAAAAAAGTGAAAGAAAGAAAGAAAATAAAGTGTAGATCCAAAATAAATATAGAAAGATAATAAAGTGTAGATCCAAAATAAAGAAATAAAGATAATAAAGTGTAGATCAAAACTAAAATAAAAAAAGTGAAAGAAAAGAAAGTGATTTTTTGATTTATGTTGTTGTGTTGGTGTGTTGGAGAAAAGAAGAGAGTGTTGTTGTGTTGGTGTGTTGGAAAAAAAAGAAGAGAGTGTTGTTAATTATGTTGGTGATTTTTGGAGATAATGAAATTTAGATGTGTAATAGTGGTGAGTATATATAGAGGGGAGGTTGAAAATTTCAAATTTTCGTCAAATTCAAATTTCCCTCTCAATCCCGCCTAAAATTTTCGCCCAATTTCAAATTTTTTGGATTTCAGTGACTGCAATGCGGTCACTGTTTCCATATCAGTGACCGCAATTAGGTCCCTACTAATATTCATCCATTTTAAAGTATGAATATAAGTAGGGACCGCAATTTGGTCACTATTTAGTAAATAGGGACCGCATTTAGGTCACTAATACATATTTTCGACCGCTATTAGGTCACTAATATTTTTTAGTGACTGCAATGCGGTCACTGTTGCCACATCAGTGACCGCAATTAGGTCCCTAATAATATTCATCCATTTTAAAGTATGAATATTAGTAGGGACCGCAATTTGGTCACTGTTGAGTCAATAGGGACCGCAATGCAGTCCCTGTTGAGTCAATAGTGACTGCTTTGCGGTCCCAATTGACCCAATAGTGACTGCGTCGCAGTCACTATTGTCTCCCATACTTTACAATCGATTTTTTTTAATTGATTTTGGTGTGTTTATGATTCTTAGTAACCAAACTCATTATAACATGTAAATAGAAGTAATAAATGATTACAAAACCAACCTCATAGTAGTTTAGTTGTGGATTAATAGATTGATTGAGATTGAACGAGTTATTAACGTTGGAGATCTATTTCATTTTCTACAACTAATCATCACTAGTTAGTTGTAGTTGTTATTCGTTTTTATGCTTTACTTCACTAATGTTAGCATATATATGATTATGAGGTATATATCATCACATCAAGTAATCATTATACTTATATGTATATACAATTAATTTGTCATTGTGACATTCGTCATACAAAATAATAAGAGCATCGTCAAAGTGATCCGTTCTCTTTACTTAATGTTTGGATTTACAATGTGTCATTGAAATTATTGTTGTTTTAACTCTTATAATGGTTATTATGAACTAAAAAAACAACGCGGCACCTCGAACCATCTTAAAATATCGATTTTAAAGTTTAGGGTTTAGGGTTTAGGGTTTAAAGTATGAATATTAATAGGGACTGCAATTCGGTCCCTGTTGATTCAATAGGGACCGCAATGCAGTCACTGTTATGACATTAGGGACCGCTTAGCGGTCACTATTGACTCCCCAATGTTAGTAGTGACCGCAAAGCGGTCACTATTGATAACGCCCAATGTCAATAGTGACTGCAAAATGGTCACTATTGATAACGGCCAACTTCAATAGCGACTCGTGTTGAGTCGCTATTGGTAATAGCCGTTGTCAATAGTGACCGCAAATGTCGATAGTGACCGCTTTGCAGTCACTACAAAAGATTAGTGACTGCAAGGCGGTCACTATTGACAATAGCCGTTGTCAATAGTGACCGCAAATGTCACTAGTGACCGCTTTGCGGTCACTAATCTTTTGTAGTGACTGCAAAGCGGTCACTATTGACAATGGCATTACCAATAGCGACTCAAGTTGAGTCGCTATTGTTAATAGCCGTTGTCAATAGTGACCGCTTTGCGGTCACTATTGACATTCAGTTTCCTATAAATAGGCCACTCCTACTCCTCTAGTTTTCATTCCAACTTTCACTACTTCATAAGGTATGCACGTTTTTTCCCCTACTCTCCTAATTTTAATTTGAATATATTTTGTTATTTTATTAGATTCTAACTTAAGTTTGTTTATTTGTTGATAGGTAATATTACAAACACAAAGGGTAATCGTGATGTACGAAACTTTCTTGCGGCGCACTATTTTCACGCTTCAAGAAGTACGTTGATCTTTATGTTTAGATCTTTAATTTTTTTGTAGTGGATGATTAAACTATATTTAGATAATTAAATAATGGATTATACAATGGATAAATCTTGGATGTATGTTCCGTACGATAGTGATGGTTATTTGAGTGATAAATTTGTGTTTGGGGTTCGGGCTTTTATTGAATATGCTACGCAACAAGGTCCTAGATTCGTTGATAGTCATGGAGAGATTAGGTGCCCTTGCAAGAAATGCAATAATATACGGTTTTTAGTTAAAAAAAATTGTACGTGATCATCTACATAAGTCAGGATTTACCGATGGATATTCTCAGTGGATTTTTCATGGAGAAACGTCAACAAATACTATGCCTTCGTATGTACCCGATTCTCCCAGCTCTTCACACACCGATATTCCCGACAACCCAGTATATGTTGATGTGCCATTCGTAGACATGGTTGTGGATGCACGTGGAGGTCGAACATTTGAGGACGAGGCAACTAACGATGAACCCAACCCGGAAGCACGGGCGTTCTACAAATTGATGCACTTAGGAAATGTGCCCATGTATCCGGATTCCAACGATGATATAAGTATCCTTCAGTGGTTGTCGGAGTGGTTGGAGTACAAGACACACCACAAGGCTAGTACTATTTATTCTGATAGGGCTTTTAATTTGGCGAAGAGAGGTTTTAGGCCAGAGGTGCGAAAGTTATTACCAAAGGACACTAAAGGGATCCGTAAAATGCTGCAGTCAGAGTTAGGGTACGTTATGTACGATGTTTGTATAAAGCAATGTTTCTTGTTCTACGGGGATGAGACGAAGGACTACGATAAGTGCCCGATATGCGGCGAAGATAGATACGTTGATGGACTAAAATCAAAGGTTGGGAAGAAGAAAGTGTGGTATTTTCCTATTGCTCCTCGACTTCAGAGGTTGTATTATACAATAGGAACTGCAAAGCATATGACATGGCATACGAAGTGTAATGGGCCTAATGACCGAATGATTCACCCAGCTTCAGGGGAGGCATGGCGCCACTTCGACCGGACGCACCCAGATTTTGATGCGGAGCCATGAAATGTAAGACTTGGTTTGTGTACGGATGGATTCACACCGTATGGAATGTCTGGTAAGAAGTACTCTTGTTGGCCAGTGTTTGTCACCCCTTATAACCTTCCTCCCGATCTCTGCATGAAGAAAGAGTTCATCTTTTTGAGTCTACTCATTTCTGGGCCCGGCAGTCCTACAAAGAACTTAGATCTTTTTCTTAGGCCACTTATTGATGACCTCAAGCTTTTATGGGGTAGTGGCGTCGCGACATACGACATCTCAAGGAAGCAAAACTTTATATTACGTGCATCTCTCATGTGGACGATTAGCGATTTTCCCGCATACGGGATGTTGTCGGGATGGAGTACGCATGGAAGGCTTTCGTGGCTACCAGTACCACCACCACGCCCTACACCTCCACTACCACCAACACCTCCACGACCGACACTACCACTACCACTAGCACCTCCACGACCAACGCTATCACTACCACCAACACCTCCACGACCAACGCTATCACTACCACCAACACCTCCACAACCACCAACACCTCCACGGCCAACACTACCACTACCACTAACTCGCCCACCACTACCAGTAGCAGATACCCCACTACGACCTCCAACTCCACGACCTCGACCTCGACCTCGACCTCCAGTATCGCTAGTGGTCTTACGTGACGACATACCGAATATATGTATATACTGTGAAAAAAAAACACGTTTAAATATCAAATCAACATTTAAATAACAATATTACATTTAATCTAACATTCAACATCTATATAATCTAACAATCATACTTATTAAAATTTAATAATCTAATTTTCACAATTTAATTATAAACTAATCAATTCTAATTTTCACAATCTAACATTCTATACCAAAAAAATTTCAAAATATTCTACTATTGCCCAAATTTTAATCTAATCTTATATTATCTCTAAAAAGTTAGTAAGATTATACTTTATACCCTAAACAATTACACTTTTATCACTATACTTCCATTTCACATCAAGTTCAACATGCAATTATACATAATTAAACAAAAAATGCACTAATTATCCATGAACTATCCTCAATTCCATTTCCTCCAAATTTAACCTACAATTCACCACTAAAAGCCATAAACTATCCTAAAATTTCATTTTCAGCAAATTCAACCTACAATTCACCTCCAAATCATCAAATTAACTTCAATCCATCACTAAATTGAATCAAACTTCAAAATATACAATGCAACATTTTAAATATACAAAAGTAAGAACTAATTAAATACACATATAATTGACAAAAATCGAATCGAACTTCAAAATCGAATCGAAATCGCGAGCCCAAAATACACATATAATGCCCAATCGAATCGAACTTCAAAATCGAATCGAAATCGCGAGCCCAAAATACACATATATATAATGCCCAAAATCGAATCGAAATTCAAAATTAATCGGTAAAAAACAAGTTAAAAGCTAGATTGATGTACCTTAAAGTGTTAATTGACGAAATCGCGAGCCAAATCGGGAGAACCGCGAGCCAAATCGGAAGAATCGCGAGCAAAATCGGAGCGAAATCGGTGTGTTTTGTGTGTTTGGTTGGGTTGGGACTCACTTTGGGTCGCAAATCCGGGCAATAGGTCGCTAATGGTGGCGGGTCGGGTCACATGCGACTGAAACGGGCGGAGAAGGAAGCTGAAATGGGTTTTGCGATTTGGTAAGAAATTTTTATTTTTTTTTATTTATAGAAGCAATCAGCGACTCAACGTGAGTCGCTGATTGCTTCAGATATTGGACGAGCCCAGACTTGGGCCACACATTTTGGCCCAATCGGGCCAAATTGTATGGCCCAAGTCATATTTTTGAATTCAGCGACTCATATTGAGTCGCTGAATTTCCTGAGGTCAACAGCGACTCAATTTGAGTCGTTGTTTGCCTCGTACAGATCTGCGACTCAGAGTGAGTCGCAATTGTCTTCACGAGTCACTGAAGACAAGTGACTCAACTTGAGTCACAACCCGGGGGTCACTATTGACCCCCAAATCTTGTAGTGTGAGAATATTAAAATTAATAATCTTAGGATATTTTTTCAATGCATTATGATGATATATGTTTTGCAAATAAAGTAGGGAGCTGATATATCCAGAGCAAAATGCCTAAATCCAAAGCAATATTTTCAATATTCTCTACTTTACCCTTTTCAAGTCAAATCAAAATCTCTAGATTCCTTAATTTACTCGTATCAAATACTTAAAGAAAAAATATCCTTGGTTAAATACTAAAGATTCTCCTTCTTATTCAAGAATAAAATATATTCTCAACGTTTATATAACAGTTAAGATATCTTTATTAGTTTCTAACTTTCTTTCTATCACCAAAATTAAAGTTTATATATATATATATATATATATATATATATATATATATATATTCAAAAAATTATATCTGCGTAATGATCAACACGTTAATTCTCATATGCTAAATATTAGTTTGTGTAGTTAAATTCCATGAAGCATAGGTATTATAATAAAGTATTGTGATAAATAAGCACATGCGTAAGCATATTTTCTGGAAATATTATCTTTTATCCACTATATATAAGTATGTTCTTTATTAACGGTGCCTCATTTTAATTCTAATATGCATGTTATATCATTAGTGGTATTAATTAAAAATATTAAATTTGTTCTTTCTTACAATATGTTTTAAATTAAAAAATATTAAGTTCATTATTTCTTACATAATATAATCTTTAAGTTCTTTTTTATTTTTCATTTTTTTGTAAGGGAATTGATTTCTAATATGTACGATAAAAGGGACATGACCATTTTTTATTTTTCAAACTTATTTTAGAGTTATATACATATAACATTCATGGGTATTTTAAATATTTTAAACTTTCGTATTTATATCTTCTCATATTTCTAATGTATTTGTACTATCTTTCTATTTGAATAACGTAATCATGCCCCTTATAATAGGAAAGAACAAGACTTATTCAAATCTTAAAGATTCTATTAATCTTGGGAGTGATTTTGATTTTCCATAGAAGTAAAGATGGATTTGATTATTCTTTTATAAAAGGGTATAATAGACATAACAAAAACATTGCTCTATTTTTAGGGATTTTGCTCTGTCTATATCATTTGCCAATAAAGTATTCAATATTTCAAATTTATAAGAGAATAATGATACGCGTCAGTGTATGAAAATTCATTAAATATATAGTGAATCTATTAATTAAGATTCTTAATTAATTTGTAAGTTGTTAATTGAAAATTAACTTGAGATTGTTGTATGGGTAAAACGGGAAAGTAGATATGGTCATATGGTATATAGGATAAATTAATTATGCTTGGCTAAAGTTGAAAAAAGTATAAAATTGTTCAAAATTACTCTGTATTGAGGAGAATTGCTTTGTATATATCATTACTCTTTTGAAAACGTTGTTACTTACTCTCAAACTAGAAATAACTGCAAAAATATATGTACATATATTATTAACTCGGTCTACTACATTATATCGTTAAATTTACACAATATTAAGGTTCTTCGAGATTTTAGTTATTATTAGCAAAACAAATATTGGTCTTAGTAATCAAATATGCTACAATTACGCTAATTAATAAAATTATTTATTTTCTTTTTTTGGTAAGCAATGAATAAAATTACTTCTTTTACCATCCATATTGAGGAGTTCTTTGCAAGAGCTTTTAAAGGGACGGAAGTCGGATCAGCGCTCACCGAGCTAATCAACGAATGTCGCGCGTTTTTTCGCCTTCCTTGGGATATTCGTGTCGCTTGGATACCACGAGAGAAGAACAAAGTTGCGGACAAACTTGGGAAATTTTTTCTTGATTCTAGTAGAGTAGAGATTTTGTGGGATGAACCACCGTCGTTTATTTCTAGTTTGTACCTAGCGGACATGGTCTAACGACCTTTTTTCTTCTTATTCTAGCAAAAAAAAAAGTTGCTTAGGGCTTGATCTCACGAAGAAACATTTATTTATGTTTGCAATGGTTGCTTTTGCTTCACTTACTCTTTAAAAAAAAGTCAAAAAAAAAAGCCCCCAAGTTGCTTTCATAAGCACCTTCTACTTATGATTGCCTTAAATGTCTTTAAATATCCTATCTTATCCTCAATTAACTGAAAATAAATCTCATTATTCTTCTCTTTTCTCATTTACTAGATCTTCTCTATAATTTTAGATTGTGGCAATTTTTATAGTAATAAATTAATAATGAAAAAATAATGAAAGCAAAAATTAATAATGAAAAATAATAGAAAAAAGATTCTTAAAAAATATTTATTTAACAATAAAATGTACGACATTATTATATTAACAAATTTTAGATAAATTTTTTATTTCTAGAAGATAAATACTTACACCAAATAAATTTTGTATTTTAATGCAATGAACGTATATATTGATTCAACTATATTGAATTAATGTTATTTTTGATAAATACAACTATCCATCTCATTATTGTGTAAATATGAGTGAAACATTAATATTTGGTATACTTTAAATAAAGACAATGAAATTTTGTTGCATTTTAATTAATATTGAGAAGTTGTTACTTACTACTTGTTGCAAACGCAATAAAACTAGTTTTAAATGTTTTAAGTTACTTTTTAAAACAGGTTGCAAAAACTCACTCATTTAAGTAAAACGCATCTTTAAGTAACTTTAAGTAAGAATTATGAAAAAGTAGCTTTTGCAAGCTCTTGCAACACTCCCTCAGCCATTTAGTTCGATTTTTGTAACTTTGAGAAATTTGAGGTGGAGTCTCTCATTTGAACTCCAGTTCAAAAAGTGTTTTATTTAGTTGTCACTATGAATCACCATAATTTCATCTTTCTTTCTCTTTTTCAAGAAACAACTCTTATAACATTATCAATTGGCAACAAGTTTCTACAAAGCATGTAAGAAACTTGAAACAACGAAAAAAGAACAATGGATGCCTAAATAAAGCTACAGGCGTAAAGGTAATCGAGGTGTCGAGTGTGCCAGAATATGAGTATCATTGTTATCGTCTCTACTTATTCAACGTAATAACCAATGGTTCCTCTTCGGGCTAAGCCTCCCAATATCACGAATGATATTACCATGATCTTCATTAGTCTTGTTTGGAAAGTAGTAATCGTGGATCACATTTAGACTATCACCCTCAAAAATCACGTGATTCCAATTCTCATTCACTGCAAGTATAACGGCGATCAAAGCTGCAAATGCCTCTACATTCCAAGGACCAACATTTCCAACACAACATTTTTGAAAACTGGTGACAAAACAACCCGTTGAATCCTGAACAAAGACACCGACTCCCATCTCACCATCTTCCTCAAAAATCCTTGCATCATATCCGACTCGAAACCATGGCTTTGGAAGAAACAAATCCTCATTCACCCTTGCCATGCATAACTTCAAATTTGATTTCCTTTGAGCCCGATGTCCAGAAACTCAGCTGGCCATGCACAAACTCCGCAATTTCCATGGGTTCGGATGCCTTATCTCCTACAACAATGCAATATTTATTACTCCAAATTGCCCAACAAGTTGTAAACCAAAAAGCGAACTCTTTGATCCATCCCTCATTAAACATTCGTCTCAACCAATTCTCCTCATCCTCATCATGCCACATAAGTGCCTACACTTGCCTAGCGACATGACATGAATAAAAAAATATGGCGAAAATTCTCCTCACCGCATGAGCAATCTGGATATTGCTTTTCAATCCTAATATGTCTCATTGCCAACGTACAATTTGTAAGGAGAATGTTGTTACACATCCGCAACTAACCGAATTGATTTTTGTTGTTAATCTCGGCTTCCATAAAAATTTCCAATCTCTACTCTCACTCAAACTTGCCTCGACTCGTATTCAGTTTTTTATGCAAACCCACAGAGATAATCAAGTAATATGGACCCTTGACCGTGAAGAAACCAAAACTCGTGTAATGCCACATAATCTTATCCTCATTTGCCCGATCGTCTAAGAGGAGCGATAAAATGGTTGTTGCATCGTCTTCCGAAAAAGATGTCGAACTAATCCTACATTCCATCTCTCCATGTCCTCATCAATCAGCATTGAAACCCCGTATATCTTGGATAGCCTCCACCCGCGGTGTAATAACACGAAAATAGAATGGTCTTGGAATACATGCATCGTTCCACACTCGAATATGAAGTCGATTTCCAACCCACCATCTGATTCCGGCTTTAAGGACATCGATAGTATCCCAAATGCACCTCCACGGGTATGATAGAATTGCACTATGAATAATTTCATCCGAAATTATTGAATTTGTTAAATCTCGATTTGGAGCCAAATTATGCCTTTAACGATCTAATATCACAATAAACATCATATTTGTTCTCAGTGCCTTGAAGTTGATATACTTAATAGAAAAACCCTCACTTTTTCCCTTAAAATATTTGATGGTTAATTGTGTTTGTTTCTCTTCGTGAAAAATGCCCATGTTTATACATGTATGACAAATCATGCAATGTACTTCTTAACCACGATTATTTCTAGATTAAGATATAATTTAAAGAGATCCATGATACTTTCATCTCTTACCGTCATACTCGGCCCTAAAACAACCTATTTGTCCAAGTGTCCAACTCCAACGAGCATTGTTAGTCCTTACACACTCGTCATTGTGCTTATAGCCTTGTTTGATTTGTATCTTGTGTCGGAATATCGTCATACATAGTTTTGACGCTCTCGCACACCTACCTCGCTAATTCTTGCAGAATTTGATTTGAATAAAGAAACTCTTCCTGTTTATTAAAAAATTGGATGATTTTGTCAGTCATGTATTCTTCTAATATCTCATAGGAATGTTTAATTAGATACTATAGAATTCACTTTCAATGTAGAATTATTCACACATGACATTGTTTTATTGAACCAAAAGTTAATGTATCCATGTCCCTATTGTGAAAATTTCACCTTGTACATGCCTCTAGTTGGGCAAAATGAATTTTGATTGTTTGTCAGGCCTACTTCGATATTTCCTATACTTCGTTTCTTTTTGGGCATTTTGCTGAGTTAAAAATCTGATTGACGTCATCCACCAATGGCGATGGCAACACGGATGATGATCTTTACTACCCCAACTCACCGCCATTTTTCCAATGCTTCAATCCACCACCTTCTCCTCAAAAACCCTATTCAACGTACCTCTAAACACTTCCTCTCGGCCCTCACTCTCACTCTCACTCCACCACTCCCAACCCTCCTTTAACCCTTTCCCCAATTTCCAAGCCCTAAATTTCCCCATCCCCCGCAATTTCATCCACCCCATTTTCTTCGGCCTCGACGATAACAGCTCCACCCAGTGGACATTCGCCTCGCGCCCCCAAACCCAAACCCTAAACCAAAACGGCGCCGTTTTTGCTGCTGACGAAGAGCCGCCCGAGGTGGCGGTGGTACTGCTCGGGTGGTTAGGTGCCAAGCAGAACCACTTGAGGAGGTACGCCGAGCTGTACAATGAAAGGGGAATTCATGCCGTTACGTTTGTGGCGTCCGTGATGGACGTGTTGTCGTTTGATTTGGGGAAGAAATTGGAGGAGAGGATCGAGGGGTTGTCGCGAGAGCTGGCGTCGTGGATGGTGGAGTCGGATGAGGGTGGTCGGGGGCGTCGGAGGTTCCTGGTGTTCCATACCTTTAGTAATACCGGTTGGCTAGCGTAGGTGTAGGTTGTTTGTGATCTTTGCTTGTTGGGGTGGTTATGATAGATTAGATGATGATACACTATGATTTAGTTTTCCGTATATTTACTATTATTTTAATCTGGTTTTGGCAGTTATGGTGCAATTCTTGATAATTGGGGAGGTAGGCAAGATTTGTTGGAGAAGATTAAAGAATGTGTTGTCGATTCAGGAGGAGACCCCAATATTGATCCCAAGGTTCATAGTTTATTTTGTTTTGATTTATATATCGTTAGCTTTGTGTGTTTGTATCACAGTTTGTAGCATATCCTCATTGCTGTTGTTAGCTATGGTGAAATCCGTTGTCATTAGTATTGTGTATTCACATTTTAATTTGTGAAATATGTATCTAGTTGTTAGACACTTAGCTAATGTACACTATATTATTTATTTGCCTGAATCGGTGTTTCTTCTGTAAAAACCTTAACTCAATTCTGTAAACAACATCTTCATTCAAGGTAACTATTTGCTCTCTTGGTTTTTTATGTCGACCGGCATCCTTCTGTTTTGTATCGTCATAAGTCTTGGTCAAGTAGGCAATACTCACTTCGAGTTTTATTTTATGTCGACTGGCATCCATCTACTTTGTTTATTATTGCTTTGGCTCAAGTAGGCAATACTCACTTTGAGTTCTTAGGTTTCTATGTCGAATGGCATCCTATTGAATTTGTTGTGGTGCAATGTCATTTATATTTTTCAGTATTTGGAGATGGTTTTATTCTATCAGCCACAGCTGAGAGGAAACAATATGCGAGGCGAAGTTTGGTAGTTAACTGACTTTTCCAAGTCTTTTAGCCTGCCCCTTTTGAGATGAGTTAACTATGCTTTAATATATGCATTGTGAAAGTTCACGCTGATAAAAAGATCATATGGATTATCCTAAACTACTTAGACACTCCCTCCTTTCATGCCTTTCTCATGTGTATTGTAGCTATAATTGCGACATTTTTGGTTCAAAGTCCATCTTGTTCTTTTAAGTAAGAGAGTAGGAAGTAACTCCTGTTCTGACAAATGGTTCATTCACCCAGGGGTAAACTTCTATAAGCCGTCCATTGTTCCAATCTTGGAATTTTTGCTTTGCTTGTTGTGATAGGAACATGAAGAGTTTAACATGAAGCTGCTTCAGAATTATGCTCAGCGGGCAATTTGTTGTGATCAGTGTTTGATTTGATGTCTCGTTTTCTCGATCTCCCTCTCTCCTCAACATATTGTTTGTGGACCCGTTGTTATGGTTTCACTTTTTATACGAGCCCTCTTTTAGATGTGGCTTTAGAATTTTTTACTGTTGCTTTTCTAAGAAATTGGATAAAAATCACTGTCTCAGTTTTGTAATTCCACAGTATTACATATGGGTTCATTTTCTTGCATGCTTTTACTCAAAGATCCTTCTAGGTTTCATCAATAAGTCTAGGGTAACAAATTTGAAGTCCGTACTTAAACTGTACTTGGTTTATTAACTGGTATTTAAGATAAATGAAGCTTCTTAGATTACCATTTGACTGATTTTGCAAAAAGAAATGCTGGCTCAGTGTCTCCTACATTTGGTTCAGGTTTGGGCAGCTGGATTTACAACAGCCTTGCTGAAGAAAAATAGCTCTGCTACTTATGCCTCAACTGATGCAGGAGGAACTCCATTAGGAAGTGAAATAGACGGATCACATAAAGAAACAAAGAAGCCTATTATAATTGAAACATGGCTGTTATTTACATTTGAAAAGCTTTTCAGCTATATTCTTAACTTGCCTGATATAAATCGGTAAGTGTTCTTCAATCTTCACAAGATCTTCCTTTTTATATTTCAGTAAAACCGTGGTGCCCCATCTATCGGAAAAAGGCCCGTATTTCTCAATAGCACTTTATCTGATGTAAGTTGGGGCACCCTTATGGACATCAGTAAAGAACTTCATGAAGTAGAATGGTTCACTATTATGTTTGGGTTTTTGTTTGACAGGAGGTTAACAAAGATTGTATCTGCCCTTACGAATCAGCCGCCCTATCCTCAGCTTTATCTGTATAGTACTGGAGACAAGGTCATTCCATTTAAAGCAGTAGAATCATTCATTGAGGACCAGAGGAAGAACAAGAAACAAGTATTCTCTTTCAATTTTGGGTCATCTCCTCATGTAGACCATTATAGGACTTACCCTGATACATATTCTTCTCAGCTTCACAATTTCTTGAAGGAATCTTTAACCATTGTCGGGAAATTGTAGGATACTTTAATTGCAGATCATTTTGTTTTGAGCAGTAACATTTATTTGTCGACGAGTGATTATTGTTTTCTTTGAAATAAACTGGTGTACCATGAGCAAGATAATTTGATAACACCGGGTCATGACAAATATAGCGTACTATGATTATGTACCCTTTCTAGCTTTTAGCTGTGGATATGAATGCATTAGAGCACCTACGGAACAAAGATAAGTGAACGGTGTGTTCTATATGATCACCCAGCTATTAATATTGACATCTTTTATAATAAATAATAATGCATGAAATATATGTTGTGAAATAATAGTGGATATTGTTATTCAGCTAAGGTTTGTGGATGCTTTAAAAGACTGGATTCATTAGTTGGTACAGCATGAACGACAACTATTTTACCCAATATACATGGAGATTAGTCAATGAATAAAACCATTGTAGTTTAAAAATGGGAGTCTCTCATAAAATGTTCACAATGGATAGAGTTTTTCTTGATTTAGTGGAACTGGGTGTGCTTTTCTTATTTTTTTCGTTGTTATAACTTGACCATATAACTGATAAGAACTTTGTTGTTTCTTCAAATAATTATGCAAGTACTCATCATTATTCTTTCAGTTATTCAAATTTGTTTCTTTTTATGTTTTAATTTACAAAGTAACTTAGCAAAATTCAGACAGTTGTTGGGTGATTTTGCTTACATAAAGATCTCGACCGGTTCTTGGAATAAATATTTTATGCAATTCGTTGCATAGCTTATGTGGTGCAACCAACGGTCTATATTAAATACAAATTTAACTTTTCCTAGAATGTAGGAAATAACTAACCACATCCTCATCGTGTATTGGTTGTGGTTGCACCACGTCAGCAATACAACGGTTGCATGAAATACTTTATGCTGAAAAAAGGTTGTAGTTGCACCACGTCAGCAATACAACGGTTGCATGAAATACTTGATGCTAAAAAAAGCTCCATTGGGGCAAAAATGCAAGCAAGAAAACGAAACATGTGCAACAATAATTTACTTCAAATATGAGTCATTAGCGCCAAATCCCAAATTGTAATTAATATAAGATAAAGTTTTACCTGCTACCTCCGAGCAAAAAAAGGTCTCTACATCTAAAGAGGCGTCGATATGAGTGTTTAAAGTTTAATAACAACGATTACCCTTGCCTCTACGAACTTATCACTGAAGTTTTAAGAACTTCTCGATGTTTGTACACACTTTTGCAAATATATAGTGCATAAGTAAATTTATATAAGTTTATACTATTAAGCACGCAAAACTAGGAACACAAAAGTAAAAGTTGCAAAAAGAGCAATATCATGTTTCTCCTCCAAATCTCCATTTGACAATCACCAATTACCAATATCACAAATCTATTCAACTATACAACACGTAATATCCCAAAATCGATCAGTTAAACAGTGTACTTTCAACATAATAAAGTGTGCCAAGTGAAAACCATGATTGGCATAAACCTAACTAAAACTAACAGAAAATGTAACAAACACTCATAGGCACAATATTGAGGATGAATCAAACCAAATTCTCAAAAATCAAAAAATCAGAAGTCTCAACCCTGAAATGTGGAATTAGGGTTTCGTTGCAATGCATGCATAGCATCAACATAGCATGCCAACATGTTGAGGAAACGTACCCTCGCGACTGATGAGATTAACCGATTGATTTCTTACAACGACCAATAATCCTACCTTGTTCGACAATCTGCTACAATACAACATGTAATATAGCAAAATCAATCATTTATAATGACTTTTGGCATAAATGTACCTGAAACTTAGAAGAAATGACACAAACACTCATAGGCGCAATAACGAAGGCATTTATAAACTATCTAAACAAATTTTCAAAAAGTCCCAAATCAAAATCACAAACCCTAAAATGTCGAATTAGGGTTTCATTGCAATCATGCATAGCATTACCAACACATATTACCATGAAGAGGAACCGTACCTTCGTGCCTAATGAGATGAACCAACTGGTTTTCAGAAACAATTGTTCGTGCCCTACCTTCTTTGATTACCTACAACAATTCAACAAATACTCTAAAATTTAGACAAATGCATTAGTAGATAGTAAAGATTAAAAGAATATTCACAAAACTAAGCAAGTAATTGGTCGATTCGAAGGGAAATGGCTGCCAAAATTAAAGTTCGTGAATCGCACCATTTGGAAGAATCACGCCCAAATTTTTACTGTGTTATAATTTCGTGAGAAATGAGGTTGCTTTTAAGTTTGGACAACTTATGTAAACTCAAACACACTTTCATTAGTTGTTACAACGTTTGTTAAAAGCAAGGGCATTTGAGTAATTTCACGTTTTCAAATTTAGTATCAAAACTGAAATTAAATAATCGAAGTGGGGGTAATGATTGTAATCCGAGTTATAAGCGTGAACAGTTGCAGGACGAGCAACTTTTTGGTCAAAGCCCAATAATGTAGTCTCGCGAACCAAAACAGCTACTAAGTCAAATTAGACACCTTATTCTACCTAATACACGAAACTAAACGCCCTCTTATAGTATGAGACGAGTCTATTCAGGTAATGGTCCAAGTTGTTGCGGGGAAGTTTGAACATGGTTTTTAGCTTTCTTTCATGAATACACTTCTTAACTTTTTTTGCCCCTCTTTTCCTCTTCTTCTATCATTTCTTCCTTATGACATTTTTTTGCCACAATAACTTATTCAATTACCATATTATTATATTATAATGCCTTCCAACTTTTTATTTTTAATTTAATCGATTGTCATCAAAAGTATTTCCCGTACTTACGTAGATTGACTTCTAGAGACACCGTACTGTAAATTACTCTCTAAATTTTCTTTGTAGCTACACTATCCTCCATTTGCTACTATTTTTGGTTTATTTGTAGTTACATTGTCCTTCATTTGCCACTAACTATGGTTTCCACCTCATGTCCGATATCAGAAATACTAGTACCATCATGGTTTTCTTCTCTACCTTATCAGTTGACCATAAAAATATGAACGTAATCAAATATCCGTTCAATTTTTAAGGATCTTTGTGCTTCTCGTAAACTTTAGACTGAACTCCATTTACCTACATTAGTAATTCACAGAAGAACTGTCAAATACCACAACTTGGCTATAGATTATATATAATCTAGCCAGATGGGAAAATATCAACTACTGAATTATTTCTTAGTTTTTTATATTATTAACCAGAACAAGAGAATGTAGTTCTACAAAGAGAGTCCACACATTTTAAAAAGTGGAGTTAAGAGAGATCAAAATAACTAATAGAGTTACTACCGTAGTCTTTAAGCTATGGGCAACCAAACTAATATTGCAATGAACAATCTTGAAGCTCCGTTTACGTCATTTATTCAATGCGCACAAATATTTAGGATAAGCGCACTAACTCTCATTGAGCGCGAGAGAGGTGCACTACTAGAAAACCTGGCTATAGTGACACCCAAAAGTGTCATTAAACAGTTGTATAGTGACATTTTTTCTTTAGTCACGCCTATCAAAAGTGTCACATAGGTAGATGTGGTTAAAAGTTATAGTGACACCTTTAGTGTCACATTAACTCTATTTAGTGACGCTTTCGACTGTGATGTAAAGCTTTTTAACTGACACTTTTTCGTGTGATAAAAAAGTTTTATAGTGACATTTATCAGTGTGAAGTAAACTATTTGCCATTATAAAATTCTCTTGATAATACCAAATTTTAGAATAAAATGACAATACTAAATTTTAGAATAAAATATGGACCAGACAAAAAACTTCAAACTCCAACATCTTCCATTCAAAAAAATCAAATCATGAAATTCTTATATCATAATTTCAACTCAACATTCTTTACCAGAAATTCCATTCAACCAAATCACAATTACAAAGTTTAGTGTCTTGTATAAAGAGTACAGAAGCTTATTTATTCAAAAAATACTGAAGCAATTAAAAAGGCTTGTCAAAGAGATCTTTAATTCCTTCCTCCAGCAAACATTTCTTGATAACTACACAATCAACATAAAGAAATTTGTTAGTCAACATACTAATAATTATAAATTCAACATATTAATATTCAGAAATTTCAGTTAATAAAACTAATAAACTTCTATAAATAAATAAGGTACAAATAGCAGCAAAATGTTCTCTTTTAAACCTCAAATTATAAACCACAAATATACATGTTTAATAGACTCATTACCCCACTGTAACTCACACATTTTTGGCTATGCATAACAAATAACCTGGAAATCTTTTTCTTGATATTTAAGCAATCAATACCAAAAACAAAAAATTAGAAAGAGGCCAGCAAATTCATACAATAGAGCAGAGCAGGTCCAAATCACAATTAAGCTTCTATTTTTCAGAAAAACAACATTACCATATGTTGAACAAGTTCAACTTTCTTCAAGCTTTCGCCTCGTTTCATCGATCCACCTCAATCTACAAAATCAGTCACAATCAAAACGCTATTTAATAACACTATATGCAAAAATATCAATGAAATAATTGAAGAATACCCACCAGATATTTCGGCCAAGCAATACTACATCCCAATGCTTCTCCTATAGTTTTGACATTGTCCAACGACCGTAACAATAGCTCTGAAAATTCTATTGCCACATTTATTTTTACCTCGCACCAACATTCCAAGTTCCTCACGTCCTACGATCTTAGAAGAGTCTAAGCTTAAAATGAAACCTCGTGCCACATCTTTACTGTTATCAGACAATGATTTCAAGTATACCATTGCTCCAACCTACATAAATTACAATATTTCAAATCTACGTTGATAACATATGTGTTGCATATAACTGAAATACAGAGCGCAATACCTTTAGTACCAAGGTCTGACGACGATGAGAGGGCATATGGTTGCGAGATGCAGATGGAGAAGAGGTTCTTACAGGTTGTGTATAGTCACTTTCCACTTGATTGCTTGTTCTTACTATCTTCTCGATTAGCTTACTTTGGATCTGAAGTTTTTGTTTCATTGTTTCAAATTCAAGATTCATCCGACGACCCAACCCTCGACCTGATTTGTTTCCATACATATCAGATTCAGTAGTCCTATTACCAAACATACGAACTCGTCCACATTTATCCTCTCCAATAACTTGAGCAAATATATCATTTGGCATTTCATCTCGTGCACCAGTCAATTTTAAATTTCTCATGTTTTGCTGTAAGAAAATAAGATGCATATACTCTTTGTCACAAAATCATTTTAAACAAGGTAATTGACTATAAAACAGAAACTTGGTTTCACAGACAAATCTGTTACAGAATGAGATAAGGTTGCTCTACAAATACTATGTCACAACCATCAAGCAACTTGATAATGGAGAACAAAACAATCTTCTTGCACCAAATGCATGAAAAGCTCATACCCCAATTAGCATAAAAGAATTCGATATGTAAAAACCAGAAATAGAAAGTCCAATTAGCGACTCTGGTCTCTAATGATGGAGTTTTCATCCGTCTTAGGATCTAAACAGGAGAAAACAGGAAAAAACAGAAACAAAGCTGAGATCAGCAGTCAATCTTAGATGTTGGACTGCGACAGAACTTCAACAGATCAAATGTCTCCAATTGCTCACCCTTCAGAAAATTTTAGTTCACTACACCCACCACTGCCAATTAAAAACTGAACTATCAACATAATTCCAATCTTATGCAGATAAGAATTATAACCTACAACAGCAGGGAATCAATGGTCTGTGATTCTTAAATCGGTCTTCTCCATGACGATTAGTGAGTTGATTCATTATATTTAACACAACCCCAAAACAAAAGATTATAATGTGTTCTTCATGTAGATTCAACAAACTCAGGAGATAACGTGTACACAAGGGAACCAGGCGACAAACAAATAATAGCAAACAACCCAACATATCTCAAATAATAACACTTGTGCAACAAATTTATATACTCACGATGAAGAAAGTGATAGTATAAACTCACCAAATAGGTCCTTATGTCAGTATTAAGTGTGTTATCGTCCTTCGTATAAAATTTTTCAAAACTCTACTTATATCATAATCCAGTTCATCATCTCCTACAGGTATATCATCATCGTCTTCCGTATGAGCACCACCTGCCATTTTTCTCTGCAAAAAGCTAAATTATATCAAACTAGCTTATATATATATATATAACTTCGTTATTCTTTAAGCATAGAGTATTACCTTCTCAAGTTCTATAATCTGGGCAAAACTTTTTTTGCCAGTTACATGATCCATTTTCTTTTTTTTTTCTCGATTTTTTACATTCCTTTCCCTGATTTCCTGAACAAGAAAACCATTGTTCAGTATTTATTTCCTTAAGCTAAGGGTTACTTATCAAACTTGAATTAGAGATAATACCTTTCCTTTGTCGCTAGCCCAGTAGGATACGAGGTACTTCCAGTGCTCCGGTAAAACTCTTTCATCGGGACAGTTGGGTGTAACACGTATATTTTGTTTAGCAGACAACTCGGGTTTGAAGTGCTTTCTCTTTAAATTGCTTTTAAAGCTTCTCCAACTCTTGCTTATAGCTGTTAATGTGTTCAATTCGAGGCACGGACCCGGACAAGGAACAAATTTGTCCTAGAAACAAAATTTAAATTATAAATGTGTTCTACATACAAAGATTAAGTACAAACGAATTCCAAGAAACCAAAATGATTACCTTGACCAATTTCAACATGTCTCGTTTCAGTGACGGGGAGACCTCATGCCAGTCCCTTACATTGAGGGGAGCTAACTTCCCGTTTCTGGCAATTGTTCCTAGGAATTCAACGAACTTGCTTTTATTGGGATCCATAGGATGCCCAAGCTTATTAAACTGAATTGTCCAGCGCTCTTTTTCTTTTCCTGGTTGGTTGGGGTTTATAGCCCACACATGGGGCATGTAAGTGTAACCTTTTTTCTTTTTTTTTTCTCCATGATGTCATCTGTAAATATTTAACAAAGCACAAAAACTGTTAATGTAGAAAGATTATAATATGATTACAAAAGCATAATCCAATTTGATGCAGATAATAACATTTGCAACAACATCCACTTACCTTGGGTGTCATCATGTTGCTCATCGGCCATCTCATCATATAAGTGATTTCCAACATGTTGCTGACTCATTTCTTGCCTATTCCTGGTCCTAATTACTGATAACAGAATTAGAGCTAATTAGCTTGATGTAACTGGTATTAAAAACAATTGTCTTTATCCATAGTGGCCACCTTTCCATATTGTTTTAACCAAGTATACAAGGAAAAAGCATTATACATTCAATTTGCATCCCATCAGAACATCACCTACAAAACACATTGCGTATTCACATTACCTCATCCACTGAACTAAGGAATGGTATGCAAAACATCACAACCAAAATTTTATAAAATCTCACTAGCTTATAAAATCTCAACTCCATCCCAATAAGAATCTAATTTTGTAAATTATGAATTTTTTAACTGTATCCACGCACTTTGGATGTCATCATGTTGGTCATCTACCATCTCATCATGATGGTGCTGACTCCTTTCATGTCTATCCGTGGTCCTTCCAAGTCGAGAGTCATTTGTGGTTCGCTTCTTAATGTACCTCCCTGGTTGCAAATTTGAAATCTCAGAATTAGATCCAATTAGCTAAAACTTGGAAATCGATAATAGTCAGATTTCAGGATTCTAAGGCCACCTTACAAATATCGGGTAAATGTACAAACAACCTAAACAACTGTGATACAATTCACTGAAAACGAAAACAGGTTAAAGTGATAATGTTGCACTAGCCTTGAATACCATATTGTTGCTCATTAACCAACTCATCATAACGATGCTCACTTCTTTGCTTGTGATTTCCAGTATTTTGATGACCCATTTCATGACTATCTGTAGTCTTTGCAAGTCTAAAGTCATTTAGGATTCGCTTCTTCATTGACCTTACTGAGATAAAATGAAAAAAAAAAGTTCGTGAGGCACAAACAATAATAGAATGATTGCATCAGACTATCAAGGATTACTTTTGACTTTCCAAATTATATAATGTTCTGTGGAATATATGTCCAGCCTCATATTCTTAGTTGTGTTCTAAATTCAAAGTTTGCCCTTCCTCAACATGAAATAAACTACTTGTAACAATCTCGAACTAAGATTCTGTTTCTTGACTAACAAGTCCAAACACTTCAACTTCCATTCCAAAAAGAATCTGATTTTGCAGATTATAAAATTTTTAACCGTATCCACTTACCTTGGATGCCATCATGTTGCTCACCGACCATCTCATCATAATGACTCTCACTTCTTTGTAGGTAATTTCCAACATAGTGCTGACTCCTTTCTTGTCTCTCTGTAGTCCTTCGAAGTCCAGAGTCATTCATTGTTCGCTTCTTCATGGACATTCCTGGTTGCAAATTCAAAATCTCAGAATTCCCTGATAACAGAATTAGAGTCAAATAGCTGAAACTTGGCAATTAATAACAGAAACCAGATTTTCGATTTTAGAATTTATGATTTATAATAGGTTTTCCAGGATTGATAATTGATAATAACTTTACTGGACCACTACTGTAACTCTAAGGCCACCTCAAAAATAAGGTAAATGTACGAATAACATAAATAACTATGATAAAATTCTTTGAAAGCGAAAATAGACATTGACCTTCCAAGTCTGTGGTCCATCCAAGTCCAAGTTCATTCATGATTCGCTTCTTCATTGACATTCCTAAGATAAAAATCCTGAGATAAAAATAAAGAAGACAGAAACAACAATCATATGCCAAAAAATGAAACACACTTGTAAAACCAATGTTTGGTGTTGAACCACAGTCACAAACAATAATGAATGATTGCATCAGTGAGTCAAAGTGCTTGTAAAATAGTGCATAGTGCTAAAACTTTATTCCACTAATCTACTAAAGTAGGAGGGACCCCTTCTCGATTCCATGGAACATCATCAATCTCGTTAATTTGCTGTCCATTGCACTGTCTGCTTAGCGGAATATTTTCTATATCAACCATTGTTGCATCTTTTCCATCTTCAAATTTATCTTTAGCTTTAGTTTTCAAAACAACATGCCATCCTTCCTCTGTAGGATCCTCAACGTAAAACACTTGTTTTACTTGAGTTGCAAGGACAAAAGGCTCATCATGACGCTTGATATTTTTGAAATTCGCTAAAGTAAACCCGTCATTTTCTTCTTTCAGTCTTCTTCCTTTTGACACCCAATCACATTCAAATAGCACAACTCTCTTTCCACCATTATAATCTAACTCAATTATGTCATTCAAGATCCCGTAGTAAGACAAATCACTGAATATCGGCCTTTTATCCTTTTTGCTTGCGAAGCTTGTAGTCTCTGCATTGACCATCACCCCCACAATTTTGGGTTTTTCTTTCTTTTTCAACTTCCTTTGTCTGAAATCTGAAACCACTAACTATGAACCCTTTATATCTTTTTCCAGAATCATTCGGACCTTTGGCAAGGTCTCTAATGTGGCTTTCACTCACATTATCCTACAAAAGAAGCATGTACTGAGAATTAAAAATCTGACACACGAAAACTCCCTATGATTTTTTAAAATTTAATAATATTATCTTACTAAGCTCGAAAACCAAGACGCAAAATCTCGACAGTGAATTCGCTTGATCTCGTGTTCTGGTGAACGATATTTGTTACGTCTAACAACAGCCTCATGTCGACTAAAAAAAGAGTAAGAACATAAGTAAGAGCTTAAAAAAAGACTTAAGATGTAAGTAAGATAACACTTTGCTTACTCTCTATATGGTGCAATTTCACCGCAATTGAAGAGCACATATCTGTGTGCTTTATCTATGGTGTCTTTTTCCAAAACAATTGGATCACCATTCGACAGTGGCCGACCTGCCATTGAGAAGATTTCAAGGACTCCACCATTTACCGTATCTCCTTCGTCATTTCAACCAACCCGGTTGAATCGAGTCTCCACATTTTCATTAAAGTGCAAAGAAAAAAATGCTAAACATTCTTCTACTATGAATGCTTCTGCAATCGAACCTTCGGGTCGACCTCTATTGCGAACATAAGATTTTAGTGTATTCAAAAACCTACAATCACATTTTGAGTCAAGAGAATGATAAAACAGTATAGTATATAACAATCTAAGAACAAATAAAGTATGTACCGCTCAATTGGATACATCCAACGGTAGTGAACAGGACCCGCTAGCTTGGCCTCGGTAACCAAATGAATAGTTAAATGGACAGTGATATCGAAAAAAACCGGAGGAAATATTTTTTCGAGTTGGCAGAGAACAAGCACAATCTCTTTCTCCATTTGAATCAAATCACCATGACTGAGTGTTTTAGAACATATATCCCTAAAGAATTGAGACAAATGACTAAGAGCAGCCCGAACTGGAGATGGCAAAAGTTTGCGTAACGCTAGTGGTAGTAATTGTTGCATTAGAATATGACTGTCATGGATTTTCAGCCCAAATATCTTAGGTGGTTTCAGATGAACACACTTTGATATATCAGCTGCATAACCGTTTGGGACTTTTACACTTTTCAACACTTCACAGAATTGTGTTTTCTCATGCTTAGGGTAACCACTCTTTACCATTCTCGTCCACATATGGATGTAATTCATGTCTAATTCCCTTAGCTTTTAAATCAAACCGTGCATTTCTATTGTCCTTTGACTTATCAGAGTTCAATAATGTGTATAACACTTTGTCACATACATTTTTCTCGATGTGCATAACATCGAAATTATGGCGAATTAAATTTCTTTCCCAATATGGTAGGTTAAAGAAAATGCTTTTTTTCTTCCAGTTGTAGGACAGATTTGAGCTTTCATCCGTTTTTTTCCCAAATCTATTTCCAATATCCTTTATTTCGTCGAACACCTCACGGCCTCTCGGATAAGTAGGTGCCCACATGTTCTCTTCTTCTCCATCAAATGATCGTTTATCACTTCTGTAAGGATGGTAATTAGGCAAGAATACTCGGTGGCACATGTAACAATGCTTATGAGAATTCTTGAGAAACTCAGACGTGGTGTGTTTTCCACACACATGTCAAGCAAGTTTCTCTTTAGTACTCCAGCCAGACAAGTTTGCGAGACCAGGAAGATCGCTAATTGTCCAAAGTAGCGCTGCACGCATCTGGAAGTTCTGTTTTGATGAAATATCATACGTCTTCACCCCGAACTCCCACAGTTCCTTGAGCTCCGCAATCAGAGGTTATAAATATACGTCAATATCATTACCGGGTTGATTGGGGCCAGGAATAAGTATGGATAGCATGAAATAAGACTGTTTTATGCATTCTCCAGGTGGTAAATTATACGGTATTAGAATGACAGACCATGTACTATGAGATATGTTCATGCTTCTATATGGACTAAATCCATCCGCTGACAATCCCAATCTGACATTTCGAGGGTCTTCAGCAAATTGCGGATGTTCATAGTCAAAAGTTTCCCAAGCCGGAGAATCTGCGAGATGTCGCATGACACCATCTTTTGTGCGTTCTTTTGCATGCCATGTCATAAGCGAAGTAGTCCTAGATGTCATAAACAACCTTTGGAGCCTTGGCTTCAAAGGGAAATGCCAAAAAGTTTTGGCTGCCACTTTCTTCCCTTTTTTTCGTTTCTTTGAAGTGCCAACACCTGATGTGTTAATTTCTGACATCTTCCAGCGCCCCTCGCCGCAAGTGTCACACTTGTTCTTGTTTTCATTTACACCCCAATATATCATGCAATCATTTCGACATGAATCTATTTTTTTTATTATTAAGACCCAAGTCTCTAACTGTTTTCCTAGCCTCATAGTAATTCTTAGGAAGTTGGACCCCTTCTGAAAAAGATTCTTTTAGAAGATCCAGCAGCATCGTAAAAGATTTATCGCTCCATTTCCCCATACACTTTATCTGAAGCAACCGTACAATGAATGAGAGTTTCGAAAATGTTTTACATCCAGGATAAAAATCTTTTTCGGCATCATTCAGAAGATTGTAGAAAATTTCAGCTTCTAATTAGATATTTTCTGTCCATTCCCCAATGTATCCTCCAAATTCTCTATATCAGACATTGGAAACACATCAGAAAGTAACTCATGCATGTTATCCAATCTGTCTCGTCCACCAAATGAGCTCGTCGGAAGCAAATCATCTGAAGACAATTCTCCATGCACTACCCATTTGGAGTACCCGCCCAGAAAACCCCTCGTGAGCAAATGTACTTCTACTATTTTTCTTTCTCTGCATACACCATTCTTGCATTTCTTACAAGGGCAAAGAATGAATTCATCGTCCGAGTTTGAAAAGGCAAAATCCAAAAAATATTGAACCCCATTCCTATAGAGCTCATCTGGGATGGGAAAGTCCATCCAGTCCCTATCCATGTTCATACTTATAAACGTAGAAGCTTCAACAGAGGTAATAGAAGATTAGAATTTTCACCTTCTTAGTCTTCTATGGATGGAGTGCTGGAGTGTTCGCTGGTCCCTGTCAAAGATAGATGATCATGTATTAGAAACTCTTGATATTTTTACCTACGCGTCTAGTTGAAAGCACTCTGTACAAAGCACGAGAACCATTCATCATGTTGGGGAAAAAGGAAAACAGAAGAACCATTCATCATGTTTACTATATTCAGTGGGGATTGGTACATGACCATAACAAAGGTTTCTAAAGGTGTTTCAAAATTTAAGGTAATAGATTTTGAACAGCCCAACTTTTAATGTAGTTTTATCAACAATAACCTACACCAGATACTGCCCTCTTTTAGAAATCTTGAAATTTGCTTTAAAAAAAACGAACTGTCACAAACTATAATTTCTAACCAGCTCTCTCAAATAACCACAAAAATCTTTCCCCCCAATACTTCAAACACATTGAGCTCAACAAGCATGTAACAGAAAGTTATATGTTACTACATAATTAGAGTTTATCATTCAAGATACACTCACTGCCACAACCATATATAAACACCAAAAGATTCTACTTGTCAGCATGTTTTTATATGCAACATACAAAGTTTCAAAACAGTCAGCATTCATCCAGTCACCACAATACGACAATACTACCATATTTGCAAGTCATTAGCACCAACACAAATACCATATGATAACATAACCACAAAGAGATACCTGTTCTATAACCACAAGTCATCTACATTCATTCAAGCTACCAATCCACATAACCATCAAGAGTCCTTTCTCCTCAAAATCCTAAACCACACACAAATCGCTAACAATGCTGCTCATTCCAGTGCTCCGATGTGTTTATAATATTGGCTACGTGTTTTCATTATATTTAGTTAGATTCCTCATGAATGTAGTACATAGTAAATCTGATAACACTAAAGAAGCAACCTGAGAACATACTACATACTTGGTTGTATAAAGCACATATAACATATTTAACCTACGAGAAAAATGTATTACCATAGATACGAATGCAAGCATCACTAAAACATCTAAAACAAAGCTTTAATATAGAGCAGCAAATGCACAAATACTTCTGCAAACCGACACATATCAACAAATCATATCCTCATGCCGACCACTCAAATCATCCTATAACTATTCCAAAACCTACGTGTTGTTCACAAAAATCACACAAACACACAATTGCAGCAGCACACGATAAGCAAAACACCCTATGTATTATCGTATAACCACACACAAGTCATCTGCTCATAAACCACTACGACCGACCTCACAATCATCACTCAATTCCACAAATTAAACCACAACTACCAAAAACAACAGATCAAACCTTAATTTCACGAATCAAATCGACAACACTCACGTATAAAGGGGCTGAAAATGAACAGCAGCAATCCGAAGTTTCCACGGAGAAGAGCGAACAGTAGCGGCAAATATTCCGTACACTGTGTGTATGAATCCCCAACGCAGCTGATTCAAAGCATATTTGTCTCAGATTTTGATACAAAAAGCGGATTGAAGAAAAAGTAAAAGAAAATTCGCAAAAAAAGCCCTACCTCAAGGAAGAACAGATCGAGTGAGGAGAAACTCTGCATGTGTTAGATCGGCAGAAACTCAGCGAATCGGCAGTGGTGACGGAATTGGAGGTGGCGATTGTGCCGGAATTGACGACGATTGAAATGCGGAGGCGATGAAGACGATTGCGACGGAGATGGCGACAGTGATTGTGGATTTTGGTGGATCTAATGGTGATTATTGCGACGGTGATTGCGACGGATTGCGACGGTGATTATTGCTAGAATGAGCTGGAACGGATTGCGACGGTGATTATTGCTAGAAGAGCTAGAAGTGATTAGATATTATAAAAAAACGTATTGATTATTTTAAAAGACTAAAGGTGTTATCACGCCTTTAGTTAGGGTGATTATAGGGTGGTGTTGTCACACCATAACTATAATGTGTTTATAGGGTGATTTTTGGGTGTCCAATTAGCCGATTTTTCTAGTAGTGGTGCGGGGTTATAAAACGACCAACTTGAAGACAAATCACTTTTAATGACCGCCTTTCCACTTGAATAAGTACAACCAAAAGCATGATTGAGCGATTTCTGAAATGTCTCCAACGAACAGACCTACAAGAATTTTCATGCAAGAATGCAAAAATCAGTTATCATGGGTGAATATAGAATGATCATACATTGGTTGCATGATTCATAGAAACATGATGTGTCTAAATTGGTCTAGATTCAATGTGAATAACCAATTTCTACTTGACTAAAATTGGACTAGTCTTAAAAAGTACACCAAGATTGAGAAAAAATAAATGGAGCTCAAACACCATCGGAAAAAAAAAACACAAAGAACTCTTACATGAACACAACTTTTGAAACACCAAAAGATGAAATGAGTCACAAACTTGGAAAAGCGAATGATTTAATGTTGCATATATAATATTTGAAGCAAGTTTCTTTATTAAGAGCTTCGGTAGTTCTATTCATCAAACTTCTTTTGCATTATCTATATCAAATGAGAACTTTATTGAGGCATTCAATTTATGTATTCATTGTAAAACTCTATTGATGATGCAATACCATCCGACCCCGGGGAGGGTAATTTTGGAATTTGATCAGGTGAGTTTTTTCAGAATGCTGATCCCGAGTCTGAGAGAGATAGAACGATATTTTATTAATATTTGTGAGAAAGAGAGGGTTATAAATGGTGAAACTCAATTAGGGAGGGGAGATGAAACAGAAATAGCTAGAGACAACGTACAAAGCCATGGAGATAAGTATGTTTTTTTGCTGAGAACTTGGTGCTAAAGTGTTGCTGAAAGTTCTTCAAGTTGTTATCGAAGAGTTGTTGTGGGAGTGTTAACAAGCCTCTATTTATAGGACTTTCATGGGGGTTGATGGCCAATCACGACTGGTCTTCAGCTGAGAGTTCTTGCTTCAATTAAGTCAACCAATGGGGTAGGTCTTCTTATGCGTCAATGGGTATTTCTGATGAGGGTGGCCTATATTGAGGTTTCTCATGTGCCAATGAGAGTCGTTGTTGGGGGAGCCAATTAAGGGGGACTCTTCTGACCCAACGAGTGTTGTCGGTGCACTGAACCAATGTGAGTCGTCTCTTCTAGGTCCAATAGCTCATCTTCTGTGGGGAACGACCAATCAAATTTGGTCTTCTCCTTATTTTAATGGTGAGTAATTGGGAGTTGACTTCTATATTCATATTAAGCTCCCTCTCATCGCTGCCCTTCTCGTTCATGCTAAGAGTTAGGAAAGTATGTAAGTGAAATATTTCTTGAAGTGTTGGCGTACTTGGGTTGGATGCTCGTGAGCTGAAACGTTGCTGTTTTAGGGAGACTCGTGAAAGTCTTAGCTAGAGCCGCTTTAGTAGGACTCGTGGGCCGATTGTCTTTTTGAAGTAGTATTAGGAGAAGAAGTGGGGGTGCGTGACCTTAGAGGTCGTGATCCCAGATAGGGGAGGCGTTATCCGCAATGAGGAGATATATCTCGGAGGGGTGAATCTCAACGACTAATTACTCGGATATATCTCCTGTAGCATGAGGAGTAATCGAGTGCAACCGAAAGAGGAGACCTCGAGGGGCGCGGTCCAATTTCTTCCTGTTGTTGTTGGCGTGGACGACATGGGTGTTCCAAGGATCTGACCTCCGTCCCTAGGATGCTTCTCGTTATTACCCGAGCCTTCCTCTCGTAAGAGGAAGTAACTGTATTTTAAGATATGCATCATCATTTCTTTTGCATTTTGTGCGTCAAGCGACAACTTTAACTGAGGCATCCAAATTTTGTGCTCATTGTAAAACTATATTATTATTTTCTTTCATTCCATAATATTTTCAACAAAAAAATAAATGAATGCGCCATTCGGTCATTACCTCCAACACAACACCAAAAACAAAATATATTTTACACATTATGATGATGAATTGATGATAACTAGACTCCTTTTCTTTTACGGGAAAAGAAATTAGCATTAGCAAAGGAAGGAAACACTTTGCTTAGTTAAGTAGGTACTTTAGGTTAATGGTACTAATAATAATAGTAGTTATTCGTGATTCCCGCCTTGTACTTAAAAAGTTTTGAGTCACTTGGACCGAAAACTGGCGGCATGTTGCTAAAATCCATTTTTAATCGGCCCGCTGATTCTGATGGCAAAATGGTCATTTTAGATTCCCCCCCCCACCCAAACCGCAACGACGCCGTTTCGATTGACGAAACGTTTATTTATTTATACTTCTCTCTCTCTCTCTCGTCATAAAATGTTAACAATAATAATCAACAGCACAACAGTAGGTTAACTAGGGCTCAATTCCTTTTTACCAATTGTGTTAAAAGAGAAGTCGAAAGCTATGGAGATTGAGGTAAAAGAAGAGGATGTAAAAAAGGATGGTGCTTTAATGGAGATTGAGAAATCAGAGGAGGTAAAAAAGAATGGAGCTTTAACTTTTAAGGAGAGGGTGCCGAGGAAATCTTGTCTTTTGGCGCGAGAAAAGATTGTGAATTTGATGAGTAAGGATCTGTATGAGTTGGAGCATGAAAGGAAACCGAGGGGAAAAAAGAGGGTTGTTATTACTAATGATGAGAGTAAAACAGGGGAATCGAAAAGTGGGAATAAAAGGCGGAGGAGCAAGGCGGTGAACGGTGGGGCAACGGAGAAAGACGAGGAGGGAAACGAGAAAATAAAGAAGGAAAAGACTGTTAACGGGGCAAAGCGGCAGGGGGATGAGAGCAAAATACGGGAACAGACGAATGGGAACGAGAGTCCGAGGAGCAAGGCAGTGACCCAAGTGGAAGACTCAATCGACAAAGATGACAAGGAAGAAGAAGGGTATAAAAGGGAGAAAAGGTCGTGTAGGATAAAGACGGAGAAGAAAGTTAACTCATCAAAAGCCAGGGGTCCGAGGAAGCTTGACGAAAATGTAATTGATATGACTCTTGTTTTGTTTTTACTGTTGAAAATTTGTTAAAGATTCAAGCTTTCAGGTTTTGTTGATCTCTATTAATGTTTTTGGATTTGACAGGGGAATGTGATTGAGTCTAATATGTGTCACCAGTGCCAGAGGAATGATAAAGGGAGGGTTGTGCGTTGCAACAAGTGTACGTGGAAGAGATATTGCGTCCCTTGCATGAAAACATGGTATGTAGCTTTGTGATGGTGATATGCATATTAGCTATAGATTATTTGCTGTGGGATTTCCCCCTTTTCACTTTATTGAAATATTGATTCATCTCATTTGTGGTTGAGTGATTAAAAGAATGTACTTAAATGCTTTATTTTTCTCTTTGACATTCTGAGGGTCGTATGAAGAATAACAACATAATATGTTCAATTGCTTCCATTTTTATAGAGATGCTAAAAAATGTCATCTTTTTACTTTAATTACATGTCTTTCTTTACATTACGAATGCTTTCATTGTCTGAACTACATATGTTTGTAGGTATCCACAGATGTCGGAAGAGGCTTTTGCTGAAGCTTGTCCTGTTTGTCTCGAAAATTGCAACTGCAAGAGCTGCATGCGGTTGGATGGTCCAATAAGGGTTAGTTTTATCTATTCTCCTCTTGCTTTTGTGTTACCAATTATTATTTGTATGTAAATGACATAGCTAACTCTTTACTGTTTTTTTTCACCCGTATTTTCTTGTGTTCTTTATTATTTTTTGTGAATTATTTTGTTTCCTAACCTATGCGGTTATGTATATTCATATGTAGCGCTTGAAAGATTTGAAGATGATTTTCAGTGATGAAGAAAAGATGCGATACTCTAAATATATTCTTCGAGAGCTTTTACCATGCTTGAAACAGTTCCACACTGAACAGATGGCTGAGAAAGAAATGGAGTCAAAGATAAAAGGTAGTTCTCTTGTCTTCTAATGGGATAACTTGGATGTGCATTTTTCTTGGATGCTGTTTCTAGCTATTATTCATTTTATCCAGACCTACTGAGAAAGAAATACAAACTTATGATAATGGACTATTTCTGGGCATTTTAGTTGAGTACCAATGCAATGCTGTGTGTGGCAGGGATTTCTGAAACTTATTTCTTATAGCAAAAAAATTATTTGTAGTTTGAGACTGATTTCTGGCTCATACACAAAATGAGAAACGATGTCGTTTATTTATGGAAGCCACAGCTGAAACCACTTTTTCCTTGTGTGTGCAAACTTGCATGTTGTGTATTCAAATGCCGCAGAATATAGTCACTGAGCTATCCAACTTCTTAAATTCGTTTTGCTTGATCAGGAATCCCAGTTTTTGAAATAAAACCTCAACTATCAGAGTGCAAGGAGAATGAACGAATGTACTGGTAAGAGTTATGTCACTCTTGTCTATTCTAGAAAAGTCTGCTTCAAGTTTAACAAAGTCGTAATTCTATGATTTTATGCAGTGACAACTGTCAAACTTCAATTGTTGATTATCATCGAAGTTGTCCCGAGTGCTCGTATGACCTGTGCCTCACTTGTTGTAAAGAGCTTCGAGAGGGACGCCTACAGGGATCTGATAAGGAAGTAATCATGCATTATGTAGATCATGGGCCTGGATATTTGCATGGTAAAAGTCCTGATGGCACTTCAAATATTAATGAGCCTTGTGACGAAATGGTTGATGCAATCTCCAGAAATCCGACTGAGTTAGAATCAGAATGGAGATCTACGGAAATGGGTATCATACCTTGCCCACCAAAGTCTATGAGGGGTTGTGGCCAAGGAGTTCTAGAACTGAAGTGCGTGTTTCCTGATAATAAGGTTTCTGAGCTGTTGGTAAAAGCAGAAAAACTAGCCAGGAGACAAGAGTTTGAGGATGAAGTTGAAAGTTTAAAGCTGGAGGACCCGTGTTTGAAGTGCTCAGCAGAGAAAGTAATTGACAATGGCAAATTGCTCAAAGCAGCTTCTCGAGAAGATCCAACGGACAATTTCTTATACTGTCCAAGAGCTAAAGACCTTGAGCATGATGACTTGAAGCATTTTCAATGGCATTGGGCTAAAGGTGAACCAGTGATTGTCAGTCATGTGCTTGAAACCACAATGGGTTTGAGCTGGGAACCCATGGTCATGTGGCGTGCCTTTCGCCAGATAAAAAACCTGAACCATGACCCACTGCTCAATGTGACTGCTATAAATTGCTTGGACTGGTGCCAGGTCAGTTGTAGCAGCAACTGCCTTGCTGTTTAGACACTTTTAAAGTTTCTAAAATTGCTGTGCTCATACTTCGTTGTTCTTTTTGAATAATATTGGTTTATAATGATCAATGGAGAAACAACTTGGCTGAGTTTCATGCAGACTTGGAAAACCTAACCTTGAAAGTGCTTTTTTCTTACCATAGTACTGGATTGTCTTGCATTAGAATAGTTAGATGAGAGCATCAGCTTTTAATTTATACCCTATCTGAACTGGCAGCACTGATGTTCAATATTTGATGTGCTCTTTCTGGTTTATGTGTATATTGTGATTCATCAGTCTGGTTTGGACTTGACTTGCTGCTTTACTGTATCTCTCAGATACTTGTTTAACTATGTCTCTTCTTTTCAAAAGTATAGGCTATTAATATTCTAGTTATATCCACTAGTCACACATTGGTATTATATTCTTGTACCAAGTGCTTACTGCATTTTACGCTTCTGAGATTATGCTGGTTCTTGGTTTTTATGCTATAGATTATATGGAATACCAACAATGTTTTTTTGCTGTTGGGATGTCTGAGTACTGAATAATACTCAGGATTTTGGGCCTTTAAGGACACTGCCCTTTTATGAGCGCTACAGAATTTTTTGGCTAGAGTATTTCATACTGAGGTGTATTTCTTCGAAACAAGTTAAAGCCACTGATAAAACTTCCATTTTTTTTCAACTCAGGAGGATTTATTCGTGCAGGCTTTAGGGAGGAGTAGACTGCCCTTAATTTGAATTTGAACATGTCTGGGCAAAATATTACGGATGTGAACAATTGTTTTTTGTTAAAAGACATACCTTTGACAATTAAAATGACTATAGAATCTTTCAGGTGTTCTATTCTTAATTATAATAGGAAATCCTAAGAAGAAAAGGAATACGAAGACTGAGAAAAACCATCTTGAGTTGGATGTAAGTCAACTCAATTAAGCACTTTCACGACAAAAAAAGGAGAAAGAAAGCACTATCATGACATTGTTTCTAGTAGTTATACTAAAGAAATTTAAGAACTTACTCAAATGTTATACTGTGATAATATTGGCCTTGCAGCATCTGGGAAAGTATTATTTGCTAATGACAACATTTTGGAAGTGGTCAATCAACATAGATTGATCTGAAACTTGATCCGAATCCAACGTGTTACATGTAAATTGGCTTTTTGAAGTAAAATCTTCTTGATATATGTACTGGTCGCTTGATTCATGAATATCATTTGGTAAAGTATTTAGTTGGAAACTAGATTTGGTGTCCTTCATTGTCCTTCAAAGTATTTAGTTAGGAACTAGATTTGGTGTCCTTAATTATTTGCTCTTGATTTGCCCCATCTTTTGTTGCAAACAAATTTATTTTCTTTTCAAATTTGCTTGAGAGATGGAATGTTGTGATTCTTTACTAGAGATTCTCTCTCTTGCCTTTTGTATCCAAGTTTCTAAATTTTTTCGACTTGAATGCTCTATGCGATGGATTATTAGTCACCATTTTTTCATCTCAAGCAGGTTGAGATACCTGTTCGGAGTTTTTTCAATGGTTATTCAGGGGGTCAATTCGACAGTGACGGTTGGCCTGAGATTCTTAAGTTGAAAGATTGGCCTCCGTCTAACTTGTTTGAGGAGCGGTTACCCCGTCATGATGCTGAGTTTATCAATTGCCTGCCTTTTAAAGAATACACTCATCCACGCGATGGGTATTTAAACCTCGCTGTGAAGCTGCCCGCAAAGGCACTGAAGCCAGATATGGGGCCAAAAACATATATTGCTTATGGAGTTGTTCAGGAACTGGGAAGGGGAGATTCTGTCACAAAACTGCACTGTGACATGTCTGATGCAGTATGCTCTCTTCCTTGATTTTGTTACATTTTCCTGTCCTTTGATATTTCTTATGACATGGTAGGGCTACATTAACCACCCTTTTGCCTTATAAGCTAGCATGCCAAGCATCATTTTATTTTCTGTTTTACAACTGAGTTTTTGTTAATGCCTTATAGGTGAATGTATTGACACATATGCAAGAGGTGACCCTCATACCTGACCGACTTTCAACTATTAAAAAACTACAAAAGAAGCATGCTATCCAGGATGAAAGGGAGTTGTATGGAGATAAGCTGTCGCTGAATGGACAAACAGAGGAGGGGAAGAACTGTGAAAATGGAAAATCCAGGTTCATGAGATCTTATTCCAGGGCTTCTAGTAAGAAAACTTCTGGTTTGGCAAAGGATAATCCGGTCAATGAAAAATCAGCTGAACAAGTGACAATAAAAACTCAGATGTTGAACCAGAAGGACTGTGATATAGATGGACAGTTGTGTGATGCAGAGTCCAAAGATAAGCAAAAGTTAACTGTTGACTGTAGCTCTAATGAAACTGGTAAAGTATCTGGTGTCCCAGTAGAAATGTTGAAAAATGATGATGGCAAGATAATAAGCGATGATCAGAAAAAAATGTTGGAAGCTCGTGAAGAGGACTTACTTGAAGGCAATAGCAAACAGGAAACTGATAGTACTTTGATTTCTGGAAATGTATTAGGAAGTTCAGAAGCTGAAGGTGGTGCTCTCTGGGATATATTTAGGAAGCAAGATGTACCAAAATTGGAGGAATATGTGAGGAAGCACTTCAAGGAGTTCAGGCACATCTACTGTAATCAGATACCGCAGGTAATTGTTCATTTTAATTTAATTTGATTTAATCTTTTTAGTTATAAAGACCAACCTGCTGTAATCCTTAATTTTTTAAAACATATTTTATAATGATATTGGAACCAGTAGGCCATGCCTGATTATTTTTTGATATTTATAACAACCAAGGGAAAAGAATGAAGAATTTTATGGGTTTTCCAACTATATGATTTAAACATTTGAAAAAAGATGCCAGAACTTGTATCAGATAGCCTCCTACACGTTGTGTATTTTTATTTTTATTTTAGGAAGGAGCTTTTGAAGATACTTATGTCCATGTTTTGGTATCTTATTCTATTGCTTCTGTTTAAAGAAATCTTATCACTTGAGATTTTATTAAATATATTACAAACTGGTCTATGACAGGTGGTTCATCCTATTCATGATCAAACTGTTTACTTGACTGTGGAGCATAAAAGGAGACTTAAGGAGGAGTATGGTCAGTGTTCCCCACTCAACACACCAAATTTATGAGTGCTTAGGAAGTGTACTTTACCTCATTTTGTTTATTATGCTTTGTGTAGGAATTGAGCCATGGACATTTGTTCAGAAATTAGGTGATGCTGTTCTAATACCAGCTGGTTGCCCCCATCAAGTTAGAAATTTGAAGGTAGATTTGCATGTCTGCTTTAAATTATTCATTTGGTTTTGGGGTATTATGCAGCTGTTCCAAATAGTTTTATACATCGCCCCGAACCAGGAATCCTTGACCAAGACATAAAATATCCAGCCTTTAAGTCCGTATTTCAGTAAAATATAATCAGAATTATTGCTCCCTACTAATCAATCTAAGTGCTAAAAATATATCTCTTCCATTTTTGTAATTATATTGTTTGCTTAATTAGATAGCCGATTGCGTTAGGATATAAATTTGGTATTTATAGGATATAATTTGAGATTATAGACTGTAATTAGGGATCGCGTTTGGTGAAATTTATCAATTCATCTCTGTAAACAGTTTGAGCATATATAATGAAAAGAAATCCTCCATAACGAAATACCGAAATCTAACCCTTCTCTTGATTCTTTAGCCTTTTCAAAGTTGATAGCATTTACTATGCTCTTGGGTATTTTGCATGTATGAAAAGAACACATGTACCCTGTCGGTCACGAATTGATTACAAATATCTTGGGATGTCTCTGCTTCGTATTTGATATAAAAAAAAAGTGAATACCTGACAAGCCATGGATACAAGAGTGTTTTTTTGTATTTGACTTTTGTGTGGGTTGAACAACATAAATCTCCTAAAGAGAAAACTTATCATTTAAAATAGAATACATACAATATATCATTGAAATCTGAGATCCCTTTCTCTTTTTCTTTTCCTCGTTTTTCACCTTTCCCTCTCCATGTTTTTAACAATGCTCAACAAATTGGTGCCACCCTACATCCTGTGATGCTATCTACTTTCCACTTTACTACCATCAACACATTAGACTTCCTTTCATCTTCTTTATTCTTCAAGGAGATTGCGTTGTGGGTAAGAGAGGACATAACTATGTGGTAAGTCCTCGAGAAGTTTGTTTTCTTTTTTACTCTGGGTTCTAAAGAATCGCAATTTCAGGATTACAATTTTCTTGCTTAACTATTAAGCTTTGTTGGTCAACGTCGTGTCGTTTGTTATTGCGAAACGAGACTTTGAGGTGTGCTCATCAACAATATAATAATGAAACTTATATAATAATACAAGAGAGTTTCAGTTGGAATTAGAAATTGTCAACTATAAAGGAGGATCTTTCGGTTGATCAATTTTATGTTGGATTTCCTAATTTGTGAAGTGAGTATTCAGATCATTATACTCTATAAATGACCTAAGGAAGCCATAGTTCCACTGCAAATTGTTCATACTGAAAGGACCTATTCTTGATGAAGCTCATACTAGTTTTGAAGAGAATCTTTTCGGTCTTGATAAATCAAAATCATTCCCATCCTTTTATGCATTCTTGGATGTATATGCTTGGGACTTGTTGCGGGAAGAATAACACATTGCCGCTCAACCTGTGGCCCAACTACGAAGCTGGTGAATATAGCCTATGTTGCTCGTGTAAAGGATAAATTCTTAGACCCCAAAACAATGCTACATGTGTGGACAAGTGGGGCTTGTTGAAAACAAACTATGCAAGAAAGAATTTAGACTCGTCGTGGTTCTCACACTTAGGAAATTGCAAACGGGAATATACTAATAAATTGAAATTTGATGGTATAGTAGGCATGTATAAAGCACGTTTGATAGCTTTGGGAGATCGTGAGGAGCATGGAATTAGTTATGAAGAGACCCTTGCACCTGTGGCCAAAATGATGACTATAGGAACAATATCAATGTTCTCAAGTCTTTGTTTTACGCTTCAACTCAAGGCTGTTAAAAACAAGCTATGGAAGAAGGAATGCAGACATGTTGTGGTTATTGTTCTTGGGAATTGCAAATAGGTATATATCATTGCATCAAATTTGATGGTATAGTAAATACGTATACAACTCGTCTTTTAAAAAGTGTCAGAATTATGAGGAGACCTTTGCACATGTGGTAACAATGACGACTATACAAACTGAATCAGCTATAACATGCTTCTAAACGACGGTTTCTCCTCCAAGTTGACGTTAAGAATGCATCTCACATAAGAATTTAAAAGAAGAGGTCTACATGACTCCTCTTGAGATGTTTACCCATTCTTCTACTAAAGTATGTAGACTATAAAGGTCTCTATAAAGGTCTCTGTATAGATTGAAGCAGGCACCACATGCATGGTTTGGAAATTTTTGCTCCACCTTCCATATGGACCTTGGCACACTTCAATATTTTCTTGGTCTTCAAGTACAACAGTTCACAATGGCATATTCATTTTTCAACACAAGTATACTCTAGAGATTCTAACGTTAAGGGGTCTAGCATTTGACTCCTCTGGAAGTAAATCTAAAGCTTTTTCCATATCATGGGGAGCTTGTATCTAATCCTTCTGTATGTATGTAGGTTGTTGGTTGGAAATCTAAATTATCTAGCAATAACCTTGCTCAACATTTCATTTGTTCAACAAGTCAGTTAGTTTATGCAAACTCCTCGCAAATTCGCTTCATAGCAATACGGTGAATTATTGTTATGTGAAAGACGAACATTTAGTCGAAGGATAACTTCTTCTAACAAGAACATCTCCAACTCAAAAGTCATAGCAATGCTAATTTGGCAGATTGTTCGGATGCTTGTTGCTCGGAGTAGTGCAAGTTTTCTTCATAATGCCCTTGTTTCAAAGGATCAAGAAGCAATGTCGAGTTTCTACGTTCTCACATGAATTTGAGTGATGTTGTATCATATCCGCATGTTTCAAAATTGTGTGGCTTCAAGGAATGTTGACTAATCTTGGCATGTATCAATTATTTCGTCTGCATTCCACGACAACAACATTAGTGTGTTTCATAAGACACTTATCTTGGCACTGCCATGAAGTACTTAATCAAATTGTTGGTAATCAAGGGTTTCATAGAGCACTTTAATCAACGTGTGCTGTTAGAAACAAGAAGCTGCAGATATTTTCACCGAGGGCTTATCTTGGCACTATCATCAATTCATGGTTAGCAAATTTAGCTCTTTTACTGCCTTACATCATATTCTTATTGCCTTACATCATATTCTTATTGTCCTTGGGTAGGGGGAGGGGCAATTTATTGTAATTTATGTTGTTTCCTTAATTAGATGGCTGATTGCCTTAAGATGTAAATTAAGGATTATAGTGTATTAAGTAAATTAGGAATATGAAGTCTCTCAAAATTATCGCTGTTATCGTGCAATTTTGTGCTTATATTTTGAGAAGAAATCCCCCATTGTGAAGCATCAAATTCTATTTATTCTACGACACTTAAGTAGTTTGTTGCTCAAAATGATTATGATGTATTAAAGACTTGAGATTGTGTTGGATTAGGCTTGTCAATGGATAGGGTCTTACCGAGCATTAAACGTGCACACCGTCTAGGATGATATGGGGACTCTTATATAATCGATGCATTGTTGATGTGGTGCAACCATCATGATTTGATACATATTTAAATTTTCGTAAAATATAGAAAATAACCACCCCATTACCTAACCCAACCGTATATTGGTAGTGGTTGTAACATGTCAGCAATACAACTGCTGCATGAGATAAATTTTCTTGAAAGACGTGGTAGGTCTCTGTCCATTCATGGGTCTAAATCATTGCTGCAAGGCTTTACCTATTGAGTATCAGATTTTAATTTTCCTAAAATATAGGAAATAACCACCCTATAACCTCATCCCTATCACCTCATTCCAACCGTGTATCGGTAGTGGTTGCAATTTGTCAGCAATATAACGATTGCATGAGATAATTTTTCGGGAAAGACATGGGAAGTCTCTGGGTCTAAATCATTGCTGCAAGGCTTTGCCTATTGAGTATTAGACCCCTCTTTTATAGAGAAACAAATCTAATAAATGTAGTAAGATCCAATTTGATAAACTGAAGTATTTATCTAATAAATCTAAAAAGGGCAAAATCTAAATTAAAATTAGTCTAATGTAGTTCATATTTATGACAAATGCAATTGTGAGAAATAAAATACAAGGTGTAGTAATTTGTAGATAAGAATTAAAACAAAACAAAATAACGAAAAGCACTGCCTAATTAAAAACTGAGTTTTTTCTCGTGAAAATCAAAAGTTTTAGCATGAAAAAAAAACAAAAACAACAACAAAAACAACCAAGCATTTAATCCCAATAAATTGGGTTAGAATATATGAACCATGAATGAATCACGTCGAGTCGTGAACATGAATCTTCTGTCTTCATACGTTTCGGTTGGCGATCATATCTTCATAAATCTTTTAGTTTCATGTCGTTCCGTATGACCTCCATCCATGTCTTTTTCGGTCTCCCACGAGCTCTAGTTGTCTGTCCTAAGTCTAAATCTTCAACTCGTCGTAACGGTGCATTTACGGGTATGCGTTTAACATGTCCAAACCATCATAAGCGATTTTCTCGCATTTTCTCGTCGATGGCTGCCACATGCAATTTATGCTAAATGTTTTTGTTGCGCACCTTATCTCTCCTAGTGTTACCGCACATCCATCGTAGCATGCACATCTCTGCATTGTAGTTTGTAGCATGAAAAACTGCAATATACAAAATAGAATACATTAGGAAATAAAGAATAAAGAGAATTCTAATGATTCGGCCCTCAAATCATTTACATTTATCAAGTTCCATGTCTAGATCTTGATTTACACAGGCATATGTTTGTTTCTTGGCATAGATTGACTAGAATAATGTGTGTAATGTAAATTTGTGAAGTAAATTTGTTAAGTCATGTAGAATATACAAACCCTTCCACATAGGTAGTTATTGGATTTCATTTACAAATGGCAATTTCTTTAGGAATACAGGAATAATAGAAAAAAATAATAAGGAGAAAAGGTACCCTTGTAGCACTGAAGTAAATTGGTTTTTAACTGCAAAGGTCAGTAGGCGTTTTCATTTATCATAACTTGCAATAAAGGGGAACCTGGAATAGATTAAAAACCAAGTGTGTAATACCAATGCATTGATCGGGTTACATGAACCAAACGTGAATCTAGTTTCTCTTGGTTAGTGCAGCATTA
Organism: Linaria vulgaris; assembly: GCA_948329865.1. NCBI lineage: Eukaryota > Viridiplantae > Streptophyta > Magnoliopsida > Lamiales > Plantaginaceae > Linaria > Linaria vulgaris. Next base: position 145,281,506 of record OX415249.1, on the reverse strand, counting down.
TCTAAATTTTCCTATATGCAGTATTTGCTTTTCTAATTCTACTGGTAACTCATAGTTTCATAGAGTGATCTTATGATTATGAGTATAGCGCATGAAGCAACAAGTTGCTCCTTACTTTCTGATTTGGCTAACACAAATTTTCTTCTTCATTTTTTCTGTATCAGTCATGCATAAAGGTTGCACTTGACTTCGTCTCACCAGAAAATGTGCAAGAGTGTGTTCGGTTGACGAAGGAATTCCGTGTGCTTCCACAAAATCACAGGGCTAAGGAAGACAAATTAGAGGTACAATTTCATTACTTTGTTCGTGTACTACTCTGACAGTTGGTCTTCAGAAGCTACTTATCGGACCGAATCCTAAATGATACTAAGTCTCGGATGTTATATGTTTCGGTGTGTGTGCGTCTGCAGTTTAATGTGTGAATATGCAATTATATCTATATAAGAGAGAAGCAACATTTACTGCAATACATGGCTTATGTGTATATTCGGGTTCTGCCTTTTGTACGGCTCTCTCATCTATGTCAATATGTCATGATGGTTTGTCATTATGATCCTAGAAATTGTTAATGATCTGTTTAATGAACGTTTTGACTTTTGATTATTCTGATGTTGGCTACTTGACGCTCATACTACCGACATGGCACTAGGATATTGAAGTTTAAGTTTATGTTACAGATATGTGTTTGGCGAACATGATTCTTGGTCACATCCATGTTTGAGAATAGTTAGCTTAAGGTCTAACTGCTAATATTGTTTTGGGATCATCTACATTATATATATAGGTGCTCCACTAATCTAATGCTTTTATGATTTTATCCGAATCAATGGAATGGTTTCTGGTTATAGGTGAGGAAAATGTCACTTTATGCAATTGAAGAAGCTGTGAAGGATTTAGAGGCAATTTCAGGAAGCAAGTGAAAATGGTATGTATTTCAATTTATTTTGACAGGCTAATAGCTGTTATCGTGTTAAAAGAAAACCTCATAGCATTCGTGAATCGTTATGTCTATTGGCGTAGTAAGACCTACATTAACACCTAAGCAAATTAAGCTTACAAATTACCCAGGGGACTAGTAAATCTTGAACTATTGCAAATTGTTTTGGCCAAACATCCTAGTGAGTAGTGAGACCAATATCCAGTAGTTGATATCTGATCTTTTGAGCAATTTTCTTTTTGTTTTTTCAGCACAAAAGCTGCATTTTTCTGGCAGGCCATGAGGGATGTGGTTCGAACTTCTGGCGTTTGACTTAGTTATCTTCGACACGTATTATCGTTTGGTTGAGTTAATTTTGTGTTGACTGTAATTCTGGCGTGCTGTTTAGTTAGAGCTGAACTATTCTGCCAGTAAGTTATAGAGTGAATTCAAACGTTGAATTCAGTTTTGTCTTTTTGAATGATGTTCTTTTTGTAACATTTTAGTGACTTCTAACCAGTGGGAATTCTGACGGTCATAATCTCTAATGTTTAGTGTATCAAATGCAATGGGTTATCTTTGAAACAATACATAGATGCACCGATTTTTTTTATTTTTTTATTTTTTTCTTCATATAATCCTCTAGATGGATCAATTGCATTAGGGATTATCTTCGACTTATAGATTCTGTATTAACTAATAACACGTGGGCGAGCACTGAGCAGTTGAGCAAAATGTAAAAACTACATATGAGTAATCTTGAAATTGTCAAATAACCTCCATGTTATTTATAATAGCATAAGTACTCTTGTATTATTTTTGGTTGCACGACCCGAAAGTGATTTTTACTTTGACCTCATTTAAGAGTGCTATTTGTGCCCTTTTACATGTAGAAGCTTCTTAACAGCCATCTAAACTTTTGCTTTGGGGTGAGTACTCCCATCTTCTAACTTTCTTTTTTTTGATTTTTCACCGGTGTTCGCTTATGCGATTAATCCAGTCGAACACTCGGGTCATTTTTTGAGTGGGCGACTCTCCCAGCGGTGTTTTTTACATCCACAAGACTCGAACCCGAGACCTTGCTTAAGTGAACTCAAATCTCTTATCACTTGAGTTAACAACCGTTGGGTACTGCCATCTAACTTTGCAGATAAACGTATTCATAGAAACGTCTCATCCTGCTAAACATATTTGTAAGTTATAACATCTCTTCTTCACAACCTCCTTTTCTGCCGCCAATGGCTCATTGACTTGATGTTAAGCGTGAGCACATGCTATTTGTTCGTGTCGTCAATGGGGATCAACTTGAGGCAGTAAAGTTATAATGGTGAGATTTCTCCATTATCTCACCATTATTCAACTATAGACGATGTCCGAAAGAAAATTTTCCAGTTCTGGAAACAAAAAGCAAGCTCACACCGGTTTAGGGACGAGGATGCAAATACGAGGTTTTTTCGCGTCTTCGCGATTATTCGCGCTAAGGTAAACTATATCAATCTCATTATTACGTGTGACAGATCTCAATTATCTAATTGAAGATAGATTGGATAATCTGTTTGATAGTGTGATTGATGATGTGGATAATGTGAATATGTATAAAATGCCGTCTCCAGGGATATTAAACAAGTTTTGTTCCAAATGAAATCTTTTAAAGTCCCGGACTTGGCGGGTTTCCTCCTTTGTTCTTGGGATATTGTTGGTATTGATGTGATAAAAGTTATTCAAGCTTTCTTTAAAAACAATTCCCTCCCAGGTGATATGACCTCACACGTTTATTACATTGATTCCAAATGATAAGAATGCTAACAATGTTGAGGGATTTAGACTTATTAGTCTTTGCTATGTGGTTTACAAAATCATCTCTAAAGTCCTTGCCAGCCACATTAAATCTGTCTTGTATTTTAAGTTCTTTTTCGGTCCTTAACAATGGTGCCCCTTTTAGTTTTTTAAGCCATCTCGTGGAATTCGCCAAGGTAATCTTATTTTTCCTTATCTTTTCATTGTGTATGTTGAGCTTCTTTCTCGGTTAATAGCTAAAGAAGAAAGTAATAATTGAATCAAATGAGTTAAAGTTTCCCTGGCGAGTCCTCTCATTTCTCATCTTCTTTATGTTGGCGATCTTAGTTTTTTTTTTTGTAGAGCTGATTTGATGGATGTTAACGCTATTTCCCGCTGTCTTAATATTATGAAGGATTGGGGCAGCCAAGTTCTCAACTGTGAAAAATCTTTTGTTCATTTTAGCTCTAATTCCTCCTTTAAAACTAAGCAACAAATTCCTTCGAAGTTTTGGGTATGAAAGAGTGTAATCATAAAAGTTTGCACCTTGGTGGTTTTTTGCAAGCCTAGATGTATGAAAAAAGCTTTTGTTCTTATCGTTAACAACCTTCAGTCTAGCTAGACTTGGAGGGTGGATCCGTAGCACATTATCCCAGGTAGGTCGAGGTGTTATAATTAAGACGGTTGCTCAATCTATACCGTCCTACTTTATGTCTAACTTTCTCATTCCTGCCTCTATGAATGACTCTATTATCTCTAAAATTGATAGGTTGATGCTTAGGTTTTTGTGGGGGTGAGAATAGTAAGGGTAAAATTCTTCCGCTTAAATGTTGAGATTCTATCTGTCTTTCCAAATATTGTGGTGGACCCCCTCCAAGTCAAGGAATTTTTCCACCAAGAGTGCGTATCTTACTTCTATTGCTTCCAGGCTTCCACTAATCCTAATTCGATTTGGAGTAAACTTTGGAAATCAAATCTCCACGAGCGGCATAAAATGTTTTTGTGGAAATGTGTTTCTAATATATTGTGCACTAGAACCAAGCTTAATACTTTATTTTCTATTACTCGTTTGTCTTGTCCTCTTTGCCATGGTGGAAATAAGATGTTGGAGCATCTTTTCATTTGTTGTTATGTTGCTAAAACGGTTTGGTTTACTTCGAAATGGAATATTCGTTTGTTTTCTTTTGTGGATTTAACTTTTATTGAATGGTTTTCATTGTTGATTGATGGCAAAGCTGTGCATTTCAAGTGTGATTTTGAAGTGGCTGATTTTTTTAGCTTTGTTGCTGCGGCTTTGAGCAATATTTGGAACAACAGAAACCATGTCACCCATGGAAGGCAAGCTATCAAGTCGGATTTTCTAATACAAACTATTACTAAAGAATCAATGGAGCATTCAAATGCTCAAAAGTTATCAAGATGGCTGAAGGTAGAAAGAATCCGATTACTCGTGGATGGAAGCAACCAAAGGTTGGCTGGATCAAAGTCAATTCAACAACATATCTTAAGGCTTATCATTCCACATCGTCTCCCATTTGGAGAAACTCGAACGGGTCTGTTGTTTATGCAACTTCTAATGTCTTTTCTTGTCTCAACTCAACTATGGCGGAGGCCTGAGCTCTTGTTGAAGCTACTAAATGTGATGCAGGATGGAAAAAGGGTTGTATAAAATTGGTGGACTAAAATTCATTTTTCATCACTCGGTCCAGCAATACACCCAGTTTGTTTCGTAAAACTGCTCTGATTGGGGAAGTTCTAAAGGGCGTACGATATATGGTTAGAAAGCTCTACGAGTCATATTTTTATGAAGCGAACGAGATGTCATTTGGAGTTTTCTAGAGAGAGATGATAGTTTTAATGAGACTGCGTAGACTGCTTCGAAATATGTCGATTTTGAGTCATTTCATCTACCTTAATAATTCCAACTGTTACTTTTGATAGATTTTAAGTAAAGTCCGTTTCTATCATATATTAGAGTCAGAATTTGTATTTTCAAGAGTTAATTTATGCTTGGTTAATGTCTAGGGAGTTGAAGAATCAAAAGTAGAACTTGATATCACCTATAAATAGTCCATTGCCTTGTAATATTTTGAACAATAAAATTACAACTTCCTTTATAAAGTCTTATACTTTTCTTAAACTTTTATTCCTTTTGGTGGATTCCTTAAGGCAACGAGCGAATCTACACTCTTTTGTGGATTCCAATTGAGTAAGGAGTGTTTTTTAGTATTTTCTTGTGTTTTCTCCTCACTTGTCCAATTTATCGGTATCAAAATGGGTTGCAAAATTTTTGATTCCAAAAACCGTGTAGTTAATTAGATGCATCATCGATCCTTTATCATATCTGTCTTGGAGTCATGTTTATTTTGTAGTTGAAATTCGTAGATATAGGGCGTGTTGGCCCAAGTGGAAGTTTAAGTTCACTCCTCGTCCTAACAATTTAGCCGCGAGTCATTTGGCGACTTGGGCGGGAAAAGATATTCGGTCAGGACCCATCCCTCTTTTGTCTTTGTCTTTCTTTTTTTTGAAACACCCTCTTTTGTCTTTGTTGATGACGGTCTTTTGTGACCAAGATTTTCCTATTTTGGATCCTCTATTTTGTAACTTTTCATGATGTTTTGATGAAATCCTTTTTGATATAAAAAAAGAAGTTATAATGGTGTCACCTTAAAGTACTAAAAATGAATTAATTCTCAAAGTTGTCCTTGCAAAAGACAACATACTACTCGCATAATAGGCAAAATTTTCTTATATAACAGTATAATAGGCAAATCATTTTTGTGTTATGCAAAATTAAATAAGCACATTACCTACTATCTGCTATCAAACTTTGATTAATGGGTTGAATAAAGTCAAACCAAAATATTGGAAGCGAAAACTTACTTTCGTAAATTACGGACGATGGCTAAGTGCTTTCAATAAATATAAAAAGACTTTCGGTTTTTTTTTAAGCGAGTGCTTTTGAAAAACTGACCGATCAAACAAAAAAAATGAAGAAAATATGGACATTATGGAAGCGCAATATCAGTTCCTTATAGCGATTATACAAACTTCATTTTGAAACTTTTCAATAATCTTATTTTTCTCCACTAAAGTTTTGTTTATCATCTGTCGTATATTCGATTCAATCCAAAATAGACGAAACATATATATAAAAAGTTCCAGGTTAGAAAAAAAGTGGAATAGAGGACCCACGTAACCATGCAAGCGACTCCATCATCCCCGGCCGAACTCCAGCCCGCATCCACTGAATTCGTCCCACCGAATAAGTTCGTCTTTGCCGCACGTAATCAAAAACGACAACGAGCGATGGTCGTCGATCCCCAAATGGATGAAACTATGACAGAGGCGCGGTTTCAGCCGCCAATCCCTAACCCTAGCTTGACTTACGCTTCTATTGCACGTAAGCAACCTCGTCCTCGAGCGGTCAAATTCGACGAATTGCGATTCGCTGAAGTGAAAAAGCACTTGATTTTCCAAGAAACAGCGGACCCAATTCCCATCCCGCGAGTCAGTTTCTCGAAAGAATTGGAAGAACGCATCACGGAAGAGTGGAAAGAAAACCTAATTATCCGCATACTCGGGAGACCATGGTACTATGAAGCCCTGAAAACTAAACTGGACATCATGTGGTCATTGCACAACGGGTTTGAACTCATGGACCTCGGACACGGATGTTATTGTCTTAAAGGTCTATCTGCGGAAAAACGCGAGTTGATCCTCACAGAAGGATCGTGGCACCTCGCGGGAAGCTTTCTATCTATACGCAAGTGGAAGTCGGATTTCGATGCTACAACGGACCGTGTGGACAACATGATTACTTGGGTGCGCATTATGAATCTCCCAATGGAACTTCTGTCAGAGGATATTGTACATGGTTTGGCAAGTATGATAGGTGAACATATCAAGATTGACGGCAATACCATGAACTCAACGAGGAGAAAATTTGCACGCGTTTGCATCCAAGTTAGCACGAATACGCCTCTCAAGATGACGTTGGGCGTGCACGATAGGTTTTGTCAAATTGTTTATGAAAATCTGCCCACCTTATGCTTCAAGTGCGGGAAAGTAGGACATCTTGAGGATAAATGCGACTTGGCCGTGATTGAACCTCCACCAATAATAGAACGGACTACCACAAGCTCTCCCCTAAAAGGGATTCAAGAGAGAGTGGACTGGTTGATCGAAAAAACTCAAAAGGGTGAGTTTGGCAACTGGATGAAGGTTTCGAGAAATATCTGTGTTAACAGGTTTGAAATTATACCCTAATTAACTGAATTATTTATTTGGGTTGGAACGCCTTTACCCGTGGCTCAAGAGCTGAATGCTATTTAAATGAGAGACAAAGTGACAAGAACCTTCCTTCCTTTATTTACTATGATCCACTCCTTTGCCTTATTTTCAATCAATGTGTTTGTGCGCTTCTGACTTGAGTCGTTTTCTTTTCTTACTCGATCACCTCCCTTTATATAGTTTTTTAGGGACATGTGACGTTATGCATGCATTGACAGGTGTTGCTACGCATGTGGCTATGCTTTACACGTGTTACAATGTTCATTAACCAATAAGATAGCGTCTATCTTGATCTACTAAGTGCTGACTGTATCATTCTATCTTCTTCCGAGGGCTTTGTCTTTTTTCTGATAGGGGGTAGGCTGCCTTCTTTGCCTCCGAGGGCTTATTGCTTCTATTAATGACTTGAGTGCAAAGTTTGGGTGTCCTCTTAGTGATAATGCTGCTCCGATAGGGTTGTATCCTGAAGTAAGTGATTCGGGGTATTTTCTCCGATGGGGTGTTCACCCGTGAGTTGATCTCCGAGGGGTTTTTAGCCTTCATGGGTGGGTGTTTCTCTCTCCAAGTGCCCGGAAAGTGTTGTTCTTTAGTTCTTTAGTTCTTTAGTAACCGAACGATATTGGTGACACCCGATGGGCCTCCTCGTTGGGAGTGGGGTGCTCTCGTCGGATGGCCACTCATACCGCTTTGGGTTAGTAACCGAGCAATATTGGTCACTCTCGGTGAGCCTCCTCGTTGGGAGCGGGTACAACTTCATCGAAAGTACTCGTGACAATAGTATTGTCCATTTATTAATCCTTCTGATTTAGGACTAATAGTCTCTTTAATCTCGTATTTATTTTATACGGTTAACACTAGCCCCCCCAAATTTCGATCGCCATCGTAGAGGCGAGGGAAATTTTAGTTTTGGGGTTTTTATAAGTGGAGCTTTTGTGTTATTTCCTTTTTGCCCATTTTTGTGGCCATTTTACGAGGGAAATGGGTTTATTTTTTGATTTTTCCGAGGGGAAAGAAGTTCCAAGTTTCTCTTTTTCTTTTTCAAGATCTTTCCGAGAGGGAAGTAGGCCTTTCTCCCTCTTTCCCAATTTTTCGAAGGGGTAGGAGTCTTTTTCCTTTTTCCCGATGGGGTTTACACCTTTTTTTCAAGTCTCCGAGGGGATTGCAGTATATACGAGTGCGTATTAGAATTTTGTAAAGGTAATTACCTTATGGCCCTTGGAGCGTAACGGCTTGGTGGCGGTTTTGATGAGCAGTTATGGTGTTGTTTAGTGGAGAAGTAACGGTTCGTTGCATTGAAGGCCGGACGGTTTCATCTTAGCCGTTTGATCGTTGATGGTAGTGGGTTTTCGACCGTTGAGGATTTTCAACGGTTGGGATGTGTGGATGACACTCGTCTTTTGAGGGGTGACGTGGGGCGCGAGTTTCGCGATACGTCCTTAATTGTTTATTCCTATAAATAGGCCCGTCCGTACTCCTCTTCACTTTACCTTTCTTCAATCTTCAAATTCTCTCAACTCTCTCTCAATTTTTTAAGCAAGAAAGCGGCTTATATATCTCTTCAATTTCTTCCTCACGTTCAGAGAAAAAATGGCTTCCTCTGTAAACAATTCCTCCGTCGATGTCTCCACCGCTTTTGGGGCTACCGCTCCCTTCGTGGGGCCTGCTGCTGCTACTCGTAAAAGATAGGCTGCCGCTGCTGAGGGGAGCGGCGCCGCCTCTGCTAAGAAGGATAGGGCTTCAAAATCAAAGAAGCCCCATGTTCGTGATTTCTCTAAAATTGAAGGGATCCGGTCCGTTGTCACCTACGAGCAGGTTATGGATCTGTTTAAGGCCACGGGGACCGCTATGAAGAATGTGACTGTTCACATTCCCACTGAGAACCAGAGTGCGTGTCATCCTCCCACGGGTATGCTTACTGTGTACTTCGCGCAAGTGAATTATGGGGGGCGCTCATTTATTCCACCCTTATTTTGTGAAGTGTTCAAGACTTGCGGTATTTATCCGAGTCAATTGGTGCCTAACGGATTCGCTGCTCTCTGCATTTATGTGTTCTGGTGTCACGTTAAGGGGTACGAGTGCGGAGTGGATCATTTCCTCTCTATTTTTGATGTGGTGGTGTCGCCTGGGGGGTACCCATTCTATCATGTCCGCCATCGGGACAACTCGAAGAATTCTACGAAGAGGATTTTGGGCGCGACCATCAGCTCGCACAGTGTTTGGAAAGATATGTTTTTCTATGTGAAGCCTGTCCGAGGGAAGTGGGACGTTCCTTTCGACTGGAAGGAAGGTGTGACCCCAATTTATACTATGGATCAAGACATGGTGCTCTCCCCGGTGATTGCGCAACATCTGTTGATGGAGTCGGAAGACTTTCCGAGGCTGTTTGATGATTCTGGGCTTCACCACGTAGTGTTTACTGACGACAAGGTGAAGAAACCGCTTTCCGTTCCGGCTATGCGCTTGGCAGTTTTCAGTAAGTTTCCCTTTCTTATTCTCATGCTCTCTTTCTTGTATTTACTTCCTCCGAGTAGTTTCCTTGTCTCCGCGTGTGTCCTTTATACTTGCGTTGCTTGTAAGCTAGCATCTTATTTCTATACTTACTTGTTTTTGTGTGGTGCATAGGAGATCATGGTGAGATACTACTTACTGTTGGGTTCCGAAGAGGCGGTTTCGAGTGGGCACAGTGAGGCTTCCGAGGGGGGAGATCCCGAGGAAGAGGAAGTGCAATCTCCCAAGAGGGCAGGGATGGACCCGGAGGCTGAGGAAGTTCACGAGGACATCCCGCGCCCCTTCGTGGACGCTGATGGGGTGTGCCTGGAGGCCGTTCCACTGCGACAGGTAGACCCTATGCCTGCTTTGGTCTTGGTGTCAGCTCCCGAGTCTAACACTGGCAGTTCTCCGAGGAGCTCCAAGGGGGCGCTATCCCCAAGGGCGGAAGTAGAAGAGGCCTTGTCTCCTGGGCCGGAGGTTGTGCTCGTCTCTTCCCGGGACCCTTCCCCATCTCCTCCTCGTAAGTTTCCTTCTCTCCTCTGTTGACTTTGTTTTAATATTCTATCTGCGTTATCATGTCCAAATTTATTCCGCATGGTTACTTAACCATATATTTTGTTTTTACAGCGGTAATCAACAAGGGAAAGGCCCTTATGTTTCCGGGTGCCGATTTGTTCGTTTAACTGCTCCAATCGTACTAGGAGGAGCCACTTGAGGGTTCCGAGGGGATTTTCAAGAGTCCCGCTGACTTGGGGGTGAGGAAGGAGGTGTTGGGCACCTTGCTCAGGGGGGGGGGAGAGTTATTCGGTTGCCACGGAGTTTCCCGAGGCAGTGATGACGGAGGCAGTAACGATAACTCCTACCATGACTGTCTCTCCTCCGACGACCGCCGCTTCGAAGAGGGCTACTTTGCGGAGGTCTGCTGGAGTTTCCGGAGACATTGATTATGGCAGGCTTGCAAGAGGGGGCGGAGATTTTCAGTCTTCCACAACAGCCTCTCTACAACAATTTCTTCTTTCGTTAGTTTCTTATTTCCTGCAATCTTTTCGTGTCCTATTTCGATGTCCTCGTATTCATATTACTCTTTTCTTTTGGCAGGGGCGGAAATGGGGGCTTTTGCTATTGAGCCTTTTGGTAACGCTTTCTTAGGAGAAACAATGAACAATGGGTATGACGCTTCGGACGATGAATCATCCGAGCGTCTTAGTTTTGACGTATTGGCCGGCCCCTCGGGGGAGGAGGGTTCGCCCGTGGCAGCCCGTGAGTTCTATGGCTCCTGAGTATGATCCGATAGTTGCGCTTGCACAAGTGGATATTCCGTTGCCCCCGTTGGTGCCATATTCTTCTTCTCGGGGAGATACGAGGATCGTATATGCTGTTGATGAGGGTCCTTTGTCTCTAGTGGTGGGAGCTTCTGCGCCACCCGGAGCGGGTCCCGACTGTGTTTCGGTGCCGCCCCTCGAAGGAAATCCTCCCGTTGCGGGGCCAGAGCTACTCGGAAGTGGGGTTTTGTCACCCTCCATCTTGGGGACGGTTAGCTTTTGTCGTAACTATTTGAGCGGTCTATTGAACGTTACGGATTGCGAGCTTATGAAGTCGTTGCCCTTGTCGGGCCTTCAGGACCTAGCCTGCAAAGATTTATGCGAGGTAATAGTATATTCTTCTTTGTGTGATACTAACCTTTATAGGCCTTTCGTAGTTATGCACATATTTTTCCGCAGATCTATCTGGTGTTGGTATATCGTCGTAGGGATGAACTGGAGCAGGGTTTGCTGGAGGCCCGAGAGAAGATAGATCAATTGCGGGCCGATCAGGAGACTTCCGATGAGGTTCATGCCGCTATTTTGCAGGCAGAACGGGACAAATCCTGGGATTTGGAGCGCCACTTGGTGATGGAAAGAACCCGGGTGGCAAGCTTGGAAGATAGGTTGGGTGATCTCGGGGAGCAAGTTCACTCCGTTGACGAACAATTGTTGCATGTGGCAGGAGAGAGAGATGTAGCAAACTTACGAGTGCTGGAGTTAACTCGTGCTCATGAAGTCGCACTAGTTGTGGCCCGGGTCGAAGAGGTTTTGGGCGTTGTGGGGCCTTCTGTCCTTCGCGAGTCCCTTGCGCAGGAGATACGTGATCTAGTCCGTAAGGGGTACCACTTATGTCGGGACGCAGTGGAGGCTTTGCCAGGACTCCCTTCGGACATGGCGATTCCTGAGTTGAACATCTGCCAGGTGTTCCCGGAGGATCCTTCTCCGCAGGGGCCGACTGTGTCTATCGGAGACCCGAATCACATGTCCGCGGAGGATCGTTGTCGTCTGATCAAGGAGGAAAAGCGTCCAATGGAGGATGCTTAGTTTGTATAAGTGTTTTGTTGGTATAAGGGCCTTTGTATAGGATATGGTCTGATATACCTATAGTATGTGGGGTTGCGTGGTTTGTATTATATGGCCCCTCGGGTGAGGTTGCTAATATGACTCGTAGGCATGGAGTCATTATTTTGTCGGGCAACCCTATCTCCCTTGTATTATGAAGGCACCATCTATATATAAACAACTTTTATTTATGTACAAAGCTGTTTCGTTACATTATGCATAGTACTTTCTAAGGTTAAACGCGTTCCAGGTATGGCTGAGGATGGCGTCCGTAGAATCGGCGAGGAGATAAGTCGCAGGTCCGACAATCCCTGCTATCTTGTACGGTCCCTTCCATCGTGGTTCGAGTTTGCCTACGTTCTTGGAAGCTCCGACTCGTTTCAACACTAGGTCCCCGATTTGGAAAGTTATGGGTTTCACCTTCGCGTTGTAGTACCGGGACATCCGGCCCTTGTATTCTTCATTCCAGTCCGCGACCCGCATTCTTTTTTCTTCGAGGAGGTCAAGAGCAAGGGCCAAGTTAGAACTGTTAGCCACTTCCTCATACTCCTTAACTCGCCAACTTTCTATAGAGACTTCAGAAGGTACGACAGCTTCGCAGCCATAGACCAAGCTGAAGCGGGTTTCGCCAGTGGCGGCGTTCTGCATGGTTCGATATGTCCATAGTATGCCAGGTATTTCTTCTACCCATTTGGCTTTATGCCAGTCAAGTCGGGCCTTCATATCCTTCAAGATATTTGGTTGGTCCTCTCCACTTGACCGTTTGCTTGAGGGTACCCCACCGAAGCAAAGCGGTGTTTGATTTCCCAATGGTCGCACCATTTTTCTAACCCTTGATCCGTAAATTGTAGACCATTATCACTTACCAGGTTCCGAGGGACACCAAAGCGGCATATGATGCTCCTCCAGAGAAAGTTGATGACGGCGTCCGCAGTTATCTGGGCTGGGGGCTCCGCTTCTACCCATTTGGTGAAGTAATCAACGACTACGAGGAGGAAATTCTTTTGACCAGCATCGCGTATAAGGGGTCCCACTATGTCTATGCCCCACTTAGAAAACGGGCAGGGGGTTAAGTGCGGTTCCCAGGGGGCAGCGGGTTGATGGATCCGGGGGGCGTAAGCTTGGCACGGTTTGCACCTTTGGGCATGACTTTTGCAACCTCTGCCATCGTGGGCCAATAGTAGCCTTGGCGAATCAGGCGCCTGGCCATACTTTCACCGCCCGTATGGCTGCCGCATGTCCCTTCGTGGGTTTCCGCCATGGCCAGTTGAGCTTCTTCCTCATTTAGGCATCGGGCGTGAGGGCATGAGTATGTCCTGCGAAATAATGTCCTATCCTTAAGGAAATACCTGATGGTTTTTCTGGTCATAAGCCGTCGCAAGGTTTTATCCGCGGAGTACCCCTCCGGGTCCTATAGATAGGCTTTGATTGGGGTCACCCAACTTGACGGGGGGTCTGTAGTAGCATTCACTTCATGGCCTTCGGCCTTCTCAGACTCGGTAACTTGGAGTAGGGTGATTTTCCGGGTGTGGACGGCGGCCGTTTGGGTGGCCATTTTGGACAAGGCGTCCGCCTCTTGATTCTCCTTTCGTGGGATTTGAGTTATTTTGCACTCGTCAAACCACTCCCGCTTGAGGTGAATCGCTCGGAGGTATACTTGCATCCTTTCTTCCTTGGCTTCGTATGAGCCATTGACTTGTTGCACAATTAATTGCGAGTCACTCTGGATGAGTACTTTTCTCATGCCGCCTTCTCGGGCAAGCCTCATTCCTATGAGTAGGGACTCGTATTCGGCTTCGTTATTTGACAAGGGGTAGTTAATTCTGACCGCGAAGTGAAGCATCTCTTCTTCTGTTTCTTGGTTAGCTAGAACTATCCCAGCCCCCCCCCCCCCCCCATGTGTGCTCACATAGGAGCCGTCCACATAAATGTGTCATAGGGGTGTCTTCTCTTCAGCTCCGATGCCCGTCATTTCAGTCACAAAATCCACTAGGACTTGTGCTTTGACGGAGGGCCTTGGGGCATAGGAGATGTCATACTCGGTGAGCTCCACGGCCCACTTTATCAATCGTCCAGAGGTCTCGGGTTTGTTGAGAATTTCTCGTAACGGGTGTTTAGTTAACACAGTTATGGGGTGGGAGAGGAAATATGGGCGGAGCTTCTGGGCGGTGGTAACTAAAGTTAAGACAAGTTTTTCGGTTTGGGTATACCTGGTTTCTGCCCCGAGAAGAGTCTTACTCACATAGTATACGGGGTGGTGTTCCTTGTCTTGATCCTTGACTAGCACCGCACTTACAGCCTCTTCTCCGACCGATAAGTACACAAAGAGTTCTTCCTGTGGCGCCGGCTTCACTAGTAAGGGTGGTTTCACCATATAATTCTTCAATTGTTGGAGAGCTTCTTCGCATTGCGGGGTCCACTGGAATTCCTTGATGTTACGTAGCACCTTGAAGAATGGAAGTCCTTTGTCGGCCGATTTGGAGACGAATCGGCTCAGCGAGGCCATCCGACCTGTAAGCTTTTGCACATCTTTAACTGTCTTTGGGGTAGGTAACCCTAGGATGGCTTCGGCCTTCTCGGGGTTGACTTCTATCCCTCTCTCTGTAACCATGTACCCGAGGAACTTGCCTCCCCTAATGCCGAACGAACATTTCTTAGGGTTAACCTTCATCCCGAAGTGGCTCATGATGGCTAGTGTCTTTCGTAGGTCCTCGGGGTGGTCCTTGGCGGAGTGTTTTTTAACGACCGTGTCATCCACGTAGACTTCCACCGTGTTTCCGATGAGTCCCGCAAACATTAAGCTTACCAACCGCTGATAAGTGGCCCCCGCATTCTTGAGTCCGAAGGGCATCACTAGATAGCAAAAGGTGCCCGCATCAGTAATAAAGCTTGTTTTGTCCTGATCCATGACGGCCATCGGGATTTGGTTATATCCTTGGTTCCCATCCAAGGTGGACAAGAGTGCGCAGCCCGCTATTGAGTCTACCAGTTGGTCAATACTCGGGAGGGGATAACAGTCCTTGGGGCATGCGTCATTGAGGTTCGTGAAATCCACGCACATTCGCCACTTACCCCCATGCTTTGGGACTAGGACTACGTTGGCTAGCCACTCAGGGTAGATGACTTCTCTGATTTGCTTTAGGCCGAGGAGTCGCTGAATCTCCGACCGAATGATTTTGTTGCGCTCCGGGCCCATTTTCCTCTTCTTCTGCTGGACCGGTTTGGCCCCGGGCTTCACATTAAGGAAATGTTGACATACCTTATTGCTAATTTAGCCTGGCGGTTCGCCTTCCCATGCGAAGATATGGTGGAATTCTTTCAGAATGCGGACCAGTAGGGTTTCCACTTCGGGCTCCATTTTGGTGCCTACCTTGACCGCTCTCTCCGAGCTCCCCTCTACAAGTTCCACCATTTTTAGCTCTTCTACGGGTTGTACTCGTACTTCCTCTGCTTTTCGCTTTTTGTTGCCTCCGAGGATAGGTTCGTCCTCTTCGGGAGGGAGAGCATTCATGCGGCACTCCCGGGCCTTTGCCTGGTTGCCTCGGACCTCCCCGATACCTGAAGAGGTTGGGAACTTTACCTTGAGATGGTGGGTTGAAGGGATCGCTTCGAAGGCCCGAATGGAGGGTCGCCCGCAGATTGCGTTATACGTTCTTGACGAAGCCTCTACCACCCAAAATTTTATGGGTTCCGTTCTTCGAAGGGCCCCTTCCCCCCATAACATCGGAAGTGTCACGGTTCCGAGTGTTTTGGAGGCTTCTCCCAAAAAACCTATTAACGGAACTTCGGCTACTTCTAGTCGTTCTTTCCTCAATCCCATGGCCAGATAGGTGGGGAGAAATAAAACATCCACGGAACTACCGGTATCAACTAGTATTCTCTGGATGTCAATCCCATAGATCACGACTTCTATTACCAGGGGGTCTTCGTGGGGGATAAATCACCCCTTTTAAATCTTCGGGTCCAAGGTAATACTAGGAAGCTTTGCACTCTGAATGGATCCTACGAACAGTCTGTGTTCTACCCGCCTAGCTTCTTTCAAATACTGCTTCTTTTTACCTTGCGGTGTAACGGAGAGATCTACTCCTTCTATCATACTGATGGTACGCCCCGATGGGGTGTTATCTTCATATGCCTCTGGGGGAGGGGTGGGTTCCGCCGCCCCTCCGTTCTCTCTCGTGACCTCCGATTGGGAGTCATCTGATCTTCTTTTTCTTCTTCTTCTCTTCGAGGTCTCATATAGGTATACTGAGGGGGGTTCTCCGGGTTGTTCACCTTGAGATAGTTCCTCAGGTACCCGACTTCCAAGAGGCGGAGCACCTCCCTTCGTAGTGTGGTACACTCTTCGGTGGTATGCCCATAGGTTTTGTAGTATTTACAATACTTACCCATATCCTTATCTCTGTCGGGAAACCGGGCTTCTCTTGGCCATCGCAACTCGGTGCTGCCTCGCATCACATTGAGTACTTCTACGGGGGCAATGGTCATTGGGGGCAAGGGTACCGGCTTGAGGAATTTCTTAACCGGGCCACTCTCGTCTTTATGCTGGGCTGTTTTCCCTTCCCGACTTTTTTCTTTGGCCTTTACCTCCCGTTCAGTGTGCTCAGGAGGTTCATTGTCATCACTTTCCAGGCGTCTTTTCGTGCCTTCAGCCTCCTCTATTGGGATATAAGTTTCCGCTTGCTGCATAAGCTCGTTCATATTCGTGATATGATTTCCCGTAAGGTAGCGGAAGAATTCGCCTACCCGAAGCCCTTATGTGAGTATATCTGCCAGAATGGTGGTACTAACGTTCGGGACATCCAACGCTTCATTTGTAAAGCGTTTTATGTATTCCCGCAGGGGTTCATTCTTCTTTTGTTTAATATTGAAGAGGTGTGTGGCAGATTTAGGGTGCCGTCGGTTGCAAGAAAAATGCCTCACGAATAAGTGGGCTAGCCGATCAAAACTATCGATGGAGCCGGGTGCCAGGTGGGTAAACCACGATTGTGCCCGTCCTCCGAGGGTTACATGCAACACACGACAGAGCACGTGGTCCGGGGCGGAATTGAGATCCATTCCGACTAGGTATTGATGTATATGATCCTGCAGATCTTTTCCATCCGCGTCCCCAGTATACAGGAGACCATTTACAGGCTGCATCCCTGCGGGGATAGATGCTAAGGCTATTTTGGGGATAAAAGGGGAGGTTTTAAAGGTAGGCTCTTCCTTGGGGCCCATCGTCTTCTTAATATCACCCACCTCTTTCCTAATACCATCAAGAATTCCCCATATAGTATGATCCTCACCTGGAGAGGGGAGTGACGTAGGACGTTCCAGGGGAGCCATTCTTCCTTCCTGTTGGCCGATCCGGCGCGTTTCCCGGTAGTCGTAGTGCATCCGGTCATTCGGGGGTCCATGGTGCCAAGGATCAGAGGCGGGGCTCCATCTGGTTCGAATCCGATCTTCCTCGTCACGGGGATCTTGGTGGCGGGAGGATCGAGGGGATAGGTCGTGAGGGTTCACGTATCCGGGCGGTGTCATTCGGGCCATAGTCTCCATAAACCTTTCAAAAACGGAACGAGGGATGTTGATAAAATCCCTTTCCTCGGGTTGGTGGTTGAACATAGTTTCTTTCGAATTCTGTGACTGGCTAGGACGACTTTCGCTGTGGAATAAATTCTCCATAATAGGCATCGCTCTTGAACGCTCTCAAAGGCAGACTTTATGGCATTCCCACAGACGGCGCCATTTTGTTAACAGGTTTGGAATTATACCCTAATTAACTGAATTATTTATTTGGGTTGGAACGCCTTTACCAGTGGCTCAAGAGCTGAATGCTATTTAAATGAGAGACAAAGTGACAAGAACCTTCTTTCCTTTATTCACTATGATCCAATCCTTTGCCTTATTTCAATCAATGTGTTTGTGCGCTTCCGACTTGAGTCGTTTTCTTTTCTTACTCGATCACCTCCCTTTATATAGTTTTTTAGGGACAGGTGTCGTTATGCATGTGTTGACAGGTGTTGCTACGCATGTGGCTATGCTTTACACGTGTTACAATGTTCATTAACCAATAAGAGAACGTCTATCTTGATCTACTAAATGCTGACTGTATCATTCTATCTTCTTCCGAGGGCTTTCGTCTTCTTTTCGATAGGGGGTAGGCTGCCTTCTTTGCCTCTGAGGGCTTATTGCTTCTAGTAATGACTTGAGGGCCAAGTTTGGGTGTCCTCTTAGTGATAATGCTGCTCCGATAGGGTTGTATCCTGAAGTAAGTGATTCGGGGTATTTTCTCCGATGGGGTGTTCACTCGTGAGTTGATCTCCGAGGGGTATTTAGCCTTCATGGGTGGGTGTTTCTCTCTCCGAGTGCCCGGAAAGTGTTGTTCTTTAGTTCTTGCATCAATGTGTGATTTCTTTCCTTGAGTGGGCCGACTTGGGCATTGCTCCGAGGGCATTTGTATTGGGAGTGCATAGCAAGGAAGCGTTCTTGTCAAGGTTCGGGGACTCTGGAGTCCGTTGGGGCCCTGCTCGGCGTCGTAATGGATATCTGAATCAGGTGGATCCATCCGGGTTTGCTTTTTATCCGATGCTACCTTGATATTTGATCTTGATTCATCGTGACTTTTCGAGGGACGCTAGGTGCACTCGTCGGATGGTCATTCATACCGCTTTAGGTTAGTAACCGAGCAATATTGGTCACACCCGATGGGCCTCCTCGTTGGGAGTGGGGTGCTCTCGTCGGATGGCCACTCATACCGCTTTGGGTTAGTAACCGAGCGATATTGGTCACCCCCGGTGAGCCTCCTCGTTGGGAGCGGGTACAACTTCAAGCCGAGAACACCTTATCAATTGCGTCCAAAACGCGAAGATCTTCTCAAAGTTCGATTGCAAATCGGGCTTTTACCAAATAAAGATGGAAGAAGAAAGCAAGAAGTATACGACTTTCTCTACACCGCAAGGACATTATATCTGAAATGTTATGCCAATGGGATTGGCAAACGCACCTCACATATATCAAAGGAAGATGGATAATCTTTTCAAAGATTACTTTAGCTTCATGTTCGTTTATGTCGATGAAATCCTCATCGCCTCAAGAAATGTCAAAGAGCATATTAAACATCTCGAAATATTCTCAGATGTTTGTCACAAGGAAAGATTAGTGCTATCCGAAAAGAAGGCAATAATCCTAACAAGGAAAATTGAATTCCTTGGTATTGAGATTGACGAATCAGGTATCATCCTCCAAACGCATTTGGTTGAAAAGGTACGTGATTGCCCTGACAATCTCAAAAGGGTTAAACAACTTCAAAGTTTTTTGGGTTTAGTTAATTTTGTAGGAATGTTTATTAACAACCTTGCAAGTTACAGGAAAGTGTTTAGTCATCTGCTTAAAAAGGATGCCGAATTCAAATGGACAGAGGAACATACAGGAGCAGTCCAACAACTAAAGAAGTTGTGTCAAAATCTGCCCAAACTCGCAATACCCAATGATGAAGACGATCTGGTTCTATACACAGATGCTAGTGATTTTTGGTGGGCAACTGTTCTAACAAAAATAGAACCAACAAGAGAAGTCACGTGCACATATTGCAGTGGATTATTTGCAAATAATAATGCAGCAAGATGGCATATCAACGAGAAGGAATTCTTTGCAGTTCGAAGTGCATTTAAAAAATGGCCCCTATTTCTACTTGCAAAGAAAATTATCCTAAAAATTGATAATACAAGTGTTAAAGCTTTCTTAAAAAATAAAATAGAAAGTAAACCAGAGAAAGCCAGACTTTTAAGATGGCAAGCTGAATGTCAATACTATTATTTTGACGTTGTAATTATTAAATCTCATGAAAATGTTCTTGCAGATTTCTTAACACGAGATGGAGCCAAGTGAAGCCAACCACATCCTCACCAGATGGAGGCATCACAGCGACAGCTTGGAAGAACTAAACAAGTCAATAGATAGCCTTACGATTAATACCAAGGCTTCATGACATGTACAAGAGAAGGATCTTAACAAGGTCCAGACTGCAATGAAAACCGCAAGGCTTTGAAGCACCATGTTGTGGGATAGTCTTTATGGCCCCATTATGCGAGATGCCTCAGAGTCAAAACTTGACTCTGAACTACGAGCACAAGACGTGAAAATTGAGGTTGGTGATTCAAGCACGATTAACCCAAATCCAGGAGAGAATCCTTATGAATGTGAAGAGGATTCCATGAACAAGAAAGATGCTAAGATTGACACATCTAAACCATCAGGTCAGGATAAAAATTTGAATGCTCACCTTAACGAGCTCAATCTTAGACCAAGAACAGAAAAATCTAAGATTAATGATAACCTTAAACCATACCCATTGATTGAATATCAAAGAACATGGGAAAGGTTATATACAAGAATGGGACTTGTCCCAGGTAAATCTCAGGCCGATTGGTCTGGAAAATACCCACGAGTCTGGACTCTACCAGGTGCAAAACTGGAGAATGTTCGAGAGTGGTTTGACTTTGGCTGTCTAGCCTCTGTCTTCACTACATCCCCAGGTTTTTGGAAATTTCGAAATTACCAGAATGGATTTACAAGGGAGTGTATAATACATGGAAGAATAATAATACACTCGGTAGAGGAGAAACTCTGGAACTGAAGTTTATTTCAGCAGCCCCAGAAATTTCAGGGAAAGGTTTTTATCCCAGCTTTCATTTCATTAAGCTGCAAAGACTATACATGAAGGCTTTAGATTATGTAAAGCCACCACCAGAAAAACAACTTCTAGTTGCTCCTATATCAGAAGATGATATTACCACAAAAAGAGCCTGGGGACTTTGGATCTGTCTAACTGAGATGGAAAAGGTCAAGTATCTGTTTAAGACATTTCAAAAGGCTGAAAACGGATCGCTCATGCTTAACACGATGACAAGTACCACTACCCGTTTTGCCGAAACAATATTTGAAAATAAAAAGCTGTGGAAGAACGAGATTCCGGCAACCGCAGAAACCAGATGGAAGTTATGTAACATGATGCATGCTGGAAAATAAAAAGATCACATTTGTCCAAATTGCCCTGACCAGAAAGAACCACTTTTTGGCAAAGAATTCCCGGTGAAAAAAGACAAATGGGAACACGACATAGAAGGCTCCACCAGACCAGGAAAGATGCCTCGTGCGGAGAAAATGACAAACTTTTCTGAAAAAGTAAAATAGGCCATGTGAAGCTGACAAAGACCCCCTCTACTAAGGATAAAGAATGGAGGGACCAGATTCCCATTGACAACGGGATAAGAAGAGCTAGTGGATTAAAACGTAAGCCATGACGAATTAATCAACAAAGGAGAAGTGAAGTCCGGGGTTGAAGTCCGGATGAGCCTCTATATATACCCTAGCTTAAGGAAGCAGAAGACATCGAACAACCTCCTCCGTTTTCTTACTCTAAAATAAATTGTAATCAGAAAAATATTCTGAGCTTAGCTTGTATTAAGTTTTCAATTCTGTTGTTTAAATACGAGTGTATGTGTGTAAGAAATAGGGCTACTATGAGTAGCTAAACAAGTAACTCTTCTCTAAAGGGGTTATGTAATAAATAAATTTCCACATATATAAAATAAAATCTGGGCTTTTGCCTAAGTGTGTTGATGTTTGATAACCTTTTAAGCATTTCATTTTGAGATATCTCTTACGCCCGGAGTAGGAAACGAACCAGGGTTGCGCTGATTATTGTTGAAGGAACCATTGCAAAACCATCGGTTGCGATTGAGTGGTTGAGGGTCGGCGGTCTTCGTAAAAACTGGTGGGATACCCGACAATAGTACAGTCAAACGAGGTACCTTTTAAAGTTATGTTTTAAGTCATTAATACGGAAGCATGTTGGGCCTGATATGGTCGTAATTGACTAATTTCATTTTTATGGGGTATAAAATGCAAATAATACAAATTAGAGGCTAGACTTTTAAATGGCAAGTTTTTGTGCCAGGTGTCACCATCTTGAAAGAACTAATTTTGTTAGAACACTACTCTATCTCCTAGCATCTTATTTTGCGGATAAACATTGAAACAATCGGAACTTAGCTTATATGTTACAAATATAATTATTTTGTACTAAATTCTTGAATAACAAGATGGGCAAATTAAACTGCGAATGTTGTCTCTTAGATCACTAGTTAATATATATAACTTCTTTGTTCAAAAAAAATAATAAAATATATTTAACTTTAAACACAGTAAGAAAATGCGAACATATATAAATGTTAATGAGTTGAGATCTCATAAATGTCAAAAAACAAATAAATTTAAAGATCCGTAATAATAATTAGGAAGTGCCTGTAATAATAAGACCCACTCGATCGATCTGCATATTCTTTATATGTGTTTGACGTTAATCCTAAAGGTTCTGCTGTACCCCTAAGTATTTTAACTTTTTTTAAAAAATTCTATGAACTTGATAATTATGTTTTAGTCCTTAAACCTTTTAAAAATCTTTTTGGCCCCAAATGTATTAAATAAAATCGATTTATTCCTTTAAGATCTCTTTTACTATATCTAATATTATTAGATATCCTGACTTTTTCACTTCAAAAATATTTGTAACTGGTTGTTTTAATTCATGTGTAATGCATTCAACTTAATTATTGCTTTTTTGCCAGTTTTCTTGTACAAAATGCAGGACAAACAAAAGAAATAAAATGCAATTAGAGGAATGATGAAACTGTTTAATTACATATATACTGTCTTCTCTATGTGTACACTTCCGCAAACAACAATGTCATGCGATTATATTCTTCTCTGCTCTTTGGGTACGTAAATTAATGATTGCGTGGCACTAATAATTAGTTTTACCATTAGTTAAGATTAGGTTTATGTTTCTCATAAAGTGAGTTATATATATATATATATATATATATATATATATATATATGACTTATGACATAGTTGAAAAAGACACTTTGCTTTTTTAATTTATATGCACACACACACACACACACACACACATATATATATATATATATATATATATATATATATATATAATTTCGGCTGATCTACATTTTATATGAAATGTTCATTTCTAAATCCGTTTCAAAACATGATTTTCAGATTCAAGTTTTTATTCTACCTTTTTATTATTATTAAGAATCAGCAAAGGCAAAATTGCATAATTTAAATGCATCCTGATATTGAGAAATGGCTGGCAATATATATGTTGGTTAAGGATCGCGATATGTGGCTCTCTCCCCTATGCATGCTGGACAAGGATTATGATTTCTTTCATAAGAGACAAGCACTTTTTAAAACCAGAAGAATTATAATGACTTAGACAAAGGATATTCATAATAACTTATTAATAGTAAAAGTAGTTGAATAATGATCACTTTCCACCATAAATCTTGGTTTTTTTTTTCTTTTGTTGATTCGTACGGATTGTTTATCGAATTATTTAAATGAATCCACTATCAAATTATATCAAATTATATCAAATTATATCAAGTTTGATACGATATTTGAATTTATAAGTCGATAGCTCGATCTTACTAGATTACATAAATATTTCATATTATATACATATGTGTTATATGTTTACTTAAAAATGTGTGACTTCAAGCTTGTGTATATTTTGTTTTTCACCTATAATATGAGACTTAGTGACTTGAATATATATTACCGAATCACATCGAAATAATTTAATTTGTCAAACGATTTAGCTTTTTAAATTATCGAATCAAACTATTTAATTTATCTAAATACCGATCGCGAATCATTGATATGGTTAATATTGTTTTGCACTCCCCTTATTTTATACTATAAAAAATAAGTTAACATATATTATGGTTTTAGAATAATTGCAATATGTTATAGAGTTTAGTTGTTTAAAACTACAAAAAATAGATCTATTTTGGTCTTATTTCGTCCGGGTTACAACACACCTGATAACTGTTACAATGGGCCTGATTTATGCCTAAATAATGTTAATCGAATATAGAATCGGACTAGCTTAGTCCGGAACACCTAATACAAGTTGACTAGGCAATACAAATAGAAATATCTTGAATCTAGTGAAAGTCGAATCACACCAATTTGATGTTGATGAGTCTCGAATTGACTAGTAGGTCGAATTGCACCGGTTAGAGAGTGATGATCCTCAAATCAATTATAGATCGAATCGGTAAGATCCCAGGTTAGTTCAATGTCGAATCTGACGGCCTCGATCCAGTTAAGATCGAATTAGGTCGGATCGAATCCTTATTGTAGATCGAATTGTAGAGTATCAAATCTCCAAGTTCGAAGTTGAGTGGTTGCTCGATAGTAATGAATGCGTCCTAGTTATGTCAGAGAGCGGGTTATTTATAGACCCCGTCCCGCGGGCGCCAGTTGTAGTTGAGGAATGAAGATCGAATCACGCCCATTCGATCTTCCCTTTAAAATCGAATTCCTTCTGTTTGATATTCAACTTTCTGGGCCTTTCTCATGTGGGCCGCCCAAATGTATCATTGAGCCTTTCTAAAATACCCACATCATATAGTCCCCCAGTTTGAGAGTTGTTCTTGAGCAAAAAACGGGTTCCAAACTCCAAAGTTCGTGTTGACTTCCTCAGATTCCAGATATTTGCTTGCTTTATACGTGATCGTTGAAAATACTCCCCCAATTGGGATCCAGGATTTTGAAAGCATGGGTCCCAAATTTTTGTCGTGTGCTAAGCGGCTGGATCATTTATAGACCAGATTCTAAAACCTTCGTGTTGAGTGTATTTGACAATAATTTTATCCTCGAAGCGGGAATTTTTTTATCCCTACGCAAGATTATAGCAACTGTTACAAGGCCAGGTTCATTGCTACAACTTTTGTTAAGTAAAATAATTTAATTAAACAAATCAGAGAAACATGTTTAGCACTGTCTTAACAAGATTCACAGATTAACAAAGGATGTAGTATAAAACACAGTCAAATGTCACCACCATTGCATAATATGTTACACCAAAATCCAAATGGCGACAAATCAACCCTCGACTCTCAACAAGAGACACACTCAGATTGTGAATTCTTGAACTGGTGATGTCCTGGTAAGAACTGGTGTTTTTAGAGCCTCTTACAACAGATGAAAATTGTAATACTTGAACGTCTTGATACAGATCTATCAGGCCCTATTTTTCTCGAGAGGCCATGGTTCCCACGATCATTGGAGCTCTTCATTAAATACCTAACCAAGGAAATGCATGAGAGATTATTACGGTTATCACACAACATAACTGTGTATCAAAGCCAAGAACAATAAAATTATAGAAAAACTGTCCACAGTGCTCAATGTGCAACATGAACAAAATGTCAGAATTGTTTTGTGGTTCATTGTTTCCTCTGACACAACAGTAACGGCAAAATTAAGTGAAGATGTGCGTGGTTCATGTCACGGACTATGCATTTAGACACAACTTCAATGACATTTGATGACATTCAAACATAATCTTCGAGGGTGAAAAGCAAAGTCAATAGAATTACGAGCTCGAAATTGACCATGGTCACTTTTAACTTTTAAGGAAATAAGATGTACAACATTTTCTTCATTGTACTGTCTGACATACTGGTGAAATACAGTTTGAAATCCTGCACATTGTTTCCATTATTGACTTTCCAGAAACTTGTAACACTATTCACAATTTCCGAAATTTTTATACGAAAAATAAACTACTAAATGCATGCCATATGACCTATTCCCTCCAAAAGGTTTACCAAACTGCCCTCCGCATATCATCAACTTGTTTCTTATGTCCCTTTTTCATACAGAAGATATAGCCAAAGCAGAATCTACGTTGGTTCATTATTCAGTCACATGTATGGGAAGAGTTTCACATGAAATATAGAAGGCTTCTCACTTCAATTACTCAAGGGACAAACGACATCAAGAACACAAAAGTACATAAAATTTAGGCGACGCAGAGCATACCTGCAATAACTACCCTGGCTAATATATCTCACAATCTGGAATTTCTGGCGTCAAAAACTTTCGAGGGTCTTTGCTGATCTCCTCATAATTGAATATAGACGCCTTAACCCTATCAGGAACAGGCTCAAGTGGAAGAATGCTATCTCCATCAATGCACCCGTCTATTATTCCGTATTCAACAGCTTCCATTGGCGACATGTAACGATATCTTTCTCAACTTGTTCAAATGACCGACCTGTACAACCTGCTAGTATACTTGTGACGATGTTCTTGTTATGCATGACTTCCTTTGCTTGACTTTCAACATCAATAGCTTGCCCACTGGCGCCACCCATCGGCTGGTGTATCATGATTCGTGTATCAGGCATCGCAAACCGCTTTCATTTGGTGCCACCACCTAGGATGATGGAAGCTGTACATGCCGCAACGCCTAGTGCGATTGTGGAGACATCAGCTCTCACAAGTTGTACAACATCAAAAATCACCATCGTGTAGCACTGATGCAGAGGAAACATAAGTATTTAAAACCCAGGAAAATGAATACTTGCACTGAGCATATTGAACAGCAGTAAAGTAAAATCTGATATAAGGCACTAAAGTGAAGAAGAAAATACACTGGGTGACGAAAAGCATGGCTTGAATTAGGTTGTCCTGACTGTTTCGTAATCACCCAAATACCAAAGATATTAAGCTGTGACAACGCTTTAGATGGCGAAATCTCCTAAATTTATATGCAATTAGCTTATCCCCAGCTTCTTAGGTAGAGAATTAGAATTAATGTAAAACTTATGGGACAAATAAACTAGTGACACCCAATAACAAAGAAAGATAAAAAGGTAGCCACATTGCTAAATATGCAAAACATACAACTCCAGTGGAGTCGGTATATCTTTCCCCCACATTGGCAAATATGAATATTCTCTCTCTCTCTCTGACACACACGTCACACATTACACACACCTCTAAGTAGAAGGAAATAAACAAGTGACCTGCCTCCTTTCGAATAAGCAAACATTGTTGGCTAATCATGAGCAACTTTACAGAGCAAAACTATAAGATTCATTCAACGAAAAAGTAATACTTGTTAATCACGATAGTAACGGCATATAAAGGTTATTGACCAAATAATGCATGTCAAAGACAGCACTCATATTCTTTTCACAGTAGAAAATATGCAAATGTGAAACGCATGACTGTATAATTGGTGAGATAGTGTACTTACTAAGCAGGTCGAATAAGCCATATTTATAAGTCTACCCACTCACAACTTTTGAAGTAAATAACAAGATGGATGAGCCGGCTAAAGTGAAGCAACTAGATGACATAATGAATTAGACACGTAGCAAGGACTTAAATAGGACAAAAGATTACGAAAACTGACAAGGCGAGTTCATCTACCACAAGCAACAAGAACAACTAGTACGGAGAAGAAGCCTGCAGCCTTGTGCTGTTTTATAAAGCATAACAGTTTCATCACTTCAATAAATCATTTGGTAGCATAAGGCTCATAAGATGAAAAGAAACATCAGACTTTGAACGATGTCAAAATAAAAAAAATTCACAGTATCAAGAAAAGCATCAAAGAGCATAGTTTAACATATATACATGAGCTTTTGTGACATCTGCTTCAATTCTGTATGGGTTATGTCTGTATTTCTAGTCAAATTCAGAAGCCATGAGAAAACCATATCTAGTTCTCCTTTCTTGAACACCCCTCAATATCATTGCAAAATGAATCATATTTCTTCCATCAAACACAAATAAACAAAACCACAGCAAGATAAACTAAAAACAAATAAACTAACGTCTTTCACGCTTCAATTAAAAATCAATGTGCGCTATAAGCAGAATAATATAACGGTTGTGAAAGGAAGATATCACGTCAGCTAAGAACCACCAAATTATGGATCAAAAAAGTTTCCATTTTGACGTAATAGAGAGAAACCTAAGTATATTTTTCAAGCTCAGACTACCTACTTTTCTGAAACATGGAAGAAGGTCTGGGAGATTTTTCCTAACTACACTTTTTAGCTAAACCTAAAAGCATCAATCCAAAACAAAATTCAACCCAATGCACCCAATGAAATGTTCTAAACATCATAATCTAATTCCAGAAACTAGGCATACATAAAAGACCAAAAAAGAAAAAAGACCCACACTTTACCAAAAACCGAACACAAAACAACAATTCAAGCGACCCGTCACTCGAATTTACGAACAACCAAACACCCCAAAAGTTCTCCGATACTTGCCAGAATTCAGCTAAACCATATCGCAAACCGAAACCATGATTCCAATTCCAACAATGAACCTAACCAATTATAGATATAACCACACTTTCGACACCGTAATTTCGCAAACCGCTACAAACCACAACCAATTAACAGACCCAACCCCATAACAAAACTCAATAAAAATCCAAACTTTACTACAAAAAACACAAAATCACCAAAAACCCAACAAGGATTCACAACAACCTGAGTAACCCGCCAGTGGAATTGATGAACAAATTAATATCCTTTTTGGGATCCTGAGCATCAAGCAAAAGGAGCCGACTGATAATCGTATCCACCACAAAATCGTCGATTTGGCTCCCAAGAACACAATCCTCTCCTTTAGCAACAAACCCATTGCGTCCGCGTCAACTCCACCGCGCATGGAGGTGGCCGGAGATTGGTTCGACGACGGGGAGAGGTGGAAGAGGAGAGAGTCCGGGGGCGATGGGGTGGAAGAGGAGGTGAGGGTGCAGGTTAGCGATCGGGTGCGGAAATTGGGGTTGGGGGAAGAGGGGGTTGGGGGGAGTACGGCGGAGGGGGAGGGTGGTTAGCGGCGAGGAGAGGGTGAGAGAGTCCATGGCTAGTGAGGAGAGAGAAGGAGAGTATGGTATGGGCCTTATAATAATTTAATGAATTGGAATGGGCTACCTACTTAAATAAGATCAAGCCCAATTGGCCCAACTCACAAGTAAGGTTGCCTGTACGCATCGTTTCGGTTTCGAAGTATGTTTTGATCAATCGAGATCGTAAAAGTTGTAGTGCAACGAAAGTGGAATGTACTTCTAAGGTTTGTTTGGATAAATATATAAACAAATACATTTTTGTACTTATGGATTCATGGTCGTGTCACGTGTGTTACTTCTTATAAATCAGATGCGGAGTATATTTGTTTGTTGACAAGTCCTCTGCGTCAGATTATCTCAAGCTCAATGTTGATCTTGAGCTAGCTTTTGAGTTTGAAAAACTTGCACTAAAAGAACTCTACACGTGAATTATATCGGGGCTGACGCGAAGTTTGGGTTCCAACGTTTAAGTCAGATGTTGCTTGTTGAGGGACGAGACTATAAGTACGTTATAGCTAGAAAGAGTGACAGATTAGACAACAGTTAATGAGGTCAGATATAGAGGTAGTTCGGGTATTCCACACCAAATCGTTCAAAGGTGCCACGTCTGACAAGAGGCAAGGTCGGGTAGTTGATTGGTCTAATGCCGACCTCCTAATACCCTGTGTGAAGTAATCAAACTACCTTGGCAATCTTGAAACCTTTGTGAAGATTAGTGAAATACTTATAGATTTATTGTTTCTTTAATTATCAGGATCTAGTTGGGCAGACTTTCAATGAGGTGAGCTTTCAGACATGCTAAGGCATGTCAGACGTTGAATGTCATGTAGGTCAAATATGTATTAGGATAACTGACTCGGGTATCCTATTTAGCCTATCCCATGTAGTTGAAAAGTTCGTTCTGTCCTAGCCACTTTGGTTGCATTTGATGTCAAATGTGTTTTGCATTTGATGTCAAATGTGTGTCAGGGTTGATGTGGCGTGTAATCTTCTCTAAATTATGTCGCACCAATTTTATTTAGTTGTACCGCTGATACATGTACTGCATTTCAATTATTTTTTTAGCTTAGGCCATGAAAATTTGAGATAGGGAAAATATGCCGCATGTATCTCGACAAACGGAAGGTATATAAATAAAAACATCTTTATAGCTTTGTGGCATATACTCATCATAAAGGGAACTAAATGACAAAATTGACGACGGTGATAAATCATAATAGCGAAGCAGGAGATTTTATCCAAGTTTCTATTTTCGTCATAACAACGAAACCTACAAGTATCATAAACATTAAAAAATTAAAAGGAAAAGATTCTAGTACAAAGACGTCAAGATGCATGACAAGAACAATGCAGTGATCGCTCCAACTAATGCAATGGGTGGCCACGTCGACTAGGCTTCGACTAAGCCCAAGACGGAGCCCGATGGGCATTTTGTTTTTTTTTAAAAAAAAAGTTAACAAGCAAAATACAAGCCCGATCCAAAAAAGGGCAAAATTTGAAGTTCAAATAACTTAATGGGCAAAAAAAAAATCTTGAGGTAGAATGAGTGTTTGTCTTCATTATAAGGTAGAATCTTTGGCTTCCCTTGAGTGGTACCAGAACTACCAGAACTGGAACAACGAAGAATCGACAATTTGTCAAACATTCATGTATATCTTGAGGTTGTGGTTACTACTAGCTAGGGAATTGCATAGACACAAATTTACAAGAGATTTTGTATTACTATTTACTAGAACTAGAAGTGTTCTTATTATAAAAGCTCAAGGTATATGTTGTTATAACTGCACTCATGTGAAATAATGAAAATCTTGGCTTTGCAATACCCAACAGTTTGACAAATTGAGTAAATATAAAGGTCACTGTGTCTTTTACTACTTTTTTGTGTTTGTGACTTTATGTCGTTGTATTGATGCGCAATAGTGTAAGGATGATAACTCACACGATGTTGGTAATTTTGGAAGGGTTTGACTTGTTGGTTATGACTTATGGGCGGGCCTATTGGAAAATTGTAGAAACATGACATGTTACGATTCAAAGATTGAATGATAGAATCTGTATTCTTTTGACGTGGAGTGAAACATAATGAGTTTCAAGAGAAATGTTATTTATGTTGAGTAGTTAGATGATGAAGCGATGTACCTTTTAGCTCAAGTGCTTGTAAGATAATTAGAGGGGTCAGGTGATAGCTCGATAGTTGTAGAGAGAACTCTTTATATGACCAATGTCAACCAAGATAGCATTCTAAGCACTGCACAATAGGTCACAAGAGAGAGCATTCAAGCAAAAAGCTTGATGATATGATGACTAAAGTTGTAGATCTAAGTTGAAATATGCATGAGTTCAACTAATCTTGGAGCTTGAAAGAGTTCGAGAATTGGTGTCGTTGTATATTTGCTATTGAGAGGTTACAGATAAGATTATATTTAAAATGAGTCTCCAAGTGAGAGGTTATTGAGATTGATTGAGGTTTGTAATACTTTGAATTACCCGAAGGCCTTATTGAGACTCAGTTTAACTCAGGATTACATATACCTTCTAATTATGAGTAGGAGTGTGTTAGCTTTGAGGTGCCCCAAAAGCTAGTCAACTGAACAAAATGTGTATGACCCAAATTTCTGTCTTTTACTGCTTTTTGTGTTTATAATATTATACGTCTCATTTCGCAACAATATACAAACACAAAAAGAACCTCGTCATTGAAACAAAACAGTACGGCTTTAGTTTAGCTTAATGAGAAGGCAATTATCGGTTTTTCGGTAAGAATCGGGGACTTGTCGCCTTCGGCAATTCTCCAAATGTAAGGTTGAAATTCTTTGTAACTAGCAATTGGAACAATAGCCTTGAAACTATCCGAGTCTGTTCTTCCATCAAGACCCCAACTTTGTAATTACTCTGTCTCACCATTTTCTTCCAAAATTTTCTTCAAAGTCTCCTTTTGAACTCTTCCTGCATCTCTGCTCAACGCCTCAAATTCTTCTATAAATGCCTCGGAATCAAATTTCACCTCAATTTTCTCCAAATAGATTAGCTTAAAGAGAAAAATAAAGTCGTACAAATTAATAAGAAGTATTTGTTGGAGGAGGCATTATTAATCGTCTGCAATCCATGGAAACCAAGTAACCACATAACAATAACAATATACACAACACACGTTATATCAATAACTTTTTTTATTAATCCATGAAAACCAACATTTCTATTAATAATTCTCGCATATCACAAGGCAAACTTTGACTTTGGAACAACCACCTTTACTAAAAGGAAAATCCTTTTCGAACACCGTAGGCTAACAATCCATTTTTCAGTTTGTAGGGGATATATAAATGTTGTAACTGGGTACCTATTAGTCAGGTTTGTTATTCTTTATAACTTATTTTACCAATTGGAACACGAAACTAGCAGTACACATACAGTTCATATGTCATAATATCATCATGATGCTTTAATTTACTCTCCTTAATCCTTATAATTAAAAGAGAAAGTTCATGCAAGCTGAATGTATCACAAGTTTTAGCTTGTCGCATTTTAAAAAAAAAATTATAGGTTTTTTCTTGTGAGAATTCTTAGATTAATTATTTATTTTCGACATTTTCAAATTATGACTTGCAAATTATTTTACCGAGTGTAATAAGCTGATGGATATTATCCTTGTTTTTTCATATTAATAACAATCGTGTCTTATATTTCATTTTAAACTTTTAATGGTCGATGACTTGATATAATGAAAAATGGTAACCACAAAATAAAATTTTTTATTCCATTTTTCGCCTAGCTAGATAAAAGCAACAAGTTAACATCGTTTTATAATTAGTTCACGACTTATCTCTGTAGCCAATATGTAATCTGGAATTTGTGGATTAATAGAAGTAGCTTCTACATAATCACTTAGTTTCGTGGGTGAACTTCAACTCTTCAAGGATATTTCAGTTTATGGGTGCAGTAGAATAAATATTTTTATTAAGTATGCGTGCTAATATTCTAACATCATCAATTAAAGTATATAGTGCAAGCAACACACATTTATTAATGTACAAAATTCATCGTATCCGCTTTGCGAACTTGTAAGGATTTGTTGATATAGACCGCAAGGTATTAATTAGATTATTTATTTGAGAAACCAAGAGCTATAATTATATGGTCAATATATAATACGAAAAACCAGGTTTATAACACATGCACGCTAATATTTTCTATTATTACTATCATTATTCTTATTTTAACTTTTTTTTTTGTTTTTTATGAGAAAAATCAATATAAAGGAGCACAAGAGGTGCTCAACCCATAAAAGCATAGTTCAAAATTTCGGTCCGTTTCTTACGAAACGGCCGAATATTTTCGTTTTTATCACCCACCGAAACGAATCGCAGGTTACATTTCGAAATCATGGTAATTTACTGAACTTCGTGCCATTTCTTTCTTGTTTTCATTAATTGACCCAATCAAAGACATAGGTAAGTGACTAATGATCCTCGTCGTATAAGTGTTATAGTGCTATATGGATATATATATATATATATATATATATATATATATTATTTTATGTTAGTTAAATTCTAATTTGCTTAAAGTTCTCGGATTAGCTTTTACTCTTGACATTATATGCAAGTTATTATATCTGACAAATAACAAATCATAAAATCATTAAAAGAAAATAACAAATCATAGTAAATTTATTTTGTATCTTATTTTTACCTACTATTGTTAACGAAACATTCGCGAAATATTTCGAAATGTTTCCGAAACTTTTCGAAACGTTTCCAAAATTTCGTATACCGAAACATCCTACCAAACCGAAATTTTAATCTATGCATAAAAGCTTACATCACGACAAGCAATTCATCGAAAATCTACACCAATCCACAAACGAAAAAGAAAAAATGGGTATAATTGTTTTTTATCCATATCCAGATTTTAACCTTAATCAGATTTGTTAGTTTTTCAACATCGCTTCGCACCCTTCGAGAAGGATACGAATTCTTTTGAGCCACAAACCAACAACGTTCAAACCACCACGAACCAAACACATTCGAGCACTTTTTTAAATAATGAACTTGGATACATTATAGAGCTGAACTTTGATATCTGAACGTAACAGTAAAAGAAAGAAGGATTCAAAGCTTTCCAATGTATTGAAGAGAAACGTTTTTCTTACATAATAAGTGAGTTACTTGATCCTATATTTATACATTACAATCAGACAATAACAGTTAAACACAACAATGCGATCTGCCAAATATTAAACTAATCTAAAAGCTGAGTTAAAGTTCTTCTAGCTTTGCTGTCAGTTTCCACTGCATTATGTCGATCATGTGGCTTCTTACAAGCTGAGGGATGTTGGATTGTCTTGCTGTTATTCACATGAGTGTGATGATCAGCATGTGGCTTCTTACACTTGTGGAGTTGCAAGTTATCATCAGTCTTCAACAGCTGCAAGTCATTATCAGTCTTCAACTGCTGCATAACAAGCTTCCTTTGTCAATCTTGTCTATATGATTGTGATGATCATCTTGTGACTTCTTACACTCCCCCTCAAGGTGAGAATGTATACCATACATTCCCATCTTGTTGATCAGCATTTCAAATCTCTTAGCATTCAATCCTTTTGTAAGAACACCAGTCAGCTGATTTTCAGTGGATACATGAAAGAGTTTAATTATTCCTTGCTGCAACTTATCTCTAGTAACATGACAATCGATTTCTATGTGTTTGGTCCTTTCATGAAACACTGGATTGGTTGCAATATGAATTGCAGCTTGATTGTCACAATATATTAATCCTGGTTGCTCATGCTTATATCCAGAATCATTCATCAATTGTTTCAACCATATTATCTCACACACAGTTGATGCTAGAGCTCTATATTCAGCTTCAGTTGATGATCTTGAGACTGTCTGTTGCTTCTTAGACTTCCAAGATATTAAGGCATCACCTAAGAACACACAATATCCTGTGATAGATCTTCTGGTGTCAATACATGATCCCCAATCAGCATCACAATATGCTTTGATGTGTACTTTGTTATCACTTGGAAAAAATAAGCCCATCCCTTGTGATTTCTTCAAATATTTCACCACTCTCAATGCTCCCTCCATGTGTTGAAGTTTGGGATCTGCCATATGCTGACTGAGTGTTTGAACAACATATGATATATCTGGTCTAGTTACAGCCAGATATAACAGTCTGCCAATCAATCTTCTAAATGTAGTAGAATCAGTATGATCTCCCACTGATTGAGATACTTTTACATTTTGTTCTATTGGAGTGTTTGCTGTTTTTGTTCCAAGAAGTCCACAGTCCTTTATTATTTCCAAAGCATACTTCCTTTGATTCACAGATATCACTTTCTTGTTCCTTGCAACTTCAAGTCCTAAGAAGTATTTCAGTACTCCCAAATCTTTTAATTTGAAGTGAACTAGCAGATATTCCTTTAATCTATCTATTTCTTCTTTGTTGTTTCCACCAATTATAATGTCATATACATACACTAGGATTGCAGTAGTGTGGCCATTAGAAAAACAAAGAATGACCAGCATGTGGCTGAATGAATCCTTGAGTTGAGATCACAGAAGTCAGCTTGTGATTCCATTGTCTGGGTGCTTGCTTAAGTCCATAAAGAGACTTGTGCAAGTGACAATAAACCTTCTCCCCCTCAGTAGCAAGTCCATGAGGTGGCTCCATATAAACATCTTCTTGTAGATCTCCATAAAGAAAAGCATTATTCACATCAAGTTGTGAAAGATGCCAATTGTGAGCTGCTGCATAAGCCAGGAGACATCTAACAATGGTAATCTTTGCTACTGGAGAAAAAGTCTCAAAAAAATCCCAACCATCTTTTTGGTTATAACCTTTGGCTACTAATCTAGCCTTGTGTCTTTCAATTTCACCAGTAGAAGTATACTTGATTTTATATACCCATTTAGAACCAATTGTTGTTTTTCCAGGAGGTAATGGAACCAAAGACCAAGTGTTATTCTCATTCAGGGCATGAAGTTCAGCATTCATGGCTTCTCTCCACAAAGGATCAAGCTTAGCTTGCTCATAGGAAGTAGGCTCAGTGTGTGAGGAAACAGATAATATAAATCTGAGATGAGAAGGAGAGAAATGATGAAGACAGAACTGTAAAGGGTGAGCATAACCTGAGTTGTCAGCAAGAACTTGAGATTGATTATGGTGACTGAGAGATGTAACTTGCTTGCACTGATAATCTTGGATATGTATAGGCACTTGTTTAACCCTTGTAGATCTTCTAGGCTCAGTAATCTCATGAGTAGGATTAGAAACATGATCAGATATGTTTGGTAATTGAATTTCTGGAGATGGAGGTGATTGGTTATCAGTAAGAGGAGATGTTTCCCGTGGAGGAGGAATCTGATCATGGGGTTCATTCTCATGAGATGCAGCTGGAACATCATAAGATGGATTATACTCAAGAGAGGAGGATTTAGGAAAAATGTAGTCAATGTCAGTTGAAGTAGTTTGATGGATTGAAGAATATGGGAAGATTTCCTCATAAAAGATGACATCTCTTGATATGAAAACATGTTTAGTTTGTAAATTATACAACTTAAATCCTTTGATATGTGCTGGATATCCTATGAACATGCATTTTGCAGCTCTCGCAAGCATTTTGTTATGTGGTTTTGGTAAGGCAGTTGTATAACACAAACATCCAAAAGTCCTTAAGTGTTGATATTGAGGGTGTTTTGAGTGTAAATGATAAAATGGTGTAAGATTATTTAACAATGGTGTAGGTGTTTTGTTTATCAGATAGGCAGCTGTGACAACACAATCTCCCCAGAATGATAGAGGCAAGTTAGCTTGAATGCGCAATGATCTTGCAACATATAGCAATGTCTGTGCTTTCTTTCAGCTACTGAGTTTTGTTGAGGTGTGTAGGTACAAGTTTTCTGATGTATAATGCCTCTTGTATTATAGAATTCAGGCATATTAAATTCCTGGCCTTGATCTGATCTGATGATTTTGATTTGTTTATCAAATTGAGTGTCAATGTATTTGCAGAAATTATGTAGTATATGTCTGGCTTCTCCTTTGTTTTTCATGAGGAATGTCCATGTGAATCTACTATGATCATCTACTATAGTGAGAAAGTAGTGTGATCCATTCAATGATGCAACACTGTAAGGCCCTTAGATGTCAACATGAATTAAATCAAAGATGAAATCACTTTTATGAGGATTAAGAAGGAAATGTACTCTGGTTTGTTTTGACAGGTGACATGTATCACATACTATTTTATCAAACTTCAATGGAAAATTTTCATTTGTAGAATGAAGCAAAGACAATCTGATATTAGATGGACGTCTTAGTCTATTATGCCACAAGGCAGAAGATGAAATAGAGGAATTAACAGCAGATGTACCTAAATGACTATTTAGGTTATAAAATCCTTCATCTCTTTTCATATAGTACATGCCATTTACTTCCTCAGCCATCCCAATCATTCTCCATTCAGGCATATTAAATTCCTGGCCTTGATCTGATCTGATGATTTTGATTTGTTTATGAAATTGAGTGTCAATGTATTTGCAGAAATTATGTAGTATATGTCTGGCTTCTCCTTTGTTTTTCATGAGGAATGTCCATGTGAATCTACTATGATCATCTGCTATAGTGAGAAAGTAGTGTGATCCATTCAATGATGCAACAGTGTAAGGCCCCTAGATGTCAACATGAATTAAATCAAAGATGAAATCACTTTTATGAGGATTAAGAAGGAAATGTACTCTGGTTTGTTTTGACAGGTGACATGTATCACATACTATTTTATCAAACTTCAATGGAAACTTTTCATTTGTAGAATGAAGCAAAGACAATCTGATATCAGATGGACGTCCTAGTCTGTTATGCCACAAGGCAGAAGATGAAATAGAGGAATTAACAACAGATGTAGCTAAATGACTATTTAGGTTATAAAATCCTTCATCTCTTTTCATATAGTACATGCCATTTACTTCCTCAGCCATCCCAATCATTCTCCAGTTCTTGATGTCCTGTATAACACATAGATTGGACCAGAAAATGAGTGAGCATTGACTCTGTTTAATTATTTTGCTAACAGACATGAGATTGAAAGAAAACGATGGTACACAAAGAACATGTGTAAGAATTAGATCTTTGTTATACTTCACAGTTCCTATCATAGTAACTGAGGCAGTCTTGTTATTTGGTAATTTAACATGTGAATCATGTGTTATGACATATGAATCAAGTAGCTTTGGATCACAGACTATGTGATCTGAAGCTCCTGAATCCCGAATCCAATTGGAAGAATTAAGAAAATGACTCAATGAGAGTGGTTCAAAATTTGATAAAACAGTAGATAAAGAGATGGATTTTACTGTTTTACCTAATTGTTCTGTTACCAAATTGTTTGGTGGTTGATTGTTAACCTGATTGACTAAGCTTGTGTTACCTTGAAAGAGGTTACACAAATGCTGAAACTGTTCCTGTGATATGGGAGCAGAACCATGTCCTGAACTTGAACTAACTTGAGTTAATTGATTCACATTACCAGAAAATTATCTCACACCTTGATGAACAACATGTTTGAACTTAGAGTATTTGTGGCCTGAAGGATATCCATATACTTCATAGCAGTTATCAATTGTGTGATTTGTTTTTCCGCACTTGGCACAGGGTGGTCTGTTCTTACCAGTACTGAACTTGTTCCATGGCTTTTGCCTTTGAAAGTTTCCATCCATCACAATAGCTTGTGATTTGTTCTGTTGGTTGATCTGTGTCTTGACTGCCATGTCAGCTGTGTCAATAGGTGTGTGGTGAAAGTTTGATAACTCTCTATTTGATTCTTCTTGCAGCACCAAACCAAAAACATCATCTAACAAGGGAAGAGGATCCCTCAACAATATTTGATTTCTGACTAAATAGAAAGAGTCATCCAATCCCATCAAGAATTTCATTACTTTCTTGTGTTTATTCTTTTTGATTAAGGTAGCCATTGCACCACATTCAGAATTGGTACAAACACATGGAACTTCATACTGATTTATCTCATCCCAAATTGATTTTAATTTTGAAAAATATAAAGAAAGTGCAGCTCCTTCTTGTTTGGTGTTAGCAAGCTGTTGTTCAAGCATATATATGTGATTATTACTAGATCTGGAGAATCTCCTTTTTATGTCTTTCCATACCTGAAATGCAGAGTCAGAGAACATAGTTGGATCTCCTAACTCATCAGAAATGCTAGCAGAAATCCATCCTAAGACAATGTAGTTGCAGCGCATCCACTTTGTATAAGATGGATCAGTAGCTGCTGGTTCTGGATAGGTACCATCAATGAATCCAATTTTATTCTTTGCAAATAAAGCCACATACATAGCTCGACTCCAGCGATGATAATTTTGTTTTGTGAGTTTCTGACTCACTAGAGAGTTTGCTGTATTTTCAGCATGATGCACAAAGAATGGATCAAAATGATCATCTTGTGTTGCAATGTTTTGTTTCTCCACATGTGGTGCAGAAACTGTGGATGAATCTATTGGATTTGTCATGGATTTTCAACAGGTAATGGTGTGAAAAACAAGTGGTAGCGGAAGTGTATTTTGGATCAATACCTGAGCTAATGATTAAATCATTGCTCTGATACCATTTTAAATAATGAACTTGGATACATTATAGAACTGAACTTTGATATTTGAATGTAACAGTAAAAGAAAGAAGGATTCAAAGCTTTCAAATGTATTGAAGAGAAACGTTTTTCTTACATAATAAGTGAGTTACTTGATCCTATATTTATACATTACAATCACACAATAACAGCTAAACACAACAATGCGATTTTCCAAACATTAAACTAATCTAAAAGTTGAGTTAAAGTTCTTCTAGCTTTGCTGTCAGTTTCCACTGCCTTTTGTCGATCATGCGGCTTCTTACAAGCTGAGGGATGTTGGATTGTCTTAATGTTATTCACATGAGTGTGATAATCAGCATGTTGTTGGATCATAAATCTAATAATGTTGGATCGTTAATCCAACGTTGGACTTATATGCAAATAATTGTGCAATGCAGTACATCGTAAATTATAGCCCAACTAAAAGTGATCTAAGGTTACGGTTAATTTGGGCTTTATGTATCTTAAAGGGTGTGGGCCTTAAATGTGTAGAGACTATAGTAGCTTGGACTTACAATGATGGGCTGAAGCCCAAGTTTCAAAGCTATGGCATTATGTCTTAGTATATAAAGGTGGTATTGGTCCCCAAGTCACACAAGTCACATTCTTTTCTATATCCCGTCAATAGATAGAGCAAGAGAGAATTTAAGGAACTCTCCATTGGGGCTTGTGCTGATTTGGAAGACTAACCACGCAATTCATCAATTAATCAATCGCTATGGAATCTGGTACGCTTCCGCTATCTTATCTCTATTAAATCTCGATAGTTTGACATGATGTATATGGTTTACGTGTGATGATTTCACCGATATATGCTTTAAGAACTTACAAGTGGTATCAAGAGCCTCTTCATGTTAAATTATTGGGATAATTGTATTATCCATGATTGATTGTTTGGTGCTATTGAATCTCGTTTGATACGACATGCGTAGAATAGTTACGGGAATTGATAGCTGGTTTACTTGAGTTGCTGTTGCAGATTTGTTGGTATCTGTAACGTGTGACTTATTTTTTTGGGTTGAGCACATGTATATGTTTGTGTACAAAGAAGAGAACCGGCGGAAACGTCGGCGACTTGGTTACCGAGAGGACCGCCAAGGTTCGCACAGTAAAGAGACGTGGTCCGGCGACCACGGACGGCGTCGTGGCAGCAGCGATTCCGCCGCCGCTGCTGCAAATCGGAGAAAGTTTTTTTTTTTTTAAGTTTTACAAATCTGTTTTTCTTTCAAAGAATTGAGTTTAAAAAAAAAATTAAGGGTACTGCCGGCGGTATCTCTGACCGCCGGCGTCAGGTCATCGCCGCCGCCGCCAAAGTAAAGCAGCGGGACCTGTTTCCCGCTGCTTTCAGCAGTTCAGTTCATGGGCCCAGTTTCTGGGCCTAATTGTTTTGTTTTTAAACCAATTTTTTTTAAATTAAATATTTGGTTGTTGGGCCCAGTTCCGAAAAAAAAATATAAAGAAATATATGGGCTGTTATTGGGCCACTGTATAAAGTTAATTTTTTTTTTGACCCACAACCCATTTGTTTTCAATTTAAAAGTTTTGTTTATTAAAAAAAAAGGGTTTGGTGCAGATGAAGCTTACGGGTATGATGTAGGATCCGGGTCAGGTCTGACCCGGTCAATACCTGACTGGGTCAAAGTCAACGCCAGTCAACCTTTGACCGTTGACTTCGGCATTGAATGGAAGAATAAAAAAAAAATAGGAAAGGTTTGATTTATGTGCGCAAATTAAATTCACATGTTGGGATATTGTATGTACTTTGAAATTAGTTGATGGAAATAACATGTTGCAAAAGTA
Organism: Linaria vulgaris; assembly: GCA_948329865.1. Lineage (NCBI taxonomy): Eukaryota > Viridiplantae > Streptophyta > Magnoliopsida > Lamiales > Plantaginaceae > Linaria > Linaria vulgaris. The sequence continues at coordinate 145,240,476 of OX415249.1, read as the reverse complement.
ACCTCTCTTGTTGAAATTGACTTTATTTCAAAGTATAAATGGTTTTATGTATGTAACTTATGTAAATGTCCATCGGCCAAAAGGAAGATCGATGTTTATCAGAATTGCATGCGTATTTGCAGTAGTAAGCTTGTGATGATTGTGTGGTTTTGCATGTGAACCTAATATCGGCTAAAAGTAGAGTTGTGTTCGACATTTATTACCAAAGTTTATTTATTGCTTCAAGATATCACTTACAAGTTAATGTTCGGTCAAAGATAGAATGTTGATGGAGTTACGATATCTTGAGATGGGATTTACCCTTGTTTGAATTTATTTTGCTTAAAGTCTTATGCGAGCTTGTTTTGTTGTTTATTGTTTTATGTTCAGTTAATGCTCCTGCTAATATCACTGCCAACATTAATTCAATTCCTATGCTAAATGGCTCTAACTTCAAATCATGGAAAGAGAACTTACTAATTGTTCTCGGTGTCATGGATCTCGACTATGCGACAAGAGAAAAATCTCCCGCCCCTCTTACAGATAAGAGTACCTCTGATGAGAAAAAAGGATAAAGAGAGGTGGGATAAATCGAATCGCATGTGTGTGATGATCATGAAGAAAGCCATTCCAGAAGCCTTTAGAGGCACTATGTCTGAGGATATTACTACGGCAAAAGAGTTCTTAGAGGATATTGAGAAAAGGTTTGTCAAGAATGAAAAGGCTGAAATTGGTACACTCTTGACAAGCTTGACCCAATGAAGTATAAAGGCAAAGGCAACATCAGGGAGTACATCCTAGATGTCTCACCTTGCTTCTAAGTTAAAGGCACTTAAGCTTGACCTCTATGAGGGCTTGCTAGTCCATCTGGTTTTGATATCTCTTCCTATCCAGTTTAGCCAGTTTAAGGTGAGCTATAATTGTCAAAAGGAGACTTGGTCTGTAAATGAGCTCATCTCACATTGTGTTCAGGAAGAGGAAAGGCTTAAGCAAGATAAGACAGAAAGTGCCCATTTTGCATCAACCTCTAAGGATAAAGGTCAAAAAAGGAAAAAGGGTAAGGAAGCTGCAGTCACAGCACCACAGGTGAAACAAATAAAGAAACTCTATGATTCAAAGAGTAAGGCTTGTTTCTTCTGCAAGGGTGAAGGGCATCAAAAGAAGCAATGCATCAATTACCATGCTTGGCTTGCCAAGAAAGATATGCTTCTTAATTTAGTTTGCTCTGAGGTTAATTTACTTTCAGTACCTAGACACACGTGGTGGATAGATTCTGGTGCAACCACTCACATCAGTGCGTCTATGCAGGGATGTCTTTACAGCCGAAATCCAAATGATGGTGAAAGATACATCTATGTGGGCAATGGCAAGACAGTTGAAGTTGAAGCAATAGGGAAATTTAGATTATTATTAAAGAACGGTTCTTATTTGGATCTTAATGAGACTTTTATTGTACCGTCTTTTCGACGGAATTTGATTTATGTTTCTGTTTTGGACAAATCCGGTTATTCTTGTTCACTTGGGAATGGATTATTTAGTCTGTTTCATGATTCAAAATTGGTTGGTTCCGGTTATTTATCTTGTTATGATAATCTTTATTTAATTGAGACAATTGCTTCAACTAATGAATCCCTGTTATCGAAATCTCGATGTACTAAAAGAAAATTAACTTGTGAGAATTCAGCTACGTTATGGCACAAGAGATTAGGTCACATCTCCAAAAGGAGAATAGAGAGACTTGTGTCAGAAAAAATTCTCGACCCCTTAGATTACACAGACTTTAATATTTGTGTTAATTGTGTAAAGGGAAAGCAAACTAATAAAAGGAGATTTGAAGCCAATAGGACAACAGACGTCTTAGAACTTATTCATACAGACATTTGTGGACCTTTTCCTACTTCTGCGTGGAATGGTCAACAATATTTTATTACGTTCATAGACGACTATTCTAGATATGGCTACTTATATCTCATTCATGAAAAGGCACAGTCATTGGATGTGTTCAAAAGTTTTAAAGTTGAAGTTGAGAATCAACTCAACAAAAGAATTAAAAGCGTTAGATCTGATCGTGGTGGGGAATACTATGGTAGATATGACGGTTCAGGTGAACAACGTCCATGACCTTTTGCTAAGTACCTAGAGGAATGTGGTATCGTCCCACAGTACACTATGCCGGGTTCGCCCACTATGAATGGTGTTGCTGAAAGATGAAATAGAACCCTTAAGGACATGGTAAGGAGTATGATTACTCATTCTACCTTACCAGAAAGACTCTGGGGCGAAGCACTTAAGACTGCAGCATATATCCTTAACAGGGTACCAACTAAAGCAACAATCAAAACCCCTTTTGAACTTTGGACGGGCAAGAAGCCCAGTGTTAAGCACTTTCACATATGGGGATGTCCAGCTGAGGCAAAGGCTTATAAGCCTAATGAGAAGAAACTGGATGCAAGAACAATTAGTTGTTACTATATTGGCTACTCTGAAAGGTCCTACGGGTATAAGTTTTATGATCCCACAAACAGATCAATTTTCGAGACAGAAAATGCTAGGTTTCTTGAGGATGCTGAGTTTGTGGGGGAAGATTCAGCTAGAAACATTGCTTTTGAAGAGGAATATGTCAATATTCCCGTGGGTGTCATTAACATAGACCCAGGGACTTGTCCCTGATCCAGTTGATGACACAATAGATCAAGACAATGTTGAAGAAACTACCCCGCAAAACATTATAGAGAACAAACTGAAGCACCTCAAGAACCAATGCCATTAAGAAGATCCACAAGAGAGAGAAGAAATGCAATGCCAGTTGATTATGTTGTATTTCTTCAAGAACATGCGGTAGACATTGGAGTGATGGATGATGATTCTATCAACGTTCGTCAAGCCATGGAAATTTCTAACTCTCATAAGTGGACCGATGCCATGAATGAAGAAATTAAGTCAATGAAAGACAATGACGTATGAGATCTCGTCCCATTGCCTAAAGGTGCGAAACCTATTGGTTGCAAATGGATATTTAAGACCAAAAGGGATTCGAAAGGCAATGTGGAGAGGTATAAGGCTCGTCTTGTCGCAAAGGGCTTTACATAAAAGGAAGGCATCGATTATATAGAGACTTTCTTTCCAGTTTCAACGAAAGACTCTTTCAGGATTATAATGGCACTAGTAGCGCATTTTGATCTTGAGCTACATCAGATGGACGTAAAGACAGCATTTCTCAATGGTAACATTGAGGAAACGATTTATATGGTGCAACCAGAAAACTTTGTTTTGCAAGATACAGAGAATATGGTATGCAAACTCAAGAAATCCATATATGGCCTCAAGCAAGCATCTAGGCAATGGTATTTCAAATTTCATCAAGTGATTATCTCGTTTGGTTTTGAGATGAATCTAGTCGATGAGTGCATATACCATAAGTTCTGTGGGAGTAAACATATCTTTCTGGTTTTGTATGTCGATGACATCTTGCTTGTCAGCAACGATATAGGCTTATTGCATGAAACCAAGAAATTTCTAGATAGAAACTTTGAGATGAAAGATCTTGGTGAAGCATCTTTTGTGTTGGGAATCCAAATACATAGAGATCGTTCTCAGGGTATTCTTGGATTATCACAAAAAGCCTATATTGAAAAAGTTCTCAAAAGGTATGGCATGCAAGGATGCAAACCAGGAAATACCCCTGTAGCTAAGGGAGATAAGTTTAGCCTCAGTCAGTGTCCTAAAAATGAGTTTGAACAAAAGGAAATGGAGAAGATCCCATATGCCTCAGCAGTTGGGAGTCTAATGTATGCTCAAGTTTGTACGCGTCCGGATATTGCGTATATTACAGGAATGTTAGGCATATATTTAAGCAATCCAGGAACCCAGCATTGGACAACAGTCAAACGGGTCTTGAGATATTTACATAGAACAAAAGGTTACATGCTCACATATAGGAAGTCGGATCAGCTTGAGATCATTGGGTATACCGACTCCGATTTTGCTGGATGCCAAGATAGTATGAAGTCTACATCAGGCTACATCTATATGCTAGCCGGAGGAGCTGTCTCTTGGAAGAGTGCTAAGCAGTCTTATATAGCATCTTCTACCATGACAGCAGACTTCGTTGCATGCTACGAAGCGTCCAATCACGGGGTATGGCTGCGAAACTTTGTCACGGGACTGCGAATAGTGGAGAGTGTTGCAAGACCTCTTAAATTATTTTGTGACAATAAATCTGCGGTTCTATATTCCAACAACAACAGGAGCTCGACAAAAGTCGAAGCACATAGACATCAAGTTCCTAGTTGTTAAATAAAGAGTTCAGAGTAATCAGTTGTCTATCGAGCACATTGGCGCAAACTCCATGGTTGCGGATCCGCTAACTAAGGGACTACCACCCAAAGTGTTTCATGAGCACACTGCTCATATGGGTGTTATATCAGTAGAGGATATTTGGTTTTAGTGGGAGTTTGTAATTTAGTTGCTTTTCTTATCATAGACATTTTTCCAGTTGTTACAGTTTAAGGATTTTTGAAGTTATTTTCTGCATAAATAAAGTTATTTTGTTGCTTATACTCTGATTTTGGTATAGTTTGATCTACTAAAGTTAAGGGTGGACCAGTTGGAAACAGACATGTTAAGATCACGTCACATGAAGTTTTCATGCTACACATCCACATCATGATCCATGTCGTTCAATTATATTGGCATATGTGACTATTGTTGGGTCGAGTCACGATTCATAGAGACAAAGACCCCTTCAATCCTATGTTGGCATGATTGATGGACGGGATTGGTTATAGATACATTTAGTGATGATAGTAAAGTTGCGCAATCCAGTTAGTCTTGCAAATCATAATTATAAGGTTGTGCATATAGTCCAAGTGGGAGATTGTTGGATCATTAATCCAACATTGGACTTATATGCAAATAATTGTGAAATGCAGTACATTGTAAATTATAGCCCAACTAAAAGTGATCTAAGGTTACAATTAATTTGGGCTTTATGTATCTTAAAAGGTGTGGGCCTTAAATGTGTAGAGACTGTAGTAGCTTGGACTTACAATGATGGGCTGAAGCCCAAGTTACAAAGCTAGGGCATTATGTCTTAGTATATAAAGGTGGTATTGGTCCCCAAGTCACACAAGTCACATTCTTTTCTATATCCCGTCAATAGATAGAGCAAGAGAGAATTTAAGGAACCCTCTATTGGGGCTTGTGCTGATTTGGAAGACTAACCACGCAATTCATCAATCAATCAATCGTTATGGAATCCGGTATGCTTCCGCTATCTTATCTCTATTAAATCTCGATAGTTTGACATGATGTATACGGTTTACGTGTGATGATTTCACCGATATATGCTTTAAGAACTTACACATGTGGCTTCTTACACTTGTGGAGTTGCAAGTTATCATCAGTCTTCAACAGCTACAAGTCATTATCAGTCTTCAACTGCTGCATAACAAGCTTCCTTTGTCAATCTTGTTTATATAACTGTGATGATCATCTTGTGACTTCTTACACACTTTTTTGTCCCTGTCAAAAAGTATCATATTATCACAATGGAAAATCTGTTTAGCTAGGTTATTATTCTCATTTTGCCTAATTGCAACGCGATGGCGGTCGGCCGAGTAAATAGTTTGTGGGCAGCTTAGTTCATCGATAATAGTTAATGGAATTCTATTTCCATATGATACACATATATATTGAGAATTGGAAAGAAATACTTTTGTATTGGGGGGGGGGGGGGTGTTCGCGAACACAAGTTTAATTTTATTAGAGTTAAACTCATATATATTTAATTGAAGCGACGAAAGCAAAAAGAACAAGTTTAGATAAACTTTGTGAAGAATAGATTTTTTAAGAAATAAAAATCTCTAATAAACGATGCTCTTGAAACAAACAAATTTGTGAATCTATCAGGTGAAGTAAAAGAACTAAAATTCGTGAAATCCACAAGTATCCCATATTATGGTTGTGATCATGAGCTCATGACTCGCATATGACAAGTGTTATACGGCCAATATTTGTTTTTTTTTTTGGGTAGGCAAATGCAAATTTTATTACTCAAAAAGAAAACAACAAAGGAGGAGTACAAGGATATGAGAAATGAAATGTATATTACTTTTCATTTCCACTTTATGCAAGGGTAGATAGGTCTTTTATTCTTTAGTCATATGTATATTAGTTTCTATTATTTGTACTGCAGAGGACAACAAAACATATCTTTTTCTGGTTTCTTTTCCTCTTAGCTCAGTTCAGCTACTTCCAATTCTATGGAGAATCTTGGTTCCTTGTTCTTATTTTATCATGGTATCACAGCTGGGTGTTTCAACCATCTCATCTCTTGAAAACTTCTGGTGAGATTTCTTTTGTTCTACGTTTGTTGTTTCTTTTGCTTGTTTTGTTAGCCCTAGATTCTTGAAATGGGTACTGAACCTAATCAAGTTATTCAAGTAAAATTGAATGGATCGAATTATTCCTACTGGTGCTATCTTATGAAAGTTCATATTACTGGAAGAAAACTCAAAGGCTACATTGATGGGTCTAGTAAAGCTCCTTTAGCGTCTGATGCAAATTTTCAGAAATTGCAAAGTGATTGGGAGACAGATAATGCAAAGGTTCTCTCTTGGATTAATAACTCAGTTGATCCTTCAATTGGTATGCATTTTTCTATGTTCGATACCGCGAAAAAGGTTTGGGATTATTTAGAAGGTATATATACGCAGATGAATTTTGCTCGTCGGTATGAGCTTGAGAACATAATTAGAAATCTGCGCCAAGACGATAAGTCTATTCATGAGTTTTACAACATGATGAATGGAGTTTGGGATGAATTAGACTTAATGGACCCACAAGAACTCATGAATTTACATGTTTATCAAAAGGTAAGAGAAGAGCAGAAACTTGTTCAATTTTTAATGGCTTTGCGTGTTGAATATGAGCCTTTGAGGGGATCTGTCTTGCACCGTTCTCCGTTACCAAGTGTAGAAAATATTTTGAGCGAGTTAGTTGCTGAAGAAACTAGATTCAAGTCTCTGTTATCAACTTCAATGCCTGCCAGTACAGTTCTCCCCGCTGCTCAAAAAGCACCATTCCGTTATTCTCCTTCGCCTTCTCGTGGTTATGCTGGTAAGCAGAAAATCTCTCAAGATGAATGCAGCTACTGCCATAAAAAAGGACACTGGAAAAGAGACTGTCCGAAGCTTCTGAACAAAGACAAAGGAATACTACTGACACCTAATTCTAATCAACTTCATCACAACCGTCAAATGCGTCCTCCTTCAAGGTCACCGTTTTCTAAGCCTGTCTCTGCATTTTCAAGTGATGCACTTTTCTCTGCAGCGGATAACTTAAATGGTCTAAGCCACGGTGATATTCAAGAAATGGTGGCTCAACAAGTTCAGCAACTTCTTGGGACTCCATGGGGTTTACAACTACAAAGTTCATATGCAATGATGGTAACTAATGGTGATCCATCTGAAATAGAATCATCAGGTAAGACTTGTAGTTGGATTCTCGATTCTGGTGCATCGCACCACATGAATAATGATGCATCTGTTCTTGTTGATTCTTCAACCCTCTCTGAGCCAATGTCTATCCAAACTGCAAATGGTTCTTGTATGGAAGTTCATCAAATTGGCTCTATATCTGCTACATCTTCATCTTCTCTTACCAATAATATTTTTGTATCAAATGTTTTGCATGTTCCTAGACTTTCGGTTAATTTGCTTTCTGTTGGACAACTGACTGATTGTGGTTGTACTGTAACTTTCTCTTCATCTGGATGTATTATTCAAGATTGTCATACAGGGAGGCAGATTGGGACAGGCCGTAGAGAAGGAAGACTCTATATTTTGCAACACCTTTTTGCTCCATTAGAAAAGCTATCTACTTCTGGTTTGTCAGCTTTTGTGTTAAGAAAAAATTCGTCCAAGTTTCAATTATGGCATCGTTTGAAGTACATGGTTTCTAATGGCTTTTTAGGTGATGTTCCTTATTTTGATATATCAGATTGTAAAGCTTGCAAGCTTGGAAAGTTTAGTGCACTTCTTTTTAAAAGAAGTGAATCTGTTTCTCATGCCCCATTTGATCTTATTCACTCTGATGTATGGGGTCCTTTTCCTATAGCTACAAAGGGAGGATCATTGTATTATGTTTCTTTTGTTGATGATTATAGTCGTTATTCTTGGATTTTTCTAATGCGACACATATCTGAGTTCTTCAAGATATATACTAATTTTGGTGTTATGGTTAAGACACAATTCAATACCAAAATAAAAAAAATCAGAGCAGATATGGGGGGAGAATACAAGTACAAGCATTTTTCAGAATTTCTTGCATCTGAGGGCACCATATTACAATTCTCTTGTCCAGATACTCCTCAGCAAAATGGGAAAGCTGAAAGAAAGCATAGACATATTCTTGAAACAACTAGATCTCTCTTGCTCTCGGCATCTGTTCCAAGTGAATTTTGGGGAGAAGCGGCGCTTACTTCTGTATATTTGATTAATCGGATCCCAACCTCATCAAATGGTGGATATTCTCCTTTTGAAAAATTATTTGGGGCCAAGCCAGATTATTCAGAGCTTAAAGTTTTTGGATGTGCTTGTTTTGTACTTCTCTCCAAGAGAGAAAGAAATAAATTGACTGCTCGGTCAACTTTATGCGTGTTCTTGGGATACAACATTGAACAAAAGGGGTACATATGCTATGATCCGATTGCTAAGAGGCTTCGGATTTGTCGACATGTTTCTTTTCTGGAGCATATCCCTTTCTATCAGCTTTCATCTTTTTCCGATAAAGAAAATAAGTTGATTCTTGATCCATCTTCTACGTCCAGTATGTTGCCTGACTTTGATTCTACTGGTGATCCAACATATGCACACAATTTACAAGATCTGTATGATGCTTCTAATGATGCTCAAGAACAATTGCTCGATGAAGTTCCTACTTTGTTGGAGTCTCTTTCTCCTAATGATGATGTTAGTCAACCAGAAGCAGAAATTCAGCCGAGGTACCCCTCTAGACCTCGAAATCCTCCTTTACGACTTAAGGATTACAAAACTTGTTTCTCTTCTATGTATAAGTCTTTTCTTGCATCAGTGCATTCTCTTTGTGAACCTACAAGTTACAAGGAAGCTTCTTGTGATCCTAATTGGCAATTAGCTATGAGTGAAGAACTCGATTATCTTGTAAACACTCACACATGGGACTTGGTATCACTTCCTTGTGGTAAGGAATCGATTGGATGTAAATGGGTATATAAAATAAAAACAAAATCTGATGGATCTATTAAGAGATATAAAGCCAGATTAGTAGCAAAAGGGTATGCTCAAGAATATGGAATCGATTATGAAGAAACATTTGCTTCGGTTACTAAAATGACATATGTGCGTACTCTTATTTATGTGGTAGCAAAATAGAAGTGGTCTTTATTCCAAATGGACGTTAAAAATGCGTTTTTAAATGGTGATTTACTTGAGGAAGTATACATGAAACCCTCGCCTGGATTTTCTTGTCCTTCTAACGTAGTATGTCGACTCTGTCGTGCTATATATGGTCTCAAACAAGCACCACGTGCTTGGTTTGAAAAATTCAGTCAAACAATGAAAGAGTATGGGTTTTCTAATAGCACACATGATTCCGGATTATTTTACTTCTCTTCGATTCGAGGTCGCATATTATTACTTCTCTATGTTGACGATATGATCATAACAGGTGATGATCATTTGGGAATATCAGATTTGAAGAAGTATCTTTGTCAGAAATTTCAAATGAAAGATTTGGGTGTGTTACGTTATTTCTTGGGCATTGAAGTAGCTTATTCTCCAAAAGGTTATTTTTTATGTCAATCTAAATATGCTAGTGAGATCATAACTCAAGTCAACTTGATAGATGAAAACGTTGTTGACACTCCTCTGGAACTTAATGTAAAGTTGCGATCAACAGATTGTGTGCCTTTACCTGATCCTACTTTATACCAGCGAATTGTTGGTTCATTAGTTTATCTCACTATTACTAGGCCTGACATCACTTATGCTGTTCACAGAATTAGTCAGTTCGTCTCTACGCCTCGTACAGTACATTGGGCTGCCGTAGTTCGTATTTTGAGATATCTTCGAGCTACTTTACTCCATGGTTTGTTACTATCCTCATCATCAGATATGAATCTTAAAGCTTATTGTGATTCAGATTGGGCAGGTGATGTTTGTGATAGAAAGTCCACTTCAGGATTCTGTATTTATTTGGGGGATTCTCTTATATCTTGGAGAAGTAAGAAACAAAGTGTAGTGTCACGCTCTAGCTCTGAGGCGGAATATCGAGCAATGGCTCAAAGTGTTGCTGAAATTATTTGGATGAGATGGCTACTAAAAGATATGGGAATCAAAATATCTTCTCCAACTCCACTATTTTGTGATAATCAAAGTGCAATTCAGATTGCAGATAATGATGTTTTTCATGAAAGAACAAAGCACATCGAAATCGATTGTCATTTTGTGCGTCATCACTTGCAAAACGGAACTATTGCTTTGCCTAATATTTCCTCGACTCTCCAAGTTGCTGATTTCTTCACCAAGTCTCACGCTGTTACTCGTTTTAGAGTGCTTTTGAGCAAACTCTCGATGATATCTTTATCGCATCGTGAGTTTGAGGGAGGGTGAGAAATGAAATGTATATTACTGTTCATTTCCACTTTATGCAAGGGTAGATAGGTCTTTTATTCTTTAGTCATATGTATATTAGTTTCTATTCTTTGTACTGCAGAGGACAACAAAACATATCTTTTTCTGGTTTCTTTTCCTCTTAGCTCAGTTCAGCTACTTCCAATTCTATGGAGAATCTTGGTTCCTTGGTCTTATTTTATCATAGTATCACAGCTGGGTGTTTCAACCATCTCATCTCTTAAAAACTTCTGGTGAGATTTCTTTTGTACTACGTTTGTTTTTTCTTTTGCTTGTTTTGTTAGCCCTAGATTCTTGAAATGGGTACTGAACCTAATGAAGTTATTCAAGTAAAGTTGAATGGATCAAATTATTCCTACTGGTGCTATCTTATGAAAGTTCATATTACTGGAAGAAAACTCAAAGGCTACATTGATGGGTCTACTAAAGCTCCTTCAACGTCTGATGCAAATTTTCAGAAATTGCAAAGTTATTGGGAGACAGATAATGCAAAGGTTCTCTCTTGGATTAATAACTCAGTTGATCCTTCAATTGGTATGCATTTTTCTAAGTTCGATACCGCGAAAAAGGTTTGGGATTATTTAGAAGGTATATATACGCAGACGAATTTTGCTCGTCGGTATGAGCTTGAGAACACAATTAGAAATCTGTGCCAAGACGATAAGTCTATTCATGGGTTTTACAACATGATGAATGGAGTTTGGGCTGAATTAGACTTAATGGACCCACAAGAACTCATGAATTTACATGTTTATCAAAAGGTAAGAGAAGAGCAGAAACTTGTTCAATTTTTAATTGCTTTGCATGTTGAATATGAGCCTTTGAGGGGATCTGTCTTGCACCGTTCTCCGTTGCCAAGTGTAGAAAATATTTTGAGCGAGTTAGTTGCTGAAGAAACTAGATTCAAGTCTCTGTTATCACCTTCAATGCCTGCCAGTACAGTTCACCTCGCTGCTCAAAAAGCACCATTCCGTTATTATCCTTCGCCTTCTCGTGGTTATGTTGGTAAGCAGAAAATCTCTCAAGATGAATGCAGCTACTGCCATCAAAAAGGACACTGGAAAAGAGACTGTCCGGAGCTTCTGAACAAAGACAAAGGAATACTACCGACACCTAATTCTAATCAACTTCAGCACAACCGTCAAATGCGTCCTCCTTCAAGGTCACCGTTTTCTAAGCCTGCCTCTGCCTTTTCAAGTGATGCACTTTTCTCTGCAGCGGATAACTTAAATGGTCTAAGCCACGGTGATATTCAAGAAATGGTGGCTCAACAAGTTCAGCAACTTCTTGGGACTCCACGGGGTTTACAACCACAAAGTTCATATGCAATGATGGTAACTAATGGTGATCCATCTGAAATAGAATCATCAGGTAAGACTTGTAGTTGGATTCTCGATTCTGGTGCATCGCACCACATGAATAATGATGCATCTGTTCTTGTTGATTCTTCAACCCTCTCTGAGCCAATGTCTATCCAAACTACAAATGGTTCTTGTATGGAAGTTCATCGAATTGGCTCTATATCTGCTACATCTTCATATTCTCTTACCAAGAATATTTATGTATCAAATGTTTTGCATGTTCCTAGACTTTCGGTTAATTTGCTTTCTATTGGACAACTGACTGATTGTGGTTGTACTGTAACTTTCTCTTCATCTGGATGTATTATTCAGGATTGTCATACAGGGAGGCAGATTGGGACATGCCGTAGAGAAGGAAGACTCTATATTTTGCAACACCTTTTTGCTCCATTAGAAAAGCTATCTACTTCTGGTTTGTCAGCTTTTGTGTTAAGAAAAAATTCGTCCAAGTTTCAATTTGTGAACCTACAAGTTACAAGGAAGCTTCTTGTGATCCTAATTGGCAATTAGCTATAAGTGAAGAACTCGATTATCTTGTAAACACTCACACATGGGACTTGGTATCACTTCCTTGTGGTAAGGAATCAATTGGATGTAAATGGGTATATAAAAAAAAATCTGATGGATCTATTGAGAGATATAAAGCCAGATTAGTAGCAAAAGGGTATGCTCAAGAATATGGAATCGATTATGAAGAAACATTTGCTCCGGTTGCTAAAATTACATCTGTGCGTACTCTTATTTATGTGGTAGCAAAACAGAAGTGGTCTTTATTCCAAATGGACGTTAAAAATGCGTTTTTAAATGGTGATTTACTTGAGGAAGTATACATGAAACCCTCGCCTGGATTTTCTTGTCCTTCTAACGTAGTATGTCGACTCCGTCGTGCTATATATGGTCTCAAACAAGCACCACGTGCTTGGTTTGAAAAATCCAGTCAAACAATGAAAGAGTATGGGTTTTCTAATAGCACACATGATTCCGGATTATTTTACTTCTCTTCGATTCGAGGTCGCATATTATTACTTCTCTATGTTGATGATATGATCATAACAGGTGATGATCATTTGGGAATATCAGATTTGAAGAAGTATCTTTGTCAGAAATTTCAAATGAAAGATTTGGGTGTGTTACGTTATTTCTTGGGCATTGAAGTAGCTTATTCTCCAAAAGGTTATTTTTTATGTCAATCTAAATATGCTAGTGAGATCATAACTGAAGTCAACTTGATAGATGAAAAAGTTGTTGACACTCCTCTGGAACTTAATGTAAAGTTGCGATCAACAGATGGTGTGCCTTTACCTGATTCTACTTTATACCGGCGAATTGTTGGTTCATTAGTTTATCTCACTATTACTAGGCCTGACATCACTTATGCTGTTCACAGAATTAGTCAGTTCGTTGCTGCGCCTCGTACAGTACATTGGGCTGCCGTAGTTCGTATTTTGAGATATCTTCGAGCTACTTTACTCCATGGTTTGTTACTATCCTCATCATCAGATATGAATCTTAAAGCTTATTGTGATTCATATTGGGCAGGTGATGTTTGTGATAAAAAGTCCACTTCAGGATTCTGTATTTATTTGGGGGATTCTCTTATATCTTGGAGAAGCAAGAAACAAAGTGTAGTGTCACGCTACAGCTCTGAGGCGGAATATCGAGCAATGGCTCAAAGTGTTGCTGAAATTATTTGGATGAGATGGCTACTAGAAGATATGGGAATCAAAATATCTTCTCCAACTCCACTATTTTGTGATAATCAAAGTGCAATTCAGATTGCACATAATGATGTTTTTCATGAAAGAACAAAGCACATCGAAATCGATTGTCATTTTGTGCGTCATCACTTGCAAAACGGAACTATTGCTTTGCCTCATATTCCCTCGACTCTCCAAGTTGCTGATTTCTTCACCAAGTCTCACGCTGTTACTCGTTTTAGAGAGCTTTTGAGCAAACTCTCGATGATATCTTTATCGCATCGTGAGTTTGAACGCTAGAGCAGTACCACGATATTCAGCAAGTAACAAATAAATCAAAATCAGAATCAGAATGAACCAATTGGCTAACACAATTCACAGACCGAACAACTAAATTGAACATATTTATCATCACAGACATCTTTATACTAAATAAACCCTTAAAACTCAAGACAAATATCACACAACTAGATTAATTACACTGTCATCACAATACTTTTAGTTCTATATGCTTCCTGATACTTTTCATTTTTTACAGACCAGCTAAACAAGCAATGTGAGCTAAACAAGCAATGTGATGTCCAAGGAGAAGTTGCTAGTGGAAGAAGACATTGACTTGAAACTAAGATTCTGTAAAAGTAAAAGATTCTTTTAGAACCACAGTAAGGGAACTCAACCCTGGCTAACAACACATGTAAGCAACAAGAACCCACAATAAACCCTGTTACATTTGTCACTAGATCATCATCCAAAGAGCGATAACAACACTATACTCCACCTGCTTATTTCATGATCATACAAATAGCAAAATACTAATTCAGCATATTATATATAAGAAATATAATGTCACTTTCTTTCTCAATTCAAAATTTTGGAACCTCTTATCGTAGTCTCTGGACAAATTGTAAGAGAAGCCAAAAAGATTAGTTAATTATCTCACAAGAAGAATGAGCTACAGAACAGTAGAACAGAAATGAAGGAAACCGCATCCTGCAACTCTGCTTAAATGATATTGATCAGAAGACAAATTAATCCTGGTAAGTAATAGAAAGTTCAAGCTGGAACTTGCTTTGTCAACTGATTTTAACGCTCGGCCCTCCCCAACAATTAATGTTAGCACTAAATTCAAACAAAGAACAGGGGAACCTAGATGATGTAAGAATTCATGCTTGCCTCTCCTTAACCAAATATTTAAGTAGTGTTGATCGATACTGTATTGCATGATGTAGCTCAACATAACTTTGAAGTAAGAGAAGCTATCAAGCATAACATCATACGATGCCTGAAATAATAGATATTCCTGAATACGTTAATGGTAAGTCTGATACTAAAGTAAATAGTTGGTGCACAAAATATAAACTTGCTATAAGATACCTTAAGATGGGCAACGGATGAAGAGATTGGCAAAAGGCAGACAGTTCTAAGAGCAAATTTGGACCTGCATTTGGGAATAAGTTGCATAAAATAATTCAGTAAGTATAAAAATATGTGGATTAATAAAGTGGGAGGTTACTGCATTATATTAGCCTCATCACAAATATTTCCAATCAATCAGTAAAAACTAAAAAGTCTTAAAGGTTTCCAAACTTTAAGAGGATGTATTTATTATATTTCACATTATTGCCAGTCACATTCCCAGATTAATATGGGCGTCAAATGAACTAACCTTGATAAATATAATACGATGAACAATAACAAAGTACAGGGGATAACCTAACATACAAAAAAATTGCCAAAAGTTCTGTCGAGTGCACCGGTTTCTTAATATATTTGTTGATGAATGGCGTCAAAGTGCCAACTGTTCAGGCAACACCAACAAATTCTAGTGTAGAACAAGTATACAATATTGTCAGCTTAACTCACAACGAATCCATGCTGAAAACTTTTAACATTCTTAGATGAACTTGCCAATAGAACTACTTAGAAACATACATAACCAAGCATCAGGAAACATATATACATAGAACTACTTGGAAACATATATAACCCAGCATCGAACATAGCTGAAAATTACCTCAGTTCATCCATATGGAACCATTCCGCCTGATGAGGGACTTCTCTGTACATGGAACCACTTCCGCCTGATCATAAACAGTACCATGCATATTAGGAAAACAATGTGCCACAATCTACAAGGAAGATTTTATCATCAATTAGTCGTTCCTTTGTCACAAAATTAGTACGAATTGTTGGTCTTGATCTGTCCAAACTTTTCGCATGCAAATCTGGTTGTAAAATAGATTAATCATGTATATGCGCCGTGATTTAGTAAGAAAAGAAAAAAAAAATTAAAAAGACAAAATAAAAAAAAGTGGTTTATAATTGTGTATGTATATTGATCAAGTATAGTGACGCGTGTTACGTAATGTGTATGTAGACTGTAGAGACACTTTCTAGCTAGATACCATGACAATAAGTGGTTTTCTCATATACGCATATGTTTCAAAAGGACTTGCACAATTACATATATAGTAAGACCTTGCACACTATCAAGTGATTGAACGTTGAAACAGGATAATATGAATACACGATTACTTTTGTTATCGTACTTTTTTAGTATTAATATGAATACTGTAATATAATATACTATAATCAGATTTTTTCTATTAAAAGAAAATCAGATTTGATTTATAATGCAACTAAATTAATTTACAATTCATTAATGAAGTCCAGATTCACGTAATCACTACAAGAATACAGGGCCATCTGCAACCGCCCGGGCGGATGCAGATGGCCCTTGGACAGTCGCCCGAGGGGTATCTGCGACCATCCTGGCGGTCGCAGATACCCCTCGTCGTGGGCGGCCGCAGATACCCCTGGCGGTCTCCACGTCCATAGAGACGTGGCGACCGCTTGGCGGTTGCCATGTACTTATAAACATGGCAACCGCCCAACGGTTGCGAAGTCCCTAAGGACAGCGGTTGCCACATCCATAAAGAGCTCAAAATTTTCGAAAGCGCGGTTGCGAATTCATGATTTTCGCAACCGCCTGGCGGTTGCAGATAATATTCATCAAAATAATGAAAAAAGAAATTATTCCAGAAACTTTTGAGAATATTATTATTTTTTTGTTGAAATTAATATAGTGAAACAAAAAGAAAAGGAGAGAAACAAAAAGAAAAGAAGATAAATAAAAAAGAAAAGAAGTGAAAAAAAAAGAAAGATTAGGAAAAAAAAGTGTTTTGTTTTGGAGATAAAAAAGGTGTTTCGGTTTTTCGTTGGAGATATAAAAGAAAAAAAAAGTGTTTGTGTTTTTTGTTTGAGATATAAAAGAAAAGAAAGTGTTTGGTGGTTTGTATTGGAGATAAAAGAAAGTGTTTGGTGGTATGTTTTGCAGATAAAGAAAGTGTTTGGTGTTTTATTTTGGAGATAAAAAAAAGTGTTTGAGATAAAAGAAAGTGTTTGGATTTTTGTATATTGGAAAAGAAGAGTGTTGGGTATGTTTGGAGGGTGTAATATTTGTGAATGAAAAATTAGAGGGAAGAATGGTGGGTATATATAAGATTTGGGGTAAAAATTTTGAATTTTCGCGAAAATTTGAATTTTTCCCGAATCATTGGCGACCGCCCGGCGGTTGCTTATACTGGTTATCTGCAACCGGCCGACGGTTGCTAATAACGTTCATATTCGAAATAGTGATTTTTGGGAAGTCTCTTTATGTGTTTGTGTTTATTGAACTCAAATATCATTATTACATGTGAATAGTAGTAGTAAAAAGTTTACAAGGCTAGTAATCAAGTTAGTAAAATAGTAGATTATGTAGTTAGTAAAATAGTAGATTATGTAGTTAGTAAAAAGTTTACAAGGCTTGATTTTAATGAAACCTTATAATTTGACTTGTTTTAACTATCATTAGAGTAATTATCAATTGATCAAACAACGCGCAAACAACGCGCCACAACGAATCATCCGAAATAGTAACAGTTCAAGTATGAATGTCATCTGCAACCGCCCAAGCGGTCGCCATGTGACCTATTGACCGCCCAACGGTTGCGAGGAGCACTGGCGACCGCCCGGCGGTTGCTTATAGTGGTTATCTGTAACCACCCGGCGGCTGCAGATAATATCCATATTCGAAATTAATGATTTTTGGGAGGTATCTTGAACTGTTTGTGTTTATTGAACTCAAATATCATTATTACATGTGAATAGTAGTAGTAAAAGTTTACAAGGCTAGTAATCAAGTTACTAAAATAGTAGATTATGTGATTAGGCGAGTTATCAACGATACACCTATATATTATGTTCAACAACTAATCATCATACTTAGTCCTTAATGTTGTCCCTAAGCTTGATTTTGCAATGAAACTTTATAATTTGGCTTATTTTAACTGTCATTAGAGTAATTATCAATTGATCAAACAACGCGCCACAACGAATCATCCGTAATAGTAAAAATTCAAGTATGAATGTTATCTGCAACCGCCAGGCGGTTGCAGATAACCAGTATCGGCAACCACCCAAGCGGTCGCCATGTGACATAGCGACCGCCCAACGGTTGCGAGGAGCACTGGCGACCGCCCGACGGTTGCTTATATTGGTTATCTGCAACCGCCAGGCGGTTGTAGATAATGTCCATATTCGAAATTATTGATTTTTGAGAAGTATCTTGATGTGTTTGTGTTTATTGAACTCAAATATCATTATTACATGTGAATAGTAGTAGTAAACGTTTACAAGACTAGTAATTGAATTAGTAAAATAGTAGATTATAAGTGAGTAGGCGAGTTATCAACGATACACCTATATATTACGTTCAACAACTAATAATCATACTTAGTCCTTAATGTTGTCCCCAAGCTTGATTTTGTCATGAAACCTTCTAATTTGAATTGTTTAAACTATCATTGGGGTAATTATCAATTGATCAAACAACGCGCTACAACGAATCATCTGAAATAGAAAAAATTCAAGTATGAATGTTATCTGCAACCGTCGGGCGGTTGCAGGTAACTAGTATCAGCAATCGCCCAGCGGTTGCACATGGGCTATGGCGACGGCCTAGCGATCGCGAGGCCTTATAGAAGCCTCGCGACTTCCGCGGCGATCGCCACTTCTCCGTGGCGACCACCTGGCGGTCGCGCAGCAGTCGCCGTTGATGGCAACTGTCGAGGCGGTTGGGGTGGGGGGGGGGGGGGTTGCAGATGCCCCCAATCTTGTTGTGAATAGAACGATACCCTTATTCAAAATATCCTTACTAGGGGTACACTGAGGACTAATACGTCAACGGTTTAATTTTCTTTAGTTCGGTTGTTAAGTTGTAGAAAGGGCTCAACAATATATATATATTTTTTAATTTTTTTTATGAGTAAAATGGTTCAAATTTTTTTTTTTTGGTGAAAAAAGAAAGAAACGCCCTTAGGCTACATCATGCTCTAAAATAGAAATACAAGAAGGAGGTGGAGAAGTCCAAAGACTTCGCGCTCCATCAATGCTACTAGGTTGTTTCGCCATTGCATCCGCGAGTGTGTTCTTGGATCTCGGTATCCAACGGAACTCAATTCTCCATGGCTTGCAAAGAATGCACGGCATTCCTCTAACTTCTCATGGAGACAGTGATCTCTTAAAGAGTAATCCTTAATGATATTAGATGCTTCTCGGCAGTCCGTCTCCACCTCAATGTTTCGAGTTCGTTTCTCCCAAGCAATGCTCAAACCCACTCTAATCGCTTCCACATCCGTTTCAAGCATAGTAGGACACGATACACTTTCAGAAAATCCCCAAAGCCATTTTCCATGTTCATCTCGGGTCACTCCTCCTATAGCTCCGCTATTTTGTGAGTATATAACTCTCCCGTCAACGTTTAGCTTACACCAGTCTGTTCTCGGCTTCTCCCATCCGTTGCTTTCCTTTTTGTCCAGCTTCTTGAAAATATGTGCGAGATCCGTGGCTAGTTGCTTGATACGACTTAAAGTTGCTGCTGCTCCTTCCGCTTTACCCCTAAATATTCGATTGTTCCGCGCCTTCCAAATCTCCCAAATACTTGCTATGAAGAGCACCCTCCAAGGCGCATGCGAGAAGTTTGAGACGGACTTGTTCTTGTAAGTCAGATTAAGCTTCAGCCAATTGTCCTCATGAATAGCCATGAATTTCCCTAGGCTCGGTGTATTCAGGATTTTCGCCCAAACCTTCTGTGCTTCAGCGCAATTCCGAAGTATATGCACGACAGTTTCGGTCTTTTCGGTACACACATCGCAGCTATCATCATTGGACAGTTTCCTGACTTTACGCAGCTGATTCGTCGCAAGCTTCCCCTGTACTGCTAACCACACGAAGTATTTCATCTTGTTGCTACTCGAGATTTTCCAAACCCAATCTATGCGACTGCTCATGTTTGGATTAACTGAATATCGCCGATGAATTGCTTTATACGCGCTTTGACAAGAGAACTCTCCACTCGCCGTTTCATTCCAAATCATCTTGTCCTCGTTTTCGTTTAGGATAAAACGTCGGGCCCTGATTTCTTTTAGCCACATGGCAGGAATTGAGGTCAGTATACGGTCCAGGATCCAATTCCCCCCTTCGTCAATTAAATCCGCTAGAACCACCCCTAAGTCGACGCTAGCTATGTCCGGGATAACCTCGCATAATCTAATTTCTCCGAGCCAATTATCAGTCCAGAATTTTATAGACCGACCGTTGCCCACTTTCCATCGAATGAAGGGAGAAACCAGTGCCATACACCTAACGATACCCTTCCACGTTGAGCTATCGCTCGGTTTGACCGTATAGTGATCGAGTCTCGAATTTTTTAAATATTTGGCCTTGATCAGATCTGTCCAAACACTCGAGTCTTGCCGCAATATTCTCCAGCACATCTTGGACAAGAGGGCTTCGTTATTACCTCGCGCTGTTCGAAGATTCAGCCCATTCTCCGCTTTGCACAGTGTCACCCTATTCCATCCGACAAGGTGGATTTTTTTGGCGTCGGGGTTATTCGTCCAAAGGAAATCCCGGTTTAGTCTGTCTAGCTTGTCACATACTTCCTCCGGCAACCAGCTTGATTGCATGACGTGAATGGGGATTGCACTAGACACCGACTGGATCAATGTGGTTTGTCCCGCCAGCGACAAAGTATTTCCCTTCCAACCCGAGTATCTTGCTAATAATTTATCCATCATATCATTGTAGTCCTCTCTACTCCGTCGTCCATGTATCAATTGCGCCCCAAGATATTTACCGAGTTGCATTGTGCGTGAGAAGCCCAAGTTTGCACAAATTCTTCTTTTAAGTCGTGTTCCTCCCATATTAGAAAAGTAGACTTTTGATTTTTCCTTATTTAGTTTAAGACCCGAAGAGTTACAGAAAACATCCAGGATATCTTTCATCTTCTTCGTAGTCTTTAAAGTCGCCTTCCCCATTAAGATTAAATCGTCGGCAAAGAAAATATGGGAGATTTTCGGGCCCCCGCGACATGGCACCAACGGTTCCCACTCTCCACTTTCGACCGCTTCTTCTATCATATATGCCATACGCTCCACACAAAGGACAAACAAATATGGTGATAGCGGATCACCCTGTCTCAATCCACACTCATGAGTGAATTTTTTGAGCGGCTCCTCATTCCATAAGATTTTCGTCGAAGCATTACGGACGCAGAACATGATCAATTTTATAATATTTAGGGGAAAGTTGAATGCCAACAAAGTTTCCTCCAAATACGACCAACTAATCTTGTCGTATGCCTTTTCGAGGTCAAGCTTCAAGATCATACACCCCTTCTTGTTTTTTTTTTCTTGTTGCGCAGGGAGTGTAGGATTTCTTGCATTGCGAATATATTATCCTGTGTGCTACGACCCTTTAATAAAACTCGACTGTGTCGGCGCAATAATCTTGGGCATGATATCCTTCAATCTCAACGTCAAGCACTTTGTAATAATTTTATAAGTAACGTTGCAAAGTGAGATAGGTCGAAATTGAGAGATCAATGACAGATTGTTTACCTTAGGAATAAGGCACAAATATGCGCTGCACACCTCGTGGTCGAACTCTCCATTTTTCATGGCGTCTTGGACGAATTGCATAATTGATTCATTCGTCCAACTCCAGAATTTTTGGTAAAGTTTCGCCTGAATTTCGTCGGGTCCGGGGGCTTTATTGGGGTGTGTAAGCCATGCAGTGTTCTTCAATTCGGTTAGAGTCACTTCACCCCCAACTTGCTCCGCTTCTATTACCGTTAATCGCTGTTGGAATTTCGACAACTGTAGTGGCGGCGTTTGCTCGTTTGTACCCGTGAACAATTGCTTAAAATAGTCCCTCGCATGTGTCCTCAAAACCTCCTGGTCCTTAATCCACTCCCCCTCAATTTTCAGCATGTTAACCCGATTCCTTTTCTGCCGTATCATCGTCGATCTATGGAAAAAGGATGTGTTGCGATCCCCAACCTCGAGCCATTTAATCCACGATTTTTGATGCCAACAGGACTCTTCCTGCCTCAAAACCGTGTTGTATTCCTCAAGTAAATACTCCTCCAAATTTATAAGAAAGGTGTTTGCGTGATTTGAAAGAGCTCGTTGGGTTCCTTCAAGTCTCTTGAGGATTGACCTCTTTCGCTGATAAATCTTTGTTTCCGAGGCCATTGGATTTTGTAGCCATGTGTACTTTCATATCATGTCACATGCTATTTTATCTAATTACAATGCAAGTGCATATATGACGTAGGAAAAAAAAAATATGCGTACATGCTATTTATTCTATTCTATTTGCTTAACACCTGCGATTTTTTTAGAACAGAGCTACTTTTCCGAAAAAAATAATTATATAATAATCAAAAAACAATTCTACGCTTTTGTTTCAATATATATATATATATATATATATATATATAGAGTAAAATGCAAAAAACTACCCTGTGTTATTTCTAATTGGCAAAAATATCCCTGTGTTATTTTTATTGGCAGAAACCCCCCTGTGTTATTCATAAATTAGCAAAAACCCCCTTCATGACATATTTTATAATGACAGTACCAATAATTAAGGATTTATAAGTATTACAATTTTATAATAAACATATACTTGTTACAATAAATATTATGCATCGTGTTATAAATTTTTTAGATTTTTTTTAAATTGTATAAAAACATAATAAAATTAGTCTGTACCGTAATTATATTTTTACAGATCTAAAAACTAACGTTTTCTTCAAAATCAATAAACAAAAATATGCATACAATTTAATTTGAACATTATTAGTTCCATATCTATCAAAGACATACAATAAAAATCATATTTTGAGATCAATCTCAGTATGTGCGAATTAATTCAGTGTAGTAGGGGTTTTTTTGCTAATTTTGAAATAACAAAGGGGGGTTTTTGCTAATAAAAATAACCCAGGTTTTTTTTTTGCAATTAGAGATAACACAGGGTAGGTTTTTGCATTTTACTCTCTCTCTCTCTCTCTCTATATATATATATATATATATATATATATATATATATATATATAAAGGGCTTTTTATAATTTCTGCCCGTTAATTTCCACCAACTTCATGTTTTGCCCTTTTTTGGATCGGGCTTTATTTTTGCCCGGTAATTGTTTTTTTTTTTAAAAATGCCCGACGGGCTTGGTCGAAGCCCAGAGTTGAGCCCGTCGGGCATTTAAAAAAAACAATTATCGGGCAAAAATTATAAGTTAGTGGAAATTAACGGGCAGAAATTATAAAAAGAGAAAATATTTTTATTTTAGACCGCACTTTGTCTAATTGCTTAGAATTAATTACCTATATCGGTCATGGAGTTAGATAAAATTTATGAAGAAAATATATGTGTGGCTAATTCTGTGTTAAACGCCTCTCGATGGTTTTCTTCCTTAATTAACAAGACTTTTTTACTTGCTTACTGATTTACCCCTGTCAACATCAAAACCTCCTCTACGCTGCCGTCGCCACCACCACCTCCCCTCCCTTGTTTGATTGACCCATTTCATCAAACACCTCAACTGCAAAACCGAAAAAGAGAATTTCAAAGAGAAATGGCACTAGCCGAAGCAAGGGCTTCTTGGCAGAGAACGACCAACCGATGCTTGGTCTAAGAAGACGCCATCTGTCCCTTTTAACCGAATCCCTTCGTATACTAATTTATCCCCAAATTCAAAGTGGTGGCTATAAATGCCATCAAATTACGCCTGTCAACAACAAGTTTTCATCGACAAACAATTAAATTCCTCTGATGGTGATATGGAAAACTGCCAAATGAACGAAAGCTCACCGGATTTGGAGTCTTTGGTTCATGATCCGAGTAAAAATTATGCAACTTGCAACAAAAATTTGGATACATCATTCTGAATTATATCTCTTACACCCGGAGTAGGAAATGAACCAGGGTTGCGCTGTTTATCATGAAGGAACCATTGTCGAATCATCGGTTGCGATCGAGTGGTTGAAGGCCGACGGTCTTTGTAAAACCTGGTGGAATACCCGACGATATCACGGTCAAAACGAGGTACTTTTAGAATTTATGTTCTTAAGAAATTAATACGGAAGCATGTTGGGCCTCATATGGTCGTAATGGACTAATTCCGTTATTTATGGGGTCTAAAATAAAAATATTTTCTCTTTTTATAATTTCTGCCCGTTAATTTCCACTAACTTATAATTTTTGCCCGGTAATTATTTTTTTTAAATGCCCGACGGGCTCAACTCTGGGCTTCGACCAAGCCCGTCGGGCATTTGAAAAACAAAAAAAAACAATTATCGGGCAAAAATAAAGCCCGGTCCAAAAAAGGGCAAAACATGAAGTTGGTGGAAATTAACGGGCATAAATTATAAAAAGCCCATATATAAAACAGCAGGTTAGTCTTCGAGTTATATACTTAAGCTTACATACCCCTCTATATAATACAAATAAGGGATAAAAGCATCAAACCCTCTTACCTATACGCGTTTTTGTGACTTTTCCTTAAACAAATTTAATAAGCACTTCCCCCCTAAATTATGCATTTTTTGTGCGATTTGCCCCTCAATGTATTTCCAGCCATTTTTGGGCCATAATATTTCCCCTTACCCGACTGATATTCGTTGTACTAGATGTATTTTAGTTGTTGATGACAAAAGTAGGGAAAAATCACCTCGAATGACCAAAATGGTCGGGAACGTGATTTGCCCCTTCAGTGTATTTCGACAATTTTTGGCCCAAATATTCTCCCTACCCGACTCATACGTGTTGTACTAGATGTATTTTTGTAGTTGCTGATAAAAAGCAGGCGAAAAAACACCTCGAACGGGGAATATTTCGGCCGAAAATGCATTGAGGGGGCAAATCGCACAAATGTGCATAGTTTAGGGGGCAAAGTGCTTATTAAATTTGTTAAAGGGACAAATCGCAAAAACGTGCATAGTTCAGAGGGCTTGATGCTTTTATCCCTACAAATAAATACATTTAGTCTTTTTAACTTAAAAGAGGGTCATGCATGCTAATTATATTAAATACATACATACACAAAAGTCCTTTTGAAACATATGCGTATGGAGAAAATATGAGATTTCTATTGAGAATACGAGAAACATATATGATTGGGGCTGTAATAACTAGTTACTACTACGATATATTAATGATTGGGGCTTTAATAACTAGTAATTAGTTGTTCCAATTTTAGACAAGTATATAACTTATATTGGCTTTCAACTATTATTTGCGGTAGGGGTGTTATGGGCCGGGGTCCCGCCGGGACGGGACCCCGGCCCATCGGGATCTTCCGGGGCGGGAGCTGCTGAAAAGCTCCCGTCCCTCCCGCCGGGAACGTTGTTCCCGGCGAAACGGGACTCCCGCCGGGACGGGAGGGATCCCGTGATCCCGGCGGACAGTTTCTTCATTTGGGGCTGGACTTTCCAGCCCTTTTTTTTTGTTGTTTTGCATAATTAAAAATGTGTGTGTGCGTGAGTATTGTGCTGTGTGTGAGAAAAAGCAAAAAGGAAGTGTGTTGTGTGTGAGAAAAAGCAAAAAGGAAGAGAGAGATGACAAAAAAAAACAAAAAGATGTCCTGAGTGGTGAGTGCTGTGCTATGCTGATAAATTAAATAGTCTTAAAATAGTCATAAGATACCATTCCCAATATCAAACAAAATTCACCTCTATCAATATAATCAAAAAACAAAGCACTACCAAAACATAAATTTAAAAGCGTAACATATAACGAAACCACTACCACCAGCAACACTTTAATGGTATGATCTTCTCCTTCTGCTGCTCGTCAACGTACTTCTGGTAGTACGCCACCAGCGCCTTCGCAATCGACTGACGGATGGCTGAGAAGTGTGTCCTCCTCCCTTCACGAGGATCTCCGATTGGACGAGCTCGATCGGGAAGCATTGGACGAATTCAGTAGGAGCGGGCGCCGCCATGGCTGTTGGTTGTTGATGATTTGCGCCGGTGAGGGGAAACCCTAATTTGAGATTTTAGGTTGGGTGCTGTGCTGTGCTGTGTTGTGTGTATGTGCGTGAGAGTGTTGTGTGTGTGTGTGTGCGTGTGGTACTGTGTGTTGGGCCTTGTTATGTGAGTGTGTGTGTCCATGTAAGGGAAAAAAAAACTAAATACCTACTATTTCCGGGATCCCGCGGGAGGTAACGGGATCCGAATCGGATCCCGTTACCTCCCGGCGGAGTCAAACCGGGAGAAAATTTTCGGTTTGACCGGGAGGGAACAGATCGGGTTTTTCCCGGCTCGGGGAAAACCCGCCGGGTCGGGTCGGATTCCAAGATCCCGACCCGGCCCAAACACCCCTAATTTGCGGATCTCGTTAAAATTTAATGGATTGGGCTTGCGTAACTATATAACGCTTTGTGATTCAGTAGGCGCCATAGCAATTCGGATTGGGTTTTTGATTCATTTAAACAGGTTTCAGGTGGAAAAAGAAAAGGAGAAAAATAAAGTTTTTTTTTTCTTTCTATTAACTAAAAGAAATAAATCATATAAGGTAACAAACCTGTGATTCAGTTCAAAACATTAGTTGTGTCTGTGTTCGATACGTATCCATTTAGTTGTCCTTCGACTTTGTCGCATGTCTTTTTTTTTTTTTTTTTTTTTAAATTTTTTTTTTGGTAAGAAAAAAGCAATCACAAGCTAGTAACATGCGAAAGGGTAGATTTTCCAAAAGAATTATTTACTTCTATTTTCTAGACTAGTTCTTCCAAGCTTGTCCGCCACTTTTTTTGCTTCTTTTGGTATTCATTTAAGAATGATCTCCCATGGGCGTCTAAATAGTTCTTGACATTCATGCGCGATTCCATTAGATGGTACGGCTGTGTCCTTGAGTTGATGATATGCCGCCAACGAATCCGGCTCGACAATAATGCGCGGGGATCTTCTTTCCTAAGCTAAAGTTAATCCCTTTTTAAGCGCTTCCAACCCCGTGTCATCAACAGTAGGTGATGAAAGTTCCATCATAAAACCCCAAACCCAACAGCCCTCGACTGTCCATAGCACCCCGCGTCGTATACTCTATTCTCCTCATGAATCATGCCTTCATCCGTATTAAGTTTTACCCATCCAACCTCCGGTTTCTTCCAACAACACATTGAGATTTTGCTTATTTGTTCCCTCCTCCCCAACTTCAAATCTTGGCTAAGCATTTTCACTTGAAACACACAAGAGTTTGTAGTATCCATACGTCCCTTAAACACTTTCTTGTTCCTATTTTTCCAAATCACCCAAAGCCTGGCTGCAAACACGAAACTCCAATCTTCTTTACTCCCAAATTGACATGCCATATTCTTGCTCTCCAGCATGCCTTTCAGCGAAATCTCGTCCGGGCAACTCTCAAAAGCGGCAAGGCTGTCATGCGCAACTAAACAAGACCACAACCGCCGAGTCATCCTTCAACTTCGAAGCATGTGTATCGCGTCCTCCACCCTTCTGTGCAAATTGGGCGCATCAACCATTGGAATATCCCGCGCCTTGCGTACCATGTTTGTAGCCAAACGGTCTTGCACAACGAGCCACAAAAAGTGCAAGATTTTATTGCTCAAATCCAACTTCCAAACCCAATTGACTTCCGTATCAAACTGTTGCACCTCTGAATAATGCGCCACAAACGTTTTATAAGCGGACTGACACTTAAATTCGCCATTGGAGTTTTCACCCCACAAAACATTATCTTCGGCCTCATTAAGAACCACTTGCTTTAGCATGATTTCGGCCATTAGTTAAGCAGGAAAGTCGAATCAAGTTCGTCAATACGCCACCCCCCATCATTGTCCAAAACATCATGCAACGATAATTTAGCCTCATCCGGTTTTATTATGCACCCCTCGTCACAAAGTCTCTTTCCTTTAAGCCAATTGTCAAACTAAAACATAATCTTATGTCCATTGTCGATTTTTCACCAAAGAAAAGGCGCCATAAGTCGCGCATCGAATGAGCCCCTTCTATGTAGCACTATAGGTTGGCTTCGCTACACACTCCGTGATCCTTCCCTTGGTCAAATACTTTGCCATAATCAGTTCTCTCCATACCGTATTATCCTCGCGCATAATTCTCCACGCCAACATTGAGAGTAGTGCCTCGTTGCACACGTGCACAACCTGAATATTGAGCCCCCTTCCCGTTTTGTGCTAGTGACTTTCGGCCACCCAACAAGATGGAGCTTTTTTTTTCGTGTGATCTGACGACCATAAAAAGTCACGGTTCAAGCGATCTATTTGCGCACGCACATGCCCCAAAATTCATGACGCTTGCATATGATAGACTGGTAGTGCCGACAACACGGACTGGATGAGAGTTGTTCGACCCGCTAGGGTAAGGAGCTTTCCTTTCCATCTCGTAAACCTTTTCGTGATGCGGTCTAAAATGGTAGCAAAATCCGCTCTTGTAATCCGACCATGAATAAGGGAGACGCTATATATTTTCCTAAATTCCTTGTTTGACCAAAACCCAAAATTTTGCTAATTCTCTTTTTCATGCTCGCCCGATCTCTATTTGAGAAAAAAACTTTGGATTTATGGTTGCTAAGTTTTGACCCCGAGGAACCACAAAACCTATCAAGAACCTTTCTAATGACCTTGGCCGTGCCTTTTGTCGCGCGCCCCATCAATACGAGGTCGTCAGCGAAGAATATATGAGACGCTCCAATTGTTTTTCTCCACTTCTTCCTGAATTAAATATGCGAGGTGCTTCACGCATAGCACGAAGAGATAGGGTGAGATTGGGTCACCCTGTCTTAGTCCGCACGGATGATGGAAAGTGTTAACAAGTTTGATATTACTACATAATTAACGGATTTATTTAGGGTTGGAATGTCCTGTCCGTGGTTTAGAAGCTTTTAATATTACAAAAATATCCCTCTTTGTATTCACTGAATTTCACTCTGAATTCTCTAGTACATTGGTGTGTAGGTGTGTGTGACTCTCAATCTATCTCCCTTTCTTCTCAGCCTGTCCCCTCCTTTTATAGAGGTTTTTTAGGGACAAGTGTCGTTATGCATGTTTAAATAAATTACAAGTGTTGCAATATGGTGAGTAGATAGGATAAACTTCATATTTGCTGACTAGGCGCTGACTGGGACGAAATTTTATCTCTTCCGATGGCTTCAGGAGATTCCGATGGGTTAGCTTTTTAATTTCTTCTCTTCGATAAGTTGGATCTCTTAAGAAGGCTTAATAAGTGAGACGGGGTACTCGTCCGATGTGATTGTAGTTTGATAGCAGTCTGTTTTTATGTTGTTTTCTTCTTGATATGTGCTCCGATAGGTAGATCTGTTCTTTTTCACGTGCGGTGTGGGCTTCGATGGCTTCTTCGCTTTAGCAGTGTAATATTCTTGCGTTTATATCTTCATGACGTGTGCTCCGAGGGTTTTTGGACTTCAATAGGGTATTGTTCTCGTGCTTTGTCCTTCGGGATGAGTGTTCTGATGGCTTTTTTAGACTTCAGAGTGTTCAGTGAGGGGATGTTCTCGCATTTTCTGGGAATCGGGGTCCGTTGTGGTCCCTCTTGGCACATTGATGGATATCGGAGTCGCGCGGATCCATCGGGGTTTACTCTTTTTCCGATGCCGCGTTGATATCTTTTCTTTATTCTTCGTGACTTTCCAAGGGACGCTTTGGTGCCTCTTCGGGTGACACTTCTTACCGCTTTGGGTCTGTGACACTCGGTGGGCCTCCTCATCGGGAGTATGTGACGATAGTATCGTCCTGGGTTAACCCTATTTTTAGGGTTTAACGTTTTGGTTAATCCCCATATTTATTTTTAGGGTTAACACTAGCCCCCCAAATTTCGATCGCCATAGTAGAGGCGAGAGGAATTTTATTCCTTTCTTTTTTTGTCCTCGATGAGGAGAGAGGCTTTTTTATCTCTCTATCTCTCTCTTTTTTTTTATGGGCGCATGTATATATTACATATAAAATATAAACGTAAGGATGGAAATTACCTTTTAGCCCTCGTGAGTTTCGTCCTTAGGTGAGCAGCGTCTCCGAGTAACGGTATTATATATGTTTTTATTTTTTTATTTTTTTTACCGTTGACGGTGTAACAGACGTCCACCTGACCGTTGGTAACGGTCAAACCCCAACGGCTAGTTGGGGTGAACGTGGCTGTCCACACGTCAAACTCGGGGGTTACGTGGGGAGCTATTAACTCCCCACGACCGTTGTGGTGTTGGCTATAAATATAGCCAACACTTCCGTCTTCTTCTCACTTCTCACTTCCAAATTTCTCTTAGCAAATTCATGAGCAAATTCTCTCTATTTCTTATATCGCGATTTTTCCTTAAGTTTTTGCAAACACTTTTTGATTCTCCCTAATCAATTCAAATTGCATCTTCTACTACCGACCTTACCACTGCCGCATCGGCTTCAGGGGCCGTGGCCTTCACCTCCGCCACCGATTTACCGGCGGTTACTGGCGGCGTAACAGCGAGTGGTCCTGCTGCGGCTACTCGGAAGAGGAAGACGGGAACCTCTACGGCGGAGGAGAGCGGCGCTGCTACCTCAAAGAAGACTAGGGTTTCGAAATCAAAGAAGCCCGATACTCGCAACCTTCAGAAGGCCGAGAAGACCGCGAGTACTGCTACTCAAAGTCAGGTGCTTTCTTTGTTCAAGGATTTGGGGGCATATCAGAAGAACATGACCTTCAAGATCCCGAAGAAGGAGGAGATGGCCAACAACCCTCCGATGGGTTACCTCACTGTGTACTTTGCCCAGATGAGGTATGGCTGGCGATCGTTCATGCCTCCTTTCTTCTGCGAGGTTTTCAAGGCATGAAACGTTTGTCCAAGCCAGGTAACCCCGAATAGTTTTGCCATTTTGTGTATTTTCGTCTTTTGGTGCCAAGTGAAAGGTTTGAGCTGTACGGTGGCTCAATTCTTTTCAATTTTTGACATTGTAATTTTGCCCGGGGGTCTCCCATTTTATCACTTCCGCCATCGGGATGCCTCAAAAAATTCCACGAAGAAAATTTTGGAGGAGACCCTTAGCTCTCACAGTACTTGGAAGGACAAGTAATTCTTTGTGAAGCCTGTAGAGGGGGAGTGGGACATGCCCTTTGATTGGAGGGAGGCTGAGGCACCTATGCACTCTTTGGACTCGGAGGCGATTCTTTCTCCGATAATTTTGCAGAAATCGTTGATGGAGTCGGAGGACTTTGGCATGTTGTATGAAATGTCAAGGCTGCATCACGTAGTATTCTCCGATGCCTCCGTCTTGGAGCCTTTAGCTATGTCTTGTGAGGGGCGAACTATCTTCGGTAAGTAATTTAGGTTCAGCCTTGTTTATGTCTTCTTTCGAATGATTTTGGATCTCCCTGATTCTTATGTGTTTTGGTGCGATATAGGAGAAATTTTGGCAAAATATTTTTCGCGTAAGAGTCCCTCGGACCCACTCGTGACCGCGATGCTGTTGGGGCAGGATATCCCTGCTCCGAGTGGTCGAAAGAAGTCTAAGGCACATGCTACTTCATCGGCCCGTTCGTCAAGCGGTACTTCAGACGTTCCCAAGGAGGAGGATCCGGAGGATGAGGAGGTTAATACTCCCGAGGACGTCGATATGCATCCGACAGCAGAGGAAGAAGAAGACCATTCGCCGTTTGTTATAGGGGCAGACGATGTGATTTATGGGGTGGTCCCCCTTACTACCGTGGACCCGCGATCGGCTATGGTCTTACTATCCGGTTCGGATCCTGCTGTGGGAGGTTCTCCGAGGACTTCCGGTGGAGAGTTTGTTTTCGAGGGAGGCTTTCCCTCGGAGAGGAGTCCAATCGCGGAGGGGACGTCTTCAACGGTTGCGCCAAAGTACGTGACCATTTCCTCCGATGATCCTCTTCTCCTCCGAAGGAAGTGGAGGAACCTTCTATGTCGCCTTCAGTTGGGCCATTTTCTGTACCTTCTGTCGCCGGTAAGTTTTTGTAATTTTTGTTTAAAGTATTTTCGATATTTTCGCTTTTTGGAAAGGCTAAATTATTTCTCCCTTGCTTTCTATAGGTTACGTGGATAAGGGAAAGGCTCCGATGATTCAAGAAGAGGGGAACCTCTTTCAGGTATTCGACCATTTCCCTTGCTTTTTTTATTTCTGCTTATTCTTAATTAGTAGCTAATTTATCCGTGTCTTTGCAGGAGAGGATTTGTTAGCGCAGCTCCTCAAATCTCACTCGGGGTTATCGCAAGGTGACTCCGAGGATGTTCCGGAGATTCTCGAGGTGCAACCCGAAGAATCTTTGGACATCAAGGTCTCGCTCTCGGATTCCCTCTTGGGGATGGCGGGTCCCTCTGCTGCTGCGGGAGTTCATCGGGCATTGTTTACTAATTTTGAGACGATTGCTTCTGTCCCGATGACTCTTTCTCCTGGAGGCATTTCTTTCGGGATGCCTGTTCCAGGGGGTCCTCCTCGTTTGGAAGATTTGCACTCCTTAAAGACATTGGAGGCTGCTTTCCAGGAGGTCCTCTGCTTATTCGTTTCTTCCAACGCCACGCCCTCCGATGGCTTTCATTTCATGCAGATGTACCTAAACTGGATGGGGCTTATGTTAAGTTTTTCCCTTCTTGTTTACTTATCTTTCTTCGTAGTTTTATCCTTGTAGGAATTCTTTTTTAGATAGAAGAATTTACGCCCGCTATATTTTCTCTTTCAGGTTGGAAAGGCCAGGGAGGCGGCGACTGTGGCCGAGCGGGGGTACAATGAAGGCGGGGAGGAGGTGAAACTTCTCCAAGAGCAGGTGACGTCCCTTATCTCTAAGAGGGATGGGGACCAGATGACCATGGATGTCCTTGGGACAAGGATATTTGATTACGAGTTTCGATGGGAGGAGGATGAGAAGGAGCTGAAGAAGCAGGAGGAGCTGATGAAGAGTTTCCAGGCTTCTTATGAGAAGCTCGAGGCCTTGGAGAAAATTTCCCAGGCTAAGATCAAGCTTCTCGAGAAGGAGAAGGAGGAGGCTCAAGCAAGGGAGATGAGTCTTCAGGAACACCTAGGTCAAGCTCTTGATCGTGCGGAATCAGCAGAGGGGAAGTTGTCTGTAGCCATCTCTCCCGAGGAGTTGCAAGCAAAGGTGGATGTGGCGGTTCAATTTGCTCAAAGGAAGACGGCGCGGCAGTGTTCGGAACTCTCCGATAGACAGTCTCCTAGGCTTTTGACAAGGCATGTGCTGTGGGGGTATTTGGAGTGTGCCAAGATGGCAATGGGATTAAAGCGGCCGAGAGTTGACTTTCTGAGGACTTTTGACGTTCGCAGATTGAAGAGGCCTACCCCCGAGGAGGCATATGCTCTTATCGAGAGGCATAATACTGTGTTATCTCCTCGGGCCTCTCCCGCCCCTTCTCCGATGAGATCAACTAGTGGTTCTGGAGGGATCCTCTCACCCACTGCTCACTTACCTCCGGCGACTCTTCCCCCCGAGGGGACACCTCCTGCTACTTCGGCCTTATTTCCTCCGACCACGGGGGCATAGTCTAGGATTTTATTTTTCCTGTCTTTTATTTTTAAGATTTTCGAACTTTTAATTTCGCATTTTAGCACTTGTAGTTTATTTTTTCGCGATGGTGAATGTACTCCGAGGACTTCTCGGTTTTTATGAATGAATGGTTATTCTGTTCTTTCTTTCTTTTGTCTTTTTTTCACATTTATAGTTAACTAAAAATAAAAAAGAAGATTCCTTATTATATAAATACTGGGACCCCCTCAATTAATCTTGAGTTAATTTTCATTCTTGGCGGCCAAGTAATTTTTTCAGCAGGACGTGCCCGTTTGCATGTAATTACTTTTCTCTAAATAGAGATAGCCACTGACACGTGTCCCTGCCTATATTTTTACTTTGACAGCTCAAGCTTAAACTCGATTCTTAAGAAGAAGGTTCGGGCATATATATATATGTGGAATTTAGTGAGTATTTTTACACTTACCTAAAAAATTTCTAAGTTTTATTTTACCAAGATGTTTACCCCTCCTTTAGCAAAGCCAAATTATCTTCTTTTGCTTTTGCTCTCTTTCAGGTTAGTTTTTAACTAAGCATTTAAAAGAGTAATACGGAACTTACTTGGCAAGATGATGCCTCCTTATTATAAACACGGTGGTTCATCTTCTTCAAGGAATTCTTCTCGCAATTCCTCTTGGAATCTTTCACTGCGGCTGGGCGTCCGCCATGCATCCTATGAAGATTCAGCGGCCTTCGTGGGGAGTTCTTCGGTTAGGGCTATGCCAGGGCCTTCGTTCAAGGACTTCCATAGAATGAATCATATCAGGGAGGTATTTATGGATAGAGAATCTTACTCCCCCGCTGACCGTTCGCCGGTGTTTAATATGCTGCCTTTGAGTCCTTCTCGGATGATGGGCCGAAGGCGTGTTGGATCAGCTGTAAGTACCGAAGATGGGGGGTCTATTATGACCATTTTTACCGTATGCTTTAGATTTTGATAATTATGATATAGTTATACCCCACCCCGATCAGAGGGCATATGATCCCCCTTCGGGATATTTAACTGTTTACTGTGAGCAAATACGGTGTGGGATGCAGGTGTTTTTTAACCCTTTTCTTCAGGTCCTATTTCGATATTGGCAGATATGCCCCAACCAACTGACGCCTAATTCTTATCGTCATTTGGTGGGGTATGTTCTGTGCTGTGAACTCTTAAACCTCCCTATCGGGTGGGGGCGATATTCATCCTCCGCCCTTGTTCGGGTAGCCCTCCATTTTTTAGCCTGGCCTATCGCGATAATAGCAGAGCCTTCACGCACGTTTCCAATCATCATTCTCATCGAGGGGATTGAAGGCATACGTTCTTCTTTATCCGTCCGAAGGGCCTATCGGCTAATACGAGAGGAGTGCCTCTCCGATTGGGCTTAGGATATATCGTCCCTAATCCTAAGACATCGGTACAATAATGGGAGGTTTTGTTGGGTTCGGGGTTGTTTTTGGGTTCCTACGATGTAACGCCCCAAAAAATAGGAAGAAAAAATAAATTTATACTTTAGTCCTTGAACTTTTGAAAATTTCTATTTTTGACCCTAAATGTTTAGAAAAAGTTGCATTGTAGTCCCTAAATTTAAAAGATAGTCTTTTATTATTTTTATAGGTCTCTAATCCTAAAGAATA
Source organism: Linaria vulgaris (assembly GCA_948329865.1). Lineage (NCBI taxonomy): Eukaryota > Viridiplantae > Streptophyta > Magnoliopsida > Lamiales > Plantaginaceae > Linaria > Linaria vulgaris. The sequence goes on along the minus strand of OX415249.1, from coordinate 145,205,260 downwards.
TATTTTAATTTCAAATATTAACCAAGTTGATTGAATTACCTAGAAAAATTACAAAGAAATCTAATTTTTCCTATTTGAATTTTTATTATAAATAATTGAGGGACTTGATATGCAATTAACCAATTGATGATGTAAGCCATGACATCTTTTTGATGAGGTAAGCCATGACATCATTTGAGTATGATTAAATTCAGATTTTTGTAATTTAATATAAAATAATCAAAGTGAGACCTCAATTTAAATTATTTTAAGATGATTTTTGCCTATAAATAATAGTCTTTCTTCCAACAATTTTCACACCCAAAATCATTTCGTTTTTTCCTTCTTTCTTCCCATGAATCTCTAAGTTAGTGAGTCTACTTTCAAGAAAAATTCATCCCAAGTTCTCATTTCATCAATTTCTACCCGAAAATACCCCAAAACTTTTATTACGCAGGAATTATCCATTCGGCCATGCACCTTAGAAAAATCATAACTAATTGTATAAATATCCTTTTTGAGCAAGGCCAATGGCCGCATTTTCCTCATGATGTCTTCTAACTTTCATATGAAGAAATGTTTTCCAAATAATGCGATTTAGAAGGTCAAAATTCCTAAACCGTAGACTGCTGTCTGAAAATTCGAAAATAAGTGTTTTCAAGAATTATTTAGCATAGCAAACCTTTGGATTTTCCTTCCCGTTCGGGTAAACATGTTCCTAGTGATGTCAGGGATCAGTTGCCAAAACGTATTTTGAAACAAAGTTCATTTGATGTCCGGTCAAAGGTAAACTCGAAACTACGACGATTTTCAGCTTATTTTACGATTGAAAATAATCATCATAATTCCATGATTGATCACTCATGACCCTTATAAGATATAACAATCATTAGAATCACTTTAATATGATTTGTATTCACGAATTAATATTTTTAGGGTTTTTCAATAGTATATAAATAGTATATTTATCATGTTTAACATATCCTTACATAAGTTTAATAAGATTATCATATATACTTTTGAGATCTAATCCTCTTATATGATTATGCATCAAATTGGATAGTTAATTAAGTTTTACTATTTACCGTAACTTGTCATCGAAATGACTCTAACGTGAATACTCACAGTCATAAGATTGAACATATGGTTGTTTAAGATAATTTTGAGATATTAATAAGGTTATTAATTGATATTTAACTTAACCTTACGTTTGTCAATTCATCATCTAAGATTTTCATGTTTAGAGTAATAACATAAATTAAGCTTATGTGTAATTTACTAATATTTACATTGTAACTAGCATTCTTAACCAGAACGTTCTCAATTTCATCAACATGAGGATTGAAGAAAAATACTAATATTTATTGTGGTGAATTATAAATTCAGTTGATTAATATTATTTGAATTTGTTAAAGGTTTGACGAACTAATCAATGCCATCAAAGTTCTCCGTATGAATTAAGGTGAGGTTCCATTCCTGTTTTGGTTTAGCCCCTTTGGCATCCGGCCCTGAGGAACTTGGACAGAAAAGCCACTACTCCGATACCAAACCTCGAACAACCTATATTTCATCATAATCCTGTTTTGCGTCTCATCCCATAACATGATTTTCCTATCGTTAAATTGTATTCCATCATTTATTATTTATCATATTGATTCATAATCATGGTAATTTTCTGATATTTTAATCTTATGTTGGTTCTTGAACTGTGCAAAGAGCAACGAACTATGTTCGGGACATGTAGCTCAATGAGCAACGGATATTATCCGGTTTACAAGTTTATTTGTTTATCTATTATACCCATTGGGACGCCTTTGAGAAGTTGGGCCCAGGGATTGAGTCGAATTACTGCCGGGCAGTAAGTACTGTCGGTTTAAGTATTTTCGCTTGATACCCATCTATCTAGGCGCCGCTTGCAGTCAGGAGTTGGCTGTAACCCGCGTGCTGGATCGACATGTACTCGAGCATGTCTCTTGATTGTTTGCGAGGTCGCTCCTCGTCGGGAGGTATAAGGTAGAATATTAGAAGTCATAAGGTTGGATTTGTTTATTGTTAAGCACAAGTTCATTAACTATGCTAAGAAAATTCCAGTTCCATTGCTACATCAAATTGTCTAGTTGAACTGTTTCTACCGGTAAGATCACTCCTCGAAATGTATTTATTAAATCACAGTAAATTCTTGCATTGCCAGTTCTTTTATATGAATCTCACTAAGTCATTAAAGACTTATTCCTCATTTCTTTTGTCCATTCCTCAGGATAAAATCAACATGGCAGCATGGATCAAGTGAATAATTGTTCAAGCCTGCATTTTGGAATATTCGTGTTTTGTCACTAGTGCATAATCATTAAAATAGTCACATTATTTGTAATACAAGACTTCCGCTGTATATATATCAAAACATATTTTATAAAATGTGTATGGTTTTGATCCTGAACAAGTGAGACCCCTTCCTATGAGTTGCGCTTTAGTCTGAGTTGGATAAAGTGACTGATCACCACCGAACCAACTCGGACCAGAGCATGGCTCGTGGGACGCGGTCGTCACAGTATGGTATCAGAGCCATTGGTTAAAAAAAAATTGGACAAACTTTAATCACTAAAATATGTTTTCACTAAAATATTCATATAGATTAAACATATATTTTACATCAAACACTGATCAACATAAAAGAGTTACAATCCGAGTGTCGTATCTACATCTAAAGCACGTTTCTTACCACGACTATTGTCACTACTTGTCTACCATTGAATTTGTGACAAAATAGGATCTACTTTTGGTACATATGCTTTAAATTTGTCAATCAATTCATTTGCAGTATGTGCAGAGATGAAAATTTCACGAGCCGACGGCTTCATAAACTCCTGCTCCACACAATGATCTAGAAAAGACAACCACCTGTCGTAGAAACCATTCACATTATACAACCCTATAGGTTTCTGATGCCTTTTTAATTGAGCCCATGAAGCTATGCAAGGAATCTCTTCTAGTGTTCCTAAGCCCCCACGTAATACTACAAATGCATCAGAATTATACAACATAGTCGCTATTCTTTCGTGCATGCTAGGTACAATTAGCTCTTCACCTATGATTGGACCATCGTGATTCATGTTCGCTAAGGCTTTCGGTATGATTCCTAACACTTTACCACCTATAGAAAATGCACTTTTTGCTATACACTCCATTAGCCCTAAACTTCCTCCTCAGTAGACTAGCTTTATGTTTCTCCTTGCCAATGTGTTCCCCAGACTACTTGCTACCTCTAGAAACTCTTTATCCTTTCCGAAACTAGACCCACAAAATACACAAATGGATTTTATTTCTCGAATTGAAGATTTTTCCATCTCAAAATTCTTTTTTCTCCCTGATAATGTGGTATGTATTAATGTGTGAACTTCGACATCATAAAACCGCTATTTATAAGAAAACATAGTAGGCGTACCGAGGAAGCTTTTGAAACAATAATAATACAACATCTTCAAAAATAATAATGAATTAAACAGCATCACCAACAATCCATCCTTTATGAATAGCTTCTCCTACAATCCATCTTTTATGATATGACATTTACCAATCTAAGAAAACGCATTCATATCGTTGTACCCCATCATCTATTATTTGTGATATTAAAGATAATATATATATATGTGTGTGTGTGTGTGTGTATAGATAAGACCGTCTAAGTTTTCTTGTACTGAAAAACTAAATAGTTGCATAATTCTTAAAATACGTGCATGCACTTATAAGGAAAAGTTATGTTACCTTATTTTCCTCATGTGTTTTGTCAAGATATCCATGTTTATTCATTTGAATATAAAAATTTCAAAATAATAATACTATCAACAATAATAATAAATCACAAAAACTTCTAAGTTATGTTCCAATTAAATTGCCCGTGTTCTTTGTGGTAGTTATTTAAATAAATATTAATTAGCATAATTTATCGACAAAAAAAAATGGATTAAAATTTTTGGTGCTCAAAATTATAAGAATATTAAAGATTTTTCTAATTGCACTATATTATGATCGTTAGTTAAATTTTTTTTAACTAACATATTTTTCACAAACAAGTCACATACTTCTAATCATAAATTTTCGTCCCAATCATCACACCATTCAAATCATTAAAAAAAAAACCCAACGGTTATAAACGGCTATAATAGCCTTACCTCCTTCTATAAATACATCATTTTTATACTACAAAACACACACTCATCTTCATCTATCTTCTCTCTACCAAAAATGGATCATTTGGTTCAAGTAATCCTTGTTGTAATTTTTATTATTTTTATTTTTATTTTTCTTCTAAATGATGAAGAAAACATCATTTGAATTTGCTATTGTAATTTTAGGATTCGCAATACCTTTTCTAGTTCTTGCTCTTGGTATGAGTTTACTACTATTATGTAAGTTCAATTGAATTATTGCATCTTGGATAATAAGACATTTATTTGGGTAGTCTTCTTTTACCTATATAGTTGTTATAATGTGTGAAACGTAAAAAAAAAAAAAAAACTACTAAACTCTCGGTTATTATTAGATAAGAATCATAAGAGTTTAATTTTCTTCTTCCGAGAAAATGGATTTACGACTTTCTATGGTGTTAAGTGTTAGTCCTTAAGGATAAAATTAATCTAGATAACGGTTAGAAATACTTCTCTTTTGGGATACATTAGTCTTGTTCAAAAAAAAAAAAAGGATAGACTTTTAGGTGTCAATTACAAAGAGATATTCACTTTAGATTATAGATTGACTATCCGATCTAGTTAATGAACTCTTTGGATTTGCCTAAGATCTTTGGAATTCATTTATTTCTTTCCGGGCTGGCTTGCTTTGGTTTATAAGTTTGTAGGGGACACAAGACTAACAATTTGGAGGTGAAATCGTAATCCTTTATCTTCACAACAATTCCAGTAAGAATCTGGGGACCAGATTCCTTTAAGGAGGGGGGATTGTAACTCCCCAAAAACTAGGAAGAAAAAATAAATTTATACTTTAGTCCTTGAACTTTTGAAAATTTCTATTTTTGACCCTAAATGTTTAGAAAAAGTTGCATTGTAGTCCCTAATTTAAAAGATAGTCTTTTATTATTTCTATAGGTCTCTAATCCTAAAGAATATATTTTAATTTCAAATATTAACCAAGTTGATTGAATTACCTAGAAAAATTACAAAGAAATCTAATTTTTCCTATTTGAATTTTTATTATAAATAATTGAGGGACTTGATATGCAATTAACCAATTGATGATGTAAGCCATGACATCTTTTTGATGAGGTAAGCCATGACAACATTTGAGTATGATTAAATTCAGATTTTTGTAATTTAATATAAAATAATCAAAGTGGGACCTTAATTTAAATTATTTTAACATGATGTTTGCCTATAAATACTAGTCTTTCTTCCAACAATTTTCACACCCAAAATCATTTCGTTTTTTCCTTCTTTCTTCCCATGAATCTCTAAGTTAGTGAGTCTACTTTCAAGAAAAATTCATCCCAAGTTCTCATTTCATCAATTTCTACCCGAAAATACCCCAAAACTTTTATTACGCAGAAATTATCCATTCGGCCCTGCACCTTAGAAAAATCATAACTAATTGTAGAAATATCCTTTTTGAGCAAGGCCAACGGCCGAATTTTCCTCATGATGTCTTCTAACTTTCATATGAATAAATGTTTGTCAAATAATGCGATTTAGAAGGTCAAAATTCCTAAACCGTAGACTGCTGTCTGAAAATCCGAAAATAGGTGTTTTCAAGAATTATTTAGCATAGCAAACCTTTGGATTTTCCTTCCCGTTTGGGTAAACATGTTCCTAGTGATGTTAGGGACCAGTTGCCAAAAACTATTTTGAAACAAAGTTCATTTGATGTCCGGTCAAAGGTAAACTCGAAACTACGACGATTTTCAGCTTATTTTACGATTGAAAATAATCATTATAATTCCATGATTGATCACTCATGACCCTTATAAGATATAACAATCATTAGAATCACTTTAATATGATTTGTATTCACGAATTAATATTTTTAAGATTTTTCAATAGTATATAAATAGTATATTTATCATGTTTAACATATCCTTACATAAGTTTAATAAGATTATCATATATACTTTTGAGATCTAATCCTCTTATAGGATTATGCATCAAATTGGATAGTTAATCAAATTTTACTATTTACCGTAACTTGTCATCGAAATGACTCTAACGTGAATACTCACAGTCATAAGATTGAACATATGGTTGTTTAAGATAATTTTGAGATATTAATAAGGTTATTAATTGATATTTAACTTAACCTCACGTTTGTCAATTCATCATCTAAGATTTTCATGTTTAGAGTAATAACATAAATTAAGCTTATGTGTAATTTACTAATATTTACATTGTAACTAGCATTCTTAACCAGAACGTTCTCAATTTCATCAACATGAGGATTGAAGAAAAATACTAATATTTATTGTGGTGAATTATAAATTCAGTTGATTAATATTATTTGAATTTGTTAAAGGTTTGACGAACTAATAAACGCCATCAAAGTTCTCCGTATGAATTAAGGTGAGGTTCCATTCCTGTTTTGTTTTAGCCCCTTTGGCATCCGGCCCTGAGGAACTTGGACAGAAAAGCCACTACTCCGATACCAAACCTCGAACAACCTATATTTCATCATAATCCTGTTTTGCGTCTCATCCCATAACATGATTTTCCTATCGTTAAATTGTATTCCATCATTTATTATTTATCATATTGATTCATAATCATGGTAATTTTCTGATATTTTAATCTTATGTTGGTTCTTGAACTGTGCAAAGAGCAACGAACTATGTTCGGGACATGTAGCTCAATGAGCAACGGATATTATCCGGTTTACAAGTTTATTTGTTTATCTGTTATACTCATTGGGACGCCTTTGGGAAGTTGGGCCCAGGGATTGAGTCGAATTACTGCCGGCCAGTAAGGACTGTCGGTTTAAGTAATTTCGCTTGATACCCATCTATCTAGGCGCCGCTTGCAGTCAGGAGTTGGCTGTAACCCGCATGCTGGATCGACATGTACTCGAGCATGTCTCTTGATTGTTTGCGAGGTCGCTCCTCGTCGGGAGGTATAAGGTAGAATATTAGAAGTCATAAGGTTGGATTTGTTTATTGTTAAGCACAAGTTCATTAACTATGCTAAGAAAATTCCAGTTCCATTGCTACATCAAATTGTCTAGTTGAACTGTTTCTACCGGTAAGATCACTCCTCGAAATGTATTTATTAAATCACAGTAAATTCTTAGATTGCCAGTTCTTTTATATGAATCTCACTAAGTCATTAAAGACTTATTCCTCGTTTCTTCTGTCCATTCCTCAGGATAAAATCAACATGGCAGCATGGATCAAGTGAATAATTGTTCAAGCCTGCATTTTGGAATATTTGTGTTTTGTCACTAGTGCATAATTATTAAAATAGTCACATTATTTTTAATACAAGACTTCCGCTGTATATATATCAAAACATATTTTATAAAATGTGTATGGTTTTGATCCTGAACAAGTGAGACCCCTTCATATGAGTTGCGCTTCAGTCTGAGTTGGATAAAGTGACTGATCACCACCGAACCAACTCGGACCAGAGCATGGCTCGTGGGGCGCGGTCGTCACATACGACATCAACGGTTTGCTAGATCTTCCAGAGTCTATAGTCCTCGCAGGCCTTCAAGAGGGGGTGGAGATTTTTAATCTCTCTCATCAACCCCTTCATAACAACTTCTTTTTTCGTAAGTTCTTCTCTTTTGTCTTCTATTTAAGATATTCTTCCATGATTCGGGCTTATAATATACTTGTGCTCTTGACAAGTGCGGAAATGGAAATGTTTGCCATTAAGCCTTTTGACAAGGATTTTTTATGGCAAATACCGAATGATGGCTATGCCCTTTTCCGAGGATGAGGGCTCTTACCATTCAAATTTTGAGGTAGTAGCAAGTTTTTCTTCGGAAGAAAGGGATCAAGAGGTTTTGCCAATCGCAGCCCCCACTTAATCCAATAGAACTTAGGGTGCCTGAGGGTCCGATGGCTGCCACTTTTCGGATGGATCCCTCTACACCCCCTTTGATGGTGTGGTCTTCTCCCGAGGGAGATATTTTTGACATGATCAACGGGGTAGAGGAGGGTCTTCCCTCTCCTACCCCCGAGGGGTTCCATCCCCTCGGGGAAGGTTCCGGTTACGTGGGCTCCACACCTCTTGAGGGGAATCCTATTCCTGAGGGGTCCCAGCCCTTCGGGGAGGGCGATGGTTCTGTTCCCCCGGCTACGTCAGCCGCAAACTTTTGCAGGAACTATCTAAGTGGTTTGCTGAACATGTTAGATTGTGAGTTAATGAAAACTCTCCCCTTATCCAGTCTTCAGGATTTGGCCTGCAAGAATTTATGCGAGGTACAATATTTGTTTATTCATATAATACTAACTTTGACGCCTTCGTTGTGGTAATAGGCTTTCTTGGTGCAGATTTATATGGTGCTAAACGCCATTGGTTCCCGAGGGAATTCTTCCTCCGATACAGGCTTGGTGTATCGTCGTCGGGATGAGTTGGAGAGGGGTCTACTGGAGGCCCATGAGGAGTTATCCCGTCTTAAGGCGAACCGTGAGTCTTCTCATGAAATTCACGGTGAGATGTTACAACGTGAAAAGAATAAGTCATGGGAGCTGGAGCGCCAGTTGGTTTTAGAAAAGGCTCGGGTATTAGGTTTAGAAGAGTAGATGGGAGACCTAAGGGACCAAATCCGCTTTTTCGATGAGCAATTGCTGCGTGCTACGAGAGAAAGGGACGCGACCAATCAGAGGGTGCTAGAGGTGTCCTGCACTCACGAGGTAGAAGTGGTGATGGCCAAAGTTAAGGCTGTTTTGGACATAGAGGGTTCGCCCGCTCTTCGTGAGTCCTTTCAAAGAGAGATGCGTGACTTAGTCCGCATCAGATATCGGTTATGCCAGGGTGCTGTGCGAGTTTTTCCAGGATTTCCCTCGGGACTGGTGATTCCTGAACTTAACATTCGTCAAGTTCTTCCAGAAGTTCATCCGTTGGTTCCTTAAGACTTTGTGGTTCCAACGGTGGTGATTGATGACCCTGTGAACTTGTCCGAGGAGCAGCGGTGCCGCCTTATCAGGGAGGGAAAGCGCCCGGTGGAGGAGGATTAGTGTATATAGGGTTTGTTTTAAGGGTATAAGGACCTTTGTATAGGGTATGGTATAATGTACCTAGGAGAGTTTGTTTTGTAATAGATGGTCCCATGGGACTGGGTTGCTTAGATGACCACGTGTAGGGTCATTATTTTAACACGTAACCATTTTTCCCCATTTTTTTTGTGTAGAAACCATCTATATAAAACAACTCTTTTATTTATGTACAAATTTCTACTTTACATTAAGCATAATACTTTCTAAGGTTAAGAGCATTCCAAGTATTGTGGAGTATTGCGCCTTCGGAGTTGGCAAGCTGATATGTTGCCGGTCCGATGATTCTCGCGATTTTGTAGGGTCCTTCCCATCGGGGATCAAGCTTTCTTACGTTCTTCGAAGCTCTGACTCTTTTCAGTACTAGGTCTCCAACTTGGAAAGCCCTAGATTTTACCTTGATGTTGTAGTACCGTGACATCCAGGCCTTGTATTCCTCTATTCGGACAACGGCTTGGGCTCTCCTTTCTTTGAGAAGATCAAGGACAAGGGATAAATTGGAGCTATTAGCCACTTCTTCATATTCCCGGACTCGCCAGCTCTCCATAACAACTTCCGGGGGCACGATGGCCTCGCTGCCGTATGCCAGGCTATAGGGAGTCTCGCCTGTTGAAGTCCTTTGCATGGTCCGATAGGCCCACATGATGCCAGGTATCTCCTCGACCCATTTGGCTTTGTGCCAATCCAGTCTAGCCTTTATGTTTTTCAGGAGGGTTTGGTTAGTCCTCTCCACTTGGCCATTTGCTTGGGGATATCCAACGAAGCGAAACGGTGCTTGAATTCCCAATGGCTACACCAATATTCTAACTCTTTACTTGTAAACTGGAGTCCGTTATCACTCACAAGACTCCGACGAATGCCGAATCGGCACATGATGTTCCTCCATAGGAAATTAATGACCGCACCTGCTGTAACTCGGGCTAGGGGTTCTGCCTCTACCCATTTGGTGAAGTAATCCACCACTACTAGCAGAAATTTCTTTTGCCCGGCGTCGGGAATAAGGGTCCTACTATATCGATGCCCCATCTGGCAAAGTGGCATGGTGTGAGGTTAGGATCCCATGGTGCCGCTGGTTGGTAGGTCCTCGGGGCGTAAGCCTGGCATGGCCTGCACTTTTTGGCGTGTTCTTTGCAATCTCTGGCCATCGTGGGCCAGTAGTAGCCTTGCCGAATCAAGTGCCCGACCATGACTTCACCTCTGGTATGGCTTCCACAAGTTCCTTCGTGAATTTTCGATAGGACTTGTTGTGCCTCTTCCTCATTTAGGCATCGGGTATGCAGATAAGAGTAAGTTCTTCGAAATAGTACCCCATCCTTAAGAAAGTACCGTATGGTTTTCTTAGACATAATCCATTGTACATATTTGTCCTTGGAATAAACTTCGGGATCTTGCAGATAGGCCTTGATGGAGGTTATCCAACTCATCGGGGAGTCCGCCGCAGTGTTCACTCCTTTGCTTTCTGCTTTTTCTGACTCGCCCACATGAAGGAGAGTGATTCTTCGGGTGTGGATGGTGGTTGTTTGGGTAGCCATTTTAGACAGGGCGTCCGATTCATGGTTTTCCTCTCGGGGAATCTAGATGACGCTGTACTCATCAAACCATCCTTGCCTCTGGTAGACTACCCGAAGGTAATCTCGCATTCTTTCTTCTTTGGCCTCATAAGAGCCGTTGACTTGTTGAACGATTTGCTGGGAATCGCTGTGGATAAGTATCCTTTTTATCCCGCCTTCTTGCGCTAGTCTCATTCCGATGAGAAGGGCTTCATATTCGGCTTCGTTATTTGATAGAGGATAGTCAATTCTGACCGCGAAGTGGAGCATTTCCTCTTAAACTTCCTTATTTACTAGGACTACTCCCGCTCCCCCATGGGTACTTACAGAGGATCCATCCACGTAGGCGTGCCATAGGGGCGTCTTATCTTTCGCTCCGATGCCCGCTAGTTCCGTCACAAAGTTCGCCAAGACTTGCGCTTTGATAGAGGGACTCAGAGCATAGGATATATCATACTCCGTAAGTTCTATTGCCCACTTTATCAATCTCCCCGATGTCTTGGGTTTATTGAGAATCGCTCGTAATGTATGTTTGGTCAGAACAGTGATCGGATGGGAAAGGAAATATGGGCGCAGTTTTCGTGCCATAGTAATCAAAGTCAAGACAAGTTTCTCGATTAAGATGTACCTGGTTTCAGCTCCGAGGAGAGTCTTACTAACGTAGTACATGGGATGATGCTCTTTGTCTTTCTCTTTGACTAATACGGCGCCGACGGCTTCCTCTCCGACGGATAAGTAGACGAAAAGCTCTTCTTGGGGTGATGGTTTTACCAGCAAGGGCGGTTTCACGATGTAATTTTTTAGCTCCCTCAGAGCCTCTTCGCATTGTGCCATCCACTGGAACTCTTTGATGTTTCTGAGTACCTTAAAAAAGGGGAGTCCCTTTTTCGCCGATTTAGAAACAAATCGGCTCAAGGAGGCCATTCGACTGGTCAATTTTTGATGGGGGAAGGAGTTATTCTTTTATCAGTGGTGTCTGGCCTTCCCGAAGGTCGCATATCATGTATTTCTCCAAATACCCCAATTTTAATAATCTTCAGATCTCTTTTTGTAACTAGATGCAGTCATTGGTACGATGTCCGTATGTGCGGTGATACATGCAGTGCTTGTTGGTATGTTTGAGTCGTTCGGGGTTTTGGGCTTCTAGGGGCCAATACATTGCCCTATCATGTTCCATGATCTCCAAGACTTCTTCGAGCTTGATAGACATGAGGGGCAGCGGTACCGGGTTAAGTGTCATGATAAGCTTGGGAAATACTCATCATTATCATGCTTTTACACTTGTTTACTTGATTATTCTTGATAGTTTTGTGGTATTTTTATGTTTGTTTTCATGTTTAGTAGATTCACCGACACCTGTGTAGATTGAGTTATGTTCATCAAATGTGAAAGTAGATTCCTTTGCGAATAAGTTGCACAAAGGTTTTGTGACTTGAGAATTTTTTTTGATGAAACGTCTGTAAAATCCTGCATGTCCAAGAAAACTACGAATACCTTTTACTGATGTAGGAAGTGGAAGTTTTTCGATTACCTCAATCTTGGCTCAATCAACTTGAATGCCTCTGGCAGATATATGGTGTCCTAAGACAATTCCTTCTTGTACCATGAAGTGACACTTTTCCCAGTTCAAGATCAAGTTTGTTTCTTCACATCTCTTCAAGACTAAAGACAAGTTAGTCAAACAGTCATCAAATGACATACCAAAGACAGAAAAATCGTCCATGAAAACCTCAATGAATTTTTCCACCATGTCACAAAAATAGACATCATGCACATTCGAAAAGTAGCATGGGCATTACATAGACCAAAAGGCATTCTTCTAAATGCAAATGTACAATATGGGTAAGTGAAAGTTGTTTTTTCTTGATCATCATGTACAATGGGTATTTGGTTATATCCAGAATAACCATCAAGAAAACAGTAATAAGGGTGACCTGCAAGTCGATCCAACATTTGATCAATGAAGGGTAAAGGAAAATGATCTTTGCAGGTTACCTTATTTAGTTTTCCATAGTCAATACACCCTTCATCCAGTGTTTGTTCTTGTGGTAATATCTTCATTGTTTTCATTCTTCACTACAGTCATTCCTCCTTTCTTGGGCACAACATGTATTGGACTCACCCGTGAGCTATCCTAATTTGGGTAAATAATTCCAGCATCTAGAAGTTTTAATACTTCAGCCTTTACCACTTCCTTCATATTGGGATTCAGACGGCGTCGATGTTCGACAGTTGGCTTGTAGTTCTAATGTTCTGTCCAGTTTAATTATATTAAATATATTATTTTGCCTTTATTCTTAAACTCACCTAGTTCCACGAGTTGTAGTTATCTGTGATTTTTTCAAAGTATTAAGGAACGTGCAGATCACTGCTTGGAACGAAGGGATAAAAGCCGAAGATATTCAAAGGATCTTGAAGATAAGAGTTGAAGATCTTATGAAGATAACAACAAAGAAGATTTTGGGATTATCCAAGTGAAAATAGAGCAATCAACAACTCGTGTCTATCACGCCATGGTTCAAGGACGATCAAATTCTATAAAGAGACGTGCTCGACATCAAGAACAAGGACAAGACTATAATTAAGTTTTGAAAGAGTATAAGTAATTCTTGTATTGTATTGCTCTTATTTTAGTGAGTTTATCTAGCTAAACTATAGCTCATAGATTAGTTAGTGTTAGGATTGGGTTCCTTGTTCAGTTGTATTTGGTAAATCATTGAATTAACGTTTAGTGATTATTTGGCCGTAAGGCTCGGCAGGTTATATTCATATAACCTGCTTAAAATTCATCGCACCGTGTTCTTTATTCCGCTGCATTATTACTCTACAACGACTGTTGGGACAACACCTAATGCGATCGGTGTTGACACAACATTCAGTGTACATACAATGTGTGAATCAAACAAAAGGGTACCAATCTCGATCCATACATTTACAGATGACAATGAAAATTTATTTTAGTTAAGTTCGATTACCTAGTAAGTCATCTTTCATTCAAAAGTGAAATATTGTGTTCAGATTATGTCTAGCCTCATTCTCTCTATACAAAAGTTGTTCTTACTTTTACACCAACTTTAGGTCTCACACATGACACTACAAAATTTTCGGTCGGGACGGGCCGGACGACATTGCTTCGGTCGGAAATACTTTCCCGACAGAAGTTCGGTCGGCCCGGGCTTTTCCCGACCGGCTTTCCCGACCGAACATCGGTGGGGAACAGTCCCGAGTTGGCCGGGAGAAAATATCTCGACCGACAGTCGGTCGGGAATTGGTTTTCAAAAAATCCGACCGATTCCCGATCAAAAATCTCCTAATTTATTTCCCGATCGACAATCGGTCGGCAATACTGTGACGTATTCCCGACCGATTTTCGGTCGGGAATATTTACGTGTAATCCCGACCGTAGTCCGGTCGGGAATTATGTTCATATTATTCCCGACCGAAAATTGGTCGGGAATAATATTCATAGTATTCCCGACCGCACTTCGATCGGAGATAATATTTATATTATTCCCGAACGATTTTCGGTCGGGAATAAAACTCATCAGAATAAAAAAATAATATTCCGGTAATATTTACCGGATTTTTTTTTTTTTACTATTTTGAAATATCTTAAAACATTCTTTAGCTTTTTTGTGTTTTAGATGGGCAAATAAATTTGGGATTCATTTCTCAATCTAAAACACAAAAAAATTAAATAAGTGTTTGATTATTTAAAAGTTGAAGAAAGTAGTGAAAAATTTATCTTTGAAGTTGAAAGAAAAAAGTGTTTGAAGATGAAAGAATAATTTGTGTTTGTAGAAAAAAAGTTTTGAAATGAAGAGAAAGTTGAAGAAAAAATGTAAAGGAGAAGAAAAAATGAGGAGAATAATGAAGTGTATTTATAAAAAAAGTTAAGAAAATTTGAATTTTCGGCAAATTTGAATTTCCCACCGAGTCTCGGCAATATTTTCGAGTATTCCCGACCGATTTTCGGTCGGGAAAGTTCAAAATTTTGCCAACCCGCCAAATTTTCAAAAATTGCCGACCGACTTTCGGTCGGCAATACTTTCCTGCCCAGAAACGCGGCCAATGCCGACCGCATTTCGGTCGGGAATAAGTTTAAATATTATTCCCGACCGATTTTCGGTCGGGAATAAGTTTGAATATTATTCCCGACCGATTTTCTGTCAATAATAAGTGTCAATGCTGACCGAAAATCGGTCGGAAATGGCGTTGAATTTTTTCTTGACCGAAAATTGGTCGGGAAAAATACACTTTTATTTTTTTTTCAATCTTTTGGAAAAACTTGATGTGCTTGATAAGTATAACTATAGAATCTCACTAAATACATGAATTGCACTAATAGTTAATTAGTTTAATGTACTTTTAATTATGAAATTAGTATATATTATCGGAATATAAGTTAAGATAGTTTGGAGTTATACATATATTAATCATACATAGTATAAAGGAGTATTCACAATTGGCGATTAACATTTATTACAAACGTTAGTATAGAGAGGCTAATTGTGATATATATATTAACATATGTTTAACATAATCGTAAGTAGTTACATTATTAACAGCTACATATACCAATCTATTTATAAGTGACAATATGAATCGACGCTTCAAACGATTCATCAACGTGCAACTAAATTTATTTTTTTTGACATTTTTAGTAATATATAACTAATATTGATGTACTTGATCATTAAATCAACGATTTATCTAAAATGGAGAGCGAAATTGTGAAATTAAGAATATGAATATTATTCCCTACCGAAAATCGATCGCCAATACCCCTAAACCCTAAACCCTAAATCCTAAACCCTAATATTGCCGACCGATTTTCGGTCGAGAATCGTAACGGTCATTACTATTCCCCACCAAAATTCGGTCGGGAATAAGTTATTGCTGACCGAATTTCGGTCGGCAATAACAACGGTCATTTTTATTGCCGACCGAATATCGATTGACAATAACAACGGTCATTGTTATTGCCGACCGAATTTTGGTCGGCAATAACAATGACACTGTTCCCGACCGATTATCGACCGGGAATGGTGTCAGCCCCCCTATAAATACCCCTCCTATTCCACTTGAGAAATCATTCCAACATTCATCTCTTGCTAAGGTATCCAAGATTTCCTCTTGTTATAACTATTTTTTGTTAGGTTTTCTCAATTAAGATCATCTTTATTACTTTTTTTTTTTCATGTTTCTTTGTTTTAGATATTGCTGGAAATGCAACGAGGGGCGTGTGTTTGCAAATAATACTTGATCTACGTATTTTCTATGCTACAACAAGTAAGTATTAATTGCCTTGGCTTATATGTACTCGTGTTTTAAATTTTTTATATAAATGATAAATATATTGATTGGTGAAATTAATTGTAACAATTTCTTTTTAATTTTCTTAGATTAGAAATGGATTATCGTCCCGATAGATCTTGGATGTACGATAGGATATATAGTAACACTGGTTATTTGAATCAACATTATGTGGTTGGGGTTCGTGAATTCATACAATATGCATCACAACAGAGAGATTACTTAGATCTAAGAAATCGTATTAAGTGCCCGTGCCAGAGATGCATCAATTTAAAGTTTTTTGATCGAAACGTAGTACGGGATCATCTTCATAAGTGGGGGTTTGTGTACCAATATTGGATATGGGCGTTGCATGGAGAGAAGGCGAGCGAGGCGTCTACATCATATGTACCTGAATCACCGTCCGCTAGTATTCACGTTGATAGTTCGGTTCATGCCGATACTTCGTTTAGAGAATTGGTTGTGGATGCATATGGGGGTCGATTTGTTGAGGGAGAGGTGCGTAACGAAGATCCAAGTCCCGAGGCAAAGGAGTTCTACAAATTGATGCAGATGGGAGACATAAAAATGAATAGTAAGAAGTCGAAGATTGTGCTCCAGTGGTTTGCCGAGTTCTTGACTACCAAGACGATGCATAAAGTAGCTAATGTCGCTTGCGAAAAGTTTTTAAGTTTGTCTAAAGATATTATGGACCCAGAGATTGAGGAAATGCTACCAAATACGGTTCCAGGCATGAATAAGATGCTCGCGGGTTTGGGTTTAGGGTACGAAAAGATCGACGTATGTTAGAATTTTTGTTTCTTGTACTACAACGATAATGGCAACAAGGATCTCACATCGTGTCCGATATGCAAGACCGATAGGTACGAGGCTGGTAGAAAGTCCAGGGTCGCAAGGAAGAAATTGTGGTACTTCCCCTAGGCCCTCGATTACAGAGGTTGTTTATACTGTAGGCACTTCGAGACATATGACTTGGCATTTGAAGTGTCGAGAGTCAACTGATAGAATGATTCACCCAGCTGCAGGCGAGGCGTGGAGAGATTTTGATCGTACGTATCCGGACTTCACAGCAGAGCCTAGAAATGTCCGACTCGGCCTATGTACTGATGGGTTCACACCGTTTGGGCAATCTGGGAGGAACTACTCTTGTTGGCCCGTGTTTGTTACCCATTATAACCTTCCGCCGGATTTATGCATGCGACCGGAGTTCATTTTTCTGAGCCTTATTATACCCGGTCCAAAGAGTCCTGGAAAGAACTTGGATCTTTTGCTGAGACCGTTGACTGATGAGTTGAATGATTTGTGGAGTAATGCTTTGTGGACATATGACAGCTCACGAAAGGAAAACTTCCAAATGCGAGCGACCCTAATGTGGACTATTAGTGATTTTCCTGCTTATGGAATGTTGTCCCAGTGGAGCACGCACGGTAAGCTGGCGTGTCCTTATTGCATGGGTGAGACAGATTCTTTTACACTTAAGTATGGCGGAAAAGCCTCGTGGTTCGATTGTCATCGTCGGCTTCTACCAGAGGGTCATAAATGGAGGTACAACAAGAAGGATTTCTACAAGGGTAGGGAGGTACTTGAAGCGCCCATTCGAAGGAAGACATGAGCGGAGATGAGGTCAATTGTGGATAGGCTACGATCGGTTAGATTTGGGGCAAACTCCACAAAGCTTCCGAGATTTAACACAACTCATAACTGGTGTCGTCGAAGCATCTTTTGGGAACTATCTTATTGGTCCACGAACTTGATTCGCCACAATCTTGATGTCATGCATTGTGAGAAGAACTTTTTTGAGAATATCATCAACACGGTGTTGGACGATGCTAAGTCGGAGGACAACATTAAGTCGAGGCACGATTTTAAGCGGTTGACCAACCGCAAATAATTGTTCTTGAAACCCAGTGGCAGAGGAAGTGAGTATATAAAGCCAAAGGCAAAAATTAATATTAAAATATTAAATATAACATAAAACATTAAATATAACATAATAAACAAGAAAAAGCGAAAAAACTTACCGGATCGGAAGTTGCGACGGATTTTCGGTCGCGAATAGGGGCTGGGCGGTCGGCAAAAGCTTTGGGGAGAGAAATTTTGAGAGTTTCGGTCGGGAAGTCTCGGCCCAGCTGCGCCGAGATTAGGGCGACACTCTGGGCGGGAAATTTCTCGCCCAGAGTATTCCTGACCGCAATTCGGTCGGGAATAGTTTTTAAAAATTTCTCGACCGAATATCGGTCAAGAAAAGTTGTCCCGACCGAATATCGGTCGGGAATGCTCCCGACCGAAATCCGGTCGGGAGTTTCCGGTCGGAAAAACCGCTGAAATCTTGTAGTGTGAGCAAACTTTTATATGTTGCATTTCTTATTTAACATATTTTCTAAAGCGTGTTACGCTCATCATAATATTGGAGGTCCATAGCATTTACAATTTTTTTTCTCTCACATATTGCAATAAATTTTAGAAGTGTGAACTATTCTCAATAGATTGCTAAACTTTTTAACTCCATCATGTGAATTTACACATTTGACAACATGATTTACCTTGATGGTTGTACATCTTATTTTTCTTCCCCATTTGTGTTGTTACTTAGAATTCATAAATAAATAAATAAGATACATTGCTTCGTTTGCATATATTTTAATAACTCATGTGATTCGCGTACCATTTAGAGATTCTTTTAGGGTGATAATTAAATTTTTAGCTCGATTCTCTAGCGGCTTCTTTCATTGAAGGTGAATAACAACATATTTCATTCTATATTATTCTCTCCTCGTTTGCCCTCTAAAGTTATAAGTTTTCCTATCCTTTTGCACCACGTCTAGGTCTTAATTACGACCCAATTTTAGACTTCACGGTCATTCATTCACATATAGTCTAAACCCACTTTTATCCAATGAAACCCTGAACCATTTCATGACATTGTTCTCTATATGTGTGATCACCTCGTGAACTCATGTTTTCCTTGTTAACCTCACCAGTGATCATTATGTGATGCTACTTATTTTCTTCGTTTTTGATTATTCTGTTAAAACTTTCATTCTCTATTGGTTTGTCATGCCACTTATGTGTGAAGTGTTACCACGTTAATATATATCTCTGGCCTTCGAATTACTGCTCTAAGTTTTGGTGAAACTGCAGAGTATTATGACTTACTTTTGGGAACTTCAAAAAAAAAAAAGACATGGATAAGAATTGAGAGACTTACTGGTAGATCTATAATTCAAACCATGCAGAACATTGAACGTGCGTCCAACTCTTGTTTTTGCGTCCTTATATAAATTGTATGTGGGCCATTGTATGGTATTTCTATGCTGTTAGGATGCATTCATGATTTTTTCGTGTTGCTTTCCTCTTTTAATTTTCCACATTATATCAATGAGCATGTCAAATGCAAACTTATACTCTAGAATTTTATCTGTTAGGATTTTCTCTTCGCACCTTATTATAAGTATCTTAACACGGTGAATATAAGATCTATACATGTCTTTATAGATTATTGAAACGTCATCAACTTTTATGTATTTGCTTAAATCATCCTAGCACTCTAACTCTTATCAAATTTATAATCCTTTAGTTAAGCAGTGAGTCTTTACATATATGCCCCATATTTTTCATTTGGTACTCGTTACTAACTACTAGTTTCGTCAATATTCTACCTTTCAATGATATCTTATCATTAAAACGTACATGGAGTTGTAATGCAATCTTATTAGTTAATATCGCTTCGTTGATAATATGCCATTGCATTTTAGTTCTAGCACTTCACTATACATCGAGTCACAACTTCCATTAGCTACATAGTCTGCTATATTCTACTATCTTCCGTAATATCTTCATTTGCTAGAGCCTCATATTGCTCATCCAATATTTGTTAACATGTTCATTTTCTAAAGTAAGAATTTGGGGACCAAATTCCTTCAAGGGGGTTGGGTTGTGAGACCCTGACATTTTTTAAAATGGTCTTCATAAGTTAACACTAGGCCCTTTAATTTATCATTAGGACGAAATATTAAAAATGCCTGCTAACTTTACAAAAAAGTTAAAATGCCCGTTTTTTTCGGGCCTTGCAAAAATACCCTGTATGTTTTAAAAAAACTTTCAAAAATGCCCGATGCCCTTATTCGGGCTAAAACTGCATACGTGGCGATACAGTGGCTGCCACGTCAAGAAACTGCCCCGCCACGTCATATTTTCAGTTTAAAAATATTTTTCAAACAAACTCTTCTAACTTTAAATATTGTATTTGCACCCCAAAATAAATTGCACTTTGCACCCCAATATATATATAAGTAATAAATATATATATATATAAACATATATATAACTATTTTGTAAAAATAATAAGAATATATATAAATAATAATAAGAATAATTAACATATATATAAATATAATTAAAAAAGGGTCATATATATATATAAACATATATGTAACTATTTTGTAAAAATAATAAATATATATAAATAATATATATATATATATAAAACATAATAATAAACACATATATAAAAACATATATATATATAAATATAATTATATATATTAAAAAAAAATAGAAAATAAAATTAAAATTACTCATCATCTTCATTATCCAACCACCCCCGCCGCCGCCGTTGCCGCCACCACCACCATCTTCATCGGATCATCACCGATTACCACCATCTTCTTCCCTACTACCACCGAACACCACCACCATCTTAATCGGCGTCACCACCTCCCAAAATCGCGCCACCACTGTTGCCCACCACCATCGCTGCAATCACCACCAAAATCGCGCCACCACCACCCTAGGTCACATAATTCGCCGGAGACCCCCGCCGCATCGGCGTTCCGGACGCGAACCAACGAATTCAAGGCGCGAGCGCCGGCTTAAGACGCATTAAGTTTTCTTAATTCGCGCCTTACTTTTCCTTAATTCGCGCATTTAACTTATAGCAGAACAAATGGAAGTTTGTGTGAAGAAGACAAACAGAAAAATTGTGATTTGATGGAGGATCTAATAGTCACCATAACCCGTTCAATAAGAAAATGAAATAGAAGGAGAAGCTATGAAGAAGAGATTGTAAAAAAAAAAAATAGAAAGGAAAAAGATTTTACTCTCAGCCGCCATTGTTCAATGGTGGTGAAGAGAGTGAATAAAGGAAACAAATCTAGGTTTTGTTAAGTCTACTTGTTATATTTTAGTGGGCCTGATTATTAATAGATTTAATTGAATCATTTAACTATTGTGTACATTTGTTGGGCTTTTATTATACGTTTGAACTTTGAACCATTCATGAGTTTGAAAAGTAGAAAATTGGACAAGATCCCTTTAAAATTACTTATAAGATTTAATAAAGTATGTTTTTTTTTATTTATTTTTTCACACGTGAGGTTAATTTTATTACAAAATGCTAAAGATAACTTTACATGCAAAATTATTAATTGAGACTTTAAAATTGCGTTTAAAATTTGTATAAAATGTTATATATTTTATATTTTAATATTTTTTAATAGACGCCTTAGAGGCGCATTAAGGAGTGAATTTTTGAAAATAGGCGAATTGGCGCACCCACACACGCATACGCACACGCTCGCGTTTACGCATTATGTGACCTAGCCACCACCATCGCTGCAAATCGCGGCTCTCATCGACACCACCACCTCCCATCGCTGGCAATCACGCCACCACCCTTCCTCAATCAAACCAGCGCCGCTCAAATCGCGCCACCACCACCACAAAAAACTTAGGGTTTTGATTTGGGGGAATTTTGGGGAGGTGGTGGTGAAGATCGCGTTTGGGGTCAGCGGTGGCGGCGACGACGGCGGTGGGGAGGGGGGGGGTTGGCCGGCGGTGGTGGTGGTGATGAAGATGATGATTAATTTTTATATTTTTTATGTATTGTTAAAATTATATTATTATATATATATGTTGATTATTATTATTTATACATAAATGTGTTTATTATTTATATATAAATATGTTTATTATTTTTATAAATAGTTATATATATGTTTATTATTATTGTTTATACATAAATGTTTATTATTATTATTTATATATATGTTTAATATTTTTACAAATAGTTATTTATATGTTTATTCTTATTATTATTTATACATAAATGTTTATTATTATTTATATATATGTTTGATATTTTTATAAATAGTTATATATATATATATATATCTTTATTATTATTATTATATATATATATTTTTTTGGGGTGCAAAGTGTAATTTACTATGGGGTGCAAATACAATATTTAAAATTAGAAGGGTTTGTTTAAAAAAAAAATTAAAATGAAAATATGACGTGGCGGGGCAGTTTATTGACGTGGCAGCCACTATACCGCCACATATGCAGATTTAGCCCGAATAAGGCCATCATACATTTTTGAAAGTTTTTTTTTAAAACATACAGGGCATTTTTGCAAGGCCCGAAAAAAACAGGCATTTTAACTTTTTTTGTAAAGTTAGCGGGCATTTTTAATATTTCGTCCTTATCATTACTATTATTATTATTATTATTATTATTATGATTATAATTGTTGTTGGAATCATATGAGCTAGAGTCCTTGTTGGATTTTATTTCTTTTTGAAGAGTAGTAAAAGAAGGATAACAAATCAATGATTTATGTTACTCAATTAAGGCCCATAAACATGCAATTATTCGCAATTAATATGTATTGCACCTGTCTTGTATTGAAATAAGATTTAACACTACAAGAATACAGGGCCATCTGTAACTGCCCGGGCGGTTGCAGATGGCCCATTGGCGGTCGCCTCAGGGGCATCTACGACCGCCCGAGCGGTCGCAGACAACCCTCGTCGTGGGTGCTCTGCAACCACCTGGCGGTCGCAGATACTACTTGGCGACCGCCAGGCGGTCGCCACGTCCAAAGAGACGTGGCGACCGCTTGGCGGTTGCCATGTCCTTATAAACATGGCAACCGCCTAGCGGTTGCGAAGTCCATAAGGACCTGGCAACCGCCTAGCGGTTGCGAATTCATGATTTTCGAAAGCTCGCAACCACCCAGTGGTTGCGAAGTCCCTAAGAACATGGCAACCGCCTAGCGGTTGCGAATTCAAAATTTTCGAAAGCTCGCAACCGCCCGGCGGTTGCAGATAATATTCATCAAAACAAAAAAAAAACAATAATATTCTGGAAATTTTCCAGAATATTATTGTTTTTTGTTGAAATTAATATAGTGAAACAAAAAGAAAAGTAGAGAAACAAAAAGAAAAGAAGAGAAACACAAAGAAAAGAAGATAAACAAAAAGAAAAGAAGATAAAGAAAAAAAGAAAAGAAGTGAAACAAAAAAAAAGATTCGAAAAAGAGTGTTTGGATTTTTTATTGGACATATAAAAGAAAAGAAAGTGTTTGGGGTTTTTGTTTGAGATATAAAAGAAAAGAAAGTGTGTGGTGGTTTGTTTTGGAGATAAAAGAAAATGTTTGGTGTTTTGTTTTGGAGATAAAAGAAAGTGTTTGGTGTTTATTTTGGAGTTAAAAGAAAGTGTTTGAGATAAAAGAAAGTGTTTGGGTTTTGTGGATTGGAAATGAAGAGTGTTGGGTATGTTTGGAGGGTGTAATATTAGTGAATGGAAAATTAGAGAGAAGAATGGTGGGTATATATAAGATTTGGGGTGAAAATTTTGAATTTTCGTGAAAATTTGAATTTTCCCCCGAATCCGCCCATTTCAGCGGAAATAGCAACCGCCGAGCGGTTGCTAGGAACCATGGCGACCGCCCGGGCGGTTGTGACATTAGGTAATGCAACCGCTAGGCGGTTGCAAAAGTGGGATGTTCGCAACCGCCCAGCTGTTGCGAATAATATTCAAGTTTAAAATTAGTGATTTTTGACAAGTATCTTGATGTGTTTGTATTTATAGACAACATATATCATTATAGACAACATAAATCATCCAAAATAATAAAAAATCAAGTATGAATATTATCTGCAACCGCCGGGCGGTTGCAGATAACCAGTACTAGCAACCGCTAAGGCAGTTGCGAGAAGCCCTCGTGACCGCCTAGCGGTTGCGAGGAGCACTGGCGACCGCTTGGGCGGTTGCGGATACTGGTTATCAGCAACCGCCTGTCGGTTGCAGATAATGTCCAAAGTCAAAATTATTGATTTTTGGGAAGTATCTTGATGTGTTTGTGTTTATTGAACTCAAATATCATTATTACATGTGAATAATAGTAGTAACGTTTACAAGACTAGTATGTAAGTTAGTAAAATAGTAGTTTATATGTGAGTAGGCGAGTTATCAACGATACACCTATATATATATTATTGTAAGATTATAATATTGGCCTTGCCTTCTCATTAACAATAATGTCCTATATATACAAGAGTAGTCTTGATGACTAAGGAAACTAGTCTTGATGACTAAGGAAACTATATAATTACCAAATATACAAAAGATATACACAATATCTATTCTAGTCTAATATCTAGTCTAATACACCCCCGCAGTCGCAACGGGAGGAGGACGGACGTTGAGGCTGTCTCGAAAATCATCAAAGAGAACACGAGGGAGCCTCTTAGTGAAAATATCGGCAATTTGATAACGAGAAGGCACATGAAGAACACGAACATCTCCGCGAGACACTTTTTCTCGCACAAAATGAATATCCATTTTAATATGCTTTGTGCGTTGATGCTGTACTGGATTTTCCGAAAGATAAATAGCACTGACATTATCACAATAGACAAGAGTGGCACGGGAGACGGGAAAATGAAGCTCCAAAAGCAAGTTGCGAAGCCAACAAGATTCCGACACAACATTGGCAACACCACGGTATTCAGCTTCAGCACTAGAGCGAGATAGAGTTGGTTGCCGCTTAGCTGACCAAGACAGAAGATTATCACCAAGATATACACAATAACCCGAAGTGGAGCGACGTGTGTTGGGACAGCCTCCCCAATCGGCGTCGGTGAAAGGTTTAAGGGTAGAGAAAGAGGTCGGCCGAATGAAAAGACCGAGGGCAAGTGTCCCTTGAACATAGCGCAAGACACGTTTCAGTGCTTGCATGTGAGCTTCACGAGGATCGTGCATATAGAGACAAATTTGTTGGACAGCATAAGATATATCCGGTCGGGTAAACGTCAAATACTGAAGAGCACCCGCAAGAGATCGGAAAAGGGTCGGATCCGAGCAAGGGGTACTGTCGAGGGCTGAACCAAGTTTGGACTTTGTATCCACGGGAGTGAGGGATGGCTTGCAAGAAGACATGCCATCTCGGTCGAGAATTTCCATAGAGTACTTCTTGTGAGAGAGAAATAATCCGGCGGAGTCTCGAGTGACAGAAACCCCCAAGAAAAAACTCAAAGGACCTAAATCCTTCATAGCAAACTCCGAGTTGAGAGAGGCCATAATAGAATGGCGCAAGGCAGTGGTGGAGGTGATCAGGAGAATATCATCAACATACAAAAGAAGATATGCAATGTCATTACCTTGCCGATAAATGAAGAGAGAGTGATCGGAGGTGCTGTGGAAGAAACCCAGAGTACGAACGTAATCAGTAAAACGCTGGTACCATGCACGAGGGGCTTGCTTTAATCCATAAAGGGATTTCTTTAAGAGACAGACGTGATCAGGGCGGGAGGAATCCCGAAAACCGAGGGGCTGATGCATATATACTGTCTCGTGAAGATGACCATGAAGAAAAGCGTTTTTCACGTCTAACTGATGAATGGACCAAGATTTGGACACGGCAAGACTAAGAACTGTCCGTATGGTGGCGGGTTTCACCACGGGGCTAAAAGTATCAGCACAATCCACTCCAACCTGTTGAGACCTGCCATCACCACAAAGACGGGCCTTATACCGCTCAAAAGAACCATCAGAGTTAAATTTATGGCGAAAAATCCACAAAGAACGAATCACATTAACATCCCTAGGACGAGGTACTAACTCCCACGTCTTATTTTTAATAAGAGCATCAAACTCGTCAGCCATAGCCAATTTCCAATTCGGGTCAGATAACGCGGCTACAGGGTTTCGAGGTATAGGGGAGGGGGAGAGGGTGGCTGATAAGTTGAGGAATTGTTTAGGCTTAAATATGCCACGTTGACTGCGTGTGGTCATGGGATGAGAGGGAGTCGGGGGTGGTGGTGGTCGAGTAGCCGGGGCGGCGGTCGATATTGGAGGGGGAGAGGGAGGTGCGGTATGGGGAGGTGGTGCCGTAGGTGGTGGAGAGGCCGGGGGATCAGTTGGGTCATGGATGGGGCCGTAAGGTGGAGTAGGGGTGGCTGGAGTGGTAAGGAGATGAGAGGTGAGGAGTGGTGATAAGTCACAATCAAGAAAATTATAAGAGATAGGGGAGGGGTTGTTGAGCGTCGAGAACGAAAATTTACCTTCATCAAAGAGGACATGGCGGCACACGATGATTTTCCGACTCGAGATGTCATAGCACTTGTAACCCCTGTGGTGTGAAGGAAAACCTAGAAAGACACAAGGAGTAGAATGTGGTTGTAGTTTATTTATGAGGGGGGAAGGGACGAGGGGAAAGCATAAACACCCAAAAACCCGAATATGTGCATAAGAGGGATGTTTTTGATATAAAAGATGAAGAGGAGTTTTATTGCCCAAGTGTTTGGAGGGGAGAATATTTAGTAAATATGTGGCCATTTGAAGGGCGTGGTGCCAAAAAGAGGGGGGACGGATGCATGAGCAAGAAGAGTGCGAACCATGTTATTAATAGTTCTTATTTTTCTTTCGGATTTGCCATTTTGTGAAGATGTGTAAGGACAAGAAAACCGAAATTGCATGCCATTGTTCACACAAAAATTATGAAATAAATGGTTATTGAATTCAGTACCATTGTCACATTGAAACGATTTTATGTTACGTTCAAATTGAGTTGTGACAAAGTTACTAAATAATGTAAAGGTAGGGAAAACTTGGGATTTATGGGAAAGGGGAAACGTCCACAAAAAATCAGAATAATTGTCCAAAAATAAAACATAAAAACGATGTCCAGACGAACTCAAAATAGGTGACGACCATAAGTCACTGTGCACAATATCAAAAGGAAAATAAGTAACTGAATGCGAGGAAATAAAGGGTAGTCTAATATGCTTGCCAAGAGGTCAAGACGGACATAAGGACTTGGACTCTTTATGACAAGGGATGGACTCCGAGCGCCGTAAGCAATCAAGGACGGAAGTTCCCGGGTGACCAAGGCGGGCGTGCCAAAGAGAAGGGGAGAGAGCGGCAAAGGCGGTATGTGGAGCAGCGGAAGGAAGTGAGGCCAATGAGGAGATGGGATAGAGGTCGCCAGTGCTATTGCATCTCATAAGTCGGGTGCCCGTCCATAGATCCTTCACAGAGAAACCAAAAGGATCAAATTCCACAGTCACAGAGTTATCAAGAGTAAATTTCCGGACCGACACTAGATTTTTGATAATATTAGGAGCATGCAAGACATTATTTAGGGCAAGGGGTGGAAAAGGAGGAGTAAGAGTCGTATTACCGTAACCACGAATCGGGATGGATTGACCACTACCAACAGTTATGCCATGATTGGTGCTCGTATTAAAATAGGGTGAGAGCGTACCTTGTTGGGATGTCATATGAGACGATGCACCGGAATCCATATACCACGACTCATCCGGAGGATTGAGGGAGAGGGTGTGCATGGCAGCGGCGATGTCCGTGGGGGCATATGGTGACGCGGGCAGAGCGGGGGCCGAGTAGTAGGCCTGCGCGGGCCGTGGGCCAAGGATCCCAGGGCTGCGCGACGGAGGTGGGCGTGGTGCGGCCGGGTACGGTGATGGCGGTGCTGTCCATGCGGGCCCATATGGTGAGCGCGGGTGTGGCCATTGCCAAATAGGAGAGGAGGCGTATGGAACACCCCCGCGGCCCGTGTTGCGCCCGCCACGACCGCGGTAGCCTCGGCCCCGACCCCTCGCGCGAGGTGCACGGTTGTCACGAGATGGAGGAGGGGACGGTTGCGTTGATCTGTCCAAGGGAGGTGAACCGGTGACTAGGGCGGTGTCGGTGGTGGCACGGGCGGCGCGTTTGGCGAGGCTCGTTTCTTCAAGAGTAAGCATAGAACAAGCCTTGGAGAATAGTGGCAGGGGATCACTCTGTTGAATTAGAGTTGTGATACCACCGTATGTCTCATTGAGTCCCGCTACAAGTTGGAGAACCAACCTTTGATTCGAAACGGGGGCGCCAACATTAGCAAGTTGGTCAGCAAGCATCTTTAACTTTTGGCAGTAAGCACCCACGTTGGAGAATTCGTCAAGAGTGGTGAACGAAAATTGGCTTTCAAGGTGTACGGCTCTGGAGTTTTTGTTATCTTGAAAGATTTCAGCCAAACGGACCCAAGCAGAGAGAGCGGTGGCATCTTTCTCGATGATCGTGTGAAGAAGATCATTCGAGATGGTGCCATAAATCCATTGAAGGACGATGGCGTCAACGCGCTTCCACATGCGCGGTTCAATGGCGTCTTCAGAGGAAGGATCGGCCTCATCAGGAAAGAGGTGATCCGTGACTTCGAAGGCACGTGCATGAATCTTGAACAATTCGGACCAAGAATTGTACTGTCCGGATTCAACATCAAGGATTGTAGGAATAAAATTTCGGATATTTGTGACCGTGAGGGCAGGGAGAATTTTAGAGGAAGAGGAGGAGTTGGTGGCGGCGGCCATAGAGGTGGAGGAGGCGGCCGATTCTTTTAGAGGAGAAGGATCGGTAGGGTTTGTCATAGAGAGAGAGAGAGAGAGGCTCTGATACCATGTAAGATTATAATATTGGCCTTGCCTTCTCATTAACAATAATGTCCTATATATACAAGAGTAGTCTTGATGACTAAGGAAACTAGTCTTGATGACTAAGGAAACTATATAATTACCAAATATACAAAAGATATACACAATATCTATTCTAGTCTAATATCTAGTCTAATAATTATGTTCAACAACTAATCATTTACTTAGTCCTTAATGTTGTCCCTAAGCTTGATTTTGCAATGAAACCTTATAATTTGGCTTCTTATAACTATCATTAGGGTAATTATCAATTGATCAAACAACGCGCCACAACGAATCATCCATAATAGTAAAAATTCAAGTATGAATGTTATCTGCAACCGCCAGGCGGTTGCAGATAACCAGTATTAGCAACCGCCCAGCGGTTGCGAGAAGCCCTCGCGACCGCCCATCGGTTGCGAGATGCCCTGGCGACCGTCCTGTGGTTGCGAGAAGCCCTCGCGACCGCCCAGCGACTGCGAGAAGCCTGGACGACCGCCCAGCTGTTGCGAGAAGCCTTTGTTGCAGAAAATATCCATATTGGGGATAACCGCCCTTATTTGGGAAGTACCTTGATGTGTTTGTGTTTATTGAACTCAAATATAATTATTAGATGTGAATAGTAGTAGTAAATAACTATAAAACTAGTAATTGAGCTAGTAAAATAGTAGATTAGATGTGATTAGGCGAGTTATCAACGATACCCCTATATATCATTTTCAACAACGAATCATCATACTTAGTCCTTAATGATGTCCCAAAGCTTGATTTGGCAACGAAACCTTATAATTTGGCTTGTTTTAACTATCATTAGGGTAATTTTCAATTGTTCATTCAACGCGCCACAACTAATCATCCATAATAGTAAAAATTCAAGTATGAATGTTATCTACAACCGCCCAGCGGTTACGAGAAGCCCTCGCGACCGCCCAGTAGTTGCGAGAGGCCCTCGCGACCGCCTAGCGGTTGCGAGAAGCCTTTGTTGCAGATAACATTCATATTTGGGATAACCCCCTTATTTGGGAAGTATCTTGATGTGTTTATGTTTATTGAACTCAAATATCATTATTGCATGCGAATAGTAGTAGTAAATAACTACAAAACTAGTAATTGAGCTAGTAAAATAGTAGATTAGATGTGATTAGGCGAGTTATCAATTGTACCATATATATTATGCAACGACTAATCATCATACTTAGTCCTTAATGTTGTCTCCAAGCTTGATTTGGCAATAAAACCTTATAATTTGGCTTGTTTTTAACTATCATTAAGGTGATTTTCAATTGATCAAACAACAAGCCACAACGAATCATCCGAAATATAAAAAAATTCAATTTTGAATGTGATCTGCAACCGCCGGGCGGTTGCAGATAACCAGTATCAGCAACCGCAATGGCGGTTGCCATGGTACCAAGCGACGGCCAAGCGGTTGCGAGGCCTTTTAAAAGCATCGCGACCGCCCGTGCGGTCGCCACTTCTCCATGGCGACCGCCTGGCGGTCGCGCTGCGGTCGCGGTTAATGGCGATTGCCCGGGCGGTTGGGGGGTGCGGTTGCAGATGCCCCCCAAATTTTGTAGTGTAAGGAGGAGAGCATTCTCATTATTCTGTTGAAGTTTGGACGATTACAATTACACATAATAAACACCTGAAATATGATTATATGTATATTACAAGGGTCAAATTATAAAAGGCCATGCATTAACCCTAATCTTAAAACTTAGTAGTAACGCATTAATTAGAACTCCTACTAATCAAATTAAGGGTTTCTTATATTACTAACGCGTACGACTTGCCTCCTTCCTAAACATACTTCCATCACTGTCGCTCCTTTCTTCCATTCTTTTATTGTCGCCAAGGTAATTAGCTTGCTTTTGTTTAATTTGGTTTGTTCATCGTATGTTCTAATCGCATAACGCTTATAAATTAGGGATAAATGCATTAAACCTCCTGAACTATGCACGTTTTTGCGTTTTCGTCCTTAAACTAATTTAATAAGTGTTTTCCCCCCTAAACTATACCAGTCTGTGCGATTTGCCCCCTGGCCGGGTTTTCGGCTATTTTTTGCCATTTTTGGTCGGAATGTTTCCCCTTACCCGACACATATGTGTTGTACTAGATGTATTTTAGTAGTTGATGACAAAAAGTAGGCAAAAAAACACCTCGAACGGGACATATTCCGGCTAAAATGTGATTTCCTCTTCAATGTATTTTAGCCGGAATATGTCCCGTTCGAGGTGTGTTTTCGCCTACTTTTTGTCATCAACTACTAAAATACATCTATTACAACACATATGTGTCGGGTAAGGGGAACAATTCCGGCCAAAAATGGCCAAAAATAGCCGAAAACCCGGCCAGGGGCAAATCGCACAGACTGGTA
The DNA here is from genome assembly GCA_948329865.1 of Linaria vulgaris. NCBI lineage: Eukaryota > Viridiplantae > Streptophyta > Magnoliopsida > Lamiales > Plantaginaceae > Linaria > Linaria vulgaris. Next base: position 145,174,078 of record OX415249.1, on the reverse strand, counting down.
TAGTTTAGGGGGGGAAACGCTTATTAAATTAGTTTAAGGACGAAAACGCAAAAACATGTATAGTTCAGGGGGTTTAATGCATTTATCCCTATAAATTAATATGTATATAACTATCATGGCTACTGCTCATATAAGTTCAATGAACTTGATTTCAAATTAAGTTTAATGTTTGGAATGCTTTCTTAATTACCTTTAGTTTTGGGTACCGTGGGTTTGCATGTTTTAAGAATTAGGCAGCAGGTAGTATTATAAATGTGTGTATATATATTGGTTTTATATTTCTAATTAACAATGAAGATTCTAAAGCCAATTTATAACTTTAACTTGAGGTATTCATTCACATCTCGGCATTAATTAAACTCATTTACATACAATTCTATTGTGACAATTAAAGTTGTTCTTATGATAAATAAATTTATAAGATCTAATTTTGAAATCATAAACTTTAAAAGCTAAAGATTGTTAATATCTAAGGAATTGAAGTAGTTAGGCTATGAGATTTCCTTCCTTTAAGACGTGTACGCATTCAAGTTTGTCGGTATATACATAATTCAGTCAAGATTCTTTGTGGATTCAAAATTCTGAACTATATATTAGCAGTATTATCCAGCAAATTAACACATCCAGTGTTAATTTGCACAATTCTTCAAAACTTTCCATTTTTAGAAAGTTTTTAGTTTTCTGTTTAATTAGTTTATTCCTTATATAGAAAGCGGCTAATTAATATTATCGTTGTAATTAGTTATAATATAAATAGGTCTTAGCTCATCTCATTCATCACTTTTTCGATTCTGTTCTTCACAATCAACAATGGAGAGAGATTCTTCTCGAAGCTATGTAATCATTTTTGTTCATCAATAAAATTCGATCGTTTCTTTTTGTCGATTTGATCCGAGATTGTTGAACACGACATGGTATCCGTCACTGGATTCTACGAATTCTGAGGTTTTTCTGCTACATTACTCAATTTTGTCGGTTAGATTCGTTCTTCGTACGATTCTGAGCGATTATTTTGCCCTAATTCTCTGAATTTGTGATATATGAACCCTAATTTTGTTGATTTTGTGATATATGCACTGCAATTTCTGAATTTTGTGATCTACGAACCCTAAATCTCATTTTGTTGTTATGACTACCCCAGCCGATTCGAGTTCTTCTACACCTGTTGTTACTAAGAATTCTAGTGAATTTTCTAGCTCTATTTTCTTCCTAGGATTACATGATTTTACTAGCCAATCTATTGTCAGTCACAAGTTAGATGGCAAAAATTATCTGTCATGGAGTGAGTGTATACTTATGGCTCTCACTGTAAAGAATAAGATGTGTTTTATTGATGGTTCTATGCCACAACCCCCTTGCAGTGATGCTATCAAATATCTTTGTTGGATAAGGCTAATGAGTTAGTCCTTTCTTGGCTTTTGAACTCTGTTGTGTATGAAATCAAGTAGAGTTGTGGGATGATTTGATAACAAGATACTCAAGAACTGATAGATCAGATCCAGGGTGTATCATCTTCAAAAATCCTTGGCTTCCATTCATCAAGGTGTAAATCCTATCATTGAGTACTATAATGGTTTCAAAACTTTATGGGATGAACTACTTAGTCAGAGGCCTATTGTTGCTTGTACCTGTGGACATTGCACCTGCAATGTTAATAGAACCATGACACAAATTCAGCAAAATGATTGTGTTTTAAAGTTTCTGATGGGGTTAAATGGCACATATTCTGCTATAAGAAGTCCGATTCTAATGATGACCCCTCAGCCTAATCTTTCTCGAGTCTACTCCCTCTTACTTTAAGAGGAGAATCAAAGATAGGTGTATTCCTCCACTATTGGTACTCTTAAATCTATGGCATTATTCACACGCCAGAGGAACTATAATGCTACTCAGAATTCTTCTACATTCACTCAAGGAACTAACAACAACAATGGCAAGAAGAAGCTGAACAAAGAGGAGAAAAAAACTTAAATGCACTCACTACAACTTCCATGGTCACACTATTGATTCATGTTTCCAGCTTAATGGTTACCCCCTGGTTGGACTGGTCCCACAAGAAGGATAACTAATCCAAATCCCCTTTACAATGCAAATCCTGCTATGGCCCTTGTCATGATGAGTGAGTCTGGTCTTGCTGTCTCCCAATCCCAGTCATCAACATCTCATTCTTCTCACAAAAATCTCTTTGAGGAATTCTGAGCTTACAAGCAGGCTAAGGAGAACAAGATGTTGCCTCCTACTACACATGAACAGGCTCATCATTATGCTGCTATTGTTACAACTAATCCTAGTATTTTTGGAACCTTTGCTCTATATTCGGCTTCTCTTAAAAGTTATAGTCAAGTATGGATCCTTGATACAGGTGCAACAAATCACATGATTTGTGACATTACCTGGTTTATCTCTACTCCTAAACCCTTTAATGTGGTAATTCAGTTACCTAACTACAATACTACTATAGCCACTCATATAGGTTTTGTTGTGCTCACAAACAATGTTACTTTGCATAATGTTCTGTTTGTCCCTAGTTTCGCTCATAACTTGCTTTCTATCTCTAAACTCACTAAACATATAGGCATTCAGTTAACTTTTATGCACACACATTGTTTGTTACATAATTCCAGACTCAAGAGGATGATTGGTTTTGCTGATTTGAGAAATGATTTGTACATCCTGTTATATCACTATTATATTTAACTATCACTAGAGCTGACCTCTGTTACAATATTCAATGTTTCACTCAGTTCATGTCCAAGCCCACTGAAGCTCACCTTGCAGCTGCTCACAAAGTCCTGAGATATCTCAAGACAACACCAGGTAAATGAATCTTCTATTCTTCAAGTTCTGAGCCTTACTTAAAGTCTTATTGTAATAGTGATTGGGGAGGCTGCAAGAATACCAGAAGAAGTATCACATGCTATGCCATATACTTGGGAGATGCTTTGGTCTCTTGGAAAGCTAAGAAGCAAACCAAAGTCAACAGATCTTCATGTGAAGCTGAGTACAGAGCCATTGCAGCCACCACTTGTGAACTACTATGGCTCACACAGTTGCTGCATGATCTCTCCTTCACCAATTGCAACCTTCCTCTACTATTCACTGATAACACAAGTGCACTTTGTATTGCCAACAACCCTGTGCATCATGAAAGAACAAAACACCTTTAGATTGACTGCTTTTTTGTTAGAGAAAAGATTCAACAAAAGCTTCTGAAGGTCATCCACATTCAATCTAAAGAACAAGTGCAGATGTCTTCACAAAACCTTTGTCACTACAACCCTACACCACTCTCATTGCAAAGATGTGGTTGATTGACATCCACCCCCCTCTTGCGGGGTGGGGGGGTGGGGGTGGGGGGGGTGTATTAGTAGTATTATCCAGCAAATTAACACATCCAATGTTAATTTGCACAATTCTTCAAAACTGTCCATTTTTAGAAAGTCTTTAGTTTTCTGTTTAATTAGTTTATTCCTTATATAGAAAACGGCTAATTAATATTACCGTTATAATTAGTTATAATATAAATAGGTCTTAGCTCATCTAATTCATCACTTTTTCGATTATGTTCTTCACAATCAACAATGGGAGCGAAAAATTCTCTCTCGAAGCTATGTAATCATATGTGTTCATCAATAAAATTCAATCGTTTTTTTGTCGATTTGATCCGAGATTGCTGAACACGATCACTTTAACACTATATGGTAAAATATAAATAAAATCACTTTAACACGATCACAACCAAAGGTTTTATATAAATAAAATATGGGCACTATACAAGACTGGTAAGAGTGGATCCATTTTCTTAACTGTTGATGATTCTCTACTAATTTAAAGAGATTTTAGCTTTTAAAACTATTTTCTAACTAATTTTATTTAAAGTAGAATTTATTTTAATTACTGTAACACACACAATGGATTTGGGGCTTTCTGTTTTGTTAAAAATAAATTATATTCTTTTATTATAAACTTAATTAAAGTACACAATAAATAAGCATATATGTTCATAATTATCCGAGAAGGACCTCAACTGAATATTTATAAGGAGGAAAAAACAGATCACCCCCTTATCTTTTGGCTGTTTTGCACTTTGTCCCCCAGCTTTGTTTTTTTGGCACTTTGCCCCCAGCTTTGTATTTCGTCCAACGTTACCTTCTCACAAGAATATTTCGTAAAAAAAAAAACGAATATTTCATTAAATTCTGCTCCCCCAGCTTTGCATTTTTAACGAAGTATTCGTCTTTTTGACAGAATATTCGCTTTTTTTTACGGTCATGTTACGTTGGGGGGTAATGTGGGACGGAATATGTGAGGTCCCAAACTCTAAAGTCTCGTTTAGGCCTCCGAATAGGATTTTCAAATTTCCAATTCGAACCTTAACGCGACCTCGGAGAGGTTTACTAAAATGAAACCATAATAAAGCCAAATACAAACTTATTTATTACAGCGGAAGCTTTCAAGATTCATAGAGTTTATTATTACAATCTATACGAAACTCAAAACATCGAATACGTAATAAAAAACACAATTATTAGAGATTTATTTTTATTTTCACACATTTTAGATTTATTTTAAATCCCACACATCCGCAATAGTTTGCTCCAGCCGCCTTGTTAAGCCTTGCTTATTCTGAGGAATGGACAGAGAAAATGACAGGAGATGTAAGTCTTTGGTGACTTAGTGAGATTTTTAGTAACAATAATAGATGTAAAAAATATATGAAATCTGATATGGTATGAAAAGAAAACATCAGAACTGAGAGGTAAAGAATAGCAAACGAACAATAAGATAATGAACTCGTGCATTTCATATAACAAATTCAACCTTATTTCATCCAATATACTACATTTTACCTCCCAACGAGGAGCGACCTCGCAATTAGAACTAAAGACATGCTCGAGTACATGTCAACCTAGCACGCGGTTACAGCCAACTCCTGACTGCAAGCGGCACCTAGATAAATGGGTATCGAGCGAGTTTACTTAAACCGACAACCCTTGCTGCCCAACAGTAAACCGTCTCAATCCCTGGGCCCAACTTCCCAAAGGCGTCCCAATGGGTATAACAGATAAACAATAAGCTAGTAACCCGGACGGTGTCCGTTGCTTTTGAGCTACATGTCCCGAATGTAGTTCGTTGCTCGTTGCACAGTTCAAGAACCAACATGTGGATTATCATAATGGAGAAATTATTGTAATTATGAAAAAGGATTAAGAATTAATGGTCCAAAAAATATTTCAACAGTAAGTGAAAGGATTATATTACGAAATGAGATCATAAAAGAAAACGATTTTGTTGAAAGAATAAGTTGTTCTCCATTTAGAACCAAGAATCACAAGTACTCAGTCTAAGTTCCTCAGGCCGGGTGCCAAACAGGGCTTAAAAGTATTATAATCTCACCTGCGACAGTAACTTCGTGTTCGGGAAATGCTGCGCCGTCTCCTAAATAAATTTAAATGTGTTAATAAGTTTAAAACAAATAATTAACTTTTATAATTTGTTATGTTTTCTCGTATGTCCTTCTTACCTTTGATTACAACCGAGTCAAGAAATAGAAATAGGACAAAAATCACATTTTAACTCGGTTCTCGTTATTTCACCGGAAGATTATTATTTTCTTATTAAAATCCATGTATGAACTATTTAGGCAAACTTATTTTATTTTACAACTACCTATTAGTTATAACACAAATAACTTTGATTTTAACATGAGACTCATATCTAATAATTTATAGAATTTCCTAGGCTTAGTACCTATTAACAATACATATTGTTACATATATAAGGAATCACAAAGATATAATTTCGTAGAACTAATTTAAGATGAAACTTAATTATTAATTTAAAAACAATGTTATATTATCAGGTTATAAATTAGATCATAACACAATTTCACACCTTGATTTGGAATTAAGGAGAAATTGAGTATGAATATATTTCCTACAACATGTAATTAAAAGAAAAATCATAATTACTACCTATACTTAACTAAAACTTATAATAAATGAGTTTTAACATATCCTCATGACTTTATTAACTAGTACATATGATAAATTTTAAGATTGGTATCATTATGCATAGATTAATTTTAAGAATCAAAAGATATATGCTATTTAGAGCTAAAAATTACAGTAAGCTTAAAATTACCTATAATCGACCCTTCTAATAAATTGCAATTCCAAATATTTTTTGGTATTTTGTTCTAAACACACTTAGGAAGATGTGTATAGAGCAGTTTAACAAAATATTAAACCTTGATATTGTTTTTATATTTTTCAAGTTCAGGGGTAAAACTGGAAAATTTAGGAAGAATTAGAATTTGAGATTTTTCTCACAATTTTTGAGTTTAGAAACTTCTGGAAAAATTTTATATGAGTAGAGGACAAAAATTAGGAGAACTTTGGTGAAGAAATCATATGCAAACTCATAAGAGATTTTGGTGTGAAAACTTTACAAAGAAATGACTTGTATTTAGCCAAACTTTCATGATTGAGGTGATTAAGTCATCAACTACTTAGATACTATTTAGATTATTATATTCAAGTATTTTACTGTGCTTTTTCCAGAATTTTCAGCCAAGTTTGATGTAACAATATGTTATTCAAATATATCCTATTATTAATTATATGGAATTATTATTATGAAGACTTTTTCATTTAAGCTTTTAATGTTTGAGCCTATTATGGTTCTTCATGTCCCAACCATTACTTCTTGGGGCCCTAGTGAAGAAAAAATCTGATTTCAATAATTATTTATTTTTATATCTAAATTTAAATTAAAAGGATTAAATCAATATTTAAAATATTTGGGGCCAAATAATAATTTTTAAAAGATGAAGGGCTTAAAGGCAATTAACTAAATAATCTATTTCTTTTCTTTTCTTTAAGAAGTATCTATATAATACTTATATTCTTATATATATATATATATATGTACTAGGAAAATTTGGGGATGTTACAGAATACAAAACTGAGGGGCAAAGTGATAAAAAACAAAGCTGGGACAGAGTGCAAAACGGCCGGAAGCTAAGGGGTGGTCTGCTTTTTTCCCTATTTATAACTCACAAAACATACATAGAGATTTTAAATTGGATTAAATCTCAAGTTATACAAAACTCTAATCACCGCAATCAAAATTCAAATCTCATTAAAGTATGCTACTAATTAATTAATCTACCTTTTCACTAACTGCTAAAAAATGTAAAAGGAAAAAATGGAAATATATTTTGACAATCTCTCGTTATATATATATATATATATATATATATATATATATATATATATATATATATATATATTTCATATAATATGTTCTTTCTAATATCAATTTGAATTCTACTTGTTTTTCTAGAAAATTCATCGTCCATGTCTTGTTAGTATATATATTCTTTTGAGATGCCTTTTCGTATAATATTGTTTGCTTATTTTATGTGTACCTTAACTTAAGTTTAAATTCTTCTTTAAATTAAATTTGTTAGAAGAACAATTTTGGAAGCTAGAATCTCTTCCAATTAGTAGAGAATCAGCAATAATTAGGAAAATAAAATTTTTGTTTGGAAATAATTAAATATGTCTACGTTTGGTAAGATGAGATGTCTCCTATAATTCCTTTAATTAAAAACAAACACTGAACTAAGAAATTTTAAATTTTGTCCACATGTCTATCATCGAAATGGTCTAGGAGGAGATGTAGCACAATTTTGTAGGAGATGATGGTCCAAAGCCCAATTAAAATAGAAGGGATCGAGAAAAGCACATAGCCCCCATCTATTTGCCTTTTTACACCTTGCTCCTTCTAGTTTTCAAACTCTGCACGTTACGCTAACTCTCCACCTTTGCTCTTAAAGTCATAGCGCAACCCCCCGATGCTCCTTAACCGGTTAAGAACCAAATATTTCGTAAACATTCTCATGTGTCTTGCATGTAAGGTGACAAAAATGTACATTCACTTAATAGGGGTGAAGCGCAAATCCTATACTAATTCATATCACCCTAATTATTTTAATTTTACCAAAAATACCATCTTTATCAAATTTAATTTACATTGCACCCAAAAAAAAAAGCGTACAAATTACACTAAACTTAATGGAACTACTACTCCACACTTCTAATTAATTAAGTAAGAAATTGCAAATTCTCTACTCTTGTCATAGTGAGAAGTTGCCCATAATTGTCTAAGATACACTTTGCAGTACGTCTCAAATTAATTAAGTCATGAACAGATATACATTCAGGTTGAGTGAGAGGTTGGCAAACTACCCCCAAAGTATGTCGTAATTGCACAAACTACCCTCGTGTTTGAGAAATTACACACACCTCTTATGGCCGATTGTTCACATATAAAAATTTTTAGATTTTGTTGAATGTAAATTCATGCTCCTCATTAAATTTGCACAAGAAACAAGAAATGAATCAAAGTTGTTCAAAAACATATATTAAGCCTCCCCTATTCCATTTAAAATCACAAAAATAATTAAAAACAAATAATATTTTGAAAGTAAAAATAAATTGTCTTAGAATTATATATAGTCTCTGCTATGTATGATTAGGCCGTTGAAAGATTGTTTTAATCATTTTAATCGATTTTACAAAAGTGTTTGGCTTATTTCTCAAACATGAGAAGGGTAGTTTGTATAATTATCCCAAACTTTGGAGATAATTTGTATAATAAAAATGTGTAGCTTTATTAGCTCTTAGGACAATTATTAATATTCTTAAAAAAAACATCCTTAGTTTCAGGGATTACTTTTAAGTCAAACTAACGACTTTCAAGAAAATCTCGTGTTTGACTGTCGTTTTGTCATCTGTCGGAAATCACGAAACACATGTATGCAGCCACTGATATCGAGCGAGTAATTGTCACTTTACCAATTAGTGTACTTACAACTCTCAGATTTCAGTATACTCCTTATTGTTCGCTCCATCATGTTTCCCATATCTATAAAGGTAAACTTTTGAGTTTTAGAGTCATATGCTTGTCTATTTTTTTTCCTATTTGGTAGTGACACTATTGTTTAGTTAGCTTGAATTAAGTAGCGGGTGCTAGAGTCATATCACTGTATAAGAATAAGAATGCGTTTACAATTCTGGTTGTGGCCTTTGTATTTCATTTATAACATATAACTGATTTTTCGGTCGTGCAGATGTCAATTGCAATGCTTCACTAGTCCTATACAATCTGGAATTTACTTCTGATAGGGAAAGAATGTGTACTTCTTAAGCATGATCTGGAGAGGAGAGCATGATCTGGAGATTCTTGGTGTTGCTCGCCTTTGTTTACGTAGTAGACGAGTATAATTGTGTTTCTACTGCATATCTATTAGGTGATTTACACTTACAGTTTTCTTTTCTCTGGTATTGTGAACATTAAGAAACAAAATGAGTAGTAATGCTGCAACATTAAGTTAATGGCTGTACTTTGTATTAGAATATTTTCCATTAGGTCAACAACAGTTGATATTTCTTTTCATAAAGCATTCTCCTTGATAATTTGATTGAATCTTCAAATCTTGAAACAAGACTTTTAAACCATATATGGCACATTTTGCCGGATTGTTTCGGCAATCTCTCTTTCACGTGAGTGCCTTCCGCTTTAAATATGCTTATCGCTTTTCTTATACTATGATACTCTGCTTTGGATGGATATCAATGTTGGAATGGGCGGGCTTTTCATTCTCGGGGCAATTGTGGGCTAAATATGTAAATCAGTTTGTTGATCATAGTGAAGTCAAACAAACCTGTCCAATGATCCTTTTATTTTCCTTCAATTAGATATGCTAAACTTCTGTCCTATTGGCTACGATATGAATAATTCATTAATCTAGTTTATCAAGTTAATTTGTTTATCTTACTGTGTTCGTTTAGTAAACGTTTTTCATCTTTCTGCATTGTACTTGGTTTCTGTTATGATGTTCAGGCAATTGTTGTCTTTGGAGAAGAGTGAGATGATCGGTGGTTGCAGCATCTGAATGTATTTGTGACACTTCCAATACATGTAAAATTAGGAAGTTAGTACCTTAAAAAGAGATATTTACCTCAAAGGAGTCTATCTGTGATATTGCAACCTTTTTAAGGAATTCTCATGTAATTATTCTATTGAGCATGTTTTGTGGGTGCTGACCAAAACTGCTTTTTTTTTTTTTTTTTTTTTTTTTCTTATAACATTTTCCCCTTATTTGTAGATGGGAATTGGAGTTTCCATGTCAAGGTCTTCTGAGAAGATATTCATTTGGGCGAAAAAAAAATCAGAATGGCTGAGTGAAAGATGTACTAGTTATTTTGCCGACGAGATAAAATTTGGTTTTGTTAGTATACTCTGTTGGACTGGTTCTTCTTTGATCGGGATGGCTACGTTGCACCCCTAAAGCTTTGTTGCATGAATTCTGCATCCTTTCTTCAACCGGACAGTTAGCCCCCACCCCCCTCGTCTGGGATGTACAGAGTTATGTTTTGCCTATGCTGGGAGCTGTGGTACTTGATTACTATGGTTGTGTTATTCATTTCATTCTTTAATCCATTCGTATGTAACCTAATGCTGTTGACCATACAATCATATATAATGCTTATAATGGAAAATTTTCTGTCTGCTTAGTTTATAATCAAGGAGAGGTGTCACTGATTATCGTTTTGTTAAACCGAGGCATCCATGGTTATTTAAAGGTTGCCTTATGTTTAGTGTCATTTTAACCCATCGGTTTTCTTTAGTTGAAAAGAAATGTTGGACTGGTTCTTCCTTGATCGGGATGGGTACGTTGCACCCCTAAAGCTTTGTTGCATCAATTCTAAATTAATCTTAAATGTCACTGGAAGAATACACAACATGCTAATACAAGTCTTTGTTTACTATGTCTCTCAGAGTCTCGTAGAGTAATTATTTCATACTGCAATCACAGACAGGGATACGTATTTCTAATGGATACCATGTTTGAGTTTTGCAGTATTTAGTTTTGAGTCATACGCAATGTTTCCTTCAGACCCTCGTGTCCAAAGATTCACATACACAAGGGCAGAAAAGGGAATCGTCTGTGTTGACCTTCCAAAGGTAATTTAAGACATCATATGGTCATTTATTAATCTATGCGAGATACTGGGCGTAATGTGCCAATTATGTCAAAAGAAATTGCAACGGGATATGTGCATGATGCCAGTTGCCTTTGGTTGGCCAGAAAAGCATGATGAAAAGTTTTTTATTTTGTGCATTATATTGGTAAAAAGAAGTTAGTACTGGAATCAGTGGTGTCCATCATATTCTTTACTCACTGCTTTTGCTTTTTGTCCTAGAAACATAATGGTATATAGCAACCATTGAATGGTAGAAGCCTGTCTTATGTACAGTACCAGATCGAGTTTCATATATATAATGATGGACAATAATATTGCAACTGGTATTGAGGCTCGCTACTGAATCATCTTTAACATCAACTGAGATGTGAATTTGTTTGAGACTTTGACGTTGCCGTTTCTATATTTTTCCATCCATGTACTTGGGTTTTAGATGGCATGCATTTTAATTTCATGGGCAATTAATTGGTTATGAATCTTGGTGGATAATTTGATACTTCCTTTTGCAGTTTCTGGAAGTATGTTACGGGAACTGTATTCGAGCCCAAGATATGGCATAGCGTGGTCAATCATTTATTGCCTACCAATGATTCGCAAAATTAATTCTTTCTTCACTCCAAACCAATAGCAAGGTGAGTCCTGATATGATCTGAATTCAGGAACTTGACATGGCTCTTGCCCTTTATACCATAATGAAATTAGTGAGGAATGACAAATGGTTTTAATAGACCTATGCTGATGGAAAAGTATCATACTGGTGAAAGATTAGTGTTCGTCAACTTGTTAACGTTTCGTGATTGTTAATAAATTCGGAAAGTGTTCTACTTAGGATTTGATGATTATTGATGTCCACTTTCAGAGTTAGGGGTTGATATATCTTGGAATCAATCTTGTCATTTCACCATTCGACAATTTCTTTCGGCTTGTCTTTGGCATATGTCTCTTTTCTTGTGCCATACAGTGTTGGTTTTGCTTTATACTTGCTCACAAGGAAGCACCAAAGTGCAAAGCAGCCTCACTCGAGGAACTACCAGTACTACACCGGCACGGGGTGGTAGAAAGCGTGCAATGGGCAATCAAAGGATCAGGATGAAGCAGTACAGAGAGGTGGCTTTGGAAAAACAAGGCCAGGCAGGGACAAAATAAAGGAAAAATCAACAGTTAACACTGTCACTGTTGCACACACAAGAGACTTTTGGGGTGTCCCCATTGTTGAAGAGACTGTTGTTATAGATTGACATCTCCTGTCGTTTTCTTGTAATATCATCTTTGACCTCAACTCTCAGATGGATAGGTGCTCAAATAAGTTGATTAAGGCACGTTTATGTGTGTGGGTGTCAGTTGTCTAGCGTGCGCTATCGATTGTCGTTTGGCCTACTCGGGGTACACATTTATCGCGCACATGACGTGCCTCAAGTCTATGCAGAGATGTAGTGTGATTTCTTTAATGGAAATCGCCTTAAGTATTGCAAGAATTCAGTATATCAGAAGCATGAGCTACGACACAGAATTATGCATGTCCTATGTTAAATGGTTACCATGTGTGTTTAAACCGTGTAGAGAAAGCAAGAAAAAAGTTATATTTCATGCAACAAAGACAATGAATTTGATCCCACAATGTGTGCTAGTTCAGAATTAAGAAGTACTAGAGATTTAATCATTTCTCTTAAGGTACATTCATGTAACATTGTAAGGTGTTCTTACATGTTCTGTTTGCGAATAAAATAAACTGATACCATAATTACCACTTGAAAACAGGGCACCTCTGTTCAACTCTGTTTAGAGATAGCAGTTTGTTGTATTGTTCACTGAGCAATTATTCTACTACAAACATTACTGTTATTTAAATCAATATATTAGAAATCAAATATGTTCAAGAGACTGGCTATGACATTAACAACAGAATATTGAGTTTGTACCACATAAAGCCCAATGAAGAATTAGTTAAATCTAGGTCCTAAAAACTCCATGAGCAGATTAGAACTAAGCTACAAGAGAATACAGAATTATAGTTTTATACTACAAACATCACAACAGCTTTGAATGCATAAGTTCATATTCACAGCAAGAGCTACACAAGCACCGAAAGGACAGTGAACTTTGTTCTTTCTCTTCACCAAGTCATTGCAACTGCACCTCCAGCTCTTCCTCCAACCTTTCCTCCAATTCGTCCTCTTTTTTCCTAATTGTAATAGGCTTAAAGCGCCTTGCCGACAGGATGAAGAGAAGGAGACTTACGCCTATCAATGCAGCCGACAAAAAGAAGAACCTATCAAGGTGGCCGTCATTCAAATCCGGAGGAATCCACCCTTGTTTACTGTCCTTTGAAGTTATCTTTGAAACCAATGAAACCATGGCTGTGAACAAATAACTTCCCATTGCCGGCACAGCCATCGACAACCCGAGCCCCAAGCTTTGCATTGTTTTTGGTACTTGGGCAGCAAAGAACTCCATTTGTGCAATGGACACGAGTGCTTTCGAAGCTCCGGCCAACAAGTATTGAGGAACTTGCCAAAAGATGGAAAGCTCACTTCGACCTACTCCACTCACTTTCTTTAGCCTTTGTTGTTCGACGATGCCCGCCACTATCATGGCAATGATTGCAACGAACATTCCTATCGCCATTCTCCGTATCTCGTTGAGTGCTCTTAGTTTTCTCTTGGTTAGCTTGGTGTATAAAGGCGCCAATACCTTTTCATAGGATAGGATGAAGGCTGCCGTGCTAATGACGTCGAAGACTGTCATGCTGGATGGTGGCATGTGGAAGTTGGAAAGGTGCTGGTCCATCGCGGCTCCTTGTTCCACAAACAGCGATGACTCTTGCACAAAGACTATGGACACCACCACGGTGCATAGCCACATCGGGATCAGGCGCAAGAAGGATTTCACTTCCTCAACTTGTGTGATTGTGCATAGACGCCATGGATTCGGAGATTGGCCTTCTTTGGATATGTCGGACGGGATTATCACCGCTGCTTTGTCGAGGAACCTGTTCCGAGAAATAAATCAGCAAACTTAAGTGTTATCATCAATAAATGATTATGAATAAATATGAAATGGACTCACTTCATGTCGTCTTTGTGGATTAATGTGTCGATTGAATCCGTGGCATTAACCTCGTAAAGGCCTTGACCGCGTAATGGTACCTCGGCCTTGTATTTTCTGATAGAGGCTACAATCACTTGTGCAAACCTGGACATCGGATTTCCAGCCGTCTTAGAGTGGCGAAAGCTCCGACTCCCGCATAGGAGGAAAGCTAATCCCACGAATCCGCTAAGACTCGATATCCAGAATGCCATTGCCCACTTTCCAAGGTTTTCGAGATACACTAGCGCTGTCTCGGCGACTAGAGATCCGATATCCAATGCTATATAATAATAGCTGAAAAACGATGATTTCGACTTCATTTCCTCAGGATCAGTTTCGTCAAACTGATCAGCACCCATTGTGGCTAGAGCCGGTTCAAGCGCTCCACTTCCAAGTGCAAGCAAATAGATAGACATATAAAAGCATACAACTTTCGTTATTGATGGCTCGCCACAGGGTTGATCAAACTTCCCGCAGCCTTTGGGTTCAAGCATGAACAGTTGTGTCGACATCGACAAAACAAATAATCCCTGAAAAATACATACACATTAAATCATACGGTTCTGTTATCTTAACTCTCACACATAATCCATATGGTTTTGTTCAATTAGACAGACCATACTACTTAAACAACATACAAAAGAAGGTAATATACAATTCCAAAAAGTAAGGGAAATAACAACTTGATATGAATTTACTTACAATAAACAACGCAGCTTGGCTAATGGCACATGTCCGGAAGCGTCCCAAGCACGAGTCACTTAGGAACGCCCCAATTAGCGTGCTGAGGTTTAGAAACCCATTCCACGCGCTAAAACTCTTTGCGGCCTTTGCGTTGTTTTGCCTTAGAACTAAGTTTAAGAATAGAACCATGTTCGCCTCCACCGCGGTGGCCGCAAGCGCAGCAAATCCTTCGCTCCCTGGACACAAGTCAAAACACGTTAGTACGTTCACTATTTCATGTACCAATGTTCCTAGTCTTTAATCAACCAATATTATTGTTGTGACTTTTTGCCTCTCCTAAGCAATGCATTTACTGTATAGTGATACCTAATCTCTAATATTATTCACATAAATAACTTAATAAGATAAATCATGATTTTGAGTTAAACTAAACATTAATAATATTCAAATTCTATAAATATATCTAAAATTTCAATAATTAGACTCATAAAATGTACCATATGATATTAGTGCATTGAAATTAAAAGTTACGAGAACGTACATAGTAAAATTTTCCCCGCTTTCCATCCACCTGTCCCGCTCCGCCTCGCCGTTGATCGATAGATCGTCACAATTCCTTCTGCCTCTAGTCCTCCCCCCATCGTCTCATTGCTCTCGTCATTAGCACTTACAATTTCCTATAATTAATTAATAACATTTTTTTAAGTAACCAAACTAATTAAATCAAAACACACCTATATTTTTGACATATATAATAACTAACATTTTGTAAATTACAATAATAAACAACTTGAAGATCATGAATAATGTTTTAGGTCATGTATGGTGAATACAAGTAGCAAACGTTTACATTTTCTAACAGAGATGTACATGTATGGTAAATACAAGTAGCAAACATTTACATTTTCTAACAGAGATGTACATGTATGGTACATTTTCTAACAGAGATGTACATTACACGGCTAATTTAGAAAAAAAGGAAAAAAAAAACTACACTAACAACCTCAAAAACAAGGCTTCCTGTGTACAGGATCACAAATGTTTCACTAGTAAATAGCATCGGCTTGAGGACATAAAAAAACGAAAAATGAACAAGAAAAAATTGTTTAACGCATGGTTAGAGTTACTACTCTAGAAGACTACATGCCACTTAAACTTCTAAGACATATATGGCCAAAAAACAGTAACAAAAAAACCTCTTACATTCGACATATTGGAGCTTCTTAGCTAGCTTGCTAGTTGATGATGCTACACCAAAAGATCAACAGCTAGAAGAAATATGTGTGTGTGTGTGTGTGTGTGTGTTTTGTTTACAATGATGATTCTAAAGTCTTAGCAAATCAATTTTGATCAATGTTATTACGTACTCTTCTGTACAAAGCATTTTGTTTTCCATTTTTGGCTATGTCTATATGTATGTATGGTGGTATGTCTTTATGATCATGATCAAAAGGTAAGTAATAGAGAGTGACTTATTACTATGTCTATATGTATGTATAGTTTACTTGGTACCATAATTTATGGCTATGTCTATATGTATGTATGGCTATGTCTATATATATGTATAGTTTACTTGGTACCATACTTTAATCTGAAACTTGTTAAAACTTAAATAGTATTATTCTTTTCTTGGGTCCACAAAATCTTTTGCTAGTATTTTTTCTGAACCACTTCAAACACTTCGATCAAATACTATTTAAGTAGCTTTTGAATTTCTTTTGAACTCTATTTTTTATTTTTTTTCTTATGGATCTTGATGGGGTATTTTAGGAAGGCCCGATGATGCATTTGGGCCGGCCCACTAGAGAAAGACCCAAAAAATTGAATATCGAACAGAAGGAATTCGACTTTAAAGAGAAGATTGAATGGGCATGATTCGATCTTCATTCCTCAACTACAACCGGGAACCGCGGGACGGTGTCTATAAATACCCCGCCCTCTCACATAATCAGGACACATTCATTACTATCGAGCAACCACTCAACATCGAACTTGGAGATTCGTTACTCTACAATTCGATCGATCTGATTCGATCTGCAAGGACTCGATCCAACCTAATTCGATCTTAACTGGATCAAGGCCGTCAGATTTGACATTGAACTAACTTGGGATCTTAGCGATTTGATCTATAACTGATTCGAGGATCATCACTCTCGAACCGGTGCAATTCGACCTACTAGCAAATTCGAGACTCATCAACATCGAATTGGTGTGATTCGACTTTCACTAGATTAAAGATATTTCTATTTGTATTGCCTAGTCAGCTTGTATTAGGTGTTCCAGACCAAGCTAGTCCGATTCTATATTCGATTAGCATTATTTTGGCATAAATCAGGCCCATTGTAACAGTTATCAGCTGTGTTGTAACCCGAACGAAATAAGACCAAAATATTGGCGTCGTCTGTGGAACACGTTTTCCTAGTATATTAGGCATGGCAGCTAGAAGGACTAGATCGCAAAGCAGAGCAGCATAGATTAATAATCGTGATATGGAACGAGAAACAACAACTCAAACTATCCCAGAAACAGAAGGACCGTCACCGGGGTGCCTACGCCAGCAAGGCGGGACATACCCGGACCAGTGGGAGGAGATCGACATGTGCTGGATGCAGGCGCGACAATGGCGACAGCTACGACAGCTTCGCCGCCATGCGCTCTTAGAGATGAGATCTTGGCAATGATCCGATCAACGATGGATGAGGCACTGCATGTACCACAAGTGCAAATGCCGCCACCCGAGGTTCGTGAAGAAGGCGCGCGGGAGCAGCAATCTGTGGCCAAGGGCCCAGACGCAGGAAACAGAGACAAAGCCCAGGTGGACAACCGCATGGGGAAGTCAAAATCAGTCGAGGTGCAGTCGAAAGGCACCACGACTCGAGGGGGCGTGAAGAAAGCCAGCACGAAGACCTGAGAAGGCGAGAGGAGAATAAGGAGAACAATGTAAGGAGACGTGAGGAGAGTCAGGGCAACGACTCCATAAGGGAGCATGCAGAAGTAACAAGGAAGTTGGATAGGCTCGAGGGAGAAAGAGCAAAGGTTGAGAACAAGATGGAGCGATTGGGAAGAGCTCATCGGAGCACTTCATTCTGCGAAGAGATAGAGGCGGAAATTCTGGGCATGGTGAAAAGATATCGGTGGTGAAATCATACAATGGAAAGACAGATCTGTACGATCATCTTTTCCAACTGGACACAACGCTTAATCTACACGGTTTTAAAGAGAATGTGTTGGCCAGAATCTTTGCCACCACCTTGGTTGGAGTGGCGTTAGACTGGTTCACCCGAATCGCTTCGCGGTCAATCAAAAGTTAGAAGCAGTTGAGAAAGATATTTGAAAATCAGTTCTCCATTCAATCCAGACTGGTACTGGACCACTCCCATATATACTGTATCAGTCAAGGTGCGAGAGAAATCTTGAAAGATTTCATGAGCCACTTCTACGCGGAAGTAATGAAGATAGACTATCACAAAGGAGAAATAATCACGAACATAATCTTCCGTGCGACCAACAACGTGGCTTTCAACGAGGATCTGCTTAGGTTGCAACCTAAGACAATTGAAGAGATAAACAAGCTCGCGCAACAAGTGGTGCATCGCGAGGAAATGATGGTCACCAAAGCGGTAGTTGTTGCGTCTCTAAAAGAAAAAAGAAAGAGGAACAGAGGAACAAAACCACAACAAGAATAGTTGACAGGCCGCAAGTGTTGGATTATCCTCATATAATGGACAACAATGTCAGGAAACGGATCATACATATGATTTCAGGAGGTCTGCTCGGTGCGGATTTGGCGAAGGGGCGCAAGAAGATCACAAGATATATTGATGCAGACTGTTTTGTCGATTTTATGGACCTACTAAGAATAGAGGAGATGGACCACGAGGAAATCACCTTCTCAAAAGCAGACATGCGGAAGTTGAGCCCTCAAGCGATTCAAACGGGAAAATTAAACTGACCGTTAGTGATAACGATTAACATAGCCAACTTTGGTTGTGTTATGTGGCGTTGCTATGGTTACCGCCGCAAGAGGAGCAGGATGCGATGAACGCCTTGGGTCCCATGGAGATGGATCAGATTGATTGAGTCGCTATTTTCTCGTTTTTACAAGTCTTTAGAATTCAACACATTTTGAACAAAATTTTATTCGTCCCCTCTGCCGTCGTGAGCATGAGGGGTTGGTATGTATTAACCTAAAATATGAACACCGAAGGCTTGAGTCCCGAGGACCCCCACGGAAAACATAGGCAACTTGGCTTAGGGGTGGGAGGGCCGGGTCGGAATCCCGCGACCCGACCCGACCCGATCGGATTTTTCCCGGGGCGGGAAAAATCCGATCGTCTTCCCGACCCGTTGCTGCGGGAATTAACTCCCGCAGCAACCACCGCGGATCGGATCGGGATTTGGGGTTGGAATTCGATCCGATCTGCGGGTCCCGATTTTCCCAAGGAGGGCGTTTGAGGGCGGCGGAAAGAAGAAGGGGAAGGGGTGGCGGTGGCGGTGACTCCGAGCAGCACACGCGCACAACTCCGACAGCGCCGCCCAGCGCCGCCCAGCTCCGATCAGCACACACACACGCACAACACTGCTCCGTCTCTCCTACTCACCAGCTCCGACACCGCCGCACCACTCACCAGCTCCGATCTGAAATCCAGGTTCGCCGCTCCTCCTCCCTCACCATCCGCCGCCACAACCACCACCTTCGCCGTCTCCAAGCTCCTCTCCTCTCCTCCACCTCCCCCAAACTCAAACAACCCACACACACACACCTCCGCAGTCAACACACACACACACACACACACACACACACACCTCCACAGTCAACACACACACACGCACCACCACAATCAACACACACACACACACGCAGTTGAAGCGGGATCCCGAGCGGGATCCCATAATCCGCGGAACTCCCGCAATCGCGGGAGTTCCGCACTCCGCGGATCGGATCAGGAGCCGCGGCGAGCTCCCGACCACCGCCGATTCCCGAGGGCCGGATTCCCGATCCCCGCGGGAATCCGGCCCAACTCACCCCTAACTTGGCTTATTACTAAGCTTTGACCTATTATTTACTTAAATATTATCTCCACTGGGGATACTTTTGACTTCAATGATTGCAACAATGTTCTAACGAATGTAGCAAAAGCGAAACCCGGCATTGCAAGATTATGTGCGTGAAACTAATATTTTGCAGGATCCGAAGGGGAGGCGCAAGACAAAGGATGGACACTTCGCCCGAAGCGGTAAGTGCTAACCAAAAATCCCGTAAAACAAAAAAAAGGATGGACACTTTGCCCAAAGCGGCAAGTGCTAACCAAAAATCCCGCAAAACGAAGAAAAATGGATGGACACTTCGCCCGAAGCGGCAAGTGCTAACCAAGAATCCCGCAAAACGAAGAAAAAGTGATGGACACTTCGCCCAAAGCGGCAAGTGCTAACCAAAAATCCCACAGAACGAAGAACAAGGGATGGACACTTCGCCCGAAGCGGCAAGTGCTAACCAAAATCCCGCAAAAGGAAGAACAAGGGATGGACACTTCGCCTGAAGCAGCAAGTGCTAACCAAAAATCCCGCGAAGATGAAGAAAAGGGACAAACACTCTACCTAAAATGACAATTGCTTACCATAATCCCTGCAAAATAACTGAAAGGAACATACATTTTTCCTGAAACGGCAAGTGCTGACCAAGAATCCCACCCGAACGAAGAATAGGGATGGACATTTCTCCTGAAATAACGCGTACTAGTCAAAAATCCTGCTAAAGGTCAGAAGAATGGAAGAAACATGTTGCTAGTAGCCTCCAGCAAAGAGAAAAACGCGTAGCCAAGAATAAGGCAATCGCAATAAAAAGCCTCTAACAATGAAGGAAATATAATTATAAAACAAGAAATTGTGAAGCTCGCATTTGAAAGAGATAGACAAGAAAGAAATGCAATAAAATAAGCGATTCACCATAACGCAAAAATTAAGTAGTGAATATTAAAATTGTTCAGAATAAAAGGGCGACGTAGCGCTGAACCAAATAAAATAAATTGTTCTTAAAAACAGAAATTTAAACCTAAGCTCTCAAGCCTAGGCATCATCTTCATCCTGAGAAGAAGGATAGGTGGCAGGCATGGGCGGAGGCGGAGACATTCCCCAATACAACAAGGTCTCATATTCAAGAAGGCTGGCAAACTCGTCGGCTATGGCAGACGCGTCCTCAACAGGCAACGGCACAGGCTTGTGATTAGGACCCAGCGACAGATCGAACCACTGTGGGTTAAATCTACCACGCAGGTAGCCAGTGCTGTGAATTTGTTGCACTGTGAGTACTTGAGCTTTCTTCGCATCACGCACTCCTCGCCGGACATTGATTTCTTGGAAAGTATTGCTCCGTAGGAACTCCTCCGCAATCTCCACTCGTTGTTGCACGGTAGGAAGCTATTCAAATACAAAAAGGTAGTTAACAAGGATGAATAGCAAGATTATGTCTAGGAAAGACACAAGCAACAAGGCTAAGTACCTGGCTAAAGCCACGGGCGTATCCAAACTCCTCGGCCCCCGCAGTTTTCTCTTTTTCAGCCGCGAGCTCCTTCTCGAGCTCTTGCGACTCACTTTTCCAGTGCAGTCTTGCTACTCCGCATATTGTTGACTTGGGCCTCGAGCCGTTCAACGGTTTCCTGCGCGATCCCTATCCCCGCTAGCCCGGATAGCACAATCCCTCGCATGCTACAAGGCTTTCTCTTTCTCTGCCACAACGGCCCTCAACGCGTCGGGATCACTATCCTGAAACTCCATCTGCAGGCGTTCTAGCCCATTCATTCTCTACTCATGGGCCTGCATCAACCCTCTGATCATCGCGTCCACGACCCCACGAGTCTGGAAAAGAAACAACAAAAGACTTGTAAACTAAGTATAAATAAAAAAGGAATATTATATTATATTGTCGTATTACCGAGCTGACCAAATGGAGTGCAAGCAGCTCCACCTTCTTTCTTTCTTCGACCGAGGTCGGGAAAGCTACTGCAAGATTGGGAAGGACCACCTTCAATACATTGGTGGCCTCCTCTTTAGAATATTGATATTCCCCGACGCGGGCACGCGGACCTTGGCTAGTTTCAACCCTAGCGTTCACCCCCAGTAGGGGGGACTGAGCTACAAGAAGGAATGGGAACAGTTGAGCTCGGAACATGAGGAATAACACCCTCAGTTTGAGAACGAGTTTGGGGAGCCCTCATTCTCTTCGTCGGTGCAGCGGTTTCTGTACTCTCTACTGCCTCAGTTTCTTGAGCAGTCGGTCCGGTCCCTCAAACCCCTCAGCATAACTAAAGTCAGCAGGAGGAGGTGAGTTGTCGCGACCTCCACCAAGCACATCCTCGAAAGGATCATGTGTGGTGTCGGCGCGGGTGGACACCACAGCGTCGCCTGTTTTCTTCCTTCCCTTGGCCTTCCTTTTCCTAGGAGGAGGAACGGTGACAAGAACCAATGAGCGGGAACCCTCAGCATCAGCAACCAAGACTTGACTCATGCGAGCGTGGCGGTTCATGATAAATTCTCTTGAAAGAGAGAACACTGAACATTATTAACATATCAAAATCAGCACAAAATGCATGATAAATGGCAAATAAGAGATATATACCAAAAGTATATATCCCCGTATACGGAACCGGGGATAACCCCGCGATAAAACATGCTTTTTAATAAGCTCTCTTATATTAAATTGGTAATTATGACCAGGTTCGCCCTAAAATGCTCACCCCACCTAGGTAAACACACCCCGCGAGGAATGGCAATTTTCGGAACATCCACCCACTTCCGTGGATATACAGAAAACTCCTCATCAATCTTTCCCATAGCCAGAAAATTCGCCTCTCAAAAACTTATGGTGCTTCACCGCCTTTAGGTGATTGAATCCTATCCCATTTTTGCAAACCTCAAACAAGGCCCAAAACTCATTAGGCCCATATGGCACACCTAAGCATTTCATGGCAATGATAAAGCCAACTATATACCCAATCGAATTCGGCGTCAATTGGCTCGGCACCAATCCAATAGACGTCAAAATTCGCCTAACCTCGACTGGTATAGGAAACCGTAACCGATTTTCCAATTGCCCAACAAAGACCGTAACGTAACCGGGTGGCGCGGTATGCACACGCTGGTCTACGCGAGGAATAACTATTTTGTAGTTAATCCCTATGTCGTACATTTAGCAAAGAAAGGGTTGGCTCTGCTGTAAACGCGGCACATAAGCGGTATACGCCAGTCCCGCAACTTCTTCTTCATCGTCGAAGTCCGTGTTAATAACCGCATTCTCCTCATTTCCCTAGCTATCAGCATGAATATCCTCGATAGGCGGAGCGGGCGCATCATATACTTCAGCCTGCGGCGTTGGCTGATCTTCATCCTCCTCCTCATCCCTCTCGAAGTCGAGCTCCTCTATATCAATAGCCTCATAGGCATCTCCTTCGACCAAATTTGCACCAGCGGGATCACCTCCAGGACCTATTACTGAATTAACATAATCAAAGCTCGAGCTACTACTCGACTCACTTCCAGATGAAGACTCAGAAATAGCCATCTCGATCAACACAAACTGAAATAAAAAAAAGCTGACTACGAATGTACGTCACTCTCGATACTTACGACAACTACGCGATACATTAGAAGCAAAAATAAGCTAGAACGCAATTAAAGGGGAAATAAAAGAACACAACCCACTACCTTGATTAAAATATCAAATCACCAAATCAGTTGCGAAATAACACTGCATGAAATGAAAACATAAACCTAGTCAGATGCGAGAAAACTATTTTTTCAAGAAAATTTTGGAAAAAAATTCTAAGGCATAAGATCCAACGGCATAACGTTCGATACAGTGATCATCAAATAGCTTGTATTCGATACAAAGTAAATCGAACCGTGCCCTTTCGATGTTACTTACATTTCAGCAAGAGTTCTCCAAAGACACTAATGAGATCCTCCACCCTTCCTCGCCCCTTATATAGAGGGTGGGCGGCCCATAAGGCCATCGCAAAGAACATTGAATAGAGAATATTTGATACTAACGGAAGATTGAATGTCGTCCATTCGATTGATGGCAGAAAAAAATGCGAAATACCGACCGAACAGTTTGCCATTCGATTTAGTACCAAAATCGAATCCAAATCCATTCGATCTATAGTTATCATCCAAACTTTAGCTTTTAAGCAATTTTCAAAATCGAATCGATAAGATTCGACGCCATTATTCGATTGAATTTTGTATGTGATAGAGAAACACTACCGAATTTTTCCCGCTTCGAGGATAAAATTATTTTCAAATACATTCAACGCGAAGGTTTTAGAATCTGGTCTATAAATGATCCGGCCTCTTAGCACACGACAAAAATTTGGGACCCATGCTTTCAAAATCGTGGATCCCAATTGGGGGGAGTATTTTCAACGATCACGTATAAAGCAAATACCTGGAATCTGAGGAGCACGAACTTTGGAGTTTGTAACCCGCTCTTTGCTCAAGAACAACTCCCAAACTGGGGGGACTATATGATGGAGGTATTTTAGGAAGGCCCAATGATGCATTTGGGCCAGCACAAAGGAGAAATGCCCAGAAAATTGAATATCAAACAGAAGGAGTTCGGCTTTAAAGGGAAGATCGAATGGGCATGATTCGATCTTCATTCCTCAACTAGAACTAGCGCCCGCGGGAGGAAGTCTGTATATATAACTCACTTTATGGGAAACAGAAACCTAATCTTAACTAATGGTAAAACTAATTATTAGTGCCACACAATCATTAATTTATGTACCCAAAGAACATAGAAGAATATAGTCGCATGACATTGTTGTTTGCTGAAGTGTACACATAGAGAAGACAATATGTATTAAACAGTTTCATCATTCCTCTAATTGCATTTTATTTCTTTTGTCTGTCCTGCATTTTGTACAAGAAAACCGGAAAAAAGCAATAATTAAGTTGAATGCATTAAACATGAATTAAAACAACCAGTTACAAATATTTGAAGTGAAAAAGTGAGGATATCTAATAATATTAGATATATTAAAAGAGATCTTAAAGGAATAAATCGATTTTATTTAATACATTTGGGGCCAAAAAGATTTTTAAAAGGTTTAAGGACTAAAACATAATTATCAAGTTCATAGAATTTTTTAAAAAAAGTTAAAATACTTGGAGGTACAGCAGAACCTTTAGGATTAACGTCAAACACATATAAAGAATATGCAGATCGATCGAGTGGGTCTTATTATTACAGGCACTTCCTAATTATTATTACGGATCTTTAAATATATTTGTTTTTTGACATTTATGAGATCTCAACTCATTAACATTTATATATGTTTGCATTTTCTTACTGTGTTTAAAGTTAAATATATTTTATTATTTTTTTGAACAAAGAAGTTATATATATTAACTAGTGATCTAAGAGACAACATTCGCAGTTTAATTTGCCCATCTTGTTATTCAAGAATTTATACCTTTGTGTACAAAATAATTGTATTTGTAACATATAAGCTGAGAGTGCAGGCATTTTGGCAATGATAGATTAACATTGAGAAGTCAATGTTAGAGTAACATTGCTGAAGCCGGATCCGTTTTACAACCTTGTTGTTATTGATTATTATTGTTTTGCCTTATTCATTTAACTAACTGAGTTCCACAGTTGTAATTGTCTTTGATTATTATTCAGGAAACAAACTTGTCATAGGTTGGACGCTCAAAGTTTCCAAGAATGAAAGTTTCCTTAATTAAGGAAACCGCTCTACAAGGAAATAGGAGTTTAAGTGCAACAAGGAAAGCTTTCCAAGATGAGTCCTAATTTGAAGAAGAAGTCTTTCCTTAGTTAGATCTCTAACGAAGGAACTATTATTCAAGAAGGATTGCGAGAACAAGGAAGAGGAGTTCGAGAAGGAAACGAAGGAGAATTACCAACCGTGTACAACACACCTTGGAGTCCAATTCAAGAGCCTATATATAGGTGTGAAGTACATCAAGACAACTAACAAGACACGAGCTAATCAATCCGAGAGATTTACTTACAAGTTATTGAGAGTTGTCTTGCTTTAGCAAAGTTTGTGAGTTGTTAGAATAGATCTAAGAGTGAGGAGCTTTTAGAGATAGTCGAAGCAATTCTTGTGTGCTTTGCTTAGTTCAATCAATTTAAGAGTGAGGAGCTTGAGAATTGAGAGAACAATCTTTGTTAAAACCTTTACGGATTATTTTGCCTACGGCTCGGAAGTTAATATAATCTTATATTCACTTCTAAAATTCGTATTTGTTTATTCCGCTGCACTATTGCTCTGGTCTGTTGTTAAAGTAACATCGTCAAATTAACATTATACAAAACTGATGTTAAAACTTCAGTGTTAAGTTAACAACAACAACGTATCGACCCGATCCACAATTTCAATTGGTATCAGAGCCAAGCACCAACTTCACCGGTGTTTGGCGTTGATACGACAAGATGGACAACTCCAACCCCAATACCAGCAGGTTGCCA
This sequence comes from Linaria vulgaris, assembly GCA_948329865.1. Classification (NCBI taxonomy): domain Eukaryota; kingdom Viridiplantae; phylum Streptophyta; class Magnoliopsida; order Lamiales; family Plantaginaceae; genus Linaria; species Linaria vulgaris. The sequence goes on along the minus strand of OX415249.1, from coordinate 145,147,756 downwards.
GTATTGGAGGGTCCCAACAACTATGCCTACTGGAAGATCAGACTCAGAGTCCACATCAAATCCATCGACCTGAGAGCTTGGGACGCAGTACTAGAAGGCTACACCATCCCCTACTTGCTAAGAGATGGAGATGCTGACCTGGTACCTAAGCCAAGAGGACAATGGACAGCCAATGAGATTGCTCTCTACAACTTCAATGAAAATGCTCTCAATGCTGTTTTTAGCTGGGTAGGTAATCATATGTTCAAACTTATTCAAACTTGTACAACTGCTAAAATAGCATGGGATGTTCTTGAATTACATTGTGAGGGTGATGTGGCTGTGAGGGACTCTAATAGAAAACTTTTGAGGGACTTTGAGAAGATAGAGATGAGTGAGGATGAAAGCATTGATAGTTATTTTGAGAAACTTCTTGATATTGCTAATCAGTGTCAAAACTTAGGTTTTACCATCCCAAATCAAACAATTGTGTATAAAGCTTTTAGGACATTATCTTCTAAGTTCACTGTCAAAAGAATTGCTATGAATGAGTCTAGAGATCTAGCCAACATGGACTTCCAAACATCAATGAACACTTTGAAAGACTTTGAACTAGAATTCCTAGGAAAGTCCAGTAAACAACTTGCTTTAGCTTTACTAGGTACTAGCTCAGATTTTACAGGAAGTGATGAGGATGAATATGAGTTGATCTCTTCTAACTATGGAAACATTACCAAGAAGTTTAGTAAATTAGGCTACAAAGATAAAAATAAAGATAAACAATCAGGTAATGTTGCCCTTAGTTATAAGAAATTACCCCCAAAATTTGTAAAGTACATGGCATCGAAGAGCACGCCTCAAGATGCTGAGAAATTGAAAGATGTCCAGTGCTATGAATGTAAGGGGTATGGTCACTTTAAACATGAATGTGCTAACACCCTCAGAACAAGAGGAAATTCTCATTGGGTGTGTGTAGATGACTTCAATGAAGCTAACTTCGAATATGGAACAAGTGATGATGAACAATCAGAGGAAATCAACACTGTTGCGCTCTGCACTAGAATCACCTGGTCAGGAGAAGACTCCAGAAACTGCCAAGAATCTCAATGTTACTCTAACATTAGAGAACCAACAGCAAAACAGGAGATCTTCTTTGGAGACTGGAACAGCAATGATACTCAGGTTAACTATGACACACTCTTTGACTGTGATGATACTAACTTTGATTGTTTTCATGGCTCAGATGATCTAGAAGAGGAGTACTTCAATGAAGAAGAAATGTCTCAGGAGGAAATCCTTGATGATCTACATACAACCTTTCTCAAACTTGAGAGAGAGAATGTCAAACTCATGGAGAGTAACAAAGCACAGAAACATGACATTGAATGTTTGAAGAACATGTTGAAACTCTATGAGAGAGATCTTGACAAAGCTGAAGCTGAGCTGAAAGAGGTAAAGGAGAAACTCAAAAAGGATTCACAGATCATAGCCAAATGGAATGGAGGTACTTCTAAACTTGATGAGGTACTAAACATGAGTAATACAGGTACACATGGTCTGGGATTTGTTGAGAAACCTTCATCTTCTAATGGTAATTCTGCCTATATAACTACAAGCTTTGTTAAAGAATCTGGTAATATGAGTTCTGGTACCATCAACACTATAAAGAGCAAACCCACATTTATCTGTCAGTACTGTTTTCAACCTGGCCACATTAAACTATTATGTAGAAAATTCATAAAAGAATGTGGTAAGAAAATAGCATATCTGCCCAATGTTAAAACGTTAACAGATTCTGATGTTAGACTAACATTAGGTGCAGGACAGAAAAGTAGAACTTGGATAGAAAAAGCTAAAATGTTGTTTTCTCTGCTGTGTACTCTAACCTTTCAGGTAAGTGGTACTTCGACAGTGGATGCTCGAGACACATGACAGGCAGCAAGGAGAATCTTAAGCAAATGATACCTTTAAGTGCTGGAACAGTGACCTATGGTGGTGGCACAAAAGGAAGGATCATTGGCAAGGGGATACTGGATGTTGATGGATTCCCACCCCTAAAGGATGTGTTGTTGGTAGATGGGTTAAAGGCAAACCTAATCAGTATCAGTCAGCTGTGTGATGATGACTTACTGGTTACATTTGACAAAGTATCTTGTGATGTTTATGATAGTGATAATGTTCTTGTTATGACAGGTACAAGATCCAAAGATAACTGCTACCTAACCCAAGAGGAAGCAGAGTGTTTCCATGCTAAAATAGATGAAGCTTCTATCTGGCACAGGAAGCTTGGACATGTTCACTACAGAAACCTTGAGAAATTACAGAAGGTTGATGATGTAAGAGGCTTACCTAAGCTATCTTGTCCAGGTAAGCTTGTGTGTGGTGATTGCCTCAAGGGTAAACAAACCAGAACAGTTCATGCCCCCCTACAGGTACAGAATGCTAACCCTAGATCTAGTAGGTGCTTTGAACTGTTGCATATGGACTTGATGGGTCCTATTGAGGTAAGTAGTCTAAGTGGTAATAAATATGCCTTTGTGATTGTAGATGATTTCTCTAGATACACTTGGGTAAAGTTTCTTAAAGAAAAGTCTGAAGCTTTTGATCAGTTCAAAATTCTTTGTGTTAGTATTAAAAACTTGTATGACTCCACTGTGACTAAGATTAGGTCTGATCATGGTAAAGAATTTGAAAATGCTAGTTTTGATAACTATTGCAATGTAAAGGTATTTTCCATGAATATTCAGCTCCTAAGACTCTTCAGCAGAATGGGGTTGCTGAGAGAAAGAACATGACTCTTCAAGAGATGGCTAGAGTTATGCTTAATGCTAAAGATGTATCCAAAAGAGTCTGGGCTAAAGCTTTAAATACTGCTTATCACATTAGTAACAGGGTGTATCTTTGACCTTGAACTAACATGACTCCTTATGAACTCTTGAAGGGTGTAAAACCAAATATTGCATATTTTCATGAATTTGGGTGTGACTGTTATCTACTGAATGACAGGGATTATCTGAGTAAATTTGATCCTAAAAGTGAAAAATACATCTTTGTAGGATACTCAGCCAATAGTACTTCTTTTAGAGTCTACAATCTTAGATTGAAGACAATTCAGGAATCAGTGAATGTTGTGTTTGATGATGTCTCACTTGATAGAGGTACTCGTGATATCTCTGTTTCCAATGTTGAACCAACAGTGGAGACCGAGAATGGTACTCGTGACAATGTTGCTCCAACATTGGAACTGGAAGCTGGAAGCTCTGAACAGGAGAACGATGTTAGACTAACACCAGCAAGATCTGATGTTATATTAACAGCAGAAGACTCTGACTCAGAACATGAAGTTGTTTCTGGACCTAGAAGAGATCCCCCAACTAGGATTCAGAAAGATTATCCAGCCTCCCAGGTAATAGGTGAACTCATTGAACGGGTAAGGACACGCAACAAAGAAAGACTTGATTATAGAGATATGGTTAAATTGTGTGTCCGTATGAACTTCACTTGTACTGTTGATAATGCCTCTTGTTTTGTCTTCTCTATTGAACCAAAGAATTTGAATGAAGCCCTCCTTGATAACTTTTGGATTAATGCCATGCAGGATGAACTATTACAGTTTACTAAAAACAATGTCTGGAAACTGGTGCCTAGACCATCCAATGTTAATGTAATAGGGACTAAGTGGATATTTAAAAACAAGAGTAATGAGGAAGGGGTCATAGTTAGAAACGAAGCTACACTAGTTGCTCAGGGGTACAGACAGGTGGAAGGTGTAGATTTTGATGAGACCTTTGCTCCAGTTGCTAGGATTGAATCAATTATATTACTTCTAGCCATTGCATGATGTCTTAGGATAAAACTATATCAAATGGATGTTAAGGGAGCATTTCCGAATGGGTTGATTGCTAAGGAAGTATATGTTGAACAGCCTAAAGGATTCACAGATCCCAAGTACCCTAACCATGTGTACAAGCTTGACAAGGCCCTGTATGGTCTTAAACAAGCACCTAGAGCATAGTATGAAAGGCTTACAAGATTCTTATTAAGTCTTGGCTTTGTTAGAGGTGAAGGAGATAGAGCATTGTTTGTCTTGAAGAAAGATTCTCATGTCTGTATTGCTCAAATCTATGTAGATGATATTGTGTTTGGCTCAACTAACAATTCTATTTTAGAAAATTTTGTTGAATCAATGACAGGGCAGTTTGAGATGAGTATGATGGGAGAATTGAATTTCTTCCTTGGTCTCCAAGTAAAACAAATAGGTAATGGGATATTCTTGAGTCAGGAGAAATATGCAAAGGATTTGGTGAAGAGGTTTGAATTGGCAGATTCAAAGCCTTGCAAGACTCCCATGTCTTCATCTGTGAAGATATCAATGGATGTTACTGGTGCAGATGTTGATCCAACATTGTACCGTTCAATGATAGGAAGCTTACTCTACTTGTCTGCTTCAAGACCTGATATAATGTTCTCTGTTTGTGTGTGTGCTAGGTACCAGGCATGTCCAAAGCAGTCACATTCGATTGCTGTGAAGAGAATTCTTAGATATATATCTGGCAGTTTGGCCCTTGGAATCTGGTATTCTTATGATACTAACACAAATCTTGTAGGTTGCAGTGACTCAGACTGGGCAGGAGACACTGATGACAGAAAGTTTACAAGTGGAGGATGTTTTTATCTGGGGAACAACTTGGTCTCATGGTACAGTAGAAAGCAAAATTGTGTGTCACTCTCCACTGCTGAATCTGAATACATAGCAGCAGGCAGCTATGTCACTTAGTTAGTATGGCTTAAACACATGCTACTGGATTATGGGTTAGACAATGATGCCTTACTTATGTTCTGTGATAATCTTAGTGCTATAAGCATCTCTAAGAACCCTGTGCAACACTCTAGAACTAAACATATTGACATAAGGCATCACTTTCTGAGAGGCATGGTAGAAGATAAGCTCATTGACATTGAACACATTGAAACTAACAATCAGCTTGCTGATATGTTCACTAAACCCTTAGATTCTGAGAGGTTCTTCAGTTTGAGGAATTCTCTTGGCATGTGCACTGTTTAGGGATGTTAGTACACCAGTGTTGACATAACACCACTGTCTAGCACTGGTTATTGGTTGTGGTGTATCTGTAATTCTTTTTTGTTTCCTTTATGCATTCTTCTTTCTTGCATACTACATCTTTGTTAGAGATTCAGTTGGGTTGTGTGGTTAATCTGTATAGATAGCTGAGTTGACTGGTGGACAGGTACATATCAAGAGTTTTGTAAAGTAAGAACTATGTTGTTAGTCTGTGAATGTTAACCTAACATCTGGGAGAAGCTGGGGTACACAGAGCTCACTACTCTGATGTTATTCAGTTGTGACTTACCCATGTTAGGTTAGAGAAAGCATGAAGAGAAGCTGGGGTACATGATGTTGAGAGCTTTATTGTCATTCAGTTGTGCTTATTTTTGTGTTTTGTCTGTGGTCAAGGTTATACATGCTGGTGAGCCTTACTACTGGGGTGCTTGGAAGTTTCGACTACTTGCATTCAGGAATAGTGTTTACTTGGTATTTCTCTTGTAAACAGGTTGGAAAACAAGTATGCATGAGGAGTTGGGGTGGAGAAGTATATCATAAATGTATTGTCTTCATTCAGTTCCTTTGTACTTGCCTAATCTGTAGCTGATGGTTAAGTTGTTGGGGTGTGTGGGGTCTTGTGCTGCCCACATTCAGTGATGAAACTATCCTTTTACATTCACTAGTTTTTGTTCAAAAGAGTACATGATAATAAATAAAGATAAATTGATTTGTCCCGATCCGAGTCAGTAAAGTTGTTTGTACTTGGTTCCATCACCCGATGTTGATCTAACATTGTTGCATTCATTCTTGTTCTGCATTATTTCTTGTGTCGGTTTGGGCTTAGGGGGAGTAGTAATCCTAGGAATCATGTGTTGAGGCATACTTCATGGGTGACTCAATGCAGGTAAAACACTATGTTTTGTGATCATCTCATACTGTGGGAACATCTTTTCCCTGGATATGTACATCCACTCTGTGTTTTTCTGTCTGATGTGTTACTTACTCATACTGATGATCTTAATCTATGTCTTTGTACCTATGTGCTTGGGTGAGGTTCCAGATCAGTTTACAAGAATATCTCACGCTCTCACATGATGTTGCTTTGGATGAAGCCCTGCACCTACAACTTCCCTTCCAGATGTTAACTTGTCAATGTTAGTTCAACATTGTAACATTGTAACTTATAAGTTTTCAGGTGTGGAGACTGCTCTGGTTACGTGTTAATCCAACACTGACACGTGGTAAGGTGAACATGGGTATGATCGTGTGACAGTGGTCCGATTATGTTGGTAACATATTACAACGCCACTATCTCTATTCTTCAGCTAATTAATTGTATAATTTGCCCTAATCCCTTCTTGCTGTTTACGCGCTCAATTTTTTTGCAAAATCAACACTCTCTGCAAATCAAGTTTCTATTTTTCTTTCCTAAATCACTCTAACAATGGCACGCAAGTCTTCCATTGACACTCTTGCAGCTGCTGCTGAGCAGATGGAGCAACCACGTCGTCGTAGCACTAGACGTGCAACCGCTGAAGCCATCGTCGCCGCCGCAACAAAGAGGAAATCCACTTATCAACGGCGTAAGGCCAAGAAAGTCGCTAAGGGTGATGTTGATTCAACATCAAAAACTGCTGAGCAAACCTCCACTCCCACCAACCCTGAAAACGAGGTAATGATGGCTAACCCTACTCTGGATATACCTGCTACTACTGTTGTTGGTATTAAGGGGGAGAAAGAGGCCCATGTTGGTGCTGTGGGTGAGTCTGAGGTTGTGCATTAGGTCCCTGAGGGTAATGTTAGGGATGAATATGTGGTTGTTACTGAGGAAGGTGAAAACCTTGAGGTGAATGTTGAGCCGTCTGAGGCTAATGATGTTGCTGCTGATGAGATGGATACTCTTCCTGAGGAAGATGATCAGGTTGAGGAGACTGGTTAAGGAGGTTACTACTGAAGGTAACCAAGATGATGATGATGAGGGTGACAATCAACCTGAAGAGGTTGAGAGAGAAGAAGAAGAGAGCCTAACTCTCTCTACCTTAGCTACTGCTGCTAAGAAAAGAAAGGGAAAGCAGGTGATGGTTGAAACTTTTGAGTCTCAGTCAGAAGAAGAAAAAGAGGAGGAAGATGATAAGGAGGAAGAAGAAGATGAGGAAGTTGAGGAAGAAGACCAACTGGTAGGTGATGACCCTGCTGATGTTACTCCAACATCAGGCAGTGATGAGTACTTTGATGTGCTTGATGAGGAGTACCCCAAAAAGCCTTATTCTGGCTTTTATGTGTCTGTTGAGGCAGAAGAACAGTGGGAGGCTTATCAAGCCAGGGTTATTCACATGGAGAGGAACATTGATGAGGAGATGTTCAAAGAAAATAGGTTGTTTGAGTTGCTTGAAGCTAGAGGAGTGTTGGGCTCTATGATGAACCAGTCATCATATGTCCCTGATGTGGTCAGAGAGTTCTACATGAACCTCTCTCAGTGGGTGTCCCACCAGGATTCTCCCAAGTATGGTAAAACCTGGGTAAGGATGAGTGTCTATGACATCAGGCCTGCTATGATCAATGAAGCTTGGGGTCTTCCTGATCCTGAGGAGACTGGGGATCCTAGCATGGATGAGGTGATTACTGACCTCACTGGTGGACTCACAAGGAAATGGAATGATAGTTTTCCAACTACAAGGCTGCCATCCTTAAGTGTTGTACTCCACAAGCTATCTACCTATAACTGGCTGCCTTCTTCCAACACCACTGTTATGACTAAAGAATCTGCAAAGCTGGTGTACAAACTGAAGAATGGGCTGAGTGTGAATATAGGGGAGAAAGTTCTGAGGCACATGAGGGAGGTCACAACAAAGGGTCACAATAAGAAGAATACTATCAAGTTTGATGCTGCTTATGTTCCAGTGGCAAGTGGTGACAGCTGCTCTGTGATAGCTGATTCATTTGTGGAGGAGACTCTGGTATGGCTTGACAGAGAGTATAAAGATACCCAAAGAGAGATAGCAGACAATCAAGTCAGGTTGTAGGAGATTGACAGCCTCAGGAAGCATTTGAAGGATCTGCCTTCCTCACAAAAAGGGGGAGAATAGATCAAATTTTAAAAATTCCTGAGAGTTCTGTTAATTTTCTGTTTTCTATGGCAGTATGAACAATTCTATTTTCTTAGTTTTTTTTGTTTCATCAAGGAGTGTGTTCCTTGCTACTACTATGGTCTGTAATTAATTACTTTCTGCTGGTGCTTAGTGTTGCTACTTATGCTATTTGAACTATGGTTACAAATTACTAACTCTGTTTTGCAGGTGTTAACTGATCCCTGATGTTAAGTTAACAGTGAGATGTTCAATGTTAGAACATTTGTCTTGTTTCGATGTTAAGCTAACATTGACAAAGATGGATGTAATGACAACATTGAAAGTATCAATGTTAGAGTAACATTGAGTTAGTCCCGCCTGATGTTCAGGGGGAGTGTACTTAGTTTTCCATTTAGATAGTAAAGTTTGTCTGAATAATTTGATCTGGTTAGAACAGGTTCTTAGGTTTTGTGATTAAGGCAAAAAGGGGGAGATTGAAAGTGCAGGTATTCTGGCAATGTTAGATTAACATTGAGAAGTTAATGTTAGAGTAACATTGCAGAAGCCGAATCCGTTTTACAATCTTGTTGTTATTGATTATTATTATTTTGCCTTATTCATTTAACTAACTGAGTTCCACATTTGTAATTGTCTTTGATTATTATTCAGGAAACAAACTTGTCATAGGTTGGACGCTCAAAGTTTCCAAGAAGGAAAGTTTCCTTAATTAAGCAAACCGCTCTACAAGGAAAGAGGAGTTCAAGTGCAACTAGGAAAGCTTTCCAAGATGATACCTGATTTGAAGAAGAAGTCTTTCCTTAATTAGATCTCTAACGAAGGAACTATTATTCAAGAAGGACCGCGAGAACAAGGAAGAAGAGTTCGAAAAGGAAACGAAAGAGAATTACCAACCGTGTACAACACACCTTGGAGTCCAATTCAAGAACCTATATATAGGTGTGAAGTACATCAAGACAAAAAATAAGACACGAGCTAATCAGTCCGAGAGATATACTTACAAGTTGTTGAGAGTTGTCTTGCTTTAGCAAAGTTTGTGAGTTGTTAGAATAGATCTAAGAGTGAGGAGCTTTTAGAGATAGTCGAAGCAATTCTTGTGTGCTTTGCTTAGTTCAATCAATTTAAGAGTGAGGAGCTTGAGAATTGAGAGAACGACCTTTGTTAAAACCTTTACGGGTTATTTTGCCTACGGCTCGGAAGTTAATATAATGTTATATTCACTTCTTAAATTCGTGTTTGTTTATTCCGTTGCACTATTGCTCTGGTCTGTTGTTAAAGTAACATCGTCAAATTAACATTATACAAAACTGCTGTTAAAACTTCAGTGTTAAGTTAACAACAACAACGTATCGACCCGATCCACAATTTCATAAGCTAAGTTCCGATTGTTTCAATGTTTATACATCAACATCTCATGAAGCTAGCTATAGTAGGTATTCTTGCTTCTTCTTTTTCCCGTATTCGATCTGACGAAGCTAAAACATTGTTTATGATTTTAGTATAAAAAAGCAGAATTTCGACTAATAGCCATGTTCGTATGCCCCAAAACGTATACTAATTTTGGATTTTCATGGAACACATCGGACCAAAACGTATACTAATTTTGTTTAATGAACTGAATTAATAGCTCGTAACTGTAATTTGATTGAATCCAAGTACAAGTTAGAAATCTTGATTAAAGTGCCAATCAAAAGGGGCATTTGCAAAACATATGAAATGAGTCTTCATCGGTTCTATTGCAAAACACACACGTCATAGTGTCGAGGCAAATTGAACGTCTACGAGCCAAATTAACGTTAGATAGACATGTAACCCCTCTATTAACGATAAAAGTTAAAACAATAGTACTATGTAATTTTGAAAAGTAGATAGTTGGGGGAAATCATTTTTTATCCCTCCCCACGATTTCCCTCCCCACGATTTCCTTCAATTATCTGATCCTCTCTCAAGAGTCAAGACTAATAATGTCTTCTCTTACTAGTTACTATATATATGATATTATTTACAAAGTACAAAGTCACACACAATTCTTTTTTCTCAATACGTCGTTGTAGTAACTAGTTACAGCCCCAATCATGTTTCTTGTATTCTGAATAGTAATCTCTCATTGTGCATTAATCCTTTAATTTCCAACATATTTCTTTTTATGAGTTAAAGCCTTAAAGGGTTCAATACTACTTCAGTGCTCTAATAAATTTTGGTTTCCGGAGCCATTGGATTTTAGCCATGTGTACACTCATATCATGTCACATGATTATGCTATTTTATCTAATTACAATGCAAGTGCATATATGACGTAGGAAAAAAAAATATATGCGTATAGTACATGCTATTTATTATATTCAATTTGCTTAACACCTGCGATTTTTTTAGGACCAAGCTATTTTTCCAAAAACAAAAAAATAGAATAATCAAAAAACAATTCTACGCTTTTGTTTCAAAATATATAACAGCAGGTTAGTCTTCCAGTTACATATACTTAAGCTTACGACCCCTCTATATAATACAAATAATTACATTTAGTCCTTTTAACTTAAAAGAGGATATCATGCATGCTAATTAAATACATACATACATACACAAAAGTCCTTTTGATCGAAACCCATTTTTCTTTCACAGATTGAATCTTGTATATATCGTTTTATTTGTGAACTACTTTAATTTGTTGTAGTACATAATAATGAACAAGACATACGTCTTTCTACTTGTTTTCTAGGACGTAACTCCTAAATAATAAACATTTATTCTTTTCTAATATATTATTTCCTAAAAAAATATTTTTACTACACAAAATATAGATACAAGTTTGTGATGAGATATTAAGATTTGCTCTGCTTTAATTATCACCGTTGGGTATCTTAGTTAACTTAAATATTTATCCCGTCCGCAACGTTTTCCTATATAGATATTCTTCCCATCTTACCCTCACCTTTCTCTCTTATTATATTTTAACAATTTTAATACAAAAGTATAACTCAAACAAATCTTTTATTTCGTATATATCTTGAATATGTCCCATAGTCCTTCTAACAACTTAATTCACTCTATATATCTGTCACTTTTAAATACATTACTGGCATTGAATTCCAGAATCCTAATCCCTCCAAAAGAATGCATGGCGGCCGAAGAGAGGAAATTAACATAGCAGCTTAGATTCGGAAATGCACCCCTCAATCGTTGCCGGAAATTCGTTTAAAAATTTAGCAGCTGATGCCTGATGGTGTATATGAATCAAAAAAGCAAAGCGTCTTTTTCAACTATGTCATAATCATATATATATATATATATACATATATATATATATAACTCACTTTATGGGAAATAAAAACCTAATCTTAACTAATGGTAAAACTAATTATTAGTGCCACGCAATCATTAATTTACGTAGCCAAAGAGCAGAGAAATAAGGGTCTTATCCTTATACAATTCAAAAATCTCACCCATAATTTACGAACGGGTGGTTTGAACTTTGAACAACATTCCTAGTTCAAGCCCCACTGCAAAAACTTTTTCATCTTTCTACATAAGACTAAATATTATATCTTTGACCAAATACATGATGGTCAAATTCCTATGATCTTACTTCCAGCCCCATTCTCCAAAGATAGTTATAGCTTCAGTGCCAAATACAACCCATGCTATTCTAGCATATGCAGCCCCAGGAAATATTATGTTACAAAGAGCTCGAAACTTTAATCATGCCTCATGGCTTATACGAACCATTACCAGGGACATTCATTTTGAAGTAGAGTTTCGTCGACTAAAATCAACTCAACTGGCCAGAGTCAAGACTTACCGTTCTGATCCGAAAGCAACACTTTCTCTTCTGCATCTGCTGTAATGAATGGTGAAGATTGTCCTGGAATGAATCCATTGGTCTTGATGGGAGAAATACTTATTTTCGTCGGTTCGGCAATTCCATCAACTAACTCTTCTGGAACAATCTGAGGTGAAAAAGGCTTCTGCTCTGATTGCAGTTGTGCCATTTCCATACGCCTCAAAGATGGCACATCTCCTTCACAATATCTTCGCCACATACTCCTGTATGCTGTCTCTAAGGCCTTGGGCAAATTTTGAACCATCACAGAGGGGAGAGGTAAGCATGAGACTCCTCAGCTTCATTCTCATATTCGAGAGAGCAGAAAAATCAGTGGCCAACTGTAGAGCCAGCTGCACATATTCATCTTCATCCTTGGCCACCAAATTGCTCAATCCTGTAATGCAAACACAATGTCCATCAAGGGCAACAGCTTAGGCTACATTCAAATCTTAGAATTCACTGCCCGCGGGACAGCAAGAAACATCATAAAAAGAACAACTGATTGAGTAAGAATCTACTGAGACTTGGAGACAACTACTCCATACCAAATGTGGTGGATCAGGTCTTAAACAATTCTCAGGGGAGGAAGATGCAGAAGATATATATTCTTGTTCAAAATTATTGATGTCGTATAATGTGAAACAATATGGTAAACCCTCCATAAATTATGTGGACAGAAGTACAGTGACTCTTGGTTTTCAGAGATTCAGTGTCTTGAAAAGGTTGTTGCTATTTTTATACTTTTCTTGGAACATAAATAAAGCAATAGCACTTCCTGGTCCCTCTCTGCTTATACGAGTAACACTTTAAAAATTGGCATATAGCTGAGATAGTGCATATTGAGTGCAATTTCAGGTGGGCATAGCCTTATGCGTGGCTACAGAAATCCCAAGCTTCGGACTACATGAAAAATTATGATCTCGTCACTAGAATCTCTAGCTTTGCAGAGAAAAAGAAGCATACCAACGGTATTGAGGAGACTGACACCAACATTATGTGCATGTACTGAACCTCCCATAGTGATACATGGAACTCCCATGTACAGAGACTCGCATGTGGTAGTTGTCCCCGCGTACGGAAATGTATCCAAGCTACCAAGAGAAGAAAAAAAAAACATATATCAAATATGTTGGTTGGTTGGTTGGTTGGTTGGCTATTGATTTCGCAATATGTTGCATATAGGACAACTAATATATTAATTATAAACTTTGTTAAAGATGCAGGTTGCTTCCAAGTAACACAACAAACTGACAATACAAAAACCTGACCATGCCTTATTATGACAACCCGATACTGAAAATCATTAGATCTTGCACAAGATCAATTCACCACATACAAAATATTTGAGCCCTAGGGCTGCTAGAATCAATTTTATGTTCACCTTTAAAAAAAATATTGGCAAAAACTGGAATTATGAATATTGAGATTTTAATGCCACTATACAACAAAGCCTAAAAAGAGAATCTTAAGCAGAGAACACTGGACCAAAAGAAGAGGGTAGGGACAGAAGAATCATGCTATTTGTCTGAGACTAATCAGGAACATGCATAAAACTGAAGCTTATCAAATTAAAAACAGAAACTAAAGCCCGAAAGATTAAATCCTTTAGTGAACAAGTGCCAAAGTAAGAGATATTACCTTATGTCCATCAACGAATATGCTTGCAGATGGTCACGATTGAGCAGAATTAGAGGCAGAAGATCAACTCGCAAAGATTCCAATCCCAAGCCCTCTAAAGTTGAAAGAAATTGCTGTCTTACACTATCACAACAAACGGGCTTACACTTCACAATAAGCCGAGAATTTGGAACCGCACAAAGTATCCTCACCCAAACTTGCAGCACTTTAGGTGTTATCTAGCATAATTGTGTTATAAAAGGTGAGAATTACAGAAATTTCACTGGCATCATAAAATTCTTAAGGCACTGCACCCAATACCTTTGCAAGATTGTTAAAGCTACCAAAAGTGGTAAAACCATTAGATAAAGCCAGAGCAGGAGGAACCGGTCCTGCTTCAGCGGAAGGAGTGTAACAGAGAAATGATTCGGGCAATCGAACTATCTCTTCGACATGCCTAGCATAAATAAAATTCAATAAAAGTTAGCTCAAGCTAATCAACAGATACAACTTTCAGTACGTGAATGGAAGAAAACTTCGAACATAAAACCAATATATACCTCTGTTTCGTATCAGGTGGGTCAGCTCTTGCATCAGATATCCTGTAATCAATAGTAGGCAGACCAGTTGTATTAGGGTATCCAATCCATGTCACCTACAAATTCATGAAACCAGATGTCAAACAAAGCAAAGAAAACAATAATGAGCTACAGCAGACTTATCCAAAACTCGTAGTGCTACATGCATTTTCATACCTCGGCTAGGGCAAAACTTTGTACAACAAGTCTTCATGTCTAAAACTTGTACTATGTGTATATGACAACTTTTTGGATGATGAACAAAATTATAGCCCCTAGGTCCATACACCAAGTTAAGATAAAAACTAAAATTACAACTAAAAGCTTTTATGCTGTTTAAAAAATAATAATCAGAGTTCTCTGTATAAATCTATTCAATGCTTTTTTATCACGTCCAATCTACAGCACTATAAATTTCAAGGTATTGTACCAAGAAATGCATTAACTAAAGTGAAAAAGTATACCTGTGAATATATGAAACCTCTAGCTTTTTACCTTTTTAAAATTCAAAAAACCAATTGAAGTAGCATACACATTTCAACTATCTCCTAGCAATGGAAAATAAAGAACAGGTCATCACTTGCATAAACTGAAATGAAATGATCTGCAATAAAGAAGTCTCTAACTAAGCACCTGCACAGGAGCAGGCTGGCAAGCCATCATTCCCAACTTGTTGTTTGCAGTATGCCCAGTAAGTTCAACCAAGATATCGATTTTGTCGTCTCTGACCATGCTTGCAACTTTTTTTTATCAATCCCATATATATCTCTCCATGTGCCTCCATGCTTAAGAACTCTGTCTCTAAATCTAATAGTTTTGGCATCTGCCTGGAACAGAGACTTATCAAGTTAGAGATGTAACTAGAGAGTTCCCGATTATCTTTTGAACACTTGAGAATCAAATCAAGGCATTTGGTTTCAGCAAAATAAAATGTTAACCAATACGGTATAGGTTAGTGGCGGTTATGTTGAAGTTTTACCTTCACAACTGCGGAATAAATAACCACTTTATAGTTCGCATAATCATGGTAAACCAAGGGAGCTTCAATAAAATATGACACGGAATGAGTAAAATAATCAGGAGACACATATCCAATAACACGTGGTCTTTCTGGATACTTAATGTTGTCCCAGAATGTATACTGGGAGAATAACCTCATAAAGCGCCTACCCCAGTCCCTGAAATTGAAGATCTCATATCAGCTAACCTCAGATTTTGAATTGAAGTATATCCATATATCCATGCCACAAAAAAAAAAAAGAAAAAAAAAAGGCAAAACAACAGAAAGCAAAAGAAAGTTACTTTATATAACATGTATACACTACAATATATATACATGAACACAGCCAAAACATACACTCATCATGCATGAAAATGTTAACAAATAAATTGGGTCAATGAAATTCAGATCAATCAATAGCCACACCATTTAGGAAAATAGATATCACCACTACAGCCAAATAGATTAATTGGTGAGAAAAATATTAGAAAATCAAAGAGCTATGAAAGATATTCTGCTGGTCATCTAATAGCTGTGATTTCACCTAAATATAGGGAACAAAGTGGCACTTCTTCATGGACCCACTCTCTTTTAACTGGTGAATCATCTGTGCATAAGAATGTATATTTTGTGCTGAGAATGAGACCAGTCACCTATGCAGGACATTTAGTATCATTGCATAATATTTAGTTTTTTAATCATAAACAATAACCAAGGTATAAACATCTAACAGGACACATAAGTGTTATAAGCACTAATACGCACATGACAACCGAGAGAGAGAGAGAAAGAAGAGATAATATTATGCTTCTGAAGATTACAAAACTACAGCAATGTGTCGTCAATTCAATGAGAAATGAAATCATTTACATAAAGCTTGACCTGTGAGCCTCGAATAATTTATCATCAGTACCCTCATTAATGTAGTTCATTGCAAGCAACCGATTCTGCAAGGATGTGAGGAAAAACTGAAATAAGTAATAATCCATCTAACATATGTAATCTGCCTAGATCAATTACCCAAGAACCAGCACGCAAAAACTAATATAAAAGGCCCAAAATAATGCAATGATGCAACACGGCCATTCAGATTGAAAAAAACAGGATATTCATAGAAAAGAATATTATATGAAATTGCAGAAAATGCTGGTCTGACTTGCGTCAGACAAGCAATATGTTGGCAGAATCACTTCTAAAGTGCCTCCGACCACCAAGATGAAACAATTCATAATTTTAGAACGCAATAGTAACAGTTAAACTTCTTTAAATGGATTAGCTACTAGTCAAACTCTGAGAGTTCATGTACCACAAACCTTCAACATCAAAATAAAGTACACTGTTTTGTTTGATTACTTTCTGATTTCTCTTTTGCAGCCCCTCTTTGGGCATACAAGTGTAGGAACTATGGAACACACAGCACTGGCTGATTAGAGCAGTGCTGAGATTTGAAATTACATAACTCGATCAGAGTGCTTGATTTGGACTAAATGAACATCTACCCACTTCCATTAACCATACACTAAATTTGGCTTTACCAAACAACTTAACAATAATATAGCCACCATTCTAAATGAATTTAATGTGAATTTGTAGATATATAATACTGATCGGCAATCCTATAAAAGATTATATTTAATACTGTCTTTCACCAAATGCTTGAGATATTACCCTGTCTTGTGCAAAATTCATCTTTGATGGCATCACATAACAGGATTCACAATATAACGTGCAGTAGCACTTCCAAGGTAGAGGCTATGGAATCACGGTTTTCAATGATGCCTGCACTCGCTACTCACAATGAAAAAAAGCTATACCTGGCCTGCATTACGAGAGTCAGGATCTATTTTCAGGCACTGCTCATAAGCTTCAACCGCTAAAGCTATATTTCCAGCATCTCTGTAGAGAACCCCTTCACAGGCAAAAAACAACACAAACATACTTCAAGATGATATTATTACTGAGTTCCAACAACAAGCACTAAATTATATATGCTGCAGATCCCGCAAAAACCAAAAGATAGATCTCAAGCACGTATCTTGCTAGTAGGTGTATTTCTGTAAATTCTCCCACATACCATTTCCTTACTCATCCACCACCCATCCCACAAAAAATTGAGAGCAAAAACCAAGCATTTCAAGATAGTACATTTATACTTATAGGTCCATCCATCCAACTGTTAAAAAAGGAGGCACATTACTTTGTAGTTTCTATTTACGGTCTTGGACGTGACTCTAGAAGCATTAAGTTCCATTAAAAACTATTCATTCCTTAAGTATATATGTAAGTGATAATACAGCTTTGCGGTCAAAAGAAATGAACACATAATAGCAACTTGGTCTTACTATGAATAGGGAATGCAAGAAGTAAAGAAAGGGACCTAAATTGTTATATGCTTCCGCGTAAGTTGGATTTGCTACAATAGCTTTCTCAATCAAGATCGCAGCAGAATCCATTTTGCCCTGTACCCAAATGTCATGATCAATTTATTCTCCAGGAACCTTGAAACAAGCATGACAAGTAAAGTATAGATACAGACCTGGACAGTGTACACGACTCCAAGATTGTTTAACGATTGTGAAAAGTTAGGTTTGATGGATAAGGCCTTCTGCGAATACATGAAGTTAATGCAAACAGTTAGACCAAATTAGGTGTTATCAACATAAAGGTTAGCACACATCTAACATGCCTGGTAACACTCTACTGCTTTATCAAGGCTGTTCCGATCTTTGTATATCACCCCCAGATTGTTACATGCCTCTGCACAATGGGGATTGAAGTGGAAAGCAAGTTCATTTGTCTTGAACAAAACAAAAATAGGTGGTAAAAAAAGACAAGGGAACGCAAGTAGATAAAAAAAGACAAATGCTCGAGTGGTCTGTCATTACTAGCATTGTTACAAGATTTCTCATACAATTGGAGTTCCACACTAACATAACTAAAAAGATGATGGTAATGTAAGAAGAATATGAGCACAGAAACAACGCAGATACAATATATTGCTTGACTAATAACTTGAATATCGACAAATTTAAAAAATGCACCAATTTGTTTCAGTTACCATGTCAAACTTCAGCATTTCTCCATAAGCATCACCAAGATTGTACATCGCATCAGCATAGTGCCAATTTTAAAATAGAGCTTTCTTATAATAAGCAACTCCCTGGTTGATGTCACCCTCCAATTTGACCTGGAAAAGCACCAGGAGTCAACATTTATGATGCTTGATTGTCTAAACTTTTACTAAAACTCAATAGTCAATACTATCTATCGTATTTAGTTAAAGAAAAGCGAGGATGTGGAAAGAAAGGTCTAGGTGAGAAATAGATCAGAGGTCATATTATATCTGCATGTCAGACTTCATATGCAGATAATAACAAACGAGTAGGGCCATACTAGTTGTAATCAGCAGACATCTCTAATTTGCAACAGTTCATCAATTGCATAGGTTTTAGTAGAGCCCAATGAAAACCAAAGAAAAAAAGTAAAAAATAAAAGCATCTGTACAGACTATCTGCTGGAGTTTTGTAAAGGCATAACTGAACAATTACATTCAAAAAGCTATACCTTTGTGCCTAAATCAGTTAAAGGCAATTGCCATGTTATTTTTTGCAATCTCAAAATTCGGAGACACAGCTAGACACCTGTATATATAATAAGAATAAGACAATCCCAAGGTAACATCAGAACTCAGACAGAGGAAAGTCTAGAGAATGAAAATCTACCGCAAAAAGTAAACAATATTAACCTCTCATAACAGGCAATAGCAGACTCCAAATCCCCACGGGTTTTATAGATAACACCCATGTTGCAATACGCTTCAGCATACATAGGTCTTTCAATCACAGCTTTCTCATAGCAACTCAGGGCCGTGTCATATTGCATCATTTCAGAATACACAACACCAAGGTTATAATAGGCAGGCTGCAAGTGGAAACCTGATAGATCAAAACTCGAATGCTCGACAGTAATATCAATGAGAGAACAAGCAATATCAAGTCAACAAAGAATTACTGCATAATGCGGGTCGATTTTGATCGCTTCGTAATATTTCTGAATTCCCTCCTGAGTATTACCAGCAAGCTTTAAACTAGTCCCACGATCAGTTAAAACAATCGCAAGGCATTCTGCTGCAAGCTTGTATGATTGATCAGCCTTTAAAGCTTTTTGATACATCTGCACTAAAGCAAACTCGATAAGTCCCCAAATGAAACACGGACCACCGCTCACCATCAAGCAAAGTCACAGTTACTAATACAAAGACATTGTAACTGAAAAAACAGAGCTAAGCGAAGCTAATTCAACTCGATTAATAAAGCTTAAACAGTCACATTCACGATAAATCCATACCTCTTCAGCGTCGACAAGCCGACCTTCGTCCTTGTACAGAATACCGCAATGCGTGAGCGCGCACGCGTTCTGCGGCTCCAATCTCACTGCTTCGGCGAAGCTCTCGTGCGCGAGCTTCCCCAAATTCTGCATCTGCAAGCAAATGCCCTTCCCAATGTGAGCTTCAACGTTCTCGCCGTCCTTCTCCAACACGCTGTCGTACACCGTGAGAGCGTCGGCGAACTTATTCCGAGAACGGAGGATGTCGGCGTACGATAGAGCATCTTTGCCTTCTTCTTCTCCTCCGATGATACGAGGCGTAACAACCGCCATTTCGCCGCCGGATCGCGAGATGAGCGCCACCGCCGGAGTGCAGAATCCGAGGTTGTGATGCGGTTAGGGTTTGGATCGGCGGTGGGGGACGACGGATTTGATTGATGTTCCACTGTGCGTAGTGCCGAACGAAAACCCTTGAAATTTTGAAGCTTTTCATTTTTATTGATGAGGTTTAAACCATTGATGAAGGATTAAAAGATTCTTTATCTAAACTTCTTCTTAATTCCGATAGTGAATCTGAGTCAGAAAATAATGATGGTTCAGAAGATAATATCAATGCTGAATTAGTCCAGGAAGAAACTTCCTCTTCTGAAGAAGAATGTGAGGCATGTCCTTTAGGACTTCCCTGTGAAAGAAATTCTTCAGAAAACCAAGATGAGTTTTATAATCTCTTTTCACAATTTCAGAATCCTGAAATCAATGTCTTAACTCTTAAGTGAAGGTTTAAAAGACCTCAAGAATCCTGAATTAAGGTCAAAATTTATTGACCAATTTGCCTCTAATAAAGAAGAAATAAATAAACCAGGAATATCTGGTACCAAAAATGATTGGTCAGAAGAACCTATTGTTCCTTCTGGACCATATTCCATGACTGAAGTTCATAAACTTCTAAAGGAAAGAAAGACAGGAAAAAACCCTGCGTCCTTTGCTGATCTGGAAATAGAGGTCAATAACCTCAAAGAAGAGATAAAAATCTTAAAAGACATACTGCTAGTCTTGATACTAGAATGTCAAAAATAGAGAATAATACTCCTTCTGCTTCATTAAATGAAATGAATAATTATGACGTTCCTCAGATGTCCTTGGTTGATGATAATTATTTATCAACCATGGAAATAATAAAAGCTCAAAAATGGTATACTGAGACTACTATTTTAATCGATAATTATTTTTCAAAAATTTTTGATGTTCTACTTGATAGTGGAGCAAATTTGAATGTTATTCGTGAAGGATTAATACCTACTAGGTATTTCCAAAAAACTACCCATTCTTTATCTCAAGCAGGAGGAAGGCCTTTACAAATTGAATTCAAAATTCCTAAGGCTTATGTTTGTAATAACAAGACTTGTATCC
Organism: Linaria vulgaris; assembly: GCA_948329865.1. Lineage (NCBI taxonomy): Eukaryota > Viridiplantae > Streptophyta > Magnoliopsida > Lamiales > Plantaginaceae > Linaria > Linaria vulgaris. The sequence continues at coordinate 145,126,875 of OX415249.1, read as the reverse complement.
CTACAAGTTTCTTGCTTGCTAAGAATATCGTTAACCAAATGGTTTTGGGGACTCCGTTTTTAACCAAATTAATTCCCCTGAATATCACTATGGAAGGATTAGGAGGAATTTATGAAGGAAAATAGGTGTTTTTTAAGTTTAAAACTAAACCTTATACTAAGTTTTTACATGAGATGTTTGACTCTATCTTTCATAAAGAAAGACATTTAAATTTCTTAAAACATGAAATTACTTGTTTTAATATTGAGGATAATCTGAAAAATCCTAAACTGCAAGAAAAAATTAGTTTTATAGTTAATGATTTCTCTATTAGTATTTGCAGTGATCATCCAAATGCCTTCTGGGATAGAAAGAAACATATGGTTTCTCTTCCTTATGAGGAGGATTTTGATGACTCTCAAATTAAAACCAAGGCAAGACATTGCCAGATGAATAAAGAACATCTGGAATTATGCAAAAAAGAGATTGACTCTTTATTAAGCAAAAAGTTGATCAGTCCATCCAACTCTCCCTGGTCATGTACGGCCTTTTATGTTAATAAGCATTCTTAACAAGAAAGAGGAGTTCCTAGACTTGTTATTAATTACAAACCGCTTAATAAAGCTCTTAAATGGATTAGGCATCCTATTCCTAATAAAAAAGATTTACTTGATAGATTATATAGTGCTATCATTTTTTCAAAATTTGATTTAAAATCTGGATATTGGCAAATTCAAATCAATAAAGAAGACAGGTATAAAACCGATTTTAATGTTCCTATTGGACATTATGAATGGCATGTAATGCCATTTGGTCTGAAGAATGCGCCTTCAGAATTTCAACAAATCATGAATGACATTTTTACCCCTTTTAGTGAATTTATTATTGTTTACATTGATGATATATTGGTGTTCTCAAAATCAATTGAAACGCACTTTAAACATTTAAAAATATTTAGAGATATTATCATAAAGAATGGTCTGGTTATATCTAAACCCAAAATGTCTTTATTTCAATCTAAAATTAGATTTTTAGGACATTTTATTGAAAAGGGGAGTATAATACCTATTAATAGAAGCATTGATTTTGCTAGCAAATTTCCTAACACTATTACTGATAAAACTCAGTTACAGAGATTTTTGGGAAGCCTAAATTATATAGCTCCTTATTATAAAAATCTTGTCAAAGATACATCTATTTTATATGATAGATTAAAAAGGAAACATTGTCAATGGACAGAGGAACATACAAGGGCTATACACAAAATAAAAGAAAGAGTTAAAACTCTTCCTTGCTTAATGTTGAGTAACCCACAATGGAAGAAAATTGCGGAAACTGACAGTTCAGAGATTGGGTTTGGGGGTATTCTCAAACAAATTAATCCAGAAACTAAACAAGAAATTCTTGTTCGATTCCATTCTGGAAAATGGAATAATGCTCAAAAGAATTATCCGACCGTTGCTAAAGAAATCTTAGCAATTGTTAAAAGTGTTTTAAAAATTCAAGACGATTTATATAATCAGCATTTTATTATTTATACTGACTGCAAATTGGAAAAATTTATGTTTAATAAAGATTTTAAACATGATGTCTCGAAACAAATGTATGCCCTCATCTTGCACCTTTTGATTATGAAATCATCTATAAAAAGGAGGAAGACAATAGTCTTCCAGATTTCTTAACAAGAGAATATCAGTCATGAGTCCTCCAGTCAATTTTCTTAAAATTCTTGCTTTGGAAATTAAGCGTGATAAAGAGATTCTTGAGAGATATAAAACTGAGTCTCTTGATGAATTATGGCTTCTTCATGAAGAGACGCGTTAGATGATTATCAAGATGCGTAGAGATATTGTTAAAAATAAAGAACAATTAGCAAGTTTATTACTGGTCTAATATTGTTTTGTTTACAGTTATGCAGGGCAGAGGAAATACTCCTTTCTCTTATAGAAGAAGAGGAGGTATAGGTCCAAATTTCCAGCAAAGGCCAGGAAAACAAATGTTATTTGTCACATAATACAATGGTTGAAAGAGAAAAACAAAAAGCAGAGTTCTACCCAGGAATCAGTTGATAGCCCTGAAAGTGCAAGTGAATCATATGCCAAAGTGGCATCAGAAGAAGAAAATTCTTCTGGATTTATTGATAATATCAAACAGAAGACGATTGTCCTTATTGAGGATTCAGATCTCAAATGGGAAAAAGACAATATTATCATAAAAAGATTAAATTCTGCCCAGTTTATAACTGGCACTTATAAATCAAGAATGTTCTATGAGAAGATTCTTATTGAAACAGGTTCTTGCGAAATTATGCATTTTACAGGAGCAAATTCGGAAGTTTTTAACTTCTCAAAGATTATTATTAAAGTTGTTCTCCATATGGAAGAATGGGGTACTACTCCAAATTGTGAAAGAGAGATTATCCATCCTACCACCAGAATTCCTATAAAATTTAATTATTGGGATTATATCAAAGCTTTTAATAAAGTGTTTCTCTATGAAAATAAAAATAATAAGCATACATGGTTTATAAAGATGTGTCATAAAATCTTTGATAAAGATGTTCCTAATTGGTTTTTGAAATGGTGGAGATTCCATGGAACCTCAGTAAAAATTTTACCCGAGGAACTTAAAGAGAAATTTAAAATCTGGGTTGACATATCTCCCAAGATTCTCGAACGACAGAATAATATGACATGTCCAGAAGGATTATCATCCTTTTATTTCTTTTTAGAATTTTCCATCCCATGGATATGGAAATGGTACTCAGAAATTGGAAGAGATGAGGATAATATCCCCTGTCTTATCAGAAAAAGTTCTTCGAAATTCTGGAATAAAACGAATAAGATTAATCCAGAGACAAAGCATCCAGAAGGACAAGAAACTTTTGACCTTATTAATGAAAGGTTGGAAATGTATAACCAAATTGCTGAAAGAAGAAGATGAAAAAAAAATGTAGGATGGTCATATTATATTGATCCAGACTTCCAAAGATGAAAGAAAAAGAACAAGAAAAAAAAACAAGAAAAAAGGAACAAGAAAGACGGCTGCTATTAGGGGTGAGTTGGGCCGGATTCCCGCGGGGATCGGGAACCCGGCCCCCGGGAATCGGTGGGATCGGGAGCTCGTCGCGGCTCCCGATCCGCACCGCGGAGTGCGGAACTCCCGCAATCGCGGGAGTTCCGCGGATTTCGGGATCCCGTCCGGGATCCCGAAAATATCCGCGACATCCTCTTTTTGAGCGTCATGTTTGCTCGATTTGCTGAAGTTTGACATGATTTGTGCGTTCTTCATCTTTGCGGACTGTGCATGTGTTGTGGCGCTTCTTTTTCTTTTTTCCGGAGTCCTTTTTCCAGTTTCCGGCGACTTTCTAGTCGACTTCTTTACCGGCGGTCTTGTGGTGAGGTGAGATGGAGTTAGTCAACATCTTTGACTCAGCCTTGGACTTTGGCTATTAGTGGTGGTGTGGACCGTGTGATTTACATAGTGGGGAGCAAGGTTTCTTTTGTTTTTTATTTTGTGTCTCCCAACAAATTTTGCAAATATTTCTTTAATAATATTTGACCGTGACTTTTGTTCTTTGGAGTTTTTGAGCAATTGTTGGGAGATTAGTTTATAGATTCTTTATTGTTTAGTGTGTATTGTTTATTGGTAGGTATGATCAATTTGCATTTTTTCTTACTTTTTGGCAGCAATTCAAACGTGCACCCACTTGTGATCGCTGCACATCCACAAAAACAATTTGGACAAAAATAGATACCGAGCGGTGGAGAGGCGGAGCAGCGGACTGTCGGAGATGATAAGTGGTGCGGCGGTGTCGGATTCCGAGAGTGTGTTTTGGTGGTGCCGCGGCCGCGCGTTTGAGAGAAGAGTGTGTGTTTAAACTTTTTTTTAGAGCACTTTGTGTCTGAATTGCTGCTGCTAACTGCTATGAATTACTGCTGCTACCTGGAAATATCGGGAGCTCGGGTCGGATCGGATTCCAACCCTAGCTCCCGATCCGATCCGCGGGAGTAGCTGCGGGAGTAAAAACCCGCAGCTGCGGGTCGGATTTTCCATCGGATTTTCCCCGCCCCGGGGAAAATCCGATCGGGTCGGGTCGGATCGCGGGAATCCGACCCGGCCCTCCCACCCCTAGCTGCTATGAATTATGATGGAAAGGGAAAGAAAGAAAAAAGGATGAGTGATGAGTCTCATGACTTTGTGTATTTTTGTGGGCTTTATTTTTTTATTGGGCTATTAACTTTTTTTTGGCCCATTGTATGTTTATTATAGATAAAAAAAAAGATAATTCTCATAAGTCCAATTCAAGATACTTTAATTTTATTTATCAATAATGTGACTTACAATATAACACACATAAATATTTGTAACGTTTTATAATTATAACTGTTAACAGGTTTGGAATTATGACCTAATTAACTGAATTATTTGTTTGGGTTAGAACGCCCTTGCCCGTGGTTCAAAAGCTAAATGTTGTTTTAAAGGAGACAAAGTAACAAGAACATTCCTTCATTTATTCACTATATTTCTTCCTTTTTTTCCTCCTCCCTTTCCTTGTGAGATCACCTCCCTTTATATAGAAATTTTTAGGGACATGTGTCTCTATGCAGGTTGACATGTTTTATGATGAATACACGTGTTACAATGTATACCAATCAATAAGATAATGTCTATCTTGATCTACTAAGTGCTGATTGTGCTGCTTTATCTTCTTTCGAGGGTTTTTGCCTTCTTTCCGATAGGTGGTAGGCTGCCTTCTTTATCTTCGAGGGCTTATTGCTTCTAGTAATGACTTGAGGGCCAAGTTTGGGTGTCCCCTTAGTGGTAATGCCGCTCCGATAGGGACGTATCCTGAAGTAGGTGATTCGGGGCATTTTCTCCGACAGGGTGTTCACCCGTGATTTGAATTCCGAGGGGTTTTTATCCTTCATGGGTAGGCGTTTCTCTTTCCGAGTGCCCGGAAAGTGTTGTTCTATGGTTCTTACATCAATGTGCGGTTCCGTTCTTTGAGTTGGTCGTCTGGGGCATTGTTCCGAGGGCACTTGTGTTGGGAGTGCATAGCAAGGAAGCGTTCTTGTCAAGGTTCTGGGACTCGGGAGTCCGTTGGGGCCCTGCTCGGCGTCGTGATGGATATCTGAATCATGCGGATCCATCCGGGTTTGCTTTTTATCCGATGCCACCTTGATATCTGGTTTTGATTCATCATGACTTTCCGAGGGCTAGGTGCCCTCGTCGGATGGCCACTCAACCGCTTTGGGTTAGTAACCGAGCGATATTGGTCACACCCGATGGGCCTCCTCGTTGGGAGTGGGTACAACTTCATCGGAAGTACTCGTGACAATAGTATTGTCCATTTATTAATCCTTTTAATTTAGGACTAATATTCTCTTTAATCTCGCATTTATTTTATACGGTTAACACTAGCCCCCCCCAAATTTCGATCGCCATCGTAGAGGCGAGGGAAATTTTAATCTTGGGGTTTTTGTAAGCTGAGGGATTTTGTGTTTTTTCCTATTTGCCCATTTTTTTCTGGCCATTTTACGAGGGAAGCGAAGCTTTTCCACTATTTTTTGATTTTTCCGAGGGGATAAAAAGCCCTAGTGTTGCTTTTCCTTTTTCAAGATCTTTCCGAAGGGATAGGATTTTTCCTTTTTTTCTCGAGGGGGTTTGTACCTTTTTTTTTACGTTTCCGAGGGGATTGCAATGTATACGAGTGCATGTTAAAATTTTGCAAAAGTAATTACCTTACTGCCCTTGGGGCGTAACGGCTTGGTGGCGGTTTTGATGAGCAGTTATGGTGTCGCTTAGTGGAGAAGTAATGGTTCGTAGCATTGAAGGCCTGACGGTTTCATCTTAGCCGTTAGATCATTGATGGTAGTGGGCATTCGACCGTTGAGGATTTTCAACGGTTGGGACATGCGGATGACACGCGTCTTTTGAGGGGCGACGTGGGGCACGAGTTCCGCGACACGTCTTAATTGTCATTCCTATAAATACGCCCGTTCGTACTCATTCCGTCACTTTACCTTTCAACCTTTAATTTCTCTCAACTCTCTCAACTTTCTTAAGCAAGAAAGCAGCTTCTATACTTCTCAAATTTCTTCCTCGCGCTCTTTCCTTTTTCTTTATCAATTTGCAAAACCTTCTTCTTGCCCCAAGAAAAAATGGCCTCCTCTGTAAACACTTCCTCCGCCGATGTCTCTGCCGCTTTTGCGGCTACTGCTCCCCTCGTGGGGCCTGCTGTGGCTACTCGTAAAAGGAAGGCTGCCGCCGCTGAGGGGAGCGGTGCCGCCTCTGCTAAGAAGGCTAGGGTTTCAAAGTCGAAGAAGCCCCTTGTTTGCGATCTCTCTAAAATTGAGGAGATTCGGTTCGTTGTTACCTACGAGCAGGTTATGGATCTGTTTAAGGCCACGGGGACCGCTATGAAGAATGTGACTGTTCACATTCCCACTGAGGGTCAGAGTGCGTGTCATCCTCCCGCGGGTATGCTTACGATGTACTTCGCGCAAGTGAATTACGGGTGGCGCTCATTTATGCCACCTTTCTTTTGTGAGGTGTTCAAGACCTGCGACATCTGTCTGAGTCAATTGGTGCCCAACGGATTCGCTGCTCTCTGCATCTACGTGTTTTGGTGCCACGTCAAGGGGTGGGAGTGCGGAGTGGACCATTTCCTCTCTATTTTTGATGTGGTGGTGTCACACGGGGGATACCCATTCTACCATGTCCGCCATCGGGACAACTCGAAGCATTCTACGACGAGGATTCTGGGCGCGACAATTAGCTCGCATAGTGTTTGGAAGGATAAGTTCTTCTATGTGAAGCCTGTCCGAGGTAAGTGGGACGTGCCCTTCGCATGGGCGGAGGGTGTGACTCCAATTCGTACCATGGATCAAGATATGGTGCTCTCCCCGGTGATTGCGTAGCAGCTGTGAATGGAGTCGGAAGATTTTCCGAAGTTGTTTGATGATTCCGGGCTTCACCACGTAGTGTTTACTGACGATAAGGTGAAGAAACCGCTTTCCGTTCCGGCCATGCACTTGGCAGCTTTCAGTAAGTTTCCCTTTCTTATTCTCATGCTCTCTTTTTTGTACTTATTTCCTCCGAGTAGTTTCTTTGTGTCCGCGTGTATCGTGTGTTGTTTGTAAACGGGCATCTCATTCTTGTACTTACTTGCCTTTGTGTGGTGTAGAGGAGGTTATGGCGAGATACTACTTACATATGGGTTCTGAAGAGGCGGCTCCGAGTGGGCATAGTGAGGCTTCCGAGGGGGAGATCACGAGAAAGGGGAAGTGCAGTCTCCTCGGAGGTGAAGAAGGAGGTGTTGGGCACCTTGCTTAGGGGGGAGAGTTCTTCGGCCGCCACGGAAGTTCCTGAGGCGGTGATGACGGAGGCAGTGACTGTAACTCCTCCGACGACCGATTTCCCGAAGAGGGCTACCTTGCGGAGGTCTGCTTCCGAGGGAAACTTTTCGCCCCCGGTACCCGAGAAGGATCCACCGACCGTGGGGGAAGCTTACCACGAGATTCTTCATTTCTTCAGCTCTGCCCTTTCCGCGCCTGCGGAGGGGTATCTGTTTCTGCGGGCTAGCACCGTTTGGATGGAGGCTATCGTAAGTATCTGTTTTTTCTTAGTTTCATTTTCGTCGCGGTTTCCCTACATCCTTACTTATATTCCCTTCCCCGTCATGTAGTCCAAGAAGACTCGGGATGCCATCATTTCTATGGAGCAGCGTCATTCAAGGGAGGTGGCGGAAATAGGCCCTCTTCGGGGGCAGATGGCTTCTCTCCAGGCCCAACTTCACGAGGCCGAGTCAATGAACGAGGTTCTTCGTACCAAGCTGGAGGCCCACGACTTCAGGTGGAAGTAGGATCATGAGGCAAATGAGGTGATGTGCCTTACCTTGCAGCGGGTGCAGTCAGCCTACGACCAGATGGAGGCATCCAAAGGGGTTTTCCTGGCGCAGTTATCTCGCTTGGAAAAGGAGAAGGCGGAGTCCGAGGAAGCCCTTCGTGCTCGGGTAGAAGCTCTGAAGAAGGAGAAGTCTGAGGGGTTGGAGAGGGAACGGGGGCTCCAATCGCGGATAAATGAGTTGGTAGAGCTGAAGTTAGTCGGGGTAGTGCCACTGAAGGATGTGCAAACTCAGATTGACGATGTTGTTCGGTGTGCGGCAGCGGAGGCGGAACACCAATACACCGCCTTGTCAGCTCAGGAGCGTGCCCGGGATGCACTTGGGCACATGTTGTGGGGATACTTGGAGTGTGCTACTTTGGCCAGCGGGGTGGTGCCTTCGGGGGTGAACTTCAGCCGCATCTTCGATGTTAGGAAGCTTGCTAGGCCGTCTCCCGAGTAGGTTAAGGACATTCTGGAGATGTTTGATGGTGCGATGACGCCAAGGAATTCTCCCGCCCCTCCTCCGACCTCGTTTGCTCCTGGCGCTAGTAGTTCTGGTGGGGCTTTGTCTCCGAGTCCGTCTGCCAGTTTTCCAGAGGAATCCTTCACCACTCCGCCCCCGCCTCCTCCGAGTACGGGGGTTTAGAATAGGATTTTCTTTTGTTTTTCTTTTATGTACTTTTTATTTTATTAATTTTCCACATTCTGCCTTGTAAGTTTTTCCGAGGGCTTCTCGGATTATTTCTTTTAATGAATAGGCTCTTTTTTAAGCGATCGTCCATTTTGGGCAAGTATAATTACCTGACCACTATTTTTATCGCTTTAGGATAAGTAATAGGAAAAGCTTGTTGACTAAGTTTAAAAGTGAAGTATGAGGTGTCGCTTGGCATGTCGCCCTATCTTTAAATAAGAAAATTGTTAGACAGGTGTATTAACTAGCTTTAAACAGCTCATGCTTTCTATACTTTTTACTTATTTGAAAAAGTATAAGTAGTTGTTCAGTAATTCTTTCAAAATTACTTAAAATTTTTACTGTTCAAGACTCATTATATTTTCTTTGAAAAGCTAAGTTTTCTTTCGAAATCAAGTAAAGCAAGTAAATTACTTACCTTATCAAGATGATGCCTCCGTTTTTCAAGCAGGATGACTCTTCCTCGCCCCGCCATTCTCCTCGGAACCCCACCCGGAGTCCCTCCTTATTGTTAGGAGTGCGCCGCGCGGCCTCAGAGAATTCGACTCAGGAGAGTAGGCATAGTGAGCGTAGGGTGCGTGGTGGGAGAAGTAATTCTGCGAGGGCCGTGTCTATGTCCCCGGAGGATGATCTCTACCGTATTAACCATATCCGCAATGTATTCATGATCCGTGATCCTTATCAGTTGGTGGACGAGTCGTCGGTGTATACCAGGCTTGTATTGGAGCCCGAGCGGATGATGGGGCAATGGCGTGTTGGTACCGCCGTTGGAAACGAGCACGGTGCCTCCGTTATGGCGCTTTTTGCCAAACATAATTTGGATATGGATAAATATGACATAGTACTACCGCACCCTGAGCAGATGGCTTATGATCCTCCCTAGGGCTATCTTACCGTATATCGGGAGCAAATGCGGTGCGGGTTGCGGGTGTTTTTTCACCCTTTCTTTCAAACTTTGTTTCAATATTGGCAAATGTGACCGAGTCAGTTGACTCCGAACTCCTACCGTTATCTGGTGGGGTATATCTTGTGTTCCGAGTTGCTAAGGTTGCCACTGTCTCCTCATCGGGTGGGGGCCATATTCAACCTTCGACCATGCTCGGGTGGTCTCCCTTTCTTCAGCTTGGCCCATCGGGATAAGAGGAAGGCCTTTCTGGATGTATCCAATTCACTTAATAACAGAACGGATTGGAAGAGGTCGTTCTTCGTTGTCCGTCCGAGGGGCCTATCAGCCAGGTCATGGGGGGTACCACTTCAGTGGGGGCTGGGTTATATTACCCCTAACGAAGCGACTCTGAAGAGAGAGTGGGACACCTTGTCCGATAGCAGGTTGTTTTCGAGGGTGTATGATATCAACAGTCTATTGGAGTTTCCAGAGACATTGATTATGGCAGGCTTGCAAGAGGGGGCGGAGATTTTCAATCTTCCGCAACAGCCTCTCTACAGCAATTTCTTCTTTCGTTAGTTTCTTCTCTTTTGCAATCCTTTCGTGTCATATTTTGATGTCCTCGTGCTCATATTACGTTCTTCTTTTGGCAGGGGCAGAGATGGGGGCTTTTGCCATTGAACCTTTTGATAAGGCTTTCTTAGGGGAAACAATGAATAGTGGGTATGACGCTTCGGATGATGAATCATCCGAGCGTCTTACTTTTGACGTGTTGGCCGGCCCCTCGGGGGCGGGAGTTCGCCCGTGGCAGCCCCCCCAGTGAGTTCTATGGCTCCTGAGTATGATCCGATAGTTGCGCTTGCGCAGGTGGATATTCTATTGCCTCCGTTGGTGCCGTATTCTTCTTCTTGGGGAGATACGAGGATTGTATATGCTGTTGAGGAGGGTCATTTGTCTCCGGTTGTGGGAGCTTCTGCGCCGCCTAGAGGGGATTCCGACCGCATTCCGATGCCGCCCCTCGAAGGAAATCTTATCGTTACGTGGTCAGAGCTACTCGGAAGTGGTGTTTTGTCCCCCTCCGTCTTGGGGACGGTTAGCTTTTGTCGTAACTATTTGTAGGGGTGAGTTGGGCCGGACTCCCGCGGGGATCGGAAATCTGGCCCCCGGGAATTGGCAGGATCGGGAGCTCGCCGTGGCTCCCGATCCACACCGCGGATTGCGGAACTCCCGCGAATGCCGGAGTTCCGTGGATTTCGGGATCCCGACGGGATCCCAGGATACTGTCCGGGAAAATGACATTGAGTAGCTAGTATGAATCGATAACTTTATTCCTCAATATTCTTGGACAATGAAAATATCAGAAAAATGCACAAAGGAACTACTAAAAATGCAGCAGTTGGAAATCAGATGAGAAATTTTATGGCAGCGGATAAAATTGTTTTTTCTGTGATCAACATTTTCTTCTTACCAAAAAGCTAGCAAAAGTCATTTTACAGATCTGTTATGATTGGAACTAATTATATTATATTTTTTTGTTGATCTGTTACAGATTTTTTGAGAAGAGTTGTTGCTGAAAAGGAGCTCAGCTTGAAGAAGAAGAAAGAGAGTATGAAGAGAGAGAGTTTAGAAGAGAGATAAAGTAATTAGCATAATTTTATAATATTGATTCCATGCAGTGTATCTGCTCCTTGCACATGAACCCAACTGAATAAAAACAAAAAGGTATAATATGTACGGACGCAAAAATGAAAAATGCAACAATGTTAATTAAAATAAGCAAAAGTAAGAAATAGACTCCAATGCTAAAGCACGCCGTGCCGCAAATGCCCAAATTCTTTAATTTTGCAAAACCTGCTTTTAAACTAATACGCGCCCTCACTTCTTCAGCCTTAATATTGTCGTTGCGTTTCTTTCTTCTGTAGCAGATCTGAGATACCAGCTGCTCCTGGAAATATCGGGAGCTCGGGTCGGGTCGGATTCCGGCCCTAGCTCCCGACTCCGACCCGCGAGAGTAGCTGCGGGTCGGAGACAAGATCAGATTTTCCCCGCCCGGGAAAAATCCGATCGGGTCGGGTCGGGTCGGGTCGGGTCGCGGGAATCCGACCCGGCCCTCCCACCCCTAACTATTTGAGCGGTCTGTTAATCGCCACGGATTGCGGGCTTATGAAGTCGCTGCCCTTGTCGGGCCTCCAGGACTTAGCATGCAAAGATTTATGTGAGGTAATAGTATATTCTTATTTGCGTGATACTAACCTTTATAGGCTCTTCGTGGTTATGCACTTATTTTTCCGCAGATCTATCTGGTGTTGAACGCCATCGGATCCAGGGGCGAATCATCCTCTGATATAGAGTTGGTATATCATCGTAGGGATGAACTGGAGCAGGGTTTGCTGGAGACCCGAGAGGAGATAGATCAACTGCGGGCCGATCGGGAGACTTCCGAGGAGGTTCATGCCGCTATTTTGCAGGCAGAGCGGGACAAGTCCTGGGATTAGGAGCGCCGCTTGGTGATGGAGAGAGCCCGGGTGGCAAGCTTGGAAGACAAGCTGGGTGACCTCCGGGAGCAAGTTCGCTCCGTTGACGAGCAATTGTTGCGTGTTGCAGGGGAGAGAGATGTAGCGAACTTACGAGTACTGGAATTAACTCGTGCTCATGAAGTTGCGCTAGTTGTGGCCCGGGTCCAAGCGGTTTTGGGCGTTGCAGGGTCTCTTGCTCTTCGCGAGTCTCTTGCGCAGGAGATGCACGATCTAGTCCGCATGGGATACCACTTGTGCCGGGGCGCAGTGGGGGCTTTACCAGGATTCCCTTCGTACGTGGTAATTCCTGAGTTGAACATCCGCCAGGTGTTCCTGGAGGCTCCTTCTCTGCAGGGGCCAACTGTGTCTATCGGAGATCCGAATCATATGTCCGCGGAGGACCGCCGTCGTCTGATCAAGGAGGGAAAACATCCCACGTAAGGTGTTTAGTTTGTATAAGTGTTTTGTTGGTATAAGGGCCTTTGTATAGGATGCGGTCCGATATACCTTTAGTATGTGGGGTCGCGTGGTTTGTATGAGATGGCCCATCGGGTTAGGTTGCCAATATGACTCGTGAAAGTGCAGGTTTTCTGGAATTAATGTTAGACGGTGCAATGTTAGACGATGTTGGGTTAACATTGGATAACATTGATAGCCGAGAGCTTTTGTGAAAACTGTTCTTTAGTTGCCAAAATTAAGTTTTGCCTTTATTCACCTATTAATCAAGTTCCACGGTTTTAGTTGTTTATGTTTATGTCCAGGAAAGTATCTTAAACATAAGGAAGAGCTTTGGAAGATTCCTTACTTGAAGTTTCCATAATTCAAGCTAAGTTGAATAGTCAACTCACACGGTTTCAAAAGAAGGAAACAATATTGGATTCTCTGCAACTGTGATTCTTTCCAAGATTCTGCGAATTGAAGAAGTTGTGTTGCCTTGTTAAATCAGTAACAATGGAAACACGTTCTCGGGAAAGATTTGAAGTTCATAAGAAGGCAATATTCAACAAGGAAACAACAAGAGTTACCAAAACTGTGAACAACACATCTTGGCGTTCAAGACTCAAGAAATCTATAAAGATGTGAAGTTCATCAAGATGAAGACAAGACAATCGTGCCAATAATCCAAGGGATTAATTATTCTTTGTATTGTATTCATTTTGTTTTGCGAAGTTTTTGTATCAACTGCTTAAGTATAGTTCATAGAAGTTAAGTAGTTCTTACTTGTCTGCTTCGTTGAGTCCGATCAACAAAGAGCGTGAGTGAATTGTTGTGAGGAACGTTTTTGATAAAACCTTTATGGTTATTTCGCCTAAGGCTCGGAAGTTTTTAATAATATTGAAAACTTCTTAAAATTATATCTTCTTGTGTTCTTACTTCCGCTGCATATTATCATTATCAAGAAGATCAAAATAGAGTTAAGGCAATTCCAGCTTAACTCTCAAAAGGTGTTGTGTCAATCCACGGTCCAACCAATTTTCAATTGGTATCAGAGCCAAACACCGACTACACTGGTGGTTTGGAGGTGATACAACACCATGGACAGTGTCAATCCGAATACCAACAGGATTCTAGTTTTGGATGGCTCCAATTATGCATATTGGAAGATCAGGATGAGGTCTCACATCAAAGCTATTGATATTCGAGCTTGGCAATCCGTGATCAATGGATACTCTCTTCCAACATTACCAAGAGATGGTGAAGGTGATCTAGTTCCAAAACCAGAAGCAGATTGGACAGCAACAGAGGTAAGTCTCTATAACTCTAATGAAAAAGCTCTTAATGCTATCTTTAGTTGGGTTAATCATCACATGTTCAAGTTAATCCAGAATTGTACAAAAGCCAAACATGCTTGGGATATACTTGAATTACATTGTGAAGGAGATTCTGCTGTTAAAGATTCTAAATATAGACAACTGCTTTTGCAATTTGAAAAACTTGAGATGGGAGAAGATGAAAGTGTTGACAGCTATTTTGAGAAAATTCTTGATATTGCTAACCAATGTGAAAATCTAGGTTTTGGTATGACTAATCAAGAAATGGTTTATAAAGCTATGAGAACACTGTCATCTAAATTTGCTCTCAAGAAAATTGCAATGAGTGAATCTAGAAACCTTGCTAATCTACAGTTTCAAGTCTTGATGAATACTCTTAGAGAATTTGAGATGGAGCTTGCCTCACAACCTAGCAAACATAGGGTTGTTGCTTTAAGAGGTTCTAATCTTGACAATGAAAGTGATGATGATTTTGAAATAATTTCTTCAAACTATGGGAAAATTACTAAGAAGTCCAATAAGTTGAATCTTAAAGGAAAAGGTAAAGAGAAGAACCTTAGTAATAGTTCCACGGGTTATAAGAAATTACCTCCTAAGTTTGTGAAGTACATGGCATCGAAACCTACTCCTTTAGAAGCTGATAAGTTAAAAGATGTTCAATGTTTTGAATGTAAAGGATATGGTCACATGGCTAATGAATGTGCTAACACTCTTAGAAAAAGAGGAAATTCTCATTGGGTTTGTGTAGATGATTTCAATGAAGATGACTTTAGTTCTGGAGAAGCTGAAGAACAATCAGAAGAGGTTCAAACTGCTGCGTTACTCACTCAGATTGACTGGACACCAGAAGACTCCCTGAACTGCTTCGGATCTCAATGTTACCCCAACATTCAGGATCCAACATCAGAACAGGAGACCTTCTTTCCAGATTGGGATGAATATGATACTGATTCTGAACCTTATCTTACATCCTACTTTGATGAATCTAACTTTGATTGTTTTCATGGCACAGTGGACCTAGATGAAGAATACTTCTTTGAAGGTGAAATGTCCCAGGAGGAAATCATTGAAGACCTGAAGTCTATCTACCACAAACTGCTGCTTGAGAATCACAAACTCATCAAGAGCAACAAAAGCTTGAAGGAAGAGATTGAATGCATGAAGGAGATGCTGAAACTGTATGAGAAAGACCTTGACAAAACTGAGGATGAGCTGAAAGAGGTAAAGGTAAAATTAGATAAAGCTGAACAAACCATTAACAAATGGAACTCCTCTACATCTATACTGGATGAAGTGCTGAGTATGGGAAATCAAGGTAAAAATGGTTTGGGCTATGTTGAGAAACCTTCCTCTGAAGATGTTAATTATGTCTACTTGAAAGCTGGTTTTATCAAGGATATCAATAACTTGAGTTGTGAAATCTCTTCCAACACTGTGAAAAGGCCTACTTTTATCTGTCAATATTGTTTTCAACCTGGTCACATTAAGCCTTATTGTAAAAAATATAAAATTGTGATTGAGAAGAAAACAGTAATTAATAGTTGTACCAATGTTAGGAAAACCTCTGATCTGAATGTTATCCCAACATTAGGTAACAAATCTGAAGGACATAAAAGTAGAACCTGTACTGAGAAGATAAAAACTCCTAAGGTTAAAATTGTTTGCAATGTTGTCTTTTCTGCTGTTTACTCTAACCTTGCAGGTAAGTGGTATTTTGACAGTGGATGCTCAAGGCACATGACTGGAAACATTGACAACCTGAAAAATGTAATCCCTTTGACTGTTGGAACAGTTACCTATGGAGGAGGCACCAAAGGGAAAATCATTGGAAAAGGAGTACTGGATGTTGAAGGATTTCCACCACTCAAGGATGTGTTGTTGGTTGAAGGATTGAAAGCAAATTTAATTAGCATAAGTCAACTTTGTGATGACAATCTGCTAGTTACTTTTGATAAAAGTTCATGTGAAGTGTTTAATAGTGACAATGTCTTTGTCATGACAGGTACAAGATCAAAGGATAACTGCTATCTTGCTCAAGATGAAGCAGAATGCTACCATGCCAAGGTAGATGAATCTGTCATGTGGCACAAAAAGTTAGGACATGTGCACTATAGAAATCTGGAAAAACTACAGAAGTTAGAGGCTGTAAGAGGACTGCCTAAGTTGACTAGCCCAGGTAAAATTGTTTGTGAAGATTGCCTGAAAGGTAAACAAACAAAAGTTGTTCATCCACCACTACAGGTATAAAGTACTAACCCTAGAACTAATAAGTGCTTTGAATTGCTACATATGGATCTCATGGGTCCTATTGAGGTTAGTAGCCTGAATGGTAAGAAGTATGCTTTTGTTATTGTTGATGATTTTTCAAGATATACATGGATTAAATTTTTGAAAGAAAAATCAGAGGCATTCAACACATTCAAAATTTTGCATGCTAGTATCAAGAATCTTTATGGCACTTCTGTAGGAAGAATTAGGTCTGACCATGGAAAAGAGTTTGAGAATGCTAGCTTTGCTAATTTTTGTGAAATTAAAGGCATTTTTCATGAGTTCTCTGCACCTAAGACACCTCAGCAAAATGGGATTGCTGAGAGGAAGAATAGGACACTTCAAGAGATGGCTAGAGTTATGTTGAATTCTAAAAACCTATCTAAGAATCTCTGGGCTGAAGCTTTGAATACTGCATGTCATATTAGTAATAGAGTTTATCTTAGACCTGGTACTACTATGACACCTTATGAAATCTTGAAGGGTTCAAAGCCAACAGTAGCACACTTTCGTGAATTTGGTATTAACTGCTATTTGCTAAAAGATAGAGACTATTTGAGCAAATTTGATCCCAAAAGTGAAAAGTGTATATTTGTTGGATATTCTCCTAATAGTGCTGCTTTCAGGGTCTACAATCCAAGATTGCATACTGTTCAAAAATCAGTGAATGTCATATTTGATGATTTAACTGTTTCTGCAGGTACTGAAGAAGTCACTGGTTCAGATGTTACTCCAACATTGGACTCAACATTGAACACAGACGCTGGAGATGCTGAACTGGAAACTGGAACTAATGTTGACTTAACACCAGAAACCCCCAATGTTAGGCCAACATCTGTGCTGTCAGATTCTGAAGATGAAGTGATTCCTGTATCCAGAAGAGATCCCCCTCTTAGAATACAAAGAGATCATCCAGCCTCTCAAGTAATTGGTCAAATTACTGAAAGAGTAAGAACACGCAACAAAGAAAGGGTAAATTACAAGGATATGGCTAAGTTGTGTGTTTGTATGTCTTCTTCATGTACTATTGAAAATGCTTCTTGTTTTGTGTCCTCCATTGAACCTAAGAATGTAACTGAAGCTCTTAAGGATAGTTACTGGATTAATGCCATGCAAGAGGAACTCTTACAATTCACCAAAAACAGAGTTTGGAATCTAGTACCTAGGCCATCACATGTGAATGTAATAGGTACAAAATGGATTTTCAAAAATAAAACTGATGAGAATGGTGTAATTATGAGGAACAAAGCTAGGTTGGTTGCACAAGGTTATACTCAGGTAGAAGGTATAGATTTTGATGAGACTTTTGCTCCAGTAGCTAGGATAGAATCAATTAGATTACTTCTTGCTATTGCTTGCTGTCTTAGAATTAAACTCTACCAAATGGATGTTAAAGGTGCCTTTCTGAATGGTTTAATTGACAAAGAGGTTTATGTAGAACAACCTAAAGGCTTTGCTGACCCTAAACATCCTGACCATGTGTACAAACTTGAAAAGGCTTTGTATGGTTTAAAACAGGCCCCTAGAGCTTGGTATGAGAGGCTAACTGGTTTTCTGTTAGGCCTAGGTTTCAATACAGGAGATGGAGATAGAACATTGTTTGTCCTTAGAAAAGGCTCTGATATATGCATTGCTCAAATATATGTGGATGATATTGTATTTGGCTCTACTAACAAGTCTACTTTAGACAAATTTGTTGAGTCTATGACAAGAACATTTGAGATGAGCATGATTGGTGAGCTTAACTACTTTCTGGGACTACAAGTCAAGCAGCTGGAGAATGGTATCTTCCTGAACCAGGAGAAGTATGCAAGGAATCTGGTGAAGAGATTTGAGCTACAAGAATCAAAGCCTTGCAAAACTCCTATGTCCTCTTCAGTGAAGATAACAAAAGATGGCATTGGTAGCTATGTTGACCCAACATTGTACAGATCCATGATTGGTAGTTTGCTATATCTCTCTGCCTCTAGACCTGACATCATGTTTTCAGTATGTGTTTGTGCTAGGTACCAAGCTGATCCAAAGCAATCTCACTTGATTGCTGTGAAGAGAATTCTTAGATATATCTCTGGAACTTCACCCTTAGGCATTTGGTACTCTTATGACACTAACACTAACTTGGTTGGTTTCAGTGACTCTGACTGGGCAGGTGATGTGGATGATAGGAAATCCACAAGTGGGGGCTGTTTTTATTTGGGGAATAATTTGGTCTCCTGGTATAGCAAGAAGCAGAACTGTGTTTCATTATCAACTGCTGAATCAGAATATGTAGCAGCTGGCAGCTGTGTTACCCAACTTGTGTGGCTCAAACACATGCTTTCAGATTATGGGCTAGATAGTGATACACTTCTCATCTTCTGTGACAATCTAAGTGCCATAAGTATCTTTAGGAATCCTGTCCAACATTCTAGAACTAAGCATATAGACATAAGGCATCATTTCCTAAGAGATATGGTAGAGGACAAAGTAATCAACATTGAACATATTGAGACAACAAATCAGCTAGCTGATATGTTTACAAAACCTTTAGACAGTGAGAGATTCTTCAGCTTGAGGAAATCTCTTGGCATGTGCAATATGTGAAAATGTTGAGAAAACCAGTGTTGTCATAACACCACTGACTAGCACTGGTATATTGGTTGTGGTGTAGTAGGTATTCTGTTGTCATTCCTTTGTTGAGTTGCATTCCTTGTGAGTCTCATTTTATCACTGTTTTGTCATATTTGGTTTGTGTGGTTGAACTCTTTGATTAACAACTCTCTCTAGTTATCAGTTTCACATCTTTGGTTTTGAAAAGGTTAATAAAACTCTTCTGTTTGTCTGAGGTTGTGATTGCCTAACATATGGAGAAGCTGGGGTGCATGATGTTGATAGCTTCACTGTTACTCAGTTGTGCCTACTTACATGTCTCTGTTTGTTTGGCCAAGGAACACATGAGGGTGATCCTTTCTACTAGGGTGTTTGAGGTTTCGATTTCTTACATTTAGTAGCACTGATCACTTGGTGATTCTCTTGAATGCAGGTTGGTAAACAAGTATGCATAAGGAATTGGGGTGTTGGGGTGCATGATAAATGAATTGCCAACATTCAAGGCCTTTGTACTTGCCTAACTTGCTGCTGTTAATGTTGTTACTGGGGTGTGTGGAGTTCAAGCTGCCCTCATTCAGTTGTGACATTAGCTTTGTGTTTAGCAACCTTCAGTTTCTGTTCAGATGAGTTATGAAAATAATAAAGATTTTAAAGAGATGTGTGCTGTGCTGGTTTGAGGACTTCTTCATAAGTGTTTACCATCTGCCTCTTTGACATTACATTGTTGCATTCATATAGAACTGCATTATTTTCTTTCTTGTTTGTGAGTTGTGTCGGTTTAGGCTTAGGGGGAGTATAATTCATGTGTTGAGGCATACAATTGGGTGACATACTGCAGGTGACACACTGTTCTGTGACTTTCTATGCTGTGGAAGTGAATTGTTCCTTGAATTCATAACTGCTTATCTCTGTGTGTTTCTTGTTATCTATGTTGCTTACTCATGATCTTGATCTGAACAATATGTTTGAGGTACTCACTTGCTATATTGGTTAAGTTTCAGATGTATTTTTGGAAGTATCTCAAGCTCTCACATGAATTTGCCTTGGTGAAGCCTGTACCTCCACCTTCGATTTTGAATGTTATTGAATGTTATCCCAACATTGTGCACAGTCGCAGGACAACATTGAAAACAGGAACTTATAAGTTTTCAATTTTTCTAAAAACCGCTCTGGTTAACTGTTAATTAAACATCAACACGTGTGCGCGGGAAAACATAGTGGGAAAGTTTTATTTGATTCAAATTTGGTAACTGCCCACTAACATTCACTCTCTTTCCTTAATTCACGATTAATTCAAAAATCAAAACCCTATTTTCATTATTTGTGCTTACTCTGCAAAATTACTCTCCCTGCTCTTAAATTCACTCGTTTTCTCTCTGCAAATTCTCTCAAACCTTCTCTACTAACAATGGCAAGCAAGTCCCCCATGCAAACTCTTGCAGATGTTGCCCTAGGAACTGAACCCACTGCTGCACGCACTCGTTCACACACTAGAGGTGCTGCTGCAAAGACAGTTGAGGCCCCTGTTGCTGCTAAGAGGAAGGCGATTCCCTATGTGCGACGAGGAAAGAAGACCAAACAGGGAGAATCGACCTCCAATGTTGAGCCAACAGTGGAACCAACCACTCCCATCACCAATGAGCCTGAAACTGAGGTAAACACTGCTGAACTCATCCCTGAATTTGATGCTGATATACCTGTTGAGGGGGAGGGTAGTGGCTTTGTTGAAAAATCTATGGAGATATCCACGGATGTGTCTGTTGACAAGATGGTGAGGAAGTGGATTAGGGCTCAAAAGAAAAAGAGAAAGGGCAATGGGGAGAAATTGAAAAATATGTCTGAGTCTGCTAAGGCTAGGGCTGAGGCCAGGAAAAGACAGGCTGAGAGATCAGCTAGGAAGAGGGCTGCTGAGGAGGAGAAGAAATCTGAGGAAGAGAAGAAGGCTGCTGCTGCTGCTGCTGAGAGAAAGAGGAAAGGAAAGCAAGTAATGGAAGAGGAAACTGAGGTGATAGATGTTGAGCATGAGGAAGAAGAAGAGGAGAAGGAAGAGGAGACTGAGGAGGAGCAGGATGTTGCTGCTGATGTTGGGGCAACATCAGGAACATAGGAGTACACTGATGGGCTATATGTGGTCTACCCTGAGGAGGAGGAGAACTGCTATTCTCCCTACTATCTCTCTCAAGAGTTGGAGAAGAAGTGGGATTCCTTCAAAAGAAGAGAGATTCACACTGAAAGAGCTATAAAGATGGCCAGTTTCAAAGAGAACAAAGTAATGGACTTGCTTGAGGCAAGAGGGCTGCAACAATCAGTGATGGAGCTGAGTGACTATGCTCCTGAGATTGTCATGGAGTTCTACCTTAATCTCTCCAAATGGATCAGGGACTACAGATCACCAAAATTTGGAAAGGCTTGGGTGAGGGGGAGAGTCTTCAACATTGACCCCTACACCATCAACAAGATCTGTGGCTTCCCTACTACTGATGAATCTGAGGACCCCTACTATGATGATGTAATTGAGGACTTGACTGGAGGGTTGGTCAAAATCTGGAGAGATGCTCTGCCAACCACAAAACTCACCTCCCTGAGTGCTGTCTTGCACAAGATAGCTTGCTTCAACTGGCTCCCAAGCAAGAATGTGACTGTACTTACCAAGGAATCAGCAATCTTGGTGTACAAAATCAAGAATGGGCTAGCTGTAAATATGGGGGAGAGGATTTTGAAGTCTATGTCTGAAGTTGCTGGAAGGAAGAATGGGATGCGACCCTATCCCTCACTCATCTGCAAAATCCTTGGCAGTCAAGGATTGAAGACAAGTGTCACTGTGGGCTGGAGGAAGAATGATTCTGAATTAACAATTCTCCCAAGATACTTGTCTGGATCAAGGGTGAGAGACCTTCCATGGAATCCACAAGGAGTGGTGAGACCAAGAACTGAGCAGAAAAGGGCTAAGGAGTTTGTTGGAACTTCAGTGCCAATGTTCAAAGAAGAGGATTGCTTGGTTATCACTTCTGCTTTTGTGGATCATATGCTGAATTGGTATAGGGGGCAGATTGCTGACACTCAGAGGGAGATCGAGGAGAGGAAGGAACACCTCAAAGAACTGGAGGACATTGTGAAAAATTTGTAGGAACTCCCTTCTTCACAAAAAGGGGGAGAGTAGTTCCAATTTTAATTTTAGTCTTCTAGTTTTTGTTTTGTTTCCTATGAACTGCTAATATCTTTGAACTGCTGGTACATTAATCTCTATTTGGTTTTATTTGATCAAGGGGCTTGTCCTTGATATCTATTTATGGTCTCTATTTGGTTTTATTTGATCAAGGGGCTTGTCCTTGATATCTAGCTATGGCCTGTAACTCTAAGTACTACTGATGAACTGCTCTAATTGTTCTTAACTGCTATTCTTTGTGAAGGAACTTTTTGAACTGTTTTTCTTGTTAACCTTTTATGCAGGAAACTTACTGGTTTCAATGTTGAGGCAACATTGATGAATGTTGAGGTCTGAACATATGTACATATGTGGTTGTAGTGATGACCTTTATTCATGTCTTTGTTAAATTAACTTTGATTATGATATCTTGTATTAAGGGGGAGCAGTTTGGTAGTTTGATTTGTTTCTTGTTGATTATAACTTTCTGGATATAAGACTTGATTGGAATAGGTATTGGTTTTGTGAAGAAAGGCAAAAAGGGGGAGATTGAAAGTGCAGGTTTTCTGGAATCAATGTTAGATGGTGCAATGTTAGACGATGTTGGGTTAACATTGGATAACATTGAAAGCCGAGAGCTTTTGTGAAAACTGTTCTTTAGTTGCCAAAATTAAGTTTTGCCTTTATTCACCTATTAATCAAGTTCCACGGTTTTAGTTGTTTATGTTTATGTCCAGGAAAGTATCTTAAACATAAGGAAGAGCTTTGGAAGATTCCTTACTTGAAGTTTCCATAATTCAAGCTAAGTTGAATAGTCAACTCACACGGTTTCAAAAGAAGGAAACAATATTGGATTCTCTACAACTGTGATTCTTTCCAAGATTCTGCGAATTGAAGAAGATGTGTTGCCTTGTTAAATCGGTAACAATGGAAACACGTTCTCAGGAAAGATTTGAAGTTCACAAAGAAGGCAATATTCAACAAGGAAACAACAAGAGTTACCAAAACTGTGAACAACACATCTTGGCGTTCAAGACTCAAGAAATCTATAAAGATGTGAAGTTCATCAAGATGAAGACAAGACAATCGTGCCAATAATCCAAGGGATTAATTATTCTTTGTATTGTCTTCATTTTGTTTTGCGAAGTTTTTGTATCAACTGCTTAAGTCTAGTTCATAGAAGTTAAGTAGTTCTTACTTGTCTGCTTCGTTGAGTCCGATCAACAAAGAGCGTGAGTGAATTGTTGTGAGGAACGTTTTTGATAAAACCTTTATGGTTACTTCGCCTAAGGCTCGGAAGTTTTTAATAATATTGAAAACTTCTTAAAATTATATCTTCTTGTGTTCTTACTTCCGCTGCATATTATCATTATCAAGAAGATCAAAATAGAGTTAAGGCAATTCCAGCTTAACTCTCAAAAGGTGTTGTGTCAATCCACGGTCCAACCAATTTTCAACTCGCAGGCATGGAGTCATTATTTTGTCGGGCAATCCTATCTCCCTTGTATCGTAAAGGCACCATCTATATATAAATAACTTTTATTTATGTATAAAGTTGTTTCGTTACATTATGCATAGTACTTTCTAAGGTTAAACGCGTTCCAGGTATTGTTGAGGAGGAGATAAGTCGCAGATCCGACAATCCCTGCTATCTTGTACGGTCCTTCCCATCGTGGTTCGAGTTTGCCTACGTTCTTGGAAGCTCCGACCCGTTTCAACGCTAGGTCCCCGACTTGAAAAGTTCTAGGTTTCACCTTCGCATTGTAGTACCGGGACATCCGGCCCTTGTATTCTTCACTCCGGACCGCGGCCCGCATTCTTTTTTCCTCGAGGAGGTCAAGGGCGAGGGCCAAGTTAGAGTTGTTAGCTACTTCCTCGTACTCCTTAACTCGCCAACTTTCTATAGAGACTTCAGAATGTACGACAGCTTCGCAGCCATAGGCCAAGCTGAAGGGGGTTTCGCCCGTGGCTGCACTCTGCATGGTCCGGTAGGCCCACAGTATGCCAGGTATTTCTTCTACCCACTTGGCTTTGTGTCAGTCAAGTCGGGCCTTCATATTCTTCAAGAGGGTTCGGTTGGTCCTCTCCACTTGACCGTTTGCTTGAGGGTATCCCACCAAAGCAAAGTGGTGTTTGATTTCCCAGTGGTCGCACCACTTGCCTAACCCTTGATCCGTGAACTGTAGACCATTATCACTTACCAGGTTCCGAGGGACACCAAAACGGCATATGATGCTCCTCTAGAGAAAGTTGATAACGGCGCTCGCGGTTATCCGGGCTAAGGGCTCCGCTTCTACCCATTTGGTGAAGTAATCAACGGCTACGAGGAGGAACTTCTTTTGACCGGCATCGGGTATAAGGGGTCCCACTATGTCTATGCCCCACTTGGAAAACGGGCAGGGGGTCAAGTGTGGTTCCCAGGGGGCAGCGGGTTGATGAACCCGGGGGGCGTAAGCTTGGCACGGCTTGCACCTTTTGGCATGGCTTTTGCAATCTCTGGCCATCGTGGGCCAATAGTAGCCTTGGCGAATCAGGCGTCCAGCCATACTTTCACCGCCCGTATGGCTGCCGAATGTCCCTTCGTGGGTTTCCGCCATAGTCAGTTGAGCTTCTTCCTCATTTAGGCATCGGGCGTGAGGGCACGAGTATGTCCTGCAGAATAATATTCCGTCTTTAAGGAAATACCTGATAGTTCTTCTCGCCATAAGCCGTTGCACGACTTTATCCGCGGAGTACCCTTCTGGGTCCTATAGATAGGCTTTGATTGGGGTCACCCAGCTGGGCGGGGGGTCTGTAGTGGCATTCCCTTCATGGCCCTCGGCCTTCTCGGACTCGGTAACTTGGAGCAGGGTGATTTTCTGGGTGTGGATGGCGGCCGTTTGGGTGGCCATCTTGGACAAGGCGTCCGCCTCTTGATTCTCCTTTCGTGGGATTTGCACTAATTTGCACTCGTCAAACCATTCCCGTTTGCGGTGAACCGCTTGGAGGCACGCTTGCATCCTTTCCTCATTGGCTTCGTACGAGCCATTGACTTGTTGCACAATTAGTTGCGAGTCACTGTGGATGAGTATTTTTTGATGTCGCCTTATCGGGCAAGTCTCATCCCTATGAGTAAGGACTCATATTCGGCTTCGTTATTTGACAAGGGGTAGTCTATTCTGACCGCGAAGTGAAGTATCTCTTCTTCTATTTCTTGGTTTGCTAGGACTATCCCAGCCCCCCCGTGTGTGCTCACAGAGGAGCCGTCCACATAGATGTGCCATAAAGGTGTCTTTTCTTCAGCTCCGATGCCCGTCATTTCAGTCACAAAATCCGCTAGGACTTGTGCTTTGACGGAGGGTCTTGGGGCATAAGAGATGTCATATTCGGTGAGCTCCACGACCCACTTTATCAATCTTCCATAGGTCTCGGGCTTGTTGAGAATTGCTCGTAACGGGTGTTTAGTTAACACAGTTACGGGGTGGGAATGGAAATATGGGCGGAGCTTCCAGGCTGTGGTAACTAAAGTTAAGACAAGTTTTTCGGTTTGGGTATACCTGGTTTCGGCCCCGAGAAGAGTCTTACTCACATAGTACACGGGGTGGTGTTCCTTGTCTTGATCCTTGACTAGTACCGCACTTACAGCCTCCTCTTCGACCGATAAGTACACAAATAGTTCTTCATGTGGCGCCGACTTCATTAGTAAGGGCGGTTTCACCATATAATCCTTCAATTGTTGGAGAGCTTCCTTGCATTGCATGGTCCATTGGAACTCCTTGATGTTGCGTAGCACCTTGAAGAATGGAAGTCCTTTTTCGGTCGAAGTGGAAACGAATCGGCTCAGCGAGGCCATCCGACCTGTAAGCTTTTGCACATCTTTAACTGTCTTTGGGGTAGGTAACCCTAGGATGGATTCGGCCTTCTCGGGGTTGACTTTTATCCCTCTCTCTGTAACCATGTACCCTAGGAACTTGCCTCCTCTGATGCCGAATGAGCATTTCTTAGGGTTAACCTTCATCCCGAAGTGGTTCATGATGGCTAACGCCTTTCGTAGGTCCTCGGGGTGGTCCTTTGCAGAGCGACTTTTAACGACCGTGTCATCCACGTAGACTTCCACCGTGTTTCCGATGAGTCCTGCAAACATTAGGCTTACCAATCGCTGATAAGTGGCCCCTGCATTCTTGAGTCCGAAGGGCATCACCAGATAGCAAAAGGTGCCCGCATCAGTGATAAAACTAGTTTTGTCCTGATCCCCGACGGCCAACGGGATTTGGTTATATCCCTGGTTCCCATCCAGGGTGGACAAGAGTGCGCAGCCCGCTGTTGAGTCTACCAGCTGGTCAATACTCGAGAGGGGATAGCAGTCCTTGGGGCATGCGTCATTAAGGTTCGTGAAATCCACGCACATTCGCCACTTACCCCCATGCTTTGGGACTAGGACTACGTTGGCTAGCCACTCGGGGTAGATGACTTCTCTTATTTGCCTTAGGCTGAGGAGTCGCTGAATCTCCGACCGGATGATTTTATTGCGCTCCAGATCCATTTTCCTCTTCTTCTGTTGGACCGGTTTGGCCCCGGGCTTCACATTAAGGAAATGTTGACATACCTTATTGCTGATTTGCCCTGGCGGTCCGCCTTCCAATGCAAAGATGTGGCGGAATTCTTTCAGGATGGGGACCAGTTGGGCTTCCACTTCGGGCTCCATTTGGTGCCTACTTTGACCGACCTCTCCGGGCTTCCCTCTACAAGTTCCACCAATTTTAGCTCTTCTACGGGTTGTACTCGTACTTCCTCTGCTTTTTGCTTTTTGTTGCTTCCGAGGTTAGGTTCGTCCTCTTCGGGAGGGAGAGCATTCATGCGGCACTCCTGGGCCTTTGCCTAGTTTCCTCGGACTTCTCCGATACCTGAAAAGGTTGGGAATTTTACCTTGAGATGGAGGGTTGAAGGGATCGCTTCGAAGGCCCGAATGGAGGGCCGCCCACAGATTGCGTTATACGTTCTTGACGAAGCCTCTACCACCCAAAATTTTATGGGTTCCGTTCTTCGAAGGGCCCCTTCTCCCCACGACATCGGAAGTGTCACGGTTTCGAGTATTTTGGAGGCTTCTCCCGAGAAACCTATTAACGAAACTTCAGCTACTTCTAGCCGTTCTTTCTTCAATCCCATGGCCAAATAGGTGGGGAGAAATAAGACGTCCATGGAACTAACGGTATCAACCAGTATTCTCTGGATGTCTATCCCATAGATCACGGCTTCTATTACCAGGGGGTCTTCGTGGGGATAAATCACCCCTTTCAAATCTTCGGGGTCCAAAGGTGATGCTAGGAAGCTTTGCACTCTGAATGGATCCTATGAACAATCCTTGTTCCGCCCGCCTAGCCTCTTTCAAATACTACTTCTTTTTACCTTGTGGTGTAATGGAGAGATCTCTTCCTTCTATCACACTGATGGTACGCCCCGATGGGGTGTTATCTTCATATGCTTCCGGGGGAGGGGGTGGGTTCCGCTGCCCCGTCGTTCTCTCTCGTCACCTTCGATTGGGAGTCACCTGATCTTCTTTTTTTTCTTCTTCTTCCTTTCGAGGTCTCTTATAGGTATACTGAGGGGGATTCTCCGGGTTGTTTATCTTGATATAGTTCTTCAGGTACCCGGCTTCCAAGAGGCGGAGCACCTCCCTTCGCAGTGTGGTACACTTATCGGTAGTATGCCCATAGGTTTTATGGTATTTACAATACTTACTCGTATTCTTGTCTCTATCTAGAAATCGGGCTTCTCTTGGCCATCGCAGCTCGGTGCTGCCCCGCATCACATTGAGTATTTCTACGATGGCAATGGTCATCGGGGGCAAGGGTACCGGGTTGAGCAATATCTTGACCAGGCCACTCTCGTCTTTACGCTGGGCTGGTTTCCCTTTCTGGCTTTTTTCCTTGGTCTTTACCTCCCGTTCAACGGGCTCGTGATGTTCATTATCATCGCTCTACAGGCATCTTTTCGTGCCTTCAGCTTCCTCCATTAGGATGTAAGTCTCCGCTTGCTGCATAAGCTCGTTCATATCCGTGATATGATTTCCCGTGAGATAGCGGAAGAATTCACCTGCCTGGAGCCCTTGTGTGAGTATATCCGCCAAAATGGTGGTACTAACGTTCGGGACATCTAGCGTTTCATCTGTAAAGCATTTTATGTATCCTCGCAGGTGTTCATTCTTCTTCTGTTTAACGGTGAAGAGGTGTGTGGCGGATTTAGGGTACCGCCGATTGCAAGCAAAATGCCTCACGAATAAGTGGGCTAGTCGATCAAAACTGTCGATGGAGCCGGGAGCAAGGTGGGTAAACCACAATTGTGCCCATCCTCCGAGGGTCACAGGGAACACACGACAGAGCACGTGGTCCGGGGCGGAATTGAGATCCATTCCGACTAGGTATTGATGTATATGATCCTGCGGATCCTTTCCATCCGCATACCCAGTGTACAGGGGACCATTTAGGGGCCGCATCCCCGCGGGGATAGAGGCTAAGGCTATTTCGGGGATAAAAGGGGAGGTTTTAAAGGTAGGGTCCTCCTTAGGGCCCACCGTCTTCTTAATATCACCCATCTCCTTCCTAAGACCATCGAGAATTCCCCATATAGTATGATCCTCACTTGGAGAGGGTAGTGACGTAGGACGGTCCGGGGGAGCTGTTCTCCCTTCCTGTTGGCCGGTCCGGCGCGTGTCCCGGTAGTTGTAGTGCATCCGGGCATTCTGCGGGGGTCCATGGTGCCAGGGATTGGAGACGGGGCTCCATCTAGTTCAAGCCCAACCTTCTTCGGCATGGGGATTTTGGTGGCGGGAGGATCGAGGGGATAAGTCGTGAGGGTTCACGTACCCGGGCGGTGTCCTCCGGGCCCTAGTCTCCATAAACCTTTCAAAGACGGAGCGAGGGATGTTGATAACATCCCTTTCCTTGGTTGGCGGTTGGACAGAGTTTCTTCCGAATTTTGAGACTGGCTAGGACGGCTTTCGCTGTGGAACAAATTCTCCATAATAGGCATCGCTCTTGAACGCTCTCAAAGGCAGATTTTATGGCGCTCCCACAGACGACGCCATTTTGTTAACAGGTTTGGAATTATGACCTAATTAACTGAATTATTTATTTGGGTTGGAACGCCCTTGCCCGTGGTTCAAAAGCTAAATGTTGTTTTAAAGGAGACAAAGTAACAAGAACATTCCTTCATTTATTCACTATATTTTTTTCCTTTTTTCCTCCTCCCTTTCCTTGTGAGATCACCTCCCTTTATATAGAAATTTTTAGGGACATGTGTCTCTATGCATGTTGACATGTTTTAGGATGAATACACGTGTTACAATGTACACCAATCAATAAGATAATGTCTATCTTGATCTACTAAGTGCTGACTGTGTTGCTTTATCTTCTTCCGAGGATTTTTGCCTTCTTTCCGATAGGTGGTAGGCTGCCTTCTTTATCTCCGAGGGCTTATTGCTTCTAGTAATGACTTGAGGGCTAAGTTTGGGTGTCCCCTTAGTGGTAATGCCGCTCCGATAGGGACGTATCCTGAAGTAGGTGATTCGGGGCATTTTCTCCTACGGGGTGTTCACCCGAGATTTGAATTCCGAGGGGTTTTTATCCTTCGTGGGTAGGCGTTTCTCTTTCCGAGTGCCCGGAAAGTGTTGTTCTATGGTTCTTACATCAATGTGCGGTTCCGTTCTTTGAGTTGGTCGTCTGGGGCATTGTTCCGAGGGCACTTGTGTTGGGAGTGCATAGCAAGGAAGCGTTCTTGTCAAGATTCTGGGACTCGGGAGTCCGTTGGGGCCCTGCTCGGCGTCGTGATGGATATCTGAATCAGGCGGATCCATCCGAGTTTGCTTTTTATCCGATGCCACCTTGATATATGGTCTTGATTCATCGTGACTTTCCGAGGGACGCTAGGTGCCCTCGTCGGATGGCCACTCATACCGCTTTGGGTTAGTAACCGAGCGATATTGGTCACACCCGATGGGCCTCCTCGTTGGGAGTGGGTACAACTTCATCGGAAGTACTCGTGACAATAGTATTGTCCATTTATTAATCCTTCTAATTTAGGACTAATATTCTCTTTAATCTCGCATTTATTTTATACGGTTAACAATAACACACCAATATATTCAATTTATTTATCAGAATTTAAACATGTTACTTAAGTTTTGAACTTTTGATAATTATTAGGTTAATGGAAAGTAATTATATTACTAAGTAGCGATCACAGATATTTTATGAAGACCAAAAGTTGAAAAATGTGAAATATATATATATATATATATATATTCCAAATATATAATTGAATATAAATAACCTTTACTAATTCACCCATTGGAGTTGTTTAATATTTTATTTGCTTATTTAGTGATTAGTTGTGAAAATATAATGACATGATCTATTTATTTAAGATTGTGTAGTTGAGAAATTGAGTATTTTGTTATGACATTTTTAAACATTGAATTAAATATTTTATTGAACGTTGACTAAAGTCAACAAACTGGTCCAACCAGTGGTCCGACCGGTTCGACATGTTGACCCGCTACCCGGTAGCCTCACCGGGTCAGTCACCGGGCCGGGTTTCAAAACACTGGGTTTATCCCCTTGATTTTAAAAGTTGGCAAAATACCTCCTTTTGGCGGAAAGTGTAAGGGGTGTTTGCAAGAGCTATTGAAAGCTCCTTCTTCTTAGCTTCTACTTAAAGTTACTTAAAGTTGTGTTTGACTTAAAGCTATGAGTGTTTGCAAAATTTTCTCTGAAAGTAACTTAAAGTAGATAAAGCTAATATTGTGGTGTTTGCAATAACTAGATAGAAGCAGCTTTTGAATCTTAATTGAAAACATTAATATTTAATTATTCTTATTTAAATTATAGATACAGAAATATTAATCATTCACTTACATCTTCACAATCATGAGGTCGATAGTTATATATTAAAAACTAAAATAATTTAAATTTTAATATAGCGTATTCAATATATATATATATATTTATTACATTACAATATACAAGTTATTTAGTATAATTAGATCAGGAATATATCTTCTAGAAATAATATTATATCTAAAAGAAATAAAAATAATTAAAACTTTAATATAGCGTATTCAATATATATATATATTTATTTATTTATTACATTACAATATACAAGTTACTTAGTATAATTAGATCAGGAATATATCTTCTAGAAATAATAATTATATCTAAAAGATTTTAATATAATAATGTCGTACATGTTGTTTTAAGTAAATCATTTTAAAGATTTTTTCTGTTCTTTTTTCATTATTATTTTTTCTTTAATTGTTTTTTGTTAATTATTTATTTACTCTAAAAAATTAAAATTATGAAAAAGAAGATCACGTTGATAAGGAAAGAGAAAGTCATGGGATTTAAGTTACTTAACAACAACATGTACACACTTATTATATTAACATCTTTTAGATATAGTTATTTTTTCTAGAAGATATATGCACGATGTAATTATACCAAATAATTTGTATGTTGTAATGTAATAGACATATATATTGATTACACTATATTAAAATTTAAATAATTTAATTTTAGTATATAAGTATTCACCTCATGATTGTGCAAATGCGAGTGAAGGATTAATATTTTTATATCTATAATTTAAATACGAATAATTAAATATTATTCTATTTTAATTAAGGTTCAAAAGCTGCTTCTATCGAGTTATTACAAACACCACAAAACTAAGTTTATCTGCTTTAAGTTACTTTTAAAGAAGGATTTGCAAACACTCATAGCTTTAAGTCAAACGCAACTTTAAGTAACTTTAAGTATAAGCTATGAAGAAGGAGCTTTCATAAGCTCTTGCAAACACCCCCTTATTTTATGGGAAAATTGGATATTTAGAGAAACTTAAGAGACAAATAAGTATAATAAAGATATTCTCCAAGATTTGGGGAAAAAGCTCCTTATGGAAGCACCTCATCACATATTTTTTGGCTTCTCCTTTTTTTTTTTTTTAAGAGAAGGAGAATCAAAAGCACCAATTGCAAACACTCAATAAATGCTTTGTGACTTAAAGCCCATAATGAGCTTTTAAAAACTCTTGCAAACAGCCCCTAAGTCACTCGCCGAAAGTGGGAGTTTATTTTGGTCTGAAAATTAACGTTTTTACCCTTTCATATTAAGAAATAATGCACATCTCGTTTTTAAAAGATAAATTACCGTCCTATCAAAAAAAAGTTTAAATATCCAAAAAAGCATAATAATTTTATCACAATACAGAAAATTCAGATTATAAGATATCTTCTTTCTTTTGATAGAATTATCCCTTCTTTTTTTATGTAAAGTTCATAAAATATCTTCTTTAATTGTCCTGAAGGTTGCTTTATGATAAAATTGTTTTACTTAGTTTTTTTATTATGAAAAAACTTAAAAAAGATATATAATTAATAATTGTACTACTTTTTTATAACATAAAATACAACATCAACACCATACACATAATTTACAGATCCCACACATACAGAGAGCACAAATTATAATTAGAACAAAAAATGTAATGTTAACACCACTTGAGGAACCAACAATGAAGAAAGTGTTGCTTCCCAGATACATTAAAATAAGCTCACATAAAAACATTAACAATCAAAAGTTTCGAACGCACATCGCAATATCCAGATCGGTGATCTAAAAAAGGATTTAATTACAAGTACCATATATTACCTACGCAAGTTTGTTGGAATGCACCAAAATGTAAAAAACTTTAACAAGATATTTCTCAAGTATCATAAACCGATGAATCATGTTGCGCTCTCCTTGGCATTCATAGTTAGAGCACTTTGGACTGTACTTTGACTACATTCAACAGTAGCATGTGCACTTCTACCAACACCATTGACGCTCTTCGCGCTTGAACTGAGAGTATCCGCCGCATATCCTTTTTGAGAAGCCTTTCTTGTTCTTTTTTCCTTTCGAGAAGTTGAAGCAACTTGCTCTTTCTGCTTCTTTCGGCTGCAAGTCAATACAAATAACAGATTAACAATAAACATAGTAGCAACACGACAAGACCAACAATACCAACAACCAACAAAGAACTTTCATCCATGACCATAATAAACAACATATCTACAGTAAAAAAGATAGCAAAACATAAATACTTAAAATAACAAGACTAGCATGACATCACACAATTTACCTTGTGTAACCTAGATTGGGGATGAGTTGGATTGCGACAACTTCCTTTAGCGTGGCCTTTTTGCAGACATTTGCTACACGTATCAGCCATTTTCTCGTAGATTTGGCTCTTTTCTCATCAGGACCTCTCTGTCGTTTTTTCTTGTGTCTACCAGCTTTGGTAATGAACTTTGTAGGCCCGAGAGGTTCAATTCCAGTTGAGATCTAATGACTTTGGCCAAGAACAACATGAATCATGTTCTCGTACACTGTCATGTATGTCGGCTTCTTAAAGCAGTCATCCACAAAATCTTCATCATTTCCTCTTCTATGACCTCTAGCGGCAGTAGCATGGGTGCATGGAATGCCACTCAACAGAAACATGCCACAAGTACAAATTCTTTTATCAAGATCAACCACATATGTCTCTAGAATTTTGTGAACATCGTACTCATTTTTGCCTGACCACATTGCATTACATTCTTTGCCTAACAATTGGTTCTTTTCATCTTATTCACAATATTTGGACAAATGGTACCTACAAAATAATTACAAGGTTCAACATGATCTATATTATAACATTAAAGTAAATAACTTTAGTGAAACAGTAATTGTACCAGTATATTTCTCCATTCAAGAGCGCTTTGTTTGTATCCTTGTCATCAACCTCTCTCTAATCCACTCGAACATTGTAATAATTGGTTGGTCTCTTGCCTCAAGGATGTAGCTATTAAAGGATTCACACATATTATTCACCAAGGTATCCATCCACCTTGATACATGTAGAAAAATAAGCTCTGCACCGATGTTGAGAATGTATGTTTTTTAGCCACTCTGATGCGGTTTCCTTCTTTGGATCAATCTTAGGATCAAGTTTTTCAATCTCATTCATGCAGGATTTGAAGTCCATTTCATTAGTTGTGGATGCAGCTCTCCAAAAAAGATCCTTTAATTTAGGATCTTTAAAATTTTTCTTGAAATTCTCGTACATATGTCTACAACAAAACCGATGTTCGCAGTCGGGTACTAACTCTCTTAAAACCTCCACCAAACCTTTCTGCCTATCCGATATAAAGATCCACAAATATCCTCATGCCCCTCCTATTTCCTCCAAGTATTTCCCAACAAACCATGTCATATTCTCCCTATTTTCAATAGACACAGCTGCCATAGCGAAGGGCCACATGTGATCATTGTTATCTCTACCTACGGCTACTAAAAGTTGCCCACCGTGGATGGTTTTTAAGAAAGAACCATCCAGACCAATAAAATGCCTACAACCCGACAAAAATCCCTTTTTCATGGCATCCAAACTAATGTACATTCTTTCAAATATAGGAGGATTTGAAAGCTCAACTTTCTTTAGCAAAAGAGTACTCCTTTTATTATTTTTTCTGACAGTTTCGCAATAATCCCAAAGTTTGTTGTACTGCTGGCTATCTTTTCCTCTAACATTCTCCATGGCACGATTCTTCACTTTATACGCCTTCCACTTATCCACATTGTAGCAACAAAATTTCAAGTCCTTAAATAAAAGACAAGAAAAATTAAGTACAAATAAAATTTGTATTTCTTCAAACAATATGTGATTACAATCTCTAGTAATCCTCTGATTATTTTCTACAACAAATAATCTTGAAATTTGGTTGATTTCAGAGTGGATTTGAATTTGATCTCTTTCACGTGTATTTGGGTTGAACGTTAATCCAAGGGCTTTTGAGCTTGATCTTGAATTAACAATCTACTTGATTTGATCTTCGCGATGAACAATTTGATCTTCGCGACAAACTTGTTGAACTTGTTGACCGTCAATATTCTTTAGAGGAATCTTGATCTTCAAAAATACTTGATGTAAGACAAACGTTGATGCGAGGGCTTGGCAGCTTGATCTCAGATCGAACGAAAACTTGATTTGGAATTTGATTTGAAGATTGTTGAAGATTGGTATGATCTTCGTCTTAAGTTCTTTGAATATGTGGACTTTGATCTTCTTTGAAAGGGACTTTGATCGTCAAAACAATTTTTTCGAGGGCCTTGCAGCTTGTTCTCGAATCAAACGGACTTTGGGCTTGAAGATCGTTGAAGAATGGTATGAACTTGATGTCGAATATGCTGAATTTGTTGAAGCTCGATCTTCCTTGGCGGAAGTGTGATCTTCAAAACGGTTATTTGGTGGACTTGAGGCTTGATGATGGATCAAACAGAGGTTTTCGCGAAGAACGCCTTGAATCCCGCGAAGAACGCTTGAAGATGACGGCTTCAATATATTTAAAAATAACGGCTTCAATAACGGCTTCAATATATTTAAAAATATGATATAGTATCATTTCGAATTTAACAATAGATCATATATATAGAATAGGGTCGGTTACAAGTATGTTACAACGAGTCTATCTCAAACTATGTCTCCTATCTCTGACTATAGGATGACTTTGGTCCGGAACTTCAGGTACTCGAAGTAGAGGTCCAGCCGGATAAAATTCTCAATATCGGGAGTGATGTAGAGAGTATGTCGAATATAATGTCGGAAGTATATCGGAGATTATGTCGGGAGTATATCGGGTGTTATGTCGAAAGTGATGTCGGATTAGACACGTGGTACAATGTCGAATCCCTTACTGTGTAATATGTCAGAATATATGTCGAAGGTTATATCGAATATGAGTATGCAATATCAGCGGGTAGATTTAGGTATCTTTATTGTGTGTGTTCTCGGTATGCAGGACGCGGTATTTATAGAGTCTGTGTTGTACCATATCGAAGGTGAACTTTGATATATATATATATATATATATATATATATATATATGTCGGGGATGATCCCTGATATAGTTAATCGTGGGCCAGGCCCATGAGCCATCCCAATACAGAAAATATTCCTATCATGTAGTCCCCCAATTCATAAACTATTAATTTATAATAATTTATGAATTTTACATGTATACTTCTTTTCATCAGGGCACCCATAACTCCCCCCAAGTTGGCGACTGATTGGGCGGAATTCAGTTTAAGAAAAAATAACTGTTACGATACTCCCCTATTTTTTCTAAATCTTTTTACGATCAATTAGTCGGGAACTTTGATATCGAATATATATCGAATATGGTCTTCAATATATCCCTCGACATGCGAGCATTAATTGCTCGGCGGGGCCCGATAATATTCGCTTATGTAAGCTGGTCCCCTAGTTTCGTCATCATTCTATTATTTTATTCCGAAGTCTTGTCGCTTTCACGGTCCGATATCGAAGTTTATATCGAGGAAGTGCGAGGTATATCGAAATTTATTTTCGACATAGTGCATACTTATTTTCTATGTGGCCGTTATCGTTTTTGATCAGTTTTTCTATATCTTTTTAGACATATGCCCGATATAGTATCCAACATTGTCTTTTATGTTTCTAACCGTGAGTTTCCTCTTCTTTTAGTGCTAAGGATGGTTTAAGTGAAAAATCTTTCTCATAGGAAGTGTGTAGTGTCCCGATGGCCACATGTGTCGGTATCTCTACGGCGTAACGCTTTTGTAGTTTCGGATGATGAATCCTCATATTCCAGCCCTTCTGCTGATAATGTGAGTGTGTCGGACGACCCACCAACAGATACTCTGCTAAACGGCGATCTTATGCGGGTTCCTGGTATTGCTGCTGATGTTAGGCTTCCGCGTGTTCGTCTTTTTCGAGCAGAACTCTCAATTTTTGAGTCGTTTCTTAGTACTACAACCAAATCAGAATGGCGGTAGTATCGTTGTCGGATGTTGTGCGACCGTTGAAGAAGGTTTGATATTAGAGCAAGAAATACTATGTGCCATGGAGGTAGAGCTTTTATCCCAACAAAGACTCACTGCTAACCCCCTAGAGTTGTTGTGAGGCCGCTTCCAGTCAGAGTGCCCTCAAATTATTGGCATCCGAGAGGTAGGGTGCATTTCGAGAAGGAAGCAAGGATCCATGAGCTAACAATCTCGATAGTGCTACTCCTCCCTCGAATAGTGTGAACGGTAGTTCGGCGCATGCAGATGTTGGAGTAATGGGAGGACTTGAGCCAGGGGAATTTGTGCCTTCTCCTGATAGGGTTGGAAATATAAACATTGGTGGGACTACGTCCCGTATGCGGACTCCCCCTAATGTGTCAACTGCGTCCACATCTCGTTGGTCTGGTTCTCATCGTCGGAAAAGGTCACGGAGGTCTCCGGGGTCTGTCCCGCCTTTGATGGAAAATTATGACTTTTTGCGAGACCCTGCTTCTGACCAACTAGTTATGAGGATATGTGCTGAAACGATCTATGAGCAAGATGCTATTCAAAGTACTAAACAATATTTATTCGGATTGTGATCTTGTTGTGTTACTTCAAAGTTTGGGAGTTGTCCTAGCACCACGAATGTGCGTAATGTTTTATTATGTGGTACGGTCTTCTATTTTGAAATTTGTTAAATAGTTGATGATCGTTTATTTATTTTCGTGATGTATGACGTGTTCTGATTGTTCATCAGTTTGGACATATGTTCCACGCTCTCTGCAATGATTATATATTGCTTGCCGAGGTGCACTCTGGTCACGATGCTAGAGTTGATGAGTTACGAGTGATGATTTCTCGTAGCAATGTTTCTCGAGACCGAGCTAATGTGAGAGTGCATTCGGCTGAGACTCGTGTGCGAAAGGCCAATGACAAGGCTTGGAAAGCGCATGTCGATAAAGAGAAATTGACTAAAGGGTTGACAGATGCTAAAGACGAAGCTCGTAGGCTTCGCGTAGAAAAATTGCTTTTGGAGCGAGAACACAATTCTTATCGGGATTCCGTTGCGTCGCTCGAGATCCAAAATGCCAAGTTGACGGGAGCGCTAATTCGTAACGGTATAGCAGTAACACCCTCTAACCCAAGCGGGAGTCCGAGTCGTGCTGAAACTGAGGAAAGTGGTGTGACCTATCCGAGCCATGTTGAACGGAGTTCTTCTCCTGAATATATGGTTCAAGGATTCTCTGCGGAATCAGGTGACAATTCTGACTATGTCTATGGGTATGGGCGTATCTGGTGACATCAGTCATGTACTCGGTTAACCTATTATGTGGGCTCTAGCAGGGGCATATTCGAGGGTGCGTTATCGAGTGCCTTCTGCCATGTGGTACGTTTCTCCCACCATGGACCCCCAGAGTGATAGTCCGAAGTGGTACAAGTATCCAGAGGTTCTATCACCTAGAGCAATGGACGAGCTTGCTACTGATGTGTGTGACGAACCATGGAAGTTTCATGTGGACATGAAGGAAATGGATTTGTCCCATGTTGGTCCATTTAGTAGAGACAAAATTCGCAATGAAATCTTTACAAACTTTGATGGAGATGAGTTTTTTCATAATTTGTAGATTATTCTCGAGGCCTGTAATGTTGGTTGGGTAGTATTTCGATATTTGATTATCTGATGAATTGCGCACATAGCGCGTGGTGTAGTTTCTTTTTATATCCTGTCCAACTGCTGTTGAATGGCATTTTCTCGTTATATGATATTTGGTATGGTTGTTACCTTTCGGGCGTATGTGTCACCCTATTTTTGTTGTAAGTCTTCTCCATCTTCTATGGTTTGTTTTGTTGAAGATCCATATAATCTTTTTTATTGCCTGTTCTGTAAGGAAGTGGACATTCGCCTTTTTCAAGCGATATGTCCTCTGAGGGCGATACCTCTGTGCTGTTTTATCAGCATCTTTTATGCCGTATAGGCATGTAGACAGTCGCCTTTTCAAGCGATATGTCCTGAGGGCGAAACCTCTGTGCTGTTTTGTCAACATCATTTCTGCCGTATAGGCATGTGTACAGTCGCATTTTCAAGCGATATGTACTGAGGGCGATACCTCCAGGGCAAAACCTCTGTGCTGTTTTCTCAGCATCTTTTCTGCCGTATAGGCATGTGGACAGTCGCCTTTTCAAGCGAGATGTCCTCAGGGCGATACCTCTGAGGGCGAAACCTTTGTGCTGTTTTGTCAACATCTTTTTTTTATGTCCCCTGGCGGTTAGCCTTTTGGAAATAGTCTTGTTCTTGCAATCAACCAAGATAGTTTCAATATTAAATCAATGTTGGGCCATGAAGGTGGCTGCCTATGTATCCCATATAGGGAATCAAGCTTTGCGTAGTTCTTATTACATGATGTGATAAACTTAACAGTAAAAACGCCATAGATGTTGCACGTTCCTTGGTCTGGGTAATGGATCTTCGTGCATGTCCTCAAGATAATAATATCCTTTCGAGCTTGTGTGGGTGACCCTGTAAGGTCCATCCCAAATTGCCTGCAGTTTTCCCACATGTTTGCTAGCCCTTACGCTTTTTAATACTAGGTCTCCCACTTGGAAACTCCGGAGATGTACTCGTTTATCAAAGGTGCATGCCATGGCTAATTTGAAAGCCACAGTGCGCTGGTAAGCACGTTCCCTAGTGGATCCTATCATATCTAGGTCCATTTGATGCAAGCGCGCTGAATGTTCAGGGTCATATTCTGCAATGCGATAGGTTGGCATACCTATTTCTACTGGTACTACTGCCTCAGAACCGTATACTAAAGTATATGGTGCCTCACCGATCGAAGTCCTTGGTGTGGTTCGATAGGCCCAAAGGATGTCGGGAGTTCCTCTGTCCAACTTTTGCCAGTGTCATGTAAACGGCGCTCGAGATATTCTTTTAACGTCTTGTTGGTGGACTCTACTTGCCCATTGGCTTGCGGGTGTGCCACTGCCGCGAAATGTTGAGAAAATTTCAACTCTTTGCACCATGAAACCATTGCCTTACCTCAGAATTGAGTTCCATTATCTGAAACAAGGACCTGGGGTAAGCCGAAGCAGCATATAATGTTCTTCCATATGAAGTCTATCATATTATTCTCAGTTATGTGCGCCAATGCTTCAGCTTCCACCCACTTGGTGAAATATTCAACTGCTACTAGGTGTTCTTTCGCTATTGGGAGGGGGACCACTATGTCAATTCCCCATTGGTCGAAAGGGCATGTGATTTCCAAGGGTTGCATCATAACTGCGGGCATGTGAATGAGCCTCGCATGGTATTGGAAACTTTCACAAGTTCGACGGTACTGAGTTGCGTCCTTTCGCAGTGTCGGCCAAAAATATCCATGCCTTAGGATATTTTGTGCTCAAGCTCTCCCACAGAGTGATTGCTGCAACTTCTTGTGTGTATTTCCCTCATAATGTACTGTGCATCTACTGGAGATATACACCTCAATAAGGGACCCTCGAATGATCGTTTATAAAGTTCACCCTGATAAATGGTAAATCTGTAAGCATTGTATTTGAGACGCCTCTGTACGTTAGCATCCTCCGACAGCGTCCCGTTTGATAGATATTGGAAAATTTCATCCTTCCAGCAAGGGTTGTCTGCAATAGGAAGAATGAATTCAACGTCAGCCCACACTTTACTAGCCTTAGTCATACCGATTGCAGGCCTTGTGGTGGCCAATAGCGTGACACGCTTCTCAATGTAATTATCCGACGAGCTTGCAAACTTTGATAATGCGTCTGCCTTGGTGTTCTCAGATCTAGGGATCTGGGTTAGGTTGAACGTGGTGAATTCAGAAGCTAGTTCATTTAGCTTTTCTAAGTATAAGACCATCGTCTCCTGTTTTGCCTCAAAGAATCCTGATAAATGGTTTGCCACCAGCAGAGAATCCGTGAAGACCTCTAGGTGGTCTGAGCATAGGGTTTTCGCCATCCTTACTCCTGCCAGAACCGCCTCGTACTCTGCCTTGTTGTTTGTTATTGGGAAGTTCAGACTTATAGAAAAATCAAATTCTCTTCGATATGGTGAGATCAGGTGGATTCCTGCACCTCCATCATTTGCAGTTGAGGATCCATTCACATGGAGCAACCATGCTGACTGTCGTGTATTGGGCCCCGTATCTTGTGTTATGGTAAAGATGTGGTTACATGAATAATCGAAGCTATTCCCTAATGTATATGCCATAAAGTCTGCCAGAACCTATGCTTTAATGGTGGTACGTGGGCGATATTCAATCCCGAATTCACTCAATTCAATTGCCCACTTCACCAGTCTTCCCGAAGTTTCCGGGCTCGCCATAATCTGGCGAAGTGGTTTATCTGTGATAATCGTTATAGGATTCGATTGAAAATAAGGCTTTAACTTACGTGCTGTCATTACGATCGCCAATGCGAATAGTTCGATCTACAAGTAATTTCCTGCGCCGTGAAGTACGCGACTAACATAATGTATCGGAGACTGCTTGCCAGCCACTTCCTTGACCAAAACCATACTGATGGCGTTGGTTGAGACCGCAAGGTATATGTACAACATCTCTCTCGGCTCGGGTTTTGCCAGTAATGGTAGGGCCATCAAATACCTTTTCAATTGCTAGAACGTAACCTCACAATCATCTTTCCATTGAAAGTCCGTTGCCTTTTTCAATACATTGAAGAAGGGAAAACTTTTTTCTGCTGATGTCGCAATGAATCGTCCTAGTGCCATTATCCGTCCTACCAAACATTTTACATCTCGTACAGATCGCGGGGAAGGTAGACTCATCACTGCTTGAATTTTGTCGGGGTTGGCTTCTATTCCCCTCTCATAACCATATATCCCATAAATTTTCCTGATGGGACGCCAAACGTGCATTTCTTCGGGTTGAGTTTCATCCCATAGTTTCTCATTATGCCGAAGGATTTCTCTAAGTGATTTACATGATCTTGTGCCTTCAGGCTCTTGATTAACATGTCGTCTACGTATACCTCCATGGATTTCCCAATCAATTCATAAAACATATTCTCGACCAGTGTGTGAAATGTAGCACCCGC
The DNA here is from genome assembly GCA_948329865.1 of Linaria vulgaris. Classification (NCBI taxonomy): domain Eukaryota; kingdom Viridiplantae; phylum Streptophyta; class Magnoliopsida; order Lamiales; family Plantaginaceae; genus Linaria; species Linaria vulgaris. The sequence continues at coordinate 145,085,208 of OX415249.1, read as the reverse complement.
GTTTCTTAATCCAAATGGCATCACGCGGTAGCAATATACGCCATTATCCGTGACAAAGGTTGTCTTAGGCTGATCTTCTGTTGCCATAAAAATCTGATGAAAACCACTCTTAGCGTCCACGAAACTGAACAGAGCACACCCTGCCGTTGAGTCCACCAAAAGGTCTATTCTCGGTAACGAAAAAGGGTCTCGCGGGCAATGCTTGTTCAGGTCCTAATCTACCCACATTCTCCATTCGGCCTCCTTCTTCAGGACTAGAATAATGTTACTAAGCCATTCAGAGTAGCGTATCTCATAAATGTGTCATGCTTTGAGCTTTTCTACCACTTCTTTTTCTGCTGCTTCATTATTTTCCTTACTGAAATTTCTCTTCTGCTGCCGACTGAAATATCATAGCTTTAAGCATTAACAAGAAAAATGTGCACCGACTGATCAACGATGGTACTACTCTCGGCCTCGGGGATGGGTGTCTGTGACATTATCGCCGGAGAATTTTGATGGTTTTTTTTCTTCTTCTTGTGAGTGTTGTTTAATTTTCAAAAACTAAATAAAAGAGGTGAGAAATGTGAGTTTGATTCTTCTGGCGATGAAATTGAGGAATTAAAGCAAGGAGTACCGCTGCATGAATTGTTCTTTTGTGTGTTGCATCCACCATGATGTCGAATTTCCGTGAAAAAGGGTACTATCCAACAAAAAATTGAAAAACAATTTTAAGTGACGGTGTTATGTTATGTTGGCAAAAAAAAAATGAAGCTTCTTGTTGCTCTAACCCAAAACTTGTGTAGTATTGAATATCTTCCTTATGTAGTAGATGCACTAATTCAAACTTTTGTGCAAGTTTTAAGACAATCCATGTACATTTAAAGAGAATTTATCCACAAGGGGTTACCACTTTTGTTTATAATGAAAAAAGTTTTATTCTTAAACGACCGAAGTCTCGGCGATTCATACGGTCGTGTTTTTTGATGAACCTTGTCTAATTTTGGTAGAGTTATCTTCATTAGTGGCTGCGTTTCGAGTTGTGTTTTTCTTTTTAATATGTAACAACATTTTTGCTTTTCGATTGGAATGCTCACCACGTGATACGGATTAAAGGATACTGGAATAAGTGGTCGAAATAAAATTCGACTCTTCGGTCGCAATCTAACAAGAAAGCAAAATCTTTGTTTGCATGGACATCGACACAGTAAACTTTGGGATCATATCTCGTTGAATACATTTTCCAGTTATGTGTTTTCCCTCCAAATTATGAGGTGTTTGCTTTGTTTAGCTACGTGGTGTAATTTGTTTCCTATCAAAAAATAGAAGAGTCTAATTCAACCACAATCAACAAGGGGTGCTATTTAAAACTATGGAATGTTCGCCACTTGATAGAGATTAGGAAATTCTGGAATAAGTGGACGAAATGAAATTCGACTCTTCATGCGCAATCTAACAAGCAACAAAATTCTTTTTTTGCAGGGCATCGACAGATAAACTTCGAGACCATATCTCATTGAGTACCCTTTCCAATTACGTGTTTCCCCTTTGAGATTATTAAGTATTGACTTCGTTAGCTACGAGGCTTGATTTTTTTCCTATCAAAGAATAGAAGAGTCTAATTCAACCACAATCAACAAAGACGTGGTATGGTATATAAAATTGTTGCATACAAGTTGGTGGAGTGGAATGAGAATCATATATGGTCAATGATTGCGTCGATTTTTAATTAGTCATAAATATCTTTTTGTGACGAGGGTTGTCTTATCATGATATTCGTACTATAGGTTAATGGATGACCGTCTGTATGAGAACAAATCTTACTTCGTTCATCATTACAATGTAGTATTGCTTACGGATTTTTTTGCATTTGCAATTTATTCACGTACTTACACGATGTCGCTTTGATTATCATTCTAAATTTATGTTTTATATTCATGCGATGCTTGACAAGTGATAACTAAGGTAAATATTAGCATACAATAGCTATTCGAGGTAAGTTGACAAAAAGAGCGATCACGGTATGAAACTATAAAGAGATCTTAGTGGGAAAAGAATCAACTATATGGCAAAACTAGCTTGACATCTCAAAAGAGGTTGATCTCAAAAGGTTGAGCTGCTAAAAAGAGATCAATCACTTGATAGACTTAGGTAAAAATCAAAAAGAACGTCAAACATCTCGTAGAGACAATCTTAACAAAAGAGAAAATTTCTTATAGGTTTAACAAGTCATAGAAGGGAGTGACCAAAGCGTCGCAACGAAACATAAAAAATTAGACTGACCATAGTCGACCTAGGCGCAACTAACCCCTACAAATACCCTCACCTCTCTAGTCGCAAAAGTACACATATTAGTATTCTCTTTAACCCAATTTATAAAATAGTCATCAAAATATCTTACTAATGATCAAAATTAAAAAAATAAAAAATAATTGCTAATTTAAGGGCTTTCCCCAAATTCCCAATAGTTGGTGTCAGTTGTATGGGGCAGGCATGCATGAATGCAGTCCGTGACTACTTATTATTAGTGAAGATCCACAGCAGCATGGAACTTCTGTAAAAATTACAAATTTGCTATCAGTTTATGCAACTGCCATTTTCTTGAATTGTGAAACTATTTGGAAGCAACATATATCATGTAATGAACATTAATGTCAATTGACGAAGTTGATTGCTTGAAACTAAGTAAATGAACAAAGAAACATGCATGTAGAGCTCACCAGCTCATAAAATATTTAAGTTTCTGCTTATATCATCTTGTTCTTTAGTTTGATTTTCTCGGTGAGCTTTGGAACTATGGATCGGTTGATACGTGTTCGTTGTTAACTTCTCAATGTTACTTTAACAACGTCCATACTAACAATGCAGCGGAAAATAAACAACACGAAATTTAAGAAGTGAATATATTAATATTAACTTCCGAGCCGTAGGCAAAATACCACAAGGGTTTATCAAAATATGTTTCTACAACTCTCAAGCTCCTCACTCTTGAATTGCTCGAACTCAACAAAGCACACAAGAATTATTCCCTCAATTCTAAATCTAGAACTAGTTGAACAACTCACAAACTTTGCAAAAGCAAGACAACACTGAACAACTCGTGAATTAATCTCTTGGATTTATTAGCTCTTGTCTTGTGTTTGTCTTGATGTACTTCACACCTATATATAGGTTCTTGACTTGGACTTCAAGGTGTGTTGTACACGGTTGGTAATTCTTCCAATTTCCTTGTCGGACTCCTCTCCCTCGTTCTTCTCTAATAATAGTTCATTTGTTAGTGAACTAACTTAGGAAAGACTCCTTCTTCAAATCAGAACTCAACTTGGATGTTTCCTAGTTGCACTCGAACTCTTCCTTCCTTATTTGTAGAGCGGTTAGCTTTAATTAAGGAAACTTCTCTTTATGGAAACTTTGAGTGATCAAGCTATGACAAGTTTGTTTCCTGAATAATAACCAACGACAATCACAACTGTGGAACTAGATTAGTCGAGTGAATAAGGCAAAACAATAAATAAAGATATACACAACAAGATTGTAAAATATATTCTGTCAATCAATGTTATTCTAACATTGACCTTCTAACATTGCTAGAATACTTGCACTTTCAAACTTGATAGCTGTTTGATCTTTGTTACTGGAGACTCCTCTGTGGGTCAAGGCGTGATGTGTATCCTCACATTGACTCGTGGACCTCACGGTTGTTTGTTCTTCGGTATCAACAATGTTAACCAAAGCCAAATATTAGGAAAATCTAGTGAGTTATAAATGTGACAAATAAAAGGTGATGGCTGAAATTCTGAAATTTAAGCTCAAATTTGTTTCTTGATTCCCAGATAAAATCCAAAATAAATGGCAGATGACAGCATGTTGACGGCTCAAATCGAAATTTCTACTTTATAGAACACACTTTGTAAATGTAAATATTGTTTAGTAAATGCGCCAATGGTGTACCTAATCTCTCTTTATTGTTTACTTTTGACTTTTAGCGCCATTGATTGAATGCTAATAAGATGCTAAACTGTTAATTCAATTAAACACCTTAATTGTCGGTGAGTGATATCATAGAAGTAAAACATTAGTATTTTAGAATTTATTGAAAATATATACCGAGGCCAGAGCAATACGACAAGTAAAATACTCTCAAAACATTTTTATTTTTTGATAACGTGAGAAATCGGATCCGCTACCTTTCGAATACGGACTAGGTAAACTCTCGCAGGTTGACACAATACCCTATAGAAACGAATTAAATGGTGTGTACGCATCATTTTGGTACATAAAACATCTATGGACAAATTAAATATTTAGGAGAAAAATTAACAACAAACACAAATCAAATTATAAAAAGAGTTTTAAATTAATTGCTGATAAAATATTAAAATACAAAAATAACAAATAAAATGAGGAATAATGATATTTCTATTGAAAAATATCTGAAAAAAATGACCAATAGGGTTTAATTTAACAAAAGGTTTTTGAGCTCTCTCCCTTCTTCAACACCTCTCTCAGCAAATTTCCTTATCCTCAACAAAAACACACAGAGCTCTCTCTCTCTCTCTCTCTCTCTCACACACACACACACACACACACACACACACACACACACACACACACACACACACACAAGTGTATTTCCATATCAACTCTGGCTTCCACAGCTCCATTTTCACCGAGCCCCATAGCTCAATTACACCTCCCCTCTTCCTCCTCATCATCATGGCCATGGTGCAGACCCCACAAGACCCCCAATTTCATTTCCATGTCAGCCCCCGAACTTCCAAATTTCTCACAATTTGTGAGAGTGGTGGAGGCCGCGGTTCAAATTGGGGTGGCGATTGAACATGAAGTGAGTATTTCAGTATTTGGTATGATTTTGGGGACTAATGCAACATAATAGATAACTGTTCTAAGGCCCATGTTGACTATTGTTTCGATTACTTTCCATTTGTTGATGCAATTTTTTTACTACTTGTAAAGGTCGTTTCTTTTCGCTTTATTTATTGATATTATGATTGATCTTGTCGAATCTTTGTATAGATAAACCACGAATCATATGGCTTTGATTATATTTTGACCAAGCACTGGAGTGGTTCGACATGGTGATGTTTATCAATCTTTGATATGATCTGAAGATTTTAAATTTTAATGATGATACTGAATTTTGGCTTGTCTAGCTCCACATTTACATTATTGTTTTGTTTCGTTACTTAATTTGTTTGAGATCATTTAGTGGACATCTTATGAAAGTTTTGCTGATTTGACTTTGCATTCACTCTAATCTGAATTGTGTTGAATTAAGCTCCTTATTTACTTGTGGGTTTGAATTTGTCTTGCCACCAATTTATTAGCAGAACATAACCATGTGAGGTTGTATATTCTTCAACACGTAATGCTTTTCACCTATTGAAAATCACAAACCAAGTTTTCACATTCATGTTTGTTGTTATCTCTATTCCTGTTATTTGTTTAAGATGGATTATTTGGTAATTGATGACTCTTTTAGATATTTGTATTTGAATTTTGTTTTAAAGGTCAGGATTCAAAACTTCTTGGAGAAAATGAAAAAATACGAAAAGAAGGAAAATGATGGTGAAACCAAGGATATTCAAGTAAACAAGCTGTGATATTAAGGAAACGTGTGAAGAGTTTAATTAAAAAGAACAGGGTAATGGAGGTACAGAAGTTGGTAAGAAATGAAGAATTTAAACAATGGGGTCGAGATAAACAGGCTAAGGTTTGGTGCCTCCAACACTTTTAGCTATTGATCATTGAAAAAAATAATATTATATATATATATATATATGCGTCTTATCTTCTATTCTAATGGACAAGTTATTTGTTTGTTTCACAGTTAGGATGTTGTCTGATTGAGTTGTCAACCCAAACTGCTTATGTGCAACCTCCAGTCAACCAGTCAGCTGACAGTCCTCCAGATGTCCGCCCTGCACTTAGACACCTCTTCAAGATTGCAACTAGAGAAACGGGGTAAGGAAATTGTGATTTTATTATAGAGTTAATCTTCAAAAGAGAGTGGTTTCCTAAACTTAAACAGTGCATATGTCATGATATATCGTTTTTTGCAAATTGGTCGAGTGACAAAGATGTCCCAGTTTTAGCTCTCAAAACTCTGGCATTTGTGAACAAGGCCACGTTTCTTAACATATGAACAAGGCTAACATATGAACACGTTTCTTAACATATGAACAAGGCTAATTATGAACAAGGCTAATATTTCTACAAAGCCACGTTTCTTAACATATGTGACATGAGTTAAAGTACTGATATGCAGAATTGAAAAACTATATTATATTTTGTTGAGATTAAAACACACGCCCTTTAAAGATCATTTTGATTCTTTGGCGTATTAGTCAGGCTCTTCGTTGTGTCAATGATACTGGTTCGTTGGTTGAATGTTGTCTCTTCTCTAGGAACTTGTCATAGTAAATGATCCTGTGTTGTTATAATTAAACTTGCAGGCCCTTGATACTTTAGGTAACACTAAGTGGAGGGTGAATAAACGTATTCGTAGTGTGGTGGAGAGCATTTGGGCCGGCGGTGGCAACATTGTTGGTCTGGTAAATCGTGAAGACGTAAGGACACCCGAAATGTTGTTTCTTTAAGTATCCCCAGTATATATCTCACATGGTTCGCTTGAAATGATGCTATTTTTCTGGATACAGGTCCCAATACCTGATTTGCTCTCAGATTGTTCAGTAGAATTGCAAAAATGGAAATGGAGTGAGGAAGACTAAGAAAATTAATCGAGAGAGGCACTCTCAAAGATGTGACACCGAACTCAAGCTCTCGGTAAGCTCACTTTAATTTTTGATTTTCTTTCCTACTTACACGGCAGTAGTAGAAACATATTTAAACGAGTTCAATATTTTTTCCTAGCTCATTTATATGTTAATGCCATGGTGTGTTGTAAAATCGTGTGGGAATGAAAAATCAGCTCGGTTTTCATTTTGTAGTAGCATGTGTTTGTTAGCTTATTCTATGTTGATTATGCATTTCCAGAATCTTTCTTATTATATGATTCACACAGAAACACAGATTTAGTTTATATTCTTCACCAAAAGTGTTGTGAATATCTTTTTGTATGCCATTATTTATTGCCAGAATAGGCAAAATTATGTATTATGGCACTAAAAGGATATATATATATATATATATATATATATATATATATATATATATAGTTTGACCAGGTAATATGCCAAAAATCTAGATCAACATAGAGTTTACAGCGTTCACCCATTTTAATAATACTTCACAAAACAGTCAAAGAAATAATAGAAAAAAAATAGGAAATAAACAACCTAAACCTGGGGCTGTGAATCAGGTGGCTCGGAAGATGAAGGAAGAAGAGGGTTTTTATTATCTTCACAATCTTGATTTTCGGGGCTGCATATCCCATGCACCCACATTTGAATCATCTAAGTTCGGATTTCTGTAGGGGAATTCTTGAATTCGCTGAAGGAAGGCCACTCGGAGAGTCTGGTTTGCTTTGGTTAAAAATACATTTGGCAAATCTCTATGGAGGGGGTGTAGACAAACTTTCTTATGATGCTCGTGTCTCGTTCGTAGAGAATAATATAGCAGAAATATTTGATTCTACTGATAACTCTTTGAATGGAAATCGTTGGTGGTTGATGGCCGAGGATCCTTTCCAATGTTTGGCGGCATGTATTAATCTTTCGGAAGCCTTAAGAAGTGCATCACCGCCAACTGTTATCTCTCACTTGCCAATTCATCAGGTATGCTCCCATATCTAGGCATCCTTCTTTTGTGAATATTAACAAGTATGTGCTCTTGTTTTCTGCTGGGGTGGAATGAAGTCCATATACTACTTTTGTTGCAAAACTTGGAATCTTTATCTTGCTCTTGCTCTAGCTAAACTAATGACGATTAAATTATCCTACTATAGGATGGATCATGCAATGGATTGCAGCACTATGCGGCTCTTGGAAGAGACAGTGTATGTAGATAGTTTGTCTTTCTGCAAAAGGATGCTTATAATGATTTTTGAGAATTTCCTTTTCCTGATAACGTGATGAAAGGGAGGAGTTCTCTTATGCTCTCCACTGATTTTTCTTGAACTCTCTAGTAATAAGAAACTTTTTTCCTTAACATTGACATGACATATGGTGCACTCCTATTGGATCTGACTTTTGGTGAAGTTGCCTACTTATGCATTCTTTCTGAGTCTGATGTGTATGCTTTCTCCTTTGTTACTTGATAATATATATCATACACCCTTCTCTAAGATTTTACTGATTCACAGTTTGAAGCCGCTGCTGTTAACTTGGTTGACCTGCCGATGTTCTCTGCTTAAGATTCTTTTTATAGGCTTTGCTGTATAGTTGCATTAAAATTTAAGTTTTCAAAACTCCAGTTTTTGACCAAGATTTTTATTTGAAAACCTTTCCATCCAATGAAGGCGAACATAAAATTGATTCTAGCAGCTCTAGGGCTCAATAATTTTGTATGAGATGAATTGTTCTTGTGCAAGATTATAATGATTTTCAGTATCAGGTTGTCATAGTAAGGCATGGTCAGATTTTTGTGTTTTCAGTTGTGTAGTTGTTTTTTTATCACTTGAATCCGGAATACGAGAAACAAAGACTTCACCAAATTAGAGTATATCAAAAATAAAACCTTCTCAAGTAATCATAACAATAAGATAGCCAGAGAAACGAAAAATGTCCACAACCACGTTTTTAACTTTAACCAATTCGATAGTCCTCACAACATTTGTCTCACTTTATTCGAATTCCTTCACCTCCATACTGCCCAGCCTGCCCTAAATGACTCAAAGTGCTAACAGTCTTTAATGTTTATTGCCCGCGGTGTATAGGATTACGCGGGCCTTGTTTCTGAAAATTAGTTGTTCCAATTGCAGACAAGGGGCATTACAGGATGAATTTACTCTTCAGGAACCTGGAATTCAGAACATGACAAGAAAAGTATAGATACAGGCCTTGTGTTGAATTATTGAACCAAATAGCCATTAACGAATATAACCGAAATCTTCATTATCACTATGAACAAATAGTACATTGAATCGATCTTCTCTCTTAAGTTTGTGAAATCAGAAAAGTGATTTGTGTGTGTGTGCATGCATGCTGCCGTATAAGGAGCGTGTGTAAGTTAAACCATAGCTAATTACAATTAACGGACTACTCAACGTAACTAACAAAACTTTCCAGAAGAGGAAAAGTGATTAACAACTAATTAATAGAAATTTTAATATTACGGATATAGTGATATCTAAATTAACCTCTACCTAGCTAGCTAGTAATATAAATATATAATATATTTGATTCGTCAAATTGCGCAATGAAATGAGAATTTTATGCAGTAAATTAAACCAGTGATAGCTAGCGGAGGATTAAAACATATATTAAGTGTACATACTTGTATTTCCCTAATATTGGGGTTGGACAAGCTAGCTTAAAAAGGGGAAATGGCAAACAGTACAGTGTTTTAATTTAATCATTAATAATTATTAAAAATTCTTGAGAAGGAATGAAAGAGTATATAATGCACTGAGAGACAGACAATAAATGTTGAACTGGCCCAAATTTATATTTTAGGCGAGCCAGCCCAACTTGTCATGTTAACAAGGTGCACAATACTGATCTGAGCTGAACTGGCCCAAATTTGTTCATATCTCATCACTTATTCGCTTCTAACTATTATTTGAGGATTTCGTTAAAATTTAATGGATTGTGCTAGCCTGCTAGGTAACGTGTGGAAAAAAGAGAGGCAAAACGATTGACTTTTGTGTTTTTGTTGTAGGTAAAAAAGTTGGCCCGTGTAAATCAAAAGACAAGGTGTGTGTATACTCTTAGTAAGACTTGTTAGTTGATTTGTTTGCCCAAATAATGATAACGTTCACTTACAATAATTTTTTTTCTTTCTCAAACAAGGCACTTATTAATGTGACAAAATTAGAAAATAATAATGAAAATGAAATGAATTAAGTATTTAAAACCTGATCACTTCATTTTTTTTTTTTTTGAAACAGTGAATCATGTATTACCTCCAGCGAAAAAACATACTTCCACAATCTGGAAGTATGCCAAAACAGTCAGTCACAGAATAAAAGGAACAAACTCCTCACCCGAAACTAAAACACAAGTGCAGCTAAAAAACAAAACAATCATAATCCTACGTAGCGTCAAAACCGTCCGCATCCTCCACCGCATGTCGTGCTAACTCATGGGCAACCACGTTGGACTCACGAGTCACCCATCTAATGAAGAACCCCGAGTGAGCAGCGAAATAATTTCTAACATCCCCAAGTACATTGGCAACCCGGACGTCACTCGTGGTGCCCTTCAAAATATCGTAAATGACTCCTAAGCAATCCCCTTCAAATACAACGTTCTCCCAACCACGTTCTATCGCCCACCTAACCGCGTATAAGCCCGCAAGAGCCTCAAAGCCAATCGCATCCATAAACGACCCCCGCCGACGTTGACGCCACGCTACCATCTCCCCTTTAGAATCATGAGCCACCAGCCCAATCCCAATTGCCCCTTCATCGCAGAATTGTGCTCCATCAAAATTGACTTTGATAATGTTGCCAATCGGAGCCTTCCAGCCCCCCAGCTCAGCTGCATCCGTCTCTTTCCTTCGTTTCCCATTAAACCGCTGCCAGGTCGTCACATAGCCGCGTGCAAAGTCTGCCATCTCGTCAGGTTTGCGACCCGTTTCACCCGCTAGAACGCTGTTGCGATTGCCCCAAAGCGTCCAACAAAGCGTGGCCGCCAAACTAATCATAAAAGGAGACGCAGTCTTCGCAATTCGGAGTAGCCAATCACTGAAGCCTTCGGCCGTGTGGATCCACAACGATTGGGGGACGAAAGCGAGCGCCCATACCTGTCTCGCCACGTCGCACTCGAACAAACAATGCCGCATAGTCTCTGACCCCATTCGGCAAATCACACATTCACGCTCCACACATATGCGACGACGAGCCAAATTCCACCTAGTTGGAAGGATGTCCCCACAGCTACGCCACAATTTTTTTTTTTATCTTGTTTGCACACTCAACCTTCCAAACTTTCGACCACACCTCATGCGGGGCGGAAATTGTAGATGTTTCCCTCGCATTGTTAAGTAGTCCTTGCGACACAATGAGGTGATACGCGCTTCTCACCGTAAAATCTCCCTTTCGTTCGTAGTGCCAAATTTGTCGATCCTCATTAGTCACTTCTCTAATTTTTTTTTTTTTTTAAAAAATTAATTAATTCTTGTAGGGAATTTGATTTTAAATCTTTAAGAATTACTTATTTTAGGGATTTAAACATATTTTTGAAAAAATTAATTAATTTATCTCTAAAGATATGAACACATACAAACATTCAAGAGTTAATGAATTTATTTAAAGATATAGCATTAGTGCATATGTTTTTTGTTTAATTTTTCCAAAAGATACACGTCAGCGCACGTGTGGCAACTAATTAGTCAAAGTCCCCAAATTTGAGGTTAACGGCGAGCCACGTGTGAAATTGAAGTGGCAATTTAAGATCTTTTCCGCAAAGGGTACTAAATGTGCGGGGAAATACCAACTTGGGGTACCAAATTTAATAGGTGACAATTTATGGTACTAGAGTTGAGAAAGTGTCAAGTTATGGTATAGAACATGACTTTTTTTCCCCGATATAATGTGAATTAGTTTAGTCTTCTTGTTGATTTTTAAGTTTCTAGTCTTACATTACAATGTACCCAACCTTGTTCATACGGTCAGTTTTCTAATTACTAATTAGAATTAAGTTGAACTATAATTTGAACACAGCCTTTAAATAATATGAGAAGCGGGAGAAGAATATAATCGATCACATTATTAAAACAAAGAAGGAAGAACAATTTGTGAGAGTGGTGGAGGCCGCGGTTCAAATTGGGGTGGCGATTGAACATGAAGTGAGTATTTCAGTATTTGGTATGATTTTGGGGACTAATGCAACATAATAGATAACTGTTCTAAGGCCCATGTTGACTATTGTTTCGATTACTTTCCATTTGTTGATGCAATTTTTTTACTACTTGTAAAGGTCGTTTCTTTTCGCTTTATTTATTGATATTATGATTGATCTTGTCGAATCTTTGTATAGATAAACCACGAATCATATGGCTTTGATTATATTTTGACCAAGCACTGGAGTGGTTCGACATGGTGATGTTTATCAATCTTTGATATGATCTGAAGATTTTAAATTTTAATGATGATACTGAATTTTGGCTTGTCTAGCTCCACATTTACATTATTGTTTTGTTTCGTTACTTAATTTGTTTGAGATCATTTAGTGGACATCTTATGAAAGTTTTGCTGATTTGACTTTGCATTCACTCTAATCTGAATTGTGTTGAATTAAGCTCCTTATTTACTTGTGGGTTTGAATTTGTCTTGCCACCAATTTATTAGCAGAACATAACCATGTGAGGTTGTATATTCTTCAACACGTAATGCTTTTCACCTATTGAAAATCACAAACCAAGTTTTCACATTCATGTTTGTTGTTATCTCTATTCCTGTTATTTGTTTAAGATGGATTATTTGGTAATTGATGACTCTTTTAGATATTTGTATTTGAATTTTGTTTTAAAGGTCAGGATTCAAAACTTCTTGGAGAAAATGAACAGGATTTTTAATTAAAGGTCAATTTTTAGCTGACTCGTATTTCTGCATTTCATTCTGACAACATGAACAGTTACTTGAAAGCTTTGAGGCATCGTACAGTTTCTTAGACAAATTAAGAAACTGTTACAAAGAGAACTAACCGAGAGTCTTCAACATTTCAAGTACATGAATTGATGTTGTATGCAGGCAATGCTTTACTTTTGGCTCAGTCGTTTAACCGATGGTTGCTTTATTATGTGTTCCTCAGAATTGGTGTTACGTGATTGGTAGCTCATAAAATCTGTGGTACTTATTTTTTGGACATATCCTGTAATTACTAATTACTAATTAATGACAAACTAGGACCTTTTTTTTTTTTTCTTTTTTGCTTTACACCTATTTTACAATTCCGATTTTTTTATTCTTTTGATAAGATATGGTTGGTGCAAATTTTATTCCTTTTTAATTTTGACAGCAAATTAAAATATTTGATTAGTGCAAATATTCAGCTTTTGGTTAGTGAATTTAATCTGATAAGATTTCGTTAACGCAAATATGTGTGTAATGCCAAAATTAAAACAGCGCGCAATATATATATATATATATATATATATATACACTTGTAATTAATTACATGTCCTTGTAATTTTCTCTATCATTATTGTTCAGTTGAAAAATTTGTGTTAGCTAAGTTTATTTGTGATGCCAGAAGTGCATAGTAATTATTTTGAAGAACATCTTCGGACCGCGTAAAAAAGGTAAGAGTAGCATAACTGATAACACAATTGTAAGTAGTACGTAGTACGCTAGTAATAATAATAAATACAAAACGCAAGTACTCTGAGTTAAGAGGGGAGAGAGAATTATCACATATATAGTAAATACATATACATATATACCTCTATATATATGTATAAAGCAGCGTCAAAAAGATATGATGTTTAAAAAAAAAAGAGGAAAAGACGAAAAAATCGATTTTGGTACCTTAACTTGACAGTTTAGCAAGAATAGTACCATAACTTGGATTGTTACGTGGCACCCCGTTGACCAAATATTTAGGGATTTTAACCCTTCTTTGGCCACCTAGACACGCTGACATGGAAAAAAAAAACGTCCTCTGATCTCCCTCCAAATAATAGAGCCAACACCCCGTCCCCCCCTACTTCAACGGTCACAACTCAAAAAACACTTTTCCATCTCCACCACTTCGATTCAGCTACTGCCGCTACGAATTCTCTGCCCCGACGCAAGGTACTCTTGTTCTTCTTCGGCCACTCATCTTCTCCTCTGTATTTGTTGGATTTTCGTTGAAATTATGGGTTTTTGCTCGCACCCACTTTTGGCAGAAATATAGAGGAGGGTTGGGTAATACCATGGCCTTCCATGCACTTTGATAATAATGGCGTCCTTCAGTTGCTTGTTCATCGTTTCTTTCAGTTCATCGGATAGTATCAGTCGATCAAATAGATCCTCGTCTGTTGGGTACGCAAAGATTTTGCCATCTTCATCGTCCATAATTGTGTCGTCGACCCTAACATCCGTCGGACGCAATTTGCTAGCGTAGGATGGTTTTTTGATCTCGGTCCTTATCTCATGCGATTCATCGACCTCTTTTTCCATTCCATTTGTTTGATTTCTATACATTAGCCTTGACCTTTTTGGTGCCCCAGTTTCAAAATTCCCCACAAACCCTAAGTGATTATCATTCTCCGCTGAATGTTGATTCGTGTATTTCGGTTGCATTTGGTTGGATATGTGGCACCGAGGTTTACGGATCCCCAATGTCGTATGGATTGTTAGACACCTTTTATGTGGCACCTTTTATGGTTTACTTATCAGACATAAAGGTCCATGCACTATTCCTGTTGATCCCCAAATCCAGCTTGAGAATGTGTAGAAACCAAATTTAATTATCACCATCTTCCTTCTGAACTACAGCCAATGCAATTGGGTAAATGTTGTTGTTAGCATCCACTCCAACAACAGTTAACAACACTCTGATGGATCCGCGCGACTCCGATATCCATCAATGCACCAAGAGGAACCACAACGGACCCCAAGTCCCAGAAAATGCGAGAACATCCCCTCACTGAACACTCCAAAATCTGAAAAGCCATCGGAACACTCATCCCGAAGGACAGAGCACGAGAACAATGCCCTATTAAAGTCCAAAAGCCCTCGGAGCATACGTCATAAAGACCAAAACACAAGAATATTACACTGCTAAAATAAAGAAGCCATCGAAGCCACACCGCACGTGAAAAAGAGCAGATCTACCTATCGGAGCACCTATCAAGAAGAAAACAACATAAAAACAGACCGCTATAAAAAATACAATCACCTCGGACGAGTACCCCGTCTCACTTATCAAGCCTTCTTAAGAGACCCAACCCATCGGAGGAAAGGAATTAAAAGAGCCAACCCATCGGAATCCCCTGAAGCCATCGGAAGAGATAAAATTTCATCCCAGTCAGCACCTAGTCAGCCAATATGGAGTTTATCATATCCATTCACGCATATTGCAACACTTGTAATTTATTTAAACATGCATAACGACACATGTCCCTGAGAAACCTCTATAAAAGGAAGGGACAAGTTGAGAAGAAAAGGAGTCAGATTAAACACACATACACACATACACACCAATGTACAAGAGAATTCAGAGTGAAATTCAGTGAATACAAAGAGGCATATTTTCGTAATATTACTAGCTTCTGAACCTCGGACAGGGTGTTCCAACCCTAAATAAATCCGTTAATTAGGTAGTAATATCAAACCTGTTAACAAATAGGGTTTTGGATTTGAAATCAATTTTGATATAGGGGGACGAACTCTAAAAATTAGGGTTTCTGTTTTGCAATTACGAGTCGTATTACATGATTACAAGTTGAAAAGAGGTGGCGTACCTTAGATTGGCGGCATATCATCGACTTTCGACGGATGACGAGCTTTGAGCTTTTGTCGACGAGCACCCATGGCGAAAATGGCGGAATAGGAGAGGAAAACTGTGTGTTGTGTGCTGAGAGAGAAATTTGGAGGGAAGTAATGTGTGTTGTGTGTGTTCTGAGAAAGAAATTTGGGGGGAGAGTGATGTGAAAAACCCTAAGCTCGATCAAATTGGCGGGAGCTGGAGGCTTAGATGATAGAGGGTTTTTTTATTCTTATATTTTTTTAAAGAAATTCCATGTCATCGTATTCAGATGGCGTCAAAAGAGTCAAAATTCCCAAATAGTACACGTCAACGGGGTGCCACGTAACAATCCGGGGCGTCGATTGGGAAGCTCCGCCGCGAGGGTACCATATTTGATAAAAAAACAAAAGCCGAGGTACCAAACGCGATCACTGCCTAGTTAGGGTACCATTCTTGACAAGTTGCCAAGTTAGGGTACCAAAGATGATTTTTTCCCGATAAATTCCAAGTTTCCAACCAAGGTCTCAACTCCGTCATGGTACTTATTTTTTGGACATATCGTGTAATTACTAATTACTAATTAATGACAAACTAGGACCTTTTTCTTTTTCTTTTTTTTCTTTACACCTATTTTACAATTCCGATTTTTTTATTCTTTTAATAAGATATGGTTGGTGCAAATTTTATTCCTTTTTAATTTTGACAGCAAATTAAGATATTTGATTAGTGCAAATATTCAGCTTTTGGTTAGCGAATTTAATCTAATAAGATTTGGTTAGTGCAAATATGTGTGTAATGTCAAAATTAAAACAACGCGCAAAAACAATATATATATATATATATATATATACTTGTAATTAATTACATGTCCTTGTAATTTTCTCTATCATTATTATTCAGCTGGAAAATATTTGTGTTAGCTAAGTTTATTTGTGATGCCAGAAGTGCATAGTAATTATTTTGAAGAACATCTTCGGACCGCGTAAAAAAGGTAAGAGTAGCATAACTGATAACACAATTGTAAGTAGTACGTAGTACTAATAATATAATAATAATAATATATACAAAACGCAAGTACTCTGAGTTAAGAGGGGAGAGAGAATTTAGCCAAAATCAAAGAGTGGGAAACCAAAAAATCAACTAGTGTGTGATTTTTCAGGAGTAGTGTGTGATGACCAACTAGAAACTCTTTTTAAGAAGAAAAAAATGAAACTATCCACGATAGATGACCTTCTGGAGGCTCATTTTTTGGAGAATCTAGATGAATCCGAGGTGCAGGAACAGCAAGAGGATTTAGAGCCATTGTTGTTGGAAAGTTTGAGTGATTTTGCAGCCATTGTTGCTGAAAATTTCAAACTTATTTACTTACCGAGAGACTTGCTGACGGAACTACTTAAGGAACCTGAGTCATTTGAACAAAAGGTGGTAGGATGCTTTGTTCGAGTCAAGACAGACCTGATGAACGATGGCTTCTCTACAAACTTTGCCCACTTCAGGCAGATTAAAGGTTGGTTAATATGCACCTGCTTGTTGAATTGCTAGTGACCAATTTTTTATCTGAAGCCAAGACCTAAAAAAGCCTAAGGTTCTTTTTTTTCCAACATGAACTTTTCAAAAGAAATGACAGATCTCTTTAACCCTCCCTTTTGCCATTTTTTTAAAAAAACGAAGATAAAAGGATATCCTTTACCAACTCTGCTGTTATCTGTTTGGCCTGACAAATACTAATGACATTATTAAACAGCGGCACTTTACTCTGTTTTTCTGTGAATGTATGTAGCTAATTACTCTTATTTTGTGCATAACGATACATATTGTTACTTTCTATCTTCAGGCATCCGGAAAAACCAAACAGAAATCAGTTTCCTACTTTCAGCCTCATCAATAGAAACTCCAATAAGTACGCTTCGCTGGGGCATGGAGTTGGACTTTGAGGTAATCAAGTCTCACTCAGACAACTGTTTATTCTCTCTAGAGGTTACACCTCTCAACACATGCTTGGTTTTTCCTGCTGTTTATTGACATTGCCGTCCAAGTTAAAAACCTTCAAATGAGGGGATTAGCATGCTTTTCTTGCACATATTTGTCATAATTAGCTCCTCCATTTGGAAACAAAGTGAATTAGACTAAGTCCTGATTAAGTGTTTCCTTAAATATTGTAGATCATTTTCTTGCTAGCATTTTCAAGGAACATTCTATCCATTGAAAAACAAGCCCAACAACCATCATCCACTATTATGTGATTCGCTAAAATTCAATATACGTGCTCTTATTTTTGCAGGACGAATTTTCAGAACTGAAAGAAAAGGTGCAAGCTGGTCTGGTCGAGTGGCCTAAAATAGTGAGTAACTACTATAAATTTAGTGTGCTGTCTACTTGCTGCAGTGTTTTGCTATACTTAATATGATAAATGACACAAACTTGCCCTTAAGATGTTAGTAAAGTTACAGGAACTAGTATAACTAACAGCCGTTAATAAACTGTTACATGCATAACCTTAAGGTGTTTGTGTAATTATAATTACTTTAAATATGAGGGCGTAGTCTGTGTAAGCTAAACCATAGTTCAAAGACTGCCTTTTGTAATTTATTTATTATGTGATATATTCTTGTCTTTTTAATATAAAATTACATTACATTACATTACATTATATACTTTAACCTCAATTGCATTGTTTTAAGTGAGACCTTTTAAAAAATGATCTTATTGGTATCTTTTTGCAGGCTGAGTTTCAAATGAAGGCAGAGCTTCTTCACAAGGATATTACAAACCATGTATGAACAAGCTTCTTTTTCTTTTCCTTTTTCTTGTTACTTCTTTTTGCTTTTTAGCAGGCCAAATGAAATTACTCCTTTAACTATAAGGTGGTCGCGAAAATAGTCCTTACTTTTTGTAACTTGCAAAAATAGTCCTCCATCTTTAAGGTGGGCTGTTTTTGCAAGTTAGGTTGAAATCAACCATCTTAAAGTTGTAGGATGAAAACTGGAATTTACCCCTTCATACTCTCTGTGATATTTCCTTATGAATGTCATTTCAATTGTTTTATACAGTGGATCAAGAGGGACTTGTTAACGGTGAAACGTCTTCTTGATCGAGCAAATGAAAACGGACGGAAACGGGAATATCCTTTTTTTACATAATTAGTAATAGTTACCTTTTATATCCTTATGAAAACGTCTTCATGTGCTCCTTGACTTGTATGCCATCTACGAAGCTTTTCTACATTCAGATAAGAGAACTCCTACAAACTCCATCAGTAGTGACGCGGTTGCTTGAGACTCTTCCTAGAGTGATTCCGGACACGATTCTACATCCCTGACACTTTGTCGGACCGAGAGGATGGTTGTCTGCCTCTGCTTAATTATATAACTTTTTATGGGAAATCTTTGTGTATTGCATTATCTCATAATTCTCGACAGCCATTATGTTTGAATTTACTGTTAAAGACTTAAAGCTAAGGAATGTGGGTTCAGTTCAATCTTTATTAGTGGAATCATGTAATAACATGACTTGCTTAACATGACTTGCTTAACTTAATTATATAATCATTTATCTTTACCAACACAGAACTTAATTCAACAAGTCCTAATTTATCTCCAATGAATTAGGCTTAGGTTGGTTAATCATCCAAACAATAACTAACAAACAAGCAACAACACCATATTCACCCTTGCGAGGATCATTCCTTAAACGACTTCAAATATGTACGAATAAATGCTCCCTCTTGCTAACTTCCCTTTCTCCGTAATTCCCTGAAGGAAGGCAATCAAATGCGGAGATATATCGTATCTTTGTATACCTAATCTTTTTTCGAATAACCCTGGAAAAAGGCAGACAATCATGAAAATATCTCTTATCTCCGTACACCAAATACTTATTCGAATGACCCTCACCAAATACTTATTCGAATGACCCTGAAGAAAACAAGCATGGACTTTACATCGACTAGAATTAAAGTAGACAAATACTGCATTAGCATTGTATCAAACTCGCCCTTTAGAAAATTATCTGATTACGTTCTTGGCGACATCCCTCCAAAAGCCAGTAGGCAATTCAAACCTTACTGCAATAATGTGATTCTTTTGAAAAAGAAATTAACACATAAACTGATCTATATCATAATCTCCTTTAAACAAACATAGGAAACACAGTGGCTACGTATAAAGTATAAACGGTATAACACAGTCACTTCACACCACATTCTTAGCTCAAACAGCAGTAAAGTTTCAGCAATGTAACGTTGCCTTTTCAAAATACATTAACTACATCAACTGCTTTTTTCACTGATATTCATCCCAAGTAAAGCAAACAATTGGTCGTACCTATAAAAGAAAATGTATAATATAAAAAGTACATACATAACTTACAAATTGGTTATATCTGTTAGGAGAATGTGTTAGAGAAGAAAGCACGGATGTTAGATAAGATTGTTTGGATGGGTTCTTGGGTACTGAATGGTTAGGTATATCTGAGTTGCATAAATAGGTGGCTTATTGTCATGGAGGAAAACAACAAATTTCCTAGTTCAAATACTTTGCACAGTAAGATTCCTTTCAAATCAAATTGTGACTCTCCAATTTCTTTCCTTTACAGAAGAATGGAATTGTAGAATTAATGAGCGACAGAAACAAAATGCAGAAGAAAGGTAAGTATTGAGCATCAGACTGGGAATATCTCCAACTGAGATCGTCAAGTAGACTATTTCTTTCGCATAGAAAGGATGAAGACAATTTTCGTGCTAGTGTTTTATATCACTGACATAAGACTCGACTTGTTAGATATTATGGAGGTTCAGTGAACACATGCCGAATCTCCCCATTGGCCAATATGAGTTCACCTGGTACAAGGAGTTTTATAGGAGAATTTCTCATCTTAGTAGGAGATTTCCAAAGAAATAGCTTAGTAGCGACATTAGCAGCACTTGGGATGATTTGAGGCGTGGCCTATTGCCTTTGGCTATATAAGCGTGTGGTTTCTGGGAATTAAAACCTGATTTCCTTCGCAAATTCTCCGATCCAAATGGCAGAGAAGTTTGATTATGTAAACGGAAGGGCCACGATTGTTAGTTATGAGGGTGGTATACTGGAGTACACCAGAAGATTTAAATGCTTCTTGGTTATGGAATTGTAAGAAGGTTTGGTTAAATATTAAGAAGACGATAAGTTTTCTCTTAAAGCTGCTAAATAAACTGTGAATCCAGTAACGATAGACCATCCACGGAGTTTGATTCTAGTTACAACAGTTACATACATCGGATTTAAATACTAATGATGACAGACGGTTTATCTAAGATTTGTGCTCCTTCCTCCTCATAGCAGCTTATGGTGCAACTCTGGTTTCACCGATAAGTTCTACCATTTATCTCGCATGAGAAGAGAAATCCTATGGCCGCATGATATTCACATCTTCAAATTCGTTGTCATCTGAAACATGAACACAAGAAAAGGAGATACGTTACAGAACGATTCTCTTTCAGTGGTTATATGTTTATACTGAAATACTAACATGAAACACATATGAAGATAACATCAGGATAGTATACAACTTCATGCCTTGACCTCTCAACATAATATTTATGCCGTGTTCCACGAGAAAAAATGATCAGAATGCAATAATGTTAGAGTGCTCGGGGAGAATCTCACAAGCACATTATTCTGGTTCTGAAGGTGGCTAGAGTTCTAAAGGTGTTTTTTCTTCATATTTCACTGCTGTCGTTAGTTCTCAAGTCGGGCCATGGATATTAACATATCACCAAGTAATAAACTGTGAGCAATGAATTTGAACGCGCTGGTGTCTTTTGTAGTATAACTAGTTGCTCCACTGGATCACATTATATCTGGCAGGAAAGCTTTTCTCATCATCATTCAGGACAAAGAATATTTAAGTCAAATCAAGTTGATGCCAGAGAAACTACGAGTTAAGAATTCAAATTACAAAACGGGAAACTATTATCCAAGAGCAAAGGTAAATGCTTAATTCTACTGTGACAGCATATAAAGCAACCAAAAGATTTGAAATCTTCAGATAAGCGATAGAGATTCAAAAGCATCTTCTCACTAGTAAACCAAGCATCATTAGTGGGACATGCACTTCATTACTCTATTTCCCCAACAAACACGTTTAACTAAACCAATTCTAATTACTATCACGAACGAGCGCTGAAGCGTAACTCCTGCAGTGACGATGTAAGCTCTACATTAGTAAAACGGACAGATGTAAAATAATAGGCAGGAGTCAAAGAAAGTTACATAACCTTTTCTCAAGGTCAGGGCGACAACACCATCATTTTCAACCTGAAAAAAAAGAAAGAAATGACTAGCTGCATTAGAGAATATCAAAGGTACATAAAATCAGATTGTTTGCAACATCAAGAGTAAATCAACCACACAAAATCTGGTAAATTATTTTTCCTAAAAAAACTAATCATGCATTGCAGACTTTCAATCTTTTCTTTTTTCATTAATCACATCAATAGTAGAACTATATGTTTTGATCAGCCAAGGATTTTGAATCATCCAGGACTTCTTGATATGGCATTAGTATCAGACGCTGATCTTTGACTGGCGTATCAGTGAGTTCTTGCAACTTCTCCTTGATTTGTAGAATCGTGTAGTCTGGATAGCATACGATAAAATAAGTTGTCTTGTTGCGCTTGACACGAATATACCATGCCTGCATTGTTAAGCAAATTATCCATGCGCTATAAGTTTGAAGTAGCAAACTTATTAAAGTATTGTTAATGAATATAGCAGGAAGATTCAGTTTCAGATGGAAAAATGGTAAATAAAGACACCCAACAGGCTAAAAACTAAACACAGATTAAAACATAACTTAAAATCATTCGTTTGCATTAAACTACACGCCCACACCCCTCATCGTTCAAACTGAAATCCATTTTCAATTCTACAAAAACACACATATTCCAACACAATTATATAGCAAAACATCTGAGCAGGTAGAATTAACACTTCAAATTCTGATAAATGCGTGAATTACAAAATATGATTCCGTCGCGAATATAAGGCCAGTTTAGAGCAACTTAATGCATGAAAACGTCCAAATCAGGTTTCCTATGCATCAAGCCGTCATTGACAAAAACACGTGCTGTTTCTAATTCTGATACTCCATAGTTTAGCCGCAAACGGCTAAAGTTGAACCCACGTGGGGAAATGCACTTAAATCATTCCAACATTTCCAAAATTCTATATCTTCCAGAAACAGATAAGCTTCCGTACGATACACAATGCACGGAACCGAATGCCGTAACTGTGGAAACCACTAACGACCAAGCAACAACCATCACTCCTCCAGCTTATTTGTCAACACATTCAATTGTCTAAATAAGGAAATGCATACTTCAATTCATAAATAAGTCAATTTCGATAGGTGGAATCCTCAAGCACAAAGTCCCTCACCACAAACTGACCACCTGAATACTATCAGAAAATTTTCACACAAAATATCCACATCAACAATGGGCCCCTGTTCTTCACCATCCCTACTTTTCCTTCTCTTTTTAAATAAATTACACCTCTAAATTTTAACTTTGAACTAAAGATACAACACATGCAATTTAGTAAACCTCTTAATTCCACATCAGTGCACAAAAGAAGCTCAATCACTGGATTTCACAACATAGCAATATTACACCTAAATTCGAACCACTATAAAATTGAAGCTCACTACCAACAAATTTCCAAAAACCTATTTCAAAGCTGAAAACTTTCAACCATAAATTTACACAATAGCCACAAGAAAAGCAAAAAAAGTTGATCAACCACAAAAAAAAAATAAAAAAATCATAGCTTTAAGCATTAATAAGAAAAATGCGCACCGATTGATCAACGATGGTACTACCCTCGGCCTCGGGGAGGGGTGCCTGCGACATTATCGCCGGAGAATTTTGATATGTGAGTGATGTTTGATTTTCAGAAAATAAATAAAAGGGATGAGAAATGTGAGTTTGATTCTTCTCGGCGATGAAATTTATGCTGAAATTGAGGAATTAAAGCAAAGAGTACCGCTGCATGAATTGTTCTTTTGTGTGTTGCATCTACCATGATGTCGAATTTCGGTGAAAAGGGGTACTATCCAACAAAAAATTGAAAAACAATTTTAAGTGACGGTGTGATATTGGCTTCTTGATGCTCAAGCCCAAAATTATTGTAGGCTTTTAGTATATCTTTCTTATGTAGATGCAATAATTCAATGTACATTCAAATAGAATTCATCAAAGGGTGCTACCATTTTTTCCTTATAATGAAAAAGTTTTGACCCTTTTATGACCAAAGTCTCTGCGATTCATCGATTGTGTTTTTTGATGAACCCTTGTCAAATTTGGTAGAGTTATCTTCGTAGTGACTATGTTTTGAATCGTTTGTATATTAATATGTAACAACATTTTGCTTCTAAACTTGAATGTTCGCTGCTTCATAGAGATTAATGGATTATTGGAATAAGTGATCGAAATAAATTTCGGCTCGTTCAGCGCAATCTATCTGCTGCCTTACATTCTTGTATATATAGTAAAATTCTCCTATTTAGAATCACTAGTCATTGGAACATGCGGTATCCGCGTGCACGCATGCTCAGTGTATATAACATTTAGTATAACTATTACTTGATAATATCGAGTTTAATTATCATGTATAATAGCATCAGATAATATATAAATAAATAATAGTTTGCACTATGTATTTATATTGGTTTTATATTTCTAATTAACAATGAAGATTCTAAAGCCAATTTATAACTTTAATTTGAGGTATTCATTCACATCTCGGCATTAATTAAACTCATTTACATACAATTCTATTGTGACAATTAAAGTTGTTCTTATAATAAATAAAATTATAAGATCTAATTTTGAAATCATAAACTTTAAAAGCTAAAGATTGTTAATATCTAAGGAATTGAAGTAGTTAGGCTATGATATTTCCTTCCTTTAAGACGTGTACGCATTCAAGTTTGGACGGTATATACATAATTTAGTCAAGATTCTTTGTGGATTCAAAATTCTGAACTATATACTAGCAGTATTAATTATCCAGCACAATTCTTCAAAACTTTCCATTTTTAGAAAGTTTTTAGTTTTCTGCACAAAGACACAAATTTGATCCTAGAGTCACTCAATGTATCTTTTTAGGTTATCCCTCTGGTACTAAGCATTACTTACTTATGGACGTGCTCACAAATAAACTCTTTATATCCAGAAATGTTGTGTTCTATGAGAGCATATTCCCTCTTAAAACATGAAGCATAACACACATTTTACTGCTGATAATCTTTCTCATACTACTAAGTTTTGTACTGATCCTTTTATAAGTGTATCTCGGCAGCTATAAATTCCATGGAGATCTTGATAAGGAAATTTACATGAAGTTACCTTCTCGATATGGTGAACCTTCAGATCAAAGGGTTTGCCTCCTCAAGAAGAGTATGTATGGCCTCCAATAGGCATCCAGACAGTGGTACACCAAACTTACTACTTGTTTACTTTCTTATGGTTTTAAACAAATTGTTTCAGATTGTTCTCTGTTTACTCTCCATGATGGTACCAATATAACTGCCTAATGTGTGTAT
Source organism: Linaria vulgaris (assembly GCA_948329865.1). NCBI lineage: Eukaryota > Viridiplantae > Streptophyta > Magnoliopsida > Lamiales > Plantaginaceae > Linaria > Linaria vulgaris. The sequence continues at coordinate 145,060,108 of OX415249.1, read as the reverse complement.
GTTGATGATAAATTTTTGACATGAAATAACCTTGATGCCATTAACAAGATCAAGAAGCATTTAGATGACAAATTTACTAAAAGAATACCTAGGTGGTCTCAAGTATATCTTAGGCATTGAAGTAGCTAGAAGCTCCAAGGGTATTGTTTTATGTCATAGGAAATTTGCATTAGATATTCTTAGTGAAACATGATATCTTGCTTGCAAACCATCTTCTACTCCTATGGACTCTACTACAAAATTACATAATGATAGTTCACCTGCTCTCACTGATCTCTCTCTTTTTACAGAAGACTTGTTGGTAGATTATTATATTTAACTATCACTAGACTCGACCTCTGCTACAGTATTCAATGTCTCACTCAGTTCATGTCCAAGCCCATTGAAGCTCACCTTGCAGCTGCTAACAAAGTCCTAAGATATCTCAAGACCACACCAGATAAATGGATCTTCTATTCTTCAAGTTCTGAGCCTCACTTAAAGTCTTATTGTGATAGTGATTGGGGAGGCTGCAAGAATACCAGAAGAAGTATCACATGCTATGCCATATACTTGGGAGATGCTTTGGTATCTTGGAAAGCTAAGAAGCAAACCAAAGTCAGCAGATCTTCATGTGAAGCTGAGTACAGAGCCATTGCAGCCACCACTTGTGAACTACTCTGGCTCACACAGTTGCTGCATGATCTCTCATTCACCAATTGCAACCTTCCTCTGCTATTCACTGATAACAGAAGTGCAATTTGTATTGCCAACAACCATTTGCATCATGAAAAAACAAAACGCCTTCAGATTGGCTGCTTTTTTGTTAGAAAAGATTCAACAAAAGCTTCTGAAGGTCGTCCACATTCAATCCAAAGAACAAGTGTAGACGTCTTCACAGAACCTTTGTCACTACAACCCTACAACACTCTCATTGCCAAGATGGGGTTGATTGACATCCACTCCACTCTTGCGGGGGGGGGGGGGGGGGGGTGTATTAGCAGTATTATCCAGCAAATTAACACATCCAATGTTAATTTGCACAATTCTTCAAAACTTTCCATTTTTAGAAAGTTTTTAGTTTTCTGTTTAATTAGTTTATTCCATATATAGAAAGCGGCTAATTAATATTACCGTTGTCATTAGTTATAATATAAATAGGTCTTAGCTCATCTAATTCATCACTTTTTCGATTATGTTGTTCACAAGCAACAATGGAGAGCGAAGAATTCTCTCTCGAAGCTATGTAATCATTTGTGTTCATCAATAAAATTCAATCGTTTCTTTTTGTCGATTTGATCCGAGATCGTTGAACACGATCACTTTAACACTATATGGTAAAATAAAATCACTTTAACACGATCACAACCAAAGGTTTTATATAAATAAAATATGGGCACTATACAAGACTGGTAAGAGTGGATCGCCCAACCACAACTGACCAAATAACCAAATCAACACTAAGCAGGATTGAAAAGGTGCCCCAAGAAACGCAAGTAAGTCAAGTCAAAAGTTTAGGGTTGTCCCGAAAGGGCATTGCGGACGTGAATCACACCCAAAGATGGAGTGTGCAACACGGACGCAAGTCCTCGGTCGGGGACTTGCTTCCAACTTTCGAATTGCCAAACTACCCTTCTATTATAGATAAGAGCATACCTCGGAATGGGGTACCTTAGAAAAAAATAAAATTGAGAGAGGAAGTTTCCAAATGAAGAACAATCGATTTTAAATTCTCTCCTACATAATTGTGCTACATCTTCTCCTTCACCATTTGGATGAATGCCATGTAGACGCAAATTAAGATTTCTTAATTCCATGTTTGATTTATATTAAAAGAATTATAGAGGCATCTTACTCTTTATAAGCTTAAAGAATATCCCATTTTCTTAACTGTTGATGATTCTCTACTAATTTAAAGAGATTTTAGCTTTTAAAACTGTTTTTCTAACTTTTTTTTAAAGTTGACTTTTTTTTAATTACCGTAACACACGCACACAATGGATTTGGGGCTTTCTGTTTTATTAAAAGTAAATTATATTATATTCTTTTATTATAAACTTAATTAAAGTATACAATAAATAAGCATACATGTTCTTAATTATCTGAGAAGGACCTCAACTGAATATTTTATAAGGGGAAAAAACAGATCACCCCCTTAACTTTTGACTGTTTTGCACTTTGTCTCCTAACTTTAATTTTTGGCACTTTGCCCCCCAAACTTTGTGTTCCATCCAACGTTACCCCCCCTTCGCCACGAGAATATTCCGTCAAAAAACAAATATTCCATTAAATTCTGCTCCTGCAGCTTTGCATTTTTAACGAAATATTCGTCTTTTTGACAAAATATTCGCTTTTTTGACGATCATGTTACTTCGGGGATAATGTGGGACGGAATACAAAGCTGAGGGCCAAAGTGCTAAAAAACAAAGCTGGGGGCAGAGTGCAAAACGGCCGAAAGCTAAGGGAAGCTAAGGGGTTGGTCTGCTTTTTTCCTTATTTATAACTCACAAAACATACATAGAGATTTTAAATTGGATTAAATCTCAAGTTATACAAAACTCTTATCACCGCAATCAAAATTCAAATCTCATTAAAGTATGCTCCTAATTAATTAATCTACTTATTCACTAATTGCTAAAAAGTGTAAAAGGAAAAATTGGAAATATATTTTGACAATCTCTCGTTATATATATACTCCATATAATATGTTCTTTCTAATATCAATTTGAATTCTACTTGTTTTTCTAGAAAATTCATCGTCCATGTCTTGTTAGTATATATATTCTTTTGAGATGCCTTTTCGTATAATATTGTTTGCTTATTTTATGTGTACCTTAACTTAAGTTTAAATTCTTCTTTAAATTAAATTTGTTAGAAGAACAATTTTGGAAGCTAGAATCTCTTCCAATTAGTAGAGAATCAGCAATAATTAGGAAAATAAAATTTTTGTTTGGAAATAATTAAATATGTCTACGTTTGGTAAGATGAGATGTCTCCTATAATTCCTTTAATTAAAAACAAACACTGAACTAAGAAATTTTAAATTTTGTCCACATGTCTATCATCGAAATGGTCTAGGAGGAGATGTAGCACAATTTTGTAGGAGATGATGGTCCAAAGCCCAATTAAAATAGAAGGGATCGAGAAAAGCACATAGCCCCCATCTATTTGCCTTTTTACACCTTGCTCCTTCTAGTTTTCAAACTCTGCACGTTACGCTAACTCTCCACCTTTGCTCTTAAAGTCATAGCGCAACCCCCCGATGCTCCTTAACCGGTTAAGAACCAAATATTTCGTAAACATTCTCATGTGTCTTGCATGTAAGGTGACAAAAATGTACATTCACTTAATAGGGGTGAAGCGCAAATCCTATACTAATTCATATCACCCTAATTATTTTAATTTTACCAAAAATACCATCTTTATCAAATTTAATTTACATTGCACCCAAAAAAAAAAGCGTACAAATTACACTAAACTTAATGGAACTACTACTCCACACTTCTAATTAATTAAGTAAGAAATTGCAAATTCTCTACTCTTGTCATAGTGAGAAGTTGCCCATAATTGTCTAAGATACACTTTGCAGTACGTCTCAAATTAATTAAGTCATGAACAGATATACATTCAGGTTGAGTGAGAGGTTGGCAAACTACCCCCAAAGTATGTCGTAATTGCACAAACTACCCTCGTGTTTGAGAAATTACACACACCTCTTATGGCCGATTGTTCACATATAAAAATTTTTAGATTTTGTTGAATGTAAATTCATGCTCCTCATTAAATTTGCACAAGAAACAAGAAATGAATCAAAGTTGTTCAAAAACATATATTAAGCCTCCCCTATTCCATTTAAAATCACAAAAATAATTAAAAACAAATAATATTTTGAAAGTAAAAATAAATTGTCTTAGAATTATATATAGTCTCTGCTATGTATGATTAGGCCGTTGAAAGATTGTTTTAATCATTTTAATCGATTTTACAAAAGTGTTTGGCTTATTTCTCAAACATGAGAAGGGTAGTTTGTATAATTATCCCAAACTTTGGAGATAATTTGTATAATAAAAATGTGTAGCTTTATTAGCTCTTAGGACAATTATTAATATTCTTAAAAAAAACATCCTTAGTTTCAGGGATTACTTTTAAGTCAAACTAACGACTTTCAAGAAAATCTCGTGTTTGACTGTCGTTTTGTCATCTGTCGGAAATCACGAAACACATGTATGCAGCCACTGATATCGAGCGAGTAATTGTCACTTTACCAATTAGTGTACTTACAACTCTCAGATTTCAGTATACTCCTTATTGTTCGCTCCATCATGTTTCCCATATCTATAAAGGTAAACTTTTGAGTTTTAGAGTCATATGCTTGTCTATTTTTTTTCCTATTTGGTAGTGACACTATTGTTTAGTTAGCTTGAATTAAGTAGCGGGTGCTAGAGTCATATCACTGTATAAGAATAAGAATGCGTTTACAATTCTGGTTGTGGCCTTTGTATTTCATTTATAACATATAACTGATTTTTCGGTCGTGCAGATGTCAATTGCAATGCTTCACTAGTCCTATACAATCTGGAATTTACTTCTGATAGGGAAAGAATGTGTACTTCTTAAGCATGATCTGGAGAGGAGAGCATGATCTGGAGATTCTTGGTGTTGCTCGCCTTTGTTTACGTAGTAGACGAGTATAATTGTGTTTCTACTGCATATCTATTAGGTGATTTACACTTACAGTTTTCTTTTCTCTGGTATTGTGAACATTAAGAAACAAAATGAGTAGTAATGCTGCAACATTAAGTTAATGGCTGTACTTTGTATTAGAATATTTTCCATTAGGTCAACAACAGTTGATATTTCTTTTCATAAAGCATTCTCCTTGATAATTTGATTGAATCTTCAAATCTTGAAACAAGACTTTTAAACCATATATGGCACATTTTGCCGGATTGTTTCGGCAATCTCTCTTTCACGTGAGTGCCTTCCGCTTTAAATATGCTTATCGCTTTTCTTATACTATGATACTCTGCTTTGGATGGATATCAATGTTGGAATGGGCGGGCTTTTCATTCTCGGGGCAATTGTGGGCTAAATATGTAAATCAGTTTGTTGATCATAGTGAAGTCAAACAAACCTGTCCAATGATCCTTTTATTTTCCTTCAATTAGATATGCTAAACTTCTGTCCTATTGGCTACGATATGAATAATTCATTAATCTAGTTTATCAAGTTAATTTGTTTATCTTACTGTGTTCGTTTAGTAAACGTTTTTCATCTTTCTGCATTGTACTTGGTTTCTGTTATGATGTTCAGGCAATTGTTGTCTTTGGAGAAGAGTGAGATGATCGGTGGTTGCAGCATCTGAATGTATTTGTGACACTTCCAATACATGTAAAATTAGGAAGTTAGTACCTTAAAAAGAGATATTTACCTCAAAGGAGTCTATCTGTGATATTGCAACCTTTTTAAGGAATTCTCATGTAATTATTCTATTGAGCATGTTTTGTGGGTGCTGACCAAAACTGCTTTTTTTTTTTTTTTTTTTTTTTTTCTTATAACATTTTCCCCTTATTTGTAGATGGGAATTGGAGTTTCCATGTCAAGGTCTTCTGAGAAGATATTCATTTGGGCGAAAAAAAAATCAGAATGGCTGAGTGAAAGATGTACTAGTTATTTTGCCGACGAGATAAAATTTGGTTTTGTTAGTATACTCTGTTGGACTGGTTCTTCTTTGATCGGGATGGCTACGTTGCACCCCTAAAGCTTTGTTGCATGAATTCTGCATCCTTTCTTCAACCGGACAGTTAGCCCCCACCCCCCTCGTCTGGGATGTACAGAGTTATGTTTTGCCTATGCTGGGAGCTGTGGTACTTGATTACTATGGTTGTGTTATTCATTTCATTCTTTAATCCATTCGTATGTAACCTAATGCTGTTGACCATACAATCATATATAATGCTTATAATGGAAAATTTTCTGTCTGCTTAGTTTATAATCAAGGAGAGGTGTCACTGATTATCGTTTTGTTAAACCGAGGCATCCATGGTTATTTAAAGGTTGCCTTATGTTTAGTGTCATTTTAACCCATCGGTTTTCTTTAGTTGAAAAGAAATGTTGGACTGGTTCTTCCTTGATCGGGATGGGTACGTTGCACCCCTAAAGCTTTGTTGCATCAATTCTAAATTAATCTTAAATGTCACTGGAAGAATACACAACATGCTAATACAAGTCTTTGTTTACTATGTCTCTCAGAGTCTCGTAGAGTAATTATTTCATACTGCAATCACAGACAGGGATACGTATTTCTAATGGATACCATGTTTGAGTTTTGCAGTATTTAGTTTTGAGTCATACGCAATGTTTCCTTCAGACCCTCGTGTCCAAAGATTCACATACACAAGGGCAGAAAAGGGAATCGTCTGTGTTGACCTTCCAAAGGTAATTTAAGACATCATATGGTCATTTATTAATCTATGCGAGATACTGGGCGTAATGTGCCAATTATGTCAAAAGAAATTGCAACGGGATATGTGCATGATGCCAGTTGCCTTTGGTTGGCCAGAAAAGCATGATGAAAAGTTTTTTATTTTGTGCATTATATTGGTAAAAAGAAGTTAGTACTGGAATCAGTGGTGTCCATCATATTCTTTACTCACTGCTTTTGCTTTTTGTCCTAGAAACATAATGGTATATAGCAACCATAGAATGGTAGAAGCCTGTCTTATGTACAGTACCAGATCGAGTTTCATATATATAATGATGGACAATAATATTGCAACTGGTATTGAGGCTCGCTACTGAATCATCTTTAACATCAACTGAGATGTGAATTTGTTTGAGACTTTGACGTTGCCGTTTCTATATTTTTCCATCCATGTACTTGGGTTTTAGATGGCATGCATTTTAATTTCATGGGCAATTAATTGGTTATGAATCTTGGTGGATAATTTGATACTTCCTTTTGCAGTTTCTGGAAGTATGTTACGGGAACTGTATTCGAGCCCAAGATATGGCATAGCGTGGTCAATCATTTATTGCCTACCAATGATTCGCAAAATTAATTCTTTCTTCACTCCAAACCAATAGCAAGGTGAGTCCTGATATGATCTGAATTCAGGAACTTGACATGGCTCTTGCCCTTTATACCATAATGAAATTAGTGAGGAATGACAAATGGTTTTAATAGACCTATGCTGATGGAAAAGTATCATACTGGTGAAAGATTAGTGTTCGTCAACTTGTTAACGTTTCGTGATTGTTAATAAATTCGGAAAGTGTTCTACTTAGGATTTGATGATTATTGATGTCCACTTTCAGAGTTAGGGGTTGATATATCTTGGAATCAATCTTGTCATTTCACCATTCGACAATTTCTTTCGGCTTGTCTTTGGCATATGTCTCTTTTCTTGTGCCATACAGTGTTGGTTTTGCTTTATACTTGCTCACAAGGAAGCACCAAAGTGCAAAGCAGCCTCACTCGAGGAACTACCAGTACTACACCGGCACGGGGTGGTAGAAAGCGTGCAATGGGCAATCAAAGGATCAGGATGAAGCAGTACAGAGAGGTGGCTTTGGAAAAACAAGGCCAGGCAGGGACAAAATAAAGGAAAAATCAACAGTTAACACTGTCACTGTTGCACACACAAGAGACTTTTGGGGTGTCCCCATTGTTGAAGAGACTGTTGTTATAGATTGACATCTCCTGTCGTTTTCTTGTAATATCATCTTTGACCTCAACTCTCAGATGGATAGGTGCTCAAATAAGTTGATTAAGGCACGTTTATGTGTGTGGGTGTCAGTTGTCTAGCGTGCGCTATCGATTGTCGTTTGGCCTACTCGGGGTACACATTTATCGCGCACATGACGCGCCTCAAGTCTATGCAGAGATGTAGTGTGATTTCTTTAATGGAAATCGCCTTAAGTATTGCAAGAATTCGGTATATCAGAAGCATGAGCTACGACACAGAATAATGCATGTCCTATGTTAAATGGTTACCATGTGTGTTTAAACCATGCAGAGAAAGCAAGAAAAAAGTTATATTTCATGCAACAAAGACAATGAATTTGATCCCACAATGTGTGCTAGTTCAGAATTAAGAAGTACTAGAGATTTAATCATTTCTCTTAAGGTACATTCATGTAACATTGTAAGGTGTTCTTACATGTTCTTTTTGCGAATAAAATAAACTGATACCATAATTACCACTTGAAAACAGGGCACCTCTGTTCAACTCTGTTTAGAGATAGCAGTTTGTTGTATTGTTCACTGAGCAATTATTCTACTACAAACATTACTGTTATTTAAATCAATATATTAGAAATCAAATATGTTCAAGAGACTGGCTATGACATTAACAACAGAATATTGAGTTTGTACCACATAAAGCCCAATGAAGAATTAGTTAAATCTAGGTCCTAAAAACTCCATGAGCAGATTAGAACTAAGCTACCAGAGAATACAGAATTATAGTTTTATACTACAAACATCACAACAGCTTTGAATGCATAAGTTCATATTCACAGTACAAGAGCTACACAAGCACCCAAAGGACAGTGAACTTTGTTCTTTCTCTTCACCAAGTCATTGCAACTGCACCTCCAGCTCTTCCTCCAACCTTTCCTCCAATTCGTCCTCTTTTTTCCTAATTGTAATAGGCTCAAAGCGCCTTGCCGACAGGATGAAGAGAAGGAGACTTACGCCTATCAACGCAGCCGACAAAAAGAAGAACCTATCAAGGTGGCCGTCATTCAAATCCGGAGGAATCCACCCTTGTTTACCGTCCTTTGAAGTTATCTTTGAAACCAACGAAACCATGGCTGTGAACAAATAACTTCCCATTGCCGGCACAGCCATCGACAACCCGAGCCCCAAGCTTTGCATTGTTTTTGGTACTTGGGCAGCAAAGAACTCCATTTGTGCAATGGACACGAGTGCTTTCGAAGCTCCGGCCAACAAGTATTGAGGAACTTGCCAAAAGATGGAAAGCTCACTTCGACCTACTCCACTCACTTTCTTTAGCCTTTGTTGTTCGACGATGCCCGCCACTATCATGGCAATGATTGCAACGAACATTCCTATCGCCATTCTCCGTATCTCGTTGAGTGCTCTTAGTTTTCTCTTGGTTAGCTTGGTGTATAAAGGCGCCAATACCTTTTGATAGGATAGGATGAAGGCTGCCGTGCTAATGACGTCGAAGACTGTCATGCTAGATGGTGGCATGTGGAAGTTGGAAAGGTGCTGGTCCATCGCGGCTCCTTGTTCCACAAACAGCGATGACTCTTGCACAAAGACTATGGACACCACCACGGTGCATAGCCACATCGGGATCAGGCGCAAGAAGGATTTCACTTCCTCAACTTGTGTGATTGTGCATAGACGCCATGGATTCGGAGATTGGCCTTCGTTGGATAAGTCGGACGGGATTATCACCGCTGCTTTGTCGAGGAACCTGTTCCGAGAAAGAAATCAGCAAACTTAAGAGTTATCATCAATAAATGATTATGAATAAATATGAAATGGACTCACTTCATGTCGTCTTTGTGGATTAATGTGTCGATTGAATCCGTGGCGTTAACCTCGTAAAGGCCTTGACCGCGTAATGGTACCTCGGCCTTGTATTTTCTGATAGAGGCTACAATCACTTGTGCAAACCTGGACATCGGATTTCCAGCCGTCTTAGAGTGGCGAAAGCTCCGACTCCCGCATAGGAGGAAAGCTAATCCCACGAATCCGCTAAGACTCGATATCCAGAATGCCATTGCCCACTTTCCAAGGTTTTCGAGATACACTAGCGCTGTCTCGGCGACTAGAGATCCGATATCCAATGCTATATAATAATAGCTGAAAAACGATGATTTCGACTTCATTTCCTCATGATCAGTTTCGTCAAACTGATTAGCACCCATTGTGGCTAGAGCCGGTTCAAGCGCTCCACTTCCAAGTGCAAGCAAATAGATAGACATATAAAAGCATACAACTTTCGTTATTGATGGCTCGCCACAGGGTTGATCAAACTTCCCGCAGCCTTTGGGTTCAAGCATGAACAGTTGTGTCGACATCGACAAAACAAATAATCCCTGAAAAATACACACACATTAAAGCATACGGTTTTGTTATCTTAACTCTCACACATAATCCATATGGTTTTGTTCAATTAGACAGACCATACTACTTAAACAACATACAAAAGAAGGTAATATACAATTCCAAAAAGTAAGGGAAATAACAACTTGATATGAATTTACTTACAATAAACAACGCAGCTTGGCTAATGGCACATGTCCGGAAGTGTCCCAAGCACGAGTCACTTAGGAACGCCCCAATTAGCGTGCTGAGGTTTAGAAACCCATTCCATGCGCTAAAACTCTTTGCGGCCTTTGCGTTGTTTTGCCTTAGAACTAAGTTTAAGAATAGAACCATGTTCGCCTCCACCGCGGTGGCCGCAAGCGCAGCAAATCCTTCGCTCCCTGGACACAAGTCAAAACACGTTAGTACGTTCACTAGTTGATGTACCAATGTTCCTAGTCTTTAATCAACCAATATTATTGTTGTGACTTTTTGCCTCTCCTAAGCAATGCATTTACTGTATAATCTCTAATATTATTCACATAAATAACTTAATAAGATAAATCATGATTTTGAGTTAAACTAAACATTAATAATATTCAAATTCTATAAATATATCTAAAATTTCAATAATTAGACTCATAAAATGTACCATATGATATTAGTGCATTGAAATTAAAAGTTACGAGAACGTACATAGTAAAATTTTCCCCGCTTTCCATCCACCTGTCCCGCTCCGCCTCGCCGTTGATCGATAGATCGTCACAATTCCTTCTGCCTCTAGTCCTCCCCCCATCGTCTCATTGCTCTCGTCATTAGCACTTACAATTTCCTATAATTAATTAATAACATTTTTTTAAGTAACCAAACTAATTAAATCAAAACACACCTATATTTTTGACATATATAATAACTAACATTTTGTAAATTACAATAATAAACAACTTGAAGATCATGAATAATGTTTTAGGTCATGTATGGTGAATACAAGTAGCAAACGTTTACATTTTCTAACAGAGATGTACATGTATGGTAAATACAAGTAGCAAACATTTACATTTTCTAACAGAGATGTACATGTATGGTACATTTTCTAACAGAGATGTACATTACACGGCTAATTTAGAAAAAAAGGAAAAAAAAAAACTACACTAACAACCTCAAAAACAAGGCTTCCTGTGTACAGGATCACAAATGTTTCACTAGTAAATAGCATCGGCTTGAGGACATAAAAAAACGAAAAATGAACAAGAAAAAATTGTTTAACGCATGGTTAGAGTTACTACTCTAGAAGACTACATGCCACTTAAACTTCTAAGACATATATGGCCAAAAAACAGTAACAAAAAAACCTCTTACATTCGACATATTGGAGCTTCTTAGCTAGCTTGCTAGTTGATGAAGCTACACCAAAAGATCAACAGCTAGAAGAAATATGTGTGTGTGTGTGTGTTTTGTTTACAATGATGATTCTAAAGTCTTAGCAAATCAATTTTGATCAATGTTATTACGTACTCTTCTGTACAAAGCATTTTGTTTTCCATTTTTGGCTATGTCTATATGTATGTATGGTGGTTTGTTTTTATGATCATGATCAAAAGGTAAGTAATAGAGAGTGACTTATTACTATGTCTATATGTATGTATAGTTTACTTGGTACCATAATTTATGGCTATGTCTATATGTATGTATGGCTATGTCTATATATATGTATAGTTTACTTGGTACCATACTTTAATCTGAAACTTGTTAAAACTTAAATAGTATTATTCTTTTCTTGGGTCCACAAAATCTTTTGCTAGTATTTTTTCTGAACCACTTCAAACACTTCGATCAAATACTATTTAAGTAGCTTTTGAATTTCTTTTGAACTCTATTTTTTATTTTTTTTCTTATGGATCTTGATGGGGTATTTTAGGAAGGCCCGATGATGCATTTGGGCCGGCCCACTAGAGAAAGACCCAAAAAATTGAATATTGGACAGAAGGAATTCGACTTTAAAGAGAAGATTGAATGGGCATGATTCGATCTTCATTCCTCAACTACAACCGGGGCCCGCGGGACGGGGTCTATAAATACCCCGCCCTCTCACATAATCAGGACACATTCATTACTATCGAGCAACCACTCAACATCGAACTTGGAGATTCGTTACTCTACAATTCGATCAATCTAATTCGATCTGCAAGGACTCGATCCAACCTAATTCGATCTTAACTGGATCAAGGCCGTCAGATTTGACATTGAACTAACTTGGGATCTTAGCGATTTGATCTATAACTGATTCGAGGATCATCACTCTCGAACCGGTGCAATTCGACCTACTAGCAAATTCGAGACTCATCAACATCGAATTGGTGTGATTCGACTTTCACTAGATTAAAGATATTTCTATTTGTATTGCCTAGTTAGCTTGTATTAGGTGTTCCAGACCAAGCTAGTCCGATTCTATATTCGATTAGCATTATTTTGGCATAAATCAGGCCCATTGTAACAGTTATCAGCTGTGTTGTAACCCGAACGAAATAAGACCAAAATATTGGCGTCGTATGTGCAACACGTTTTCCTAGTATATTAAGCATGGCAGCTAGAAGGACTAGATCGCAAAGCAAAGCAGCATAGATTAATAATCGTGATATAGAACGAGCAACAACAACTCAAACTATCCCAGAAACAGAAGGACCGTCACCGGGGTGCCTACGCCAGCAAGGCGGGACATACCCGGACCAGTGGGAGGAGATCGACATGTGCTGGATGCAGGCGCGACAATGGCGACAGCTACGACAGCTTCGCTGCCATGCGCTCTTAGAGATGAGATCTTGGCAATGATCCGATCAACGATGGCTGAGGCACTGCATGTACCACAAGTGCAAACGCCGCCACCCGAGGTTCGTGAATAAGGCGCGCGGGAGCAGCAATCTGTGGCCAAGGGCCCAGACGCAGGAAACAGAGACAAAGCCCAGGTGGACAACCGCATGGGGAAGTCAAAATCAGTCGAGGTGCAGTCGAAAAGGCACCACGACTCGAGGGGACGTGAAGAAAGCCAGCACGAAGACCTGAGAAGGCGAGAGGAGAATAAGGAGAACAATGTAAGGAGACGTGAGGAGAGTCAGGGCAACGACTCCAGAAGGGAGCATGCAGAAGTAACAAGGAAGTTGGATAGGCTCGAGGGAGAAAGAGCAGAGGTTGAGAACAAGATGGAGCGATTGTGAAGAGCTCATCGGAGCACTTCATTCTGCGAAGAGATAGAGGCGGAAATTCTGGGCATGGTGAAAAGATATCGGTGGTGAAATCATACAATGGAAAGACAGATCTGTACGATCATCTTTTCTAACTGGACACAACGCTTAATCTACACGGTTTTAAAGAGAACGTGTTGGCCAGAATCTTTGCCACCACCTTGGTTGGAGTGGCGTTAGACTGGTTCACCCGAATCGCTTCGGGGTCAATCAAAAGTTAGAAGCAGTTGAGAAAGATATTTGAAAATCAGTTCTCCATTCAATCCAGACTGGTACTGGACCACTCCCATCTATACTGTATCAGTCAAGGTGCGAGAGAAATCTTGAAAGATTTCATGAGCCACTTCTACGCGGAAGTAATGAAGATAGACTATCACAAAGGAGAAATAATCACGAACATAATCTTCCGTGCGACCAACAACGTGGCTTTCAACGAGGATCTGCTTAGGTTGCAACCTAAGACAATTGAAGAGATAAACAAGCTCGCGCAACAAGTGGTGCATCGCGAGGAAATGATGGTCACCAAAGCGGTAGTTGTTGCGTCCCTAAAGGAAAAAAGAAAGAGGAATAGAGGAACAAAACCACAACAAGAATAGTTGACAGGCCGCAAGTGTTGGATTATCCTCATATAATGGACAGCAATGTCAGGAAATGGATCATACATATGATTTCAGGAGGTCTGCTCGGTGCGAATTTGGCGAAGGGGCGCAAGAAGATCACAAGATATATTGATGCAGACTGTCGATTTTGTGGACCTACTAAGAATAGAGGAGATGGACCACGAGGAAATCACCTTCTCAAAAGCAGACATGCGGAAGTTGAGCCCTCAAGCGATTCAAACGGGAAAATTAAACTGACCGTTAGTGATAACGGTTGACATAGCCAACTTTGGTTGTGTTATGTGGCGTTGCTATGGTTACCGCCGCAAGAGGAGCAGGATGCGATGAACGCCTTGGGTCCCATGGAGATGGATCAGATTGATTGAGTTGCTATTGTCTCGTTTTTACAAGTCTTTAGAATTCAACACATTTTGAACAAAATTTTATTCGTCCCCTCTGCCGTCGTGAGCATGAGGGGCTGGTATGTATTAACCTAAAATAGGAACACCGAAGGCTTGAGTCCCGAGGACCCCCACGGAAAACATAGGCAACTTGGCTTATTGCTAAGCTTTGACCTATTATTTACTTAAATATTATCTCCATTGGGGATACTTTTGACTTCAATGATTGCAACAATGTTCTAACGAATGTAGCAAAAGCGAAACCCGGCATTGCAAGATTATGTGCGTGAAACTAATATTTTGCAGGATCCGAAGGGGAGTCGCAAGACAAAGGATGGACACTTCGCCCGAAGCGGTAAGTGCTAACCAAAAATCCCGTAAAACAAAAAAAAGAATGGACACTTCGCCCAAAGCGGCAAGTGCTAACCAAAAATCCCGCAAAACGAAGAAAAAGGGATGGACACTTCGCCTGAAGCGGCAAGTGCTAACCAAGAATCCCGCAAAACGAAGAAAAAGTGATGGACACTTCGCCCAAAGCGGAAAGTGCTAACCAAAAATTCCGCAGAACGAAGAACAAGGGATGGACACTTCGCCCGAAGCGGCAAGTGCTAACCAAAATCCCGCAAAAGGAAGAACAAGGGATGGACACTTTGCCTGAAGCAGCAAGTGCTAACCAAAAATCCCGCGAAGATGAAGAAAAGGGACAAACACTCTACCTAAAATTACAATTGCTAACCATAATCCCAACAAAATAACCGAAAGGAACATACATTTTTCCTGAAACGACAAGTGCTGACCAAGAATCCCACCCGAACGAAGAATAGGGATGGACATTTCTCCTGAAATAACGCGTACTAGTCAAAAATCCTGCTAAAGGTCAGAAGAATGGAAGAAACATGTTGCTAGTAGCCTCCAGCAAAGAGAAAAATGCGTAGCCAAGAATAAGGCAATCGCAATAAAAAGCCTCTAACAATGAAGGAAATATAATTATAAAACAAGAAATTGTGAAGCTCGCATTTGAAAGAGATAGGCAAGAAAGAAATGCAATAAAATAAGCGATTCACCATAACGCAAAAATTAAGTAGTGAATATTCAAAAAAAAGAGTTTAAAGCATTAAAATTGTTCAGAATAAAAAGGCGACGTAGCGCCGAACCAAATAAAATAAATTGTTCTTAAAAACAGAAATTTAAACCTAAGCTCTCAAGCCTAGGCATCATCTTCATCCTGAGAAGAAGGATATGTGGCAGGCATGGGCGGAGGCGGAGACATTCCCCAATACAACAAGGTCTCATATTCAAGAAGGCTGGCAAACTCGTCGGCTATGGCAGACGCGTCCTCAACAGGCAACGGCACAGGCTTGTGATTAGGACCCAGCGACAGATCCAACCACTGTGGGTTAAATCTACCACGCAGGTAGCCAGTGCTGTGAATTTGTTGCATTGTGAGTACTTGAGCTTTCTTCGCATCACGCACTCCTCGTCGGACATTGATTTCTTGGAAAGTATTGCTCCGTAGGAACTCCTCCGCAATCTCCACTCGTTGTTGCACGGTAGGAAGCTATTCAAATACAAAAAGGTAGTTAACAAGGATGAATAGCAAGATTATGTCTAGGAAAGACACAAGCAACAAGGCTAAGTACCTGGCTAAAGCCACAGGCGTATCCAAACTCCTCGGCCTCCACAGTTTTCTCTTTTTTCAGCCGCGAGCTCCTTCTCGAGCTCTTGCGACTCACTTTTCCAATGCATTCTTGCTACTCCGCATATTGTTGACTTGGGCCTCGAGCCGTTCAACGGTTTCCTGCGCGATCCCTATCCCTGCTAGCCCGGATAGCACAATCCCTCGCATGCTACAAGGCTTTCTATTTCTCTGCCACAACGGCCCTCAACGCGTCGGGATCACTATCCTGAAACTCCATCTGCAGGCGTTCTAGCCCATTCATTCTCTACTCATGGGCCTGCATCAACCCTCTGATCATCGTGTCCACGACCCCACGAGTCTGAAAAAGAAACAACAAAAGACTTGTAAACTAAGTATAAATAAAAAGGAATATTATATTATATTGTCGTATTACCGAGCTGACCAAATGGAGTGCAAGCAACTCCACCTTCTTTCTTTCCTCGACCGAGGTCGGGAAAGCTACTGCAAGATTGGGAAGGACCACCTTCAATACATTGGTGGCCTCCTCTTTAGAATATTGATATTCCCCGACGCGGGCACGCGGACCTTGGCTAGTTTCAACCCTAGCGTTCACCCCCAGTAGGGGGGACTGAGCCACAAGCAGGAATGGGAACAATTGAGCTCGGAACATGAGGAATAACACCCCCAATTTGAGAACGAGTTTGGGGAGCCCTCATTCTCTTCGTCGGTGCGGCGGTTTCTGTACTCTCTACTGCCTCAGTTTCTTGAGCAGTCGGTCCGGTCCCTCAAACCCCTCAGCATAACTAAAGTCAGCAGGAGGAGGTGAGTTGTCGCGACCTCCACCAAGCACATCCTCGAAAGGATCATGTGTGGCGTCGGCGCGGGTGGACACCACAGCGTCGCCTGTTTTCTTCCTTCCCTTGGCCTTCCTTTTCCTAGGAGGAGGAACGGTGACAAGAACCAATGAGCGGGAACCCTCAACATCAGCAACCAAGACTTGACTCATGCGAGCGTGGCGGTTCATGATAAATTCTCTTGAAAGAGAGAACACTGAACATTATTAACATATCAAAATCAGCACAAAATGCATGATAAATGGCAAATAAGAGATATATACCAAAAGTATATATCCCCGTATACGGAACCGGGGATAACCTCGCGATAAAACATGCTTTTTAATAAGCTCTCTTATATTAAATTGGTAATTATGACCAGGTTCGTCCTAAAATGCTCACCCCGCCTAGGTAAACCCACCCCGCGAGGAATGGCAATTTTCGGAACATCCACCCACTTCCGTGGATATACAGAAAACTCCTCATCAATCTTTCCCATAGCCAGAAAACTCGCCTCTCAAAAACTTATGGTGCTTCACCGCCTTTAGGTGATTGAATCCTATCCCATTTTTGCAAACCTCAAACAAGGCCCAAAACTCATTAGGCCCATATGGCACACCTAAGCATTTCATGGCAATGATAAAGCCAACTATATGCCTAATCGAATTCGGCGTCAATTGGCTCGGCACCAATCCAATAGACGTTAAAATTCGCCTAACCTCGACTGGTATAGGAAACCGTAACCGATTTTCCAATTTCCTAACAAAGACCGTAACGTAACCGGGTGGCGTGGTATGCACACGCTGGTCTACGCGAGGAATAACTATTTTGTAGTTAATCCCTATGTCGTACATTTAGCAAAGAAAGGGTTGGCTCTGCTGTAAACGCGACACATAAGCGGTATACGCCAGTCCCGCAACTTCTTCTTCATCGTCGAAGTCCGTGTTAATAACCGCATTCTCCTCATTTCCCTAGCTATCGGCATGAATATCCTCGATAGGCAGAGCGGGCGCATCATATACTTCAGCCTGCGGCGTTGGCTGATCTTCATCCTCCTCCTCATCCCTCTCGAAGTCGAGCTCCTCTATATCAATAGCCTCATAGGCATCTCCTTCGACCAAATTCGCACCAGCGGGATCACCTCCAGGACCTATTACTGAATTAACATAATCAAAGCTCGAGCTACTACTCGACTCACTTCCAGATGAAGACTCGGAAATAGCCATCTCGATCAACACAAACTGAAATAAAAAAAAGCTGACTACGAATGTACGTCACTCTCGATACTTACGACAACTACGCGATACATTAGAAGCAAAAATAAGCTAGAACGCAATTAAAGGGGAAATAAAAGAACACAACCCACTACCTTGATTAAAATATCAAATCACCAAACCAGTTGCGAAATAACACTGCATGAAATGAAAACATAAACCGAGTCAGATGCGAGAAAACTATTTTTTCAAGAAAATTTTGGAAAAAAAATTCTAAGGCATAAGATCCAACGGCATAACGTTCGATACAGTGATCATCAAATAGCTTGTATTCGATACAAAGTAAATCGAACCGTGCCCTTTCGATGTTACTTACATTTCAGCAAGAGTTCTCCAAAGACACTAATGAGATCCTCCACCCTTCCTCGCCCCTTATATAGAGGGTGGGCGGCCCATAAGGCCATCGCAAAGAACATTGAATAGAGAATATTTGATACTAATGGAAGATTGAATGTCGTCCATTCGATTGATGGCAGAAAAAATGCGAAATACCGACCGAACAGTTTGCCATTCGATTTAGTACCAAAATCGAATCCAAATCCATTCGATCTATGGTTATCATCCAAACTTTAGCTTTTAAGAAATTTTCAAAATCGAATCGATAAGATTCGACGCCATTATTTGATTGAATTCTGTATGTGATAGAGAAACACTACCGAATTTTTCCCGCTTCGAGGATAAAATTATTTTCAAATACATTCAACGCGAAGGTTTTAGAATCTGGTCTATAAATGATCCGGCCTCTTAGCACACGACAAAAATTTGGGACCCATGCTTTCAAAATCGTGGATCCCAATTGGGGGAAGTATTTTCAGCGATCACGTATAAATCAAATACCTAGAATTTGAGGAGCACGAACTTTGGAGTTTGTAACCCGCTCTTTGCTCAATAACAACTCCCAAACTGGGGGGACTATATGATGGGGGTATTTTAGGAAGGCCCAATGATGCATTTGGGCCGGCACAAAGGAGAAATGCCCAGAATATTGAATATCAAACAGAAGGAGTTCGGCTTTAAAGGGAAGATCGAATGGGCATGATTCGATCTTCATTCCTCAACTAGAACTAGCGCCCGCGGGAGGAAGTCTATATATATAACTCACTTTATGGGAAACAGAAACCTAATCTTAACTAATGGTAAAACTAATTATTAGTGACACACAATCATTAATTTACGTACCCAAAGAACATAGAAGAATATAATCGCATGACATTGTTGTTTGCGGAAGTGTACACATAGAGAAGACAGTATGTATTAAACAGTTTCATCATTCCTCTAATTGCATTTTATTTCTTTTGTCTGTCCTGCATTTTGTACAAGAAAACCGGAAAAAGCAATAATTAAGTTGAATGCATTAAACATGAATTAAAACAACCAGTTACAAATATTTGAAGTGAAAAAGTGAGGATATCTAATAATATTAGATATATTAAAAGAGATCTTAAAGGAATAAATCGATTTTATTTAATACATTTGGGGCCAAAAAGATTTTTAAAAGGTTTAAGGACTAAAACATAATTATCAAGTTCATAGAATTTTTTAAAAAAAGTTAAAATACTTGGGGGGTACAGCAGAACCTTTAGGATTAACGTCAAACACATATAAAGAATATGCAGATCGATCGAGTGGGTCTTATTATTACAGGCACTTCCTAATTATTATTACGGATCTTTAAATATATTTGTTTTTTGACATTTATGAGATCTCAACTCATTAACATTTTTATATGTTTGCATTTTCTTACTATGTTTAAAGTTAAATATATTTTATTATTTTTTTTTGAACAAAGAAGTTATATATATTAACTAGTGATCTAAGAGACAACATTCGCAGTTTAATTTGCCCATCTTGTTATTCAAGAATTTATACCTTTGTGTACAAAATAATTGTATTTGTAACATATAAGCTCAGAGTGCAGGTATTTTGGCAATGATAAATTAACATTGAGAAGTCAATGTTAGAGTAACATTGCTGAAGCCGAATTCGTTTTACAATCTTGTTGTTATTGATTATTATTGTTTTGCCTTATTCATTTAACTAACTGAGTTCCACAGTTGTAATTGTCTTTGATTATTATTCAGGAAACAAACTTGTCATAGGTTGGACGCTCAAAGTTTCCAAGAATGAAAGTTTCCTTAATTAAGCAAACCGCTCTACAAGGAAATAGGAGTTTAAGTGCAACTAGGAAAGCTTTCCAAGATGAGTCCTAATTTGAAGAAGAAGTCTTTCCTTAGTTAGATCTCTAACGAAAGAACTATTATTCTAGAAGGATTGCGAGAACAAGGAAGAGGAGTTCGAGAAGGAAACGAAGGAGAATTACCAACCGTGTACAACACACCTTGGAGTCCAATTCAAGAGCCTATATATAGGTGTGGAGTACATCAAGACAACTAACAAGACACGAGCTAATCAATCCGAGAGATTTACTTACAAGTTATTGAGAGTTGTCTTGCTTTAGCAAAGTTTGTGAGTTGTTAGAATAGATCTATGAGGAGCTTTTAGAGATAGTCGAAGCAATTCTTGTGTGCTTTGCTTAGTTCAATCAATTTAAGAGTGAGGAGCTTGAGAATTGAGAGAACAATCTTTGTTAAAACCTTTACGGATTATTTTGCCTACGGCTCGAAAGTTAATATAATCTTATATTCACTTCTTAAATTCGTATTTGTTTATTCCGCTGCACTATTGCTGTGGTCTGTTGTTAAAGTAACATCGTCAAATTAACATTATACAAAACTGGTGTTAAAACTTCAGTGTTAAGTTAACAACAACAACGTATCGACCCGATCCACAATTTCAATTGGTATCAGAGCCAAGCACCAACTTCACCGGTGTTTGGCGTTGATACGACAAGATGGACAACTCCAACCCCAATACCAGCAGGTTGCCAGTATTGGAGGGTCCCAACAACTATGCCTACTGGAAGATCAGACTCAGAGTCCGCATCAAATCCATCGACCTGAGAGCTTGGGACGCAGTACTAGAAGGCTACACCATCCCCTACTTGCCAAGAGATGGAGATGCTGACCTGGTACCTAAGCCAAGAGGACAATGGACAGCCAATGAGATTGCTCTCTACAACTTCAATGAAAATGCTCTCAATGTTGTTTTTAGCTGGGTAGGTAATCATATGTTCAAACTTATTCAAACTTGTACAACTGCTAAAATAGCATGGGATGTTCTTGAATTACATTGTGAGGGTGATGTGGCTGTGAGGGACTCTAATAGAAAACTTTTGAGGGACTTTGAGAAGATAGAGATGAGTGAGGATGAAAGCATTGATAGTTATTTTGAGAAACTTCTTGATATTGCTAATCAGTGTCAAAACTTAGGTTTTACCATCCCAAATCAAACAATGGTGTATAAAGCTTTTAGGACATTATCTTCTAAGTTCACTGTCAAAAGAATTGCTATGAATGAGTCTAGAGATTTAGCCAACATGGACTTCCAAACATCAATGAACACTTTGAAAGACTTTGAACTAGAATTCCTAGGAAAGTCCAGTAAACAACTTGCTTTAGCTTTACTAGGTACTAGCTCAGATTTTACAGGAAGTGATGAGGATGAATATGAGTTGATCTCTTCTACTTATGGAAACATTACCAAGAAGTTTAGTAAATTAGGCTACAAAGATAAAAATAAAGAAAAACAATCAGGTAATGCTGCCCTTAGTTATAAGAAATTACCCCCAAAATTTGTAAAGTACATGGCATCGAAGAGCACGCCTCAAGATGCTGAGAAATTGAAAGATGTCCAGTGCTATGAATGTAAGGGGTATGGTCACTTTAAACATGAATGTGCTAACACCCTCAGAACAAGAGGGAAGTCTCATTGGGTGTGTGTAGATGACTTCAATGAAGCTAACTTCGAATCTGGAACAAGTGATGATGAACAATCAGAGGAAATCAACACTGTTGCGCTCTGCACTAGAATCACCTGGTCAGGAGAAGACTCCAGAAACTGCCAAGAATCTCAATGTTACTCTAACATTAGAGAACCAATAGCAAAGCAGGAGATATTCTTTGGAGACTGGAACAGCAATGATACTCAGGTTAACTATGACACACTCTCTGACTGTGATGATACTAACTTTGATTGTTTTCATGGCTCAGTTGATCTAGAAGAGGAGTACTTCAATGAAGAAGAAATGTCCCAGGAGGAAATCCTTGATGATCTACTTACAACCTTTCTCAAACTTGAGAGAGAGAATGTCAAACTCATGGAGAGTAACAAAGCACAGAAACATGACATTGAATGTTTGAAGAACATGTTGAAACTCTATGAGAGAGATCTTAACAAAGCTGAAGCTGAGCTGAAAGAGGTAAAGGAGAAACTCAAAAAGGATTCACAGATCATAGCCAAATGGAATGGAGGTACTTCTAAACTTGATGAGGTACTAAACATGAGTAATACAGGTACACATGGTCTGGGATTTGTTGAGAAACCTTCCTCTTCTAATGGTAATTCTGCCTATATAACTACAAGCTTTGTTAAAGAATCTGGTAATATGAGTTCTGGTACCATCAACACTATAAAGAGCAAACCCGCTTTTATCTGTCAGTACTGTTTTCAACCTGGCCACATTAAACTATTCTGTAGAAAATTCATAAAAGAATGTGGTAAGAAAATAGCCTATCTTCCCAATGTTAAAACGTTAACAGATTCTGATGTTAGACTAACATTAGGTGTAGGACAGAAAAGTAGAACTTGGATAGAAAAAGCTAAAACCCCTAATATTAAAGTTGTATGCAATGTTGTTTTCTCTGCTGTGTACTCTAACCTTTCAGGTAAGTGGTACTTCGACAGTGGATGCTCGAGACACATGACAGGCAGCAAGGAGAATCTTAAGCAAATGATACCTTTAAGTGCTGGAACAGTGACCTATGGTGGTGGCACAAAAGGAAGGATCATTGGCAAGGGGATACTGGATGTTGATGGATTCCCACCCCTAAAGGATGTGTTGTTGGTAGATGGGTTAAAGGCAAATCTAATCAGTATCAGTCAGCTGTGTGATGATGACTTACTGGTTACATTTGACAAAGTATCTTGTGATGTTTATGATAGTGATAATGTTCTTGTTATGACAGGTACAAGATCCAAAGATAACTGCTACCTAACCCAAGAGGAAGCATAGTGTTTCCATGCTAAAATAGATGAAGCTTCTATCTGGCATAGGAAGCTTGGACATGTTCACTACAGAAACCTTGAGAAATTACAGAAGGTTGATGATGTAAGAGGCTTACCTAAGCTATCTTGTCCAGGTAAGCTTGTGTGTGGTGATTGCCTCAAGGGTAAACAAACCAGAACAGTTCATGCCCCCCTACAGGTACAGAATGCTAACCCTAGATCTAGTAGGTGCTTTGAACTGTTGCATATGGACTTGATGGGTCCTATTGAGGTAAGTAGTCTAAGTGGTAATAAATATGCCTTTGTGATTGTAGATGATTTCTCTAGATACACTTGGGTAAAGTTTCTTAAAGAAAAGTCTGAAACTTTTGATCAGTTCAAAATTCTTTGTGTTAGTATTAAAAACTTGTATGACTCCACTGTGACTAAGATTAGGTCTGATCATGGTAAAGAATTTGAAAATGCTAGTTTTGATAACTATTGCAGTGCTAAAGATATTTTCCATGAATATTCAGCTCCTAAGACTCCTCAGCAGAATGGGGTTGCTGAGAGAAAGAACATGACTCTTCAAGAGATGGCCAGAGTTATGCTTAATGCTAAAGATGTATCCAAAAGACTCTGGGCTGAAGCTTTAAATACTGCTTGTCACATTAGTAACATGGTGTATCTTTGACCTGGAACTAACATGACTCCTTATGAACTCTTGAAGGGTGTAAAACCAAATATTGCATATTTTCATGAATTTGGGTGTGTCTGTTATCTACTGAATGACAGGGATTATCTGAGTAAATTTGATCCTAAAAGTGAAAAATACATCTTTGTAGGATACTCAGCCAATAGTACTTCTTTTAGAGTCTACAATCTTATATTGAAGACAATTCAGGAATCAGTGAATGTTGTGTTTGATGATGTCTCACTTGATACATGTACTGGTGATATCTCTGTTTCCAATGTTGAACCAACAGTGGAGACCGAGAATGGTACTCGTGACAATGTTGCTCCAACATTGGAACTGGAAGCTGGAAGCTCTGAACAGGAGAACGATGTTAGACTAACACCAGCAAGATCTGATGTTATATTAACAGCAAAAGACTCTGACACGGAACATGAAGTTGTTTCTGGACCTAGAAGAGATCCCCCAGCTAGGATTCAGAAAGATTATCCAGCCTCCCAGGTAATACGTGAACTCACTGAACGGGTAAGGACACGCAACAAAGAAAGACTTGATTATAGAGATATGGTTAAATCGTGTGTCTGTATGAACTTCACTTGTACTGTTGATAATGCCTCTTGTTTTGTCTCCTCTATTGAACCAAAGAATGTGAATGAAGCCCTCCTTGATAACTTTTGGATTAATGCCATGCAGGATGAACTATTACAGTTTACTAAAAACAATGTCTGGAAACTGGTGCCTAGACCATCCAATGTAATGTAATAGGGACTAAGTGGATATTTAAAAACAAGAGTAATGAGGAAGGGGTCATAGTTAGAAACGAAGCTACACTAGTTGCTCAGGGGTACACACAGGTGGAAGGTGTAGATTTTGATGAGACCTTTGCTCCAGTTGCTAGGATTGAATCATTTAGATTACTTCTAGCCATTGCATGATGTCTTAGGATAAAACTATATCAAATGGATGTTAAAGGAGCATTTCTGAATGGGTTGATTGCTAAGGAAGTATATGTTGAACAGCCTAAAGGATTCACAGATCCCAAGTACCCTAACCATGTGTACAAGCTTGACAAGGCCCTGTATGGTCTTAAACAAGCACCTAGAGCATAGTATGAAAGGCTTACAAGATTCTTATTAAGTCTTGGCTTTGTTAGAGGTGAAGGAGATAGAGCATTGTTTTTCTTGAAGAAAGATTCTCATGTCTGTATTGCTCAAATCTATGTAGATGATATTGTGTTTGGCTCAACTAACAATTCTATTTTAGAAAAATTTGTTGAATCAATGACAGGGCAGTTTGAGATGAGTATGATGGGAGAATTGAATTTCTTCCTTGGTCTCCAAGTAAAACAAATAGGTAATGGGATATTCTTGAGTCAGGAGAAATATGCAAAGGATTTGGTGAAGAGGTTTGAATTGGCAGATTCAAAGCCTTGCAAGACTCCCATATCTTTATCTGTGAAGATATCCATGGATGTTACTGGTGCAGATGTTGATCCAACATTGTACCGTTCAATGATATGAAGCTTACTCTACTTGTCTGCTTCAAGACCTGATATAATGTTCTCTGTTTGTGTGTGTGCTAGGTACCAGGCATGTCCAAAGCAGTCACATTCGATTGATGTGAAGAGAATTCTTAGATATATATCTGGCAGTTTGGCCCTTGGAATCTGGTATTCTTATGATACTAACACAAATCTTGTAGGTTTCAGTGGCTCAGACTGGGCAGGAGACACTGATGACAGAACGTCTACATGTGGAGGATGTTTTTATCTGGGGAACAACTTGGTCTCATGGTACAGTAGAAAGCAAAATTGTGTGTCACTCTCCACTGCTGAATCTGAATTCATAGCAGCAGGCAGCTGTGTCACTCAGTTAGTATGGCTTAAACACATGCTACTTGATTATGGGTCAGACAATGATGCCTTACTTATGTTCTGTGATAATCTTAGTGCTATAAGCATCTCTAAGAACCCTGTGCAACACTCTAGAACTAAACATATTGACATAAGGCATCACTTTCTGAGAGGCATGGTAGAAGATAAGCTCATTGACATTGAACACATTGAAACTAACAATCAGCTTGCTGATATGTTCACTAAACCCTTAGATTCTGAGAGGTTCTTCAGTTTGAGGAATTCTCTTGGCATGTGCACTGTCTAGGGATGTTAGTACACCAGTGTTGACATAACACCACTGTCTAGCACTAGTTATTGGTCGTGGTGTATCTGTAATTCTTTTTTGTTTCCTTTCTGCATTCTTCTTTCTTGCATACTACATCTTTGTTAGAGATTCAGTTGGGTTGTGTGGTTAATCTGTATAGATAGCTGAGTTGACTAGTGGACAGGTACATATCAAGAGTTTTGTAAAGTAAGAACTATGTTGTTAGTCTGTGAATGTTAACCTAACATCTGGGAGAAGCTGGGGTACACAGAGCTCACTACTCTGATGTTATTCAGTTGTGACTTACCCATGTTAGGTTAGACAAAGCATGAAGAGAAGCCGGGGTACATGATGTTGAGAGCTTTATTGTCATTCAGTTGTGCTTATTTTTGTGTTTTGTCTGTGGTCAAGGTTATACATGCTGGTGAGCCTTACTACTGGGGTGCTTGAAAATTTCGACTACTTGCATTCAGGATAGTATTTACTTGGTATTTCTCTTGTAAACAGGTTGGAAAACAAGTATGCATGAGGAGTTGGGGTGGAGAAGTATATCATAAATGTATTGTCTTCATTCAGTTCCTTTGCACTTGCCTAATCTGTAGCTGATGGTTAAGTTGTTGGGGTGTGTGGGGTCTTGTGCTGCCCACATTCAGTGATGAAACTATCCTTTTACATTCACTAGTTTTTGTTCAAAAGAGTACATGATAATAAATAAAGATAAATTGATTTGTCCTGATCTGAGTCAGTAAAGCTGTTTGTACTTGGTTCCATCACCCGATGTTGATCTAACATTGTTGCATTCATTCTTGTTCTGCATTATTTCTTGTGTCGGTTTGGCCTTAGGGGGAGTAGTAATCCTAGGAATCATGTGTTGAGGCATACTTCGTGGGTGACTCAATGCAGGTAAAACACTATGTTTTGTGATCATCTCATACTGTGGGAACATCTTTTCCCTGGATATGTACATCCACTCTGTGTTTTTCTGTCTGATGTGTTACTTACTCATACTGATGATCTTAATCTATGTCTTTGTACCTATGTGCTTGGGTGAGGTTCCAGATCAGTTTACAAGAATATCTCACCATCTCACATGATGTTGCTTTGGATGAAGCCCTGCACCTACAACTTCCCTTCCTGATGTTAACTTGTCAATGTTAGTTCAACATTGTAACATTGTAACTTATAAGTTTTCAGGTGTGGAGACTGCTCTGGTTACGTGTTAATCCAACACTGACACGTGGTAAGGTGAACATGGGTATGATCGTGTGACAGTGGTCCGATTATGTTGGTAACATGTTACAACACCACTATCTCTATTCTTCAGCTGATTAATTGTATAATTTGCCCTAATCCCTTCTTGTTGTTTACGCGCTCAAAATTTTTGCAAAATCAACACTCTCTGCAAATCAAGTTTCTATTTTTCTTCCCTAAATCACTCTAACAATGGCACGCAAGTCTTCCATTGACACTCTTGCAGCTGCTGCTGAGCAGATGGAGCAACCACGTCGCCGTAGCACTAGACGTGCAACCGTTGAAGCCATCGTCGCCGCCGCACCAAAGAGGAAATCCACCTATCAACGGCGTAAGGGCAAGAAAGCCGCTAAGGGTGATGTTGATTCAACATCAAAAACTGCTGAGCAAACCTCCACTCCCACCAACCCTGAAAACAAGGTAATGATGGCTAACCCTACTCTGGATATACCTGCTACTACTGTTGTTGGTATTAAGGGGGAGAAAGAGGCCCATGTTGGTGATGTGGGTGAGTCTGAGGTTGTGCATTAGGTCCCTGAGGGTAATGTTAGGGATGAATATGTGGTTGTTACTGAGGAAGGTGAAAACCTTGAGGTGAATGTTGAGCCGTCGGAGGCTAATGATGCTGCTGCTGATGAGATGAATACTCTTCCTGAGGAAGATGATCAGGTTGAGGAGACTGTGGTTAAGGAGGTTACTACTGAAGGTAACCAAGATGATGATGATGAGGGTGACAATCAACCTGAAGAGGTTGAGAGAGAAGAAGAAGAGAGCCTAACTCTCTCTACCTTAGCTACTGCTGCTAAGAAAAGAAAGGGAAAGCAGGTGATGGTTGAAACTTTTGAGTCTCAGTCAGAAGAAGAAAAAGAGGAGGAATAGGATAAGGAGGAAGAAGAAGATGAGGAAGTTGAGGAAGAAGACCAACTGGTAGGTGATAACCCTGCTGATGTTACTCCAACATCAGGCAGTGATGAGTACTTTGATGTGCTTGATGAGGAGTACCCCAAAAAGCCTTATTCTGGCTTTTATGTGTCTGTTGAGGCAGAAGAACAGTGGGAGGCTTATCAAGCCAGGGTTATTCACATGGAGAGGAACATTGATGAGGAGATGTTCAAAGAAAATAGGTTGTTTGAGTTGCGTGAAGCTAGAGGAGTGTTGGGCTCTATGATGAACCAGTCATCATATGTCCCTGATGTGGTCAGAGAGTTCTACATGAACCTCTCTCAGTGGGTGTCCCACCAGGATTCTCCCAAGTATGGTAAAACCTGGGTAAGGATGAGTGTCTATGACATCAGTCTTGCTATGATCAATGAAGCTTGGGGTCTTCCTGATCCTGAGGAGACTGGGGATCCTAGCATGGATGAGGTGATTACTGACCTCACTGGTGGACTCACAAGGAAATTGAATGATAGTTTTCCAACTACAAGGCTGACATCCTTAAGTGTTGTACTCCACAAGCTATCTACTTATAACTGGCTGCCTTTTTCCAACACCACTGTTATGACCAAAGAATCTGCAAAGCTGGTGTACAAACTAAAGAATGGGCTGAGTGTGAATATAGGGGAGAAAGTTCTGAGGCACATGAGGGAGGTCACAACAAAGGGTCACAATAATAAGAATACTATCAAGTTTGCTGCTGCTTCTGTTCCAGTGGCAAGTAGTGACAGCTGCTCTGTGATAGCTGATTCATTTGTGGAGGAGACTCTGGTATGGCTTGACAGAGAGTATAAAGATACCCAAAGAGAGATAGCAGACAATCAAGTCAGGTTGTAGGAGATTGACAGCCTCAGGAAGCATTTGAAGGATCTGCTTTCCTCACAAAAAGGGGGAGAATAGATCAAATTTTAAAAATTCCTGAGAGTTCTGTTAATTTTCTGTTTTCTCTGGCAGTATGAACAATTCTATTTTCTTAGTTTTTTTGTTTCATCAAGGAGTGTGTTCCTTGCTACTACTATGGTCTGTAATTAATTACTTTCTGCTGGTGCTTAGTGTTGCTACTTATGCTATTTGAACTATGGTTACAAATTACTAACTCTGTTTTGCAGGTGTTAACTGATCTCTGATGTTAAGTTAACAGTGAGATGTTCAATGTTAGAACATCTGTCTGGTTTCGATGTTAAGCTAACATTGACAAAGATGGATGTAATCACAACATTGAAAGTATCAATGTTAGAGTAACATTGAGTTAGTCCCGCCTGATGTTTAGGGGGAGTGTACTTAGTTTTCCATTTAGATAGTAAAGTTTGTCTGAATAATTTGATCTGGTTAGAACAGGTTCTTAGGTTTTGTGATTAAGGCAAAAAGGGGGAGATTGAAAGTGCAGGTATTCTGGCAATGTTAGATTAACATTGAGAAGTCAATGTTAGAGTAACATAGAAGCCGAATCCGTTTTACAATCTTGTTGTTATTGATTATTATTGTTTTGCCTTATTCATTTAACTAACTGAGTTCCACAGTTGTAATTGTCTTTGATTATTATTCAGGAAACAAACTTGTCATAGGTTGGACGCTCAAAGTTTCCAAGAAGGAAAGTTTCCTTAATTAAGCAAACCGCTCTACAAGGAAAGAGGAGTTCAAGTGCAACCAGGAAAGCTTTCCAAGATGATACCTGATTTGAAGAAGAAGTCTTTCCTTAATTAGATCTCTAACGAAGGAACTATTATTCAAGAAGGACCGCGAGAACAAGGAAGAAGAGTTCGAAAAGGAAACGAAGGAGAATTACCAACCGTGTACAACACACCTTGGAGTCCAATTCAAGAACCTATATATAGGTGTGAAGTACATCAAGACAAAAAATAAGACACGAGCTAATCAATCCGAGAGATTTACTTACAAGTTGTTGAGAGTTGTCTTGCTTTAGCAAAGTTTGTGAGTTGTTAGAATAGATCTAAGAGTGAGGAGCTTTTAGAGATAGTCGAAGCAATTCTTGTGTGCTTTGCTTAGTTCAATCAATTTAAGAGTGAGGAGCTTGAGAATTGAGAGAACGACCTTTGTTAAAACCTTTACGGGTTATTTTGCCTACGGCTCGGAAGTTAATATAATGTTATATTCACTTCTTAAATTCGTGTTTGTTTATTCCGTTGCACTATTGCTCTGGTCTGTTGTTAAAGTAACATCGTCAAATTAACATTATACAAAACTGCTGTTAAAACTTCAGTGTTAAGTTAACAACAACAACGTATCGACTCGATCCACAATTTCATAAGCTAAGTTCCGATTGTTTCAATGTTTATACATCAACATCTCATGAAGCTAGCTATAGTAGGTATTCTTGCTTCTTCTTTTTCCCGTATTCGATCTGACGAAGCTAAAACATTGTTTTTGATTTTAGTATAAAAAAGCAGAATTTCGACTAATAGCCATGTTCGTATGCCCCAAAACGTATACTAATTTTGGATTTTCATGGAACACATCGGACCAAAACGTATACTAATTTTGTTTAATGAACTGAATTAATAGCTCGTAACTGTAATTTGATTGAATCCAAGTACAAGTTAGAAATCTTGATTAAAGTGCCAATCAAAAGGGGGATTTGCAAAACAAATGAAATGAGTCTTCATCGGTTCTATTGCAAAACACACACGTCATAGTGCCGAGGCAAATTGAACGTCTACGAGCCAAATTAACGTTAGATAGACATGTAACCCCTCTATTAACGATAAAAGTTAAAACAATAGTACTATGTAATTTTGAAAAGTAGATAGTTGGGGGAAATCATTTTTTATCCCTCCCCACGATTTCCTTCAATTATCTGATCCTCTCTCAAGAGTCAAGACTAATAATGTCTTCTCTTACTAGTTACTATATATATGATATTATTTACAAAGTACAAAGTCACACACAATTCTTTTTTCTCAATACGTCGTTGTAGTAACTAGTTACAGCCCCAATCATGTTTCTTGTATTCTGAATAGTAATCTCTCATTGTGCATTAATCCTTTAATTTCCAACATATTTCTTTTTATGAGTTAAAGGGTTCAATACTACTTCAGTGCTCTAATAAATTTTGGTTTCCGGAGCCATTGGATTTTAGCCATGTGTACACTCATATCATGTCACATGATTATGCTATTTTATCTAATTACAATGCAAGTGCATATATATATGACGTAGGAAAAAAAATATATGCGTATAGTACATGCTATTTATTATATTCAATTTGCTTAACACCTGCGATTTTTTTAGGACCAAGCTATTTTTCCAAAAACAAAAAAATAGAATAATCAAAAAACAATTCTACGCTTTTGTTTCAAAATATATAACAGCAGGTTAGTCTTCCAGTTACATATACTTAAGCTTACGACCCCTCTATATAATACAAATAATTACATTTAGTCCTTTTAACTTAAAAGAGGATATCATGCATGCTAATTAAATACATACATACATACATACACAAAAGTCCTTTTGATCGAAACCCATTTTTCTTTCACAAATTGAATCTTGTATATATCGTTTTATTTGTGAACTACTTTAATTTATTGTAGTACATAATAATGAACAAGACATACGTCTTTCTACTTGTTTTCTAGGACGTAACTCCTAAATAATAAACATTTATTCTTTTCTAATATATTATTTCCTAAAAAAATATTTTTACTACACAAAATATAGATACAAGTTTGTGATGAGATATTAAGATTTGCTCTGCTTTAATTATCACCGTTAGGTATCTTAGTTAACTTAAATATTTATCCCGTCCGCAACGTTTTCCTATATAGATATTCTTCCCATCTTACCCTCACCTTTCTCTCTTATTATATTTTAACAATTTTAATACAAAAGTATAACTCAAACAAATCTTTTATTTCGTATATATCTTGAATATGTCCCATAGTCCTTCTAACAACTTAATTCACTCTATATATCTGTCACTTT
Organism: Linaria vulgaris; assembly: GCA_948329865.1. Taxonomy (NCBI): domain Eukaryota; kingdom Viridiplantae; phylum Streptophyta; class Magnoliopsida; order Lamiales; family Plantaginaceae; genus Linaria; species Linaria vulgaris. The sequence goes on along the minus strand of OX415249.1, from coordinate 145,027,993 downwards.
TAAATACACTACTGGCATTGAATTCCAGAATCCTAATCCCTCCAAAAGAATGCATGGCGGCCGAAGAGAGGAAATTAACATAGCAGCTTAGATTCGGAAATGCACCCCTCAATTGTTGCCGAAAATCCGTTTAAAAATTTAGCAGCTGATGCCTGATGGTGTATATGAATCAAAAAAGCAAAGTGTCTTTTTCAACTATGTCATAATCATATATATATATACATATATATATAACTCACTTTATGGGAAATAAAAACCTAATCTTAACTAATGGTAAAACTAATTATTAGTGCCACGCAATCATTAATTTACGTAGCCAAAGAGCAGAGTAACTAGTTACTAGTTATTACAGCCCCAATCATTAATATATCGTAGTAGTAACTAGTTATTACAGCCCCCATCATATATGTTTCTCGTATTCTCAATAGAAATCTCATATTTTCTCCATACGCATATGTTTCAAAAGGACTTTTGTGTATGTATGTATTTAATATAATTAGCATGCATGACCCTCTTTTAAGTTAAAAAGACTAAATGTATTTATTTGTAGGGATAAAAGCATCAAGCCCCCTGAACTATGCACGTTTCCCCTGAACTATGCACGTTTTTGCGATTTGTCCCTTTAACAAATTTAATAAGCACTTTGCCCCCTAAACTATGCACATTTGTGCGATTTGCCCCCTCAATGCATTTTCGGCCGAAATATTCCCCGTTCGAGGTGTTTTTTCGCCTGCTTTTTATCAGCAACTACAAAAATACATCTAGTACAACACGTATGAGTCGGGTAGGGAGAATATTTGGGCCAAAAATTGTCGAAATACACTGAAGGGGCAAATCACGTTCCCGACCATTTTGGTCAGAATACTCCCCGTTCGAGGTGATTTTTTCCCTACTTTTGTCATCAATAACTAAAATACATCTAGTACAACGAATATGCGTTGGGTAAAGGGAAATATTATGGCCCAAAAATGGCTGGAAATACATTGAGGGGGCAAATCGCACAAAAAATGCATAGTTTAGGGGGAAGTGCTTATTAAATTTGTTTAAGGGAAAATCACAAAAACGCGTATAGGTAAGAGGGTTTGATGCTTTTATCCCTTATTTGTATTATATAGAGGGGTATGTAAGCTTAAGTATATAACTCGAAGACTAACCTGCTGTTTTATATATATATATATATTGAAACAAAAGCGTAGAATTGTTTTTTGATTATTATATATTTATTTTTTTCGGAAAAGTAGCTCTGTTCTAAAAAAATCGCAGGTGTTAAGCAAATAGAATAGAATAAATAGCATGTACGCATATTTTTTTTTTCTACGTCATATATGCACTTGCATTGTAATTAGATAAAATAGCATGTGACATGATATGAAAGTACACATGGCTACAAAATCCAATGGCCACGGAAACAAAGATTTATCAGCGAAAGAGGTCAATCCTCAAGAGACTTGAAGGAACCCAACGAGCTCTTTCAAATCACGCAAACACCTTTCTTATAAATTTGGAGGAGTATTTACTTGAGGAATACAACACGGTTTTGAGGCAGGAAGAGTCCTATTGGCATCAAAAATCGCGGATTAAATGGCTCGAGGTTGGGGATCGCAACACATCCTTTTTCCATAGATCGACGATGATACGGCAGAAAAGGAATCGGGTTAACATGCTGAAAATTGAGGGGGAGTGGGTTAAGGACCAGGAGGTTTTGAGGACACATGCGAGGGACTATTTTAAGCAATTGTTCACGGGTACAAACGAGCAAACGTCGCCAATACAGTTGTCGAAATTCCAACAGCGATTAACGGTAATAGAAGCGGAGCAAGTTGGGGGTGAAGTGACTCTAACCGAATTGAAGAACACTGTATGGCTTACACACCCCAATAAAGCCCCCGGACCCGACGGAATTCAGGCGAAACTTTACCAAAAATTCTGGAGTTGGACGAATGAATCAATTATGCAATTCGTCCAAGACGCCATGAAAAATGGAGAGTTCGACCACGAGGTGTGCAGCGCATATTTGTGCCTTATTCCTAAGGTAAACAATCCGTCATTGATCTCTCAATTTCGACCTATCTCACTTTGCAACGTTACTTATAAAATTATTACAAAGTGCTTGACGTTGAGATTGAAGGATATCATGCCCAAGATTATTGCTCCGACACAGTCGAGTTTTATTAAAGGGTCGTAGCACACAGGATAATATATTCCTAATGCAAGAAATCCTACACTCCCTGCGCAACAAGAAAAAAAAAAACAAGAAGGGGTGTATGATCTTGAAGCTTGACCTCGAAAAGGCATACGACAAGATTAGTTGGTCGTATTTGGAGGAAACTTTGTTGGCATTCAACTTTCCCCTAAATATTATAAAATTGATCATGTTCTGCGTCCGTAATGCTTCGACGAAAATCTTATGGAATGGGGAGCCGCTCAAAAAATTCACTCATGAGTTGGATTGAGACAGGGTGATCCGCTATCACCATATTTGTTTGTCCTTTGTGTGGAGCGTATGGCATATATGATAGAAGAAGCGGTCGAAAGTGGAGAGTGGGAACCGTTGGTGCCATGTCGCGGGGGCTCGAAAATCTCCCATATTTTCTTTGCCGACGATTTAATCTTAATGGGGAAGGCGACTTTAAAGACTACGAAGAAGATGAAAGATATCCTGGATGTTTTCTGTAACTCTTCGGGTCTTAAACTAAATAAGGAAAAATCAAAAATCTACTTTTCTAATATGGGAGAAACACGACTTAAAAGAAGAATTTGTGCAAACTTGGGCTTCTCACGCACAATGCAACTCGGTAAATATCTTGGGGCGCAATTGATACATGGACGACGGAGTAGAGAGGACTACAATGATATGATGGATAAATTATTAGCAAGATACTCGGGTTGGAAGGGAAATACTTTGTCGCTGGCGGGACAAACCACATTGATCCAGTCGGTGTCTAGTGCAATCCCCATTCACGTCATGCAATCAAGCTGGTTGTCGGAGGAAGTATGTGACAAGCTAGACAGACTAAACCGGGATTTCCTTTGGACGAATAACCCCGACGCCAAAAAAATCCACCTTGTCGGATGGAATAGGGTGACACGGTGCAAAGCGGAGAATGGGCTGAATCTTCGAACGGCGTGAGGTAATAACGAAGCCCTCTTGTCCAAGATGTGCTGGAGAATATTGCGGCAAGACTCGAGTGTTTGGACAGATCTGATCAAGGCCAAATATTTAAAAAATTCGAGACTCGATCACTATACGATCAAACCGAGCGATAGCTCAACGTGGAAGGGTATCGTTAGGTGTATGGCACTGGTTTCTCCCTTCATTCGATGGAAAGTGGGCAACGGTCGGTCTATAAAATTCTGGACTGATAATTGGCTCGGAGAAATTAGATTATGCGAGGTTATCCCGGACATAGCTAGCGTCGACTTAGGGGTGGTTCTAGCGGATTTAATTGACGAAGGGGGGAATTGGATCCTGGACCGTATACTGACCTCAATTCCTGCCATGTGGCTAAAAGAAATCAGGGCCCGACGTTTTATCCTAAACGAAAACGAGGACAAGATGATTTGGAATGAAACGACGAGTGGAGAGTTCTCTTGTCAAAGCGCGTATAAAGCAATTCATCAGCGATATTCAGTTAATCCAAACATGAGCAGTCGCATAGATTGGGTTTGGAAAATCCCGAGTAGCAACAAGATGAAATACTTCGTGTGGTTAGCAGTACAGGGGAAGCTTGCGACGAATCAACTGCGTAAAGTCAGGAAACTGTCCAATGATGATAGTTGCGATGTGTGTACCGAAAAGACCGAAATTGTCGTGCATATACTTCGGAATTGCGCTGAAGCACAGAAGGTTTGGGCAAAAATCCTGAATACACCGAGCCTAGGGAAATTCATGGCTATTCATGAGGACAATTGGCTGAAGCTTAATCTGACTTACAAGAACAAGTCGGTCTCAAACTTCTCGCATGCGCCTTGGAGGGTGCTCTTCATAGCAAGTATTTGGGAGATTTGGAAGGCGCAGAACAATCAAATATTTAGGGGTAAAGCGGAAGGAGCAGCAGCAACTTTAAGTCGTATCAAGCAACTAGCCACGGATCTCGCACATATTTTCAAGAAGCTGGACAAAAAGGAAAGCAACGGATGGGAGAAGCCGAGAACAGACTGGTGTAAGCTAAACGTTGACGGGAGAGTTATATACTCACAAAATAGCGGAGCTATAGGAGGAGTGACCCGAGATGAACATGGAAAATGGCTTTGGGGATTTTCTGAAAGTGTATCGTGTCCTACTGTGCTTGAAACGGAGGTGGAAGCGATTAGAGTGGGTTTGAGCATTGCTTGGGAGAAACGAACTCGAAACATTGAGGTGGAGACGGACTGCCGAGAAGCATCTAATATCATTAAGGATTACTCTTTAAGAGATCACTGTCTCCATGAGAAGTTAGAGGAATGTCGTGCATTTCTTCGCAAGCCATGGAGAATTGAGTTCCGTTGGATACCGAGATCCAAGAACACACTCGCGGATGCAACGGCGAAACAACCTAGTAGCATTGATGGAGCGCGAAGTCTTTGGACTTCTCCACCTCCTTCTTGTATTTCTATTTTAGAGCATGATGTAGCCTAAGGGCGTTTCTTTCTTTGTTCACCAAAAAAAAAAATTGAACCATTTAACTAATAAAAAAAATTAAAAAATATATATATATTGTTGAGCCCTTTCTACAACTTAACAACCGAACTAAAGAAAATTAAACCGTTGACGTATTAGTCCTCAGTGTACCCCTAGTAAGGATATTTTGAATAAGGGTATCGTTCTATTCACAACAAGATTGGGGGCATCTGCAACCCCCCCCCCCCCCACCCCAACCGCCTCGACAGTCGCCATTAACGGCGACTGCTGCGCGACCGCCAGGTGGTCGCCACGGAGAAGTGGCGATCGCCGTGGAAGTCGCGAGGCTTCTATAAGGCCTCGCGACCGCTAGGCCGTCGCCATAGCCCATGTGCAACCGCTGGGCGATTGCTGATAATAGTTACCTGCAACCGCCCGACGGTTGCAGATAACATTCATACTTGAATTTTTCCTATTTCAGATGATTCGTTGTAGCGCGTTGTTTGATCAATTGATAATTACCCTAATGATAGTTAAAACAATTCAAATTAGAAGGTTTCATGACAAAATCAAGCTTGAGGACAACATTAAGGACTAAGTATGATTATTAGTTGTTGAACGTAATATATAGGTGTATCGTTGATAACTCGCCTACAAACTTATAATCTACTATTTTACTAATTCAATTACTAGTCTTGTAAACGTTTACTACTACTATTCACATGTAATAATGATATTTGAGTTCAATAAACACAAACACATCAAGATACTTCTCAAAAATCAATAATTTCGAATATGGACATTATCTACAACCGCCTGGCAGTGGCAGATAACCAATATAAGCAACCGTCGGGCGGTCGCCAGTGCTCCTCGCAACCGCTGGGCGGTCGCTAGGTCACATGGCGACCGCTTGGGTGGTTGCCGATACTGGTTATCTGCAACCGCCTGGCGGTTGCAGATAACATTCATACTTGAATTTTTACTATTACGGATGATTCGTTGTGGCGCGTTGTTTGATCAATTGATAATTACTCTAATGACAGTTAAAATAAGCCAAATTATAAAGTTTCATTGCAAAATCAAGCTTAGGGACAACATTAAGGACTAAGTATGATGATTAGTTGTTGAACATAATATATAGGTGTATCGTTGATAACTCGCCTAATCACATAATCTACTATTTTAGTAACTTGATTACTAGCCTTGTAAACTTTTACTACTACTATTCACATGTAATAATGATATATGAGTTCAATAAACACAAACAGTTCAAGATACCTCCCAAAAATCATTAATTTCGAATATGGATATTATCTGCAACCGCCGGGTGGTTACAGATAACCACTATAAGCAACCGTCGGGCGGTCGCCAGTGCTCCTCGCAACCGTTGGGCGGTCAATAGGTCACATGGCGACCGGTTGGGCGGTTGCAGATGACATTCATACTTGAATTGTTACTATTTCGGATGATTCGTTGTGGCGCGTTGTTTGATCAATTGATAATTACTCTAATGATAGTTAAAACAAGTCAAATTATAAGGTTTCATTAAAATCAAGCCTTGTAAACTTTTTACTAACTACATAATCTACTATTTTACTAACTTGATTACTAGCCTTGTAAACTTTTTACTACTACTATTCACATGTAATAATGATATTTGAGTTCAATAAAGACAAACACATAAAGAAACTTCCCAAAAATCACTATTTCGAATATGAACGTTATTAGCAACCGTCGGGCGGTTGCAGATAACCAGTATAAGCAACCGCCGGGCGGTCGCCAATGATTCGGGAAAAATTCAAATTTTCGCGAAAATTCAAAATTTTTACCCCAAATCTTATATATACCCACCATTCTTCCCTCTAATTTTTCATTCACAAATATTACACCCTCCAAACATACCCAACACTCTTCTTTTCCAATATACAAAAACCCAAACACTTTCTTTTATCTCAAACACTTTCTTTTATCTTCAAAATAAAACACCAAACACTTTCTTTATCTGCAAAACATACCACCAAACACTTTCTTTTATCTCCAAAACAAACCACCAAACACTTTCTTTTCTTTTATATCTCAAACAAAAAACACAAACACTTTTTTTTCTTTTATATCTCCAACGAAAAACCGAAACACCTTTTTTTTTATCTCCAAAACAAAACACTTTTTTTTTCCTAATCTTTCTTTTTTTTCACTTCTTTTCTTTTTTATTTATCTTCTTTTCTTTTTGTTTCTCTCCTTTTCTTTTTGTTTCACCATATTAATTTCAACAAAAAAATAATAATATTCTCAAAAGTTTTAGGAATAAATTTTTTTTTTTATTTTGATGAATATTATCTGCAACCGCCAGGCGGTTGCGAAAATCATGAATTCGCAACCGCTAGGCGGTTGCGAGCTTTCGAAAATTTTGAGCTCTTTATGGATGTGGCAACCGCTGTCCTTAGGGACTTCGCAACCGTTGGGCGGTTGCCATGTTTATAAGTACATGGCAACCGCCAAGCGGTCGCCACGTCTCTATGGACGTGGAGACCGCCAGGGGTATCTGCGACCACCCACGACGAGGGGTATCTGCGACCGCCAGGACGGTCGCAGATACCCCTCGGGCGACTGTCCAAGGGCCATCTGCATCCGCCCGGGCGGTTGCAGATGGCCCTGTATTCTTGTAGTGATTACGTGAATCTGGACTTCATTAATGAATTGTAAATTAATTTAGTTGCATTATAAATCAAATCTGATTTTCTTTTAATAGAAAAAATCTGATTATAGTATATTATATTACAGTATTCATATTAATACTAAAAAAGTACGATAACAAAAGTAATCGTGTATTCATATTATCCTGTTTCAACGTTCAATCACTTGATAGTGTGCAAGGTCTTACTATATATGTAATTGTGCAAGTCCTTTTGAAACATATGCGTATACACTACAAGAAAATCGCTCATTTCCGACGGCCTCCGACCGAATCGGCCGTCGGAAAAGGTCTTTTCCGACGGCCAGTTTCCGTCGGATCTTTTCCGACGGGCTTCACCCGTCGGAAAAGACATGTCCGTCGGCATAGTGCCGACGGAAATGATCTTTTCCGACGGGTGAAGCCCGTCGGAAAAGATCGAAAAAAAAAATAAAAAAAAAAAATAAAAACCGACGTCATTTCCGTCGGCATCGTGCCGACGGAAAAGACGGTGAGAAAACCACTTATTGTCATGGTATCTAGCTAGAAAGTGTCTCTACATACACATTACGTAACACGCGTCACTATACTTGATCAATATACATACACAATTATAAACCACTTTTTTTTATTTTGTCTTTTTAATTTTTTTTTTCTTTTCTTACTAAATCACGGCGCATATACATGATTAATCTATTTTACAACCAGATTTGCATGCGAAAAGTTTGGACAGATCAAGACCAACAATTCGTACTAATTTTGTGACAAAGGAACGACTAATTGATGATAAAATCTTCCTTGTAGATTGTGGCACATTGTTTTCCTAATATGCATGGTACTGTTTATGATCAGGCGGAAGTGGTTCCATGTACAGAGAAGTCCCTCATCAGGCGGAATGGTTCCATATGGATGAACTGAGGTAATTTTCAGCTATGTTCGATGCTGGGTTATATATGTTTCCAAGTAGTTCTATGTATATATGTTTCCTGATGCTTGGTTATGTATGTTTCTAAGTAGTTCTATTGGCAAGTTCATCTAAGAATGTTAAAAGTTTTCAGCATGGATTCGTTGTGAGTTAAGCTGACAATATTGTATACTTGTTCTACACTAGAATTTGTTGGTGTTGCCTGAACAGTTGGCACTTTGACGCCATTCATCAACAAATATATTAAGAAACCGGTGCACTCGACAGAACTTTTGGCAATTTTTTTGTATGTTAGGTCATCCCCTGTACTTTGTTATTGTTCATCGTATTATATTTATCAAGGTTAGTTCATTTGACGCCCATATTAATCTGGGAATGTGACTGGCAATAATGTGAAATATAATAAATACATCCTCTTAAAGTTTGGAAACCTTTAAGACTTTTTAGTTTTTACTGATTGATTGGAAATATTTGTGATGAGGCTAATATAATGCAGTAACCTCCCACTTTATTAATCCACATATTTTTATACTTACTGAATTATTTTATGCAACTTATTCCCAAATGCAGGTCCAAATTTGCTCTTAGAACTGTCTGCCTTTTGCCAATCTCTTCATCCGTTGCCCATCTTAAGGTATCTTATAGCAAGTTTATATTTTGTGCACCAACTATTTACTTTAGTATCAGACTTACCATTAACGTATTCAGGAATATCTATTATTTCAGGCATCGTATGATGTTATGCTTGATAGCTTCTCTTACTTCAAAGTTATGTTGAGCTACATCATGCAATACAGTATCGATCAACACTACTTAAATATTTGGTTAAGGAGAGGCAAGCATGAATTCTTACATCATCTAGGTTCCCCTGTTCTTTGTTTGAATTTAGTGCTAACATTAATTGTTGGGGAGGGCCGAGCGTTAAAATCAGTTGACAAAGCAAGTTCCAGCTTGAACTTTCTATTACTTACCAGGATTAATTTGTCTTCTGATCAATATCATTTAAGCAGAGTTGCAGGATGCGGTTTCCTTCATTTCTGTTCTACTGTTCTGTAGCTCATTCTTCTTGTGAGATAATTAACTAATCTTTTTGGCTTCTCTTACAATTTGTCCAGAGACTACGATAAGAGGTTCCAAAATTTTGAATTGAGAAAGAAAGTGACATTATATTTCTTATATATAATATGCTGAATTAGTATTTTGCTATTTGTATGATCATGAAATAAGCAGGTGGAGTATAGTGTTGTTATCGCTCTTTGGATGATGATCTAGTGACAAATGTAACAAGGTTTATTGTGGGTTCTTGTTGCTTACATGTGTTGTTAACCAGGGTTGAGTTCCCTTACTGTGGTTCTAAAAGTATCTTTTACTTTTACAGAATCTTAGTTTCAAGTCAATGTCTTCTTCCACTAGCAACTTCTCCTTGGACATCACATTGCTTGTTTAGCTGGTCTGTAAAAAATGAAAAGTATCAGGAAGCATATAGAACTAAAAGTATTGTGATGACAGTGTAATTAATCTAGTTGTCTGATATTTGTCTTGAGTTTTAAGGGTTTATTTAGTATAAAGATGTCTGTGATGATAAATATGTTCAATTTAGTTGTTCGGTCTGTGAATTGTGTTAGCCAATTGGTTCATTCTGATTCTGATTTTGATTTATTTGTTACTTGCTGAATATCGTGGTACTGCTCTAGCGTTCAAACTCACGATGCGATAAAGATATCATCGAGAGTTTGCTCAAAAGCTCTCTAAAACGAGTAACAGCGTGAGACTTGGTGAAGAAATCAGCAACTTGGAGAGTCGAGGGAATATGAGGCAAAGCAATAGTTCCGTTTTGCAAGTGATGACGCACAAAATGACAATCGATTTCGATGTGCTTTGTTCTTTCATGAAAAACATCATTATGTGCAATCTGAATTGCACTTTGATTATCACAAAATAGTGGAGTTGGAGAAGATATTTTGATTCCCATATCTTCTAGTAGCCATCTCATCCAAATAATTTCAGCAACACTTTGAGCCATTGCTCGATATTCCGCCTCAGAGCTGTAGCGTGACACTACACTTTGTTTCTTGCTTCTCCAAGATATAAGAGAATCCCCCAAATAAATACAGAATCCTGAAGTGGACTTTTTATCACAAACATCACCTGCCCAATATGAATCACAATAAGCTTTAAGATTCATATCTGATGATGAGGATAGTAACAAACCATGGAGTAAAGTAGCTCGAAGATATCTCAAAATACGAACTACGGCAGCCCAATGTACTGTACGAGGCGCAGCAACGAACTGACTAATTCTGTGAACAGCATAAGTGATGTCAGGCCTAGTAATAGTGAGATAAACTAATGAACCAACAATTCGCTGGTATAAAGTAGGATCAGGTAAAGGCACACAATCTGTTGATCGCAACTTTACATTAAGTTCCAGAGGAGTGTCAACAACTTTTTCATCTATCAAGTTGACTTGAGTTATGATCTCACTAGCATATTTAGATTGACATAAAAAATAACCTTTTGGAGAATAAGCTACTTCAGTGCCCAAGAAATAACGTAACACACCCAAATCTTTCATTTGAAATTTCTGACAAAGATACTTCTTCAAATCTGATATTCCCAAATGATCATCACCTCAACATAGAGAAGTAATAATATGCGACCTCGAATCGAAGAGAAGTAAAATAATCCGGAATCATGTGTGCTATTAGAAAACCCATACTCTTTCATTGTTTGACTGGATTTTTCAAACCAAGCACGTGGTGCTTGTTTGAGACCATATATAGCACGACGGAGTCGACATACTACGTTAGAAGGACAAGAAAATCCAGGCGGGGGTTTCATGTATACTTCCTCAAGTAAATCACCATTTAAAAACGCATTTTTAACGTCCATTTGGAATAAAGACCACTTCTGTTTTGCTACCACATAAATAAGAGTACGCACAGATGTCATTTTAGCAACCGGAGCAAATGTTTCTTCATAATCGATTCCATATTCTTGAGCATACCCTTTTGCTACTAATCTGGCTTTATATCTCTCAATAGATCCATCAGATTTTTTTTTTTATATACCCATTTACATCCAATTGATTCCTTACCACAAGGAAGTGATACCAAGTCCCATGTGTGAGTGTTTACAAGATAATCGAGTTCTTCACTCATAGCTAATTGCCAATTAGGATCACAAGAAGCTTCCTTGTAACTTGTAGGTTCACAAATTGAAACTTGGACGAATGTTTTCTTAACACAAAAGCTGACAAACCAGAAGTAGATAGCTTTTCTAATGGAGCAAAAAGGTGTTGCAAAATATAGAGTCTTCCTTCTCTACGGCCTGTCCCAATCTGCCTCCCTGTATGACAATCCTGAATAATACATCCAGATGAAGAGAAAGTTACAGTACAACCACAATCAGTCAGTTGTCCAACAGAAAGCAAATTAACCGAAAGTCTAGGAACATGCAAAACATTTGATACATAAATATTCTTGGTAAGAGAATATGAAGATGTAGCAGATATAGAGCCAATTCGATGAACTTCCATACAAGAACCATTTGCAGTTTGGATAGACATTGGCTCAGAGAGGGTTGAAGAATCAACAAGAACAGATGCATCATTATTCATGTGGTGCGATGCACCAGAATCGAGAATCCAACTACAAGTCTTACCTGATGATTCTATTTCAGATGGATCACCATTAGTTACCATCATTGCATATGAACTTTGTGGTTGTAAACCCCGTGGAGTCCCAAGAAGTTGCTGAACTTGTTGAGCCACCATTTCTTGAATATCACCGTGGCTTAGACCATTTAAGTTATCCGCTGCAGAGAAAAGTGCATCACTTGAAAAGGCAGAGACAGGCTTAGAAAACGGTGACCTTGAAGGAGGACGCATTTGACGGTTGTGCTGAAGTTGATTAGAATTAGGTGTCGGTAGTATTCCTTTGTCTTTGTTCAGAAGCTCCGGACAGTTTCTTTTCCAGTGTCCTTTTTGATGGCAGTAGCTGCATTCATCTTGAGAGATTTTCTGCTTACCAACATAACCACGAGAAGGCGAAGGATAATAACGGAATGGTGCTTTTTGAGCAGCGAGGTGAACTGTACTGGCAGGCATTGAAGGTGATAACAGAGACTTGAATCTAGTTTCTTCAGCAACTAACTCGCTCAAAATATTTTCTACACTTGGCAACGGAGAACGGTGCAAGACAGATCCCCTCAAAGGCTCATATTCAAAACGCAAAGCAATTAAAAATTGAACAAGTTTCTGCTCTTCTCTTACCTTTTGATAAACATGTAAATTCATGAGTTCTTGTGGGTCCATTAAGTCTAATTCAGCCCAAACTCCATTCATCATGTTGTAAAACTCATGAATAGACTTATCGTCTTGGCACAGATTTCTAATTGTGTTCTCAAGCTCATACCGACGAGCAAAATTCGTCTGCGTATATATACCTTCTAAATAATCCCAAACCTTTTTTGCGGTATCGAACTTAGAAAAATGCATACCAATTGAAGGATCAACTGAGTTATTAATCCAAGAGAGAACCTTTGCATTATCTGTCTCCCAATAACTTTGCAATTTCTGAAAATTTGCATCAGACGTTGAAGGAGCTTTAGTAGACCCATCAATGTAGCCTTTGAGTTTTCTTCCAGTAATATGAACTTTCATAAGATAGCACCAGTAGGAATAATTCGATCCATTCAATTTTACTTGAATAGCTTGATTAGGTTCAGTACCCATTTCAAGAATCTAGGGCTAACAAAACAAGCAAAAGAAACAACAAACGTAGAACAAAAGAAATCTCACCAGAAGTTTTCAAGAGATGAGATGGTTGAAACACCCAGCTGTGATACCATGATAAAACAAGAACAAGGAACCAAGATTCTCCATAGAATTGGAAGTAGCTGAACTGAGCTAAGAGGAAAAGAAACCAGAAAAAGATATGTTATGTTGTCCTCTGCAGTACAAATAATAGAAACTAATATACATATGACTAAAGAATAAAAGACCTATCTACCCTTGCATAAAGTGGAAATGAAAAGTAATATACATTTCATTTCTCATATCCTTGTACTCCTCCTTTGTTGTTTTCTTTTTGAGTAATAAAATTTGCATTTGCCTACCCAAAAAAAAAAAAAATATTGGCCGTATAACACTTGTCATATGCGAGTCATGAGCTCATGATCACAACCATAATATGGGATACTTGTGTATTTCACGAATTTTAGTTCTTTTACTTCACCTGATAGATTCACAAATTTGTTTGTTTCAAGAGCATCGTTTATTAGAGATTTTTATTTCTTAAAAAATCTATTCTTCACAAAGTTTATCTAAACTTGTTCTTTTTGCTTTCGTCGCTTCAATTAAATATATATGAGTTTAACTCTAATAAAATTAAACTTGTGTTCGCGAACACCCCCCCCCCCCCCAATACAAAAGTATTTCTTTCCAATCATCAATATATATGTGTATCATATGGAAATAGAATGCCATTAACTATTATCGATGAACTAAGCTGCCCACAAACTATTTACTCGACCGACCGCCATCGCGTTGCAATTAGGCAAAATGAGAATAATAACCTAGCTAAACAGATTTTCCATTGTGATAATATGATACTTTTGGACAGGGACAAAAAAGTGTGTAAGAAGTCACAAGATGATCATCACAGTTATATAAACAAGATTGACAAAGGAAGCTTGTTATGCAGCAGTTGAAGACTGATAATGACTTGTAGCTGTTGAAGACTGATGATAACTTGCAACTCCACAAGTGTAAGAAGCCACATGTGTAAGTTCTTAAAGCATATATTGGTGAAATCATCACACGTAAACCGTATACATCATGTCAAACTATCGAGATTTAATAGAGATAAGATAGCGGAAGCATACCGGATTCCATAATGATTGATTGATTGATGAATTGCGTGGTTAGTCTTCCAAATTAGCACAAGCCCCAATAGAGGGTTCCTTAAATTCTCTCTTGCTCTATCTATTGACGGGATATAGAAAAGAATGTGACTTGTGTGACTTGGGGACCAATACCACCTTTATATACTAAGACATAATGCCCTAGCTTTGTAACTTGGGCTTCAGCCCATCATTGTAAGTCCAAGCTACTACAGTCTCTACACATTTAAGGCCCACACCTTTTAAGATACATAAAGCCCAAATTAACTGTAACGTTAGATCACTTTTAGTTGGGCTATAATTTACGATGTACTGCATTTCACAATTATTTGCATATAAGTCCAATGTTGGATTAATGATCCAACATTATTGGATTTATGATCCAACAATCTCCCACTTGGACTATATGCACAACCTTATAATTATGATTTGCAAGACTAACTGGATTGCGCAACTTTACTATCATCACTAAATGTATCTATAACCAATCTCGTCCATCAATCATGCCAACATAGGATTGAAGGGGTCTTTGTCTCTATGAATCGTGACTCGACCCAACAATAGTCACATATGCCAATATAATTGAACGACATGGATCATGATGTGGATGTGTAGCATGGAAACTTCATGTAACGTGATCTTAACATGTCTGTTTCCAACTGGTCCACCCTTAACTTTAGTAGATCAAACTATACCAAAATCAGAGTATAAGCAACAAAATAACTTTATTTATGTAGAAAATAACTTCAAAAATCCTTAAACTGTAACAACTGGAAAAATGTCTATGATAAGAAAAGCAACTAAATTACAAACTCCCACTAAAACCAAATATCCTCTACTGATATAACACCCATATAAGCAGTGTGCTCATGAAACACTTTGGGTGGTAGTCCCTTAGTTAGCGGATCCGCAACCATGGAGTTTGTGCCAATGTGCTCGATAGACAACTGATTACTCTGAACTCTTTCTTTAACAACGAGGAACTTGATGTCTATGTGCTTCGACTTTGTCGAGCTCCTATTGTTGTTGGAATATAGAACCGCAGATTTATTGTCACAAAATAATTTAAGAGGTCTTGCAACACTCTCCACTATTCGCAGTCCCGTGACAAAGTTTCGCAGCCATACCCCGTGATTGGACGCTTCGTAGCATGCAACAAATTCTGCTGCCATGGTAGAAGATGCTATATAAGACTGCTTAGCGCTCTTCCAAGAGACAGCTCCTGCGGCTAGCATATAGATGTAGCCTGATGTAGAATTCATACTATCTTGGCATCCAGCAAAATCGGAGTCGGTATACCCAATGATCTCAAGCTGATCCGACTTCCTATATGTGAGCATGTAACCTTTTGTTCTATGTAAATATCTCAAGACCCGTTTGACTGTTGTCCAATTCTGGGTTCCTGGATTGCTTAAATATCTGCCTAACATTCCTGTAATATATGCAATATCCGGACGCGTACAAACTTGAGCATACATTAGACTCCCAACTGCTGAGGCATATGGGATCTTCTCCATTTCCTTTTGTTCAAACTCATTTTTAGGACACTGACTGAGGCTAAACTTATCTCCCTTAGCTACAGGGGTATTTCCTGGTTTGCATCCTTGCATGCCATACCTTTTGAGAACTTTTTCAATATAGGCCTTTTGTGATAATCCAAGAATACCCTGAGAACGATCTCTATGTATTTGGATTCCCAACACAAAAGATGCTTCACCAAGATCTTTCATCTCAAAGTTTCTATCTAGAAATTTCTTGGTTTCATGCAATAAGCCTATATCGTTGCTGACAAGCAAGATGTCATCGACATACAAAACCAGAAAGATATGTTTACTCCCACAGAACTTATGGTATATGCACTCATCGACTAGATTCATCTCAAAATCAAACGAGATAATCACTTGATGAAATTTGAAATACCATTGCCGAGATGCTTGCTTGAGGCCATAGATGGATTTCTTGAGTTTGCATACCATATTCTCTATATCTTGCGAAACAAAGTTTTCTGGTTGCACCATATAAATCGTTTCCTCAATGTTACCATTGAGAAATGCTGTCTTTACGTCCATCTGATGTAGCTCAAGATCAAAATGCGCTACTAGTGCCATTATAATCCTGAAAGAGTCTTTCGTTGAAACTGGAAAGAAAGTCTCTATATAATCGATGCCTTCCTTTTATGTAAAGCCCTTTGCGACAAGACGAGCCTTATACCTCTCCACATTGCCTTTCGAATCCCTTTTGGTCTTAAATATCCATTTGCAACCAATAGGTTTCGCACCTTTAGGCAATGGGACGAGATCCCATGTGTCATTGTCTTTCATTGACTTAATTTCTTCATTCATGGCATCGGTCCACTTATGAGAGTTAGAAATTTCCATGGCTTGACGAACGTTGATAGAATCATCATCCATCACTCCAATGTCTACCGCATGTTCTTGAAGAAATACAACATAATCAGCTGGCATTGCATTTCTTCTCTCTCTAGTGGATCTTCTTAATGGCATTGGTTCTTGAGGTGCTTCAGTTTGTTCTCTATAATGTTTTGCGGGGTAGTTTCTTCAACATTGTCTTGATCTATTGTGTCATCAACTGGATCAGGGACAAGTCCCTGGGTCTATGTTAATGACACCCACGTGAATATTGACATATTCCTCTTCAAAAGCAATGTTTCTAGCTGAATCTTCCCCCGCAAACTCAGCATCCTCAAGAAACCTAGCATTTTCCGTCTCGAAAATTGATCTGTTTGTGGGATCATAAAACTTATACCTGTAGGACCTTTCAGAGTAGCCAATATAGTAACAACTAATTGTTCTTGCATCCAGTTTCTTCTCATTAGGCTTATAAGCCTTTGCCTCAGCTGGACATCCCCATATGTGAAAGTGCTTAACACTGGGCTTCTTGCCCGTCCAAAGTTCAAAAGGGGTTTTGATTGTTGCTTTAGTTGGTACCCTGTTAAGGATATATGATGCAGTCTTAAGTGTTTCGCCCCAGAGTCTTTCTGGTAAGGTAGAATGAGTAATCATACTCCTTACCATGTCCTTAAGGGTTCTATTTCATCTTTCAGCAACAACATTCATAGTGGGCGAACCCGGCATAGTGTACTGTGGGACGATACCACATTCCTCTAGGTACTTAGCAAAAGGTCATGGACGTTGTTCACCTGAACCGTCATATCTACCATAGTATTCACCACCACGATCAGATCTAACGCTTTTAATTCTTTTGTTGAGTTGATTTTCAACTTCAACTTTAAAACTTTTGAACACATCCAATGACTGTGCCTTTTCATGAATGAGATATAAGTAGCCATATCTAGAATAGTCATGTATGAACATAATAAAATATTGTTCACCATTCCACGCAGAAGTAGGAAAAGGTCCATAAATGTCTGTATGAATAAGTTCTAAGACGTCTGTTATCCTATTGGCTTCAAATCTCCTTTTATTAGTTTGCTTTCCCTTTATACAATTAACACAAATATTAAAGTGTGTGTAATCTAAGGGGTCGAGAATTTTTTCTGACACAAGTCTCTCTATTCTCCTTTTGGAGATGTGACCTAATCTCTTGTGCCATAACGTAGCTGAATTCTCACAAGTTAATTTTCTTTTAGTACATCGAGATTTCGATAACAGGGATTCATTAGTTGAAGCAATTGTCTCAATTAAATAAAGATTATCATAACAAGATAAATAACCGGAACCAACCAATTTTGAATCATGAAACAGACTAAATAATCCATTCCCAAATGAACAAGAATAACCGGACTTGTCCAAAACAGAAACATAAATCAAATTCCGTCGAAAAGACGGTACAATAAAAGTCTCATTAAGATCCAAATAAGAACCGTTCTTTAATAATAATCTAAGTTTCCCTATTGCTTCAACTTCAACTGTCTTGCCATTGCCCACGTAGATGTATCTTTCACCATCATTTGGATTTCGGCTGTAAAGACATCCCTGCATAGACGCACTGATGTGAGTGGTTGCACCAGAATCTATCCACCACGTGTGTCTAGGTACTGAAAGTAAATTAACCTCAGAGCAAACTAAATTAAGAAGCATATCTTTCTTGGCAAGCCAAGCATGGTAATTGATGCATTGCTTCTTTTGATGCCCTTCACCCTTGCAGAAGAAACAAGCCTTACTCTTTGAATCATTTGATTTCTGTTGTGAATCATAGAGTTTCTTTATTTGTTTCACCTGTGGTGCTGTGACTGCAGCTTCCTTACCCTTTTTCCTTTTTTGACCTTTATCCTTAGAGGTTGATGCAAAATGGGCACTTTCTGTCTTATCTTGCTTAAGCCTTTCCTCTTCCTGAACACAATGTGAGATGAGCTCATTTACAGACCAAGTCTCCTTTTGACAATTATAGCTCACCTTAAACTGGTTAAACTGGATAGGAAGAGATATCAAAACCACATGGACTAGCAAGCCCTCAGAGAGGTCAAGCTTAAGTGCCCTTAAATTAGAAGCAAGGTGAGACATCTAGGATGTACTCCCTGATGTTGCCTTTGCCTTTATACTTCATTGGGTCAAGCTTGTCAAGAGTGTACCAATTTCAGCCTTTTCATTCTTGACAAACCTTTTCTCAATATCCTCTAAGAACTCTTTTGCCATAGTAATATCCTCAGACATAGTGCCTCTAAAGGCTTCTGGAATGGCTTTCTTCATGATCATCACACACATGCGATTCGATTTATCCCACCTCTCTTTATCCTTTTTCTCATCAGAGGTACTCTTATCTGTAAGAGGGGCGGGAGATTTTTCTCTTGTCGCATAGTCGAGATCCATGACACCGAGAACAATTAGTAAGTTCTCTTTCCATGATTTGAAGTTAGAGCCATTTAGCATAGGAGTTGAATTAATGTTGGCAGTGATATTAGCAGGAGCATTAACTAAACATAAAACAATAAACAACAAAACAAGCTCGCATAAGACTTTAAGCAAAATAAATTCAAACAAGGGTAAATCCCATCTCAAGATATCGTAACTCCATCAACATTCTATCTTTGACCGAACATTAACTTGTAAGTGATATCTTGAAGCAATAAATAAACTTTGGTAATAAATGTCGAACACAACTCTACTTTTAGCCGATATTATGTTCACATGCAAAACCACACAATCATCACAAGCTTACTACTGCAAATACGCATGCAATTCTGATAAACATCGATCTTTCTTTTGGCCGATGGACATTTACATAAGTTACATACATAAAACCATTTATACTTTGAAATAAAGTCAATTTCAACAAGAGAGGTTACTTTTGCAACATGTTATTTCCATCAACTAATTTCAAAGTACATACAATATCCCAACATGCGAATTTAATTTGCGCACATAAATCAAACCTTTCCTAAATTTTTTTTTTATTCTTCCATTCAATGCCGAAGTCAACGGTCAAAGGTTGACTAGCGTTGACTTTGACCCAGTCAGGTATTGACCGGGTCAGACCTGACCCGGATCCTACATCATACCCATAAGCTTCATCCGCACCAAACCCTTTTTTTTTTTAATAAACAAAACTTTTAAATTGAAAACAAATGGGTTGTGGGTCAAAAAAAAATAACTTTATACAGTGGCCCAATAACAGCCCATATATTTCTTTCTTTTTTTTCGGAACTGGGCCCAACAACCAAATATTTAATTTTAAAAAAAAATTGGTTTAAAAACAAAACAATTAGGCACAGAAACTGGGCCCATGAACTGAACTGCTGAAAGCAGCGGGAAACAGGTCCCGCTGCTTTACTTTGGCGGCGGCGGCGATGACCTGACGCCGGCGGTCAGAGATACCGCCGGCAGTACCCTTAATTTTTTTTTAAACTCAATTCTTTGAAAGAAAAACAGATTTGTAAAACGTTAAAAAAAAATCTTTCTCCGATTTGCAGCAGCGGCAGCGGAATCGCCGCTGCCACGACGCCGTCCGTGGTCGCCGGACCACGTCTCTTTACTGTGCGAACCTTGGCGGTCCTCTCGGTAACCAAATCGCCGACGTTTCCGCCGGTTCTCTTCTTTGTACACAAACATATACATGTGCTCAACCCAAAAAAATAAGTCACACGTTACAGATACCAACAAATCTGCAACAGCAACTCAAGTAAACCAGCTATCAATTCCCGTAACTATTCTATGCATGCCGTATCAAACGAGATTCAATAGCACCAAACAATCAATCATGGATAATACAATTATCCCAATAATTTAACATGAAGAGGCTCTTGATACTACTTGTAAGTTCTTAAAGCATATATCGGTGAAATCATCACACGTAAACCGTATACATCATGTCAAACTATCGAGATTTAATAGAGATAAGATAGCGGAAGCGTACCAGATTCCATAGCGATTGATTAATTGATGAATTGCGTGGTTAGTCTTCCAAATCAGCACAAGCCCCAATGGAGAGTTCCTTAAATTCTCTCTTGCTCTATCTATTGACGGGATATAGAAAAGAATGTGACTTGTGTGACTTGGGGACCAAGACCACCTTTATATACTAAGACATAATGCCATAGCTTTGAAACTTGGGCTTCAGCCCATCATTGTAAGTCCAAGCTACTATAGTCTCTACACATTTAAGGCCCACACCCTTTAAGATACATAAAGCCCAAATTAACCGTAACCTTAGATCACTTTTAGTTGGGCTATAATTTACGATGTACTGCATTTCACAATTATTTGCATATAAGTCCAACGTTGGATTAACGATCCAACATTATTGGATTTATGATCCAACAACATGTTGATCATCACACTCATGTGAATAATATCAAGATAATCCAACATCCCTCAGCTTGTAAGAAGCCGCATGATCGACAAAAGGCAGTGGAAACTGACAGCAAAGCTAGAAGAACTTTAACTCAACTTTTAGATTAGTTTAATGTTTGGAAAATCGCATTGTTGTGTTTAGTTGTTATTGTGTGATTGTAATGTATAAATATAGGATCAAGTAACTCACTTATTATGTAAGAAAAACGTTTCTCTTCAATACATTTGAAAGCTTTGAATCCTTCTTTCTTTTACTGTTACATTCAAATATCAAAGTTCAGTTCTATAATGTATCCAAGTTCATTATTTAAAATGGTATCAGAGCAATGATTTAATCATTAGCTCAGGTATTGATCCAAAATACACTTCCGCTACCACTTGTTTTTCACACCATTACCTGTTGAAAATCCATGACAAATCCAATAGATTCATCCACAGTTTCTGCACCACATGTGGAGAAACAAAACATTGTAACACAATATGATCATTTTGATCCATTCTTTGTGCATCATGCTGAAAATACAGCAAACTCTCTGGTGAGTCAGAAACTCACAATACAAAATTATCATCGCTGGAGTCGAGCCATGTATGTGGCTTTACTTGCAAAGAATAAAATTGGATTCATTGATGGTACCTATCCAGAACCAGCAGCTACTGATCCATCTTATACAAAGTGGATGCGCTGCAACTACATTGTCTTAGGATGGATTTCTGATGAGTTAGGAGATCCAACTATGTTCTCTGACTCTGCATTTCAGGTATGGAAAGACATAAAAAGGAGATTCTCCAGATCTAGTAATAATCACATATATATGCTTGAACAACATCTTGCTAACACCAAACAAGAAGGAGCTGCACTTTCTTTATATTTTTCAAAATTAAAATCAATTTGGGATGAGATAAATCAGTATGAAGTTCCATGTGTTTGTACCAATTCTGAATGTGGTGCAATGGCTACCTTAATCAAAAAGAATAAACACAAGAAAGTAATGAAATTCTTGATGGGATTGGATGTCTCTTTCTATTTAGTCAGAAATCAAATATTGTTGAGGGATCCTCTTCCCTTGTTAGATGATGTTTTTGGTTTGGTGTTGCAAGAAGAATCAAATAGAGAGTTATCAAACTTTCACCACACACCTATTGACACAGCTGACATGGCAGTCAAGACACAGATCAACCAACAGAACAAATCACAAGCTATTGTGATGGCTGGAAACTTTCAAAGGCAAAAGCCATGGAACAAGTTCAGTACTGGTAAGAACAGACCACCCTGTGCCAAGTGCGGAAAAACAAATCACACAATTGATAACTGCTATGAAGTATATGGATATCCTTCAGGCCACAAATACTCTAAGTTCAAACATGTTGTTCATCAAGGTGTGAGATAATTTTCTGGTAATGTGAATCAATTAACTCAAGTTAGTTCAAGTTCAGGACATGGTTCTGCTCCCATATCACATGAACAGTTTCAGCATTTGTGTAACCTCTTTCAAGGTAACACAAGCTTAGTCAATCAGGTTAACAATCAACCACCAAACAATTTGGTAACAGAACAATTAGGTAAAACAGTAAAATCCATCTCTTTATCTACTGTTTTATCAAATTTTGAACCACTCTCATTGAGTCATTTTCTTAATTCTTCCAATTGGATTCGGGATTCAGGAGCTTCAGATCACATAGTCTGTGATCCAAAGCTACTTGATTCATATGTCATAACACATGATTCACATGTTAAATTACCAAATAACAAGACTGCCTCAGTTACTATGATAGGAACTGTGAAGTATAACAAAGATCTAATTCTTACACATGTTCTTTGTGTACCATCGTTTTCTTTCAATCTCATGTCTGTTAGCAAAATAATTAAACAGAGTCAATGCTCACTCATTTTCTGGTCCAATCTATGTGTTATACAGGACATCAAGAACTGGGGAATGATTGGGATGGCTGAGGAAGTAAATGGCATGTACTATATGAAAAAAGATGAAGGATTTTATAACCTAAATAGTCATTTAGCTACATCTGCTGTTAATTCCTCTATTTCATCTTCTGCCTTGTGGCATAACAGACTAGGACGTCCATCTGATATCAGATTGTCTTTGCTTCATTCTACAAATGAAAAGTTTCCATTGGAGTTTGATAAAATAGTATGTGATACATGTCACCTGTCAAAACAAACCAGAGTACGTTTACTTCTTAATCCTCATAAAAGTGATTTCATCTTTGATTTAATTCATGTTGACATCTAGGGCCCTTACACTGTTGCATCATTGAATGGATCACGCTACTTTCTCACTATAGCAGATGATCATAGTAGATTCACATGGACATTCCTCATTAAAAACAAAGGAGAAGCCAGACATATACTCCATAATTTCTGCAAATACATTGACACTCAATTTCATAAACAAATCAAAATCATCAGATCAGATCAAGGCCAGGAATTTAATATGCCTGAATGGAGAATGATTGGGATGGCTGAGGAAGTAAATGGCATGTACTATATGAAAAGAGATGAAGGATTTTATAACCTAAATAGTCATTTAGCTACATCTGCTGCTAATTCCTCTATTTCATCTTCTGCCTTGTGGCATAACAGACTAGGACGTCCATCTGATATCAGATTGTCTTTGCTTCATTCTACAAATGAAAAGTTTCCATTGAAGTTTGATAAAATAGTATGTGATACATGTCACCTGTCAAAACAAACCAGAGTACATTTCCTTCTTAATCCTCATAAAAGTGATTTCATCTTTGATTTAATTCATGTTGACATCTAGGGGCCTTACAGTGTTGCATCATTGAATGGATCACACTACTTTCTCACTATAGTAGATGATCATAGTAGATTCACATGGACATTCCTCATGAAAAACAAAGGAGAAGCCAGACATATACTACATAATTTCTGCAAATACATTGACACTCAATTTGATAAACAAATCAAAATCATCAGATCAGATCAAGGCCAGGAATTTAATATGCCTGAATTCTATAATACAAGAGGCATTATACATCAGAAAACTTGTACCTACACACCTCAACAAAACTCAGTAGCTGAAAGAAAGCACAGACATTTGCTGAATGTTGCAAGATCATTGCGCATTCAAGCTAACTTGCCTCTATCATTCTGGGGAGATTGTGTTGTCACAGCTACCTATCTGATAAACAAAACACCTACACCATTGTTAAATAATCTTACACCATTTTATCATTTACACTGAAAACACCCTCAATATCAACACTTAAAGACTTTTGGATGTTTGTGTTATGCAACTGCCTTACCAAAACCACATAACAAAATGCTTGCAAGAGCTGCAAAATGCATGTTCATAGGATATCCAGCACATATCAAAGGATTTAAGTTGTATAATTTACAAACTAAACATGTTTTCATATCAAGAGATGTCATCTTTTATGAGGAAATCTTCCCATATTCTTCAATCCATCAAACTACTTCAACTGACATTGACTACATTTTTCCTAAATCCTCCTCTCTTGAGTATAATCCATCTTATGATGTTCCTGCTGCATCTCATGAGAATGAACCCCATGATCAGATTCCTCCTCCACGGGAAACATCTCCTCTTACTGATAACCAATCACCTCCATCTCCAGAAATTCAATTACCAAACATATCTGATCATGTTTCTAATCCTACTCATGAGATTACTGAGCCTAGAAGATCTACAAGGGTTAAACAAGTGCCTATACATATCCAAGATTATCAGTGCACGCAAGTTACATCTCTCAGTCACCATAATCAATCTCAAGTTCTTGCTGACAACTCAGGTAATGCTCACCATTTACAGTTCTGTCTTCATCATTTCTCTCCTTCTCATCTCAGATTTATATTATCTGTTTCCTCACACACTGAGCCTACTTCCTATGAGCAAGCTAAGCTTGATCCTTTGTGGAGAGAAGCCATGAATGCTGAAGTTCATGCCCTCAATGAGAATAACACTTGGTCTTTGGTTCCATTACCTCCTGGAAAAACAACAATTGGTTCTAAATGGGTATATAAAATCAAGTATACTTCTACTGGTGAAATTGAAAGACACAAGGCTAGATTAGTAGCCAAAGGTTATAACCAAAAAGATGGTTGGGATTTTTTTGAGACTTTTTCTCCAGTAGCAAAGATTACCACTGTTAGATGTCTCCTGGCTTATGCAGCAGCTCACAATTGGCATCTTTCACAACTTGATATGAATAATGCTTTTCTTTATGGAGATCTACAAGAAGATGTTTATATGGAGCCACCTCATGGACTTTCTACTAAGGGGGAGAAGGTTTATTGTCACTTGCACAAGTCTTTTTATGGACTTAAGCAAGCACCCAGACAATGGAATCACAAGCTGACTTCTGTGATCTCAACTCAAGGATTCATTCAGCCACATGCTGATCATTCTTTGTTTTTCAAACATTCTAATGGCCACACTACTGCAATCCTAGTGTATGTATATGACATTATAATTGGTGGAAACAACAAAGAAGAAATAGATAGATTAAAGGAATATCTGCAAGTTCACTTCAAATTAAAAGATTTGGGAGTACTGAAATACTTCTTAGGACTTGAAGTTGCAAGGAACAAGAAAGTGATATCTGTGAATCAAAGGAAGTATGCTTTGGAAATAATAAAGGACTGTGGACTTCTTGGAACAAAAACAGCAAACACTCCAATAGAACAAAATGTAAAAGTATCTCAATCAGTGGGAGATCATACTGATTCTACTACATTTAGAAGATTGATTGGCAGACTGTTATATCTGGCTGTAACTAGACCAGATATATCATATGTTGTTCAAACACTCAGTCAGCATATGTCAGATCCCAAACTTCAACACATGGAGGGAGCATTGAGAGTGGTGAAATATTTGAAGAAATCACAAGGGATGGGCTTATTTTTTCCAAGTGATAACAAAGTACACGTCAAAGCATATTGTGATGCTGATTGGGGATCATGTATTGACACCAGAAGATCTATCACAGGATATTGTGTGTTCTTAGGTGATGCCTTAATATCTTGGAAGTCTAAGAAGCAACAGACAGTCTCAAGATCATCAGCTGAAGTTGAATATAGAGCTCTAGCATCAACTGTGTGTGAGATAATATGGTTGAAACAGTTGATGAATGATTCTGGATATAAGCATGAGCAACCATGATTAATATATTGTGACAATCAAGCTGCAATTCATATTGCAACCAATCCAGTGTTTCATGAAAGGACCAAACACATAGAAATCGATTGTCATGTTACTAGAGATAAGTTGCAGCAAGGAATAATTAAACTCTTTCATGTATCCACTGAAAATCAGCTGGCTGATGTTCTTACAAAAGGATTGAATGCTAAGAGATTTGAAATGCTGATCAACAAGATGGGAATGTATGGTATACATTCTCACCTTGAGGGGGAGTGTAAGAAGTCACAAGATGATCATCACAATCATATAGACAAGATTGACAAAGGAAGCTTGTTATGCAGCAGTTGAAGACTGATAATGACTTGCAGATGTTGAAGACTGATGATAACTTGCAACTCCACAAGTGTAAGAAGCCACATGTTGATCATCACACTCATGTGAATAACAGCAAGACAATCCAACATCCCTCAGCTTGTAAGAAGCCACATGATCGACATAATGCAGTGGAAACTGACAGCAAAGCTAGAAGAACTTTAACTCAGCTTTTAGATTAGTTTAATATTTGGCAGATCGCATTGTTGTGTTTAACTGTTATTGTCTGATTGTAATGTATAAATATAGGATCAAGTAACTCACTTATTATGTAAGAAAAACGTTTCTCTTCAATACATTTGAAAGCTTTGAATCCTTCTTTCTTTTACCGTTACGTTCAGATATCAAAGTTCAGCTCTATAATGTATCCAAGTTCATTATTTAAAAAAGTGCTCGAATGTGTTTGGTTCGTGGTGGTTTGAACGTTGTTGGTTTGTGGCTCAAAAGAATTCGTATCCTTCTCGAAGGGTGCGAAGCGATGTTGAAAAACTAACAAATCTGATTAAGGTTAAAATCTGGATATGGATAAAAACAATTATACCCATTTTTTCTTTTTCGTTTGTGGATTGGTGTAGATTTTCGATGAATTGCTTGTCGTGATGTAAGCTTTTATGCATAGATTAAAATTTCGGTTTGGTAGGATGTTTCGGTATACGAAATTTTGGAAACGTTTCGAAAAGTTTCGGAAACATTTCGAAATATTTCGCGAATGTTTCGTTAACAATAGTAGGTAAAATAAGATACAAAATAAATTTACTATGATTTGTTATTTTCTTTTAATGATTTTATGATTTGTTATTTGTCAGATATAATAACTTGCATATAATGTCAAGAGTAAAAGCTAATCCGAGAACTTTAAGCAAATTAGAATTTAACTAACATAAAATAATATATATATATATATATATATATCCCCACATATATATATATATATATATATATCCATATAGCACTATAACACTTATACGACGAGGATCATTAGTCACTTACCTATGTCTTTGATTGGGTCAATTAATGAAAACAAGAAAGAAATGGCACGAAGTTCAGTAAATTACCATGATTTCGAAATGTAACCTGTGATTCGTTTCGGTGGGTGATAAAAACAAAAATATTCGGCCGTTTCGTAAGAAACGGACCGAAATTTTGAACTATGCTTTTATGGGTTGAGCACCTCTTGTGCTCCTTTATATTGATTTTTCTCATAAAAAACAAAAAAAAAGTTAAAATAAGAATAATGATAGTAATAATAGAAAATATTAGCGTGCATGTGTTATAAACCTGGTTTTTCGTATTATATATTGACCATATAATTATAGCTCTTGGTTTCTCAAATAAATAATCTAATTAATACCTTGCGGTCTATATCAACAAATCCTTACAAGTTCGCAAAGCGGATACGATGAATTTGGTACATTAATAAATGTGTGTTGCTTGCACTATATACTTTAATTGATGATGTTAGAATATTAGCAAGCATTCTTAATAGAAATATTTATTCAACTGCACCCATAAACTGAAATATTCTACTGCATCATGATGATATTATTTCTGCCAATTAAAATAACACAGGGGGTTATTTGCCAATTAGAGATAACACAGGGGTAGTTTTTGCTAATAGCTCTGCCGAAATTTAAAGTTCAAGTCGCAGTTCAGGCGCGTGTCTTACAAAATTGTACGATAGGGAGTTTTTCGCCTTTGACCAAATAACACAGGGGGGTTTTTGCTAATAAAAATAACACAGGGGTTTTTTTGCCAATTAGAAATAACACAGGGTAGTTTTTTGCATTTTACTCAAAATAAGTTATAAAGAATAACAAACCTGACTAATAGGTACCCAGTTACAACATTTATATATCCCCTACAAACTGAAAAATGGATTGTTAGCCTACGGTGTTCGAAAAGGATTTTCCTTTTAGTAAAGGTGGTTGTTCCAAAGTCAAAGTTTGCCTTGTGATATGCGAGAATTATTAATAGAAATGTTGGTTTTCATGGATTAATAAAAAAAGTTATTGATATAACGTGTGTTGTGTATATTGTTATTGTTATGTGGTTACTTGGTTTCCATGGATTGCAGATGATTAATAATGCCTCCTCCAACAAATACTTCTTATTAATTTGTACGACTTTATTTTTCTCTTTAAGCTAATCTATTTGGAGAAAATTGAGGTGAAATTTGATTCCGAGGCATTTATAGAAGAATTTGAGGCGTTGAGCAGAGATGCAGGAAGAGTTCAAAAGGAGACTTTAAAGAAAAATTTGGAAGAAAATGGTGAGACAGAGTAATTACAAAGTTGGGGTCTTGATGGAAGAACAGACTCGGATAGTTTCAAGGCTATATTGTTCCAATTGCTAGTTACAAAGAATTTCAACCTTACATTTGGAGAATTGCCGAAGGCGACAAGTCCCCGATTCTTACCGAAAAACCGATAATTGCCTTCTCATTAAGCTAAACTAAAGCTGTACTGTTTTGTTTCAATGACGAGGTTCTTTTTGTGTTTGTATATTGTTGTGAAATGAGACGTATAATATTATAAACACAAAAAGCAGTAAAAGACAGAAATTTGGGTCATACACATTTTGTTCAGTTGACTAGCTTTTGGGGCACCTCAAAGCTAACACACTCCTATTCATAATTAGAAGGTATATGTAATCCTGAGTTAAACTGAGTCTCAACAAGGCCTTCGGGTAATTCAAAGTATTACAAACCTCAATCAATCTCAATAACCTCTCACTTGGAGACTCATTTTAAATATAATCTTATCTGCAACCTCTCAATAGCAAATATACAACGACACCAATTCTCGAACTCTTTCAAGCTCCAAGATTAGTTGAACTCATGCATGTTTCAACTTAGATCTACAACTTTAGTCATCATATCATCAAGCTTTTTGCTTGAATGCTCTCTCTTGTGACCTATTGTGCAGTGCTTAGAATGCTATCTTGGTTGACATTGGTCATATAAAGAGTTCTCTCTACAACTATCGAGCTATCACCTGACCCCTCTAATTATCTTACAAGCACATGAGCTAAAAGGTACATCGCTTCATCATCCAACTACTCAACATAAATAACATTTCTCTTGAAACTCATTATGTTTCACTCCACGTCAAAAGAATACAGATTCTATCATTCAATCTTTGAATCGTAACATGTCATGTTTCTACAATTTTCCATTAGGCCCGCCCATAAGTCATAACCAACAAGTCAAACCCTTCCAAAATTACCAACATCGTGTGAGTTATCATCCTTACACTATTGCGCATCAATACAACGACATAAAGTCACAAACACAAAAAAGTAGTAAAAGACACAGTGACCTTTATATTTACTCAATTCGTCAAACTGTTGGGTATTGCAAAGCCAAGATTTTCATTATTTCACATGAGTGCAGTTATAGCAACATATACCTTGAGCTTTTATAATAAGAACACTTCTAGTTGTAGTAAATAGTAATACAAAATCTCTTGTAAATTTGTGTCTATGAAATTCCCTAGCTAGTAGTAACCACAACCTCAAGATATACATGAATGTTTGACAAATTGTCGATTCTTCATTGTTCCAGTTCTGGTAGTTCTGGTACCACTCAAGGGAAGCCAAAGATTCTACCTTATAATGAAGACAAACACTCTTTCTACCTCAAGATTTTTTTTTTGCCCATTAAGTTATTTGAACTTCAACTTTTGCCCTTTTTTGGATCGGGCTTGTATTTTGCTCGTTAACTTTTTTTTTAAAAAACAAAATGCCCATCGGGCTCCGTCTTGGGCTTGGTCGAAGTCCAGTCGACGTGGCCACCCACTGCATTAGTTGGAGCGATCACTGCATTGTTCTTGTCATGCATCTTGACGTCTTTGTACTAGAATCTTTTCCTTTTAATTTTTTAATGTTTGTGATACTTGTAGGTTTCGTTGTTATGACGAAAATAGAAACTTGGATAAAATCTCCTGCTTCACTATTATGATTTATCACCGTCGTCAATTTTGTCATTTAGTTCCCCTTATGATGAGTATATGCCACAAAGCTATAAAGATGTTTTTATTTATATACCTTCCGTTTGTCGAGATACATGCGGCATATTTTCCCTATCTCAAATTTTCATGGCCTAAGCTAAAAAAATAATTGAAATGCAGTACATGTATCAGCGGTACAACTAAATAAAATTGGTGCGACATAATTTAGAGAAGATTACACGCCACATCAACCCTGACAAATTTGACATCAAATGCAACACACATTTGACATCAAATGCAACCAAAGTGGCTAGGACAGAACGAAAGAGTGGTTTTGGTTTAGGGTTTGACTGTTACAGGAAAGTAAGTGGTTTTGTTGGTTTTGACTTTTGATGAAGTGGTTTAGGGTTTGACTTTGACATACTTGTGTTGGTTTTGCTTTATAATATAAGTAGGGCACTTCATTTACATGTAGTAGAATGTGTATTTGAATTCAAAAGTGTAACATGAATAAATTAAGTTTGATTAAGATAGAGCGTTGGAGTCAAAGTTTCTTGGAAAAAAGTATATGAATAACACAAGCGCGTATAAAAGAGTACAGAATACTCAAGATGCTGCTACAATATCCCAAAGATAATTGATTAATACATGAAAAACAACTTGTCTTATTAAGGTAGGTACTTAAATTGCAAAAGAATTAATATAAAATCAATAGACAATAGTTGGTTAAAATCATTGCAACTTCAGAAGTTGTCAGTTACCACCCAAATTATGATATTTGGCTAGACTAAGCTTGAAAGGACTTGACAAGCTTCTACAACGCCGATATACATATTGGTTATGTCTCGTCAGCATTACACGCCCTAGTTTTGGTAGAGTTGATCTTGACGTTGAGTTCCTGTTGGGAGAGGTTATGACCTGATGATTGGTTCTTCTTGATTTGAGCTTTTATTATAACTTAACAAATGAAGTGCTCGTGCATAATTGCAATAGTTGACTTACCACGGCTGGGGACGGCATGTTGGCATGTACTTGGATGCTATGAAATCTCCAAATTGTAGATAGTGTTGAGTCAAAGCATTTTTTGTGCTCATGTTGATGGATTTTGAGTAGATTTGTGATGAATAGACGAAACGTTGGACATAAAGTGAAAAGAGATGGCGTGTGGTGTTGACACAGATGAAATTGAGTGTCGACGGTGGTGAAATAGAGTGGAAATAGGTGGAGTGTAACTTTGCTGACTAACTCTGAACGTGTGCTTCCTGTAGAGAAGGACAAATTACAGCCTGCATGTGAGGGGGCGTGTTGGAGATTATATATAAAGAAAAAATGCCTACCCTCTAAGGTTTTAGATGAAATGACAAAATCAATAGGATGGCTCCGTTGTCTGATGTGGTCTCGTGATGTAAATAATGGCACGTGAAACGCTACATCAAGCTTGGTTGATGTATTTGCTAGGTGCTGGAGGTACTTTGTAAAAAAAAACCATGTTGGATCACTAATGGGTATCTAGTAGATAAGCTGACAAGTCTATTCAAAGGTTTATTTGCTAAGATGTTTGAAATATGGATCTTTGTCGAGAGTTTGACTTCTTTGGAGCATCGTCCCACTAGTGTTGAGACTTTTAATGATGGTGCCTTTGCTCTTTTACTGAAAAAGAATTGAATAGCTTTAGTTGGAGCGATCACTGCATTGTTCTTGTCATGCATCTTGACGCCTTCGTACTTGAATCCTTTCCTTTTATTTTTTTTTAATGTTTGTGATACTTGTAGGTTTCGTTGTTATGACAAAAATAGAAACTTGGATAAAATCTCCTGGTTCGCTATTATGATTTATCACCATTGTCAATTTTGTCATTTAGTTCCTTTATGATGAGTATATACCACAAAGCTATAAAGATGTTTTTATTTATATACCCTCCGTTTGTCGAGATACATGCGTCATATTTTCCATATCTCAAATTTTCATGGCCTAAGCTAAAAAAATAATTGATATGCAGTACATGTATCAGCGGTACAACTAAATAAAATTGGTGCGACATAATTTAGAGAAGATTACACGCCACATCAACCGTGACACACATTTGACATCAAATGCAACCAAAGTGGCTAGGGCAGAACGAACTTTTCAACTACATGGGATAGGCCATATAGGATACCCGAGTTAGTTATCCTAATACATATTTGACCTACATAACATTCAACGTCTGACATGCCTTAACATGTCTGAAAGCTCACCTCATTGAAAGTCTGCCCAACTGGATCCTGATAATTAAAGAAATAATAAATCTATAAATATTTCACTAATCTTCACAAAGGTTTCAAGATTGCCAAGGTAGTTTGATTACTTCACACTGGGTATTAGGAGGTCGGCATTAGACCAATCAACTACCCAACCTTGCCTCTTGTCAAACGTGGCACCTTTGAACGATTTGGTGTGGAATACCCAAACTACCTCTATGTCTGACCTCATTAACTGTTGTCCAATCTGACACTCTTTCTAGCTATAACCTATTTATAGTCTCGCCCCTCAACAAGCAACATCTGACTTAGACGTTGGAGCCCAACCGTCGAGTCAGCCCCGATATAATTCACGTGTAGAGTTCTATTAGTGCAAGGTTTTCAAAACATCAACATTGAGCTTGAGATAATCTGACGCGGAGGACTTGTCAATAAACAAATATACTCTGCATCTAATTTATAAGAAGTAACACACAGTGACACGACCATGAATCCATAAGTACAAAAATGTATTTGTTTATATATCTATTCAAACAAACCTTAGAAGTACATTCCACTTTCGTTGCACTACAACTTTTACGATCTCGATTGATCAAAAGATACTTTGAAACCGAACGATGCGTATAGGCAACCATGCGCGGTGGAGTTGATTGCTAAAGGAGAGGATTGTGTTCTTGGGGAGCCAAATCGACGATTTTGTGGCGGATACGATTATCAGTCAGCTCCTTTTGCTTGATGCTCAGGATCCCAAAAAGGATATTCATTTGTTCATCAATTCCACTGGCGGGTTACTCAGGTTGTTGTGAATCCTTGTTGGGTTTTTGGTGATTTTATGTTTTTTGTAGTAAAGTTTGGATTTTTATTGAGTTTTGTTATGGGGTTGGGTCTGTTAATTGGTTGTGGTTTGTAGCGGTTTGCGAAATTACGGTGTCGAAAGTGTGGTTATATCTATAATTGGTTAGGTTCATTGTTGGAATTGGAATCATGGTTTCGGTTTGCGATATGGTTTAGCTGAATTCTGGCAAGTATCGGAGAACTTTTGGGGTGTTTGGTTGTTCGTAAATTCTAGTGACGGGTCGCTCGAATTTTTGTTTTGTGTTCGGTTTTTGGTAAAGTGTGGGTCTTTTTTCTTT
Source organism: Linaria vulgaris (assembly GCA_948329865.1). Lineage (NCBI taxonomy): Eukaryota > Viridiplantae > Streptophyta > Magnoliopsida > Lamiales > Plantaginaceae > Linaria > Linaria vulgaris. Next base: position 144,994,290 of record OX415249.1, on the reverse strand, counting down.
TTTGGTCTTTTATGTATGCCTAGTTTCTGGAATTAGATTATGATGTTTAGAACATTTCATTGGGTGCATTGGGTTGAATCTTGTTTTGGATTTATGCTTTTAGGTTTAGCTAAATAGTGTAGTTAGGAAATCTCCCAGACCTTCTTCCATGTTTCAGAAAAGTAGGTAGTCTGAGCTTGAAAAATATACTTAGATTTCGCTCTATTACGTCAAAATGGAAACTTTTTTGATCCATAATTTGGTGGTTCTTAGCTGACGTGATATCTTCCTTTCACAACCGTTATATTATTGTGCTTATAGCGCACATTGATTTTTTATTGAAGCGTGAAAGACGTTAGTTTATTTGTTTTTAGTTTATCTTGCTGTGGTTTTGTTTGTTTGTGTTTGATGGAAGAAATATGATTCATTTTGCAATGATATTGAGGGGTGTTCAAGAAATGAGAACTAGATATGGTTTTCTCATTGCTTCTGAATTTGACTAGAAATACAGACATAACCCATACAGAATTGAAGCAGATGTCACAAAAGCTCATGGATATATGTTAAACTATGCTCTTTGATGCTTTTCTTGATACTGTGAATTTTTTTATTTTGACATCGTTCAAAGTCTTTGATGTTTCTTTTCATCTTATGAGCCTTATGCTACCAAACGATTTATTGAAGTGATGAAACTGTTATGCTTTATAAAACAGCACAAGGCTGCAGGCTTCTTCTCCGTACTAGTTGTTCTTGTTGCTTGTGGTAGATGAACTCGCCTTGTCAGTTTTCGTAATCTTTTGTCCTATTTAAGTCCTTGCTAGGTGTCTAATTCATTATGTCATCTAGTTGCTTTGATGGAGATAGCATTCTTCCACTTGAGCCTGTTCCTGATAGGGTTAAGGCGTCTATATTCAATTATGAGGAGATCAGCAAAGACCCTCGAAAGTTTTTGACGCCAGAAATTCCAGATTGTGAGATATATTAGCCAGGGTAGTTATTGCAGGTATGCTCTGCGTCGCCTAAATTTTATGTACTTTTGTGTTCTTGATGTCGTTTGTCCCTTGAGTAATTGAAGTGAGAAGCCTTCTATATTTCATGTGAAACTCTTCCCATACATGTGACTGAATAATGAACCAACGTAGATTCTGCTTTGGCTATATCTTCAGTATGAAAAAGGGACATAAGAAACAAGTTGATGATATGCGGAGGGCAGTTTGGTAAACCTTTTGGAGGGAATAGGTCATATGGCATGCATTTAGTAGTTTATTTTTCGTATAAAAATTTCGGAAATTGTGAATAACGGAAACAATGTGCAGGATTTCAAACTGTATTTCACCAGTATGTCAGACAGTACAATGAAGAAAATGTTGTACATCTTATTTCCTTAAAGTTAAAAGTGACCATGGTCAATTTCGAGCTCGTAATTCTATTGACTTTGCTTTTCACCCTCGAAGATTATGGTTGAATGTCATCAAATGTCATTGAATTTGTGTCTAAATGCATAGTCCGTGACATGAACCACACACATCTTCACTTAATTTTGCCGTTACTGTTGTGTCAGAGGAAACAATGAACCACAAAATAATTCTGGCATTTTGTTCATGTTGCACATTGAGCACTGTGGACAGTTTTTCTATAATTTTATTGTTCTTGGCTTTGATACACAGTTAGGTTGTGTGACAACCGTAATAATCTCTCATGCATTTCCTTGGTTAGGTATTTAACGAAGAGCTCCAATGATCGTGGGAACCATGGCCTCTCGAGAAAAATAGGGCTTGATAGATCTGTATCAAGACGTTCAAGTATTACAATTTCCATCTGTTGTAAGAGGCTCTAAAAACACCAGTTCTTACCAGGACATCACCATAAAACTCGATGCAAGTTAAGTATCCAAGAATTCACAATCTGAGTGTCTCTTGTTGAGAGTCGAGGGTTGATTTGTCGCCATTTGGATTTTGGTGTAACATATTATGCAATGGCGGTGACATTTGACTGTGTTTTATACTACATCCTTTGTTAATCTGTGAATCTTGTTAAGACAGTGCTAAACATGTTTCTCTGATTTGTTTAATTAAATTATTTTACTTAACAAAAGTTGTAGCAATGACCCTGGCCCTGTAACAGTTGCTATAATCTTGCGTAGGGATAAAGTAATGATAGATTTTTGCATTGTTAATTAAAATCTAATTCTTCTGTTTAGAAACACAATATGAAGAGATCAAATAAAACAAGCCAGTCTAGCTGATGTGTATTTTTTCTTGTCGTTAAACTAACATAACTACCTAAGTTTTGACTGTTTTTTTGTGGTTAAACTATTAGGGTGAGAGCGGATTTTGAATGTCTAAATCCCATAGAAGGCTTCGGCAACAAGATAATTTTGACTAGGGCTACCCGCAACACTCGATCACTCAATTTGTTGCTAAGTGTTTTGGTAGAACTATTAGAGAAATACTCGAACTTGCCTATAAATCTTATGACATTTGGTAGAACTATAAGAGAAATACTCGAACTAGCCTGTAAGACTTACAGCATTTGGTAGAACTATTAGATAAATCATCGAACTTGCAGTTGAAGCTATAGACAATATAATGTTTCCACTAGCAATTACATATGCTCAAAATGGACTTTGACCTAAAACAATTCAGTTTTTGATAATTTATATTTCAGAAAGATTCATATAAAATTTGGTTCCCACTATCCAAGGCCCAAGCCCCAATTAACAAAGACCACCAACTTTTTCATTTCATACATTGCAAGCTCGTGGTTGCCTGCGGTCATGTTCACTAATAAATATATATGAGATTATACAGAAAGTCAACTTTAAGAATTTCCAATTTAAGTCTCTCTATCTTTGTTCATCACTATTCATAAAACAAAATAAAAAAAATCTTTGTCCATCACTCCTTATTATGGAAGTATCCATCATTCATAGTTGAATGAAAGGTGATCTTTTCAAAGTTGAAACACAAAAATGATTAATGTGTGTGTGTGTTTTCTTTTACGTTGCCAAGTATTCTGGCAATGTGAAGTATGAAGTAATAGTTAATGAAAATTGCTCTTTAATTAAGAAATATCTCCATGTCATAGTGGGATTTATATATACAATGTGCGATACTGATTGTCTAAGAATAAATTTTGATACATGTTTCAACTACCCATCATCACATAATTAATTTACATTAGTCATAATTTAATAATGTCACGGAAACTAGTATTTTTTTTTGAAGAACACAGAAACAAGTATTCACATAGTATACACTAGTTTTTTTTTTTTTTTTTTTTGTTGGAGTATACACTAGGGTTAAAAATGGTGCATGTACTGATTTTCCAAAATTTTATTAAGATTACGTGTACGAACTCAGGGGTGAAATCAAGATTTTTTTTCACCCGGGCTAGAGTAGGGTGATGGATAGAGAGTCTTCGAGCTGTCTCAATTGATTTTTTTTTTCCATTAATTTTTTGAATTTTGATTTTTTTTTCTTGAAGCTCATAAATAAAATATAAATCCTTCGTAAATATATGATTATTCAAGTAAGCATAATCTATACAAGATATATAAATATCTACACTTAAATCTCTAATAATTACAAGTTAATGTAAGAAAATAAATCAATTTTAGACATAAGATGTGATTGTCGACACTCTCTGTATAAGCGAAACTAGGTAATCTAATTGTTAAATATCAAATTTGTGTGCTCTAATGTCATTTAAGAGAGCATTTGCTTTTTTTACTTTAAATTGAATTTATTTGTATAAAGATCAGTGGGTTAGGAAGAAATAATTAATTTTTAAGTAATATAAATTATAAATATAAGAACTAATAGGTACTAAGTTGCAAAATCTCACCTAGGCTAGAGCACACGTAAGCCCTTATTACCTGGGTCCGCACCCCACTCAAAATATTACGGCACGAGAACGAAAATGGAGCTAGGTAGAAAAGCCAACAAATTTGACACTAACAAAGCAAAAAAACTACTTACGTTACGATAGATACATGCATGTATAGACACAGGGAAAAAATCAACGTTGGTACCTTAACTTGGCTTCATAACAGAATTGACACCTTAACTTGTCCAGTCTCGCAAATGGTACCCTAAGTTTCTATTTCTTCACAAAAGTGGTACCCTAATGGCGGAGCTGCACAAATACTTGCCCCAAATGCACATGTGGACCTCCGTTGACCTTAGAATTACGTACTTTAACCATTGTTTTGCCCAAATGGACTTGCTAACTATATTAATAAACAAAAGCAAATTAAATAAAAAGATGAATAAAACTACTCTATCCCTCTCATTGTCACAACTCTGCCGCCCATTTCAGCTCACAATCGCTTATTCTAAGGTCAACGGAGATCCACGAGTGCATTTGGGGCAAAAATTGAGCAGCTCCCCCCACGGGGAACATATAATACATACATTGTGTGGTGATTATATTTGTGAAAATTTACTTGAAAACAAAGGAACGAGTTACATAAGTTGTCATGCCCAAAAATAAAATGACTTCAACTTTTAAGCACTATATTGAAGATGGATGATAAAAATTAAACAGAAATCACATGAGTGCATGGACATATATACCTTAAATTCGTAGAATCTTTCACAAGTTTTTTATGCAGGGCAATGAAACACGGCTTTTATAGAATGTAACATGAACACGACTGCTGAAATTGCATTAATAGCATTATACCATCTACCGAACTACAAACATAACTAGAAATTACCATTAGTCTAGGATCAATAATGCAGATATTTTTATGTAAAATACAAAAATAACTAGCTACTCCTAATAAACCAAAGAGTGGATAAACATGTGGATTCGATCCTGTTTTAGGTGTAGGAATCATCAAGCAAAATAATTGTCATCGAACCAAAGTTTCACTAAAATCCGGAAGCTCCGAACTAACCGAAAACTTAAGCCATTTCTTCTTCTCGCAATGCTTGATACATGGTTGCAGTATCAGCCCGAGCGCAACAGCACCAAGACTAACAAACAAAACCTTAAGTTGCGAAAAAGCCAACACGGCACCGATCAATATAGTTGGCGGCACGCACATTAGAATCGCGCCAATAGTCCCCCCCGGTACCTTAAAAGGCCTAGAGGCAGCTGGAGCAACAAATCTCAGACGAATGAATGCTATAAACTCCAACATCATTCCAAAACAGTACAAGAAGTTTTCCGCAGCCACAACCTCTTCAAAGCTCAGCCAGGAGAGCAGAAGCACCCCGGAAGCTGAAAACAGAATCCCCACTAGAGGAGTTCCGTGGGGAGATCTCTTAGCGAAAAATTGTGGAAGCATTCCTCTTTCTGCCATGCCAAGAAGCTGAAAAGAATCGCTGCTCATTTCCACCACAAACATTCCCATGTTCGACACTGCTGCAGCCCCCTGAATCCACCAACTCAGCCACGCTCCGCCTATGATTTTCGCAACATCAGCGAAATAGCCATCAGTCCATAAGTCACGATTCAGGGGAACAGCTCCGGTGCCAGCAAGTAAGGGGAAAAAGTAGCCAACAACAACTAGAATCAACGCGTAGAGCAGGGATTTAGGGAGCGTGTTTTTCGGGTTTTCCACTTCTCCAGTCAATGTACTAATCGAGTCCCAATAGTTCAAATTCCAAAACAAGGTGTTAAGATACAAATTCCAGTCGACATGATGAACATTCCCCACAAGCCACCTCTTAGGCTCCAACTTTGGGATTGAAATGAATCCCATCACGACAAAAGGAAGAATCGAGAGAACTCCTAGGAGTATAGCAGCCCATCCTACTACGGTTAAGCCTCTATAGTTCAGGTAAGTTAGGACAATCGTCAAGGCTATCACCGCCACAATCCTTGGCCACCCACCACCTAAGGCCGGGATACCTGATTTAAGATAATCAAGAAATAGTATGGGGTAAAGGGCATTGTCGATAACTCCACTTAACCATTTCATCCACCCAAGCTGAAAGCCCCAAAACGGTCCTAACGCGGAAGAAACCCAAACCACATAGCCACCATTTTCGGGGAACATGGTGCCCATCTCGGCAGTTATTAAGGCTTCCGGGACGCTCCATAACAACGGGAATACGAGGAAGCCGACTAGAGCAAGAAGAGGACCAGCAGCTTTAACAGTATCCTCTATACCAAACGGTCCGCCGGCTACCTCGTAAAATATGAGGAACATTAGGGGTAAAACAGAGAGTTTCTTGCCATGCTTCACCATAGGGAAAATAGGACTGTTGTTCACCATGCCAATAGAAGTATGCCCCTTCTCTTCTCCCATCTGTTTTTATTGTCAAAAAACCACAAAACAACATATTTAGTTTTTATTTACAACACCTTTCCATATCCACACCAAATAAGTTTGCAATATTTCATGAATAACATGATAAAAACTGGAATTCGCACAGATGATTATTAAAAAAATAAAATATATCCTAACCTGGAATTAAAGGAGCTAGCGTCGAGCAATTAATTGGATAATTAAATTATTCAAGAATTATTCTTTCAAAAAAGAGATGATCTAAGTAATTAAAATTCAAATAATATTATCAGATCCCAGGAATTTAAGAAAAATACTAATACAGAGGTATATATCAATTAACTTAGGCGACGTACATCACAAAAAATCATAAGAAACAAATTAGTCTAGTTCAAAAAGAATCACATGGGAGATGTACATAATCAAAATACGAAAATCAAATTTGATACAAGAAGCACGCATTGCATGTACGAACAAAGACCTTTTATTAGTGTAAAATAATGTATACAAGTAATAACATGTGTAACGAGTTTTTGGTCCCGTGTCCTAAAAAAAAAAAAAGACTTATTGAACTATAGACATAAAATTTACCTTGTTCGGGTCATGATCCTGAGGGGATTGAATTTTGACTTGACGAACATCGGCTAGAGTTGCATCAGCATCAGCTGCTGAATTTGGCGACAATTTAACGACATTGGAAGCAATGTGATCTACGGAGAGCTGTATTTCGGGACTTGAAGTGATAATGTGTTTCTTCCCTTCCGCACCCATTGTTTGGGAGGGAGGAAGAAATCTGGAACTCAGTAGAAGTGGATTAAAAGGGACAGAAGAAGAGTGTATATTATTGCAGGGGTTGTTACAAGGGCTGGCTGTGCCTGTGGGACTTATTCATGATATATATATATATATATATATATATATATGTATATATACACGAAAGATTTGTTTTTACGTGTTTGTACTTTGATTATTAAAAATTTATAATATAGAAGGTTGAGGGTAAAAAGGAAAGAAATATATTTAACTTAACTAAGACATAATTTTGGTATTTTTACTATTTGATCGAAGGTGGAGAGAGCTGAGCGAATCTTTTCTCATAATTTTGTTACCATATATAATCTGTGTAGTAAATGTGTATGTTTGTTTTATGAAATAATTAGAAAGAGAGATATATACTTCCTTTTTCATAGTTACATATAAGTTTTGTTAAATAGTCTACTATTTCCATATAACGATATATCTATCTAGCTACAAAACTTAGAAACAAATGTTAACAGATTCCTTTCATCATAGATTGATCAAATATCAAATTAACTTAATATAGGTAATTTTCTTTGCATCTAGGTTGATTGGGTCATATATATAGTTAGTTTATTTCCGTTACGGGCTCTGTTAACAAGGGGCAAAAAAGAAGAAGAAGTATATCACTGATCAAGTTGAGTACTTGAGTCATGATTTAAATTCTAAAACTAATGCTGATATATAATTCTGAGCTCCAATATATTATGCTTTTAATATATACAACAAACACAACCAGCAGAAGCGAACTAATGAAAGGGAATGGTGGTCCTTCCTATTATTGCATTATTTGGAACCGGCTTGGTCGTTGCCAAATATAGGAATGGCGAAATCAATACCTAAGCTACCGAAAGCGGCAATTTGCTATCGCCTATCAAACTTTGATTAATGGGTTGAATAAAGTCAAACCAAAATATTGGAAGCGAAAACTTGCTTTCGTAAATTACGGACGATGGACGATGGTAAGTGCTTTCAATAAATATAAAATGACTTTCGATTTTTTTTTAAGCGAGTGCTTTTGAAAAACTGACCGATCAAACAAAAAAAATGAAGAAAATATGGACATTATGGAAGCGCAATATCAGTTCCTTATAGCGATTATACAAACTTCATTTTGAAACTTTTCAATAATCTTATTTTTCTCCACTAAAATTTTGTTTATCATCTGTCGTATATTCGATTCAATCCAAAATAAACGAAACATATATATATATATATATATATATATATATATATATATATATAAAGTTCCAGGTTAGAAAAAAAGTGGAATAGAGGACCCACGTAACCATGCAAGCGACTCCATCATCCCCGGCCGAACTCCAGCCCGCATCCACTGAATTCGTCCCACCGAATAAGTTCGTCTTCGCCGCACGTAATCAAAAACGACAACGAGCGATGGTCGTCGATCCCCAAATGGATGAAACTATGACGGAGGCGCGGTTTCAGCCGCCAATCCCTAACCCTAGCTTGACTTACGCTTCTATTGCACGTAAGCAACCTCGTCCTCGAGCGGTCAAATTCGACGAATTGCGATTCGCTGAAGTGAAAAAGCACTTGATTTTCCAAGAAACAGCGGACCCAATTCCCATCCCGCGAGTCAGTTTCTCGAAAGAATTGGAAGAACGCATCACGGAAGAGTGGAAAGATAACCTAATTATCCGCATACTCGGGAGACCATGGTACTATGAAGCCCTGAAAACTAAACTGGACATCATGTGGTCATTGCACAACGGGTTTGAACTCATGGACCTCGAACACGGATGTTATTGTCTTAAAGGTCTATCTGCGGAAAAACGCGAGTTGATCCTCACAGAAGGATCGTGGCACCTCGCGGGAAGCTTTCTATCTATACGCAAGTGGAAGTCGGATTTCGATGCTACAACGGACCGTGTGGACAGCATGATTACTTGGGTGCGCATTATGAATCTCCCAATGGAACTTCTGTCAGAGGATATTGTACATGGTTTGGCAAGTATGATAGGTGAACATATCAAGATTGACGGCAATACCATGAACTCAACGAGGAGAAAATTTGCACGCGTTTGCATCCAAGTTAGCACAAATACGCCTCTCAAAATGACGTTGGGCGTGCACGATAGGTTTTGTCAATTTGTTTATGAAAATCTGCCCACCTTATGCTTCAAGTGCGGGAAAGTAGGACATCTTGAGGATAAATGCGACTTGGCCGTGATTGAACCTCCACCAATAATAGAACGGACTACCGCAAGCTCTCCCCTAAAAGGGATTCAAGAGAGAGTGGACTGGTTGATCGAAAAAACTCAAAAGGGTGAGTTTGGCAACTGGATGAAGGTTTCGAGAAATATCTGTGTTAACAGGTTTGGAATTATACCTTAATTAACTGAATTATTTATTTGGGTTGGAACGCCTTTACCCGTGGCTCAAGAGCTGAATGCTATTTAAATGAGAGACAAAGTGACAAGAACCTTCCTTCCTTTATTCACTATGATCCACTCCTTTGCCTTATTTTCAATCAATGTGTTTGTGCGCTTCCGACTTGAGTCGTTTTCTTTTCTTACTCGATCACCTCCCTTTATATAGTTTTTTAGGGACATGTGTCGTTATGCATGTGTTGACAGGTGTTGCTACGCATGTGGCTATGCTTTACACGTGCTACAATGTTCATTAACCAATAAGATAACGTCTATCTTGATCTACTAAGTGCTGACTGTATCATTCTATCTTCTTCCGAGGGCTTTGTCTTCTTTCCGATAGGGGGTAGGCTGCCTTCTTTGCCTCCGAGGGTTATTGCTTCTATTAATGACTTGAGGGCAAAGTTTGGGTGTCCTCTTAGTGATAATGCTGCTCCGATAGGGTTGTATCCTGAAGTAAGTGATTCGGGGTATTTTCTCCGATGGGGTGTTCACACGTGAGGTGATCTCTGAGGGGTTTTTAGCTTTCATGGGTGGGTGTTTCTCTCTCCAAGTGCCCGGAAAGTGTTGTTCTTTAGTTCTTTAGTTCTTTAGTAACCAAGCGATATTGGTGACACCCGATGGGCCTCCTCGTTGGGAGTGGGGTGCTCTCGTCCGATGGCCACTCATACCGCTTTGGGTTAGTAACCGAGCGATATTGGTCACTCTCGGTGAGCCTCCTCGTTGGGAGCGGGTACAACTTCATCGAAAGTACTCGTGACAATAGTATTGTCCATTTATTAATCCTTCTGATTTAGGACTAATATTCTCTTTAATCTCGTATTTATTTTATACGGTTAACACTAGCCCCCCAAATTTCGATCGCCATCGTAGAGGCGAGGGAAATTTTAGTTTTGGGGTTTTTGTAAGTGGAGCTTTTGTGTTATTTCCTTTTTGCCCATTTTTTGTGGCCATTTTACGAGGGAAATGGGTTTATTTTTTGATTTTTCCGAGGGAAAAGAAGTTCCAAGTTTCTCTTTTTCTTTTTCAAGATTTTTTCGAGAGGGAAGTAGGCCTTTCTCCCTCTTTGCCAATTTTTCGAAGGGGTAGGAGTCTTTTTCCTTTTTCCCGATGGGGTTTACACCTTTTTTTCAAGTCTCCGAGGGGATTGCAGTATATACGAGTGCGTATTAGAATTTTGTAAAGGTAATTACCTTATGGCCCTTGGAGCGTAACGGCTTGGTGGCGGTTTTGATGAGCAGTTATGGTGTTGTTTAGTGGAGAAGTAACGGTTCGTTGCATTGAAGGCCGGACGGTTTCATCTTAGCCGTTTGATCGTTGATGGTAGTGGGTTTTCGACCGTTGAGGATTTTCAACGGTTGGGACGTGTGGATGACACTCGTCTTTTGAGGGGTGACGTGGGGCGTGAGTTTCGCGATACCTCCTTAATTGTTTATTCCTATAAATAGGCCCGTCCGTACTCCTCTTCACTTTACCTTTCTTCAATCTTCAAATTCTCTCAACTCTCTCTCAATTTTTTTAAGCAAGAAAGCGGCTTATATATCTCTTCAATTTCTTCCTCACGTTCAGAGAAAAAATGGCTTCCTCTGTAAACAATTCCTCCGTCGATGTCTCCACCGCTTTTGGGGCTACCGCTCCCCTCGTGGGGCATGCTGCTGCTACTCGTAAAAGATAGGCTGCCGCTGCTGAGGGGAGCGGCGCCGCCTCTGCTAAGAAGGCTAGGGCTTCAAAATCAAAGAAGCCCCATGTTCGTGATTTCTCTAAAATTGAAGGGATCCGGTCCGTTGTCACCTACGAGCAGGTTATGGATCTGTTTAAGGCCACGGGGACCGCTATGAAGAATGTGACTGTTCACATTCCCACTGAGAACCAGAGTGCGTGTCATCCTCCCACGGGTATGCTTACGGTGTACTTCGCGCAAGTGAATTATGGGGGGCGCTCATTTATTCCACCCTTCTTTTGTGAAGTGTTCAAGACTTGCGGTATTTATCCGAGTCAATTGGTGCCTAACGGATTCGCTGCTCTCTGCATTTATGTGTTCTGGTGTCACGTCAAGGGGTACGAGTGCAGAGTGGATCATTTCCTCTCTATTTTTGATGTGGTGGTGTCGTCTGGGGGGTACCCATTCTATCATGTCCGCCATCGGGACAACTCGAAGAATTCTACGAAGAGGATTTTGGGCGCGACCATCAGCTCGCACAATGTTTGGAAAGATAGGTTTTTCTATGTGAAGCCTGTCCGAGGGAAGTGGGACGTTCCTTTCGCCTGGAAGGAAGGTGTGACCCCAATTTATACTATGGATCAAGACATGGTGCTCTCCCCGGTGATTGCGCAACATCTGTTGATGGAGTCGGAAGACTTTCTGAGGCTGTTTGATGATTCTGGGCTTCACCACGTAGTGTTTACTGACGACAAGGTGAAGAAACCGCTTTCCGTTCCGGCTATGCACTTGGCAGTTTTCAGTAAGTTTCCCTTTCTTATTCTCATGCTCTATTTCTTGTATTTACTTCCTCCGAGTAGTTTCCTTGTCTCCGCGTGTGTCCTTTATACTTGTGTTGCTTGTAAGCTAGCATCTTATTTCTAAAATTACTTGTTTTTGTGTGGTGCAGAGGAGATCATGGTGAGATACTACTTACTGTCGGGTTCCGAAGAGGCGGTTCCGAGTGGGCACAGTGAGGCTTCCGAGGGGGAGATCCCGAGGAAGAGGAAGTGCAATCTCCCGAGAGGGCAGGGATGGACCCGGAGGCTGAGGAAGTTCACGAGGACATCCCGCGCCCCTTCGTGGACGCTGAGGGGGGTGTGCCTGGAGGCCATTCCACTGCGACAGGTAGACCCTATGCCTGCTTTGGTCTTGGTGTCAGCTCCCAAGTCTAACACTGGCAGTTCTCCGAGGAGCTCCAAGGAGGCGCTATCCCCAAGGGCGGAAGTAGAAGAGCCCTTGTCTCCTGGGCCGGAGGTTGTGCTCGTCTCTTCCCGGGACCCTTCCCCATCTCCTCCTCGTAAGTTTCCTTCTCTCCTCTGTTGACTTTGTTTTAATATTCTATCTGCGTTATCATGTCCAAATTTATTCTGCATGGTTACTTAACCATATATTTTGTTTTTGCAGCGGTAATCAACAAGGGAAAGGCCCCTATGTTTCCGGGTGCCGATTTGTTCGTTCAACTGCTCCAATCGTACTAGGAGGAGCCACTTGAGGGTTCCGAGGGGATTTTCAAAAGTCCCGCTGACTTGGGGGTGAGGAAGGAGGTGTTGGGCACCTTGCTCGGGGGGGGGGGGGAGAGTTATTCGGTTGCCAAGGAGTTTCCCGAGGCAGTGATGACGGAGGCAGTAACGATAACTCCTACCACGACTGTCTCTCCTCCGAAGGCCGCCGCTTCGAAGAGGGCTACTTTGCGGAGGTCTGCTGGAGTTTCCGGAGACATTGATTATGGCAGGCTTGCAAGAGGGGGCGGAGATTTTCAGTCTTCCACAACAGCCTCTCTACAACAATTTCTTCTTTCGTTAGTTTCTTATTTCCTGCAATCTTTTCGTGTCCTATTTCGATGTCCTCGTATTCATATTACTCTTTTCTTTTGGCAGGGGCGGAAATGAGGGCTTTTGCTATTGAGCCTTTTGGTAACGCTTTCTTAGGAGAAACAATGAACAGTGGGTATGACGCTTCGGACGATGAATCATCCGAGCGTCTTAGTTTTGACGTATTGGCCGGCCCCTCGGGGGCGGAGGGTTCGCCCGTGGCAGCCCGTGAGTTCTATGGCTCATGAGTATGATCCGATAGCTGCGCTTGCGCAAGTGGATATTCCGTTGCCCCCGTTGGTGCCATATTCTTCTTCTCGGGGAGATACGAGGATCGTATATGCTGTTGATGAGGGTCATTTGTCTCCAGTGGTGGGAGCTTCTGCGCCACCCGGAGCGGGTCCCGACCGTGTTCCGGTGCCGCCCCTCAAAAGAAATCCTTCCGTTGCGGGGCCAGAGCTACTCGGAAGTGGGGTTTTGTCACCCTCCATCTTGGGGACGGTTAGCTTTTGTCGTAACTATTTGAGCGGTCTATTGAACGTTACGGATTGCGAGCTTATGAAGTCGTTGCCCTTGTCAGGCCTTCATGACCTAGCCTGCAAAGATTTATGCGAGGTAATAGTATATTCTTCTTTGTGTGATACTAACCTTTATAGGCCCTTCGTAGTTATGCACTTATTTTTCCGCAGATCTATCTGGTATTGGTATATCGTCGTAGGGATGAACTGGAGCAGGGTTTGCTGGAGGCCCGAGAGGAGATAGATCAATTGCGGGCCGATCAGGAGACTTCCGATGAGGTTCATGCCGCTATTTTGCAGGCAGAACGGAACAAATCTTGGGATTTGGAGCGCCACTTGGTGATGGAAAGAACCCGGGTGGCAAGCTTGGAAGATAGGTTGGGTGATCTCCGGGAGCAAGTTCGCTCCGTTGATGAACAATTGTTGCATGTGGCAGGAGAGAGAGATGTAGCAAACTTACGAGTGCTGGAGTTAACTCGTGCTCATGAAGTCGCACTAGTTGTGGCCCGGGTCGAAGCGGTTTTGGGTGTTGCGGGGCCTTTTGTCCTTCGCGAGTCCCTTGCGCAGGAGATGCGTGATCTAGTCCGTATGGGGTACCACTTATGTCGGGACGCAGTGGAGGCTTTGCCAGGACTCCCTTCGGACATGGCGATTCCTGAGTTGAACATCTGCCAGGTGTTCCCGGAGGCTCCTTCTCCGCAGGGGCCGACTGTGTCTATCGGAGACCCGAATCACATGTCCGCGGAGGATCGTTGTCGTCTGATTAAGGAGGGAAAGCGTCCAATGGAGGATGCTTAATTTGTATAAGTGTTTTGTTGGTATAAGGGCCTTTGTATAGGATATGGTCCGATATACCTATAGTATGTGGGGTCGCGTGGTTTGTATTATATGGCCCCTCGGGTGACGTTGCTAATATGACTCGTAGGCATGGAGTCATTATTTTGTCGGGCAACCCTATCTCCCTTGTATTATGAAGGCACTATCTATATATAAACAACTTTTATTTATGTACAAAGCTGTTTCGTTACATTATGCATAGTACTTTCTAAGGTTAAACGCGTTCCAGGTATGGCTGAGGATGGCGCCCGTAGAATCGGCGAGGAGATAAGTCGCAGGTCCGACAATCCCTGCTACCTTGTATGGTCCCTTCCATCGTGGTTCGAGTTTGCCTACGTTCTTGGAAGCTCCGACTCGTTTCAACACTAGGTACCCGATTTGGAAAGTTCTGGGTTTCACCTTCGCGTTGTAGTACCGGGACATCCGGCCCTTGTATTCTTCATTCCAGACCGCGACCCGCATTCTTTTTTCTTCGAGGAGGTCAAGAGCAAGGGCCAAGTTAGAACTGTTAGCCACTTCCTTATACTCCTTAACTCGCCAACTTTCTATAGAGACTTCAGAAGGTACGACAGCTTCGCAGCCATAGGCCAAGCTGAAGGGGGTTTCGCCAGTGGCGGCGTTCTGCATGGTTCGATATGCCCATAGTATGCCAGGTATTTCTTCTACCTATTTGGCTTTGTGCCAGTCAAGTCGGGCCTTCATATTCTTCAAGATATTCGGTTGGTCCTCCCCACTTGACCGTTTTCTTGAGGGTACCCCACCGAAGCAAAGCGGTGTTTGATTTCCCAATGGTCGCACCATTTTTCTAACCCTTGATCCGTAAATTGTAGACCATTATCACTTACCAGGTTCCGAGGGACACCAAAGCGGCATATGATGCTCCTCCAGAGAAAGTTGATGACGGCGTCCGCGGTTATCTGGGCTGGGGGCTCCGCTTCTACCCATTTGGTGAAGTAATCAACGGCTACGAGGAGGAAATTCTTTTGACCAGCATCGCGTATAAGGGGTCCCACTATGTCTATGCCCCACTTAGAAAACGGGCAGGGGGTTAAGTGCGGTTCCCAGGGGGCAGCGGGTTGATGGATCCGGAGGGCGTAAGCTTGGCACAGTTTGCACCTTTCGGCATGACTTTTGCAACCTCTGCCATCGTGGGCCAATAGTAGCCTTGGCGAATCAGGAGCCTGGCCATATTTTCACCGCCCGTATGGCTGCCGCATGTCCCTTCGTGGGTTTCCGCCATGGCCAGTTGAGCTTCTTCCTCATTTAGGCATCGGGCGTGAGGGCATGAGTATGTCCTGCGAAATAATGTCCCATCCTTAAGGAAATACCTGATAGTTTTTCTGGTCATAAGCCGTCGCACGGTTTTATCCGCGGAGTACCCCTCCGGGTCCTGTAGATAGGCTTTGATTGGGGTCACCCAACTTGACGGGGGGTCTGTAGTAGCATTCACTTCATGGCCTTCGGCCTTCTCAGACTCGGTAACTTGGAGTAGGGTGATTTTCCGGGTGTGGGCGGCCGTTTGGGTGGCCATTTTGGACAAGGCGTCCGCCTCTTGATTCTCCTTTCGTGGGATTTGAGTTATTTTGCACTCGTCAAACCACTCCCGCCTGAGGTGAATCGCTCGGAGGTATACTTGCATCCTTTCTTCCTTGGCTTCGTATAAGCCATTGATTTGTTGCACAATTAATTGCGAGTCACTCTGGATGAGTACTTTTCTCATGCCGCCTTCTCGGGCAAGTCTCATTCCTATGAGTAGGGACTCGTATTCGGCTTCGTTATTTGACAAGGGGTAGTCAATTCTGACTGCGAAGTGAAGCATCTCTTCTTTTGTTTCTTGGTTAGCTAGAACTATCCCAGCCCCCCCCCCCCCCCCCCCCATGTGTGCTCACAGAGGAGCCGTCCACATAAATGTGCCGTAGGGGTGTCTTCTCTTCAGCTCTGATGCTCGTCATTTCAGTCACAAAATCCACTAGGACTTGTGCTTTGACGGAGGGCCTTAGGGCATAGGAGATGTCATACTCGGTGAGCTCCACGGCCCACTTTATCAATCGTCCAGAGGTCTCGGGTTTGTTGAGAATTTCTCGTAACGGGTGTTTAGTTAACACAGTTATGTGGTGGGAGAGGAAATATGGGCGGAGCTTCTGGGCGGTGGTAACTAAAGTTAAGACAAGTTTTTCGGTTTGGGTATACCTGGTTTCTGCCCCGAGAAGAGTCTTACTCACATAGTATACGGGGTGGTGTTCCTTGTCTTGATCCTTGAATAGCACCGCACTTACAGCCTCTTCTCCGACCGATAAGTACACAAAGAGTTCTTCCTATGGCGCCGGCTTCACTAGTAAGGGTGGTTTCACCATATAATTCTTCAATTGTTGGAGAGCTTCTTCGCATTGCGGGGTCCACTGGAATTCCTTGATGTTACGTAGCACCTTGAAGAATGGAAGTCCTTTGTCGGCCGATTTGGAGACGAATCGGCTCAGCGAGGCCATCCGACCTGTAAGCTTTTGCACATCTTTAACTGTCTTTGGGGTAGGTAACCCTAGGATGGCTTCGGCCTTCTCGGGGTTGACTTCTATCCCTCTCTCTGTAACCATGTACCCGAGGAACTTGCCTCCCCTGATGCCGAACGAACATTTCTTAGGGTTAACCTTCATCCCGAAGTGGCTCATGATGGCTAGTGTCTTTCGTAGGTCCTCGGGGTGGTCCTTGGCGGAGCGTCTTTTAACGACCGTGTCATCCACGTAGACTTCCACCGTGTTTCCGATGAGTCCCGCAAACATTAAGCTTACCAACCGCTGATAAGTGGCCCCTGCATTCTTGAGTCCGAAGGGCATCACTAGATAGCAAAAGGTGCCCGCATCAGTAATAAAGCTTGTTTTGTCCTGATCCATGACGGCCATCGGGATTTGGTTATATCCTTGGTTCCCATCCAAGGTGGACAAGAGTGAGCAACCCGCTGTTGAGTCTACCAGTTGGTCAATACTCGGGAGGGGATAACAGTCCTTGGGGCATGCGTCATTGAGGTTCGTGAAATCCACGCACATTCGCCACTTACCCCATGCTTTGGGACTAGGACTACGTTGGCTAGCCACTCGGGGTAGATGACTTCTCTGATTTGCTTTAGGCCGAGGAGTCGCTGAATCTCCGACCGAATGATTTTGTTGCGCTACGGGCCCATTTTCCTCTTCTTCTGCTGGACCGGTTTGGCCCCGGGCTTCACATTAAGGAAATGTTGACATACCTTATTACTAATTTGCCCTGGCGGTTCGCCTTCCCATGCGAAGATGTGGTGGAATTCTTTCAGGATGCGGACCAGTAGGGTTTCCACTTCGGGCTCCATTTTGGTGCATACCTTGACCGCTCTCTCCGGGCTCCCCTCTACAAGTTCCACCATTTTTAGCTCTTCTACGGGTTGTACTCGTACTTCCTCTACTTTTTGCTTTTTGTTGCCTCCGAGGATAGGTTCGTCCTCTTCGGGAGGGAGAGCATTCATGCGGCACTCCCGGGCCTTTGCCTGGTTGCCTCGGACCTCCCCGATACCTGAAGAGGTTGGGAACTTTACCTTGAGATGGAGGGTTGAAGGGATCGCTTCGAAGGCTCGAATGGAGGGTCGCCCGCAGATTGCGTTATACGTTCTTGACGAAGCCTCTACCACCCAAAATTTTATGAGTTCCGTTCTTCGAAGGGCCCCTTCCCCCCATGACATCGGAAGTGTCACGGTTCCAAGTGTTTTGGAGGCTTCTCCCGAAAAACCTATTAACGGAACTTCGGCTACTTCTAGTCGTTCTTTCCTCAATCCCATGGCCAGATAGGTGGGGAGAAATAAAACATCCACGGAACTACTGGTATCAACTAGTATTCTCTGGATGTCAATCCCATAGATCACGACTTCTATTACCAGGGGGTCTTCGTGGGGATAAATTACCCCTTTTAAATCTTCGGGTCCAAAGGTAATACTAGGAAGCTTTGCACTCTGAATGGATCCTACGAACAGTCTCTTTTTACCTTGCGGTGTAACGGAGAGATCTACTCCTTCTATCATACTGATGGTACGCCCCGATGGGGTGTTATCTTCATATGCCTCTGGGGGAGGGGTGGGTTTCGCCGCCCCGCCGTTCTCTCTCGTGACCTCCGATTGGGAGTCATCTGATCTTCTTTTTCTTCTTCTTCTCTTCGAGGTCTCATATAGGTATACTGAGGGGGGTTCTCCGGGTTGTTCACCTTGAGATAGTTCCTCAGGTACCCGGCTTCCAAGAGGCGGAGCACCTCCCTTCGTAGTGTGGTACACTCTTCGGTGGTATGCCCATAGGTTTTGTAGTATTTACAATACTTACCCATATCCTTATCTCTGTCGGGAAACCGGGCTTCTCTTGGCCATCGCAACTCGGTGCTGCCTCGCATCACATTGAGTACTTCTACGGGGGCAATGGTCATTGGGGGCAAGGGTACCGGCTTGAGGAATTTCTTAACCGAGCCACTCTCGTCTTTACGCTGGGCTGGTTTCCCTTCCCGGCTTTTTTCTTTGGCCTTTACCTACCGTTCAGTGTGCTCAGGAGGTTCATTGTCATCACTTTCCAGGCGTCTTTTCGTGCCTTCAGCCTCCTCTATTAGGATATAAGTCTCCGCTTGCTGCATAAGCTCGTTCATATCCGTGATATGATTTCCCGTAAGGTAGCGGAAGAATTCGCCTGCCCGAAGCCCTTATGTGAGTATATCTGCCAGAATGGTGGTACTAACGTTCAGGACATACAGCGCTTCATCTGTAAAGCATTTTATGTATTCCCGCAGGGGTTCATTCTTCTTTTGTTTAATAGTGAAGAGGTGTGTGGCAGATTTAGGGTGCCGTCGGTTGCAAGAAAAATGCCTCACGAATAAGTGGGCTAGCCGATCAAAACTATCGATGGAGCCGGGTGCCAGGTGGGTAAACCACGATTGTGCCCGTCCTCCGAGGGTTACATGCAACACACGACAGAGCACGTGGTCCGGGGCGGAATTGAGATCCATTCCGACTAGGTATTGATGTATATGATCCTACGGATCTTTTCCATCCGCGTCCCCAGTATACAGGGGACCATTTACAGGCCGTATCCCCGCGGGGATAGATGCTAAGGCTATTTTGGGGATAAAAGGGGAGGTTTTAAAGGTAGGCTCTTCCTTGGGGCCCATCGTCTTCTTAATATCACCCACCTCCTTCCTAAGACCATCAAGAATTCCCCATATAGTATGATCCTCACCTGGAGAGGGGAGTGACGTAGGACGTTCCGGGGGAGCCATTCTTCCTTCCTGTTGGCCGATCCGGCGCGTTTCCCGATAGTCGTAGTGCATCCGGTCATTCGGGGGTCCATGGTGCCAAGGATCAGAGGCGGGGCTCCACCTGGTTCGAATCCGATCTTCCTCGTCACGGGGATCTTGGTGGCGGGAGGATCGAGGGGATAGGTCGTGAGGGTTCACGTATCCGGTCGGTGTCATTCGGGCCATAGTCTCCATAAACCTTTCAAAAACGGAACGAGGGATGTTGATAAAATCCCTTTCCTCGGGTTGGTGGTTGAACATAGTTTCTTCCGAATTCTGTGACTGGCTAGGACGACTTTCGCTGTGGAATAAATTATCCATAATAGGCATCGCTCTTGAACGCTCTCAAAGGCAGACTTTATGGCATTCCCACAGACGGCGCCATTTTGTTAACAAGTTTGGAATTATACCCTAATTAACTGAATTATTTATTTGGGTTGGAACGCCTTTACCAGTGGCTCAAGAGCTGAATGCTATTTAAATGAAAGACAAAGTGACAAGAACCTTCTTTCCTTTATTCACTATGATCCAATCCTTTGCCTTATTTCAATCAATGTGTTTGTGCGCTTCCGACTTGAGTCGTTTTCTTTTCTTACTCGATCACCTCCCTTTATATAGTTTTTTAGGGACAGGTGTCGTTATGCATGTGTTGACAGGTGTTGCTACGCATGTGGCTATGCTTTACACGTGTTACAATGTTCATTAACCAATAAGAGAACGTCTATCTTGATCTACTAAATGCTGACTGTATCATTCTATCTTCTTTCGAGGGCTTTCGTCTTCTTTTTGATATGGGTTAGGCTGCCTTCTTTGCCTCTGAGGGCTTATTGCTTCTAGTAATGACTTGAGGGCCAAGTTTGGGTGTCCTCTTAGTGATAATGCTGCTCCGATAGGGTTGTATCCTGAAGTAAGTGACTCGGGGTATTTTCTCCGATGGGGTGTTCACTCGTGAGTTGATCTCCGAGGGGTTTTTAGCCTTCATGGGTGGGTGTTTCTCTCTCCGAGTGCCCGGAAAGTGTTGTTCTTTAGTTCTTGCATCAATGTGTGATTTCGTTCCTTGAGTGGGTCGACTTGGGCATTGCTCCGAGGGGATTTGTATTGGGAGTGCATAGCAAGGAAGCGTTCTTGTCAAGGTTCAGGGACTCGGGAGTCCGTTGGGGCCCTGCTCGGCGTCGTAATGGATATCTGAATCAGGTGGATCCATCCGGGTTTGCTTTTTATCCGATGCCACCTTGATATTTGGTCTTGATTCATCGTGAATTTCCGAGGGACGCTAGGTGCCCTCGTCGGATGGCCATTCATACCGCTTTAGGTTAGTAACCGAGCGATATTGGTCACACCCGATGGGCCTCCTCGTTGGGAGTGGGGTGCTCTCGTCGGATGGCTAATCATACCGCTTTGGGTTAGTAACCGAGCGATATTGGTCACCCCCGGTGAGCCTCCTTGTTGGGAGCGGGTACAACTTCAATCCGAGAACACCTTATCAATTGCGTCCAAAACGCGAAGATCTTCTCAAAGTTCGATTGCAAATCGGGCTTTTACCAAATAAAGATGGAAGAAAAAAGCAAGAAGTATACGACTTTCTCTACACCGCAAGGACATTATATCTGAAATGTTATGCCAATGGGATTGACAAACGCACCTCACATATATCAAAGGAAGATGGATAATCTTTTCAAAGATTACTTTAGCTTCATGTTCGTTTATGTCGATGACATCCTCATCGCCTCAAGAAATGTCAAAGAGCATATTAAACATCTGGAAATATTCTCAGATGTTTGTCACAAGGAAAGATTAGTGCTATCCGAAAAGAAGGCAATAATCCTAACAAGGAAAATTGAATTCCTTGGTATTGAGATTGACGAATCAGGTGTCATCCTCCAAACGCATTTGGTTGAAAAGGTACGTAATTGCCCTGACAATCTCAAAAGGGTTAAACAACTTCAAAGTTTTTTGGGTTTAATTAATTTTGCAGGAATGTTTATTAACAACCTTGCAAGTTACAGGAACGTGTTTAGTCCTCTGCTTAAAAAGGATGTAGAATTCAAATGGACAGAGGAACATACAGGAGCAGTCCAACAACTAAAAAAGTTGTGTCAAAATCTGCCCAAACTCGCAATACCCAACGATGAAGACGATCTGGTTCTATATACAGATGCTAGTGATTATTGGTGGGCAGCTGTTCTAACAAAAATAGAACCAACAACAGAAGTCCCGTGCAGATATTGCAGTGGATTATTTGCAAATAATAATGCGGCAAGATGGCATATCAACGAGAAGGAATTCTTTGCAGTTCGAAGTGCATTTAAAAAATGGCCCCTGTTTCTACTCGCAAAAAAAAAAATTATCCTAAAAATTGATAATACAAGTGTTAAAGCTTTCTTAAAAAATAAAATAGAAAGTAAACCAGAGAAAGCCAGACTTTTAAAATGGCAAGTTGAATGTCAATACTATGATTTTGACGTTGTAATTATTAAATCTCATGAAAATATTCTTGCAGATTTCTTAACACGAGATGGAGCCAAGTGAAGCCAACAACATCCTCACCAGATGGAGGCATCACAGCGACAGCTTGGAAGAACTAAACAAGTCAATAGATAGCCTTACGATTAATGCCAAGGCTTCAGCACATGTACAAGAGAAGGATCTTAACAAGGTCCAGACTGCAATGAAAGCTGCAAGGCTTTGCAGCACCATGTTGTGGGATAGTCTTTATGGCCCCATTATGCGAGATGCCTCAGAGTCAAAACTTGACTCTGAACTACAAGCACAAGACATGAAAATTGAGGTTGGTGATTCAAGCACGATTAACCCAAATCCAGGAGAGAATCCTTATGAATGTGAAGAGGATTCCATGAACAAGAAAGATGCTAAGATGGACACATCTAAAGCATCAGGTCAGGATAAAAATTTGAATGCTGACCTTAACGAGCTCAATCTTAGACCAAGAACAGAAAAATCTAAGATTAATGGTAACCTTAAACCATCCCCATTGATTGAATATCAAAGAACATGGGAAAGGTTATATACAAGAATGGGACTTGTCCCAGGTAAATCTCAGGCCGATTGGTCTGGAAAATACCCACGAGTCTGGACTCTACCAGGTGCAAAACTGGAGAATGTTCGAGAGTGGTTTGACTTTGGCTGTCTAGCCTCTGTCTTCACTACATCCCCAGGTTTTTGGAAATTTTGAAATTACCAGAATGGATTTACAAGGGAGTGTATAATACATGGAAGAATAATAATACACTCGGTAGAGGAGAAACTCTGGAACTGAAGTTTATTTCAGTAGCCCCAGAAATTTCAGGGAAAAGTTTTTATCCCAGCTTTCATTTCATTAAGCTGCAAAGACTATACATGAAGGCTTTAGATTATGTAAAGCCACCACCAGAAAAACAACTTCTAGTTGCTCCTATATCAGAAGATGATATTACCACAAGAAGAGCCTGGGGACTTTGGATCTGTCTAACTGAGATGGACAAGGTCAAGTATCCGTTTAAGACATTTCAAAAGGCTGAAAATGGATCGCTCATGCTTAACACGATGACAAGTACCACTACCCGTTTTGCCGAAACAATATTTGAAAATAAAGCTGTGGAAGAACGAGATTCCGGCAACCGCAGAAACCAGACAGAAGTTATGTAACGTGATGCATGCTGGAAAATAAAAAGATCACATTTGTCCAAATTGCCCTGACCAGAAAGAACTACTTTTTGGCAAAGGATTCTCGGTGAAAAAAGACAAATGGGAACACGACAGAGAAGGCTCCACCAGACCAGGAAAGATGCCTCGTGCGGGGAAAAGGACAAACTTTTCTGAAAAAGCAAAAGAGGCCATGTAAAGCTGACAAAGACCCCCTCTACTAAGGATAAAGAATGGAGGGACCAGATTCCCATTGACAACGGGATAAGAAGAGCTAGTGGATTAAAATGTAAGCCATGACGAATTAATCAACAAAGGAGAAGTGAAGTCCGGGGTTGAAGTCCGGAGTTGAAGTCCGGATGAGCCTCTATATATACCCTAGCTGAAGGAAGCATAAGACATAGAACAACCTTCTTTGTTTTCTTACTCTAAAATAAATTGTAATCAGAAAAATATTCTGAGCTTAGCTTGTATTAAATTTTCAATTATGTTGTTTAAATATGAGTCTATGTGTGTAAGAAATAGGGCTACTATGAGTAGCTAAACAAGTAACTCCTCTCTAAAGGGGTTATGTAATAAATAAATTTCCACATATATGAAATAAAATCTGGGCTTTTGCCTAAGTGTGTTGATGTTTGATAACCTTTTAAGCATTTCATTTTGAGATATCTCTTGCGCCCGGAGTAGGAACCGAACCAGGGTTGCGCTGATTATTGTTGAAGGAACCATTGCAAAACCATCGGTTGCGATCGAGTGGTTGAGGGTCGGCGGTCTTCGTAAAAACAAGTGGGATACCCGACAATAGTACAGTCAAACGAGGTACCTTTTAAAGTTATGTTTTAAGTCATTAATACGGAAGCATGTTGGGCCTGATATGGTCGTAATTGACTAATTTTATTTTTATGGGGTATAAAATGCAAATAATACAAATTAGAGGCTAGACTTTTAAATGGCAAGTTTTTGTGCCAGGTGTCACCATCTTGAAAGAACTAATTTTGTTAGAGCACTACTCTATCTCCTAGCATCTTATTTTGCGGATAAACATTGAAACAATCGGAACTTAGCTTATATGTTACAAATATAATTATTTTGTACACAAAGGTATAAATTCTTGAATAACAAGATGGGCAAATTAAACTGCGAGTGTTGTCTCTTAGATCACTAGTTAATATATATAACTTCTTTGTTCAAAAAAAATAATAAAATATATTTAACTTTAAACACAGTAAGAAAATGCAAACATATATAAATGTTAATGAGTTGAGATCTCATAAATGTCAAAAAAACAAATATATTTAAAGATCCGTAATAATAATTAGGAAGTGCCTGTAATAACAAGACCCACTCGATCGATCTGCATATTCTTTATATGTGTTTGACGTTAATCCTAAAGGTTTTGTTGTACCCCTAAGTATTTTAACTTTTTTTTTTAAAATTCTATGAACTTGATAATTATGTTTTAGTCCTTAAACCTTTTAAAAATCTTTTTGGCCCCAAATGTATTAAATAAAATCGATTTATTCCTTTAAGATCTCTTTTACTATATCTAGTATTATTAGATATCTTCACTTTTTCACTTCAAAAATATTTGTAACTGGTTGTTTTAATTCATGTTTAATGCATTCAACTTAATTATTGCTTTTTTGCCGGTTTTCTTGTACAAAATGCAGGACAAACAAAAGAAATAAAATGCAATTAGAAGAATGATGAAACTGTTTAATTACATATATACTGTCTTCTCTATGTGTACACTTCCGCAAACAACAATGTCATGCGATTATATTCTTCTCTGCTCTTTGGGTACGTAAATTAATGATTGCGTGGCGTTAATAATTAGTTTTACCATTAGTTAAGATTAGGTTTATGTTTCCCATAAAGTGAGTTTAATATATATATATATATGACTTATGACATAGTTGAAAAAGACACTTTGCTTTTTTAATTTTTATATATACACACATATATATATATATATATAATTTCGGCTGATCTACATTTTATATGAAATGTTCATTTTTAAATCCGTTTCAAAACATGATTTTCAGATTCAAGTTTTTATTCTACCTTTTTATTATTATTATTAAGAATCAGCAAAGGTAAAATTGCATAATTTAAATGCATCCTTGTATTGAGAAATGGCTGGCAATATATATGTTGGTTAAGGATCGCGATATGTCCTATGCATGCTGGACAAGGATTATGATTTCTTTCATAAAAGACAAGCATTTTTTAAAACCAGAAGAATTATAATGACTTAGACAAAGGATACTCATAATAACTTATTAATAGTAAAAGTAGTTGAATAATGATCACTTTCCACCATAAATCTTGGTTTTTTTTCTTTTGTTGATTCGTACGGATTGTTTATCGAATTATTTAAATGAATCCACTATCAAATTATATCAAGTTTGATACGATATTTGAATTTATAAGTCGATAGCTCGATCTTACTAGATTACATAAATATTTCATATTATATACATATGTGTTATATGTTTACTTAAAAATGTGTGACTTGAATATATATTACCGAATCACATCGAATTGATTTAATTTGTCAAACGATTTGGCTTTTTAAAATATCGAATCAAACTATTTAATTTATCTAAATACCGATCGCGAATCATTGATACGGTTAATATTGTTTTGCACTCCCCTTATTTTATACTATAAAAAATAAGTTAACATATATTAAGGTTTTAGAATAATTGCAATATGTTATAGAGTTTAGTTGTTTAAAACTACAAAAAAATATATCTATTTTGGTCTTATTTCGTCCGGATTACAACATACCTGATAACTGTTACAATGGGCCTGATTTATGCCAAAATAATGCTAATCGAATATAGAATCGAACTAGCTTAGTCCGGAATACCTAATACAAGCTGACTAGGCAATACAAATAGAAATATCTTGAATCTAGTGAAAGTCGAATCACACCAATTTGATGTTGATGAGTCTCGAATTGACTAGTATGTCGAATTGCACCGGTTAGAGAGTGATGATCCTCAAATCAATTATAGATCGAATCGGTAAGATCCCAGGTTAGTTCAATGTCGAATCTGACGGCCTCAATCCAGTTAAGATCGAATTAGGTCGGATCGAATCCTTATTGTAGATCGAATTGTAGAGTATCAAATCTCCGAGTTCGAAGTTGAGTGGTTGCTCGATAGTAATGAATGCGTCCTAGATATGTCAGAGAGCGGGTTATTTATAGACCATGTCCCGCGGGCGCCAGTTGTAGTTGAGGAATGAAGATCGAATCACGCCCATTCGATCTTCCCTTTACAATCGAATTCCTTCTATTTTCTGGGCCTTTCTCCCGTTGGCCGCCCAAATGTATCACTGAGCCTTCCTAAAATACCCCCATCATATAGTCCTCCCAGTTTGAGAGTTGTTCTTGAACAAATAGCAGGTTCCAAACTCCAAAGTTCGTGTTGGCTTCCTCAGATTCCAGATATTTGTTTTATACGTGATCGTTGAAAATACTCCCCCAATTGGGATCCAGGATTTTGAAAGCATGGGTCCCAAATTTTTTGTCGTGTGCTAAGCGGCCGGATCATTTATAGACCAGATTCTAAAACCTTCGTGTTTGAGTGTATTTGACAATAATTTTATCCTCGAAGCGGGAAATTTTTTATCCCTACGCAAGATTATAGCAACTGTTACAGGGCCAGGGTCATTGCTACAACTTTTGTTAAGTAAAATAATTTAATTAAACAAATCAGAGAAACATGTTTAGCACTGTCTTAACAAGATTCACAGATTAACAAAGGATGTAGTATAAAACACAGTCAAATGTCACCGCCATTGCATAATATGTTACACCAAAATCCAAATGGCGACAAATCAACCCTCGACTCTCAACAAGAGACACTCAGATTGTGAATTCTTGGATACTTAACTTGCATCGAGTTTTATGGTGATGTCCTGGTAAGAACTGGTGTTTTTAGAGCCTCTTACAACAGATGGAAATTGTAATACTTGAACGTCTTGATACAGATCTATCAAGCCCTATTTTTCTCGAGAGGCCATGGTTCCCACGATCATTGGAGCTCTTCGTTAAATACCTAACCAAGGAAATGCATGAGAGATTATTACGGTTGTCACACAACCTAACTGTGTATCAAAGCCAAGAACAATAAAATTATAGAAAAACTGTCCACAGTGCTCAATGTGCAACATGAACAAAATGCCAGAATTGTTTTGTGGTTCATTGTTTCCTCTGACACAACAGTAACGGCAAAATTAAGTGAAGATGTGTGTGGTTCATGTCACGGACTATGCATTTAGACACAAATTCAATGACATTTGATGACATTCAACCATAATCTTCGAGGGTGAAAAGCAAAGTCAATAGAATTACGAGCTCGAAATTGACCATGGTCACTTTTAACTTTTAAGGAAATAAGATGTACAACATTTTCTTCATTGTACTGTCTGACATACTGGTGAAATACAGTTTGAAATCCTGCACATTGTTTCCATTATTGACTTTCCATAAACTTGTAACACTATTCACAATTTCCGAAATTTTTATACGAAAAATAAACTACTAAATGCATGCCATATGACCTATTCCCTCCAAAAGGTTTACCAAACTGCCCTCCGCATATCATCAACTTGTTTCTTATGTCCCTTTTTCATACAGAAGATATAGCCAAAGCAGAATCTACGTTGGTTCATTATTCAGTCACATGTATGGGAAGAGTTTCACATGAAATATAGAAGGCTTCTCACTTCAATTACTCAAGGGACAAACGACATCAAGAACACAAAAGTACATAAAATTTAGGCGACGCAGAGCATACCTGCAATAACTACCCTGGCTAATATATCTCACAATCTGGAATTTCTGGCGTCAAAAACTTTCGAGGGTCTTTGCTGATCTCCTCATAATTGAATATAGACGCCTTAACCCTATCAGGAACAGGCTCAAGTGGAAGAATGCTATCTCCATCAAAGCAACTAGATGACATAATGAATTAGACACCTAGCAAGGAGTTAAATAGGACAAAAGATTACGAAAACTGACAAGGCGAGTTCATCTACCACAAGCAACAAGAACAACTAGTACGGAGAAGAAGCCTGCAGCCTTGTGCTGTTTTATAAAGCATAACAGTTTCATCACTTCAATAAATCGTTTGGTAGCATAAGGCTCATAAGATGAAAAGAAACATCAAAGACTTTGAACGATGTCAAAATAAAAAAATTCACAGTATCAAGAAAAGCATCAAAGAGCATAGTTTAACATATATCCATGAGCTTTTGTGACATCTGCTTCAATTCTGTATGGGTTATGCCTGTATTTCTAGTCAAATTCAGAAGCAATGAGAAAACCATATCTAGTTCTCATTTCTTGAACACCCCTCAATATCATTGCAAAATGAATCATATTTCTTCCATCAAACACATACAAACAAAACCACAGCAAGATAAACTAAAAACAAATAAACTAACGTCTTTCACGCTTCAATAAAAAATCAATGTGCGCTATAAGCACAATAATATAACGGTTGTGAAAGGAAGATATCACGTCAGCTAAGAACCACCAAATTATGGATCAAAAAAGTTTCCATTTTGACGTAATAGAGCGAAATCTAAGTATATTTTTCAAGCTCAGACTACCTACTTTTCTGAAACATGGAAGAAGGTCTGGGAGATTTCCTAACTACACTATTTAGCTAAACCTAAAAGCATAAATCCAAAACAAGATTCAACCCAATGCACCCAATGAAATGTTCTAAACATCATAATCTAATTCCAGAAACTAGGCATACATAAAAGACCAAAAAAGAAAAAAGACCCACACTTTACCAAAAACCGAACACAAAACAAAAATTCGAGCGACCCGTCACTAGAATTTACGAACAACCAAACACCCCAAAAGTTCTCCGATACTTGCCAGAATTCAATGACATTTGATGACATTCAAACATAATCTTCGAGGGTGAAAAGCAAAGTCAATAGAATTACGAGCTCGAAATTGACCATGGTCACTTTTAACTTTTAAGGAAATAAGATGTACAACATTTTCTTCATTGTACTGTCTGACATACTGGTGAAATACAGTTTGAAATCCTGCACATTGTTTCCATTATTGACTTTCCATAAACTTGTAACACTATTCACAATTTCCGAAATTTTTATACGAAAAATAAACTACTAAATGCATGCCATATGACCTATTCCCTCCAAAAGGTTTACCAAACTGCCCTCCGCATATCATCAACTTGTTTCTTATGTCCCTTTTTCATACAGAAGATATAGCCAAAGCAGAATCTACGTTGGTTCATTATTCAGTCACATGTATGGGAAGAGTTTCACATGAAATATAGAAGGCTTCTCACTTCAATTACTCAAGGGACAAACGACATCAAGAACACAAAAGTACATAAAATTTAGGCGACGCAGAGCATACCTGCAATAACTACCCTGGCTAATATATCTCACAATCTGGAATTTCTGGCGTCAAAAACTTTCGAGGGTCTTTGCTGATCTCCTCATAATTGAATATAGACGCCTTAACCCTATCAGGAACAGGCTCAAGTGGAAGAATGCTATCTCCATCAAAGCAACTAGATGACATAATGAATTAGACACCTAGCAAGGAGTTAAATAGGACAAAAGATTACGAAAACTGACAAGGCGAGTTCATCTACCACAAGCAACAAGAACAACTAGTACGGAGAAGAAGCCTGCAGCCTTGTGCTGTTTTATAAAGCATAACAGTTTCATCACTTCAATAAATCGTTTGGTAGCATAAGGCTCATAAGATGAAAAGAAACATCAAAGACTTTGAACGATGTCAAAATAAAAAAATTCACAGTATCAAGAAAAGCATCAAAGAGCATAGTTTAACATATATCCATGAGCTTTTGTGACATCTGCTTCAATTCTGTATGGGTTATGCCTGTATTTCTAGTCAAATTCAGAAGCAATGAGAAAACCATATCTAGTTCTCATTTCTTGAACACCCCTCAATATCATTGCAAAATGAATCATATTTCTTCCATCAAACACATACAAACAAAACCACAGCAAGATAAACTAAAAACAAATAAACTAACGTCTTTCACGCTTCAATAAAAAATCAATGTGCGCTATAAGCACAATAATATAACGGTTGTGAAAGGAAGATATCACGTCAGCTAAGAACCACCAAATTATGGATCAAAAAAGTTTCCATTTTGACGTAATAGAGCGAAATCTAAGTATATTTTTCAAGCTCAGACTACCTACTTTTCTGAAACATGGAAGAAGGTCTGGGAGATTTCCTAACTACACTATTTAGCTAAACCTAAAAGCATAAATCCAAAACAAGATTCAACCCAATGCACCCAATGAAATGTTCTAAACATCATAATCTAATTCCAGAAACTAGGCATACATAAAAGACCAAAAAAGAAAAAAGACCCACACTTTACCAAAAACCGAACACAAAACAAAAATTCGAGCGACCCGTCACTAGAATTTACGAACAACCAAACACCCCAAAAGTTCTCCGATACTTGCCAGAATTCAATGACATTTGATGACATTCAAACATAATCTTCGAGGGTGAAAAGCAAAGTCAATAGAATTACGAGCTCGAAATTGACCATGGTCACTTTTAACTTTTAAGGAAATAAGATGTACAACATTTTCTTCATTGTACTGTCTGACATACTGGTGAAATACAGTTTGAAATCCTGCACATTGTTTCCATTATTGACTTTCCAGAAACTTGTAACACTATTCACAATTTCTGAAATTTTTATACGAAAAATAAACTACTAAATGCATGCCATATGACCTATTCCCTCCAAAAGGTTTACCAAACTGCCCTCCGCATATCATCAACTTGTTTCTTATGTCCCTTTTTCATACAGAAGATATAGCCAAAGCAGAATCTACGTTGGTTCATTATTCAGTCACATGTATGGGAAGAGTTTCACATGAAATATAGAAGGCTTCTCACTTCAATTACTCAAGGGACAAACGACATCAAGAACACAAAAGTACATAAAATTTAGGCGACGCAGAGCATACCTGCAATAACTACCCTGGCTAATATATCTCACAATCTGGAATTTCTGGCGTCAAAAACTTTCGAGGGTCTTTGCTGATCTCCTCATAATTGAATATAGACGCCTTAACCCTATCAGGAACAGGCTCAAGTGGAAGAATGCTATCTCCATCAAAGCAACTAGATGACATAATGAATTAGACACCTAGCAAGGACTTAAATAGGACAAAAGATTACGAAAACTGACAAGGCGAGTTCATCTACCACAAGCAACAAGAACAACTAGTACGGAGAAGAAGCCTGCAGCCTTGTGCTGTTTTATAAAGCATAACAGTTTCATCACTTCAATAAATCATTTGGTAGCATAAGGCTCATAAGATGAAAAGAAACATCAAAGACTTTGAACGATGTCAAAATAAAAAAAAATTCACAGTATCAAGAAAAGCATCAAAGAGCATAGTTTAACATATATACATGAGCTTTTGTGACATCTGCTTCAATTCTGTATGGGTTATGTCTGTATTTCTAGTCAAATTCAGAAGCCATGAGAAAACCATATCTAGTTCTCATTTCTTGAACACCCCTCAATATCATTGCAAAATGAATCATATTTCTTCCATCAAACACAAATAAACAAAACCACAGCAAGATAAACTAAAAACAAATAAACTAACGTCTTTCACGCTTCAATTAAAAATCAATGTGCGCTATAAGCAGAATAATATAACGGTTGTGAAAGGAAGATATCACGTCAGCTAAGAACCACCAAATTATGGATCAAAAAAGTTTCCATTTTGACGTAATAGAGAGAAACCTAAGTATATTTTTCAAGCTCAGACTACCTACTTTTCTGAAACATGGAAGAAGGTCTGGGAGATTTTTCCTAACTACACTTTTTAGCTAAACCTAAAAGCATCAATCCAAAACAAAATTCAACCCAATGCACCCAATGAAATGTTCTAAACATCATAATCTAATTCCAGAAACTAGGCATACATAAAAAACCAAAAAAGAAAAAAGACCCACACTTTACCAAAAACCGAACACAAAACAACAATTCGAGCGACCCGTCACTCGAATTTACGAACAACGAAACACCCCAAAAGTTCTCCGATACTTGCCAGAATTCAGCTAAACCATATCGCAAACCGAAACCATGATTCCAATTCCAACAATGAACCTAACCAATTATAGATATAACCACACTTTCGACACCGTAATTTCGCAAACCGCTACAAACCACAACCAATTAACAGACCCAACCCCATAACAAAACTCAATAAAAATCCAAACTTTACTACAAAAAACATAAAATCACCAAAAACCCAACAAGGATTCACAACAACCTGAGTAACCCGCCAGTGGAATTGATGAACAAATGAATATCCTTTTTGGGATCCTGAGCATCAAGCAAAAGCAGCTGACTGATAATCGTATCCACCACAAAATCGTCGATTTGGCTCCCAAGAACACAATCCTCTCCTTTAGCAACAAACCCATTGCGTCCGCGTCAACTCCACCGCGCATGGAGGTGGCCGGAGATTGGTTCGACGACGGGGAGAGGTGGAAGAGGAGAGAGTCCGGGGGCGATGGGGTGGAAGAGGAGGTGAGGGTGCAGGTTAGCGATCGGGTGCGGAAATTGGGGTTGGGGGAAGAGGGAGTTGGGGGGAGGAGTACGGCGGAGGGGGAGGGTGGTTAGCGGCGAGGAGAGGGTGAGAGAGTCCATGGCTAGTGAGGAGAGAGAAGGAGAGTATGGTATGGGCCTTATAATAATTTAATGAATTGGAATGGGCTACCTACTTAAATAAGATCAAGCCCAATTGGCCCAACTCACAAGTAAGGTTGCCTGTACGCATATGTTTTGATCAATCGAGATCGTAAAAGTTGTAGTGCAACGAAAGTGGAATGTACTTCTAAGGTTTGTTTGGATAAATATATAAACAGATACATTTTTGTACTTATGGATTCATGGTCGTGTCACGTGTGTTACTTCTTATAAATCAGATGCGGAGTATATTTGTTTGTTGACAAGTCATCTGCGTCAGATTATCTCAAGCTCAATGTTGATCTTGAGCTAGCTTTTGAGTTTGAAAAACTTGCACTAAAAGAACTCTACACGTGAATTATATCGGGGCTGACGCGAAGTTTGGGCTCCAACGTTTAAGTCAGATGTTGCTTGTTGAGGGACGAGACTATAAGTACGTTATAGCTAGAAAGAGTGTCAGATTAGACAACAGTTAATGAGGTCAGATATAGAGGTAGTTCGGGTATTCCACACCAAATCGTTCAAAGGTGCCACGTCTGACAAGAGGCAAGGTCGGGTAGTTGATTGGTCTAATGCCGACCTCCTAATACCCTGTGTGAAGTAATCAAACTACCTTGGCAATCTTGAAACCTTTGTGAAGATTAGTGAAATACTTATAGATTTATTGTTTCTTTAATTATCAGGATCTAGTTGGGCAGACTTTCAATAAGGTGAGCTTTCAGACATGCTAAGGCATGTCAGACGTTGAATGTCATGTAGGTCAAATATGTATTAGGATAACTGACTCGGGTATCCTATCTAGCCTATCCCATGTAGTTGAAAAGTTCGTTCTGTCCTAGCCACTTTGGTTGCATTTGATGTCAAATGTGTGTTGCATTCGATGTCAAATGTGTGTCAGGGTTGATGTGGCGTGTAATCTTCTCTAAATTATGTCGCACCAATTTTATTTAGTTGTACCGCTGATACATGTACTGCATTTCAATTATTTTTTTAGCTTAGGCCATGAAAATTTGAGATAGGGAAAATATGCCGCATGTATCTCGACAAACGAAAGGTATATAAATAAAAACATCTTTATAGCTTTGTGGCATATACTCATCATAAAGGGAACTAAATGACAAAATTGACGACGGTGATAAATCATAATAGCGAAGCAGGAGATTTTATCCAAGTTTCTATTTTCGTCATAACAACGAAACCTACAAGTATCACAAACATTAAAAAATTAAAAGGAAAAGATTCTAGTACAAAGACGTCAAGATGCATGACAAGAACAATGCAGTGATCGCTCCAACTAATGCAGTGGGTGGCCACGTCGACTGGGCTTCGACTAAGCCTAAGACGGAGCCCGATGGGCATTTTGTTTTAAAAAAAAAAAGTTAACGAGCAAAATACAAGCCCGATCCAAAAAAGGGCAAAAGTTGAAGTTCAAATAACTTAATGGGCAAAAAAAAAAATCTTGAGGTAGAATGAGTGTTTGTCTTCATTATAAGGTAGAATCTTTGGCTTCCCTTGAGTGGTACCAGAACTACCAGAACTGGAACAACGAAGAATCGACAATTTGTCAAACATTCATGTATATCTTGAGGTTGTGGTTACTACTAGCTAGGGAATTGAATAGACACAAATTTACAACAGATTTTGTATTACTATTTACTACAACTAGAAGTGTTCTTATTATAAAAGCTCAAGGTATATGTTGTTATAACTGCACTCATGTGAAATAATGAAAATCTTGGCTTTGCAATACCCAACAGTTTGACGAATTGAGTAAATATAAAGGTCACTGTGTCTTTTACTACTTTTTTGTGTTTGTGACTTTATGTCGTTGTATTGATGCGCAATAGTGTAAGGATGATAACTCACACGAAGTTGGTAATTTTGGAAGGGTTTGACTTGTTGGTTATGACTTATGGGCGGGCCTATTGGAAAATTGTAGAAACATGACATGTTACGATTCAAAGATTGAATGATAGAATCTGTATTCTTTTGACGTGGAGTGAAACATAATGAGTTTCAAGAGAAATGTTATTTATGTTGAGTAGTTGGATGATGAAGCGATGTACCTTTTAGCTCAAGTACTTGTAAGATAATTAGAGGGGTCAGGTGATAGCTCGATAGTTGTAGAGAGAACTCTTTATATGACCAATGTCAACCAAGATAGCATTCTAAGCACTGCACAATAGGTCACAAGAGAGAGCATTCAAGCAAAAAGCTTGATGATATGATGACTAAAGTTGTAGATCTAAGTTGAAACATGCATGAGTTCAACTAATCTTGGAGCTTGAAAGAGTTCGAGAATTGGTGTCGTTGTATATTTGCTATTGAGAGGTTACAGATAAGATTATATTTAAAATGAGTCTCCAAGTGAGAGGTTATTGAGATTGATTGAGGTTTGTAATACTTTGAATTACCCGAAGGCCTTATTGAGACTCAGTTTAACTCAGGATTACATATACCTTCTAATTATGAGTAGGAGTGTGTTAGTTTTGAGGTGCCCCAAAAGCTAGTCAACTGAACAAAATGTGTATGACCCAAATTTCTGTCTTTTACTGCTTTTTGTGTTTATAATATTATACGTCTCATTTCGCAACAATATACAAACACAAAAAGAACCTCGTCATTGAAACAAAACAGTACGGCTTTAGTTTAGCTTAATGAGAAGGCAATTATCGGTTTTTCGGTAAGAATCGGGGACTTGTCGCCTTCGGCAATTCTCCAAATGTAAGGTTGAAATTCTTTGTAACTAGCAATTGGAACAATAGCCTTAAAACTATCCGAGTCTGTTCTTCCATCAAGACCCCAACTTTGTAATTACTCTGTCTCACCATTTTCTTCCAAATTTTTCTTCAAAGTCTCCTTTTGAACTCTTCCTGCATCTCTGCTCAACGCCTCAAATTCTTCTATAAATGCCTCGGAATCAAATTTCACCTCAATTTTCTCCAAATAGATTAGCTTAAAGAGAAAAATAAAGTCGTACAAATTAATAAGAAGTATTTGTTGGAGGAGGCATTATTAATCGTCTGCAATCCATGTAAACCAAGTAACCACATAACAATAACAATATACACAACACACGTTATATCAATAACTTTTTTTATTACATGAAAACCAACATATCTATTAATAATTCTCGCATATCACAAGGCAAACTTTGACTTTGGAACAACCACCTTTACTAAAAGGAAAATCCTTTTCGAACACCGTAGGCTAACAATCCATTTTTCAGTTTGTAGGGGATATATAAATGTTGTAACTGGGTACCTATTAGTCAGGTTTGTTATTCTTTATAACTTATTTTACCAATTGGAACACGAAACTAGCAGTACACATACAGTTCATATGTCATAATATCATCATGATGCTTTAATTTACTCTCCTTATAATTAAAAGAGAAAGTTCATGCAAGCTGAATGTATCACAAGTTTTAGCTTGTCGCATTTAAAAAAAAATTATAGGTTTTTTCTTGTGAGAATTCTTAGATTAATTATTTATTTTCGACATTTTCAAATTATGACTTGCAAATTATTTTACCGAGTGTAATAAGCTGATGGATATTATCCTTGTTTTTTCATATTAATAACAATCGTGTCTTATATTTCATTTTAAACTTTTAATGGTCGATGACTTGATATAATGAAAAATGGTAACCACAAAATAAAATTTTTTATTCCATTTTTCGCCTAGCTAGATAAAAGCAACAAGTTAACATCGTTTTATAATTAGTTCACGACTTATCTCTGTAGCCAATATGTAATCTGGAATTTGTGGATTAATAGAAGTAGCTTCTACATAATCACTTAGTTTCGTGGGTGAACTTCAACTCTTCAAGGATATTTCAGTTTATGGGTGCAGTAGAATAAATATTTTTATTAAGTATGCGTGCTAATATTCTAACATCATCAATTAAAGTATATAGTGCAAGCAACACACATTTATTAATGTACAAAATTCATCGTATCCGCTTTGCGAACTTGTAAGGATTTGTTGATATAGACCGCAAGGTATTAATTATATTATTTATTTGAGAAACCAAGAGCTATAATTATATGGTCAATATATAATACGAAAAACCAGGTTTATAACACATGCACGCTAATATTTTCTATTATTACTATCATTATTCTTATTTTAACTTTTTTTGTTTTTTATGAGAAAAATCAATATAAAGGAGCACAAGAGGTGCTCAACCCATAAAAGCATAGTTCAAAATTTCGGTCCATTTCTTACGAAACGGCCGAATATTTTCGTTTTTATCACCCACCGAAACGAATCGCAGGTTACATTTCGAAATCATGGTAATTTACTGAACTTCGTGCCATTTCTTTCTTGTTTTCATTAATTGACCCAATCAAAGACATAGGTAAGTGACTAATGATCCTCGTCGTATAAGTGTTATAGTGCTATATGGATATATATATATATATATATATATATGTGTGTGTGTGTGTGGATATATATATATATATATATTATTTTATGTTAGTTAAATTCTAATTTGCTTAAAGTTCTCGGATTAGCTTTTACTCTTGACATTATATGCAAGTTATTATATCTGACAAATAACAAATCATAAAATCATTAAAAGAAAATAACAAATCATAGTAAATTTATTTTGTATCTTATTTTACCTACTATTGTTAACGAAACATTCGCGAAATATTTCGAAATATTTCCGAAACTTTTCGAAACGTTTCTAAAATTTCGTATACCGAAACATCCTACCAAACCGAAATTTTAATATATGCATAAAAGCTTACATCACGACAAGCAATTCATCGAAAATCTACACCAATCCACAAACGAAAAAGAAAAAATGGGTATAATTGTTTTTATCCATATCCAGATTTTAACCTTAATCAGATTTGTTAGTTTTTCAACATCGCTTCGCACCCTTCGAGAAGGATACAAATTCTTTTGAGCCACAAACCAACAACGTTCAAACCACCACGAACCAAACACATTCGAGCACTTTTTTAAATAATGAACTTGGATACATTATAGAGCTGAACTTTGATATCTCAACGTAACAGTAAAAGAAAGAAGGATTCAAAGCTTTCCAATGTATTGAAGAGAAACGTTTTTCTTACATAATAAGTGAGTTACTTGATCCTATATTTATACATTACAATCAGACAATAACAGTTAAACACAACAATGCGATCTGCCAAATATTAAACTAATCTAAAAGCTGAGTTAAAGTTCTTCTAGCTTTGCTGTCAGTTTCCACTGCATTATTTCGATCATGTGGCTTCTTACAAGCTGAGGGATGTTGGATTGTCTTGCTGTTATTCACATGAGTGTGATGATCATCATGTGGCTTCTTACACTTGTGGAGTTGCAAGTTATCATCAGTCTTCAACAGCTGCAAGTCATTATCAGTCTTCAACTGCTGCATAACAAGCTTCCTTTGTCAATCTTGTCTATATGATTGTGATGATCATCTTGTGACTTCTTACACTCCCCCTCAAGGTGAGAATGTATACCATACATTCCCATCTTGTTGATCAGCATTTCAAATCTCTTAGCATTCAATCCTTTTGTAAGAACATCAGCCAGCTGATTTTCAGTGGATACATGAAAGAGTTTAATTATTCCTTGCTGCAACTTATCTCTAGTAACATGACAATCGATTTCTATGTGTTTGGTCCTTTCATGAAACACTGGATTGGTTGCAATATGAATTGCAGCTTGATTGTCACAATATATTAATCCTGGTTGCTCATGCTTATATCCAGAATCATTCATCAACTGTTTCAACCATATTATCTCACACACAGTTGATGCTAGAGCTCTATATTCAGCTTCAGCTGATGATCTTGAGACTGTCTGTTGCTTCTTAGACTTCCAAGATATTAAGGCATCACCTAAGAACACACAATATCTTGTGATAGATCTTCTGGTGTCAATACATGATCCCCAATCAGCATCACAATATGCTTTGATGTGTACTTTGTTATCACTTGGAAAAAATAAGCCCATCCCTTGTGATTTCTTCAAATATTTCACCACTCTCAATGCTCCCTCCATGTGTTGAAGTTTGGGATCTGCCATATGCTGACTGAATGTTTGAACAACATATGATATATCTGGTCTAGTTACAGCCAGATATAACAGTCTGCCAATCAATCTTCTAAATGTAGTAGAATCAGTATGATCTCCCACTGATTGAGATACTTTTACATTTTGTTCTATTGGAGTGTTTGCTGTTTTTGTTCCAAGAAGTCCACAGTCCTTTATTATTTCCAAAGCATACTTCCTTTGACTCACAGATATCACTTTCTTGTTCCTTGCAACTTCAAGTCCTAAGAAGTATTTCAGTACTCCCAAATCTTTTAATTTGAAGTGAACTAGCAGATATTCCTTTAATCTATCTATTTCTTCTTTGTTGTTTCCACCAATTATAATGTCATATACATACACTAGGATTGCAGTAGTGTGGCCATTAGAATGTTTGAAAAACAAAGAATGACCAGCATGTGGCTGAATGAATCCTTGAGTTGAGATCACAGAAGTCAGCTTGTGATTCCATTGTCTGGGTGCTTGCTTAAGTCCATAAAGAGACTTGTGCAAGTGACAATAAACCTTCTCCTCCTCAGTAGCAAGTCCATGAGGTGGCTCCATATAAACATCTTCTTGTAGATCTCCATAAAGAAAAGCATTATTCACATCAAGTTGTGAAAGATGCCAATTGTGAGCTACTGCATAAGCCAGGAGACATCTAACAGTGGTAATCTTTGCTACTGGAGAAAAAGTCTCAAAAAAATCCCAGCCATCTTTTTGGTTATAACCTTTGGCTACTAATCTAGCCTTGTGTCTTTCAATTTCACCAATAGAAGTATACTTGATTTTATATACCCATTTAGAACCAATTGTTGTTTTTCCAGGAGGTAATGGAACCAAAGACCAAGTGTTATTCTCATTCAGGGCATGAAGTTCAGCATTCATGGCTTCTCTCCACAAAGGATCAAGCTTAGCTTGCTCATAGAAAGTAGGCTCAGTGTGTGAGGAAACAGATAATATAAATCTGAGATGAGAAGGAGAGAAATGATGAAGACGGAACTGTAAAGGGTGAGCATTACCTGAGTTGTCAGCAAGAACTTGAGATTGATTATGGTGACTGAGAGATGTAACTTGCTTGCACTGATAATCTTGGATATGTATAGGCACTTGTTTAACCCTTGTAGATTTTCTAGGCTCAGTAATCTCATGAGTAGGATTAGAAACATGATCAGATATGTTTGGTAATTGAATTTCTGGAGATGGAGGTGATTGGTTATCAGTAAGAGGAGATGTTTCCCGTGGAGGAGGAATCTGATCATGGGGTTCATTCTCATGAGATGCAGCAGGAACATCATAAGATGGATTATACTCAAGAGAGGAGGATTTAGGAAAAATGTAGTCAATGTCAGTTGAAGTAGTTTGATGGATTGAAGAATATGGGAAGATTTCCTCATAAAAGATGACATCTCTTGATATGAAAACATGTTTAGTTTGTAAATTATACAACTTAAATCCTTTGATATGTGCTGGATATCCTATGAACATGCATTTTGCAGCTCTTGCAAGCATTTTGTTATGTGGTTTTGGTAAGGCAGTTGCATAACACAAACATCCAAAAGTCCTTAAGTGTTGATATTGAGGGTGTTTTGAGTGTAAATGATAAAATGGTGTAAGATTATTTAACAATGGTGTAGGTGTTTTGTTTATCAGATAGGCAGTTGTGACAACACAATCTCCCCAGAATGATAGAGGCAAGTTAGCTTGAATGCGCAATGATCTTGCAACATATAGCAATGTCTGTGCTTTCTTTCAGCTACTGAGTTTTGTTGAGGTGTGTAGGTACAAGTTTTCTGATGTATAATGCCTCTTGTATTATAGAATTCAGGCATATTAAATTCCTGGCCTTGATCTGATCTGATGATTTTGATTTGTTTATCAAATTGAGTGTCAATGTATTTGCAGAAATTATGTAGTATATGTCTGGCTTCTCCTTTGTTTTTCATGAGGAATGTCCATGTGAATCTACTATGATCATCTACTATAGTGAGAAAGTAGTGTGATCCATTCAATGATGCAACACTGTAAGGCCCTTAGATGTCAACATGAATTAAATCAAAGATGAAATCACTTTTATGAGGATTAAGAAGGAAATGTACTCTGGTTTGTTTTGACAGGTGACATGTATCACATACTATTTTATCAAACTTCAATGGAAAATTTTCATTTGTAGAATGAAGCAAAGACAATCTGATATTAGATGGACGTCCTAGTCTATTATGCCACAAGGCAGAAGATGAAATAGAGGAATTAACAGCAGATGTACCTAAATGACTATTTAGGTTATAAAATCCTTCATCTCTTTTCATATAGTACATGCCATCTACTTCCTCAGCCATCCCAAGCCATCCCAATCATTCTCCATTCAGGCATATTAAATTCCTGGCCTTGATCTTATCTGATGATTTTGATTTGTTTATGAAATTGAGTGTCAATGTATTTGCAGAAATTATGTAGTATATGCCTGGCTTCTCCTTTGTTTTTCATGAGGAATGTCCATGTGAATCTACTATGATCATCTGCTATGGTGAGAAAGTAGTGTGATCCATTCATTGATGCAACAGTGTAAGGCCCCTAGATGTCAACATGAATTAAATCAAAGATGAAATCACTTTTATGAGGATTAAGAAGTAAACGTACTCTGGTTTGTTTTGACAGGTGACATGTATCACATACTATTTTATCAAACTCCAATGGAAACTTTTCATTTGTAGAATGAAGCAAAGACAATCTGATATCAGATGGACGTCCTAGTCTGTTATGCCACAAGGCAGAAGATGAAATAGAGGAATTAACAGCAGATGTAGCTAAATGACTATTTAGGTTATAAAATCCTTCATCTTTTTTCATATAGTACATGCCATTTACTTCCTCAGCCATCCCAATCATTCCCCAGTTCTTGATGTCCTGTATAACACATAGATTGGACCAGAAAATGAGTGAGCATTGACTCTGTTTAATTATTTTGCTAACAGACATGAGATTGAAAGAAAACGATGGTACACAAAGAACATGTGTAAGAATTAGATCTTTGTTATACTTCACAGTTCCTATCATAGTAACTGAGGCAGTCTTGTTATTTGGTAATTTAACATGTGAATCATGTGTTATGACATATGAATCAAGTAGCTTTGGATCACAGACTATGTGATCTGAAGCTCCTGAATCCCGAATCCAATTGGAAGAATTAAGAAAATGACTCAATGAGAGTGGTTCAAAATTTGATAAAACAGTAGATAAAGAGATGGATTTTACTGTTTTACCTAATTGTTCTGTTACCAAATTGTTTGGTGGTTGATTGTTAACCTGATTGACTAAGCTTGTGTTACCTTGAAAGAGGTTACACAAATGCTGAAACTGTTCATGTGATATGGGAGCAGAACCATGTCCTGAACTTGAACTAACTTGAGTTAATTGATTCACATTACCAGAAAATTATCTCACACCTTGATGAACAACATGTTTGAACTTAGAGTATTTGTGGCCTGAAGGATATCCATATACTTCATAGCAGTTATCAATTGTGTGATTTGTTTTTCCGCACTTGGCACATGGTGGTCTGTTCTTACCAGTACTGAACTTGTTCCATAGCTTTTGCCTTTGAAAGTTTCCAGCCATCACAATAGCTTGTGATTTGTTCTGTTGGTTGATCTGTGTCTTGACTGCCATGTCAGCTGTGTCAATAGGTGTGTGGTGAAAGTTTGATAACTCTCTATTTGATTCTTCTTGCAGCACCAAACCAAAAACATCATCTAACAAGGGAAGAGGATCCCTCAACAATATTTGATTTCTGACTAAATAGAAAGAGTCATCCAATCCCATCAAGAATTTCATTACTTTCTTGTGTTTATTCTTTTTGATTAAGGTAGCCATTGCACCACATTCAGAATTGGTACAAACACATGGAACTTCATACTGATTTATCTCATCCCAAATTGATTTTAATTTTGAAAAATATAAAGAAAGTGCAGCTCCTTCTTGTTTGGTGTTAGCAAGCTGTTGTTCAAGCATATATATGTGATTATTACTAGATCTGGAGAATCTCCTTTTTATGTCTTTCCATACCTGAAATGCTGAGTCAGAGAACATATTTGGATCTCCTAACTCATCAGAAATGCTAGCAGAAATCCATCCTAAGACAATGTAGTTGCAGCGCATCCACTTTGTATAAGATGGATCAGTAGTTGCTGGTTCTGGATAGGTACCATCAATGAATCCAATTTTATTCTTTGCAAATAAAGCCACATACATGGCTCGACTCCAGCGATGATAATTTTGTATTGTGAGTTTCTGACTCACCAGAGAGTTTGCTATATTTTCAGCATGATGCACAAAGAATGGATCAAAATGATCATCTTGTGTTGCAATGTTTTGTTTCTCCACATGTGGTGCAGAAACTGTGGATGAATCTAT
The DNA here is from genome assembly GCA_948329865.1 of Linaria vulgaris. Lineage (NCBI taxonomy): Eukaryota > Viridiplantae > Streptophyta > Magnoliopsida > Lamiales > Plantaginaceae > Linaria > Linaria vulgaris. Next base: position 144,950,834 of record OX415249.1, on the reverse strand, counting down.
TGGATTTGTCATGGATTTTCAACAGGTAATAGTGTGAAAAACAAGTGGTAGCGGAAGTGTATTTTGGATCAATACCTGAGCTAATGATTAAATCATTGCTCTAATACCATTTTAAATAATGAACTTGGATACATTATAGAACTGAACTTTGATATTTGAATGTAACAGTAAAAGAAAGAAGGATTCAAAGCTTTCAAATGTATTGAAGAGAAACGTTTTTCTTACATAATAAGTGAGTTACTTGATCCTATATTTATACATTACAATCACACAATAACATCTAAACACAACAATGCGATTTTCCAAACATTAAACTAATCTAAAAGTTGAGTTAAAGTTCTTCTAGCTTTGCTGTCAGTTTCCACTGCCTTTTGTCGATCATGCGGCTTCTTACAAGCTGAGGGATGCTGGATTGTCCTGATGTTATTCACATGAGTGTGATGATCAGCATGTTGTTGGATCATAAATCCAATAATGTTGGATCGTTAATCCAACGTTGGACTTATATGCAAATAATTGTGCAATGCAGTACATCGTAAATTATAGCCCAACTAAAAGTGATCTAAGGTTACGGTTAATTTGGGCTTTATGTATCTTAAAGGGTGTGGCCTTAAATGTGTAGAGACTATAGTAGCTTGGACTTAGAATGATGGGCTGAAGCCCAAGTTTCAAAGCTATGGCATTATGTCTTAGTATATAAAGGTGGTCTTGGTCCCCAAGTCACACAAGTCACATTCTTTTCTATATCCCGTCAATAGATAGAGCAAGAGAGAATTTAAGGAACTCTCCATTGGGGCTTGTGCTGATTTGGAAGACTAACCACGTATTCATCAATTAATCAATCGCTATGGAATCTGGTACGCTTCCACTATCTTATCTCTATTAAATCTCGATAGTTTGACATGATGTATATGGTTTACGTGTGATGATTTCACCGATATATGCTTTAAGAACTTACAAGTGGTATCAAGAGCCTCTCCATGTTAAATTATTGGGATAATTGTATTATCCATGATTGATTGTTTGGTGCTATTGAATCTCGTTTAATACGGCATGCGTAGAATAGTTACGTGAATTGATAGCTGGTTTACTTGAGTTGTTGTTGCAGATTTGTTGGTATCTGTAACGTGTGACTTATTTTTTTGGGTTGAGCACATGTATATGTTTGTGTACAAAGAAGAGAACCGGCGGAAACGTCGGCGATTTGGTTACCGAGAGAACCGCCAAGGTTCGCACAGTAAAGAGACGTGGTGCGGCGACCACGGACGGCGTCGTGGCAGCAGCGATTCCGCCGCCACTGCTGCAAATCGGAGAAAGATTTTTTTTTTAAGTTTTACAAATCTGTTTTTCTTTCAAAGAATTGAGTTTAAAAAAAATTAAGGGTACTGCCGGCGGTATCTCTGACCGCCGGCGTCAGGTCATCGCTGCCGCCGCCAAAACAGGTCCCGCTGCTTTCAGCAGTTCAGTTCATGGGCCCAGTTTCTGGGCCTAATTGTTTTGTTTTTAAACCAATTTTTTTTTTAAAATTAAATATTTGGTTGCTGGGCCCAGTTCCAAAAAAAAAATATAAAGAAATATATGGGCTGTTATTGGGCCACTGTATAAAGTTAATTTTTTTTTTGACCCACAGGCCACAACCCATTTGTTTTCAATTTAAAAGTTTTGTTTATTAAAAAAAAAGGGTTTGGTGCGGATGAAGCTTACGGGTATGATGTAGGATCCGGGTCAGGTCTGACCCGGTCAATACCTGACTGGGTCAAAGTCAACGCTAGTCAACATTTGACCGTTGACTTCGGCATTGAATGGAAGAATAAAAAAAAATTTAGGAAAGGTTTGATTTATGTGCGCAAATTAAATTCACATGTTGGGATATGGTATGTACTTTGAAATTAGTTGATGGAAATAACATGTTGCAAAAGTAACCTCTCTTGTTGAAATTGACTTTATTTCAAAGTATAAATGGTTTTATGTATGTAACTTATGTAAATGTCCATCGGCCAAAAGGAAGATCGATGTTTATCAGAATTGCATGCGTATTTGCAGTAGTAAGCTTGTGATGATTGTGTGGTTTTGCATGTGAACCTAATATCGACTAAAAGTAGAGTTGTGTTCGACATTTATTACCAAAGTTTATTTATTGCTTCAAGATATCACTTACAAGTTAATGTTCGGTCAAAGATAGAATGTTGATGGAGTTACGATATCTTGAGATGGGATTTACCCTTGTTTGAATTTATTTTGCTTAAAGTCTTATGCGAGCTTGTTTTGTTGTTTATTGTTTTATGTTCAGATAATGCTCTTGCTAATATCACTGCCAACATTAATTCAATTCCTATGCTAAATGGCTCTAACTTCAAATCATGGAAAGAGAACTTACTAATTGTTCTCGGTGTCATGGATCTCGACTATGCGACAAGAGAAAAATCTCCCGCCCCTCTTACATATAAGAGTACCTCTGATGAGAAAAAGGATAAAGAGAGGTGGGATAAATCGAATCGCATGTGTGTGATGATCATGAAGAAAGCCATTCCAGAAGCCTTTAGAGGCACTATGTCTGAGGATATTACTACGGCAAAAGAGTTCTTAGAGGATATTGAGAAAAGGTTTGTCAAGAATGAAAAGGCTGAAATTGGTACACTCTTGACAAGCTTGACCCAATGAAGTATAAAGGCAAAGGCAACATCAGGGAGTACATCCTAGATGTCTCACCTTGCTTCTAAGTTAAGGGCACTTAAGCTTGACCTCTCTGAGGGCTTGCTAGTCCATCTGGTTTTGATATCTCTTCCTATCCAGTTTAGCCAGTTTAAGGTGAGCTATAATTGTCAAAAGGAGACTTGGTCTGTAAATGAGCTCATCTCACATTGTGTTCAGGAAGAGGAAAGGCTTAAGCAAGATAAGACAGAAAGTGCCCATTTTGCATCAACCTCTAAGGATAAAGGTCCAAAAAGGAAAAAGGGTAAGGAAGCTGCAGTCACAGCACCACAGGTGAAACAAATAAAGAAACTCTATGATTCAAAGAGTAAGGCTTGTTTCTTCTCCAAGGGTGAAGGGCATCAAAAGAAGCAATGCATCAATTACCATGCTTGGCTTGCCAAGAAAGATATGTTTCTTAATTTAGTTTGCTCTGAGGTTAATTTACTTTCAGTACCTAGACACACGTGGTGGATAGATTCTGGTGCAACCACTCACATCAGTGCGTCTATGCAGGGATGTCTTTACAGCCGAAATCCAAATGATGGTGAAAGATACATCTATGTGGGCAATGGAAAGACAGTTGAAGTTGAAGCAATATGGAAATTTAGATTATTATTAAAGAACGGTTCTTATTTGGATCTTAATGAGACTTTTAATGTACCGTCTTTTCGACGGAATTTGATTTATGTTTCTGTTTTGGACAAGTCCGGTTATTCTTGTTCATTTGGGAATGGATTATTTAGTCTGTTTCATGATTCAAAATTGGTTGGTTCCAGTTATTTATCTTGTTATGATAATCTTTATTTAATTGAGACAATTGCTTCAACTAATGAATCCCTGTTATCGAAATCTCGATGTACTAAAAGAAAATTAACTTGTGAGAATTCAGCTACGTTATGGCACAAGAGATTAGGTCACATCTCCAAAAGGAGAATAGAGAGACTTGTGTCAGAAAAAATTCTCGACCCCTTAGATTACACAGACTTTAATATTTGTGTTAATTGTATAAAGGGACAGCAAACTAATAAAAGGAGATTTGAAGCCAATAGGACAACAGACGTCTTAGAACTTATTCATACAGACATTTGTGGACCTTTTCCTACTTCTGCGTGGAATGGTCAACAATATTTTATTACGTTCATAGACGACTATTCTAGATACGGCTACTTATATCTCATTCATGAAAAGGCACAGTCATTGGATGTGTTCAAAAATTTTAAAGTTGAAGTTGAGAATCAACTCAACAAAAGAATTAAAAGCGTTAGATCTGATCGTGGTGGGGAATACTATGGTAAATATGACGGTTCAGGTGAACAACGTCCATGACCTTTTGCTAAGTACCTAGAGGAATGTGGTATCGTCCCACAGTACACTATGCCGGGTTCGCCCACTATGAATGGTGTTGCTGAAAGATGAAATAGAACCCTTAAGGACATGGTAAGGAGTATGATTACTCATTCTACCTTACCAGAAAGACTCTGGGGCGAAGCACTTAAGACTGCAACATATATCCTTAACAGGGTACCAACTAAAGCAACAATCAAAACCCATTTTGAACTTTGGACGGGCAAGAAGCCCAGTGTTAAGCACTTTTACATATGGGGATGTCCAGCTGAGGCAAAGGCTTATAAGCATAATGAGAAGAAACTGGATGCAAGAACAATTAGTTGTTACTATATTGGCTACTCTGAAAGGTCCTACGGGTATAAGTTTTATGATCCCACAAACAGATCAATTTTCGAGACGGAAAATGCTAGGTTTCTTGAGGATGCTGAGTTTGTGGGGGAAGATTCAGCTAGAAACATTGCTTTTGAAGAGGAATATGTCAATATTCCCGTGGGTGTCATTAACATAGACCTAGGGACTTGTCCCTGATCCAGTTGATGACACAATAGATCAAGACAATGTTGAAGAAACTACCCCGCAAAACATTATAGAGAACAAACTGAAGCACCTCAAGAACCAATTACATTAAGAAGATCCACTAGAGAGAGAACAAATGCAATGCCAGCTGATTATGTTGTATTTCTTCAAGAACATGCGGTAGACATTGGAGTGATGGATGATGATTCTATCAACGTTCGTCAAGCCATGGAAATTTCTAACTCTCATAAGTGGACTGATGCCATGAATGAAGAAATTAAGTCAATGAAAGACAATGACGTATGGGATCTCGTCCCATTGCCTAAAGGTGCGAAACCTATTGGTTGCAAATGGATATTTGAGACCAAAAGGGATTCGAAAGGCAATGTGGAGAGGTATAAGGCTCGTCTTGTCGCAAAGGGCTTTACATAAAAGGAAGGCATCGATTATATAGAGACTTTCTTTCCAGTTTCAACGAAAGACTCTTTCAGGATTATAATGGCACTAGTAACGCATTTTGATCTTGAGCTACATCAGATGGACGTAAAGACAACATTTCTCAATGGTAACATTGAGGAAACGATTTATATGGTGCAACCAGAAAACTTTGTTTTGCAAGATACAGAGAATATGGTATGCAAACTCAAGAAATCCATATATGGCCTCAAGCAAGCATCTCGGCAATGGTATTTCAAATTTCATCAAGTGATTATCTCGTTTGGTTTTGAGATGAATCTAGTCGATGAGTCCATACACCATAAGTTCTGTGGGAGTAAACATATCTTTCTGGTTTTGTATGTCGATGACATCTTGCTTGTCAGCAACGATATAGGCTTATTGCATGAAACCAAGAAATTTCTAGATAGAAACTTTGAGATGAAAGATCTTGGTGAAGCATCTTTTGTGTTGGGAATCCAAATACATAGAGATCGTTCTCAGGGTATTCTTGGATTATCACAAAAAGCCTATATTGAAAAAGTTCTCAAAAGGTATGGCATGCAAGGATGCAAACCAGGAAATACCCCTGTAGCTAAGGGAGATAAGTTTAGCCTCAGTCAGTGTCCTAAAAATGAGTTTGAACAAAAGGAAATGGAGAAGATCCCATATGCCTCAGCAGTTGGGAGTCTAATGTATGCTCAAGTTTGTACGCGTCCGGATATTGCGTATATTACAGGAATGTTAGGCAGATATTTAAGAAATCCAGGAACCCAGCATTGGACAACAGTCAAACGGGTCTTGAGATATTTACATAGAACAAAAGGTTACATGCTCACATATAGGAAGTCGGATCAGCTTGAGATCATTGGGTATACCGACTCCGATTTTGCTGGATGCCAAGATAGTATGAAGTCTACATCAGGCTACATCTATATGCTAGCCGGAGGAGCTGTCTCTTGGAAGAGTGCTAAGCAGTCTTATATAGCATCTTCTACCATGGTAGCAGAATTCGTTGCATGCTACGAAGCTTCCAATCACGGGGTATGGCTGCGAAACTTTGTCACGGGACTGCGAATAGTGGAGAGTGTTGCAAGACCTCTTAAATTATTTTGTGACAATAAATATGCGGTTCTATATTCCAACAACAACAGGAGCTCGACAAAGTCGAAGCACATAGACATCAAGTTCCTCGTTGTTAAAGAAAGAGTTCAGAGTAATCAGTTGTCTATCGAGCACATTGGCACAAACTCCATGGTTGCGGATCCGCTAACTAAGGGACTACCACCCAAAGTGTTTCATGAGCACACTGCTCATATGGGTGTTATATCAGTAAAGGATATTTGGTTTTAGTGGGAGTTTGTAATTTAGTTGCTTTTCTTATCATAGACATTTTTCCAGTTGTTACAGTTTAAGGATTTTTGAAGTTATTTTCTGCATAAATAAAGTTATTTTGTTGCTTATACTCTGATTTTGGTATAGTTTGATCTACTAAAGTTAAGGGTGGACCAGTTGGAAACAGACATGTTAAGATCACGTTACATGAAGTTTCCATGCTACACATCCACATCATGATCCATGTCGTTCAATTATATTGGCATATGTGACTATTGTTAGGTCGAGTCACGATTCATAGAGACAAAGACCCCTTCAATCCTATGTTGTCATGATTGATGGACGGGATTGGTTATAGATACATTTAGTGATGATAGTAAAGTTGCGCAATCCAGTTAGTCTTGCAAATCATAATTATAAGGTTGTGCATATAGTCCAAGTGGGAGATTGTTGGATCATAAATCCAATAATGTTGGATCATTAATCCAACATTGGACTTATATGCAAATAATTGTGAAATGCAGTACATCGTAAATTATAGCCCAACTAAAAGTGATCTAAGGTTACAGTTAATTTGGGCTTTATGTATCTTAAAAGGTGTGGGCCTTAAATGTGTAGAGACTGTAGTAGCTTGGACTTACAATGATGGGCTGAAGCCAAGTTACAAAGCTAGGGCATTATGTCTTAGTATATAAAGGTGGTATTGGTCCCCAAGTCACACAAGTCACATTCTTTTCTATATCCCGTCAATAGATAGAGCAAGAGAGAATTTAAGGAACCCTCCATTGGGGCTTGTGCTGATTTGGAAGACTAACCACGCAATTCATCAATCAATCAATCGTTATGGAATCCGGTATGCTTCCGCTATCTTATCTCTATTAAATCTCGATAGTTTGACATGATGTATACGGTTTACGTGTGATGATTTCACCGATATATGCTTTAAGAACTTACACATGTGGCTTCTTACACTTGTGGAGTTGCAAGTTATCATCAGTCTTCAACAGCTACAAGTCATTATCAGTCTTCAACTGCTGCATAACAAGCTTCCTTTGTCAATCTTGTTTATATAACTGTGATGATCATCTTGTGACTTCTTACACACTTTTTTGTCCCTGTGCAAAAGTATCATATTATCACAATGGAAAATCTGTTTAGCTAGGTTATTATTCTCATTTTGCCTAATTGCAACGCGATGGCGGTCGGCCGAGTAAATAGTTTGTGGGCAACTTAGTTCATCGATAATAGTTAATGGCATTCTATTTCCATATGATACACATATATATTGAGGATTGGAAAGAAATACTTTTGTATTGGGGGGCGGGGGTGTTCGCGAACACAAGTTTAATTTTATTAGAGTTAAACTCATATATATTTAATTGAAGCGACGAAAGCAAAAAGAACAAGTTTAGATAAACTTTGTGAAGAATAGATTTTTTAAGAAATAAAAATCTCTAATAAACGATGCTCTTGAAACAAACAAATTTGTGAGTCTATCAGGTGAAGTAAAAGAACTAAAATTCGTGAAATCCACAAGTATCCCATATTATGGTTGTGATCATGAGCTCATGACTCGCATATGACAAGTGTTATACGGCCAATATTTGTTTTTTTCGGGTAGGCAAATGCAAATTTTATTACTCAAAAAGAAAACAACAAAGGAGGAGTACAAGGATATGAGAAATGAAATGTATATTACCTTTCATTTCCACTTTATGCAAGGGTAGATAGGTCTTTTATTCTTTAGTCATATGTATATTAGTTTCTATTATTTGTACTGCAGAGGACAACAGAACATATCTTTTTCTGGTTTCTTTTCCTCTTAGCTCAGTTCAGCTACTTCCAATTCTATGGAGAATCTTGGTTCCTTGTTCTTATTTTATCATGGTATCACAGCTGGGTGTTTCAACCATCTCATCTCTTGAAAACTTCTGGTGAGATTTCTTTTGTTCTACGTTTGTTGTTTCTTTTGCTTGTTTTGTTAGCCCTAGATTCTTGAAATGGGTACTGAACCTAATCAAGTTATTCAAGTAAAATTGAATGGATCGAATTATTCCTACTGGTGCTATCTTATGAAAGTTCATATTACTGGAAGAAAACTCAAAGGCTACATTGATGGGTCTAGTAAAGCTCCTTTAGCGTCTGATGCAAATTTTCAGAAATTGCAAAGTGATTGGGAGACAGATAATGCAAAGGTTCTCTCTTGGATTAATAACTCAGTTGATCCTTCAATTGGTATGCATTTTTCTATGTTCGATACCGCGAAAAAGGTTTGGGATTATTTAGAAGGTATATATACGCAGATGAATTTTGCTCGTCGGTATGAGCTTGAGAACATAATTAGAAATCTGCGCCAAGACGATAAGTCTATTCATGAGTTTTACAACATGATGAATGGAGTTTGGGATGAATTAGACTTAATGGACCCACAAGAACTCATGAATTTACATGTTTATCAAAAGGTAAGAGAAGAGCAGAAACTTGTTCAATTTTTAATGGCTTTGCGTGTTGAATATGAGCCTTTGAGGGGATCTGTCTTGCACCGTTCTCCGTTACCAAGTGTAGAAAATATTTTGAGCGGGTTAGTTGCTGAAGAAACTAGATTCAAGTCTCTGTTATCAACTTCAATGCCTGCCAGTACAGTTCTCCCCGCTGCTCAAAAAGCACCATTCCGTTATTCTCCTTCGCCTTCTCGTGGTTATGCTGGTAAGCAGAAAATCTCTCAAGATGAATGCAGCTACTGCCATCAAAAAGGACACTGGAAAAGAGACTGTCCGAAGCTTCTGAACAAAGACAAAGGAATACTACCGACACCTAATTCTAATCAACTTCAGCACAACCGTCAAATGCGTCCTCCTTCAAGGTCCCCGTTTTCTAAGCCTGTCTCTGCCTTTTCAAGTGATGCACTTTTCTCTGCAGCGGATAACTTAAATGGTCTAAGCCACGGTGATATTCAAGAAATGGTGGCTCAACAAGTTCAGCAACTTCTTGGGACTCCACGGGGTTTACAACCACAAAGTTCATATGCAATGATGGTAACTAATGGTGATCCATCTGAAATAGAATCATCAGGTAAGACTTGTAGTTGGATTCTTGATTCTGGTGCATCGCACCACATGAATAATGATGCATCTGTTCTTGTTGATTCTTCAACCCTCTCTGAGCCAATGTCTATCCAAACTGCAAATGGTTCTTGTATGGAAGTTCATCAAATTGGCTCTATATCTGCTAAATCTTCATCTTCTCTTACCAAGAATATTTATGTATCAAATGTTTTGCATGTTCCTAGACTTTCGGTTAATTTGCTTTCTATTGGACAACTGACTGATTGTGGTTGTACTGTAACTTTCTCTTCATCTGGATGTATTATTCAAGATTGTCATACAGGGAGGCAGATTGGGACAAGTCGTAGAGAAGGAAGACTCTATATTTTGCAACACCTTTTTGCTCCATTAGAAAAGCTATCTACTTCTGGTTTGTCAGCTTTTGTGTCAAGAAAAAATTCGTCCAAGTTTCAATTATGGCATCGTTTGAAGTACATGGTTTCTAATGGCTTTTTAGGTGATGTTCCTTATTTTGATATATCAGATTATAAAGCTTGCATGCTTGGAAAGTTTAGTGCACTTCCTTTTAAAAGAAGTGAATCTGTTTCTCATGCCCCATTTGATCTTATTCACTCTGATGTATGGGGTCCTTTTCCTATAGCTACAAAGGGAGGATCATTGTATTATGTTTCTTTTATTGATGATTATAGTCGTTATTCTTGGATTTTTCTTATGCGATACATATCTGAGTTCTTCAAGATATATACTAATTTTGCTGTTATGGTTAAGACACAATTCAATACCAAAATAAAAAAAATCAGAGCAGATATGGGGGGAGAATACAAGTACAAGCATTTTTCAGAATTTCTTGCACTGAGGACACCATATTACAATTCCTTGTCCAGATACTCCTCAGCAAAATGGGAAAGCTGAAAGAAAGCATAGACATATTCTTGAAACAACTAGATCTCTCTTGCTCTCGGCATCTGTTCCAAGTGAATTTTGGGGAGAAGCGGTTACTTCTGTATATTTGATTAATCGGATCCCAACCTCATCAAATGGTGGATATTATCCTTTTGAAAAATTATTTGGGGCCAAGCCAGATTATTCAGAGCTTAAAGTTTTTGGATGTGCTTGTTTTGTACTTCTCTCCAAGAGAGAAAGAAATAAATTGACTGCTCGGTCAACTTTATGCGTGTTCTTGGGATACAACATTGAACAATAGGGGTACAGATGCTATGATCCGATTGCTAAGAGGCTTCGGATTTGTCGACATGTTTCTTTTCTGGAGCATATCCCTTTCTATCAGCTTTCATCTTTTTCCGATAAAGAAAATAAGTTGATTCTTGATCCATCTTCTACGTCCAGTATGTTGCCTGACTTTGATTCTACTGGTGATCCAACATATGCACATAATTTACAAGATCTGTATGATGCTTCTAATGATGCTCAAGAACAATTGCTCGATGAAGTTCCTACTTTGTTGGAGTCTCTTTCTCCTAATGATGATGTTAGTCAACCACAAGCAGAAATTCAGCCGAGGTACCCCTCTAGACCTCGAAATCCTCCTTTACGACTTAAGGATTACAAAACTTGTTTCTCTTCTATGTATAAGTCTTTTCTTGCATCAGTGCATTCTCTTTGTGAACCTACAAGTTACAAGGAAGCTTCTTGTGATCCTAATTGGCAATTAGCTATGAGTGAAGAACTCGATTATCTTGTAAACACTCACACATGGGACTTGGCATCACTTCCTTGTGGTAAGGAATCGATTGGATGTAAATGGGTATATAAAATAAAAACAAAATCTGATGGATCTATTGAGAGATATAAAGCCAGAATAGTAGCAAAAGGGTATGCTCAAGAATATGGAATCGATTATGAAGAAACATTTGCTCCGGTTGCTAAAATGACATATGTGCGTACTCTTATTTATGTGGTAGCAAAACAGAAGTGGTCTTTATTCCAAATGGACGTTAAAAATGCGTTTTTAAATGGTGATTTACTTGAGGAAGTATACATGAAACCCCCGTCTGGATTTTCTTGTCCTTCTAACGTAGTATGTCGACTCTGTCGTGCTATATATGGTCTCAAACAAGCACCACGTGCTTGGTTTGAAAACTTCAGTCAAACAATGAAAGAGTATGGGTTTTCTAATAGCACACATGATTCCGGATTATTTTACTTCTCTTCGATTCGAGGTCGCATATTATTACTTCTCTATGTTGACGATATGATCATAACATGTGATGATCATTTGGGAATATCAGATTTGAAGAAGTATCTTTGTCAGAAATTTCAAATGAAAGATTTGGGTGTGTTACGTTATTTCTTGGGCATTGAAGTAGCTTATTCTCCAAAAGGTTATTTTTTATGTCAATCTAAATATGCTAGTGAGATCATAACTCAAGTCAACTTGATAGATGAAAACGTTGTTGACACTCCTCTGGAACTTAATGTAAAGTTGCGATCAACAGATTGTGTGCCTTTACCTGATCCTACATTATACCAGCGAATTGTTGGTTCATTAGTTTATCTCACTATTACTAGGCCTGACATCACTTATGCTGTTCACAGAATTAGTCAGTTCGTCTCTACGCCTCGTACAGTACATTGGACTGCCGTAGTTCGTATTTTGAGATATCTTCGAGCTACTTTACTCCATGGTTTGTTACTATCCTCATCATCAGATATGAATCTTAAAGCTTATTGTGATTCAGATTGGGCAGGTGATGTTTGTGATAGAAAGTCCACTTCAGGATTCTGTATTTATTTGGGGGATTCTCTTATATCTTGGAGAAGTAAGAAACAAAGTGTAGTGTCACGCTCTAGCTCTGAGGCGGAATATCGAGCAATGGTTCAAAGTGTTGCTGAAATTATTTGGATGAGATGGCTACTAAAAGATATAGGAATCAAAATATCTTCTCCAACTCCACTATTTTGTGATAATCAAAGTGCAATTCAGATTGCAGATAATGATGTTTTTCATGAAAGAACAAAGCACATCGAAATCGATTGTCATTTTGTGCGTCATCACTTGCAAAACGGAACTATTGCTTTGCCTAATATTTCCTCGACTCACCAAGTTGCTGATTTCTTCACCAAGTCTCACGCTGTTACTCGTTTTAGAGTGCTTTTGAGCAAACTCTCGATGATATCTTTATCGCATCGTGAGTTTGAGGGAGGGTGAGAAATGAAATGTATATTTAAATGAACACTTTATGCAAGGGTAGATAGGTCTTTTATTCTTTAGTCATATGTATATTAGTTTCTATTCTTTGTACTGCAGAGGACAACAAAACATATCTTTTTTCTGGTTTCTTTTCCTCTTAGCTCAGTTCAGCTACTTCCAATTCTATGGAGAATCTTGGTTCCTTGGTCTTATTTTATCATAGTATCACAGCTGGGTGTTTCAACCATCTCATCTCTTAAAAACTTTTGGTGAGATTTCTTTTGTACTACGTTTGTTTTTTCTTTTGCTTGTTTTGTTAGCCCTAGATTCTTGAAATGGGTACTGAACCTAATGAAGTTATTCAAGTAAAGTTGAATGGATCAAATTATTCCTACTGGTGCTATCTTATGAAAGTTCATATTACTGGAAGAAAACTCAAAGGCTACATTGATGGGTCTACTAAAGCTCCTTCAACGTCTGATGCAAATTTTCAAAAATTGCAAAGTTATTGGGAGACAGATAATGCAAAGGTTCTCTCTTGGATTAATAACTCAGTTGATCCTTCAATTGGTATGCATTTTTCTAAGTTCGATACCGCGAAAAAGGTTTGGGATTATTTAGAAGGTATATATACGCAGACGAATTTTGCTCGTCGGTATGAGCTTGAGAACACAATTAGAAATATGTGCAAAGACGATAAGTCTATTCATGAGTTTTACAACATGATGAATGGAGTTTGGGCTGAATTAGACTTAATGGACCCACAAGAACTCATGAATTTACATGTTTATCAAAAGGTAAGAGAAGAGCAGAAACTTGTTCAATTTTTAATTGCTTTGCGTGTTGAATAGGAGCCTTCGAGGGGATCTGTCTTGCACCGTTCTTCGTTGCCAAGTGTAGAAAATATTTTGAGCGAGTTAGTTGCTGAAGAAACTAGATTCAAGTCTCTGTTATCACCTTCAATGCCTGCCAGTACAGTTCACCTCGCTGCTCAAAAAGCACCATTCCGTTATTATCCTTCGCCTTCTCGTGGTTATGTTGGTAAGAAGAAAATCTCTCAAGATGAATGCAGCTACTGCCATCAAAAATGACACTGGAAAAGAGACTGTCCGGAGCTTCTGAACAAAGACAAAGGAATACTACCGACACCTAATTCTAATCAACTTTAGCACAACCGTCAAATGCGTCCTCCTTCAAGGTCACCGTTTTCTAAGCCTGTCTCTGCCTTTTCAAGTGATGCACTTTTCTCTGCAGCGGATAACTTAAATGGTTTAAGCCACGGTGATATTCAAGAAATGGTGGCTCAACAAGTTCAGCAACTTCTTGGGACTCCACGGGGTTTACAACCACAAAGTTCATATGCAATGATGGTAACTAATGGTGATCCATCTGAAATAGAATCATCAGGTAAGACTTGTAGTTGGATTCTTGATTCTGGTGCATCGCACCACATGAATAATGATGCATCTGTTCTTGTTGATTCTTCAACCCTCTCTGAGCCAATGTCTATCCAAACTGCAAATGGTTCTTGTATGGAAGTTCATCGAATTGGCTCTATATTTGCTACATCTTCATATTCTCTTACCAAGAATATTTATGTATCAAATGTTTTGCATGTTCCTAGACTTTCGGTTAATTTGCTTTCTGTTGGACAACTGGCTGATTGTGGTTGTACTGTAATTTTCTCTTCATCTGGATGTATTATTCAGGATTGTCATACAGGGAGGCAGATTGGGACAGGCCATAGAGAAGGAAGACTCTATATTTTGCAACACCTTTTTGCTCCATTAGAAAAGCTATCTACTTCTGGTTTGTCAGCTTTTGTGTTAAGAAAACATTCGTCCAAGTTTCAATTTTTGAACATACAAGTTACAAGGAAGCTTCTTGTGATCCTAATTGGCAATTAGCTATGAGTGAAGAACTCGATTATCTTGTAAACACTCACACATGGGACTTGGTATCACTTCCTTGTGGTAAGGAATCAATTGGATGTAAATGGGTATACAAAAAAAAAATCTGATGGATCTATTGAGAGATATAAAGCCAGATTAGTAGCAAAAGGGTATGCTCAAGAATATGGAATCGATTATGAAGAAACATTTGCTCCGGTTGCTAAAATGACATCTGTGCGTACTCTTATTTATGTGGTAGCAAAACAGAAGTGGTCTTTATTCCAAATGGACGTTAAAAATGCGTTTTTAAATGGTGATTTGCTTGAGGAAGTATACATGAAACCCCCGCCTGGATTTTCTTGTCCTTCTAACGTAGTATGTCGACTCCGTCGTGCTATATATGGTCTCAAACAAGCACCACGTGCTTGGTTTGAAAAATCCAGTCAAACAATGAAAGGTATGGGTTTTCTAATAGCACACATGATTCCGGATTATTTTACTTCTCTTCGATTCGAGGTCGCATATTATTACTTCTCTATGTTGATGATATGATCATAATAGGTGATGATCATTTGGGAATATCAGATTTGAAGAAGTATCTTTGTCAAAAATTTCAAATGAAAGATTTGGGTGTGTTACGTTATTTCTTGGGCATTGAAGTAGCTTATTCTCCAAAAGGTTATTTTTTATGTCAATCTAAATATGCTAGTGAGATCATAACTGAAGTCAACTTGATAGATGAAAAAGTTGTTGACACTCCTCTGGAACTTAATGTAAAGTTGCGATCAACAGATGGTGTGCCTTTACTTGATCCTACTTTATACCGGCGAATTGTTGGTTCATTAGTTTATCTCACTATTACTAGGCCTGACATCACTTATGTTGTTCACAGAATTAGTCAGTTCGTTGTTGCGCCTCGTACAATACATTGGGCTGCCGTAGTTCGTATTTTGAGATATCTTCGAGCTACTTTACTCCATGGTTTGTTACTATCCTCATCATCAGATATGAATCTTAAAGCTTATTGTGATTCATATTGGGCAGGTGATGTTTGTGATAAAAAGTCCACTTCAGGATTCTGTATTTATTTGGGGGATTCTCTTATATCTTGGAGAAGCAAGAAACAAAGTGTAGTGTCACGCTACAGCTCTGAGGCGGAATATCGAGCAATGGCTCAAAGTGTTGCTGAAATTATTTGGATGAGATGGCTACTAGAAGATATGGGAATCAAAATATCTTCTCCAACTCCACTATTTTGTGATAATCAAAGTGCAATTCAGATTGCACATAATGATGTTTTTCATGAAAGAACAAAGCACATCGAAATCGATTGTCATTTTGTGCGTCATCACTTGCAAAACGGAACTATTGCTTTGCCTCATATTCCCTCGACTCTCCAAGTTGCTGATTTCTTCACCAAGTCTCACGCTGTTACTCGTTTTAGAGAGCTTTTGAGCAAACTCTCGATGATATCTTTATCGCATCGTGAGTTTGAACGCTAGAGCAGTACCACGATATTCAGCAAGTAACAAATAAATCAAAATCAGAATCAGAATGAACCAATTGGCTAACACAATTCATAGACCGAACAACTAAATTGAACATATTTATCATCACAGACATCTTTATACTAAATAAACCCTTAAAACTCAAGACAAATATCACACAACTAGATTAATTACACTGTCATCACAATACTTTTAGTTCTATATGCTTCCTGATACTTTTCATTTTTTACAGACCAGCTAAACAAGCAATGTGATGTCCAAGGAGAAGTTGCTAGTGGAAGAAGACATTGACTTGAAACTAAGATTCTGTAAAAGTAAAAGATACTTTTAGAACCACAGTAAGGGAACTCAACCCTGGCTAACAACACATGTAAGCAACAAGAACCCACAATAAACCTTGTTACATTTGTCACTAGATCATCATCCAAAGAGCGATAACAACACTATACTCCACCTGCTTATTTCATGATCATACAAATAGCAAAATACTAATTCAGCATATTATATATAAGAAATATAATGTCACTTTCTTTCTCAATTCAAAATTTTGGAACCTCTTATCGTAGTCTCTGGACAAATTGTAAGAGAAGCCAAAAAGATTAGTTAATTATCTCACAAGAAGAATGAGCTACAGAACAGTAGAACAGAAATGAAGGAAACCGCATCCTGCAACTCTGCTTAAATGATATTGATCAGAAGACAAATTAATCCTGGTAAGTAATAGAAAGTTCAAGCTAGAACTTGCTTTGTCAACTGATTTTAACGCTCGGCCCTCCCCAACAATTAATGTTAGCACTAAATTCAAACAAAGAACAGGGGAACCTAGATGATGTAAGAATTCATGCTTGCCTCTCCTTAACCAAATATTTAAGTAGTGTTGATCGATACTGTATTGCATGATGTAGCTCAACATAACTTTGAAGTAAGAGAAGCTATCAAGCATAACATCATACGATGCCTGAAATAATAGATATTCCTGAATACGTTAATGGTAAGTCTGATACTAAAGTAAATAGTTGGTGCACAAAATATAAACTTGCTATAAGATACCTTAAGATGGGCAACGGATGAAGAGATTGGCAAAAGGCAGACAGTTCTAAGAGCAAATTTGGACCTGCATTTGGGAATAAGTTGCATAAAATAATTCAGTAAGTATAAAAATATGTGGATTAATAAAGTGGGAGGTTACTGCATTATATTAGCCTCATCACAAATATTTCCAATCAATCAGTAAAAACTAAAAAGTCTTAAAGGTTTCCAAACTTTAAGAGGATGTATTTATTATATTTCACATTATTGCCAGTCACATTCCCAGATTAATATGGGCGTCAAATGAACTAACCTTGATAAATATAATACGATGAACAATAACAAAGTACAGGGGATGACCTAACATACAAAAAAATTGCCAAAAGTTCTGTCGAGTGCACCGGTTTCTTAATATATTTGTTGATGAATGGCGTCAAAGTGCCAACTGTTCAGGCAACACCAACAAATTCTAGTGTAGAACAAGTATACAATATTGTCAGCTTAACTCACAACGAATCCATGCTGAAAACTTTTAACATTCTTAGATGAACTTGCCAATAGAACTACTTAGAAACATACATAACCAAGCATCAGGAAACATATATACATAGAACTACTTGGAAACATATATAACCCAGCATCGAACATAGCTGAAAATTACCTCAGTTCATCCATATGGAACCATTCCGCCTGATGAGGGACTTCTCTGTACATGGAACCACTTCCGCCTGATCATAAACAGTACCATGCATATTAGGAAAACAATGTGCCACAATCTACAAGGAAGATTTTATCATCAATTAGTCGTTCCTTTGTCACAAAATTAGTACGAATTGTTGGTCTTGATCTGTCCAAACTTTTCGCATGCAAATCTGGTTGTAAAATAGATTAATCATGTATATGCGCCGTGATTTAGTAAGAAAAGAAAAAAAAAATTAAAAAGACAAAATAAAAAAAAGTGGTTTATAATTGTGTATGTATATTGATCAAGTATAGTGACGCGTGTTACGTAATGTGTATGTAGAGACACTTTCTAGCTAGATACCATGACAATAAGTGGTTTTCTCACCGTCTTTTCCGTCGGCACGATGCCGACGGAAATGACGTCGGTTTTTTTTTTTTTTTTTTTTTTTTTTTTTTTCGATCTTTTCCGACGGGCTTCACCCGTCGGAAAAGATCATTTCCGTCGGCACTATGCCGACGGACATGTCTTTTTCGACGGGTGAAGCCCGTCGGAAAAGATCCGACGGAAACTGGCCGTCGGAAAAGACCTTTTCCGACGGCCAGGTGCCGTCGGAAAAGTGTTTCGCTCATTTCCGACGGCCGATTCGGTCGGAGGCCGTCGGAAATGAGCGATTTTCTTGTAGTGTATACGCATATGTTTCAAAAGGACTTGCACAATTACATATATAGTAAGACCTTGCACACTATCAAGTGATTGAACGTTGAAACCGGATAATATGAATACACGATTACTTTTGTTATCGTACTTTTTTAGTATTAATATGAATACTGTAATATAATATACTATAATCAGATTTTTTTTATTAAAAGAAAATCAGATTTGATTTATAATGCAACTAAATTAATTTACAATTCATTAATGAAGTCCAGATTCACGTAATCACTACAAGAATACAGGGCCATCTGCAACCGCCCGGGCGGATGCAGATGGCCCTTGGACAGTCGCCCGAGGGGTATCTGCGACCGTCCTGGCGGTCGCAGATACCCCTCGTCGTGGGCGGTCGCAGATACCCCTGGCGGTCTCCACGTCCATAGAGACGTGGCGACCGCTTGGCGGTTGCCATGTACTTATAAACATGGCAACCGCCCAACGGTTGCGAAGTCCCTAAGGACAGCGGTTGCCACATCCATAAAGAGCTCAAAATTTTCGAAAGCTCGCAACCGCCTAGCGGTTGCAAATTCATGATTTTCGCAACCGCCTGGCGGTTGCAGATAATATTCATCAAAATAATGAAAAAAGAAATTATTCCAGAAACTTTTGAGAATATTATTATTTTTTTGTTGAAATTAATATAGTGAAACAAAAAGAAAAGGAGAGAAACAAAAAGAAAAGAAGATAAATAAAAAAGAAAAGAAGTGAAAAAAAAAAGAAAGATTAGGAAAAAAAAGTGTTTTGTTTTGGAGATAAAAAAGGTGTTTCGGTTTTTCGTTGGAGATATAAAAGAAAAAAATAAGTGTTTGTGTTTTTTGTTTGAGATATAAAAGAAAAGAAAGTGTTTGGTGGTTTGTATTGGAGATAAAAGAAAGTGTTTGGTGGTATGTTTTGCAGATAAAGAAAGTGTTTGGTGTTTTATTTTGGAGATAAAAAAAAGTGTTTGAGATAAAAGAAAGTGTTTGGATTTTTGTATATTGGAAAAGAAGAGTGTTGGGTATGTTTGGAGGGTGTAATATTTGTGAATGAAAAATTAGAGGGAAGAATGGTGGGTATATATAAGATTTGGGGTAAAAATTTTGAATTTTCGCGAAAATTTGAATTTTTCCCGAATCATTGGCGACCGCCCGGCGGTTGCTTATACTGGTTATCTGCAACCGCCCGACGGTTGCTAATAACGTTCATATTCGAAATAGTGATTTTTGGGAAGTCTCTTTATGTGTTTGTGTTTATTGAACTCAAATATCATTATTACATGTGAATAGTAGTAGTAAAAAGTTTACAAGCTAGTAATCAAGTTAGTAAAATAGTAGATTATGTAGTTAGTAAAAAGTTTACAAGGCTTGATTTTAATGAAACCTTATAATTTGACTTGTTTTAACTATCATTAGAGTAATTATCAATTGATCAAACAACGCGCCACAACGAATCATCCGAAATAGTAACAATTCAAGTATGAATGTCATCTGCAACCGCCCAAGCGGTCGCCATGTGACCTATTGACCGCCCAACGGTTGCGAGGAGCACTGGCGACCGCCCGGCGGTTGCTTATAGTGGTTATCTGTAACCACCCGACGGTTGCAGATAATATCCATATTCGAAATTAATGATTTTTGGGAGGTATATTGAATTGTTTGTGTTTATTGAACTCAAATATCATTATTACATGTGAATAGTAGTAGTAAAAGTTTACAAGGCTAGTAATCAAGTTACTAAAATAGTAGATTATGTGATTAGGCGAGTTATCAACGATACACCTATATATTATGTTCAACAACTAATCATCATACTTAGTCCTTAATGTTGTCCCTAAGCTTGATTTTGCAATGAAACTTTATAATTTGGCTTATTTTAACTGTCATTAGAGTAATTATCAATTGATCAAACAACGCGCCACAACGAATCATCCGTAATAGTAAAAATTCAAGTATGAATGTTATCTGCAACCGCCAGGCGGTTGCAGATAACCAGTATCGGCAACCACCCAAGCGGTCGCCATGTGACCTAGCGACCGCCCAGCGGTTGCGAGGAGCACTGGCGACCGCCCGACGGTTGCTTATATTGGTTATGTGCAACCGCCAGACGGTTGTAGATAATGTTCATATTCGAAATTATTGATTTTTGAGAAGTATCTTGATGTGTTTGTGTTTATTGAACTCAAATATCATTATTACATGTGAATAGTAGTAGTAAACGTTTACAAGACTAGTAATTGAATTAGTAAAATAGTAGATTATAAGTGAGTAGGCGAGTTATCAACGATACACCTATATATTACGTTCAACAACTAATAATCATACTTAGTCCTTAATGTTGTCCCCAAGCTTGATTTTGTCATGAAACCTTCTAATTTGAATTGTTTTAACTATCATTAGGGTAATTATCAATTGATCAAACAACGCGCTACAACGAATCATCTGAAATAGAAAAAATTCAAGTATGAATGTTATCTGCAATCGTCGGGCGGTTGCAGGTAACTAGTATCAGCAATCGCCCAGCGGTTGCACATGGGCTATGGCGACGGCCTAGCGGTCGCGAGGCCTTATAGAAGCCTCGCGACTTCCGCGGCGATCGCCACTTCTCCGTGGCGACCACCTGGCGGTCGCGCAGCAGTCGCCGTTAATGGCGACTGTCGAGGCGGTTGGGGTGGGGGGGGGGGGGGGGGTTGCAGATGCCCCCAATCTTGTTGTGAATAGAACGATACCCTTATTCAAAATATCCTTACTAGGGGTACACTGAGGACTAATACGTCAACGGTTTAATTTTCTTTAGTTCGGTTGTTAAGTTGTAGAAAGGGCTCAACAATATATATATTTTTTAATTTTTTTTTATGAGTTAAATGGTTCAATTTTTTTTTTGGTGAACAAAGAAAGAAACGCCCTTAGGCTACATCATGCTCTAAAATAAAAATACAAGAAGGAGGTGGAGAAGTCCAAAGACTTCGCGCTCCATCAATGCTACTAGGTTGTTTCGCCATTGCATCCGCGAGTGTGTTCTTGGATCTCGGTATCCAACGGAACTCAATTCTCCATGGCTTGCAAAGAAATGCACGGCATTCCTCTAACTTCTCATGGAGACAGTGATCTCTTAAAGAGTAATCCTTAATGATATTAGATCCTTCTCGGCAGTCCGTCTCCACCTCAATGTTTCGAGTTCGTTTCTCCCAAGCAATGCTCAAACCCACTCTAATCGCTTCCACCTCCGTTTCAAGCACAGTAGGACACGATACACTTTCAGAAAATCCCCAAAGCCATTTTCCATGTTCATCTCGGGTCACTTCTCCTATAGCTCCGCTATTTTGTGAGTATATAACTCTCCCGTCAACATTTAGCTTACACCAGTCTGTTCTCGGCTTCTCCCATCCGTTGCTTTCCTTTTTGTCCAGCTTCTTGAAAATATGTGCGAGATCTGTGGCTAGTTGCTTGATACGACTTAAAGTTGCTGCTGCTCCTTCCGCTTTACCCCTAAATATTCGATTGTTCCGTGCCTTCCAAATCTCCCAAATACTTGCTATGAAGAGCACCCTCCAAGGAGCATGCGAGAAGTTTGAGACCGACTTGTTCTTGTAAGTCAGATTAAGCTTCAGCCAATTGTCCTCATGAATAGCCATGAATTTCCCTAGGCTCGGTGTATTCAGGATTTTCGCCCAAACCTTCTGTGCTTCAGCGCAATTCCGAAGTATATGCACGACAGTTTCGGTCTTTTCGGTACACACATCGCAGCTATCATCATTGGACAGTTTCCTGACTTTACGCAGCTGATTCGTCGCAAGCTTCCCCTGTACTGCTAACCACACGAAGTATTTCATCTTGTTGCTACTCGGGATTTTCCAAACCCAATCTATGCGACTGCTCATGTTTGGATAACTGAATATCGCCGATGAATTGCTTTATACGCGCTTTGACAAGAGAACTCTCCACTCGCCGTTTCATTCCAAATCATCTTGTCCTCGTTTTCGTTTAGGATAAAACGTCGGGCCCTGATTTCTTTTAGCCACATGGCAGGAATTGAGGTCAGTATACGGTCCAGGATCCAATTCCCCCCTTCGTCAATTAAATCCGCTAGAACCACCCCTAAGTCGACGCTAGCTATGTCCGGGATAACCTCGCATAATCTAATTTCTCTGAGCCAATTATCATTCCAGAATTTTATAGACCGACCGTTGCCCACTTTCCATCGAATGAAGGGAGAAACCAGTGCCATACACCTAACGATACCACGTTGAGCTATCGCTCGGTTTGACCGTATAGTGATCGAGTCTCGAATTTTTTAAATATTTGGCCTTGATCAGATATGTCCAAACACTCGAGTCTTGCCGCAATATTCTCCAGCACATCTTGGACAAGAGGGCTTCGTTATTACCTCGCGCCGTTCGAAGATTCAGCCCATTCTCGGCTTTGCACCGTGTCACCCTATTCCATCCGACAAGGTGGATTTTTTTGGCGTCGGGGTTATTCGTCCAAAGGAAATCCCGGTTTAGTCTGTCTAGCTTGTCACATACTTCCTCCGGCAACCAGCTTGATTGCATGACGTGAATGGGGATTGCACTAGACACCGACTGGATCAATGTGGTTTGTCCCGCCAGCGACAAAGTATTTCCCTTCCAACCCGAGTATCTTGCTAATAATTTATCCATCATATCATTGTAGTCCTCTCTACTCCGTCGTCCATGTATCAATTGCGCCCCAAGGTATTTACCGAGTTGCATTGTGCGTGAGAAGCCCAAGTTTGCACAAATTTTTCTTTTAAGTCGTGTTCCTCCCATATTAGAAAAGTAGACTTTTGATTTTTCCTTATTTAGTTTAAGACCCGAAGAGTTACAGAAAACATCCAGGATATCTTTCATCTTCTTCGTAGTCTTTAAAGTCGCCTTCCCCATTAAGATTAAATCGTCGGTAAAGAAAATATGGGAGATTTTCGGGCCCCCGCGACATGGCACCAACGGTTCCTACTCTCCACTTTCGACCGCTTCTTCTATCATATATGCCATACGCTCCACACAAAGGACAAACAAATATGGTGATAGCGGATCACCCTGTCTCAATCCACACTCATGAGTGAATTTTTTGAGCGGCTCCCCATTCCATAAGATTTTCGTCGAAGCATTACGGACGCAGAACATGATCAATTTTATAATATTTAGGGGAAAGTTGAATGCCAACAAAGTTTCCTCCAAATACGACCAACTAATCTTGTCGTATGCCTTTTCGAGGTCAAACTTCAAGATCATACACCCCTTCTTGTTTTTTTTTTCTTGTTGCGCAGGGAGTGTAGGATTTCTTGCATTAGGAATATATTATCCTGTGTGCTACGACCCTTTAATAAAACTCGACTGTGTCGGCGCAATAATCTTGGGCATGATATCCTTCAATCTCAACGTCAAGCACTTTGTAATAATTTTATAAGTAACGTTGCAAAGTGAGATAGGTCGAAATTGAGAGATCAATGACGGATTGTTTACCTTAGGAATAAGGCACAAATATGCGCTGCACACCTCGTGGTCGAACTCTCCATTTTTCATGGCGTCTTGGACGAATTGCATAATTGATTCATTCGTCCAACTCCAGAATTTTTGGTAAAGTTTCGCCTGAATTCCGTCGGGTCCGGGGGCTTTATTGGGGTGTGTAAGCATACAGTGTTCTTCAATTCGGTTAGAGTCACTTCACCCCCAACTTGCTCCGCTTCTATTACCGTTAATCGCTGTTGGAATTTCGACAACTGTAGTGGCGGCGTTTGCTCGTTTGTACCAGTGAACAATTGCTTAAAATAGTCCCTCGCATGTGTCCTCAAAACCTCCTGGTCCTTAACCCACTCCCCCTCAATTTTCAGCATGTTAACCCGATTCCTTTTCTGCCGTATCATCGTCGATCTATGGAAAAAGGATGTGTTGCGATCCCCAACCTCGAGCCATTTAATCCGCGATTTTTGATGCCAATAGGACTCTTCCTGCCTCAAAACCGTGTTGTATTCCTCAAGTAAATACTCCTCCAAATTTATAAGAAAGGTGTTTGCGTGATTTGAAAGAGCTCGTTGGGTTCCTTCAAGTCTCTTGAGGATTGACCTCTTTCGCTGATAAATCTTTGTTTCCGTGGCCATTGGATTTTGTAGCCATGTGTACTTTCATATCATGTCACATGCTATTTTATCTAATTACAATGCAAGTGCATATATGACGTAGGAAAAATAAAATATGCGTACATGCTATTTATTCTATTCTATTTGCTTAACACCTGCGATTTTTTTAGAACAGAGCTACTTTTCCGAAAAAAATAAATATATAATAATCAAAAAACAATTCTACGCTTTTGTTTCAATATATATATATATATATATAGAGTAAAATGCAAAAAACTACCCTGTGTTATTTCTAATTGGTAAAAAAATCTCTGTGTTATTTTTATTGGCAGAAACCCCCCTGTGTTATTCATAAATTAGCAAAAACCCCTTTCATGACATATTTTATAATGACAGTACCAATAATTAAGGATTTATAAGTATTACAATTTTATAATAAACATATACTTGTTACAATAAATATTATGCATCGTGTTATAAATTTTTTTAGATTTTTTTAAAATTGTATAAAAACATAATAAAATTAGTTTGTACCGTAATTATATTTTTACAGATCTAAAAACTAAGGTTTTCTTCAAAATTAATAAACAAAAATATGCATACAATTTAATTTGAACATTATTAGTTCCATATGTATCAAAGACATACAATAAAAATCATATTTTGAGATCAATCTCAGTATGTGCGAATTAATTCAGTGTAGTAGGGGTTTTTTGCTAATTTTGAAATAACACAGGGGGGTTTTTGCTAATAAAAATAACACAGGTTTTTTTTTGCCAATTAGAGATAACACAGGGTAGGTTTTTGCATTTTACTCTCTCTCTATATATATATATATAAAGGGCTTTTTATAATTTCTGCTCGTTAATTTCCACCAACTTCATGTTTTGCCCTTTTTTGGATCGGGCTTTATTTTTGCCCGGTAATTGTTTTTTTTTTTAAAAAAAAATGCCCGACGGGCTTGGTCGAAGCCCAGAGTTGAGCTCGTCGGGCATTTAAAAAAAAACAATTATCGGGCAAAAATTATAAGTTAGTGGAAATTAACGGGCAGAAATTATAAAAAGAGAAAATATTTTTATTTTAGACCGCACTTTGTCTAATTGCTTAGAATTAATTACCTATATCGGTCATGGAGTTAGATAAAATTTATGAAGAATATATATGTGTGGCTAATTCTGTGTTAAACGTCTCTCGATGGTTTTCTTCCTTAATTAACAGGACTTTTTTACTTGCTTACTGATTTACCCCTGTCAACATCAAAACCTCCTCTACGCTGCCGTCGCCACCACCACCTCCCCTCCCTTGTTTGATTGACCCATTTCATCAAACACCTCAACTGCAAAACCGAAAAAGAGAATTTCAAAGAGAAATGGCACTAGCCGAAGCAAGGGCTTCTTGGCAGAGAACGACCAACCGATGCTTGGTCTAAGAAGACGCCAAAAGAGCTCCGAACACGAGCTCCGTCCCTTTTAACCGAATCCCTTCGTATACTAATTTATCCCCAAATTCAAAGTGGTGGCTATAAATGCCATCAAATTACGCCTGTCAACAACAAGTTTTCATCGACAAACAATTAAATTCCTCTGATGGTGATATGGAAAACTGCCAAATGAACGAAAGCTCACCGGATTTGGAGTCTTTGGTTCATGATCCGAGTGAAAATTATGCAACTTGCAACAAAAAACTGGATACATCATTCTGAATTATATCTCTTACACCCGGAGTAGGAAATGAACCAGGGTTGCGCTGTTTATCATGAAGGAACCATTGCCGAATCATCGGTTGCGATCGAGTGGTTGAAGGTCGACGGTCTTTGTAAAACCTGGTGAAATACCCGACGATATCACGGTCAAAACGAGGTACTTTTAGAATTTATGTTCTTAAGAAATTAATACGGAAGCATGTTGGGCCTCATATGGTCGTAATGGACTAATTCCGTTATTTATGGGGTCTAAAATAAAAATATTTTCTCTTTTT
The DNA here is from genome assembly GCA_948329865.1 of Linaria vulgaris. Lineage (NCBI taxonomy): Eukaryota > Viridiplantae > Streptophyta > Magnoliopsida > Lamiales > Plantaginaceae > Linaria > Linaria vulgaris. The sequence continues at coordinate 144,924,414 of OX415249.1, read as the reverse complement.
ATAATTTATGCCCGTTAATTTCCACTAACTTATAATTTTTGCCCGGTAATTGTTTTTTTTTTTAAATGCCCGACGGGCTCAACTCTGGGCTTCGACCAAGCCCGTCGGCCATTTGAAAAAAAAAATAATTACCGGGCAAAAATAAAGCCCGGTCCAAAAAAGGGCAAAACATGAAGTTGGTGGAAATTAACGGGCATAAATTATAAAAAGCCCATATATAAAACAACAGGTTAGTCTTCGAGTTATATACTTAAGCTTACATACCCCTCTATATAATACAAATAAGGGATAAAAGCATCAAACCTCTTACCTATACACGTTTTTGTGACTTTTCCTTAAACAAATTTAATAAGCACTTCCCCCCTAGACTATGCATTTTTTGTGCGATTTGCCCCCTCAATGTATTTCCAGCCATTTTTGGGCCACAATATTTCTCCTTACCCGACTCATATTCGTTGTACTAGATGTATTTTAGTTGTTGATGACAAAAGTAGGGAAAAAATCACCGCGAATGGGGAGTATTCTGACCAAAATGGTCGGGAACGTGATTTGCCCCTTCAGTGTATTTCGACAATTTTTGGCCCAAATATTCTCCCTACCCGACTCATACGTGTTGTACTAGATGTATTTTTGTAGTTGCTGATAAAAAGCAGGCGAAAAAACACCTCGAACGGGGAATATTTCGGCCGAAAATGCATTGAGGGGGCAAATCGCACAAATGTGCATAGTTTAGGGGGCAAAGTGCTTATTAAATTTGTTAAAGGGACAAATCGCAAAAACGTGCATAGTTCAGGGGGCTTGATGCTTTTGTCCCTACAAATAAATACATTTAGTCTTTTTAACTTAAAAGAGGGTCATGCATGCTAATTATATTAAATACATACATACACAAAAGTCCTTTTGAAACATATGCGTATGGAGAAAATATGAGATTTCTATTGAGAATACGAGAAACATATATGATTGGGGCTGTAATAACTAGTTACTACTACGATATATTAATGATTGGGGCTTTAATAACTAGTAACTAGTTACTCTGCTCTTTGGCTACGTAAATTAATGATTGCGTGGCACTAATAATTAGTTTTACCATTAGTTAAGATTAGGATTTTATTTCCCATAAAGTGAGTTATATATATATGTATATATATATATATGATTATGGCATAGTTGAAAAAGACACTTTGCTTTTTTGATTCATATACATTCATATATGATTTGTTTGAGTTATACTTTTGTATTAAAATTGTTAAAATATAATAAGAGAGAAAGGTGAGGGTAAGATGGGAAGAATATCTATATAGGAAAACGTTGCGGACGGGATAAATATTTAAGTTAACTAAGATACCTAACGGTGATAATTAAAGCAGAGCAAATCTTAATATCTCATCACAAACTTGTATCTATATTTTGTGTAGTAAAAATATTTTTTTAGGAAATAATATATTAGAAAAGAATAAATGTTTATTATTTAGGAGTTACGTCCTAGAAAACAAGTAGAAAGACGTATGTCTTGTTCATTATTATGTACTACAACAAATTAAAGTAGTTCACAAATAAAACGATATATACAAGATTCAATTTGTGAAAGAAAAATGGGTTTCGATCAAAAGGACTTTTGTGTATGTATGTATGTATTTAATTAGCATGCATGATATCCTCTTTTAAGTTAAAAGGACTAAATGTAATTATTTGTATTATATAGAGGGGTCGTAAGCTTAAGTATATGTAACTGGAAGACTAACCTGTTATATATTTTGAAACAAAAGCGTAGAATTGTTTTTTGATTATTCTATTTTTTTGTTTTTGGAAAAATAGCTTGGTCCTAAAAAAATCGCAGGTGTTAAGCAAATTGAATATAATAAATAGCATGTACTATACGCATATATTTTTTTTCCTACGTCATATATGCACTTGCATTGTAATTAGATAAAATAGCATAATCATGTGACATGATATGAGTGTACACATGGCTAAAATCCAATGGCTCCGGAAACCAAAATTTATTAGAGCACTGAAGTAGTATTGAACCCTTTAACTCATAAAAAGAAATATGTTGGAAATTAAAGGATTAATGCACAATGAGAGATTACTATTCAGAATACAAGAAACATGATTGGGGCTGTAACTAGTTACTACAACGACGTATTGAGAAAAAAGAATTGTGTGTGACTTTGTACTTTGTAAATAATATCATATATATAGTAACTAGTAAGAGAAGACATTATTAGTCTTGACTCTTGAGAGAGGATCAGATAATTGAAGGAAATCGTGGGGAGGGATAAAAAATGATTTCCCCCAACTATCTACTTTTCAAAATTACATAGTACTATTGTTTTAACTTTTATCGTTAATAGAGGGGTTACATGTCTATCTAACGTTAATTTGGCTCGTAGACGTTCAATTTGCCTCGGCACTATGACGTGTGTGTTTTGCAATAGAACTGATGAAGACTCATTTCATTTGTTTTGCAAATCCCCCTTTTGATTGGCACTTTAATCAAGATTTCTAACTTGTACTTGGATTCAATCAAATTACAGTTACGAGCTATTAATTCAGTTCATTAAACAAAATTAGTATACGTTTTGGTCCGATGTGTTCCATGAAAATCCAAAATTAGTATACGTTTTGGGGCATACGAACATGGCTATTAGTCGAAATTCTGCTTTTTTATACTAAAATCAAAAACAATGTTTTAGCTTCGTCAGATCGAATACGGGAAAAAGAAGAAGCAAGAATACCTACTATAGCTAGCTTCATGAGATGTTGATGTATAAACATTGAAACAATCAGAACTTAGCTTATGAAATTGTGGATCTGGTCGATACGTTGTTGTTGTTAACTTAACGTTGAAGTTTTAACAGCAGTTTTGTATAATGTTAATTTGACGATGTTACTTTAACAACAGACCAGAGCAATAGTGCAACGGAATAAACAAACACGAATTTAAGAAGTGAATATAACATTATATTAACTTCCGAGCCGTAGGCAAAATAACCCGTAAAGGTTTTAACAAAGGTCGTTCTCTCAATTCTCAAGCTCCTCACTCTTAAATTGATTGAACTAAGCAAAGCACACAAGAATTGCTTCGACTATCTCTAAAAGCTCCTCACTCTTAGATCTATTCTAACAACTCACAAACTTTGCTAAAGCAAGACAACTCTCAACAACTTGTAAGTAAATCTCTCGGATTGATTAGCTCGTGTCTTATTTTTTGTCTTGATGTACTTCACACCTATATATAGGTTCTTGAATTGGACTCCAAGGTGTGTTGTACACAGTTGGTAATTCTCCTCCGTTTCCTTTTTGAACTCTTCTTCCTTGTTCTCGCGGTCCTTCTTGAATAATAGTTCCTTCGTTAGAGATCTAATTAAGGAAAGATTTCTTCTTCAAATCAGGTATCATCTTGGAAAGCTTTCCTAGTTGCACTTGAACTCCTCTTTCCTTGTAGAGCGGTTTGCTTAATTAAGGAAATTTTTCTTCTTGGAAACTTTGAGCGTCCAACCTATGACAAGTTTGTTTCCTGAATAATAATCAAAGACAATTATAACTGTGGAACTCAGTTAGTTAAATGTATAAGGCAAAACAATAATAATCAATAACAACAAGATTGTAAAACGGATTCGGCTTCTGCAATGTTACTCTAACATTGACTTCTCAATGTTAATCTAACATTGCCAGAATACCTGCACTTTCAATCTCCCCCTTTTTGCCTTAATCACAAAACCTAAGAACCTGTTCTAACCAGATCAAATTATTCAGACAAACTTTACTATCTAAATGGAAAACTAAGTACACTCCCCCTGAACATCAGGCGGGACTAACTCAATGTTACTCTAACATTGATACTTTCATTGTTGTCATTACACCCATCTTTGTCAATGTTAGCTTAACATCGAAACCAGACAGATGTTCTAACATTGAACATCTCACTGTTAACTTAACATCAGAGATCAGTTAACACCTGCAAAACAGAGTTAGTAATTTGTAACCATAGTTCAAATAGCATAAGTAGCAACACTAAGCACCAGCAGAAAGTAATTAATTACAGACCATAGTAGTAGCAAGGAACACACTCCTTGATGAAACAAAAAAAACTAAGAAAATAGAATTGTTCATACTGCCATAGAAAACAGAAAATTAACAGAACTCTCAGGAATTTTAAAAAATTTGATCTATTCTCCCCCTTTTTGTGAGGAAGGCAGATCCTTCAAATGCTTCCTGAGGCTGTCAATCTCCTACAACCTGACTTGATTGTCTGCTATCTCTCTTTGGGTATCTTTATACTCTCTGTCAAGCCATACCAGAGTCTCCTCCACAAATGAATCAGCTATCACAGAGCAGCTGTCACCACTTGCCACTGGAACAGAAGCAGCAGCAAACTTGATAGTATTCTTCTTATTGTGACCCTTTGTTGTGACCTCCCTCATGTGCCTCAGAACTTTCTCCCCTATATTCACACTCAGCCCATTCTTCAGTTTGTACACCAGCTTTGCAGATTCTTTAGTCATAACAGTGGTGTTGGAAGAAGGCAGCCAGTTATAGGTAGATAGCTTGTGGAGTACAACACTTAAGGATGTCAGCCTTGTAGTTGGAAAACTATCATTCCATTTCCTTGTGAGTCCACCAGTGAGGTCAGTAATCACCTCATCCATGCTAGGATCCCCAGTCTCCTCAGGATCAGGAAGACCCCAAGCTTCATTGATCATAGTAGGACTGATGTCATAGACACTCATCCTTACCCAGGTTTTACCATACTTGGGAGAATCCTGGTGGGACACCCACTGAGAGAGGTTCATGTAGAACTCTCTGACCACATCAGGGACATATGATGACTGGTTCATCATAGAGCCCAACACTCCTCTAGCTTCAAGCAACTCAAACAACCTATTTTCTTTGAACATCTCCTCATCAATGTTCCTCTCCATGTGAATAACCCTGGCTTGATAAGCCTCTCACTGTTCTTCTGCCTCAACAGACACATAAAAGCCAGAATAAGGCTTTTTGGGGTACTCCTCATCAAGCACATCAAAGTACTCATCACTGCCTGATGTTGGAGTAACATCAGCAGGGTCATCACCTACCAGTTGGTCTTCTTCCTCAACTTCCTCATCTTCTTCTTCCTCCTTATCATCTTCCTCCTCTTTTTCTTCTTCTGACTGAGACTCAAAAGTTTCAACCATCACCTGCTTTCCCTTTCTTTTCTTAGCAGCAGTAGCTAAGGTAGAGAGAGTTAGGCTCTCTTCTTCTTCTCTCTCAACCTCTTCAGGTTGATTGTCACCCTCATCATCATCATCTTGGTTACCTTCAGTAGTAACCTCCTTAACCACGGTCTCCTCAACCTGATCATCTTCCTCAGGAAGAGTATCCATCTCATCAGCAGCAACATCATTAGCCTCAGACGGCTCAACATTCACCTCAAGGTTTTCACCTTCCTCAGTAACAACCACATATTCATCCCTAACATTACCCTCAGGGACCTAATGCACAACCTCAGACTCACCCACAGCACCAACATGGGCCTCTTTCTCCCTCTTAATACCAACAAAAGTAGTAGCAGGTATATCCAGAGTAGGGTTAGCCATCATTACCTCGTTTTCAGGGTTGGTGGGAGTGGAGGTTTGCTCAGCAGTTTTTGATGTTGAATCAACATCACCCTTAGCGGCTTTCTTGCCCTTATGCCGTTGATAGGTGGATTTCCTCTTTGGTGCGGCGGCGACGATGGCTTCAGCGGTTGCACGTCTAGTGCTACGGCGACGTGGTTGCTCCATCTGCTCAGCAGCAGCTGCAAGAGTGTCAATGGAAGACTTGCGTGCCATTGTTAGAGTGATTTAGGAAAGAAAAATAGAAACTTGATTTGCAGAGAGTGTTGATTTTGCAAAAAAATTGAGCGCGTAAACAGCAAGAAGGGATTAGGGCAAATTATACAATTAATCAGCTGAAGAATAGAGATAGTGGTGTTGTAATATGTTACCAACATAATCGGACCACTGTCACACGATCATACCCATGTTCACCTTACCACGTGTCAGTGTTGGATTAACACGTAACCAGAGCAGTCTCCACACCTGAAAACTTATAAGTTACAATGTTACAATGTTGAACTAACATTGACAAGTTAACATTAGGAAGGGAAGTTGTAGGTGCAGGGCTTCATCCAAAGCAACATCATGTGAGAGCGTGAGATATTCTTGTAAACTGATCTGGAACCTCACCTAAGCACATAGGTACAAAGACATAGATTAAGATCATCAGTATGAGTAAGTAACACATCAGACAGAAAAACACAGAGTGGATGTACATATCCAGGGAAAAGATGTTCCCACAGTATGAGATGATCACAAAACATAGTGTTTTACCTGCATTGAGTCACCCACGAAGTATGCCTCAACACATGATTCCTAGGATTACTACTCCCCCTAAGCCCAAACCGACACAAGAAATAATGCAGAACAAGAATGAATGCAACAATGTTAGATCAACATCGGGTGATGGAACCAAGTACAAACAGCTTTACTGACTCGGATCAGGACAAATCAATTTATCTTTATTTATTATCATGTACTCTTTTGAACAAAAACTAGTGAATGTAAAAGGATAGTTTCATCACTGAATGTGGGCGGCATAAGACCCCACACACCCCAACAACTTAACCATCAGCTACAGATTAGGCAAGTACAAAGGAACTGAATGAAGACAATACATTTGTGATATACTTCTCCACCCCAACTCCTCATGCATACTTGTTTTCCAACATGTTTACAAGAGAAATACCAAGTAAACACTATTCCTGAATGCAAGTAGTCGAAACTTCCAAGCACCCCAGTAGTAAGGCTCACCAGCATGTATAACCTTGACCACAGACAAAACACAAAAATAAGCACAACTGAATGACAATAAAGCTCTCAACATCATGTACTCCATCTTCTCTTCATGCTTTGTCTAACCTAACATGGGTAAGTCACAACTGAATAACATCAGAGTAGTGAGCTCTATGTACCCCAGCTTCTCCCAGATGTTAGGTTAACATTCACAGACTAACAACATAGTTCTTACTTTACAAAACTCTTGATATGTACATGTCCACCAGTCAACTCAGCTATCTATACAGATTAACCACACAACCCAACTGAATCTCTAACAAAGATGTAGTATGCAAGAAAGAAGAATGCAGAAAGGAAACAAAAAAGAATTACAGATACACCACAATCAATAACCAGTGCTAGACAGTGGTGTTATGTCAACACTGGTGTACTAACATCCCTAGACAGTGCACATGCCAAGAGAATTCCTCAAACTGAAGAACCTCTCAGAATCTAAGGGTTTAGTGAACATATCAGCAAGCTGATTGTTAGTTTCAATGTGTTCAATGTCAATGAGCTTATCTTCTACCATGCCTCTCAGAAAGTGATGCCTTATGTCAATATGTTTAGTTCTAGAGTGTTGCACAGGGTTCTTAGAGATGCTTATAGCACTAAGATTATCACAGAACATAAGTAAGGCATCATTGTCTAACCCATAATCTAGTAGCATGTGTTTAAGCCATACTAACTAAGTGACACAGCTGCCTGCTGCTATGTATTCAGATTCAGCAGTGGAGAGTGACACACAATTTTGCTTTCTACTGTACCATGAGACCAAGTTGTTCCCCAGATAAAAACATCCTCCACTTGTAAACTTTCTATCATCAGTGTCTCCTGCCCAATCTGAGTCACTGAAACCTACAAGATTTGTGTTAGTATCATAAGAATACCAGATTCCAAGGGCCAAACTGCCAGATATATATCTAAGAATTCTTTTCACAGCAATCGAATGTGACTGCTTTGGACATGCCTGGTACCTAGCACACACACAAACAGAGAACATTATATCAGGTCTTGAAGCAGACAAGTAGAGTAAGCTTCCTATCATTGAACGGTACAATGTTGGATCAACATCTGCACCAGTAACATCCATGGATATCTTCACAGATGAAGACATGTGAGTCTTGCAAGGCTTTGAATCTGCCAATTCAAACCTCTTCACCAAATCCTTTGCATATTTCTCCTGACTCAAGAATATCCCATTACCTATTTATTTTACTTGGAGACCAAGGAAGAAATTCAATTCTCCCATCATACTCATCTCAAACTGCCCTGTCATTGATTCAACAAAATTTTATAAAATAGAATTGTTAGTTGAGCCAAACACAATATCATTTACATAGATTTGAGCAATACAGACATGAGAATCTTTCTTCAAGACAAACAATGCTCTATCTCCTTCACCTCTAACAAAGCCAAGACTTAATAAGAATCTTGTAAGCCTTTCATACTATGCTCTAGGTGCTTGTTTAAGACCATACAGGGCCTTGTCAAGCTTGTACACATGGTTAGGGTACTTGGGATCTGTGAATCCTTTAGGTTGTTCAACATATACTTCCTTAGCAATCAACCCATTCAGAAATGCTCCCTTAACATCCATTTGATATAGTTTTATCCTAAGACATCATGCAATGGCTAGAAGTAATCTAATTGATTCAATCCTAGCAACTGGAGCAAAGGTCTCATCAAAATCTACACCTTCCACCTGTGTGTACCCCTGAGCAACTAGTGTAGCTTCGTTTCTAACTATGACCCCTTCCTCATTACTCTTGTTTTTAAATATCCACTTAGTCCCTATTACATTAACATTGGATGGTCTAGGCACCAGTTTCCAGACATTGTTTTTAGTAAACTGTAATAGTTCATCCTGCATGGCATTAATCCAAAAGTTATCAAGGAGGGCTTCATTCACATTCTTTGGTTCAATAGAGGAGACAAAACAAGAGGCATTATCAACAGTACAAGTGAAGTTCATACAGACACACGATTTAACCATATCTCTATAATCAAGTCTTTCTTTGTTGCGTGTCCTTACCCGTTCAGTGAGTTCACCTATTACCTGGGAGGCTGGATAATCTTTCTGAATCCTAGCTGGGGGATCTCTTCTAGGTCCAGAAACAACTTCATGTTCCGAGTCAGAGTCTTCTGCTGTTAATATAACATCAGATCTTGCTGGTGTTAGTCTAACATCGTTCTCCTGTTAAGAGCTTCCAGCTTCCAGTTCCAATGTTGGAGCAACATTGTCACGAGTACCATTCTCGGTCTCCACTGTTGGTTCAACATTGGAAACAGAGATATCACCAGTACCTGTATCAAGTGAGACATCATCAAACACAACATTCACTGATTCCTGAATTGTCTTCAATCTAAGATTGTAGACTCTAAAAGAAGTACTATTGGTTGAGTATCCTACAAAGATGTATTTTTTACTTTTAGGATCAAATTTACTCAGATAATCCCTGTCATTCAGTAGATAACAGTCACACCCAAATTCATGAAAATATGCAATATTTGGTTTTACACCCTTCAAGAGTTCATAAGGAGTCATGTTAGTTCCAGGTCAAAGATACACCCTGTTACTAATGTGACAAGCAGTATTTAAAGCTTTAGCCCAGAGTCTTTTGGATACATCTTTAGTATTAAGCATAACTCTGGCCATCTCTTGAAGAGTCATGTTCTTTCTCTCAGCAACCCCATTCTGCTGAAGAGTCTTAGGAGCTGAATATTCATGGAAAATACCTTTACATTGCAATAGTTATCAAAACTAGAATTTTCAAATTCTTTACCATGATCAGACCTAATCTTAGTCACAGTGGAGTCATACAAGTTTTTAATACTAACACAAAGAATTTTGAACTGATCAAAAGCTTCAGACTTTTCTTTAAGAAACTTTACCCAAGTGTATCTAGAGAAATCATCTACAATCACAAAGGCATATTTATTACCACTTAGACTACTTACCTCAATAGGACCCATCAAGTCCATATGCAACAGTTCAAAGCACCTACTAGATCTAGGGTTAGCATTCTGTACCTGTAGGGGGCATGAACTGTTCTGGTTTGTTTACCCTTGAGGCAATCAACCTTCTGTAATTTCTCAAGGTTTCTGTAGTGAACATGTCCAAGCTTCCTATGCCAGATAGAAGCTTCATCTATTTTAGCATGGAAACACTCTGCTTCCTCTTGGGTTAGGTAGCAGTTATCTTTGGATCTTGTACCTGTCATAACAAGAACATTATCACTATCATAAACATCACAAGATACTTTGTCAAATGTAACCAGTAAGTCATCATCACACAGCTGACTGATACTGGATTAGATTTGCCTTTAACCCATCTACCAACAACACATCCTTTAGGGGTGGGAATCCATCAACATCCAGTATCCCCTTGCCAATGATCCTTCCTTTTGTGCCACCACCATAGGTCACTGTTCCAGCACTTAAAGGTATCATTTGCTTAAGATTCTCCTTGCTGCCTGTCATGTGTCTCGAGCATCCACTGTCGAAGTACCACTTACCTGAAAGGTTAGAGTACACAGCAGAGAAAACAACATTGCATACAACTTTAATATTAGGGGTTTTAGCTTTTTCTATCCAAGTTCTACTTTTCTGTCCTGCACCTAATGTTAGTCTAACATCAGAATCTGTTAACGTTTTAACATTGGGCAGATAGGCTATTTTCTTACCACATTCTTTTATGAATTTTCTACAGAATAGTTTAATGTGGCCAGGTTTAAAACAGTACTGACAGATAAAAGCGGGTTTGCTCTTTATAGTGTTGATGGTACCAGAACTCATATTACCAGATTCTTTAACAAAGCTTGTAGTTATATAGGCAGAATTACCATTAGAAGAGGAAGGTTTCTCAACAAATCCCAGACCATGTGTACCTGTATTACTCATGTTTAGTACCTCATCAAGTTTAGAAGTACCTCCATTCCATTTGGCTATGATCTGTGAATCCTTTTTGAGTTTCTCATTTACCTCTTTCAGCTCAGCTTCAGCTTTGTTAAGATCTCTCTCATAGAGTTTCAACATGTTCTTCAAACATTCAATGTCATGTTTCTGTGCTTTGTTACTCTCCATGAGTTTGACATTCTCTCTCTCAAGTTTGAGAAAGGTTGTATGTAGATCATCAAGGATTTCCTCCTGAGACATTTCTTCTTCATTGAAGTACTCCTCTTCTAGATCAGCTGAGCCATGAAAACAATCAAAGTTAGTATCATCACAGTCAGAGAGTGTGTCATAGTTAACCTGAGTATCATTGTTGTTCCAGTCTCCAAAGAAGATCTCCTGCTTTGCTGTTGGTTCTCTAATGTTAGAGTAACATTGAGATTCTTGGCAGTTTCTGGAGTCTTCTTCTGACCAGGTGATTCTAGTGCAGAGCGCAACAATGTTGATTTCCTCTGATTGTTCATCATCACTTGTTCCAGATTCGAAGTTAGCTTCATTGAAGTCATCTACACACACCCAATGAGAATTTCCTCTTGTTCTGAGGGTGTTAGCACATTCATGTTTAAAGTGACCATACCCCTTACATTCATAGCACTGGACATCTTTCAATTTCTCAGCATCTTGAGGCGTGCTCTTCGATGCCATGTACTTTACAAATTTTGGGGGTAATTTCTTATAACTAAGGGCAGCATTACCTGATTATTTTTCTTTATTTTTATCTTTGTAGCCTAATTTACTAAACTTCTTGGTAATGTTTCCATAGTTAGAAGAGATCAACTCATATTCATCCTCATCACTTCCTGTAAAATCTGAGCTAGTACCTAGTAAAGCTAAAGCAAGTTGTTTACTGGACTTTCCTAGGAATTCTAGTTCAAAGTCTTTCAAAGTGTTCATTGATGTTTGGAAGTCCATGTTGGCTAGATCTCTAGACTCATTCATAGCAATTCTTTTGACAGTGAACTTAGAAGATAATGTCCTAAAAGCTTTATACACAATTGTTTGATTTGGGATGGTAAAACCTAAGTTTTGACACTGATTAGCAATATCAAGAAGTTTCTCAAAATAACTATCAATGCTTTCATCCTCACTCATCTCTATCTTCTCAAAGTCCCTCAAAAGTTTTCTATTAGAGTCCCTCATAGCCACATCACCCTCACAATGTAATTCAAGAACATCCCATGCTATTTTAGCAGTTGTACAAGTTTGAATAAGTTTGAACATATGATTACCTACCCAGCTAAAAACAGCATTGAGAGCATTTTCATTGAAGTTGTAGAGAGCAATCTCATTGGCTGTCCATTGTCCTCTTGGCTTAGGTACCAGGTCAGCATCTCCATCTCTTAGCAAGTAGGGGATGGTGTAGCCTTCTAGTACTGCGTCCCAAGCTCTCAGGTCGATGGATTTGATGTGGACTCTGAGTCTGATCTTCCAGTAGGCATAGTTGTTGGGACCCTCCAATACTGGCAACCTGCTGGTATTGGGGTTGGAGTTGTCCATCTTGTCGTATCAACGCCAAACACCGGTGAAGTTGGTGCTTGGCTCTGATACCAATTGAAATTGTGGATCGGGTCGATACGTTGTTGTTGTTAACTTAACACTGAAGTTTTAACATCAGTTTTGTATAATGTTAATTTGACGATGTTACTTTAACAACAGACCAGAGCAATAGTGCAGCGGAATAAACAAATACGAATTTAAAAAGTGAATATAAGATTATATTAACTTCCGAGCCGTAGGCAAAATAATTCGTAAAGGTTTTAACAAAGATTGTTCTCTCAATTCTCAAGCTCCTCACTCTTAAATTGATTGAACTAAGCAAAGCACACAAGAATTGCTTAGACTATCTCTAAAAGCTCCTCACTCTTAGATCTATTCTAACAACTCACAAACTTTGCTAAAGCAAGACAACTCTCAATAACTTGTAAGTAAATCTCTCGGATTGATTAGCTCGTGTCTTGTTAGTTGTCTTGATGTACTTCACACCTATATATAGGCTCTTGAATTGGACTCCAAGGTGTGTTGTACACGGTTGGTAATTCTCCTTCGTTTCCTTCTCGAACTCCTCTTCCTTGTTCTCGCAATCCTTCTTGAATAATAGTTCCTTCGTTAGAGATCTAACTAAGGAAAGACTTCTTCTTAAAATTAGGACTCATCTTGGAAAGCTTTCCTAGTTGCACTTAAACTCCTATTTCCTTGTAGAGCGGTTTGCTTAATTAAGGAAACTTTCATTCTTGGAAACTTTGAGCGTCCAACCTATGACAAGTTTGTTTCCTGAATAATAATCAAAGACAATTACAACTGTGGAACTCAGTTAGTTAAATGAATAAGACAAAACAATAATAATCAATAACAACAAGGTTGTAAAACGGATTCGGCTTCAGCAATGTTACTCTAACATTGACTTCTCAATGTTAATCTATCATTGCCAAAATACCTGCACTCTCAGCTTATATGTTACAAATACAATTATTTTGTACACAAAGGTATAAATTCTTGAATAACAAGATGGGCAAATTAAACTGTGAATGTTGTCTCTTAGATCACTAGTTAATATATATAACTTCTTTGTTCAAAAAAAATAATAAAATATATTTAACTTTAAACACAGTAAGAAAATGCAAACATATATAAATGTTAATGAGTTGAGATCTCATAAATGTCAAAAAACAAATATATTTAAAGATCCGTAATAATAATTAGAAAGTGCCTGTAATAATAAGACCCACTCGATCGATCTGCATATTCTTTATATGTGTTTGAAGTTAATCCTAAAGGTTCTGCTGTACCCCAAGTATTTTAACTTTTTTTAAAAAATTCTATGAACTTGATAATTATGTTTTAGTCCTTAAACCTTTTAAAAATCTTTTTGGCCCCAAATGTATTAAATAAAATCGATTTATTCCTTTAAGATCTCTTTTAATATATCTAATATTATTAGATATCCTCACTTTTTCACTTCAAATATTTGTAACTGGTTGTTTTAATTCATGTTTAATGCATTCAACTTAATTATTGCTTTTTTCCGGTTTTCTTGTACAAAATGCAGGACAGACAAAAGAAATAAAATGCAATTAGAGGAATGATGAAACTGTTTAATACATACTGTCTTCTCTATGTGTACACTTCAGCAAACAACAATGTCATGCGATTATATTCTTCAATGTTCTTTGGGTACGTAAATTATTGATTGCGTGGCACTAATAATTAGTTTTACCATTAGTTAAGATTAGGTTTCTGTTTCCCATAAAGTGAGTTATATATATAGACTTCCTCCCGCGGGCGCTAGTTCTAGTTGAGGAATGAAGATCGAATCATGCCCATTCGATCTTCCCTTTAAAGCCGAACTCCTTCTGTTTGATATTCAATTTTCTGGGCATTTCTCCTTTGTGCCGGCCCAAATGCATCATTGGGCCTTCCTAAAATACCCCCATCATATAGTCCCCCCAGTTTGGGAGTTGTTCTTGAGCAAAGAGCGGGTTACAAACTCCAAAGTTCGTGCTCCTCAGATTCCAGGTATTTGCTTTATACGTGATCGTTGAAAATACTCCCCCCAATTGGGATCCACGATTTTGAAAGCATGGGTCCCAAATTTTTGTCGTGTGCTAAGAGGCCGGATCATTTATAGACCAGATTCTAAAACCTTCGCGTTGAATGTATTTGAAAATAATTTTATCCTCGAAGCGGGAAAAATTCGGTAGTGTTTCTCTATCACATACAAAATTCAATCGAATAATGGCGTCGAATCTTATCGATTCGATTTTGAAAATTGCTTCAAAGCTAAAGTTTGGATGATAACCATAGATCGAATGGATTTGGATTCGATTTTGGTACTAAATCGAATGGCAAACTGTTCGGTCGGTATTTCGCATTTTTTCTGCCATCAATCGAATGGACGACATTCAATCTTCTGTTAGTATCAAATATTCTCTATTCAATGTTCTTTGCGATGGCCTTATGGGCCGCCCACCCTCTATATAAGGGGCGAGGAAGGGTGGAGGATCTCATTAGTGTCTTTGGAGAACTCTTGCTGAAATGTAAGTAACATCGAAAGGGCACGGTTCGATTTACTTTGTATCGAATACAAGCTATTTGATGATCACTGTATCGAACGTTATGCCGTTGGATCTTATGCCTTAGAATTTTTTTCCAAAATTTTCTTCAAAAAATAGTTTTCTCGCATCTAACTAGGTTTATGTTTTCATTTCATGCAGTGTTATTTCGCAACTGATTTGGTGATTTGATATTTTAATCAAGGTAGTGGGTTGTGTTCTTTTATTTCCCCTTTAATTGCGTTCTAGCTTATTTTTGCTTCTAATGTATCGCGTAGTTGTCGTAAGTATCGAGAGTGACGTACATTCGTAGTCAGCTTTTTTTTATTTCAGTTTGTGTTGATCGAGATGGCTATTTCTGAGTCTTCATCTGGAAGTGAGTCGAGTAGTAGCTCGAGCTTTGATTATGTTAATTCAGTAATAGGTCATGGAGGTGATCCCGTTGGTGCGAATTTGGTCGAAGGAGATGCCTATGAGGCTATTGATATAGAGGAGCTCGACTTCGAGAGGGATGAGGAGGAGGATGAAGATCAGCCAACGCCGCAGGCTGAAGTATATGATGCGCCCGCTCCGCCTATCGAGGATATTCATGCCGATAGCTAGGGAAATGAGGAGAATGCGGTTATTAACACGGACTTCGACGATGAAGAAGAAGTTGCGGGACTGGCGTATACCGCTTATGTGCCGCGTTTACAGCAGAGCCAACCCTTTCTTTGCTAAATGTACGACATAGGGATTAACTACAAAATAGTTATTCCTCGCGTAGACCAGCGTGTGCATACCGCGCCACCCGGTTACGTTACGGTCTTTGTTGGGCAATTGGAAAATCGGTTATGGTTTCCTATACCAGTCGAGGTTAGGCGAATTTTAACGTCTATTGGATTGGTGCCGAGCCAATTGACGCCGAATTCGATTGGGTATATAGTTGGCTTTATCATTGCCATGAAATGCTTAGGTGTGCCATATGGGCCTAATGAGTTTTGGGCCTTGTTTGAGGTTTGCAAAAATGGGATAGGATTCAATCACCTAAAGGCGGTGAAGCACCATAAGTTTTTGAGAGGCGAGTTTTCTGGCTATGGGAAAGATTGATGAGGAGTTTTCTGTATATCCACGGAAGTGGGTGGATGTTCCGAAAATTGCCATTCCTCGCGGGGTGTGTTTACCTAGGTGGGGTGAGCATTTTAGGGCGAAACTGGTCATAATTACCAATTTAATATAAGATAGCTTATTAAAAAGCATGTTTTATCGCGGGGTTATCCCCGGTTCCGTATACGGGGATATATACTTTTGGTATATATCTCTTATTTGCCATTTATCATGCATTTTGTGCTGATTTTGATATGTTAATAATGTTCAGTGTTCTCTCTTTCAAGAGAATTTATCATGAACCGCCACGCTCGCATGAGTCAAGTCTTGGTTGCTGATGATGAGTGTTCCCGCTCATTGGTTCTTGTCACCGTTCCTCCTCCTAGGAAAAGGAAGGCCAAGGGAAGGAAGAAAATAGGCGACGCTGTGGTGTCCACCCGCGCCGACGCCACACATGATCCTTTCGAGGATGTGCTTGGTGGAGGTCGCGACAACTCACCTCCTCCTGCTGACTTTAGTTATGCTGAGGGGTTTGAGGGACCGGACCGACTGCTCAAGAAACTGAGGCAGTAGAGAGTACAGAAACCGCTGCACCGACGAAGAGAATGAGGGCTCCCCAAACTCGTTCTCAAACTGGGGGTGTTATTCCTCATGTTCCGAGCTCCACTGTTCCCATTCCTGCTTGTAGCTCAGTCCCCCCTACTGGGGGTGAACGCTAGGGTTGAAACTAGCCAAGGTCCGCGTGCCCGCGTCGGGGAATATCAATATTCTAAAGAGGAGGCCACCAATGTATTGAAGGTGGTCCTTCCCAATCTTGCAGTAGCTTTCCCGACCTCGGTCGAGGAAAGAAAGAAGGTGGAGCTGCTTGCACTCCATTTGGTCAGCTCGGTAATACGACAATATAATATAATATTCCTTTTTTATTTATACTTAGTTTACAAGTCTTTTGTTGATTCTTTTCCAGACTCGTGGGGTCGTGGACGCGATGATCAGAGGGTTGATGCAGGCCCATGAGTAGAGAATGAATGGGCTAGAACGCCTGCAGATGGAGTTTCAGGATAGTGATCCCGACGCGTTGAGGGCCGTTGTGGCAGAGAAAGAGAAAGCCTTGTAGCATGCGAGGGATTGTGCTATCCGGGCTAGCGGGGATAGGGATCGCGCAGGAAACCGTTGAACGGCTCGAGGCCTAAGTCAACAATATGCGGAGTAGCAAGACTGCACTGGAAAAGTGAGTCGCAAGAGCTCGAGAAGGAGCTCGCGGCTTAAAAAGAGAAAACTGTGGGGGCCGAGGAGTTTGGATATGCCCGTGGCTTTAGCCAGGTACTTAGCCTTGTTGCTTGTGTCTTTCCTAGACATAATCTTGCTATTCATCCTTGTTAACTACCTTTTTGTATTTGAATAGCTTCCTACCGTGCAACAACGAGTGGAGATTGCGGAGGAGTTCCTACGGAGCAATACTTTCCAAGAAATCAATGTCCGGCGAGGAGTGCGTGATGCGAAGAAAGCTCAAGTACTCACAGTGCAACAAATTCACGGCACTGGCTACCTGCGTGGTAGATTTAACCCACAGTGGTTGGATCTGTCGCTGGGTCCTAATCACAAGCCTGTGCCGTTGCCTGTTGAGGACGCGTCTGCCATAGCCGACGAGTTTGCCAGCCTTCTTGAATATGAGACCTTGTTGTATTGGGGAATGTCTCCGCCTCCGCCCATGCCTGCCACCTATCCTTCTTCTCATGATGAAGATGATGCCTAGGCTTGAGAGCTTAGGTTTAAATTTCTGTTTTTAAGAACAATTTATTTTATTTGGTTCGGCGCTACGTCGCCCTTTTATTCTGAACAATTTTAATGCTTTAAACTCTTTTTTTTGAATATTCACTACTTAATTTTTGCGTTATGGTGAATCGCTTATTTTATTGCATTTCTTTCTTGTCTATCTCTTTCAAATGCGAGCTTCACAATTTCTTGTTTTATAATTATATTTCCTTCATTGTTAGAGGCTTTTTATTGCGATTGCCTTATTCTTGGCTACGCGTTTTTCTCTTTGCTGGAGGCTACTAGCAACATGTTTCTTCCATTCTTCTGACCTTTAGCAGGATTTTTGACTAGTACGCGTTATTTCAGGAGAAATGTCCATCCCTATTCTTCGTTCGGGTGGGATTCTTGGTCAGCACTTGTCGTTTCAGGAAAAATGTATGTTCCTTTCAGTTATTTTGGTGGGATTATGGTAAGCAATTGTCATTTTAGGTAGAGTGTCTGTCCCTTTTCTTCATCTTCGCGGGATTTTTGGTTAGCACTTGCTGCTTCAGGCGAAGTGTCCATCCCTTGTTCTTCCTTTTGCGTGATTTTGGTTAGCACTTGCCGCTTCGGGCGAAGTGTCCATCCCTTGTTCTTCGTTCTGCGGGATTTTTGGTTAGCACTTGCCGCTTTGGGCGAAGTGTCCATCATTTTTTCTTCGTTTTGCGGGATTCTTGGTTATGTCACATAACACAACCAAAGTTGGCTATGTCAACCGTTATCACTAACGGTCAGTTTAATTTTCCCGTTTGAATCGCTTGAGGGCTCAACTTCCGCATGTCTGCTTTTGAGAAGGTGATTTCTTCGTGGTCCATCTCCTCTATTCTTAGTAGGTCCACAAAATCGACAAAACAGTATGCATCAATATATCTTGTGATCTTCTTGCGCCCCTTCGCCAAATCCGCACCGAGCAGACCTCCTGAAATCATATGTATGATCCGTTTCCTGACATTGTTGTCCATTATATGAGGATAATCCAACACTTGCGGCATGTCAACTATTCTTGTTGTGGTTTTGTTCCTCTGTTCCTCTTTCTTTTTTCCTTTAGGGACGCAACAACTACCGCTTTGGTGACCATCATTTCCTCGTGATGCACCACTTGTTGCGCGAGCTTGTTTATCTCTTCAATTGTCTTAGGTTGCAACCTAAGCAGATCCTCGTTGAAAGCCACGTTGTTGGTCGCACGGAAGATTATGTTCGTGATTATTTCTCCTTTGTGATAGTCTATCTTCATTACTTCCGCGTAGAAGTGGCTCATGAAATCTTTCAAGATTTCTCTCGCACCTTGACTGATAGAGTATAGATGGGAGTGGTCCAGTACCAGTCTGGATTGAATGGAGAACTGATTTTCAAATATCTTTCTCAACTGCTTCTAACTTTTGATTGACCCCGAAGCGATTCGGGTGAACCAGTTTAACGCCACTCCAACCAAGGTGGTGGCAAAGATTCTGGCCAACACGTTCTCTTTAAAACCGTGTAGATTAAGCATTGTGTCCAGTTGGAAAAGATGATCGTACAGGTCTGTCTTTCCATTGTATGATTTCACCACCGATATCTTTTCACCATGCCCAGAATTTCCGCCTCTATCTCTTCGCAGAATGAAGTGCTCCGATGAGCTCTTCCCAATCGCTCCATCTTGTTCTCAACCTCTGCTCTTTCTCCCTCGAGCCTATCCAACTTCCTTGTTACTTCTGCATGCTCCCTTCTGGAGTCGTTGCCCTGACTCTCCTCACGTCTCATTACATTGTTCTCCTTATTCTCCTCTCGCCTTCTCAGGTCTTCGTGCTGGCTTTCTTCACGTCCCCTCGAGTCGTGGTGCCTTTTTGACTGCACCTCGACTGATTTTGACTTCCCCATGCGGTTGTCCACCTGGGCTTTGTCTCTGTTTCATGCGTCCGGGCCCTTGGCCACAGATTGCTGCTCCCGCGCGCCTTCTTCACGAACCTCGGGTGGCGGCGTTTGCACTTGTGGTACATGCAGTGCCTTAACCATCGTTGATCGGATCATTGCCAAGATCTCATCTCTAAGAGCGCATGGCAGCGAAGCTGTCGTAGCTGTCGCCATTGTCGCGCATGCATCCAGCACATGTCGATCTCCTCCCACTGGTCCGGGTATGTCCCGCCTTGCTGGCGTAGGCACCCCGGTGGGTAATGCTGACGGTCCTTCTATTTCTGGGATAGTTTGAGTTGTTGTTGCTCGTTCCATATCACGATTATTACTCTATGCTGCTCTGCTTTGCGATCTAGTCCTTCTAGATGCCATGCCTAATATACTAGGAAAACGTATTCCACAGACGACGCCAATATTTTGGTCTTATTTCGTTCGGGTTACAACACAGCTGATAACTGTTACAATGGGCCTGATTTATGCCAAAATAATGCTAATCGAATATAGAATCGGACTAGCTTGGTCTGGAACACCTAATACAAGCTAACTAGGCAATACAAATAGAAATATCTTTAATCTAGTGAAAGTCGAATCACACCAATTCGATGTTGATGAGTCTCGAATTTGCTAGTAGGTCGAATTGCACCGGTTCGAGAGTGATGATCCTCGAATCAGTTATAGATCAAATCGCTAAGATCCCAAGTTAGTTCAATGTCAAATCTGACGGCCTTGATCCAGTTAAGATCGAATTAGGTTGGATCGAGTCCTTGCAGATCGAATTAGATTGATCGAATTGTAGAGTAACGAATCTCCAAGTTCGATGTTGAGTGGTTGCTCGATAGTAATGAATGTGTCCTGATTATGTGAGAGGGCGGGGTATTTATAGACCCCGTCCCGCGGGCCCCGGTTGTAGTTGAGGAATGAAGATCGAATCATGCCCATTCAATCTTCTCTTTAAAGTCGAATTCCTTCTGTCCAATATTCAATTTTTTGGGTCTTTCTTTAGTGGGCCGGCCCAAATGCATCATCGGGCCTTCCTAAAATACCCCATCAAGATCCATAAGAAAAAAAATAAAAAATAGAGTTCAAAAGAAATTCAAAAGCTACTTAAATAGTATTTGATCGAAGTGTTTGAAGTGGTTCAGAAAAAATACTAGCAAAAGATTTTGTGGACCCAAGAAAAGAATAATACTATTTAAGTTTTAACAAGTTTCAGATTAAAGTATGGTACCAAGTAAACTATACATATATATAGACATAGCCATACATACATATAGACATAGCCATAAATTATGGTACCAAGTAAACTATACATACATATAGACATAGTAATAAGTCACTCTCTATTACTTACCTTTTGATCATGATCATAAAAACAAACCACCATACATACATATAGACATAGCCAAAAATGGAAAACAAAATGCTTTGTACAGAAGAGTACGTAATAACATTGATCAAAATTGATTTGCTAAGACTTTAGAATCATCATTGTAAACAAAACACACACACACACACATATTTCTTCTAGCTGTTGATCTTTTGGTGTAGCTTCATCAACTAGCAAGCTAGCTAAGAAGCTCCAATATGTCGAATGTAAGAGGTTTTTTTGTTACTGTTTTTTGGCCATATATGTCTTAGAAGTTTAAGTGGCATGTAGTCTTCTAGAGTAGTAACTCTAACCATGCGTTAAACAATTTTTTCTTGTTCATTTTTCGTTTTTTCATGTCCTCAAGCCGATGCTATTTACTAGTGAAACATTTGTGATCCTGTACACAGGAAGCCTTGTTTTTGAGGTTGTTAGTGTAGTTTTTTTTTTTTCCTTTTTTTCTAAATTAGCCGTGTAATGTACATCTCTGTTAGAAAATGTACCATACATGTACATCTCTGTTAGAAAATGTAAATGTTTGCTACTTGTATTTACCATACATGTACATCTCTGTTAGAAAATGTAAACGTTTGCTACTTGTATTCACCATACATGACCTAAAACATTATTCATGATCTTCAAGTTGTTTATTATTGTAATTTACAAAATGTTAGTTATTATATATGTCAAAAATATAGGTGTGTTTTGATTTAATTAGTTTGGTTACTTAAAAAAATGTTATTAATTAATTATAGGAAATTGTAAGTGCTAATGACGAGAGCAATGAGACGATGGGGGGAGGACTAGAGGCAGAAGGAATTGTGACGATCTATCGATCAATGGCGAGGCGGAGCGGGACAGGTGGATGGAAAGCGGGGAAAATTTTACTATGTACGTTCTCGTAACTTTTAATTTCAATGCACTAATATCATATGGTACATTTTATGAGTCTAATTATTGAAATTTTAGATATATTTATAGAATTTGAATATTATTAATGTTTAGTTTAACTCAAAATCATGATTTATCTTATTAAGTTATTTATGTGAATAATATTAGAGATTAGGTATCACTATACAGTAAATGCATTGCTTAGGAGAGGCAAAAAGTCACAACAATAATATTGGTTGATTAAAGACTAGGAACATTGGTACATGAAATAGTGAACGTACTAACGTGTTTTGACTTGTGTCCAGGGAGCGAAGGATTTGCTGCGCTTGCGGCCACCGCGGTGGAGGCGAACATGGTTCTATTCTTAAACTTAGTTCTAAGGCAAAACAACGCAAAGGCCGCAAAGAGTTTTAGCGCGTGGAATGGGTTTCTAAATCTCAGCACGCTAATTGGGGCGTTCCTAAGTGACTCGTGCTTGGGACGCTTCCGGACATGTGCCATTAGCCAAGCTGCGTTGTTTATTGTAAGTAAATTCATATCAAGTTGTTATTTCCCTTACTTTTTGGAATTGTATATTACCTTCTTTTGTATGTTGTTTAAGTAGTATGGTCTGTCTAATTGAACAAAACCATATGGATTATGTGTGAGAGTTAAGATAACAGAACCGTATGATTTAATGTGTATGTATTTTTCAGGGATTATTTGTTTTGTCGATGTCGACACAACTGTTCATGCTTGAACCCAAAGGCTGCGGGAAGTTTGATCAACCCTGTGGCGAGCCATCAATAACGAAAGTTGTATGCTTTTATATGTCTATCTATTTGCTTGCACTTGGAAGTGGAGCGCTTGAACCGGCTCTAGCCACAATGGGTGCTGATCAGTTTGACGAAACTGATCCTGAGGAAATGAAGTCGAAATCATCGTTTTTCAGCTATTATTATATAGCATTGGATATCGGATCTCTAGTCGCCGAGACAGCGCTAGTGTATCTCGAAAACCTTGGAAAGTGGGCAATGGCATTCTGGATATCGAGTCTTAGCGGATTCGTGGGATTAGCTTTCCTCCTATGCGGGAGTCGGAGCTTTCGCCACTCTAAGACGGCTGGAAATCCGATGTCCAGGTTTGCACAAGTGATTGTAGCCTCTATCAGAAAATACAAGGCCGAGGTACCATTACGCGGTCAAGGCCTTTACGAGGTTAATGCCACGGATTCAATCGACACATTAATCCACAAAGACGACATGAAGTGAGTCCATTTCATATTTATTCATAATCATTTATTGATGATAACACTTAAGTTTGCTGATTTCTTTCTCGGAACAGGTTCCTCGACAAAGCAGCGGTGATAATCCCGTCCGACATATCCAACGAAGGCCAATCTCCGAATCCATGGCGTCTATGCACAATCACACAAGTTGAGGAAGTGAAATCCTTCTTGCGCCTGATCCCGATGTGGCTATGCACCGTGGTGGTGTCCATAGTCTTTGTGCAAGAGTCATCGCTGTTTGTGGAACAAGGAGCCGCGATGGACCAGCACCTTTCCAACTTCCACATGCCACCATCCAGCATGACAGTCTTCGACGTCATTAGCACGGCAGCCTTCATCCTATCCTATGAAAAGGTATTGGCGTCTTTATACACCAAGCTAACCAAGAGAAAACTAAGAGCACTCAACGAGATACGGAGAATGGCGATAGGAATGTTCGTTGCAATCATTGCCATGATAGTGGCGGGCATCGTCGAACAACAAAGGCTAAAGAAAGTGAGTGGAGTAGGTCGAAGTGAGCTTTCCATCTTTTGGCAAGTTCCTCAATACTTGTTGGCCGGAGCTTCGAAAGCACTCGTGTCCATTGCACAAATGGAGTTCTTTGCTGCCCAAGTACCAAAAACAATGCAAAGCTTGGGGCTCGGGTTGTCGATGGCTGTGCCGGCAATGGGAAGTTATTTGTTCACAGCCATGGTTTCGTTGGTTTCAAAGATAACTTCAAAGGACAGTAAACAAGGGTGGATTCCTCCGGATTTGAATGACGGCCACCTTGATAGGTTCTTCTTTTTGTCGGCTGCGTTGATAGGCGTAAGTCTCCTTCTCTTCATCCTGTCGGCAAGGCACTTTAAGCCTATTACAATTAGGAAAAAAGAGGACGAATTGGAGGAAAGGTTGGAGGAAGAGCTGGAGGTGCAGTTGCAATGACTTGGTGAAGAGAAAGAACAAAGTTCACTGTCCTTTCGGTGCTTGTGTAGCTCTTGCTGTGAATATGAACTTATGCATTCAAAGCTGTTGTGATGTTTGTAGTATAAAACTATAATTCTGTATTCTCTTGTAGCTTAGTTCTAATCTGCTCATGGAGTTTTTAGGACCTAGATTTAACTAATTCTTCATTGGGCTTTATGTGGTACAAACTCAATATTCTGTTGTTAATGTCATAGCCAGTCTCTTGAACATATTTGATTTCTAATATATTGATTTAAATAACAGTAATGTTTGTAGTAGAATAATTGCTCAGTGAACAATACAACAAACTGCTATCTCTAAACAGAGTTGAACAGAGATGCCCTGTTTTCAAGTGGTAATTATGGTATCAGTTTATTTTATTCGCAAAAAGAACATGTAAGAACACCTTACAATGTTACATGAATGTACCTTAAGAGAAATGATTAAATCTCTAGTACTTCTTAATTCTGAACTAGCACACATTGTGGGATCAAATTCATTGTCTTTGTTGCATGAAATATAACTTTTTTCTTGCTTTCTCTACACGGTTTAAACACACATGGTAACCATTTAACATAGGACATGCATAATTCTGTGTCGTAGCTCATGCTTCTGATATACTGAATTCTTGCAATACTTAAGGCGATTTCCATTAAAGAAATCACACTACATCTCTGCATAGACTTGAGGCACGTCATGTGCGCGATAAATGTGTACCCCGAGTAGGCCAAACGACAATCGATAGCGCACGCTAGACAACTGACACCCACACACATAAACGTGCCTTAATCAACTTATTTGAGCACCTATCCATCTGAGAGTTGAGGTCAAAGATGATATTACAAGAAAACGACAGGAGATGTCAATCTATAACAACAGTCTCTTCAACAATGGGGACACCCCAAAAGTCTCTTGTGTGTGCAACAGTGACAGTGTTAACTGTTGATTTTTCCTTTATTTTGTCCCTGCCTGGCCTTGTTTTTCCAAAGCCACCTCTCTGTACTGCTTCATCCTGATCCTTTGATTGCCCATTGCACGCTTTCTACCACCCCGTGCCGGTGTAGTACTGGTAGTTCCTCGAGTGAGGCTGCTTTGCACTTTGGTGCTTCCTTGTGAGCAAGTATAAAGCAAAACCAACACTGTATGGCACAAGAAAAGAGACATATGCCAAAGACAAGCCGAAAGAAATTGTCGAATGGTGAAATGACAAGATTGATTCCAAGATATATCAACCCCTAACTCTGAAAGTGGACATCAATAATCATCAAATCCTAAGTAGAACACTTTCCGAATTTATTAACAATCACGAAACGTTAACAAGTTGACGAACACTAATCTTTCACCAGTATGATACTTTTCCATCAGCATAGGTCTATTAAAACCATTTGTCATTCCTCACTAATTTCATTATGGTATAAAGGGCAAGAGCCATGTCAAGTTCCTGAATTCAGATCATATCAGGACTCACCTTGCTATTGGTTTGGAGTGAAGAAAGAATTAATTTTGCGAATCATTGGTAGGCAATAAATGATTGACCACGCTATGCCATATCTTGGGCTCGAATACAGTTCCCGTAACATACTTCCAGAAACTGCAAAAGGAAGTATCAAATTATCCACCAAGATTCATAACCAATTAATTGCCCATGAAATTAAAATGCATGCCATCTAAAACCCAAGTACATGGATGGAAAAATATAGAAACGGCAACGTCAAAGTCTCAAACAAATTCACATCTCAGTTGATGTTAAAGATGATTCAGTAGCGAGCCTCAATACCAGTTGCAATATTATTGTCCATCATTATATATATGAAACTCGATCTGGTACTGTACATAAGACAGGCTTCTACCATTCAATGGTTGCTATATACCATTATGTTTCTAGGACAAAAAGCAAAAGCAGTGAGTAAAGAATATGATGGACACCACTGATTCCAGTACTAACTTCTTTTTACCAATATAATGCACAAAATAAAAAACTTTTCATCATGCTTTTCTGGCCAACCAAAGGCAACTGGCATCATGCACATATCCCGTTGCAATTTCTTTTGACATAATTGGCACATTACGCCCAGTATCTCGCATAGATTAATAAATGACCATATGATGTCTTAAATTACCTTTGGAAGGTCAACACAGACGATTCCCTTTTCTGCCCTTGTGTATGTGAATCTTTGGACACGAGGGTCTGAAGGAAACATTGCGTATGACTCAAAACTAAATACTGCAAAACTCAAACATGGTATCCATTAGAAATACGTATCCCTGTCTGTGATTGCAGTATGAAATAATTACTCTACGAGACTCTGAGAGACATAGTAAACAAAGACTTGTATTAGCATGTTGTGTATTCTTCCAGTGACATTTAAGATTAATTTAGAATTGATGCAACAAAGCTTTAGGGGTGCAACGTACCCATCCCGATCAAGGAAGAACCAGTCCAACATTTCTTTTCAACTAAAGAAAACCGATGGGTTAAAATGACACTAAACATAAGGCAACCTTTAAATAACCATGGATGCCTCGGTTTAACAAAACGATAATCAGTGACACCTCTCCTTGATTATAAACTAAGCAGACAGAAAATTTTCCATTATAAGCATTATATATGATTGTATGGTCAACAGCATTAGGTTACATACGAATGGATTAAAGAATGAAATGAATAACACAACCATAGTAATCAAGTACCACAGCTCCCAGCATAGGCAAAACATAACTCTGTACATCCCAGACGAGGGGGGTGGGGGCTAACTGTCCGGTTGAAGAAAGGATGCAGAATTCATGCAACAAAGCTTTAGGGGTGCAACGTAGCCATCCCGATCAAAGAAGAACCAGTCCAACAGAGTATACTAACAAAACCAAATTTTATCTCGTCGGCAAAATAACTAGTACATCTTTCACTCAGCCATTCTGATTTTTTTTTCGCCCAAATGAATATCTTCTCAGAAGACCTTGACATGGAAACTCCAATTCCCATCTACAAATAAGGGGAAAATGTTATAAGAAAAAAAAAAAAAAAAAAAAAAAAAGCAGTTTTGGTCAGCACCCACAAAACATGCTCAATAGAATAATTACATGAGAATTCCTTAAAAAGGTTGCAATATCACAGATAGACTCCTTTGAGGTAAATATCTCTTTTTAAGGTACTAACTTCCTAATTTTACATGTATTGGAAGTGTCACAAATACATTCAGATGCTGCAACCACCGATCATCTCACTCTTCTCCAAAGACAACAATTGCCTGAACATCATAACAGAAACCAAGTACAATGCAGAAAGATGAAAAACGTTTACTAAACGAACACAGTAAGATAAACAAATTAACTTGATAAACTAGATTAATGAATTATTCATATCGTAGCCAATAGGACAGAAGTTTAGCATATCTAATTGAAGGAAAATAAAAGGATCATTGGACAGGTTTGTTTGACTTCACTATGATCAACAAACTGATTTACATATTTAGCCCACAATTGCCCCGAGAATGAAAAGCCCGCCCATTCCAACATTGATATCCATCCAAAGCAGAGTATCATAGTATAAGAAAAGCGATAAGCATATTTAAAGCGGAAGGCACTCACGTGAAAGAGAGATTGCCGAAACAATCCGGCAAAATGTGCCATATATGGTTTAAAAGTCTTGTTTCAAGATTTGAAGATTCAATCAAATTATCAAGGAGAATGCTTTATGAAAAGAAATATCAACTGTTGTTGACCTAATGGAAAATATTCTAATACAAAGTACAGCCATTAACTTAATGTTGCAGCATTACTACTCATTTTGTTTCTTAATGTTCACAATACCAGAGAAAAGAAAACTGTAAGTGTAAATCACCTAATAGATATGCAGTAGAAACACAATTATACTCGTCTACTACGTAAACAAAGGCGAGCAACACCAAGAATCTCCAGATCATGCTCTCCTCTCCAGATCATGCTTAAGAAGTACACATTCTTTCCCTATCAGAAGTAAATTCCAGATTGTATAGGACTAGTGAAGCATTGCAATTGACATCTGCACGACCGAAAAATCAGTTATATGTTATAAATGAAATACAAAGGCCACAACCAGAATTGTAAACGCATTCTTATTCTTATACAGTGATATGACTCTAGCACCCGCTACTTAATTCAAGCTAACTAAACAATAGTGTCACTACCAAATAGGAAAAAAAATAGACAAGCATATGACTCTAAAACTCAAAAGTTTACCTTTATAGATATGGGAAACATGATGGAGCGAACAATAAGGAGTATACTGAAATCTGAGAGTTGTAAGTACACTAATTGGTAAAGTGACAATTACTCGCTCGATATCAGTGGCTGCATACATGTGTTTCGTGATTTCCGACAGATGACAAAACGACAGTCAAACACGAGATTTTCTTGAAAGTCGTTAGTTTGACTTAAAAGTAATCCCTGAAACTAAGGATGTTTTTTTTAAGAATATTAATAATTGTCCTAAGAGCTAATAAAGCTACACATTTTTATTATACAAATTATCTCCAAAGTTTGGGATAATTATACAAACTACCCTTCTCATGTTTGAGAAATAAGCCAAACACTTTTGTAAAATCGATTAAAATGATTAAAACAATCTTTCAACGGCCTAATCATACATAGCAGAGACTATATATAATTCTAAGACAATTTATTTTTACTTTCAAAATATTATTTGTTTTTAATTATTTTTGTGATTTTAAATGGAATAGGGGAGGCTTAATATATGTTTTTGAACAACTTTGATTCATTTCTTGTTTCTTGTGCAAATTTAATGAGGAGCATGAATTTACATTCAACAAAATCTAAAAATTTTTATATGTGAACAATCGGCCATAAGAGGTGTGTGTAATTTCTCAAACACGAGGGTAGTTTGTGCAATTACGACATACTTTGGGGGTAGTTTGCCAACCTCTCACTCAACCTGAATGTATATCTGTTCATGACTTAATTAATTTGAGACGTACTACAAAGTGTATCTTAGACAATTATGGGCAACTTCTCACTATGACAAGAGTAGAGAATTTGCAATTTCTTACTTAATTAATTAGAAGTGTGGAGTAGTAGTTCCATTAAGTTTAGTGTAATTTGTACGCTTTTTTTTTTGGGTGCAATGTAAATTAAATTTGATAAAGATGGTATTTTTGGTAAAATTAAAATAATTAGGGTGATATGAATTAGTATAGGATTTGCGCTTCACCCCTATTAAGTGAATGTACATTTTTGTCACCTTACATGCAAGACACATGAGAATGTTTACGAAATATTTGGTTCTTAACCGGTTAAGGAGCATCGGGGGTTGCGCTATGACTTTAAGAGCAAAGGTGGAGAGTTAGCGTAACGTGCAGAGTTTGAAAACTAGAAGGAGCAAGGTGTAAAAAGGCAAATAGATGGGGGCTATGTGCTTTTCTCGATCCCTTCTATTTTAATTGGGCTTTGGACCATCATCTCCTACAAAATTGTGCTACATCTCCTCCTAGACCATTTCGATGATAGACATGTGGACAAAATTTAAGATTTCTTAGTTCAGTGTTTGTTTTTAATTAAAGGAATTATAGGAGACATCTCATCTTACCAAACGTAGACATATTTAATTATTTCCAAACAAAAATTTTATTTTCCTAATTATTGCTGATTCTCTACTAATTGGAAGAGATTCTAGCTTCCAAAATTGTTCTTCTAACAAATTTAATTTAAAGAAGAATTTAAACTTAAGTTAAGGTACACATAAAATAAGCAAACAATATTATACGAAAAGGCATCTCAAAAGAATATATATACTAACAAGACATGGACGATGAATTTTCTAGAAAAACCAGTAGAATTCAAATTGATATTAGAAAGAACATATTATATGGAGTATATATATAACGAGAGATTGTCAAAATATATTTCCAATTTTTCCTTTTACATTTTTTAGCAATTAGTGAATAAGTAGATTAATTAATTAGGAGCATACTTTAATGAGATTTGAATTTTGATTGCGGTGATAAGAATTTTGTATAACTTGAGATTTAATCCAATTTAAAATCTCTATGTATGTTTTGTGAGTTATAAATAAGGAAAAAAGCAGACCAACCCCTTAGCTTCCCTTAGCTTTCGGTCGTTTTGCACTCTACCCCCAACTTTGTTTTTTAGCACTTTGGCCCTCAGCTTTGTATTCCGTCCCACATTATCCCCGAAGTAACATGATCGTCAAAAAGGCGAATATTCTGTCAAAAAGACGAATATTCCGTTAAAAATGCAAAGCTGCAGGAGCAGAATTTAATGGAATATTTGTTTTTTGACTGAATATTCTCGTGGCGAAGGGGGGGTAACGTTGGATGGAACACAAAGTTGGGGGGGCAAAGTGCCAAAAATTAAGTTAGGAGACAAAGTGCAAAACAGTCAAAAGTTAAGGGGGTGATCTGTTTTTTCCCCTTATAAAATATTCAGTTGAGGTCCTTCTCAGATAATTAAGAACATGTATGCTTATTTATTGTATACTTTAATTAAGTTTATAATAAAAGAATATAATATAATTTACTTTTAATAAAACAGAAAGCCCCAAATCCATTGTGTGCGTGTGTTACGGTAATTAAAAAAAAAAGTCTACTTTAAAAAAAAAGTTAGAAAAACAGTTTTAAAAGCTAAAATCTCTTTAAATTAGTAGAGAATCATCAACAGTTAAGAAAATGGGATATTCTTTAAGCTTATAAAGAGTAAGATGCCTCTATAATTCTTTTAATTTAAATCAAACATGGAATTAAGAAATCTTAATTTGCGTCTACATGGCATTCATCCAAATGGTGAAGGAGAAGATGTAGCACAATTATGTAGGAGAGAATTTAAAATCGATTGTTCTTCATTTGGAAACTTCCTCTCTCAATTTTATTTTTTTCTAAGGTACCCCATTCCGAGGTATGCTCTTATCTATAATAGAAGGGTAGTTTGGCAATTCGAAAGTTGGAAGCAAGTCCCCGACCGAGGACTTGCGTCCGTGTTGCACACTCCATCTTTGGGTGTGATTCACGTCCGCAATGCCCTTTCGGGACAACCCTAAACTTTTGACTTGACTTACTTGCGTTTCTTGGGGCACCTTTTCAATCCTGCTTAGTGTTGATTTGGTTATTTGGTCAGTTGTGGTTGGGCGATCCACTCTTACCAGTCTTGTATAGTGCCCATATTTTATTTATATAAAACCTTTGGTTGTGATCGTGTTAAAGTGATTTTATTTTACCATATAGTGTTAAAGTGATCGTGTTCAACGATCTCGGATCAAATCGACAAAAAGAAACGATTGAATTTTATTGATGAACACAAATGATTACATAGCTTCGAGAGAGAATTCTTCGCTCTCCATTGTTGCTTGTGAACAACATAATCGAAAAAGTGATGAATTAGATGAGCTAAGACCTATTTATATTATAACTAATGACAACGGTAATATTAATTAGCCGCTTTCTATATATGGAATAAACTAATTAAACAGAAAACTAAAAACTTTCTAAAAATGGAAAGTTTTGAAGAATTGTGCAAATTAACATTGGATGTGTTAATTTGCTGGATAATACTGCTAATACACCCCCCCCCCCCACCCCCACCCCCCGCAAGAGTGGAGTGGATGTCAATCAACCCCATCTTGGCAATGAGAGTGTTGTAGGGTTGTAGTGACAAAGGTTCTGTGAAGACGTCTACACTTGTTCTTTGGATTGAATGTGGACGACCTTCAGAAGCTTTTGTTGAATCTTTTCTAACAAAAAAGCAGCCAATCTGAAGGCGTTTTGTTTTTTCATGATGCAAATGGTTGTTGGCAATACAAATTGCACTTCTGTTATCAGTGAATAGCAGAGGAAGGTTGCAATTGGTGAATGAGAGATCATGCAGCAACTGTGTGAGCCAGAGTAGTTCACAAGTGGTGGCTGCAATGGCTCTGTACTCAGCTTCACATGAAGATCTGCTGACTTTGGTTTGCTTCTTAGCTTTCCAAGATACCAAAGCATCTCCCAAGTATATGGCATAGCATGTGATACTTCTTCTGGTATTCTTGCAGCCTCCCCAATCACTATCACAATAAGACTTTAAGTGAGGCTCAGAACTTGAAGAATAGAAGATCCATTTATCTGGTGTGGTCTTGAGATATCTTAGGACTTTGTTAGCAGCTGCAAGGTGAGCTTCAATGGGCTTGGACATGAACTGAGTGAGACATTGAATACTGTAGCAGAGGTCGAGTCTAGTGATAGTTAAATATAATAATCTACCAACAAGTCTTCTGTAAAAAGAGAGAGATCAGTGAGAGCAGGTGAACTATCATTATGTAATTTTGTAGTAGAGTCCATAGGAGTAGAAGATGGTTTGCAAGCAAGATATCATGTTTCACTAAGAATATCTAATGCAAATTTCCTATGACATAAAACAATACCCTTGGAGCTTCTAGCTACTTCAATGCCTAAGATATACTTGAGACCACCTAGGTATTCTTTTAGTAAATTTGTCATCTAAATGCTTCTTGATCTTGTTAATGGCATCAAGGTTATTTCATGTCAAAAATTTATCATCAACATACACACATTAGGCAGTTATATTGGTACCATCATGGAGAGTAAACAGAGAACAATCTGAAACAATTTGTTTAAAACCATAAGAAAGTAAACAAGTAGTAAGTTTGGTGTACCACTGTCTGGATGCCTATTGGAGGCCATACATACTCTTCTTGAGGAGGCAAACCCTTTGATCTGAAGGTTCACCATATCGAGAAGGTAACTTCATGTAAATTTCCTTATCAAGATCTCCATGGAATTTATAGCTGCCGAGATACACTTATAAAAGGATCAGTACAAAACTTAGTAGTATGAGAAAGATTATCAGCAGTAAAATGTGTGTTATGCTTCATGTTTTAAGAGGGAATATGCTCTCATAGAACACAACATTTCTGGATATAAAGAGTTTATTTGTGAGCACGTCCATAAGTAAGTAATGCTTAGTACCAGAGGGATAACCTAAAAAGATACATTGAGTGACTCTAGGATCAAATTTGTGTCTTTGTGCAGAAAACTAAAAACTTTCTAAAAATGGAAAGTTTTGAAGAATTGTGCTGGATAATTAATACTGCTAGTATATAGTTCAGAATTTTGAATCCACAAAGAATCTTGACTAAATTATGTATATACCGTCCAAACTTGAATGCGTACACGTCTTAAAGGAAGGAAATATCATAGCCTAACTACTTCAATTCCTTAGATATTAACAATCTTTAGCTTTTAAAGTTTATGATTTCAAAATTAGATCTTATAATTTTATTTATTATAAGAACAACTTTAATTGTCACAATAGAATTGTATGTAAATGAGTTTAATTAATGCCGAGATGTGAATGAATACCTCAAATTAAAGTTATAAATTGGCTTTAGAATCTTCATTGTTAATTAGAAATATAAAACCAATATAAATACATAGTGCAAACTATTATTTATTTATATATTATCTGATGCTATTATACATGATAATTAAACTCGATATTATCAAGTAATAGTTATACTAAATGTTATATACACTGAGCATGCGTGCACGCGGATACCGCATGTTCCAATGACTAGTGATTCTAAATAGGAGAATTTTACTATATATACAAGAATGTAAGGCAGCAGATAGATTGCGCTGAACGAGCCGAAATTTATTTCGATCACTTATTCCAATAATCCATTAATCTCTATGAAGCAGCGAACATTCAAGTTTAGAAGCAAAATGTTGTTACATATTAATATACAAACGATTCAAAACATAGTCACTACGAAGATAACTCTACCAAATTTGACAAGGGTTCATCAAAAAACACAATCGATGAATCGCAGAGACTTTGGTCATAAAAGGGTCAAAACTTTTTCATTATAAGGAAAAAATGGTAGCACCCTTTGATGAATTCTATTTGAATGTACATTGAATTATTGCATCTACATAAGAAAGATATACTAAAAGCCTACAATAATTTTGGGCTTGAGCATCAAGAAGCCAATATCACACCGTCACTTAAAATTGTTTTTCAATTTTTTGTTGGATAGTACCCCTTTTCACCGAAATTCGACATCATGGTAGATGCAACACACAAAAGAACAATTCATGCAGCGGTACTCTTTGCTTTAATTCCTCAATTTCAGCATAAATTTCATCGCCGAGAAGAATCAAACTCACATTTCTCATCCCTTTTATTTATTTTCTGAAAATCAAACATCACTCACATATCAAAATTCTCCGGCGATAATGTCGCAGGCACCCCTCCCCGAGGCCGAGGGTAGTACCATCGTTGATCAATCGGTGCGCATTTTTCTTATTAATGCTTAAAGCTATGATTTTTTTATTTTTTTTTTGTGGTTGATCAACTTTTTTTGCTTTTCTTGTGGCTATTGTGTAAATTTATGGTTGAAAGTTTTCAGCTTTGAAATAGGTTTTTGGAAATTTGTTGGTAGTGAGCTTCAATTTTATAGTGGTTCGAATTTAGGTGTAATATTGCTATGTTGTGAAATCCAGTGATTGAGCTTCTTTTGTGCACTGATGTGGAATTAAGAGGTTTACTAAATTGCATGTGTTGTATCTTTAGTTCAAAGTTAAAATTTAGAGGTGTAATTTATTTAAAAAGAGAAGGAAAAGTAGGGATGGTGAAGAACAGGGGCCCATTGTTGATGTGGATATTTTGTGTGAAAATTTTCTGATAGTATTCAGGTGGTCAGTTTGTGGTGAGGGACTTTGTGCTTGAGGATTCCACCTATCGAAATTGACTTATTTATGAATTGAAGTATGCATTTCCTTATTTAGACAATTGAATGTGTTGACAAATAAGCTGGAGGAGTGATGGTTGTTGCTTGGTCGTTAGTGGTTTCCACAGTTACGGCATTCGGTTCCGTGCATTGTGTATCGTACGGAAGCTTATCTGTTTCTGGAAGATATAGAATTTTGGAAATGTTGGAATGATTTAAGTGCATTTCCCCACGTGGGTTCAACTTTAGCCGTTTGCGGCTAAACTATGGAGTATCAGAATTAGAAACAGCACGTGTTTTTGTCAATGACGGCTTGATGCATAGGAAACCTGATTTGGACGTTTTCATGCATTAAGTTGCTCTAAACTGGCCTTATATTCGCGACGGAATCATATTTTGTAATTCACGCATTTATCAGAATTTGAAGTGTTAATTCTACCTGCTCAGATGTTTTGCTATATAATTGTGTTGGAATATGTGTGTTTTTGTAGAATTGAAAATGGATTTCAGTTTGAACGATGAGGGGTGTGGGCGTGTAGTTTAATGCAAACGAATGATTTTAAGTTATGTTTTAATCTGTGTTTAGTTTTTAGCCTGTTGGGTGTCTTTATTTACCATTTTTCCATCTGAAACTGAATCTTCCTGCTATATTCATTAACAATACTTTAATAAGTTTGCTACTTCAAACTTATAGCGCATGGATAATTTGCTTAACAATGCAGGCATGGTATATTCGTGTCAAGCGCAACAAGACAACTTATTTTATCGTATGCTATCCAGACTACACGATTCTACAAATCAAGGAGAAGTTGCAAGAACTCACTGATACGCCAGTCAAAGATCAGCGTCTGATACTAATGCCATATCAAGAAGTCCTGGATGATTCAAAATCCTTGGCTGATCAAAACATATAGTTCTACTATTGATGTGATTAATGAAAAAAGAAAAGATTGAAAGTCTGCAATGCATGATTAGTTTTTTTAGGAAAAATAATTTACCAGATTTTGTGTGGTTGATTTACTCTTGATGTTGCAAACAATCTGATTTTATGTACCTTTGATATTCTCTAATGCAGCTAGTCATTTCTTTCTTTTTTTTCAGGTTGAAAATGATGGTGTTGTCGCCCTGACCTTGAGAAAAGGTTATGTAACTTTCTTTGACTCCTGCCTATTATTTTACATCTGTCCGTTTTACTAATGTAGAGCTTACATCGTCACTGCAGGAGTTACGCTTCAGCGCTCGTTCGTGATAGTAATTAGAATTGGTTTAGTTAAACGTGTTTGTTGGGGAAATAGAGTAATGAAGTGCATGTCCCACTAATGATGCTTGGTTTACTAGTGAGAAGATGCTTTTGAATCTCTATCGCTTATCTGAAGATTTCAAATCTTTTGGTTGCTTTATATGCTGTCACAGTAGAATTAAGCATTTACCTTTGCTCTTGGATAATAGTTTCCCGTTTTGTAATTTGAATTCTTAACTCGTAGTTTCTCTGGCATCAACTTGATTTGACTTAAATATTCTTTGTCCTGAATGATGATGAGAAAAGCTTTCCTGCCAGATATAATGTGATCCAGTGGAGCAACTAGTTATACTACAAAAGACACCAGCGCGTTCAAATTCATTGCTCACAGTTTATTACTTGGTGATATGTTAATATCCATGGCCCGACTTGAGAACTAACGACAGCAGTGAAATATGAAGAAAAAACACCTTTAGAACTCTAGCCACCTTCAGAACCAGAATAATGTGCTTGTGAGATTCTCCCCGAGCACTCTAACATTATTGCATTCTGATCATTTTTTCTCGTGGAACACGGCATAAATATTATGTTGAGAGGTCAAGGCATGAAGTTGTATACTATCCTGATGTTATCTTCATATGTGTTTCATGTTAGTATTTCAGTATAAACATATAACCACTGAAAGAGAATCGTTCTGTAACGTATCTCCTTTTCTTGTGTTCATGTTTCAGATGACAACGAATTTGAAGATGTGAATATCATGCGGCCATAGGATTTCTCTTCTCATGCGAGATAAATGGTAGAACTTATCGGTGAAACCAGAGTTGCACCATAAGCTGCTATGAGGAGGAAGGAGCACAAATCTTAGATAAACCGTCTGTCATCATTAGTATTTAAATCCGATGTATGTAACTGTTG
Organism: Linaria vulgaris; assembly: GCA_948329865.1. Taxonomy (NCBI): domain Eukaryota; kingdom Viridiplantae; phylum Streptophyta; class Magnoliopsida; order Lamiales; family Plantaginaceae; genus Linaria; species Linaria vulgaris. The sequence goes on along the minus strand of OX415249.1, from coordinate 144,887,419 downwards.
TAACTAGAATCAAACTCCGTGGATGGTCTATCGTTACTGGATTCACAGTTTATTTAGCAGCTTTAAGAGAAAACTTATCGTCTTCTTAATATTTAACCAAACCTTCTTACAATTCCATAACCAAGAAGCATTTAAATCTTCTGGTGTACTCCAGTATACCACCCTCATAACTAACAATCGTGGCCCTTCCGTTTACATAATCAAACTTCTCTGCCATTTGGATCGGAGAATTTGCGAAGGAAATCAGGTTTTAATTCCCAGAAACCACACGCTTATATAGCCAAAGGCAATAGGCCACGCCTCAAATCATCCCAAGTGCTGCTAATGTCGCTACTAAGCTATTTCTTTGGAAATCTCCTACTAAGATGAGAAATTCTCCTATAAAACTCCTTGTACCAGGTGAACTCATATTGGCCAATGGGGAGATTCGGCATGTGTTCACTGAACCTCCATAATATCTAACAAGTCGAGTCTTATGTCAGTGATATAAAACACTAGCACGAAAATTGTCTTCATCCTTTCTATGCGAAAGAAATAGTCTACTTGACGATCTCAGTTGGAGATATTCCCAGTCTGATGCTCAATACTTACCTTTCTTCTGCATTTTGTTTCTGTCGCTCATTAATTCTACAATTCCATTCTTCTGTAAAGGAAAGAAATTGGAGAGTCACAATTTGATTTGAAAGGAATCTTACTGTGCAAAGTATTTGAACTAGGAAATTTGTTGTTTTCCTCCATGACAATAAGCCACCTATTTATGCAACTCAGATATACCTAACCATTCAGTACCCAAGAACCCATCCAAACAATCTTATCTAACATCCGTGCTTTCTTCTCTAACACATTCTCCTAACAGATATAACCAATTTGTAAGTTATGTATGTACTTTTTATATTATACATTTTCTTTTATAGGTACGACCAATTGTTTGCTTTACTTGGGATGAATATCAGTGAAAAAAGCAGTTGATGTAGTTAATGTATTTTGAAAAGGCAACGTTACATTGCTGAAACTTTACTGCTGTTTGAGCTAAGAATGTGGTGTGAAGTGACTGTGTTATACCGTTTATACTTTATACGTAGCCACTGTGTTTCCTATGTTTGTTTAAAGGAGATTATGATATAGATCAGTTTATGTGTTAATTTCTTTTTCAAAAGAATCACATTATTGCAGTAAGGTTTGAATTGCCTACTGGCTTTTGGAGGGATGTCGCCAAGAACGTAATCAGATAATTTTCTAAAGGGCGAGTTTGATACAATGCTAATGCAGTATTTGTCTACTTTAATTCTAGTCGATGTAAAGTCCATGCTTGTTTTCTTCAGGGTCATTCGAATAAGTATTTGGTGAGGGTCATTCGAATAAGTATTTGGTGTACGGAGATAAGAGATATTTTCATGATTGTCTGCCTTTTTCCAGGGTTATTCGAAAAAAGATTAGGTATACAAAGATACGATATATCTCCGCATTTGATTGCCTTCCTTCAGGGAATTACGGAGAAAGGGAAGTTAGCAAGAGGGAGCATTTATTCGTACATATTTGAAGTCGTTTAAGGAATGATCCTCGCAAGGGTGAATATGGTGTTGTTGCTTGTTTGTTAGTTATTGTTTGGATGATTAACCAACCTAAGCCTAATTCATTGGAGATAAATTAGGACTTGTTGAATTAAGTTCTGTGTTGGTAAAGATAAATGATTATATAATTAAGTTAAGCAAGTCATGTTAAGCAAGTCATGTTATTACATGATTCCACTAATAAAGATTGAACTGAACCCACATTCCTTAGCTTTAAGTCTTTAACAGTAAATTCAAACATAATGGCTGTCGAGAATTATGAGATAATGCAATACACAAAGATTTCCCATAAAAAGTTATATAATTAAGCAGAGGCAGACAACCATCCTCTCGGTCCGACAAAGTGTCAGGGATGTAGAATCGTGTCCGGAATCACTCTAGGAAGAGTCTCAAGCAACCGCGTCACTACTGATGGAGTTTGTAGGAGTTCTCTTATCTGAATGTAGAAAAGCTTCGTAGATGGCATACAAGTCAAGGAGCACATGAAGACGTTTTCATAAGGATATAAAAGGTAACTATTACTAATTATGTAAAAAAAGGATATTCCCGTTTCCGTCCGTTTTCATTTGCTCGATCAAGAAGACGTTTCACCGTTAACAAGTCCCTCTTGATCCACTGTATAAAACAATTGAAATGACATTCATAAGGAAATATCACAGAGAGTATGAAGGGGTAAATTCCAGTTTTCATCCTACAACTTTAAGATGGTTGATTTCAACCTAACTTGCAAAAACAGCCCACCTTAAAGATGGAGGACTATTTTTGCAAGTTACAAAAAGTAAGGACTATTTTCGCGACCACCTTATAGTTAAAGGAGTAATTTCATTTGGCCTGCTAAAAAGCAAAAAGAAGTAACAAGAAAAAGGAAAAGAAAAAGAAGCTTGTTCATACATGGTTTGTAATATCCTTGTGAAGAAGCTCTGCCTTCATTTGAAACTCAGCCTGCAAAAAGATACCAATAAGATCATTTTTTAAAAGGTCTCACTTAAAACAATGCAATTGAGGTTAAAGTATATAATGTAATGTAATGTAATGTAATTTTATATTAAAAAGACAAGAATATATCACATAATAAATAAATTACAAAAGGCAGTCTTTGAACTATGGTTTAGCTTACACAGACTACGCCCTCATATTTAAAGTAATTATAATTACACAAACACCTTAAGGTTATGCATGTAACAGTTTATTAACGGCTGTTAGTTATACTAGTTCCTGTAACTTTACTAACATCTTAAGGGCAAGTTTGTGTCATTTATCATATTAAGTATAGCAAAACACTGCAGCAAGTAGACAGCACACTAAATTTATAGTAGTTACTCACTATTTTAGGCCACTCGACCAGACCAGCTTGCACCTTTTCTTTCAGTTCTGAAAATTCGTCCTGCAAAAATAAGAGCACGTATATTGAATTTTAGCGAATCACATAATAGTGGATGATGGTTGTTGGGCTTGTTTTTCAATGGATAGAATGTTCCTTGAAAATGCTAGCAAGAAAATGATCTACAATATTTAAGGAAACACTTAATCAGGACTTAGTCTAATTCACTTTGTTTCCAAATGGAGGAGCTAATTATGACAAATATGTGCAAGAAAAGCATGCTAATCCCCTCATTTGAAGGTTTTTAACTTGGACGGCAATGTCAATAAACAGCAGGAAAAACCAAGCATGTGTTGAGAGGTGTAACCTCTAGAGAGAATAAACAGTTGTCTGAGTGAGACTTGATTACCTCAAAGTCCAACTCCATGCCCCAGCGAAGCGTACTTATTGGAGTTTCTATTGATGAGGCTGAAAGTAGGAAACTGATTTCTGTTTGGTTTTTCCGGATGCCTGAAGATAGAAAGTAACAATATGTATCGTTATGCACAAAATAAGAGTAATTAGCTACATACATTCACAGAAAAACAGAGTAAAGTGCCGCTGTTTAATAATGTCATTAGTATTTGTCAGGCCAAACAGATAACAGCAGAGTTGGTAAAGGATATCCTTTTATCTTCGTTTTTTTAAAAAAATGGCAAAAGGGAGGGTTAAAGAGATCTGTCATTTCTTTTGAAAAGTTCATGTTGGAAAAAAAAGAACCTTAGGCTTTTTTAGGTCTTGGCTTCAGATAAAAAATTGGTCACTAGCAATTCAACAAGCAGGTGCATATTAACCAACCTTTAATCTGCCTGAAGTGGGCAAAGTTTGTAGAGAAGCCATCGTTCATCAGGTCTGTCTTGACTCGAACAAAGCATCCTACCACCTTTTGTTCAAATGACTCAGGTTCCTTAAGTAGTTCCGTCAGCAAGTCTCTCGGTAAGTAAATAAGTTTGAAATTTTCAGCAACAATGGCTGCAAAATCACTCAAACTTTCCAACAACAATGGCTCTAAATCCTCTTGCTGTTCCTGCACCTCGGATTCATCTAGATTCTCCAAAAAATGAGCCTCCAGAAGGTCATCTATCGTGGATAGTTTCATTTTTTTCTTCTTAAAAAGAGTTTCTAGTTGGTCATCACACACTACTCCTGAAAAATCACACACTAGTTGATTTTTTGGTTTCCCACTCTTTGATTTTGGCTAAATTCTCTCTCCCCTCTTAACTCAGAGTACTTGCGTTTTGTATATATTATTATTATTATATTATTAGTACTACGTACTACTTACAATTGTGTTATCAGTTATGCTACTCTTACCTTTTTTACGCGGTCCGAAGATGTTCTTCAAAATAATTACTATGCACTTCTGGCATCACAAATAAACTTAGCTAACACAAATATTTTCCAGCTGAATAATAATGATAGAGAAAATTACAAGGACATGTAATTAATTACAAGTATATATATATATATATATATATATTGTTTTTGCGCGTTGTTTTAATTTTGACATTACACACATATTTGCACTAACCAAATCTTATTAGATTAAATTCGCTAACCAAAAGCTGAATATTTGCACTAATCAAATATCTTAATTTGCTGTCAAAATTAAAAAGGAATAAAATTTGCACCAACCATATCTTATTAAAAGAATAAAAAAATCGGAATTGTAAAATAGGTGTAAAGAAAAAAAAGAAAAAGAAAAAGGTCCTAGTTTGTCATTAATTAGTAATTAGTAATTACACGATATGTCCAAAAAATAAGTACCATGACGGAGTTGAGACCTTGGTTGGAAACTTGGAATTTATCGGGAAAAAATCATCTTTGGTACCCTAACTTGGCAACTTGTCAAGAATGGTACCCTAACTAGGCAGTGATCGCGTTTGGTACCTCGGCTTTTGTTTTTTTATCAAATATGGTACCCTCGCGGCGGAGCTTCCCAATCGACGCCCCGGATTGTTACGTGGCACCCCGTTGACGTGTACTATTTGGGAATTTTGACTCTTTTGACGCCATCTGAATACGATGACATGGAATTTCTTTAAAAAAATATAAGAATAAAAAAACCCTCTATCATCTAAGCCTCCAGCTCCCGCCAATTTGATCGAGCTTAGGGTTTTTCACATCACTCTCCCCCCAAATTTCTTTCTCAGAACACACACAACACACATTACTTCCCTCCAAATTTCTCTCTCAGCACACAACACACAGTTTTCCTCTCCTATTCCGCCATTTTCGCCATGGGTGCTCGTCGACAAAAGCTCAAAGCTCGTCATCCGTCGAAAGTCGATGATATGCCGCCAATCTAAGGTACGCCACCTCTTTTCAACTTGTAATCATGTAATACGACTCGTAATTGCAAAACAGAAACCCTAATTTTTAGAGTTCGTCCCCCTATATCAAAATTGATTTCAAATCCAAAACCCTATTTGTTAACAGGTTTGATATTACTACCTAATTAACGGATTTATTTAGGGTTGGAACACCCTGTCCGAGGTTCAGAAGCTAGTAATATTACGAAAATATGCCTCTTTGTATTCACTGAATTTCACTCTGAATTCTCTTGTACATTGGTGTGTATGTGTGTATGTGTGTTTAATCTGACTCCTTTTCTTCTCAACTTGTCCCTTCCTTTTATAGAGGTTTCTCAGGGACATGTGTCGTTATGCATGTTTAAATAAATTACAAGTGTTGCAATATGCGTGAATGGATATGATAAACTCCATATTGGCTGACTAGGTGCTGATTGGGATGAAATTTTATCTCTTCTGATGGCTTCAGGGGATTCCGATGGGTTGGCTCTTTTAATTCCTTTCCTCCGATGGGCTGGGTCTCTTAAGAAGGCTTGATAAGTGAGACGGGGTACTCGTCCGAGGTGATTGTATTTTTGATAGCGGTCTGTTTTTATGTTGTTTTCTTCTTGATAGGTGCTCCGATAGGTAGATCTGCTCTTTTTCACGTGCGGTGTGGCTTCGATGGCTTCTTTATTTTAGCAGTGTAATATTCTTGTGTTTTGGTCTTTATGACGTATGCTCCGAGGGCTTTTGGACTTTAATAGGGCATTGTTCTCGTGCTCTGTCCTTCGGGATGAGTGTTCCGATGGCTTTTCAGATTTCGGAGTGTTCAGTGAGGGGATGTTCTCGCATTTTCTGGGACTTGGGGTCCGTTGTGGTTCCTCTTGGTGCATTGATGGATATCGGAGTCGCGCGGATCCATCAGAGTGTTGTTAACTGTTGTTGGAGTGGATGCTAACAACAACATTCACCCAATTGCATTGGCTGTAGTTCAGAAGGAAGATGGTGATAATTAAATTTGGTTTCTACACATTCTCAAGCTGGATTTGGGGATCAACAGGAATAGTGCATGGACCTTTATGTCTGATAAGTAAACCATAAAAGGTGCCACATAAAAGGTGTCCAACAATCCATACGACATTGGGGATCCGTAAACCTCGGCGCCACATATCCAACCAAATGCAACCGAAATACACGAATCAACATTCAGCGGAGAATGATAATCACTTAGGGTTTGTGGGGAATTTTGAAACTGGGGCACCAAAAAGGTCAAGGCTAATGTATAGAAATCAAACAAATGGAATGGAAAAAGAGGTCGATGAATCGCATGAGATAAGGACCGAGATCAAAAAACCATCCTACGCTAGCAAATTGCGTCCGACGGATGTTAGGGTCGACGACACAATTATGGACGATGAAGATGGCAAAATCTTTGCGTACCCAACAGACGAGGATCTATTTGATCGACTGATACTATCCGATGAACTGAAAGAAACGATGAACAAGCAACTGAAAGACGCCATTATTATCAAAGTGCATGGAAGGCCATGGTATTACCCAACCCTCCTCTATATTTCTGCCAAAAGTGGGTGCGAGCAAAAACCCATAATTTCAACGAAAATCCAACAAATACAGAGGAGAAGATGAGTGGCCGAAGAAGAACAAGAGTACCTTGCGTCGGGGCAGAGAATTCGCAGCGGCAGTAGCTGAATCGAAGTGGTGGAGATGGAAAAGTGTTTTTTGAGTTGTGACCGTTGAAGTAGGGGGGACGGGGTGTTGGCTCTATTATTTGGAGGGAGATCAGAGGACGTTTTTTTTTTCCATGTCAGCGTGTCTAGGTGGCCAAAGAAGGGTTAAAATCCCTAAATATTTGGTCAACGGGGTGCCACGTAACAATCCAAGTTATGGTACTATTCTTGCTAAACTGTCAAGTTAAGGTACCAAAATCGATTTTTTCGTCTTTTCCTCTTTTTTTTTTAAACATCATATCTTTTTGACGCTGCTTTATACATATATATAGAGGTATATATGTATATGTATTTACTATATATGTGATAATTCTCTCTCCCCTCTTAACTCAGAGTACTTGCGTTTTGTATTTATTATTATTACTAGCGTACTACGTACTACTTACAATTGTGTTATCAGTTATGCTACTCTTACCTTTTTTACGCGGTCCGAAGATGTTCTTCAAAATAATTACTATGCACTTCTGGCATCACAAATAAACTTAGCTAACACAAATTTTTCAACTGAACAATAATGATAGAGAAAATTACAAGGACATGTAATTAATTACAAGTGTATATATATATATATATATATATATATATATATATATATATATATATATATATATTGCGCGCTGTTTTAATTTTGGCATTACACACATATTTGCGTTAACGAAATCTTATCAGATTAAATTCACTAACCAAAAGCTGAATATTTGCACTAATCAAATATTTTAATTTGCTGTCAAAATTAAAAAGGAATAAAATTTGCACCAACCATATCTTATCAAAAGAATAAAAAAATCGGAATTGTAAAATAGGTGTAAAGCAAAAAAGAAAAAAAAAAAAAAGGTCCTAGTTTGTCATTAATTAGTAATTAGTAATTACAGGATATGTCCAAAAAATAAGTACCACAGATTTTATGAGCTACCAATCACGTAACACCAATTCTGAGGAACACATAATAAAGCAACCATCGGTTAAACGACTGAGCCAAAAGTAAAGCATTGCCTGCATACAACATCAATTCATGTACTTGAAATGTTGAAGACTCTCGGTTAGTTCTCTTTGTAACAGTTTCTTAATTTGTCTAAGAAACTGTACGATGCCTCAAAGCTTTCAAGTAACTGTTCATGTTGTCAGAATGAAATGCAGAAATACGAGTCAGCTAAAAATTGACCTTTAATTAAAAATCCTGTTCATTTTCTCCAAGAAGTTTTGAATCCTGACCTTTAAAACAAAATTCAAATACAAATATCTAAAAGAGTCATCAATTACCAAATAATCCATCTTAAACAAATAACAGGAATAGAGATAACAACAAACATGAATGTGAAAACTTGGTTTGTGATTTTCAATAGGTGAAAAGCATTACGTGTTGAAGAATATACAACCTCACATGGTTATGTTCTGCTAATAAATTGGTGGCAAGACAAATTCAAACCCACAAGTAAATAAGGAGCTTAATTCAACACAATTCAGATTAGAGTGAATGCAAAGTCAAATCAGCAAAACTTTCATAAGATGTCCACTAAATGATCTCAAACAAATTAAGTAACGAAACAAAACAATAATGTAAATGTGGAGCTAGACAAGCCAAAATTCAGTATCATCATTAAAATTTAAAATCTTCAGATCATATCAAAGATTGATAAACATCACCATGTCGAACCACTCCAGTGCTTGGTCAAAATATAATCAAAGCCATATGATTCGTGGTTTATCTATACAAAGATTCGACAAGATCAATCATAATATCAATAAATAAAGCGAAAAGAAACGACCTTTACAAGTAGTAAAAAAATTGCATCAACAAATGGAAAGTAATCGAAACAATAGTCAACATGGGCCTTAGAACAGTTATCTATTATGTTGCATTAGTCCCCAAAATCATACCAAATACTGAAATACTCACTTCATGTTCAATCGCCACCCCAATTTGAACCGCGGCCTCCACCACTCTCACAAATTGTTCTTCCTTCTTTGTTTTAATAATGTGATCGATTATATTCTTCTCCCGCTTCTCATATTATTTAAAGGCTGTGTTCAAATTATAGTTCAACTTAATTCTAATTAGTAATTAGAAAACTGACCGTATGAACAAGGTTGGGTACATTGTAATGTAAGACTAGAAACTTAAAAATCAACAAGAAGACTAAACTAATTCACATTATATCGGGGAAAAAAAGTCATGTTCTATACCATAACTTGACACTTTCTCAACTCTAGTACCATAAATTGTCACCTATTAAATTTGGTACCCCAAGTTGGTATTTCCCCGCACATTTAGTACCCTTTGCGGAAAAGATCTTAAATTGCCACTTCAATTTCACACGTGGCTCGCCGTTAACCTCAAATTTGGGGACTTTGACTAATTAGTTGCCACACGTGCGCTGACGTGTATCTTTTGGAAAAATTAAACAAAAAACATATGCACTAATGCTATATCTTTAAATAAATTCATTAACTCTTGAATGTTTGTATGTGTTCATATCTTTAGAGATAAATTAATTAATTTTTTCAAAAATATGTTTAAATCCCTAACAATAAGTAATTCTTAAAGATTTAAAATCAAATTCCCTACAAGAATTAATTAATTTTTTAAAAAAAAAAAAATTAGAGAAGTGACTAATGAGGATCGACAAATTTGGCACTACGAACGAAAGGGAGTTTTTACGGTGAGAAGCGCGTATCACCTCATTGTGTCGCAAGGACTACTTAACAATGCGATGGAAACATCTACAATTTCCGCCCCGCATGAGGTGTGGTCGAAAGTTTGGAAGGTTGAGTGTGCAAACAAGATAAAAAATAAATTGTGGCGTAGCTGTGGGGACATCCTTCCAACTAGGTGGAATTTGGCTCGTCGTCGCATATGTGTGGAGCGTGAATGTGTGATTTGCCGAATGGGGTCAGAGACTATGCGGCATTGTTTGTTCGAGTGCGACGTGGCGAGACAGGTATGGGCGCTCGCTTTCGTCCCCCAATCGTTGTGGATCCACACGGCCGAAGGCTTCAGTGATTGGCTACTCCGAATTGCGAAGACTGCGTCTCCTTTTATGATTAGTTTGGCGGCCACGCTTTGTTGGACGCTTTGGGGCAATCGCAACAGCGTTCTAGCGGGTGAAACGGGTCGCAAACCTGACGAGATGGCAGACTTTGCACGCGGCTATGTGACGACCTGGCAGCGGTTTAATGGGAAACGAAGGAAAGAGACGGATGCAGCTGAGCTGGGGGCTGGAAGGCTCCGATTGGCAACATTATCAAAGTCAATTTTGATGGAGCACAATTCTGCGATGAAGGGGCAATTGGGATTGGGCTGGTGGCTCATGATTCTAAAGGGGAGATGGTAGCGTGGCGTCAACGTCGGCGGGGGTCGTTTATGGATGCGATTGGCTTTGAGGCTCTTGCGGGCTTATACGCGGTTAGGTGGGCGATAGAACGTGGTTGGGAGAACGTTGTATTTGTAGGGGATTGCTTAGGAGTCATTTACGATATTTTGAAGGGCACCACGAGTGACGTCCGGGTTGCCAATGTACTTGGGGATGTTAGAAATTATTTCGCTGCTCACTCGGGGTTCTTCATTAGATGGGTGACTCGTGAGTCCAACGTGGTTGCCCATGAGTTAGCACGACATGCGGTGGAGGATGCGGACGGTTTTGACGCTACGTAGGATTATGATTGTTTTGTTTTTTAGCTGCACTTGTGTTTTAGTTTCGGGTGAGGAGTTTGTTCCTTTTATTCTGTGACTGACTGTTTTGGCATACTTCCAGATTGTGGAAGTATGTTTTTTCGCTGGAGGTAATACATGATTCACTGTTTCAAAAAAAAAAAAAAATGAAGTGATCAGGTTTTAAATACTTAATTCATTTCATTTTCATTATTATTTTCTAATTTTGTCACATTAATAAGTGCCTTGTTTGAGAAAGAAAAAAAATTATTGTAAGTGAACGTTATCATTATTTGGGCAAACAAATCAACTAACAAGTCTTACTAAGAGTATACACACACCTTGTCTTTTGATTTACACGGGCCAACTTTTTTACCTACAACAAAAACACAAAAGTCAATCGTTTTGCCTCTCTTTTTTCCACACGTTACCTAGCAGGCTAGCACAATCCATTAAATTTTAACGAAATCCTCAAATAATAGTTAGAAGCGAATAAGTGATGAGATATGAACAAATTTGGGCCAGTTCAGCTCAGATCAGTATTGTGCACCTTGTTAACATGACAAGTTGGGCTGGCTCGCCTAAAATATAAATTTGGGCCAGTTCAACATTTATTGTCTGTCTCTCAGTGCATTATATACTCTTTCATTCCTTCTCAAGAATTTTTAATAATTATTAATGATTAAATTAAAACACTGTACTGTTTGCCATTTTCCCTTTTTAAGCTAGCTTGTCCAACCCCAATATTAGGGAAATACAAGTATGTACACTTAATATATGTTTTAATCCTCCGCTAGCTATCACTGGTTTAATTTACTGCATAAAATTCTCATTTCATTGCGCAATTTGACGAATCAAATATATTATATATTTATATTACTAGCTAGCTAGGTAGAGGTTAATTTAGATATCACTATATCCGTAATATTAAAATTTCTATTAATTAGTTGTTAATCACTTTTCCTCTTCTGGAAAGTTTTGTTAGTTACGTTGAGTAGTCCGTTAATTGTAATTAGCTATGGTTTAACTTACACACGCTCCTTATACGGCAGCATGCATGCACACACACACAAATCACTTTTCTGATTTCACAAACTTAAGAGAGAAGATCGATTCAATGTACTATTTGTTCATAGTGATAATGAAGATTTCGGTTATATTCGTTAATGGCTATTTGGTTCAATAATTCAACACAAGGCCTGTATCTATACTTTTCTTGTCATGTTCTGAATTCCAGGTTCCTGAAGAGTAAATTCATCCTGTAATGCCCCTTGTCTGCAATTGGAACAACTAATTTTCAGAAACAAGGCCCGCGTAATCCTATACACCGCGGGCAATAAACATTAAAGACTGTTAGCACTTTGAGTCATTTAGGGCAGGCTGGGCAGTATGGAGGTGAAGGAATTCGAATAAAGTGAGACAAATGTTGTGAGGACTATCGAATTGGTTAAAGTTAAAAACGTGGTTGTGGACATTTTTCGTTTCTCTGGCTATCTTATTGTTATGATTACTTGAGAAGGTTTTATTTTTGATATACTCTAATTTGGTGAAGTCTTTGTTTCTCGTATTCCGGATTCAAGTGATAAAAAAACAACTACACAACTGAAAACACAAAAATCTGACCATGCCTTACTATGACAACCTGATACTGAAAATCATTATAATCTTGCACAAGAACAATTCATCTCATACAAAATTATTGAGCCCTAGAGCTGCTAGAATCAATTTTATGTTCGCCTTCATTGGATGGAAAGGTTTTCAAATAAAAATCTTGGTCAAAAACTGGAGTTTTGAAAACTTAAATTTTAATGCAACTATACAGCAAAGCCTATAAAAAGAATCTTAAGCAGAGAACATCGGCAGGTCAACCAAGTTAACAGCAGCGGCTTCAAACTGTGAATCAGTAAAATCTTAGAGAAGGGTGTATGATATATATTATCAAGTAACAAAGGAGAAAGCATACACATCAGACTCAGAAAGAATGCATAAGTAGGCAACTTCACCAAAAGTCAGATCCAATAGGAGTGCACCATATGTCATGTCAATGTTAAGGAAAAAAGTTTCTTATTACTAGAGAGTTCAAGAAAAATCAGTGGAGAGCATAAGAGAACTCCTCCCTTTCATCACGTTATCAGGAAAAGGAAATTCTCAAAAATCATTATAAGCATCCTTTTGCAGAAAGACAAACTATCTACATACACTGTCTCTTCCAAGAGCCGCATAGTGCTGCAATCCATTGCATGATCCATCCTATAGTAGGATAATTTAATCGTCATTAGTTTAGCTAGAGCAAGAGCAAGATAAAGATTCCAAGTTTTGCAACAAAAGTAGTATATGGACTTCATTCCACCCCAGCAGAAAACAAGAGCACATACTTGTTAATATTCACAAAAGAAGGATGCCTAGATATGGGAGCATACCTGATGAATTGGCAAGTGAGAGATAACAGTTGGCGGTGATGCACTTCTTAAGGCTTCCGAAAGATTAATACATGCCGCCAAACATTGGAAAGGATCCTCGGCCATCAACCACCAACGATTTCCATTCAAAGAGTTATCAGTAGAATCAAATATTTCTGCTATATTATTCTCTACGAACGAGACACGAGCATCATAAGAAAGTTTGTCTACACCCCCTCCATAGAGATTTGCCAAATGTATTTTTAACCAAAGCAAACCAGACTCTCCGAGTGGCCTTCCTTCAGCGAATTCAAGAATTCCCCTACAGAAATCCGAACTTAGATGATTCAAATGTGGGTGCATGGGATATGCAGCCCCGAAAATCAAGATTGTGAAGATAATAAAAACCCTCTTCTTCCTTCATCTTCCGAGCCACCTGATTCACAGCCCCAGGTTTAGGTTGTTTATTTCCTATTTTTTTTCTATTATTTCTTTGACTGTTTTGTGAAGTATTATTAAAATGGGTGAACGCTGTAAACTCTATGTTGATCTAGATTTTTGGCATATTACCTGGTCAAACTATATATATATATATATATATATATATATATATATATATATATATCCTTTTAGTGCCATAATACATAATTTTGCCTATTCTGGCAATAAATAATGGCATACAAAAAGATATTCACGACACTTTTGGTGAAGAATATAAACTAAATCTGTGTTTCTGTGTGAATCATATAATAAGAAAGATTCTGGAAATGCATAATCAACATAGAATAAGCTAACAAACACATGCTACTACAAAATGAAAACCGAGCTGATTTTTCATTCCCACACGATTTTACAACACACCATGGCATTAACATATAAATGAGCTAGGAAAAAATATTGAACTCGTTTAAATATGTTTCTACTACTGCCGTGTAAGTAGGAAAGAAAATCAAAAATTAAAGTGAGCTTACCGAGAGCTTGAGTTCGGTGTCACATCTTTGAGAGTGCCTCTCTCGATTAATTTTCTTAGTCTTCCTCACTCCATTTCCATTTTTGCAATTCTACTGAACAATCTGAGAGCAAATCAGGTATTGGGACCTGTATCCAGAAAAATAGCATCATTTCAAGCGAACCATGTGAGATATATACTGGGGATACTTAAAGAAACAACATTTCGGGTGTCCTTACGTCTTCACGATTTACCAGACCAACAATGTTGCCACCGCCGGCCCAAATGCTCTCCACCACACTACGAATACGTTTATTCACCCTCCACTTAGTGTTACCTAAAGTATCAAGGGCCTGCAAGTTTAATTATAACAACACAGGATCATTTACTATGACAAGTTCCTAGAGAAGAGACAACATTCAACCAACGAACCAGTATCATTGACACAACGAAGAGCCTGACTAATACGCCAAAGAATCAAAATGATCTTTAAAGGGCGTGTGTTTTAATCTCAACAAAATATAATATAGTTTTTCAATTCTGCATATCAGTACTTTAACTCATGTCACATATGTTAAGAAACGTGGCTTTGTAGAAATATTAGCCTTGTTCATAATTAGCCTTGTTCATATGTTAAGAAACGTGTTCATATGTTAGCCTTGTTCATATGTTAAGAAACGTGGCCTTGTTCACAAATGCCAGAGTTTTGAGAGCTAAAACTGGGACATCTTTGTCACTCGACCAATTTGCAAAAAACGATATATCATGACATATGCACTGTTTAAGTTTAGGAAACCACTCTCTTTTGAAGATTAACTCTATAATAAAATCACAATTTCCTTACCCCGTTTCTCTAGTTGCAATCTTGAAGAGGTGTCTAAGTGCAGGGCGGACATCTGGAGGACTGTCAGCTGACTGGTTGACTGGAGGTTGCACATAAGCAGTTTGGGTTGACAACTCAATCAGACAACATCCTAACTGTGAAACAAACAAATAACTTGTCCATTAGAATAGAAGATAAGACGCATATATATATATATATATAATATTATTTTTTTCAATGATCAATAGCTAAAAGTGTTGGAGGCACCAAACCTTAGCCTGTTTATCTCGACCCCATTGTTTAAATTCTTCATTTCTTACCAACTTCTGTACCTCCATTACCCTGTTCTTTTTAATTAAACTCTTCACACGTTTCCTTAATATCACAGCTTGTTTACTTGAATATCCTTGGTTTCACCATCATTTTCCTTCTTTTCGTATTTTTTCATTTTCTCCAAGAAGTTTTGAATCCTGACCTTTAAAACAAAATTCAAATACAAATATCTAAAAGAGTCATCAATTACCAAATAATCCATCTTAAACAAATAACAGGAATAGAGATAACAACAAACATGAATGTGAAAACTTGGTTTGTGATTTTCAATAGGTGAAAAGCATTACGTGTTGAAGAATATACAACCTCACATGGTTATGTTCTGCTAATAAATTGGTGGCAAGACAAATTCAAACCCACAAGTAAATAAGGAGCTTAATTCAACACAATTCAGATTAGAGTGAATGCAAAGTCAAATCAGCAAAACTTTCATAAGATGTCCACTAAATGATCTCAAACAAATTAAGTAACGAAACAAAACAATAATGTAAATGTGGAGCTAGACAAGCCAAAATTCAGTATCATCATTAAAATTTAAAATCTTCAGATCATATCAAAGATTGATAAACATCACCATGTCGAACCACTCCAGTGCTTGGTCAAAATATAATCAAAGCCATATGATTCGTGGTTTATCTATACAAAGATTCGACAAGATCAATCATAATATCAATAAATAAAGCGAAAAGAAACGACCTTTACAAGTAGTAAAAAAATTGCATCAACAAATGGAAAGTAATCGAAACAATAGTCAACATGGGCCTTAGAACAGTTATCTATTATGTTGCATTAGTCCCCAAAATCATACCAAATACTGAAATACTCACTTCATGTTCAATCGCCACCCCAATTTGAACCGCGGCCTCCACCACTCTCACAAATTGTGAGAAATTTGGAAGTTCGGGGGCTGACATGGAAATGAAATTGGGGGTCTTGTGGGGTCTGCACCATGGCCATGATGATGAGGAGGAAGAGGGGAGGTGTAATTGAGCTATGGGGCTCGGTGAAAATGGAGCTGTGGAAGCCAGAGTTGATATGGAAATACACTTGTGTGTGTGTGTGTGTGTGTGTGTGTGTGTGTGTGTGTGTGTGTGTGTGTGAGAGAGAGAGAGAGAGAGAGAGAGAGAGCTCTGTGTGTTTTTGTTGAGGATAAGGAAATTTGCTGAGAGAGGTGTTGAAGAAGGGAGAGAGCTCAAAAACCTTTTGTTAAATTAAACCCTATTGGTCATTTTTTTCAGATATTTTTCAATAGAAATATCATTATTCCTCATTTTATTTGTTATTTTTGTATTTTAATATTTTATCAGCAATTAATTTAAAACTCTTTTTATAATTTGATTTGTGTTTGTTGTTAATTTTTCTCCTAAATATTTAATTTGTCCATAGATGTTTTATGTACCAAAATGATGCGTACACACCATTTAATTCGTTTCTATAGGGTATTGTGTCAACCTGCGAGAGTTTACCTAGTCCGTATTCGAAAGGTAGCGGATCCGATTTCTCACGTTATCAAAAAATAAAAATGTTTTGAGAGTATTTTACTTGTCGTATTGCTCTGGCCTCGGTATATATTTTCAATAAATTCTAAAATACTAATGTTTTACTTCTATGATATCACTCACCGACAATTAAGGTGTTTAATTGAATTAACAGTTTAGCATCTTATTAGCATTCAATCAATGGCGCTAAAAGTCAAAAGTAAACAATAAAGAGAGATTAGGTACACCATTGGCGCATTTACTAAACAATATTTACATTTACAAAGTGTGTTCTATAAAGTAGAAATTTCGATTTGAGCCGTCAACATGCTGTCATCTGCCATTTATTTTGGATTTTATCTGGGAATCAAGAAACAAATTTGAGCTTAAATTTCAGAATTTCAGCCATCACCTTTTATTTGTCACATTTATAACTCACTAGATTTTCCTAATATTTGGCTTTGGTTAACATTGTTGATACCGAAGAACAAACAACCGTGAGGTCCACGAGTCAATGTGAGGATACACATCACGCCTTGACCCACAGAGGAGTCTCCAGTAACAAAGATCAAACAGCTATCAAGTTTGAAAGTGCAAGTATTCTAGCAATGTTAGAAGGTCAATGTTAGAATAACCTTGATTGACAGAATCTGTTTTACAATCTTGTTGTGAATATCTTTATTTATTGTTTTGCCTTATTCACTCGACTAATCTAGTTCCACAGCTGTGATTGTCTTTGGTTATTATTCAGGAAACAAACTTGTCATAGTTTGATCACTCAAAGTCTCCATAAAGAGAAGTTTCCTTAATTAAAGCTAACCGCTCAACAAATAAGGAAGGAAGAGTTCGAGTGCAACTAGGAAACATCCAAGTTGAGTTCTGATTTGAAGAATGAGTATTTCCTAAGTTAGTTCACTAACAAATGAACTATTATTCAAGAAGAACGAGGGAGATGAGTCCGACAAGGAAATTGGAAGAATTACCAACCGTGTACAACACACCTTGAAGTCCAAGTCAAGAACCTATATATAGGTGTGAAGTACATCAAAACAAACACAAGACAAGAGCTAATAAATCCAAGAGATTAATTCACGAGTTGTTGAGTGTTGTCTTGCTTTTGCAAAGTTTGTGAGTTGTTCAATTAGTTCTAAATTTAGAATTGAGAGAATAATTCTTGTGTGCTTTGTTGAGTTCGAGCAATTCAAGAGTGAGGAGCTTGAGAGTTGTAGAAACATATTTTGATAAACCCTTGTGGTATTTTGTCTACGGCTCGGAAGTTAATATTAATATATTCACTTCTTAAATTTCTTGTTGTTTATTTTCCGTTGCATTGTTAGTCTGGACGTTGTTAAAGTAACATTGAGAAGTTAACAACGAACACGTATCAACCGATCCATAGTTCCAAAGTTCACCGAGAAAATCAAACTAAAGAACAAGATGATATAAGCAGAAACTTAAATATTTTATGAGCTGGTGAGCACTACATGCATGTTTCTCTGTTCAGTTACTTAGTTTCAAGCAATCAACTTCGTCAATTGACATTAATGTTCATTACATGATATATGTTGCTCCCAAATAGTTTCACAATTCAAGAAAATGGCAGCTGCATAAATTGATAGCAAATTTGTAATTTTTACAGAAGTTCCATGCTTCACTAATAATAAGTAGTCACGGACTGCATTCATGCATGCCCGCCCCATACAACTGACACCAACTATTGGGAATTTGGGGAAAGCCCTTAAATTAGCAATTATTTTTTATTTTTTGAATTTTGATCATTAGTAAGATATTTTGATGACTATTTTATAAATTGGGTTAAAGAGAATACTAATATGTGTACTTTTGCAACTAGAGAGGTGAGGGTATTTGTAGGGGTTAGTTGCGCCTAGGTCGACTATGGTAAGTCTAATTTTTTATGTTTCATTGCGACGCTTTGATCACTCCCCTTCTATGACTTGTTAAAGCTATAAGAAATTTTCTCTTTTGTTAAGATTATCTCTACGAGATGTTTGACGTTCTTTTTGATGTTTTACCTAAGTCTATCAAGTGATTGATCTCTTTTTAGCAGTTCAACCTTTTGAGATCAACCTCTTTTGAGATGTAAAGCTGGTTTTGCCATATAGTTGATTCTTTTCCCACTAAGATCTCTTTATAGCTTCATACCGTGATCGCTCTTTTTGTCAACTTACCTCGAATAGCTATTGTATGCTAATATTTACCTTAGTTATCACTTGTCAAGCACCGCATGAATATAAAATATAAATTTAGAATGATAAACAAAGCGACATCGTGTAAGTACGTGAATAAATTGCAAATGCAAAAAAATCCGTAAGCAATACTACATTGTAATTATGAACGAAGTAAGATTTTTTCTCATGCAGACGGCCATCCATTAACCTATAGTACGAACATCATGATAAGACAACCCTCGTCACAAAAAGATATTTATGACTAATTAAAAATTGACGCAATCATTGACCATATATGATTCTCATTCCACTCCACCAACTTGTATGCAACAATTTTATATACCATACCACGTCTTTGTTGATTGTGGTTGAATTAGACTCTTCTATTCTTTGATAGGAAACAAATCAAGCCTCGTAGCTAACGAAGTCAATACTTAATAATTTCAAAGGGGAAACACGTAATTGGAAAGGGTACTCAATGAGATATGGTCTCGAAGTTTATCTGTCGGTGCCATGCAAAAAAAAAATTTGGTTGCTTGTTAGATTGCGCATGAAGAGTCGAATTTCATTTCGTCCACTTATTCCAGAATTTCCTAATCTCTATCAAGTGGCGAACATTCCATAGTTTTAAATAGCACCCCTTGTTGATTGTGGTTGAATTAGACTCTTATATTTTTTGATAGGAAACAAATTACACCACGTAGCTAAACGAAGCAGACACCTCATAATTTGGAGGGAAAACACATAATTGGAAAAGGTATTCAACGAGATATGATCCCAAAGTTTACTATGTCGATGCCCATGCAAACAAAGATTTTGCTTTCTTGTTAGATTGCGACCGAAGAGTCGAATTTCATTTCGACCACTTATTCCAGTATCCTTTAATCCGTATCACGTAGTGAACATTCCAATCGAAAAGCAAAAATGTTGTTACATATTAAAAATGTTAACAGGTTTGGAGTAATACCCGATTAACCGATTTATTTAGGAGTTCGGAACGCCATTATCCGTGGTTCAAAAAAAGTAAATGACTATTAGGGAAAATTACGAAAATATCCTTCCTTTATTCACTGAACTTCTTACTCCCGAGGAGCATAAATATGATCTTATGCTTTTTGAGTGAGTTTAAGTGTATATTCCCTCTTGTTTTCTCCTTGTCTCCTTTTCATCTCTCCTCCTTTTCCCTTATATAGGTATGGGAGGGAGTTTGTGTCACTATGCATGCGTTGCATGTGCTACAAGTGTCATGTTGCATGTGTTACAAGTGTCCTTCTATAAGATAAGGTGTATCTTGCTGACAAAGTGCTGACTAGGCTGATCCTTATCTTGTCCGAGGGCTGCGGGGAGTTCCGAGGGGTTGCTTCTTCTATTTTCTTCTCTTTGATGGACTAAGTCTTCTGTTATCTTTTCTCCGAGGGGCTGAATTTCATGAGGAGGTTCGCTAGTTGAAGTGAAGTGGGTGTCCGAGGAGTTTTCTGTTCCGGGGACAGCGATTTCTTCATTGGCTTCTTTGGTAAGGCTTTCCGGGGGGGGGGGGGGCAGATTTATCTCTCCATGCTTGTGAGGTGGGCTCCGAGAGCATCAATATGCATATAAAGCTGTAGTCTGGTGTTTGGATCCCCTTAGTATGGGTTCCGAGCGTTTCTTGTCGTTGTAAGAGTAGTAGCTTCTTCGGGAATCATTCTCCGAGGGCTTCCTGTCTTTGGCTAAGTAACCTTCTTGGCTTGGGCCTTCGGAGTAAGGGAGTTTATTGGTTGGTGTTTTGAGTATAACGTTGTTTTGTGAATTTTAGCCTCCTGGATACTGATTCCGAGGGCTTTGGGAGTGTTCAGCAAGGAAGTATTCTCGTACAATGGTCCCTCTTGGCGCAGTGATGGATATCCGAGTCGCGTGGATCCACCGGGGTTTACTCTTTTTCCGATGCCACGTTGATATCTTATTTTTATTCATCTTGACTTTCCAAGGGACGCTTGGGTGTCCACTCGGATGTCACGTCGTATCCTAGTAGGATATGTGAGTTCCGAGGGATTATATTATCTTTTCGGGTGCCACGTCATACCATAGTAGGGTATGTGACATACGAGAGTGACGATAGTATCGCCCTTGGGATTAATCCCTAATTTAAGGGTTAATCTTTTGTTTAACTCATATAATCTCATATTTATTTTTTAGGGTTAACAAAAAAGAAAAACACAACTCGAAACGCAACCACTAATGAAGATAACTCTACCAAAATTAGACAAGGTTCATCAAAAAACACGACCGGATGAATCGCCGAGACTTCGGTTGTTTAAGAATAAAACTTTTTTGTTAACGAGTTTAGAATTATTCCCTATTAACTGAATTATTTATTAAGGTTGGAACGCCTTTGCCCGTGGTTCAAAAGCTAAATGCTATCATCACGAGAAGGAAAAATGGACAAGAATCTTCCTTCTTTTTATTGACTATACTTCATTCTTTCTTCCGAGTGGATTTTCTTACATTTCCGAGTCTCTTTCCCCTCCCTCTTTCTTTTGAGTTGATGTCTCCCTTTATATAGGTTTTGATAGGGGCAGGTGTCATGGTGCATGTGTTTACAGGTGTCGTTATGCATGTGGTTATGTTTACACGTGTTACAATGCTTATTCAACCAATAAGATAACGTGTTCACTTTGAGTGCTGACTGTATTCTTTCCGAGTGCTTTGGTCTTTTTTGTGATACGGGGTAGATTACTTTCTTTGCTGTCTCTAATGGTGGCTTCGAGGGCCAAGTTGGAGTATTCCCTTTAATGATAGTGCTATTCCGAGAGATGTGTATTCTGGAGTAAGTGTTTCAAGATATTTTCCGAGAGGGTGTGGGTGAGTTGGTCTCCGAGAGGTTTTGAGCTATCGTGGGTAGGTGTTCTTCTTTCTCCGAGTGTCCACAGAGGTTGGTTTTTTGTAAAGTTCTGACTTTTAGTCTGATCGTCGAGAGTAGTGTTCCGAGAGCTTTCGTGTTTGGAATGTATAGTCAAGGAAGGGTTTTTGCCAAGGTTCTGGGACTGTTGTCCTTTGGCTCCTTTTTTCCGAGAGCTTAATTTTCTTGGAAAGTAGTATGAGTTCCGAGAGCTTTCGTATTTTGAGACTGCCTTGGTTTCGTATTCCTCATGTTGGCTTTTACTCCAGTAGTTTGTTGTGTGGGAGATGTGCTCCAAGAGGTGTGATACCTGTATCGCGGAAGTAGGTCGCATAATCATATAATAATATATTTGGTAATTCCAGTAATTGACTTATTGTTTATTTTAAGCAGGTGAATTATCATCCTGTTAACATTTTTCATTATAAACAAAAGTGGTGACCCCTTGTGGATAAATTCTCTTTAAATGTACATGGATTGTCTTAAAATTTGCACAAAAGTTTGAATTAGTGCATCTACTACATAAGGAAGATATTCAATACTACACAAGTTTTGGGTTAGAGCAACAAGAAGCTTCATTTTTTTTCCAACATAACATAACACCGTCACTTAAAATTGTTTTTCAATTTTTTGTTGGATACTTTTTCACGGAAATTCGATATCATGGTGGATACAACCACTGTTGTCAAAAGCGCCGCTCGAGCGCGCCTCGGGGCGCGCTCCGAGCGAAAATGGCAAAAAACCGCACTGGAGCGCTGGTCTAGAACGCTGCATTCCTAAGACGTACGCTCTGTTTGATAAAGCGTTGAACAGAGCGGAAAAAACGCATGTTAAGCGGCCGCTCCGAAATTACTTACCCAAATTTGCTTCTGTCATATATTTGCACCTCACGGTCAACAAAAGTGGCCCAATAACAATAACAAAATAAAAGGAAGGAAGGAACAGTGACTATAATTCCTTTTTGTCTTCTTCCATCCACTTTTCTTTTTCTTTTTAAATTATATTTCTCCTCCAATTTCCACAATGGTATTTTGGTTTTTTTGATTACTTTTCAAGTAAGATTGTCCGTTTATTGCTTAACAACATTTTTTTTCCTTTATATTTCTTTCGGTTTTAAATAGCAGTGGTCAGCAACAATTAGGAACAATTTTATAATCACGTTGCTATTGCTTTTGTTTGTTAATTATTGTACTTGTATAATGGTGCAAACTTGTTAATATAAAATATCAACTTATTTTAATTCACTTATTTATAATTTTATATTAAATAAAATAAAAATGCCAACATTTGTGAAGCTTACGCTCAACGCCTCTGAGCTTACGCTTCGCTTCTAAGAATGAAAAACGTTTCGTCTACGCTCAACGCCTTTAACAACACTGGATACAACACACAAAAGAACAATTCATGCAGCGGTACTCCTTGCTTTAATTCCTCAATTTCATCGCCAGAAGAATCAAACTCACATTTCTCACCTCTTTTATTTATTTTTTGAAAATTAAACAACACTCACAAGAAGAAGAAAAAAAGCCCATCAAAATTCTCCGGCGATAGTGTCACAGACACCCCTCCCCGAGGCCGAGAGTAGTACCATCGTTGATCAGTCGGTGCACATTTTTCTTGTTAATGCTTAAAGCTATGATATTTCAGTCGGAAGCAGAAGAGAAATTTTATTAAGGAAAATAATGAAGCAGCAGAAAAAGAAGTGGTAGAAAAGCTCAAAGCAGGACACATTTATGAGATACGCTACTCTGAATGGCTTAGTAACATTGTTCTAGTCCTGAAGAAGGAGGCCGATGGAGAATGTGGGTAGATTACATGGACATGAACAAGCATTGCCCGCGAAACCCTTTTCCGTTACCGAGAATAGACCTTTTGGTCGACTCAATGGCAGGGTGTGCTCTGTTCAGTTTCGTGGACGCTAAGAGTGGTTTTCATCAGATTCTTATGGCAACAGAAGATCAGCCTAAGACAGCCTTTGTCACGGATAATAGCGTATATTGCTACCGCGTGATGCCATTTGGATTAAGAAACGCGAGTGCTACATTTCACAAACTGGTCGCGAATATGTTTTATAAATTGATTGGGAAATCCATGGAGGTATACGTAGACGATATGTTAATCAAGAGCCTGAAGGCACACGATTATGTAAATCACTTAGAGAAATCCTTCGGCATAATGAGAAACTATGGAATGAAACTCAACCCGAAGAAATGCACGTTTGACGTCCCATCAAGGAAATTTATGGGATATATGGTTATGAGAGGGGAATAGAAGCCAACCCCGACAAAATTCAAGCAGTGATGAGTCTACCTTCCCCGCGATCCGTACGAGATGTAAAATGTTTGGTAGGACGGATAACGACACTAGGACGATTCATTGCGACATCAGCAGAAAAAAGTCTTCCCTTCTTCAATGTATTGAAAAAGGCAACAGACTTTCAATGGAAAGATGATTGTGAGGTTACGTTCTAGCAATTGAAAAGGTATTTGATGGCCCCACCATTACTAGAAAAACCCGAGGCGGTAGAGATGTTGTACATATACCTTGCGGTCTCAACCAACGCCATCAGTATGGTTTTGGTCAAGGAAGTGGCTGGCAAGCAGTCTCCGATACATTATGTTAGTCGCGTACTTCACGGCGCATAGAGAAATTACTTGCAGATTGAACTATTCGCATTGGCGATCGTAATGACAGCACAGAAGTTAAAGCCTTATTTTCAGTCGCATCCTATAACGATTATCACAGATAAACCACTTCGCCAGATTATAGCGAGCCCGAAAACTTCGGAAAGACTGGTGAAGTGGGCAATTGAATTGAGTGAATTTGGGATTAAATACCGCCCACGTACCGCCATTAAAGCACAAGTTCTAGCAGACTTTATGGCAGATACGTTAGGGAATAGCTTGGATTATTCATGTAACCACATCTTTACCACAACACAAGATACGGGGCCCAATACACGACAGTCAGTATGGTTGCACCATGTGGATGGATCCTCAACTGCAAATGATGGAGGTGCAGGAATACACCTGATCTCACCATATCGAAGAGAATTTGATTTTGCTATACGTCTGAACTTCCCAATAACAAACAACGAGGCGGAGTACGAGGCGGTTCTGGCAGGAGTAAGGATGGCGAAAACCCTATGCTCAGACCACCTAGAGGTCTTCACGGATTCTCTGCTGGTGGGAAACCATTTCTCAGGATTCTTTGAGGCAAAACAGGAGACGATGGTCTTATACTTGGCAAAGCTAAAGGAACTAGCTTCTGAATTCACCACGTTCAACCTAACCCAGATCCCTAGATCTGAGAACACCAAGGCAGACGCATTATCAAAGTTTGCAAGCTCGTCAGATAATTACATTGAGAAGCGTGTCACGCTATTGGCCACCACAAGGCCTGCAATCGGTATGACTAAGGCTAGTAAAGTGTGGGCTGACGTTGAATTCATTTTTCCTGTTGCAGACACCCCTTGATGTAAGGATGAAATTTTCCAATATCTATCAAATGGGACGCTGTCCGAGGATGCTAACGTACAAAAGGCGTCTTAAATACAATGCTTACAAATTTACCATTTATCAGGGTGAACTTTACAAACAATCATTCGAGGGTCCCTTATTGAGGTGTATATCTCCAGTAGATGCACAATACATTATGAGGGAAATACACACAGGAAGTTGCGGCAATCGCTATGTGGGAGAGCTTGAGCACAAAATATCCTAAGGCATGGATATTTTTGGCTGACACTGCGAAAGGACGCAACTCAGTACTGTCGAACTTGTGAAAGTTGCCAATACCATGCGAGGCTCATTCACATGCCCGCAGTTATGATGCAACCCTTGGAAATCACATGCCCTTTCGACCAATGGGGAATTGACATAGTGGCCCCCCTCCCAATAGCGAAAGAACACCTAGTAGCAGTTGAATATTTCACCAAGTGGGTGGAAGCTGAAGCACTGGCACACATAACTGAGAATAATATGATAGACTTCATATGGAGGAACATTATATGCCGCTTCGGCTTACCCCAGGTCCTTGTTTCGGATAATGGAAATCAATTCTGAAGTAAGGCAATGGTTTCATGGTGCAAGGATTTGAGAATTTCTTAACATTTCGCGGCAGTGGCACACCCGCAAGCTAATGGGAAAGTAGAGTTCACCAACAAGACGTTAAAGGGATATCTCGAGCGCCGTTTACATGCCACTAGCAAAAATTGGATAGAGGAACTCCCGGCATCCTTTGGGCCTATCGAACCACAACAAGGACTTCAATCGGTAAGGCACCACATACCTTAGTATACGGTTATGAGGCAGTAGTACCAGTAGAAATAGGTATGCCAACCTATCGCATTGTAGAATATGACCCTGAACATTCAACGCATTTGCATCAAATGGACCTAGATATGATAGAATCCACTAGGGAACATGCTTACCAGCGCACGGTGGCTTTCAAATTAGCCATGGCATGCACCTTTGATAAATGAGTACATCTCTAGAGTTTCCAAGTGGGAGACCTAGTATTAAAAAGCGTAAGGGCTAGCAAACATGTGGGAAAACTGCAGGAAAATTGGGATGGACCTTACAGGGTCACCCACACAAGCTCGAAAGGATATTATTATCTAGAGGACATGCACGAAGATCCATTACCCAGACCATGGAACGTGCAACATCTATGACGTTTTTACTGTTGAGTTTATCACATCATGTAATAAGAACTACGCAAAGCTTGATTCCCTATATGGGATACATAGGCAGCCACCTTCATGGCCCACCACTGATTTAATATTTAAACTATCTTGGTTGATTGCAAGAACAAGACTATTTCCAAAAGGCTAACCGCCAGGGGACATAAAAAAGAGAAAAGATGCTGACAAAACAACATAGAGGTTTCGCCCTCAGAGGTATCGCCCTGAGGACATCTCGCTTGAAAAGGCGACTGTCCACATGCCTATACGGCAAAAAAAAGATGTTGAGAAAACAACACAGAGTTTTTTCCCTAGAGGTATCGCCCTCAGTACATATCGCTTGAAAATGCGACTGTCCACATGCCTATACGACATAAATGATGTTGACAAAACAGCACAGAGGTTTCGCCCTCAGGACATATCGCTTGAAAAGGCGACTGTCTACATGCCTATACGGCAGAAAAGATGCTGACAAAACAGCACAGAGGTATCGCCCTCAGATGACATATCGCTTGAAAAAGGCGATTGTCACAGAACAGGCAAGTAAAAAAGATTATATGGATCTTCAACAAAACAAACCATAGAAGATGGAGAAGACTTACAACAAAAATAGGGTGACACATACGCCCGAAAGGTAACAACCATACCAAATATCATATAACGAGAAAATGCCATTCAACAGCAGTTGGACATGATATAAAAAGAAACTACACCACGCGCTATGTGCGCAATTCATCAGATAATCAAATATCGAAATACTACCCAACCAACATTATAGGCCTCGAGAATAATCTACAAATTATGAAAAAACTCATCTCCCTCAAAGTTTGTAAAGATTTCATTGCGAATTTCGTCTCTACTAAATGGACCAACATGAGACAAATCCATTTCCTTCATGTCCACATGAAACTTCCATGGTTCGTCACACACATCAGTAGCAAGCTCGTTCATTGCTCTAGGTGATAGAACCTCTGGATACTTGTACCACTTCGGACTATCACTCTGGGGGTCCATGGTGGGAGAAACGTACCACAGGGCACAAGGCACTCGATAACGCACCCTCGGATACGCCCCTGCTAGAGCCCACACAATAGGTTAACCGAGTACATGACTGCTGTCACCAGATATGCCCATACCCATAGACTGATCAGAATTGTCACCTGATTCCGCAGAGAATCCTTGAACCATATATTCAAGAGAAGAACTCCGTTCAACATGGCCCGGATAGGTCATACCACCTTCCTCAGTTTCAGCACGACTCAGACTCCCGCTTGGGTTAGAGGGTGTTACTGCTATACCGTTACGAATTAGCGCTCCTGTCAACTTGGCATTTTGGATCTCGAGCAACGCAAAGGAATCCCGATAAGAATCGCGTTCTCGCTCCAAAAACAATTTTTCTACACGAAGCCTACGAGCTTCCTCTTTAGCATCTGTCAACCCTTTAGTCAATTTCTCTTTATCGACATGTGCTTTCCAAGCCTTGTCATTGGCCTTTCGCGCACGAGTCTCAGCTGAATGCACTCTCACATTAGCTCGGTCTCGAGAAACATTGCTACCAGAAATCATCGCTCGTAACTCATCAACTCTAACATTGTGACCAGACTGCACCTCGGCAATCAACATATAATCGTTGCAGAGAGCGTGGAACATATGTCCAAACTGATGAACAATTAGAACACGTCATACATCACGAAAATAAATAAACGATCATCAACTATTTAACAAAATTTCAAAATAGAAGACCGTACCACATAATAAAACATTACGCACATCTGTGGTGCTAGGACAACTCCCAAACTTTGAAGTAACACAGCAGGATCACAATCCGAATAAATATTGTTTCGTACTTTGAATAGCATCTTCCTCACGGATCGTTTCACCACATATCCTCATAACTAGCTGGTCAGAAGCAGGGTCTCGCAGAAAGTCATAATTTTCGATCAAAGGCGGGGCAGACCCCGGAGACCTCCGTGACCTTTTTCGACGATGAGAACCAGATCAACGAGATGTGGACGCAGTCGACACATTAGGGGGAGTCCGCAAACGGGACGTAGTCCCACCAATGTTTATATTTCCAACCCTATAAGGAGAATGCACAAATTCCCCAGGCTCAAGTCCTCCCATTACTCCAACATCTGCATGCGCCGAACTACCGTTCACACTATCCGAGGGAGGAGCAGCACTATCGAGATTGTTAGCTCAGGGATCCTTGCTCGCTTTTAGACTTATTGCTTCCTTCTCGAAACGCACCCTACCTCTCGGATGCCAATAATTTGAGGGTACTCTGACCGGAAGCGGCCTCACAACAACTCTAGGGGGTTAGCAGTGAGTCTTTGTTGGGATAAAAGCTCTACCTCCATGGCACATAGTCTTTCTTGCTCTAATACCAAACCTTCTTCAACGGTCGCACAACATCCTGTAATAACGAATTCTTGATCTTCAGAAACTTAAAGACAAGAAAAAGATTACAAATTAAATATAAATAAATATAAAATACAATTTGTGGTTCAATCTCTATTCGATCCCCTGATTCAATTCGACAAGAACGACGATCTTGAATGTTTAAAGATTTATGGTGGAAATCTTCGGTTTGATCTTCACCAAAATGATTTAGACTTGGAAAAACGTTAATTCGAGGGTACTTGGACTTGATCCCGAATCAAAAGTTAAACCTTGTGATGAACTTGATGATCTTCGTTGAGAAAATTTGAATATGATGAACACCGATCTTCTTTTGAGGAGGATTGATCTTCAAAAACAGTTCGTCGAGGGCCTCGTGGCTTGTTCTCGAATCAAAATGGGCTTTTCCTTCAATCTTCGCGATGAACACCTCGAATTTTGTGATGAACGCCTTAAAGATGAAGAACTTTGGTGGAGAGAATTTGCTAGCCTTCTTTGCTCCAAAATGCTTGAGTGTTGAATTGTGTTTTTCTTCTTCAAGAAGACCACTATTTATAGTTGTAGAGTGAATCTTGATGAGAATCTCCTGATGAGATGAACGGTTGAGATCGCGTCTACATATTCTTGATTTGGAAGACTTTGATTGATTGAATCTTCTTTCCATTTCTTGAGATTTGGGGGTTGGTGGATGAATCTTTCCATGTCTTGAGATTTGATTTGCAATCATTTCCATATTGCAATATTTGATAAATATGTATTTATTTAATCCTTTAAATGTTAGGATTAAATAATATATGTATTTTTGTATTGCAAGACTTGTCATTATTTTATTTAATTGGATATTTTAACTCCAACTAGTAAATAAGACATTATTTGATTTATCCTCCACACATATATATATATATATTAATGAATTTAACCATTTTACTTTGGATATAAATTTGTTATAAATCCAAAATAAAATAGAAAATAAATTAATAATTAATATATTATTTTTCACGTGTCGACAATTAAGTAGACACTAATTTTAAGTGTCTACAAAATGCCCCCTTGTGACTTGTTTGCGGAATTATAGTGAAGGCATATCGCGAAGGAGTCACAAATATGTGTCTTTCTTTTCTTTTGACATGACAAGATTGCAACAACAATTTTTTTTTTCACCTTTTTTTTTTTTTTGAGTAATATGGGCCAAATGAGATGATTAGCTTAAAAGTAATATAGCTCTTACACCTAGCCAATTAATCCGCCGACGTGGGGCTTTGCAAAGTTAATTTTTTTTTTCATTTGCATGTGGCCCATCTTTTGTGGCCTTTGAATTTTGATGACTAGGGTGCATGTTCTTCACTTTTTTTTTACTACACGGGAAAGAGATTCAAGTTCATCCTTTTTCAAATTTTTTTTTGGGGCCCACAACTCATGGCTTATGTAGACCAACCGCATGTGATAACTTCCATCATCTTCCTTATTTGAAATTAACGTATCTATTTGCAGGAATAAGAGATTTTCTCTTTCTTCTTCTCAGGCGCCTCTTTTGGAAAGCTAGAAGCATATATATATATATATATATATATATATATTTTCTTTTTCCTGCTACTCAAAAGGCAATAGAGATTTTGGAGATATCATTTCGTCAAGCTTGTTTTTCACGAAACAGAGCATTATTTCCTTCCCTTATGGCAAAATCTCTACATACTCATTCTTGTTCTCTTTTTGTTTTCTTTTGCTAGAGTTTCTTTCCTTTCTCGCAGTAATGAGATTTCTCGAAAATATGCAGGATTCGTATTTGTATCTTGTTTCCTTCCCTTGGGTTTTTTAAGAGAAGTAACTTTCTAATATCGCCTCTGAACCTCACCTATAAAAGAAGGTTTGGGTCGTGCACTTTTCTTCACCAACACAGACAATATTTCACTCTCCTTAAATTCTTTCTCGAGTAACTTAGTTTTGCGCCTTCGTATTTGCAGCGATTTCTTCCAGTTTACAGTACGGCAAGAAAAGAGTAAAAGAATCAGTCCTTCTTTTTCCCTTTTTTTTTTTTTTTAATGCCCAGGAGCTAATTTGTGCCCTCCTTTTTGCAGTATCGGGAATAAATCGTGTTACAGGCACCGAGAAACAAATTATTTTGGTTCCGCGACGAAAGACCTGTTCATCCGACCTCATAATCTTCACGGAGTTTTTTTTTTTTGGTTAGCAAAGTGCGACTGCCTTCCTCATCCGTTCGTGAATTTGGCAAATTTTTTTTTTTCATACATATACATATATATATATATATATATATATATATTAACAGCAGCACTAACTTTCTCTTTTTTTTTTCTTTTTTTTTTCTATATAAGAGAAAATGTCTCAAACATTTTTTTTTGTTTTGTTTTTTTACTAACTCCATTTTATTTCCTTGTTTTAAATCAGCATAATGGTTTCATTCAAGAAGGGCTTCTCTTCGTCCGGCACGGAGAACTTGATCATTATTGATAATGAGGACCAATCGAGCAAGCGAGATACAATCTTCAGGGTAGGCACTCCGATGATTGGGCATTATGCCGGTAGATGGCCAGCCTTGGTGAACAACACCCCGATGAAAGAATGGACCGAGGAGTTTTCGAAACCTGCCAACAAATCATCGAGGATGTGGGTACTTCGTGGTGCGCACCATCAATCTTCAACTGACGTGACTCAATTTTCAACTTTGGGGCGGCAAATCATTGAAGGCAAAGCGAAGTGGGATGATGCTCCCCTTTCCTTCCCCGGCGAGTTCCACTATTACCCTGGATATTGGGAGTGGACGGAGGACATACTTGGTCGATGCCGCAGTAAACTCACATCAACAAGGCTCTATGAGGCAGTTCACGCGTCGTTGTTCTCGTATGATCGTAACTCGGATGTCATCAAAGCCTTTTGCGAAGCGTGGTCCCCCTCGACGAACACTCTCATCACTTCATATGGCGAACTATCGATTTCACTATGGGATCTGGACTATCTCGCTGGCCTCCCGGTACTAGGATCTTTGTATGATGAGGTTGTACCCGGCGAAGAGGAGCTTTTGGGCGTAGACGTGAAAGGGGATCCATATATTCCTCGTACTTGTAGGACACTATTTGAGGCGTTTCACTTGCTTCGAGCAAAGGGCGACCACGGAGATGAGCCGCGTGTATCGGTGAAGGAGTGGATTAGATTTTGGTCAAAGCAAGACGAAAGATACAAAAGACCCCCACCTCGCAAGGAAAAGAAGAGCGTTCGTCCTCAATCAACACACAACCCCCTTGGCGGCATTGATGAATCCAAGACATGGTCGCCAAGAGAAGAGCGTTTATTTTCTAGGCTTGGTGTTAGAGAAAGCTTGAAAGATGAGGTTTTCCTTGCTGCTTATTTGACTTGTTGGTTGTGCGTTTTCGTCCTTCCGGTGAATGATGTTGGCTTTATTCGGCCGGGCACTTTTAAGGTGGCGAGCCTCATGGCAAATGGACGGCGGGTGGGACTTGCGATTCCAGTGCTAGCATCCATCTACAAAGGACTCAATGCTATATCAAGGTCCATCGAGCCCTCCAAAGAGCGGACTCCTTTTCCAATTCATTTTGTCTACGGTTGGTTGGCAGACTACTTCAAAACTCACTATCCAGTTTACCAAGAGTTGCGCGGGCCTCGCATGACAAAATTTTCTGGAGAAGGCGGGGCGAGGTACTTTGATCCTAGAGATGCTCGCAAAAAGATCTTTAAAGGAGAATACGCTATGTGGACGTGTAACGTAATCAAACAAGGCAAGGAGCATTTATTTGTGGACAACGATTCAGTTACCGATGCCGATCGAGGTTATTTCATCAGTATTCGTTCGTGTTATCTCACTTTGAGGCAAGGCGAAGCCTTTATCGTTGAGCCTTATAGTCCTCATAGATTTAGTCGGCAGTTTGGGTACTACCAAGATGTCCCGGGTAAACTCAAATATGACCGGAGAGAAGCTTCATTGGCTGAAGGACTTCAATTTTGGAGAATAAGTACTTTACACAAGTCCTTTTCGGAAGCTTGGATTCCAGGCAAACCTCTCAATCCAAGAAGGTTTCATTCGGGTGGTTACAAGAAATGGTTAATCGATGCTCAAATGGCTTACCTTGATGAGGAAATGGCCTCTTTGCTCAATTCCAAACCACGTACGGCGTCCGACGAGGGAGAAAGTGGCGCGAGTGATCAAAACAAAAGGGATGCTCGGGAGAGCGTGCAAAACTCGACCCACAATGAAAGTCGAGAGTTGGGTAATGTTGATTCTCATGCTGAGACTTATGTGATTCTTAGTGGTTCGACCGTCGCAGTTGGTGCCGATGATCAAGTAATCGGTGATCCTTCAAAGAGGAAGTCTATTGCTCGTGATCCGGAAGAGAGTGGTAGTAGCAATGTCGATCGTCACTGGAAGAGATCAAAGAAGGACCTAAGCTCTTCAAAGCAAGGAAAGGTTGACATTTCCAGCGACGCTCCTTGCAAACCAAAATCAGGATCCAATCGAACTGAAAAGGTATTGAACTTCGCTTGATTTCCATTTTACTTCACTCCCTAGATTCCCGCGCTTATTGTTTCTTTTCTTTTGCAGTTTGGGGATGATACTACCTCGATTGGAGACGATAAACAACCTGCCTTGGTGAGGAAACATAGCCCGCATGTTCCCGATGTTTCGGTCTTTATAGGTAGGAGTTTTCTAAACTCCTATCAAAAGGGTTACGTCACCAATTTGTGGAGAGAACTTGGCGAAAGGATCTCGCGCACTCGTCCTGAAGCTGTTTCTGCTCTGAAAGGCGAATTTCAAGTTGTCCTTGATGAATTGAAGGACTCTATAAAGGGTTTGGACGTTTCTCCTCTAGAAGCTTTGTTAGACTCCTTATTTGAGAAGGCTTCTACATTTGACGAGGTGAACTCCAAGTCGATTGAGACAGTAGAGGTACAGGTTCGTGAAGTAGAAGATCGTCTTCTTGGGGCCAAAGGAAGAGAGGAGAAGGAAGAAAAACATATCCAATCCACCAAAGACGAACTTGAAAATGTCAAGAAAGGGTTGGAAGATTTGAAGAAGAAGCAAAAGGGGCTTAACCTTTCCCTGAAACGCCAAGAAGAGTTGCTTCACGTCGCCAAGGGTGAGGTCTCCACTTTTGAAGAAGAGCTAAGGGTGCTTAAGGACCAAACTAACAATGAAGACTTGGTCGCTGCGAGAGCAGAGCTGGAAGCCATGCAACGCCACTTGAAGGATGCGAGACCTTTTGCTTGAGAGTTCTTTGTTCTTTTCTTTATTTGTTTTCTTTATTTTGCTTTGGTTTGTTTTTCTTCTTTGAATTTGTAGTATCATCGAACTTTGAGATTAATAAAAGATTTACCTTTATTTATCTCGTTTTAAGTTATATTTGGCATTATCCTGCTTTTTCATGAGCAATGTAGCATAACGCAATAAAACCCACTTAAGCAGATTTCATGACTGAACTTAGAAAACTTCTAAGCTGCCTACGTACCTTAATAAAAAGGATCAAGTCATAACGTAGTTCAAAACAATCAGAATTGATTTAAGGGGGGTGCCGTGCACAGTTTATACTCATGCGGGCCAGGAGTATTCATTCTTTAACCACTTTGAACAAAGTGGGGTATTTAAAATTTAACCACATAAAATACCATTAGTGGGGTAAGTTATCATTTTAACCACATAATTTACCATTGGTGGTTGCCATTCACAGTTTATACTCGTGCGGGCCAGGAGTATGTTCCTTCACTCACGGATAGTATTGTTTCAAGAATTTTCCGTTGATGGGACCAATTCTTAATCCATCTTCGGCGACCAACTTATAAGCGCCATTTGTGTATGCCTCCATGATTACATAAGGGCCATCCCACTTTGAATTGAACTTGCTTCCAGTTCGATGAGTGATAATGATGGGCCTTCTCACTGCAAGTACTAAATCACCGACTTGAAAAGAGCGTCGACGAACTTTCTTATTGAAAGACTTGGAGATACGAGCTTGATAGCACTCAAGTTTTTGTTGTGCTTCTAGTCTTCTTTCATCAAGGGCATCCAACTCTTGCAAGCGCAAACGAGCATTCTCTTCTTCGGTGAGTCCTTCTTGTAGGGCTATCCTTAGAGATGGGATTTGTTGCTCAAGAGGGAGGACTGCTTCTACCCCATAAACCAGTGCATACGGGGTTGCTTGTGTTGGTGTTCTGTGTGTAGTTCTATAGGCCCATAAAGCTTCTCCAATCCTCTCGTGCCAATCTTTCTTCGACTTTGCCACCACTTTCTTTAACAAGTTGCAAAGAGTTTTGTTAAATGCTTCGGCGAGGCCATTGGAAGCTGCATAATACATGGACGAGTTTCTTTGCTTAAATCCGAACTTCTCACATAGCTTGTCCACCAAACCATTGCAAAAGGGCTTCCCATTATCAGTGATGATGCATCGAGGGACTCCATAGCGGTAAATGATATTGGTGCGGATGAAGTTAACAACATTTTCCTTCTTGACTTCTTTGAGAGGCACAGCTTCAGCCCATTTTGAGAAGTAATCGGTTGCAGCCAAAATATATAAGTGTCCGCCAGAAGATTTCGTCATGGGACCGACAACGTCCAAACCCCACGAATCAAAAGGCCAAGAAGCCACGATTGGATGTAAAGGTTCCGGCGGTTGATGGATAAAGTTTGCATGGAACTGACAAGCTCGACACCTTTGTGCGTATTTCATACAATCAATGACCATGGTAGGCCAATAGTAGCCCATCCTCTTGATGCGGAAATGTAACTTCGGACCGGACTGGTGAGCTCCACAGATTCCGGAATGTCCTTCTTCCATAGCTTGCATAGCTTCTTCTTTGCCTAGACAACGCAAGAAAACTCCCTCAAATGAGCGTCTGTAGAGCGTTCCTTTATAGAATATGAAGCGAGCTGCACGACGTCTAACATCAATCTTTTGACGTACATCATCAGGCAATTTTCCATACTTCAAGTAATCTACGAACGATTGTCGCCAATCTTCCAATTCAATTTCGTAGACCTCCACCGCATGGCTTTCCTCATCATCACTTTGCTCATCGTTGTTGTCTAGAACAGGCGGAAGTATCCATCTTTGGCATACTGGTACACAAGTCTTCTCTTCCGAGGTAACCAACATAGAAGCAAGCTTAGCTAATGCATCAGCCTGCCCATTATCATTCCTTGGCACGTGTTCCACTGAGACACCGCCGAGACTTTTGATCAATTTTCTTGCATACTTCACATATGGGAGTAACTCTGGCTTCTTAACCTCATATTCGCCATATAACTGATTGACAACCAACTTTGAGTCGCCATACACCCTTAAGTGAGACTGCTTTAGCTCCATTGCCATTTCTAGCCCAAGTATCAAGGCTTGATATTCCGCAACGTTGTTTGAGCAATTTTGGGTTAGTGTGAAGGAATATGGCAACACCTCTCCATTAGGTGTGAGAAAGATGACGCCAGCGCCAGCTCCATTTCTATGTGCGGCACCATCAAAGTACATTTCCCATGGAGGAGCAACTTCAACCACGAGCGCGTCTTCATCAGGCAAGTCATCAACTAAATCCCACTCGGCAGGGATGGGGTGATCAGCTAGGAAATCCGCCAATACTTGTCCTTTTACAGCCTTTTGAGGGATATATGAAATCTCAAATTGTTGTAGTTGAAGATACCACCTTGCAAGTCGATCAGACAACACAGGTCTAGACATGACATACTTTAAAGGGTTTGCTCTGGATACAAGGCGAACGGTATGAGCTTGAAAGTAATGCTTTAATTTTTGAATCGAGAACACGAGAGCCAAGCATAGCTTTTCAATTGGAGTGTACTTCAACTCATTTGGCGTCATCGTTCGACTCAAGTAGTAAAGTGCATTTTCTTTCCCTTCGTCATTTTCTTGGGCAAGCAATGCCCCCACAGATCTTTCTTGCGCGGCAATATATAGAACTAAGGGACGTCCTGGCACAGGAGCAGCCAAAATGGGAGGTTTCATCAGATACGACTTGATTCGTTCAAAAGCGTTGTGGCAAGATTCATCCCATCTGAACGGAATGTCTTTCTTCATCAAATGATTGAATGGTTGACAACGGCCAGCCAAATTTGAGATGAACCTTCGGAGATACGCCAATTTTCCTTGTAAACTTTTGAGCTCATGAATATTTCGTGGCTCTGGCATCTTAACTATCGCGTCAATCTTGGCTTGCTCGATCTCAATGCCTCGCCGACGAACAATGAAGCCAAGGAACTTTCCCGATGTTACACCGAACGCACACTTTAGTGGGTTCATCCTTAATTGATATTTTCGTAGTCGCTCAAAGACTTTCTGCAAGTGATTGATGTGATCTTTTCGGTCTCTTGACTTTACCACAAGATCATCCACATAACATTCAACATTCTTGTGCAACATGTCGTCGAAGATATTTTGCATCGCCCTTTGATAGGTTGCACCCGCATTCTTCAACCCAAAGGGCATCACCTTGTAGCAATATATACCTTTTTGGGGTACGGAAAGCTGTCAATTCTTCGTCCCTAGGGGCCATGCGAATTTGATTGTATCCGGAATATCCGTCCATGAAAGATAAAGCCTCGTGTCCCATAGTAGCATCAATCATGAGTTCAGCAATTGGCAGAGGGAAGTCATCCTTAGGGCATGCTCCATTGAGGTCTCTAAAGTCAACACAAACTCTGATTTGACCATTCTTCTTTCTTACCGGTACAATGCTAGAGATCCAAGTTGGATATTTGACTTCTCTGATGAATCCAGCTTCAATGAGTTTATTAACTTCAGCTTCGAGCAACGGTACCAAATCAGGTCGAAATCTTCGTTGAGCTTGTTTGATAGGACGAGCATCTTTTTTCACTGACAAGTTATGCACCGCCACTTTTGGGTCCAAACCTGGCATTTCCTTATAGGACCAAGCGAATACATCTTTGAACTCGTGCAGTAACTCAATGTAGTTTTGCTCCTCATCGGGTCCCAATGATGCGCTTATGTAAATTGGTCTCGGGTCATTGACACTTCCCAAGTTTATCTCTTTTAACTCATCAACAGTGGCCTTGACACCTTCCTCTAACTCAACAGGTGCATCTTCGGCATCTTCTTCAACGTCTTCTTCATGAGAAGTGATATGCCATGATGATCCCACGCTCTCTTCATCTTTCTCCTTAGTTCTCGTGAGTATCGTGGTCTGCCACTTGACTTTGAGTACTTCATCACAAGACACTATCAAGTCTTCATGACGGGTCATACGAGATGGAATCAGACTTTGAACTTTCTTAGGGTTCAATGATTTGTGGGCCTTTTTAGTGTGGGTCGACATATGCGAAACTCCCAATCTTCTCCAATCAAACTTTCTAGTTGGGCCGAGCCTATCAAAAACTGTTTTGTTCAAACCAAGCCTATTGAAGACCGACACGCGTGGCCCCCTCTCTTCATAGCTTGTTGTTGAACCCTCTACTTCACCTATGTAGTTTGCGCTAGCCCTCTTTATGGTGATGCGAATCGGCTTTGGTGACTTATAGCCAAGGGCTATCCGACTTTTCGGAATAACATGCTCCTTTTCCTTTGGCGTAACTTTCTCGACACCGAGTCCATGCGACTTCTCTGTGACAACATCAAGAGCGAGATTCTTCGGTTGCGGTTCTTCAAGCGGAGGGGAGGGCCCTTTTCTTTCAAGTGTTGTAAGAGGAAATGTAAGTTCCTTCAATGGTCCACTTGCACTTTGTTTCCCCAATTGCTCGACTCCTTCGAGGCTCAGGGCGCTCTTTCCTTCGATATAGTATTTTGCATCTGCAAAATGTGATTCAGCATCAGCAAAAGGCTTTGCATCACCATGTACCTTTCTTTCGACCCCGTTTTGATAATATCCAAAGCATTGGTGTAATGTTGAAGGAACAACACCATTCTCGTGTATCCAAGGTCGACCCAATAACATGTTGTAAGATGTGTTAGATTCGATGACATGGAATAGTGTACTAGACGACATATCTTCGATAAGTAGTTCTAATCTTATCATCCCGATGGCTCTTTGCCCCCCTTGGTTGAAACCTTGGATCATTAAGCGACAACTTGAAAGTTCATTCACCAAGATCCCTAGTTCATTCAAAGTGCGTAGAGGTAAGATATTGACTGCGGAACCTCCATCGATCAACATTCTATTGACTCTTTGCTTGCGGATATATCCGGTGACAAACAACGGTCGATTATGGAGCTTGGAACCTAGTACAAGATCTTCATCTGTGAAGCAGATAGTCGACATGCATTGGTTCGTAACATGAAAAGACTTCGGAGTGGAGTCCGCAACTTCCTCCCCTTCGTGTGTCGTATTGCATGAAGCCACGACATGGATGTCTTGTAAACCATCTATCTGGCTTGAGAGTGCGACAAGGTTTGCTGAGACCACATCCTCTTCTAGAGATATTTTTCCTTCACGAGCCAATCGCATTACTCTATCTTTGAATATAAAGCAATCATGGATTGGGTGTCCAACAAGACGATGATACTTGCAATACTTAGGGTCATCAGAACGGCTAGCTTCTTCTGGCCTCTTCATTTCAGGTAATTCAATCAAATTGGCCTTGAGCAAATCGTCAAATATTCCAGAAACATCAGAGTCAAGGAATGGATATTGTTTCGATCGCATCTCCTTGAGTGTCGCCTTCCTTTGCTCATTAACTTGTGAAGTATTGGCCCCAACACTCTTTCGCTGGTCATTCTTGTCATTTGCCTTGGCCTGAATTCTGAATGGAGTAACATTCACCGCCATAGATTCTTTGGCATGCGCTTTGCTAAAAGGTTTGCCTCCTTTCTTCGCGTCTTGCTTGTCTTTAAAACTTCGCGAATCTTGCATGGGCGGTCCATTGACTCCACTCGCGGCTATACTCAACTCCATGTCATGAGCACGAGTTGCTAACTCTTCAAACGTCCTTGGTTGTATTCCTTGGAGGATGTAACGGAGCCCCCATTGCATTCCTTGGATGCACATCTCTATAGCCGAAGTCTCGGACAACCGATCTTTACAATTGAGACTCAAGTTTCTCCAACGATTTATATAATCAATCACAGGCTCTTCATCCCATTGGCGAGCATTTGTGAGTTCAATCATGCTAACGGTCCTTCGTGTACTATAGAAGCGGTTAAGGAATTCTTGCTCCATCTCGTCCCAACTATTGATTGAGTTTGCCTCCAAGTCGGTGTACCAATCAAACGCGTTTCCCTTTAATGAACGAACAAATTGCTTGACAAGACGGTCACCATAGGTTCCAGCATTGTTGCAAGTCTCGACAAAATGAGCCACATGTTGCTTTGGGTTGCCTATGCCATCAAATTGTTGAAACTTTGGTGGTTGATATCCGTTTGGCATCTTCAAGCTATCTATCCTTTGGGTATATGGCTTGGAGTAGGAGAAGGATGATTTAAATCCTCCGTCGAACTTGTTCTTGATAGTTCCCATGATGAACTCTTTCAGTTGATCAGCGGGAATCATGCCATTTGAGGAGACTTGAAACTCTTTGGCAGTAGACTTCTCCTTCTCACTAGATAGTTGCCTTATGGATGTCTCGCCCTCTTCAAATCCTCCAAACTTCACTTCTTTCCCACGACTCTCTTCGGCCTTGTCTTCCTTACTCAATAGCTTTTCTATCTTGGAATCTTGTTCTTGCACATGTTTGTTCAACATTTCTATGGCCTTAGTCAGCATTCCAAGTTGTTCTTCCAAATTTGTACTACTTGTTGTCAATGCAAACACCGTGTCTGGTGGAGAACAAAGACCCGAAGTGGAGCGAGGAGTTGATGGGGAAGAGTTATCATTATCAACACCTTCGTTATCATTGACTTCGTTGAAGATAGAGAAGTCGCCTTGAACAATGTCTTGGACATCTTTATTTGGAATCTTGGTGGATGGATCAGCCAATAAATCGGACATAGTTCTCATCTTGATCGGAGCCATATGGTTGATTCCTTGTTCTTGATGAAGAGAGATGAGAGGTAGAGAGGGTCCCACTGGGCGTGCCAAATTTGTAATAACGAATTCTTGATCTTCAGAAACTTAAAGACAAGAAAAAAATTACAAATTAAATATAAATAAATATAAAATACAATTTGTGGTTCAATCTCTATTCGATCCCCTGATTCAATTCGACAAGAACGACGATCTTGAATGTTTAAAGATTTATGGTGGAAATCTTCGGTTTGATCTTCACCAAAATGATTTAGACTTGGAAAAACGTTAATTCGAGGGTACTTGGACTTGATCCCGAATCAAAAGTTAAACCTTGTGATGAACTTGATGATCTTCGTTGAGAAAATTTGAATATGATGAACACCGATCTTCTTTTGAGGAGGATTGATCTTCAAAAACAGTTCGTCGAGGGCCTCGTGGCTTGTTCTCGAATCAAAATGGGCTTTTCCTTCAATCTTCGCGATGAACACCTCGAATTTTGTGATGAACGCCTTAAAGATGAAGAACTTTGGTGGAGAGAATTTGCTAGCCTTCTTTGCTCCAAAATGCTTGAGTGTTGAATTGTGTTTTTCTTCTTCAAGAAGACCACTATTTATAGTTGTAGAGTGAATCTTGATGAGAATCTCCTGATGAGATGAACGGTTGAGATCGCGTCTACATATTCTTGATTTGGAAGACTTTGATTGATTGAATCTTCTTTCCATTTCTTGAGATTTGGGGGTTGGTGGATGAATCTTTCCATGTCTTGAGATTTGATTTGCAATCATTTCCATATTGCAATATTTGATAAATATGTATTTATTTAATCCTTTAAATGTTAGGATTAAATAATATATGTATTTTTGTATTGCAAGACTTGTCATTATTTTATTTAATTGGATATTTTAACTCCAACTAGTAAATAAGACATTATTTGATTTATCCTCCACACATATATATATATATATTAATGAATTTAACCATTTTACTTTGGATATAAATTTGTTATAAATCCAAAATAAAATAGAAAATAAATTAATAATTAATATATTATTTTTCACGTGTCGACAATTAAGTAGACACTAATTTTAAGTGTCTACACATCCGACAACGATACTACTGCCATTCTGATTTGGATGTAGTACTAAGAAACGACTCAAAAAATGAGAGTTCTGCTCGAAAATGACGAACACGTGGAAGCCTAACATCAACAGCAATACCAGGAACCCGCATAAGACTGCCGTTTAGCAGAGTATCTGTTGGTGGGTCGTCCGACACACTCACATTATCAGCAGAAGGGCTAGAATATGAGGATTCATCATCCGAAACTACAAAAGCGTTACGCCACAGAGATACCGACACATGTGGCCATGGGGACACGACACACTTCATATGAGGAAGA
Source organism: Linaria vulgaris (assembly GCA_948329865.1). Taxonomy (NCBI): domain Eukaryota; kingdom Viridiplantae; phylum Streptophyta; class Magnoliopsida; order Lamiales; family Plantaginaceae; genus Linaria; species Linaria vulgaris. The sequence continues at coordinate 144,845,343 of OX415249.1, read as the reverse complement.
TTTTTCACTTAAACCATCCTTAGCACTAAAACAAGAGGAAACTCACGGTTAGAAACATAAAAGACAATGTTGGATATTATATCGGGCATATGTCAAAAAAGATATAGAAAAACTGATCAAAAACGATAACGGCCACATCGAAAATAAGTATGCACTATGTCGAAAAAACAAAATCGATATACCTCGCACTTCCTCGATATAAACTTCGATATCGGACCGTGAAAGCGACAAGATTTCGGAATAAAATAATAGAATGATGACGAAACTGGGGGACCAGCTTACATAAGTGAATAGTATCGGGCCCCGCCGAGCAATTAATGCTCGCATGTCGAGGGATATATCGAAGACCATATTCGACATCAAAGTTCCCGACTAATTGATCGTAAAAGGATTTAAAAAAAATGGGGGAGTATCGTAACAACTATTTTTTTCTTAAACTGAATTCCGCCCAATTAGTCGCCAACTTGGGGGGAGTTATGGGTGCCCCAATGAAAAGAAGTATACATGTAAAATTCATAAATTATTATAAATTAATAGTTTATGATTTGGGGGACTACATGATAGGAATATTTCTTGTATTGGGCTGGCTCATGGGTCAGGCCCACGATTAACTATATCGGGGATCATCCCCAACATATATATCAAAGTTCACCTTCAATATGGTACAACACAGACTCTGTAAATACCGCGTCCTGCATACCGAGAACACACACAATAAAGATACCTAAATCTACCCGTTGATATTGCATACTCATATTCGATATAACCTTCGACATATATTCTGACATATTACACAGTAAGGGATTCGACATTGTACCACGTGTCTAATCCGACATCATTTTCGACATAACACCCGATATACTCCCGACATAATCTCCGATATACTTCCAACATTATATTCGACATACTCTTCACATCACTCCCGATATTGAGAATTTTATCCGGCTGGACCTCTACTTCGAGTACCTGAAGTTCTGGACCAAAGTCATCCTATAGTCAGAGATATGAGACATAGTTTGAGATAGAATCGTTGTAACATACTTGTAACCGACCCTATTCTATATATACGATCTATTGTTAAATTATATTGAAGTCGTTATAAAGTGTCATAAGTTAATGTTGTACCATAACTTATTTCTGATACTTGCTAAAAAATTATATTAATGATCTTCCGATGTCCCCCTTGGAGAAAAAAGATTTTACCCAGACTTATTGAGACTTTAACATAACTAGCTGTAACTATTTACCAGTAATAATACTAGTATGGTAAATCAGAAAAAAAAAAAAAAAAAAAAAAAAAAAGGATTTTTGGTAAATTACCCCCCTGTGTTATCATAAATTGGTGGATTACCTCATGTGAAAATAAATTGATGCTAAATAATAGAAACGAGTTTTAAAGGATTGGAGTGTGAGACAAGGTCTTGAGCTGCATTATTTAAGGAATGAGAAAACACGCATTACTGCAGTATGCGCGGATGAGCGATGCACATGGAGAATGCATGCTTCACCAATCATGGATGGGCCAACTTTTCAAGTAAAAACAATCAGGGGTGAGCATGTATGTACAAGAAAGAATACTAATAAATTAGCGATTTCGAAATACATTAAAAGGCTAGAAGATGTCATTAGAGAGAATCCAAATATCACAATTTCGATGCTACAAAAGGCCATCAAGAGGAAATTCTCATTAGAGGTGGATAAGTGGAAGGCGTATAAAGTGAAGAATCTTGCCATGGAGAATGTTAGAGGAAAAGATAGCCAGCAGTACAACAAACTTTGGGATTATTGTGAAACTGTCAGAAAAATAATACAAGGAGTACTCTTTTGCTAAAGAAAGTTGAGCTTTCAAATCCTCCTATATTTGAAAGAATGTACATTAGTTTGAATGCCATGAAAAATGGATTTTTGTCGGGTTGTAGGCATTTTATTGGTCTGGATGGTTCTTTCTTAAAAACCATCCACGGTGGGCAACTTTTAATAGCCGTAGGTAGAGATAACAATGATCACATGTGGCCCTTTGCTATGGCAGTTGTGTCTATTGAAAATAGGGAGAATATGACATGGTTTGTTAGGAAATACTTGGAGGAAACAGGAGGGCCATGAGGATATTTGTGGATCTTTATATCGAATAGGCAGAAAGGTTTGGTGGAGGTTTTAAGAGAGTTAGTACCCGACTGTGAACATCGGTTTTGTTGTAGACATATGTACGAGAATTTCAAGAAAAAGTTTAAAGATCCTAAATTAAAGGATCTTTTTTGGAGAGCTGCATCCACAACTAATGAAATAGATTTCAAATCCTGCATGAATGAGATTGAAAAACTTTATTCTAAGATTGATCCAAAGAAGGAAACCGCATCAGAGTGGCTAAAAAACATACATTCTCAACATCGGTGCATAGCTTATTTTTCTACATGTATCAAGGTGGATGGATACCTTGGTGAACAATATGTGTAAATCCTTTAATAGCTACATCTTTGAGGCAAGAGACCAACCAATTATTACAATGTTCGAGTGGATTAGAGAGAGGTTGATGACAAGGATACAAACAAAGCGCTCTTGAATGGAGAAATATACTGGTACAATTATTGTTTCACTAAAGTTATTTTCTTTAATGTTATAATATAGATCATGTTGAACCTTGTAATTATTTTCTAGGTACCATTTGTCCAAATATTGTGAATAAGATAAAAAGAACCAATTGTTAGGCAGAGAATGTAATGCAATGTGGTCAGGCAAAAATGAGTACGACGTTCACAAAAATCTAGAGACATATGTGGTTGATCTTGATAAAAGAATTTGTACTTGTGGCATGTTTCTGTTGAGTGGCATTCCATGCGCCCATGCTACTGCCGCTAGAGGTCATAGAAGAGGAAATGATGAAGATTTTGTGGATGACTGCTTTAAGAAGCCGACATACATGACAGTGCGTACGATAACATGATTCATGTTGTTCTTGGCCAAAGTCATTATATGTCAACTGGAATTGAACCTCTCGGGCCTCCAAAGTTCATTACCAAAGTTGGTAGACATAAGAAAAAGCGACGGAGAGGTCCTGATGAGAAAAGAGCCAAATCTACGAGAAAATGGCTGATACGTGTAGCAAATGTCTGCAACAAGGCCACGCTAAAGGAAGTTGTCGCAATCCAACTCATCCCCAATCTAGGTTACACAAGGTAAATTATGTGATGTAATGTTTATCTTGTTATTTTAAGTATTTATGTTTTGCTAACTTTTTTACTGTAGATATGTTGTTTATTATGGTCATGGATGAAAGTTCTTTGTTGGTTGTTGGTATTGTTGGTCGTGTCGTGTTGCTACTATGTTTATTGTTAATCTGTTATTTTATTGATTTGTAGCCGAAAGAAGCAGAAAGAGCAAGTTGCTTCAACTTCTCGAAAGGAAAAAAGAACAAGAAAGACTTCTCAAAAAGGATACGAGGCGGATACTCTCAGTTCAAGCGCCAAGAGCGTCAATGGTGTTGTTAGAAGTGCACATGCTACTGTTGAATGTAGTCAAAGTACAGTCCAAAGTGCTCTAACTATGAATGCGAAGGAGGGCGCAACATGATTCATCGGTTTATGATACTTGAGAAATATCTTGTTAAAGTTTTTTACATTTTGGTGCATTCCAACAAACTTGCGTAGGTAATATATGGTACTTGTAATTAAATTCTTTTTTAGATCACCGATCTGGATATTGCGATGTGCGTTCGAAACTTTTGATTGTTAATGTTTTTATGTGAGCTTATTTTAATGTATCTGGGAAGCAATACTTTCTTCATTGTTGGTTCCTTAAGTGGTGTTAACATTACATTTTTTGTTCTAATTATAATTTGTGCTTTCTGTATGTGTGGGATCTGTAAATTATGTGTATGGTGTTGATGTTGTATTTTATGTTATAAAAAAGTAGTACAATTATATATCTTTTTTAAGTTTTTCATAATAAAAAACTAAGTAAAACAATTTTATCATAAAGCAACCTTCGGGACAATTAAAGAAGATATTTTATGAACTTTACATACAAAAAAAGAAGATATCTTATAATCTGAATTTTCTATATTGTGATAAAATTATTATGCTTTTTTGGATATTTAAACTATTTTTTGATAGGACGGTAATTTATGTTTTAAAAACGAGATGTGCATTATTTTTTAATATGAAAGGGTAAAAACGTCAATTTCCAGACCAAAATAAACTCCCACTTTCGGCGAGTGACTTAGAGGGTGTTTGCAAGAGCTTTTAAAAGCTCCTTATGGGCTTTAAGTCACAAATCATTTATTGAGTGTTTGCAATTGATGCTTTTGATTCTCCTTCTCTTAAAAAAAGTAAAAAGTAAAAAAAAAAAGGAGAAGCCAAAAAACCTGTCATGAGGTGCTTCCATAAGGAGCTTTTTCCCCAAATCTTGGAGAATATCTTTATTATACTTATTTGTCCCTTAAATTTCTCTAAATATCCAATTTTCCCATAAAATAAATCCCAGGACTTTCTCTTTCCTTATCAACGTGATCTTCTTTTTCATAATTTTAATTTTTTAGAGTAAATAAATAATTAACAAAAAACAATTAAAGAAAAAATAATAATGAAAAAAGAACAGGAAAAATATTTAAAATGATTTACTTAAAACAACATGTACGACATTATTATATTAACATCTTTTAGATATACTTTAGCCCAAAGATCTATTTCTGAACTTAAGGACTTCAGATAACCAAAAGCTTCAAATTTAGACACAAGAAAATCACTTAAATTCATATCAATATGATAAGTTACAAGAGTGAAACTGGGGAGATATTAGAGAACTGGAGTCTGACAGAATCTAGACCGGGCAAAAAGCAACAACCAAAATCCCCACAACAACGCCATATAACGGCAAAAAGGGGTGGAGGTTTTGCAACACATGCCACAGATCTAGGTGTCAGTCTCTTGTTCAAACCCAGTAATAACAATTGTAACAAACCGATTGTTATGAACAAAGGCAAATCTTCTTTAGTTCTTTGAACAAAAGGTGTTTCTTTGCCATTTCCCCAGAATAAACACATAAAGGACTCAATCCATTGCATGAAAAGACTTAGCCTTCCATTAGGCCAAGGATGAACACAAAAATTTTTTGAAAGAAAAAAATGAAAAAAAAAAACTTACTTGAACACCAAGCTTTACAAACTTCAAACCGGCACACTTTATTCAAACTTTGGACTGACGATTACAAGGAAAGTGTTTACAATGGGAACTGGGAGAAAACTATCTCAAACTAACTCTGCCTAAAAATGGGAAAACAAATGGCCTTATATAGAGGGCTGGAATCCAAAACCAATACAATCTGTTAAAATGAACAGTACATCTTTATAAAAGTAAAGCGTGTATTAACTAAAATGCCCTTTGTTATGATGTCATGGCAATCATCACCTTTTGCTCAAATCATGTCCATGTCTTTAGCTGATCTGGACTGCGAGGAATTTCTTTTTGTTGATTTATTAACTTTGGGCCTGATCTCATCATCCATTTTGGGACCTTAGAATTTCAAAGGCATCCCCAAGATTGAAATCAATCTCCTCATTCGGATCTTGAGCGTCTTGCAAATCTTTATTAAGATTTTGTGGATTACAATCTTCACTATTAGAACCCATTGAAATATCTTCATTAAAACAATCAATTTCTTTAGCCAATTCTTTCTGGACTTCATCAATATATGCTTTAAGTAGACTTTTCTTGTCTAGAATTTCTGCTTTCATTTGGAGCTTTCTTTTGAAGAAATCCAGAGGAGTGTGAATCTCACTCTTCTTCCTGCTTTCAGCAATTTGGTTATACATTTCCAACCTTTCATTAATAAGGTCAAAAGTTTCTTGTCCTTCTGGATGCTTTGTCTCTGGATTAATCTTATTCGTTTTATTCCAGAATTTCGAAGAACTTTTTCTGATAAGACAGGGGATATTATCCTCATCTCTTCCAATTTCTGAGTACCATTTCCATATCCATGGGATGGAAAATTCTAAAAAGAAATAAAAGGATGATAATCCTTCTGGACATGTCATATTATTCTGTCGTTCGAGAATCTTGGGAGATATGTCAACCCAGATTTTAAATTTCTCTTTAAGTTCCTCAGGTAAAATTTTTACTGAGGTTCCATGGAATCTCCACCATTTCAAAAACCAATTAGGAACATCTTTATCAAAGATTTTATGACACATCTTTATAAACCATGTATGCTTATTATTTTTATTTTCATAGAGAAACACTTTATTAAAAGCTTTGATATAATCCCAATAATTAAATTTTATAGGAATTCTGGTGGTAGGATGGATAATCTCTCTTTCACAATTTGGAGTAGTACCCCATTCTTCCATATGGAGAACAGCTTTAATAATAATCTTTGAGAAGTTAAAAACTTCCGAATTTGCTCCTGTAAAATGCATAATTTCGCAAGAACCTGTTTCAATAAGAATCTTCTCATAGAACATTCTTGATTTATAAGTGCCAGTTATAAACTGGGTAGAATTTAATCTTTTTATGATAATATTGTCTTTTTCCCATTTGAGATCTGAATCTTCAATAAGGACAATCGTCTTCTGTTTGATATTATCAATAAATCCAGAAGAATTTTCTTCTTCTGATGCCACTTTGGCATATGATTCACTTGCACTTTCAGGGCTATCAACCGATTCCTGGGTAGAACTCTGCTTTTTGTTTTTCTCTTTCAACCATTGTATTATGTGACAAATAGCGTTTGTTTTCCTGGCCTTTGCTGGAAATTTGGACCTATACCTCCTCTTCTTCTATAAGAGAAAGGAGTATTTCCTCTGCCCTGCATAACTGTAAACAAAACAATATTAGACCAGTAATAAACTTGCTAATTTTTCTTTATTTTTAACAATATCTCTACGCATCTTGATAATCATCTAACGCGTCTCTTCATGAAGAAGCCATAATTCATCAAGAGACTCAGTTTTATATCTCTCAAGAATCTCTTTATCACGCTTAATTTCCAAAGCAAGAATTTTAAGAAAATTGACTGGAGGACTCATGACTGATATTCTCTTGTTAAGAAATCTGGAAGACTATTGTCTTCCCCCTTTTTATAGATGATTTCATAATCAAAAGGTGCAAGATGAGCTTGCCATCTGGCATACATTTGTTTCGAGACATCATGTTTAAAATCTTTATTAAACATAAATTTTTCCAATTTGCAGTCAGTATAAATAATAAAATGCTGATTATATAAACCGTCTTGAATTTTTAAAACACTTTTAACAATTGCTAAGATTTCTTTAGCAACGGTCGGATAATTCTTTTGAGCATTATTCCATTTTCCAGAATGGAATCGAACAAGAATTTCTTGTTTAGTTTCTGGATTAATTTGTTTGAGAATACCCCCAAACCCAATCTCTGAACTGTCAGTTTCCGCAATTTTCTTCCATTGTGGGTTACTCAACATTAAGCAAGGAAGAGTTTTAACTCTTTGTTTTATTTTGTGTATAGCCCTTGTATGTTCCTCTGTCCATTGACAAGGTTTCTTTTTTAATCTATCATATAAAATAGATGTATCTTTGACAAGATTTTTATAATAAGGAGCTATATAATTTAGGCTTCCCAAAAATCTCTGTAACTGAGTTTTATCAGTAATAGTGTCAGGAAATTTGCTAGCAAAATCAATGCTTCTATTAATAGGTATTATACTCCCCTTTTCAATAAAATGTCCTAAAAATCTAATTTTAGATTGAAATAAAGACATTTTGGGTTTAGATATAACCAGACCATTCTTTATGATAATATCTCTAAATATTTTTAAATGTTTAAAGTGCGTTTCAATTGATTTTGAGAACACCAATATATCATCAATGTAAACAATAATAAATTCACTAAAAGGGGTAAAAATGTCATTCATGATTTGTTGAAATTCTGAAGGCGCATTCTTCAGACCAAATGGCATTACATGCCATTCATAATGTCCAATAGGAACATTAAAATCGGTTTTATACCTGTCTTCTTTATTGATTTGAATTTGCCAATATCCAGATTTTAAATCAAATTTTGAAAAAATGATAGCACTATATAATCTATCAAGTAAATCTTTTTTATTAGGAATAGGATGCCTAATCCATTTAAGAGCTTTATTAAGCGGTTTGTAATTAATAACAAGTCTAGGAACTCCTCTTTCTTGTTAAGAATGCTTATTAACATAAAAGGCCGTACATGACCAGGGAGAGTTGGATGGACTGATCAACTTTTTGCTTAATAAAGAGTCAATCTCTTTTTTGCATAATTCCAGATGTTCTTTATTCATCTGGCAATGTCTTGCCTTGGTTTTAATTTGAGAGTCATCAAAATCCTCCTCATAAGGAAGAGAAACCATATGTTTCTTTCTATCCCAGAAGGCATTTGGATGATCACTGCAAATACTAATAGAGAAATCATTAACTATAAAACTAATTTTTTCTTGCAGTTTAGGATTTTTCAGATTATCCTCAATATTAAAACAAGTAATTTCATGTTTTAAGAAATTTAAATGTCTTTCTTTATGAAAGATAGAGTCAAACATCTCATGTAAAAACTTAGTATAAGGTTTAGTTTTAAACTTAAAAAACACCTATTTTCCTTCATAAATTCCTCCTAATCCTTCCATAGTGATATTCAGGGGAATTAATTTGGTTAAAAACGGAGTCCCCAAAACCATTTGGTTAACGATATTCTTAGCAAGCAAGAAACTTGTAGGGATACAAGTCTTGTTATTACAAACATAAGCCTTAGGAATTTTGAATTCAATTTGTAAAGGCCTTCCTCCTGCTTGAGATAAAGAATGGGTAGTTTTTTGGAAATACCTAGTAGGTATTAATCCTTCACGAATAACATTCAAATTTGTTCCACTATCAAGTAGAACATCAAAAATTTTTGAAAAATAATTATCGATTAAAATAGTAGTCTCAGTATACCATTTTTGAGCTTTTATTATTTCCATGGTTGATAAATAATTATCATCAACCAAGGACATCTGAGGAACGTCATAATTATTCATTTCATTTAATGAAGCAGAAGGAGTATTATTCTCTATTTTTGACATTCTAGTATCAAGACTAGCAGTATGTCTTTTAAGATTTTTATCTCTTCTTTGAGGTTATTGACCTCTATTTCCAGATCAGCAAAGGACGCAGGGTTTTTTCCTGTCTTTCTTTCCTTTAGAAGTTTATGAACTTCAGTCATGGAATATGGTCCAGAAGGAACAATAGGTTCTTCTGACCAATCATTTTTGGTACCAGATATTCCTGGTTTATTTATTTCTTCTTTATTAGAGGCAAATTGGTCAATAAATTTTGACCTTAATTCAGGATTCTTGAGGTCTTTTAAACCTTCACTTAAGAGTTAAGACATTGATTTCAGGATTCTGAAATTGTGAAAAGAGATTATAAAACTCATCTTGGTTTTCTGAAGAATTTCTTTCACAGGGAAGTCCTAAAGGACATGCCTCACATTCTTCTTCAGAAGAGGAAGTTTCTTCCTGGACTAATTCAGCATTGATATTATCTTCTGAACCATCATTATTTTCTGACTCAGATTCACTATCGGAATTAAGAAGAAGTTTAGATAAAGAATCTTTTAATCCTTCATCAATGGTTTAAACCTCATCAATAAAAATGAAAAGCTTCAAAATTTCAAGGGTTTTCGTTCGGCACTACGCACAGTGGAACATCAATCAAATCCGTCGTCCCCCACCGCCGATCCAAACCCTAACCGCATCACAACCTCGGATTCTGCACTCCGGCGGTGGCGCTCATCTCGCGATCCGGCGGCGAAATGGCGGTTGTTACGCCTCGTATCATCGGAGGAGAAGAAGAAGGCAAAGATGCTCTATCGTACGCCGACATCCTCCGTTCTCGGAATAAGTTCGCCGACGCTCTCACGGTGTACGACAGCGTGTTGGAGAAGGACGGCGAGAACGTTGAAGCTCACATTGGGAAGGGCATTTGCTTGCAGATGCAGAATTTGGGGAAGCTCGCGCACGAGAGCTTCGCCGAAGCAGTGAGATTGGAGCCGCAGAACGCGTGCGCGCTCACGCATTGCGGTATTCTGTACAAGGACGAAGGTCGGCTTGTCGACGCTGAAGAGGTATGGATTTATCGTGAATGTGACTGTTTAAGCTTTATTAATCGAGTTGAATTAGCTTCGCTTAGCTCTGTTTTTTCAGTTACAATGTCTTTGTATTAGTAACTGTGACTTTGCTTGATGGTGAGCGGTGGTCCGTGTTTCATTTGGGGACTTATCGAGTTTGCTTTAGTGCAGATGTATCAAAAAGCTTTAAAGGCTGATCAATCATACAAGCTTGCAGCAGAATGCCTTGCGATTGTTTTAACTGATCGTGGGACTAGTTTAAAGCTTGCTGGTAATACTCAGGAGGGAATTCAGAAATATTACGAAGCGATCAAAATCGACCCGCATTATGCAGTAATTCTTTGTTGACTTGATATTGCTTGTTCTCTCATTGATATTACTGTCGAGCATTCGAGTTTTGATCTATCAGGTTTCCACTTGCAGCCTGCCTATTATAACCTTGGTGTTGTGTATTCTGAAATGATGCAATATGACACGGCCCTGAGTTGCTATGAGAAAGCTGTGATTGAAAGACCTATGTATGCTGAAGCGTATTGCAACATGGGTGTTATCTATAAAACCCGTGGGGATTTGGAGTCTGCTATTGCCTGTTATGAGAGGTTAATATTGTTTACTTTTTGCGGTAGATTTTCATTCTCTAGACTTTCCTCTGTCTGAGTTCTGATGTTACCTTGGGATTGTCTTATTCTTATTATATATACAGGTGTCTAGCTGTGTCTCCGAATTTTGAGATTGCAAAAAATAACATGGCAATTGCCTTTAACTGATTTAGGCACAAAGGTATAGCTTTTTGAATGTAATTGTTCAGTTATGCCTTTACAAAACTCCAGCAGATAGTCTGTACAGATGCTTTTATTTTTTACTTTTTTTCTTTGGTTTTCATTGGGCTCTACTAAAACCTATGCAATTGATGAACTGTTGCAAATTAGAGATGTCTGCTGATTACAACTAGTATGGCCCTACTCGTTTGTTATTATCTGCATATGAAGTCTGACATGCAGATATAATATGACCTCTGATCTATTTCTCACCTAGACCTTTCTTTCCACATCCTCGCTTTTCTTTAACTAAATACGATAGATAGTATTGACTATTGAGTTTTAGTAAAAGTTTAGACAATCAAGCATCATAAATGTTGACTCCTGGTGCTTTTCCAGGTCAAATTGGAGGGTGACATCAACCAGGGAGTTGCTTATTATAAGAAAGCTCTATTTTAAAATTGGCACTATGCTGATGCGATGTACAATCTTGGTGATGCTTATGGAGAAATGCTGAAGTTTGACATGGTAACTGAAACAAATTGGTGCATTTTTTAAATTTGTCGATATTCAAGTTATTAGTCAAGCAATATATTGTATCTGCGTTGTTTCTGTGCTCATATTCTTCTTACATTACCATCATCTTTTTAGTTATGTTAGTGTGGAACTCCAATTGTATGAGAAATCTTGTAACAATGCTAGTAATGACAGACCACTCGAGCATTTGTCTTTTTTTATCTACTTGCGTTCCCTTGTCTTTTTTTACCACCTATTTTTGTTTTGTTCAAGACAAATGAACTTGCTTTCCACTTCAATCCCCATTGTGCAGAGGCATGTAACAATCTGGGGGTGATATACAAAGATCGGAACAGCCTTGATAAAGCAGTAGAGTGTTACCAGGCATGTTAGATGTGTGCTAACCTTTATGTTGATAACACCTAATTTGGTCTAACTGTTTGCATTAACTTCATGTATTCGCAGAAGGCCTTATCCATCAAACCTAACTTTTCACAATCGTTAAACAATCTTGGAGTCGTGTACACTGTCCAGGTCTGTATCTATACTTTACTTGTCATGCTTGTTTCAAGGTTCCTGGAGAATAAATTGATCATGACATTTGGGTACAGGGCAAAATGGATTCTGCTGCGATCTTGATTGAGAAAGCTATTGTAGCAAATCCAACTTACGCGGAAGCATATAACAATTTAGGTCCCTTTCTTTACTTCTTGCATTCCCTATTCATAGTAAGACCAAGTTGCTATTATGTGTTCATTTCTTTTGACCGCAAAGCTGTATTATCACTTACATATATACTTAAGGAATGAATAGTTTTTAATGGAACTTAATGCTTCTAGAGTCACGTCCAAGACCGTAAATAGAAACTACAAAGTAATGTGCCTCCTTTTTTAACAGTTGGATGGATGGACCTATAAGTATAAATGTACTATCTTGAAATGCTTGGTTTTTGCTCTCAATTTTTTGTGGGATGGGTGGTGGATGAGTAAGGAAATGGTATGTGGGAGAATTTACAGAAATACACCTACTAGCAAGATACGTGCTTGAGATCTATCTTTTGGTTTTTGCGGGATCTGCAGCATATATAATTTAGTGCTTGTTGTTGGAACTCAGTAATAATATCATCTTGAAGTATGTTTGTGTTGTTTTTTGCCTGTGAAGGGGTTCTCTACAGAGATGCTGGAAATATAGCTTTAGCGGTTGAAGCTTATGAGCAGTGCCTGAAAATAGATCCTGACTCTCGTAATGCAGGCCAGGTATAGCTTTTTTTCATTGTGAGTAGCGAGTGCAGGCATCATTGAAAACCGTGATTCCATAGCCTCTACCTTGGAAGTGCTACTGCACGTTATATTGTGAATCCTGTTATGTGATGCCATCAAAGATGAATTTTGCACAAGACAGGGTAATATCTCAAGCATTTGGTGAAAGACAGTATTAAATATAATCTTTTATAGGATTGCCGATCAGTATTATATATCTACAAATTCACATTAAATTCATTTAGAATGGTGGCTATATTATTGTTAAGTTGTTTGGTAAAGCCAAATTTAGTGTATGGTTAATGGAAGTGGGTAGATGTTCATTTAGTCCAAATCAAGCACTCTGATCGAGTTATGTAATTTCAAATCTCAGCACTGCTCTAATCAGCCAGTGCTGTGTGTTCCATAGTTCCTACACTTGTATGCCCAAAGAGGGGCTGCAAAAGAGAAATCAGAAAGTAATCAAACAAAACAGTGTACTTTATTTTGATGTTTAAGGTTTGTGGTACATGAACTCTCAGAGTTTGACTAGTAGCTAATCCATTTAAAGAAGTTTAACTGTTACTATTGCGTTCTAAAATTATGAATTGTTTCATCTTGGTGGTCGGAGGCACTTTAGAAGTGATTCTGCCAACATATTGCTTGTCTGACGCAAGTCAGACCAGCATTTTCTGCAATTTCATATAATATTCTTTTCTATGAATATCCTGTTTTTTTCAATCTGAATGGCTGTGTTGCATCATTGCATTATTTTGGGCCTTTTATATTAGTTTTTGCGTGCTGGTTCTTGGATAATTGATCTAGGCAGATTACATATGTTAGATGGATTATTACTTATTTCAGTTTTTCCTCACATCCTTGCAGAATCGGTTGCTTGCAATGAACTACATTAATGAGGGTACTGATGATAAATTATTCGAGGCTCACAGGTCAAGCTTTATGTAAATGATTTCATTTCTCATTGAATTGACGACACATTGCTGTAGTTTTGTAATCTTCAGAAGCATAATATTATCTCTTCTTTCTCTCTCTCTCTCTCGGTTGTCATGTGCGTATTAGTGCTTATAACACTTATGTGTCCTGTTAGATGTTTATACCTTGGTTATTGTTTATGATTAAAAAACTAAATATTATGCAATGATACTAAATGTCCTGCATAGGTGACTGGTCTCATTCTCAGCACAAAATATACATTCTTATGCACAGATGATTCACCAGTTAAAAGAGAGTGGGTCCATGAAGAAGTGCCACTTTGTTCCCTATATTTGTGTGAAAATCACAGCTATTAGATGACCAGCAGAATATCTTTCATAGCTCTTTGATTTTCTAATATTTTTCTCACCAATTAATCTATTTGGCTGTAGTGGTGATATCTATTTTCCTAAATGGTGTGGCTATTGATTGATCTGAATTTCATTGACCCAATTTATATGTTAACATTTTCATGCACGATGAGTGTATGTTTTGGCTGTGTTCATGTATATATATTGTAGTGTATACATGTTATATAAAGTAACTTTCTTTTGCTTTCTGTTGTTTTGCCTTTTTTTTTTTCTTTTTTTTTTTGTGGCATGGATATATGGATATACTTCAATTCAAAGTCTGAGGTTAGCTGATTTGAGATCTTCAATTTCAGGGACTGGGGTAGGCGCTTTATGAGGTTATTCTCCCGGTATACATCCTGGGACAACATTAAGGATCCAGAAAGACCACTTGTTATTGGATATGTGTCTCCTGATTATTTTACTCATTCCGTGTCATATTTTATTGAAGCTCCCTTGGTTTACCATGATTATGCGAACTATAAAGTGGTTATTTATTCCGCAGTTGTGAAGGTAAAACTTCAACATAACCGCCACTAACCTATACCGTATTGGTTACATTTTATTTTGCTGAAACCAAATGCCTTGATTTGATTCTCAAGTGTTCAAAAGATAATCGGGAACTCTCTAGTTACATCTCTAACTTGATAAGTCTCTGTTCCAGGCAGATGCCAAAACTATTAGATTTAGAGACAGAGTTCTTAAGCATGGAGGCACATGGAGAGATATATATGGGATTGATGAAAAAAAAGTTGCAAGCATGGTCAGAGACGACAAAATCGATATCTTGGTTGAACTTACTGGGCATACTGCAAACAACAAGTTGGGAATGATGGCTTGCCAGCCTGCTCTTGTGCAGGTGCTTAGTTAGAGACTTCTTTATTGCAGATCATTTCATTTCAGTTTATGCAAGTGATGACCTGTTCTTTATTTTCCATTACTAGGAGATAGTTGAAATGTGTATGCTACTTCAATTGGTTTTTTGAATTTTAAAAAGGTAAAAAGCTAGAGGTTTCATATATTCACAGGTATACTTTTTCACTTTAGTTAATGCATTTCTTGGTACAATACCTTGAAATTTATAGTGCTGTAGATTGGACGTGATAAAAAAGCATTGAATAGATTTATACAGAGAACTCTGATTATTATTTTTTAAACAGCATAAAAGCTTTTAGTTGTAATTTTAGTTTTTATCTTAACTTGGTGTATGGACCTAGGGGCTATAATTTTGTTCATCATCCAAAAAGTTGTCATATACACATAGTACGAGTTTTAGACATGAAGACTTGTTGTACAAAGTTTTGCCCTAGCCGAGGTATGAAAATGCATGTAGCACTACGAGTTTTGGATAGGTCTGCTGTAGCTCATTATTGTTTTCTTTGCTTTGTTTGACATCTGGTTTCATGAATTTGTAGGTGACATGGATTGGATACCCTAATACAACTGGTCTGCCTACTATTGATTACAGGATATCTGATGCAAGAGCTGACCCACCTGATACGAAACAGAGGTATATATTGGTTTTATGTTCGAAGTTTTCTTCCATTCACGTACTGAACGTTGTATCTGTTGATTAGCTTGAGCTAACTTTTATTGAATTTTATTTATGCTAGGCATGTCGAAGAGATAGTTCGATTGCCCGAATCATTTCTCTGTTACTCTCCTTCCGCTGAAGCAGGGCCGGTTCCTCCTGCTCCGGCTTTTATCTAATGGTTTTACCAGTTTTGGTAGCTTTAACAATCTTGCAAAGGTATTGGGTGCAGTGCCTTAAGAATTTTATGATGCCAGTGAAATTTCTGTAATTCTCACCTTTTATAACACAATTATGCTAGATAACACCTAACTGCAAGTTTGGGTGAGGATACTTTTTGCGGTTCCAAATTCTCGGCTTATTGTGAAGTGTAAGCCCTTTTGTTGTGATAGTGTAAGACAGCAATTTCTTTCAACTTTAGAGGGCTTGGGATTGGAATCTTTGCGAGTTGATCTTCTGCCTCTAATTCTGCTCAATCATGACCATCTGCAAGCATATTCGTTGATGGACATAAGGTAATATATCTTACTTTGGCACTTGTTCACTAAAGGATTTAATCTTTCGGGCTTTAGTTTCTGTTTTTAATTTGATAAGCCTCAGTTTTATGCATGTTCCTGATTAGTCTCAGACAAATAGCATGATTCTTCTGTCCCTACCCTCTTCTTTTGGTCCAGTGTTCTCTGCTTAAGATTCTCTTTTTAGGCTTTGTTGTATAGTGGCAGTAAAATCTCAATATTCATAATTCCAGTTTTTGCCAATATTATTTTTTAAAGGTGAACATAAAATTGATTCTAGCAGCCCCAGGGCTCAAATATTTTGTATGTGGTGAATTGATCTTGTGCAAGATCTAATGATTTTCAGTATCGGGTTGTCATAATAAGGCATGGTCAGGTTTTTGTATTGTCAGTTCGTTGTGTTACTTGGAAGCAACCTGCATCTTTAACAAAGTTTATAATTAATATATTAGTTGTCCTATATGCAGCATATTGCGAAATCAATAGCCAACCAACCAACCAACCAACATATTTGATATATGTTTTTTTTTCCTTCTCTTGGCAGCTTGGATACATTTCCGTACGCGGGGACAACTACCACATGCGAGTCTCTGTACATGGGAGTTCCATGTATCACTATGGGAGGTTCAGTACATGCACATAATGTTGGTGTCAGTCTCCTCAATACCGTTGGTATGCTTCTTTTTCTCTGCAAAGCTAGAGATTCTAGTGACGAGATCATAATTTTTCATGTAGTCCGAAGCTTGGGATTTCTGTAGCCACGTATAAGGCTATGCCCACCTGAAATTGCACTCAAGATGCACTATCTCAGCTATATGCCAATTTTTAAAGTGTTACTCGTATAAGCAGAGAGGGACCAGGAAGTGCTATTGCTTTATTTATGTTCCAAGAAAAGTATAAAAATAGCAACAACCTTTTCAAGACACTGAATCTCTGAAAACCAAGAGGCACTGTACTTCTGTCCACATAATTTATGGAGGGTTTACCATATTGTTTCACATTATACGACATCAATAATTTTGAACAAGAATATATATCTTCTGCATCTTCCTCCCCTGAGAATTGTTTTAAGACCTGATCCACCACATTTGGTATGGAGTAGTTGTCTCCAAGTCTCAGTAGATTCTTACTCAATCAGTTGTTCTTTTTATGATGTTTCTTGCTATCCCGCGGGCAGTGAATTCTAAGATTTGAATGTAGCCTAAGCTGTTGCCCTTGATGGACATTGTGTTTGCATTACAGGATTGAGCAATTTGGTGGCCAAGGATGAAGATGAATATGTGCAGCTGGCTCTACAGTTGGCCACTGATTTTTCTGCTCTCTCGAATATGAGAATGAAGCTGAGGAGTCTCATGCTTACCTCTCCCCTCTGTGATGGTTCAAAATTTGCCCAAGGCCTTGGAGACAGCATACAGGAGTATGTGGCGAAGATATTGTGAAGGAGATGTGCCATCTTTGAGGCGTATGGAAATGGCACAACTGCAATCAGAGCAGAAGCCTTTTTCACCTCAGATTGTTCCAGAAGAGTTAGTTGATGGAATTGCCGAACCGACGAAAATAAGTATTTCTCCCATCAAGACCAATGGATTCATTCCAGGACAATCTTCACCATTCATTACAGCAGATGCAGAAGAGAAAGTGTTGCTTTCGGATCAGAACGGTAAGTCTTGACTCTGGCCAGTTGAGTTGATTTTAGTCGACGAAACTCTACTTCAAAATGAATGTCCCTGGTAATGGTTCGTATAAGCCATGAGGCATGATTAAAGTTTCGAGCTCTTTGTAACATAATATTTCCTGGGGCTGCATATGCTAGAATAGCATGGGTTGTATTTGGCACTGAAGCTATAACTATCTTTGGAGAATGGGGCTGGAAGTAAGATCATAGGAATTTGACCATCATGTATTTGGTCAAAGATATAATATTTAGTCTTATGTAGAAAGATGAAAAAGTTTTTGCAGTGGGGCTTGAACTAGGAATGTTGTTCAAACCACCCGTTCGTAAATTATTGGTGAGATTTTTGAATTGTATAAGGATAAGACCCTTATTTCTGAAAATTAGTTGTTCCAATTTTAGACAAGTATATAACTTATATTGGCTTTCAACTATTATTTGCGGATCTCGTTAAAATTTAATGGATTGGGCTTGCGTAACTATATAACGCTTTGTGATTCAGTAGGCGCCATAGCAATTCGGATTGGGTTTTTGATTCATTTAAACAGATTTCAGGTGGAAAAAGAAAAGGAGAAAAATAAAGTTTTTTTTTTTTTTTTTTTTTTGTTTTCTTTCTATTAACTAAAAGAAATAAATCATATAAGGTAACAAACCTGTGATTCAGTTCAAAACATTAGTTGTGTCTGTGTTCGATACGTATTCATTTAGTTGTCCGTCGACTTTGTCGCATGTCTTTTTTTGGTAAGAAAAAAGCAATCACAAGCTAGTAACATGCGAAGGGGTAGATTTTCCAAAAGAATTATTTACTTCTATTTTCTAGACTAGTTCTTCCAAGCTTGTTCGCCACTTTATTTGCTTCTTTTGGTATTCATTTAAGAATGATCTCCCATGGGCGTCTAAATAGTTCTTGACATTCATGCGCGATTCCATTAGATGGTACGGCTGTGTCCTTGAGTTGATGATATGCCGCCAACGAATCCGGCTCGACAATAATGCGCGGGGATCTTCTTTCTTAAGCTAAAGTTAATCCCTTTTTAAGCGCTTCCAACCCCGTGTCGTCAACAGTAGGTGATGAAAGTTCCATCATAAAACCCCAAACCCAACAGCCCTCGACAGTCCATAGCACCCCGCGTCGTATACTCTATTCTCCTTATGAATCATGCCTTCATCCGTATTAAGTTTTACCCATCCAACCTCCGGTTTCTTCCAACGACTCATTGAGATTTTACTTATTTGTTCCCTCCTCCCCAACTTCAAATCTTGGCTAAGCATTTTCACTTGAAACACACAAGAGTTTGTAGTATCCATACGTCCCTTAAACACTTTCTTGTTCCTATTTTTCCAAATCACCCAAAGCCCGGCAGCAAACACGAAACTCCAATCTTCTTTACTCCCAAATTGACATGCCATATTCTTGCTCTCCAGCATGCCTTTCAGCGAAATCTCGTCCGGGCAACTCTCAAAAGCGGCAATGCTGTCATGCGCGACTAAACAAGACCACAACCCCCGAGCCATCCTTCACCTTCGAAGCATGTGTATCGCGTCCTCCACCCTTCTGTGCAAACTGGGCAAGCATCAATCATTGGAATATCCCGCGCCTTGCGTACCATATTAGTAGCCAAACGGTCTTGCGCAACGAGCCACAAAAAGTGCAAGATTTAGTTGCTCAAATCCAACTTCCAAACCCAATTGACTTCCGTATCAAACTGTTGCTCCTCTGAATAATGCGCCACAAACGTTTTATAAGCGGACTGACACGTAAATTCGCCATTGGAGTTTTCACCCACAAAACATTATCTTCGGCCTCATTAAGAACCACTTGCTTTAGTATGATTTCGGCCATTAGTTAAGCATGAATAGTCGAATCAAGTTCGTCAATACGCCACCCCCCATCATTGTCCAAAACATCATGCAACGATAATTTAGCCTCATCCGGTTTTATTATGCACCCCTCGTCACAAAGTCTCTTTCCTCTAAGCCAATTGTCAAACTAAAACATAATCTTACGTCCATTGTCATTTTTTCACCAAAGAAAAGGCGCCATAAGTCGCGCATCGAATGAGCCCCTTCTATGTAGCACTATAGGTTGGCTTCGCTACACACTCCGTGATCCTACCCTTGGTCAAATACTTTGCCATAATCAGTTCTCTCCATACCGTATTATCCTCGCGCATAATTCTCCACGCCAACATTGAGAGTAGTGCCTCGTTGCACACGTACGCAACCTGAATATTGAGCCCCCCTTCCCGTTTTGTGCTAGTGACTTTCGGCCACCCAACAAGATGGAGCTTTTTTTTCTTCGTGTGATCTGACGACCATAAAAAGTCACGGTTCAAGCGATCTATTTGCGCACGCACATGCCCCGAAATTCATGACGCTTGCATATGATAGACTGGTAGCGCCGACAACACGAATTCAATGAGAGTTGCTCGACCCGCTAGGGTAAGGAGCTTTCCTTTCCATCTCGTAAACCTTGTCGTGATGCGGTCTAAAATGGTAGCAAAATCCGCTCTTGTAATCCGACCATGAATAATGGAGACGCCATATATTTTCCTAAATTCCTTGTTTGACCAAAACCCAAAATTTTGCTAATTCGCTTTTTCAAGCTCGCCCGATCTCTCTTCGAGAAAAAAACTTTGTATTTATGGTTGCTAAGTTTTGACCCCGAGGAACCACAAAACCTATCAAGAACCGTTCTAATGACCTTGGCCGTGCCTTTTGTCGCGCGCCCCATCAATACGAGGTCGTCAACGAAGAATATATGAGACGAATGCTGATGGTTCGATGCTAAGCGAATTGGTGATAGTTGGAATGCGTGCTGAGAATGTCAGGGGACGGGGTATTGATAACCCCCGTCCTGCGGGCGCAGTGGTTGTTGGGAAAAGTGTATCAAACTGGGATGGTTCGATCCAGTCGTTAGATCGAACCAAGTCCGTTCGATGCTCATTCAATATCGAATTTCACGTGTTCGATATACTATTACAGTTGAGCTTTCTTCATGGGCCGGCCCAATATTAGTATTGGGCCATTCCTAAAATACCCCCATCAGTTAGATTTAGACCCTGTTAAGATTTGACTATATATACTCAGTTATAAAAAATATTGAAACAATAATATGTATATATGTGTGGTTTTTCAAGCTTCAGGTGTCTTCTTGTGATAATTTAATACGGGTAAATAGCAAAAACTACACCTGTGTTAACCCTAATTGGCAAATAAATCCATGTATTATTTATTTGGCAAAAACCCTCATGTGTTATTCTAAAATTAGCAAAAATCCCCCTACTACATTGAATTAATTCGCACTCACTGAAATTGATCTCAAAATATAATTTTTATTGTATTTCATTGATACGTATGGAACTAATGATGTTCAAATTAAATTGTATGCATATTTTTGTTTATTTATTTTGAAGAAAACATGAGTTTTTCAATCTGTAAAAATATAATTACGGTACCGATTAATTTTATTATGGTTTTATACAATTTTAAAAAAAATCTAAAAATTTTATAACACGATTTATAATATTTATTGTAATAAGTATATGTTTATTATAAAATCCTAATACTCATAAATCTTTATTTATTGGTACCGTCACTATAAAATATGTTATGAGGGAAGTTTTTGCTAATTTATGAATAACACAAAGGGTTTTTTGCCAATTAAAATAACACGAGAGATTATTTGCCAATTAGAGATAACATATGGGTAGTTTTGGTAATAGCTCCATTTAATACTCATAGGAGTCTATGTGTAATGTATTTTAAGATTTGACGGGTGCTTTTGTAATTATTGGAACAATATGTGAAGTTTCTGCAGTCCTCAAGAGGTGCAAAGATTCTAGATGGCATTTTATATTTTACTGGATAATTGTTGATTAATATACTCAATTTTAGGTTAGTAAGTTAAGAATTCTCTGTATACCTAACAAATTCCCCTGATGCTTTATCTCCAGGTTGACATCGACGTTGAGAAGGAGCCAATCGGAACTGGAAAAGATGACAAGAGTGTTTATTTCAGGGATATCTGGCCTACTAGTGAAGAAATTGCAGAAGTAATTGTAGTTCCATAATTTCCATTGTATTATATAATAGCAACTCTAAGTTGTTTCTGTTCCAAGAATCAAACTTGAATCTATGACTTTGTAGGTTGTTCAATCTAGTGTGCTTCCAGATATGTTCAAGAGCACTTATGAAGCTATTACAAAAGGCAACCCATTCAGGAGCACTTATCTTGAATCTATGATTTAGTAAGTAAGTAAATCTGTTACTACCTCCATGGTAAGACAATAAGACCTTTACGATTTGCAAATTCTTAACATTCTTTGTGGTGTTACAGTTATAAGACATGGAGTACAGGTAATTTAGGGGCACGGTAACGTGTTTGAACTAATAACCATCAACGAAGTATATCTATATGTAGATGTACAAGGATTATTTCCTTTTTTAGATTTGTAGACGATATGTTAACTATTTCCTTCATTACATTTTGACTAATTAAATGTCAATTAGTCAAACAAGAACAATAAAAAGGCGCAATTTCCTTGTTTGGGTCAGTTTTCACTTTTCACTCACCCATTGAAATGTTTCATAAGCAAAATAGCATTTGTTTCAAAAGAGGAAAAATAAAAGAGAAACAGTTGGAGACTTGGGAAAAGCCGAAGGATGGATGGCTAAAACTCAATGTGGATGGAAGTGTTGTTGAGACGGAGAACCGTGGTTCAGGGGGGGCGTAGTCCGCGACAATAGGGGCAGATGGATATGGGGATTCATGGCGCCAATGTCGAGTCCAACAGTGTTAGAAACAGAGGTCGAGGCAATTAGAAGGGGACTTGCCCTTGCATGGGAGAAGCGAATTGAAAAACTTGAGGTTGAGACGGATTCTAGAGAGGCATATAATTTGATAGCCGACCATAACCAGTTCTATTAAACGCTTCAAAATGAGATCGAGGAGTGTCGCTCACTACTCCCAAATCCATGGACAGTTGAATTCCGTTGGGTTCCAAGAACGAAGAATCATCTTGCCGACGCGGTGGCGAAACACCCGAAGAATACAGATGGAGGCGCTAGTATTTTACTGAGGCCTCTTACTGAGTTTATCTCCATTTTAGAGAAAGATGTAGCCTAATGGCATTAGTTGTTTTCATCCTTCTACCAAAAAAAAAAGCATTTAGATCCATTTTCAAATTTTGAACATTGAAATTTGTTTTGCTAATGTGTTTCAACTTTGACTTTTACTCCTCTCCCTTTTTCATCAACTTTTGATGTGAATATGTTTTTTTTATCATTCTAAGTCTAGGTTTCATTTTAATTTTTTTTATGCGGCAAGGCAAGTAAGGAAAGTCTTATTTATCCTATTTGGTGAAGCAATATCGTTCAGGCCCGGATAGTCGGGGGGTTTGGGGATATTGTTACTCAAGTATTTTTGTTCGAAACGCCAATCTCGAGCTTGAAGAAATTACACGAATTAGAGCTAGAAGAATGCGACAAGTTCTAAGTACAAATAGAGCGTATGATATGGACAATATTGCTTCTCTTTTTGTGGAGTGGATTAGTGCTGGAATTTGAGTTTGTCCTTCTTTGCTTAAAAATGGGGACTATTTATAGTGTGAGTCCAAGGGTCTTTGGCCAATGGGGGTCGGTCTTTGCTGTTGTCGCTGGTGTCCAATGTGGTGAGGGTCTTCTGCGCCAATGGGGTCGTCCGTCTGAGGGTGACCAATGGCTAATGGTCCGTCTGAGAGAGTAATGATGATCTCTACCCCAATGGTCTTTGGGGGTAGTCTGAGCCAATGCATGTAATTCGGTATGCGCCAATAAGTAGTCTGCACCAATGGTGTTTGTTGCTTACTGCCCCAATGAATGAGTTGGACCAATGGAGGGTGGTCTTTCCTCATTATTAGGGTAGTTGTGACGTTGGGAGAGTTGAGAATAAGTGATGCGTCTTTCGAGCCGGGTTAGAGGTCGTGGTTGGTTCGGTCTGTCCTTATGGGTCGTTTGTCGCGAAGAAAACCCGGGGGCTTGTTCTTTGACATGATGGGTTTTTGACCTTGTCTTGTCTTTAATTGTGTCTTAATGTTTGTTGTGTGCTACAGTTTCTTCAATTTTGGCTAAGTGTTGGTGGTGGTTCTTCGGGAGTCTCGTGGGATGTTGAATACTCCGAGAAGAGTTGTTCTTTTAGGCTGGGGGGCCTCAGGCCGTTTGTTGTGGGTCTCCTGCTTTTAGATAGGTCTCGGGTCATTGTAGAACGTGTTTAAGCCTTCGTGACCTCGCCGCATCCCTTTGTACATTTCTCCGAGTGTTTAGACCGAGTACCCTTGGTGGGTGTTTCCTGGTCGTGACTCGGGGGTACCATCTCCAGAGCCTGGGCCATCAATCTGTATCCGGGCGGAGGTGGGTCGTGGTTGTTATGTACTTTCTCGCAAGACCGTGGACAATTTTTTGTAGGGTACCCACTTTTTCGTCCCTCTCCGAGGGTGGGGTTGATAATGCATCATCAGGAGTTCCCCCAATTTCGTGTGTATTTTGTAGAAATCACTTGGAACTCGTTTAATGAGTCTATGTGTTGTCGAGTTTTTTTTTCTAAAATTATGGTCCTACATGCCCCACGTGGCGCTGAGTTGGCCACGCGTCAAGGGCGTCATTTGGGCTGCTCTGCCTATAAATTAAGGGGACTCGTAGTGCTTTATCTTCATTCATACGAGTCTTTCTGTTTTCCCTCTCTTTTCTCTCTCTTTGGTTGAATTTTGGTCGGCGATCTGATGACTTCTGTGAGTAGTTCCGGCGAGGAGGCGTCCGGTATGGTAAGGCGTCGGACGGCGTCGGACGGCGTCTGATATGGCGGCGGGAGGTGCTGGAGCGTCTCCTTTTGCGGAAGAGATGTCGCGATGTCGTAGCGTTGTTTCTGGTTCAGCGGAAACTTTCGCCAAAAAGACGAAAAAAGGTGGTGGCGGCGGCGGCGCTACTTAGGGTTTTGGCTGGTGGTGTACGAAGTTCAGTGAGATCTCTGGATGAGATTAGGGCTGAATTTTCCAAGTACGGGGCGAGTACTGACGGCCTGGAGCTCGTAGTGCCTCGGGGTCACGAGAGGGCTACCTCTCCTCGCTCCGGCTATTACACCGCCTATTTTGTGCAGATTAAGGCGGAGTTGAGATCCTTCCTCTCTGCTTTCTATCGGGAGGTCTTCAAGGCCTGCATGCTCTATTCGAGTCAACTTTCTCCTAACAGATGGTCTGCTCTGGCGGCGTTTTGCTTTATCTGCACGGCCTACGCACACCCCTGCATGGTGTACAGGTTTTTTAAGGCCTTTGATTTGGCGAGCTTGTCATTGGACAAGCTCTTTTAAACTTTCACTATGCGGAAGTCAATGAAGAGTATTCTTCACGACCTCCTGGGTTCTCACAGCAGCTGGAAGGAGAAATTTTCTTCGTCCGACCTACCGCCTAGGGCCTTCTGGATGACGTTCCGATGGAGTGGAATCAAGACCCCCAAATTCCTGCTAACTTGGACCATACTAAGGCCAAGGAGGAGCTAACGGACGAGGGATTTTTTGATCAAGGCTTTAGCTTCGTCCCTCTATGAGAAGTGCGGCCTGGACGACATACTAGCCTCAGAGTCATTCGTGGGGAACAATCGTCCCGAGATTAGTAAGTATTTTTGGACATTTTTGTAGATACTTCTTCTTCGGATTTTTGTTCCTTTTTTGAGTCGGAATCTTAATTCTGCAGAGACTATCATGGAGACGCTGAAATGCGATGCTCCTCCTCCACACCCTTCTAAGAAGAAGAAGAAAAATGCCATTGCTCCTAAGCCTCGGAGGGCAGGAGGGTCGGATACTTCTGCGGCATCGGCAATTTAATTTTGGACATTTCCTCCTCATCCATGTGCTCGTCGGCTAAATCCAACATCCTATCCCATGTTTTTTTGGATGTTTGCACACTAACTCGCTAGCGAAAGCTGCATTACGAAGGTTAGTGTACAATACTGATTGCAAAAAGTTTTTCGGAGGTGTTTCCACCGTCAAAAGTTCATCGCTGAATCTTGCCATAAAACTTCGTAAAGTTTCACTCTCGCCTTGAACTATGGAGTAAAGGTGGTTAGCGGGCATCCGCCCTCTACGCTTGCTAGCAAATTGATGTTTGAATTTTTGACATAATTTTTCATATGATGTTATGGATCTGATTGGGAGGCGTGTGAACCAATCTAAAACAATGCCTGAAAGTGTTGTCACGAACATCTTGGCATACATATTGTCATTGTGACCATACACTGCCATCGTGTTATCAAAGGCAATTATATGCTCTGAGGGGTTGCCACGACCAGCATACTTGGCCATATCTGGGATTGGGTCCTTACAATCAGCGACCTCATCCGCAATCTCATCACAAAATGGGGAATCCTTCCTCCGACGAATTGATGCGTCATTGACTCTCCTGGCTTCTTCTAGCCTCCTGGTGATTGCATCCCTCTGTAAGGAGAGATGTCTGATCTCAGCCCTTGACATTGTTGGAGCATTCTCGCCACTATGTCTATCTATTCTTTGGCGGCGATGAGCATGACTGGAGACCTAACAACACGGTCAGATCCATGGCCCCTTGAGGTCGGGCTGCAGGGACCTGTATTGGCCCTTCAGGAATTGCTCGCGAAGCTTGTGCGTTAACATTTCCACCCATGGTCTCCTGAAGTGCCAGGATAATCTGAGCAAGTTGCTCAGGTGAGAGTAGTCCAGTTGGTGCTCCCGGTTGGGGGATTGCAGGATTAGTTGGAGGATTTGGTCCTTGCCTTCCATCTTGTGGTTCTTGTCTTCCATCTTGGGGTGATTGACTTGTTGCTGTTGGTAGTAATCCTTCATCGGTTCTCCTTGTTTCATTCATGGTCTTGATTCAAGAGTGCGCTAGTGGTTTCCCACAAATGGCGCCATTGATGCGAGGTATCTTCGTCTGCTTACTTGGACACTCCACGTCAGACCGAGAATCTCCACGTCTGCTCTTTAAATGCAGATTCCTCGGCTTCGTTCAAAAAATATGCACTCCAACAAGACACATGAACTAAGTCGGTGGCCTCGGCGAAGACACTCCGATGCTTAAGTCAGAAAACTTAAACTTAGAAAGTCTATAGAGAGAAAGCTCTGGCTTAGAGAGAGAAAGTGAAAGTGAAAAATGAGGTACCTTTCAACATTTGAGAGGTGGGTATTTATAGATATTTTCATGGGCCATGGATGGGCTTGGGCCATAGGTGGGCTTGGTCCATGGAAATGGGCCTCAATATGATCATCTACCTTGGGGTCTCTGATCT
This sequence comes from Linaria vulgaris, assembly GCA_948329865.1. Lineage (NCBI taxonomy): Eukaryota > Viridiplantae > Streptophyta > Magnoliopsida > Lamiales > Plantaginaceae > Linaria > Linaria vulgaris. Next base: position 144,818,382 of record OX415249.1, on the reverse strand, counting down.
CCCACCTCCTAGTATATTATTTCATCTCGAACCTCCGACCGTGGGACCTTTGACCTTCCATCACAATATCTCGAAGTCTTTGACTAGCGTATGTTGACACGTGATAGGTCTAAAAAATGCCAAGTGTCATGTACTGAAATATGGTACATCAAGTTGTTGAGCACAAAGTGTGTCCTTTAAAGTAGATATTTCGGTTTGGGCCGTCAACATGTTGTCATCTGCCATTTAATTTGGATTTTATCTGAGAATCAAGAAACAAATTTGAGCTTAAATTTCAGAAATTTCAGCCATCAAAGATTTGGCAGCTTTATAACTCACTAGAATTTCCTAATATTTGGCTTCGGTTAACATAGTTGAAACCGAAGAACAACAACCGCGAGGTCCACGAGTCAATGTGAGGATACACATCACGCCTTGACCTAAAACCTTACGGAATCTTGACTCATATACAACTCAATTCACCATTTTCTTTTCACCGAGGAACAATTGCACGCTCGATACTCTAACAAAACGTAAGCCTTAAACATGATTCCATTACTTATCGGGAGCGGGAAAAGAAGTTCTTATTAAATCGGTAATGCAATCTATCCCAACTTTTATTATGAGTTGCTTTCGTCTCCCTGACTCACTTCTTAGGGAAATTGAGTCGATTATTTCTAATTATTGGTGGAGTAGCGGGATGCATAATAAGGTGCATTGGATTGCTTGGGATAAGATGTGTCGTAGAAAGAAGGACGGAGGACTTGGTTTTAGGGACATGCGGGCGTTCAATCTTGCACTTCTTACGAAGCAAGCTTGGAGGATTTTTTCGGACCCAACGAGCTTGATTAGTAGGCTTTATAAAGCGAAATACTTCCCTCATGCCCAATTGTTGGACGCACGACTTGGAGCAGCCCCGTCCTTCTCATGGCGCGGGATTTGGGAGTCGTTGGATGTGTTGAGACGGGGTATCCGATGGCAGGTGGGGAATGGTGAGGCAATCACCGTTTGGCATGATGCGTGGATCCCGAGGCCTGTTTCCTTTCGTCCTATTACCCCGGTTAGTGTGGAGGACCCGTTTTTAATGGTTAGCGACTTGATTGATAGTGACACGGGTTGGTGGGATATTGATATTGTGCGGGGATTTTTCTGGGAGGTGGACATTGAACAAATCCTTACTATTCCATTGGGAAACTTGCATAATGAGGATCGTTTTATTTGGCACTATGAAAAGAACGGGCGTTTTTCGGTGCGTAGTGCATATCATCTAATTGTATCACAGGGTTTGCTCAAAAATTCGAAGGAAGCGTTGACGACGTCGGGGTCCCATCCGGTGTGGCCGAAACTGTGGAAGATTGAAAGCGCTGGAAAAATCAAGCTATTTTTATGGCGTTGCTGCACAGATATTCTCCCGACTCGTTGGAACTTGGTGCGTCGGCATATGTGTGGAGAGCTGGAGTGCGTGGTGTGTGGAACGGGCGAGGAAACGGTATCACACGTGTTGTTCACGTGTGAGTTTGCTAGACAGGTGTGGGCTTTGTCGCATGTTCCTACCGTGGTCGGGATCCGTGAGACAGAAGCGTTTGGCGATTGGCTGGTAAGGATATCCTCTTGTGTATCTCCGGAGATGATTTGCTTATGTGGAACAGTGTGTTGGTCGATTTGGGGGAATAGAAACAGCATCCTTGCGGGTGAGAAAGGCCGTAATCCGGGGGAGATAGCAATGTTTGCGGCAAACTATGCAACGACTTGGCTGACCCTCAATGGGAAGAAAAGAAGCAGAACGGATCGCATTGAGGCGGAGGGGTGGCAAGCTCCGGTTGGTGATGTCATTAAGATTAACTTCGATGGCGCGCATTTTAGTCACGAGGGCGCTATTGGACTTGGGATGGTGGCGCACGATAATAAGGGGGAGATGATTGCATGGAGACAACGTCGTCTATACTCTATGGTCACGCCATTAGCTAGTGAAGCTCTCGCAGCACTTGAAGCGGTTCGGTGGGCCGTGGATCGGGGGTGGAAAAACGTTCTCTTTGAAGGGGATTGTTTGAGTATTATTCATGATGTTACTCATGGAACGGTGGACGACGCGATGACAGGAAATGTGCTGCGCGACATCAAACAATGGTTCGACTCATGCCCGGAGTTCTACATTAAATGGGTGAGACGGGAGTCTAACGCGGTGGCACACGAGCTTGCTAGAAACGCCTTTGAAGACGCGGACGGTTTTGAGTAATCTTTGGCTGTGTTAAATTTGAGTTTAGTTGGTTCATATTTTGTAGTTCATTGACTGATCCTCGCAACAGCGAGATGTTTTTTTGATGGCAATAATATTGATTCTTGGAGTTCAAAAAAAAAAAAAAACATGATTCCATTACTTTTGTTTCCGGCGTATGACTGCTAAACATTTCAAAGCAAGTATGAATATGAATTTATGATCATGTAACCAAGTGATATCAAGAACAAGTCAAAACATATTCAATTTAGGAGCAAGATATATTTCATCAAATTGATTACATCGTTTTACTGATTCAATGCAACCATAATGATTAATGTTTCATTATTCTTGATTTTGATCAAACTTGAAAGTGTTCAAGAAAATCAAATAAAGCACATTTCTCACAAGAAAAGAAAGTAGTTCGTACCCAAATATGTAGTGCAGAGAAGATCTGAATCATTCATTTCAAACTACTGAAATGAGACGCAACATCACTCCAAATCCGTACACAAAATACAAAGCCAAACAAGAAAAGTGAACAAATGGAATAGGAGAATATATGGAATAAAAAGAAGGAACAAGATTCTTAAAATTCTGAAAAGAAGAGAAGTGTTATAGAAAAGCTAAAACTATTTGGGTTTATAACAATATATTTAAAAGGACAGAGGGAAAGAAGAGCAAATAAGGGTATATTACTTGTAAATGAGTGTTTTTCTCTTCATCTTGTTGGCTCCTTATATAGGGAAGAATTTCCAATATTTTACACTATTTACAACAACTACTACTATTATAAAATAGTATTTGTACATAATTTTCAACAATGGCCACTAGGAATATTCCACTAACCATATTTATAACACTCCTCCTTGACCATTTGAAGATTTTGTTATGTACATGATCCGTCTTCTGCACACGTCTTATGATGCCTCGTTAAAAACCTTATAAGGAAAAACCCAGTGGGATAAAAACCTTAATAAGGGAAAAAGAGTGCAGCCGTGTGAACTCCCTCTCAAGTTGTCATCTCCAATTCTTCATAAGTCTCGTAGGTGACGCATCCCAATACTTTGAACATGTTTCTTAAAAGTTACAGTAGGGAGTGCATTTGTAAAAAGATCTTCCATATTGTCAAATGATTGAACATATTAGATATTAATTTCTTTGTTCTTCTCGAGTTCCTGAGTGTAGGCAAAATATCTTGGGGGTATGTGTTTGGTTCGGTCACTCTTGACATAGTATTCTTTCATCTGTGTAATACATGCAGAATTGTCTTCGTATAATGTTGTAGGACCCTCTCTAATAGGTCACCCAGATGTAATTCTTATATGATGTGTCATTGATCGTAACCATACACATTCCCTGCTAGCTTCATGGAGTGCAATAATCTCAGCATGATTCGATGATGTTGCAACAAGTGTTTGTTTCTGAGAACGCCATGAAATAGCAGTGCCTCCATACATGAATACATATCCAGTTTGAGATCTGGATTTATGTGGGTCTGATAGAAAACCTGCATCTGCATAACCAATCAAATCTTGTTCTGCATTGTTAGGATAAAATAGACCAAAATCCACAGTTCCATGCAAATAACGAAATAAATGTTTAATTCCTTTCCAATGTCTTTTTGTGGGTGATGAGCTAAACCTGGCTAATAAATTCACAGTAAATGATATATCAAGTCTAGTACAATTAGCTAGATACATTAAAGCTCCAATGGCACTTAAATACGGAACTTCAGAACTAAGAATTTCTTCCTTTTCTTCACTTGGACGAAATGGATCTTTGTCTTTAGTTAATGATCTAGCAATAACAAGATGATTTAAATGAGTTGATTTATCCATGTTAAAACGTTTTAAAATCCTTTTGGTATAATTAGATTGATGCACTAATATACCATTTTTAGTATGCTCAATCTGTAAACCAAGACAATATTTGGTTTTACCAAGATCTTTCATTTCAAATTCATTCTTGAAATAATTCATAGTTGAATGAATTTCTTTGTCAGTGCCAATGATATTTAAATCATCTACATAAACAGCAATAATTGCAAAACTAGATGATGTTCTTTTGATAAAAACACATGGACTCAAATAATTATTAATATATCATTCTTTCAATAAATATTCACTCAAACGATTGTACCACATGCGACCTGATTGTTTTAACCCATATAACGATCTTTGCAATTTAATTGAGTACATTTCTCTAGGTTTAGAGCAAGATGATTCAGGCATTTTAAGTCCTTCAGGGACTTTCATATCATTATCAAGTGATCCATAAAGATAAGCTGTGACAACATCCATGAGATGCATATTTAAGTTTTCATAAACAACTAAACTGATTAAGAATCGGAAAAGTAATTGTATCCATTATTGGGGAATAAGTTTCTCCATAATTAATCCCAGGTCTTTGAGAAAAACCTTGTGCAACAAGTCGAGCTTTGTATCTTACAATTTCATTTTTCTCATTTCTTTTTCGAACAAAGACCCATTTGTGGCCTACAGGTCTCACGTCTTTAGGTGTGAGGACAATAGGTCAAAAAACGTTTCGTTTGTTGAGGGAATTCAATTCAACTTGCATAGCTTCTTTCCATTTAACCCAATCATCCCGATTTTGGCATTCATCCACAGATTGTGGTTCAAGATCATCATTTTCATTCATAAGACCATAAACAATATTATATGAAAATATTTCACTTATATTTTTCATCACATTTCGATTCCAAATAACTCATGAATTAACATAATTTACAGAGATCTCAGTATTGGGATTTGGTTCAGTGATCTCTTGAGTTATCTCATTTTTCACATTTTCTGTTTCAGCATTAATAGTTTCCTCGATAATGAAGTTAATAATATTTTCTCTTTTTCTTTTTCGAGGATTCTTGTCGTTTGAACCAACAGGACGACCATTTTTTTTACGTGCATTTATTTTATTATTGTTGGATATGTCCTTCGGAATTTCAATCCGAGCAGGAACATTCGCCGCTAGTATATGTGATTTGGTTACCCGTTTTATATCAGTAAATGCATCAGATAATTGATTTACAATATCTTGAAAATGTAAAATTTTCTTAACTTCCAAATCACATTGTTTTGTTAAAATATCATAGTGTGATAAAGATGGATTATACCATGATATATCATTTTCCAACTGCTTCTTTTCTCCCCCTAAGGTTGGGAAATTTGCCTCATTGAAATGACAATCGGCAAAACGTGCCATAAAGACATTACCTGTTAATGGTTCAAGACACCTGATTATAGATGGTGAGTCATATCTAACATATATTCCTAACCTTCTTTGAGGTCCCATTTTGTTCGTTGTGGTGGTGTAATCGGAACATAAACCGCACAACCAAAAATCTTTATATGGGAAATATTAGGTTCATGATCAAAAGCAAGTTGTAATTGAGAGTGTTCATGATACGAGCTTGGTCTAATGCGAATTAGTGATGCAACATGTAAAATTGCATGACCCCATACATAAGTTGGTAATTTAGCTTTTATTAACAACGGCCTAGCAATTAACTGAAGACGTTTAAGTAATAATTAAGCTAAACCATTTTGAGTATGTACATGTGCAACACTATGTTCAACAGAAATTCCAGTTGACATACAATAATCATTGAAAGCTTGAGATGTAAATTCACCAGCATTGTCAAGTCTGACTTTCTTGATCGTATAGTTAGGAAATTGGGCTCTTATTTTAATTATTTGAGCCAAAAATCTCGCAAATGCCATATTACGAGTGGATAATAGACAGGCATGTGACCATCGACTTGAGGAATTAATTAATACCATAAAACATTGAAATGGTCCACGTGATGGATGAATAGGTCCACAAATATCACATTGAATTCTTTCAAGTAATGTTAGTAATTATGTCTTAATTTTAACTGGTGAATGCTTTATAACATGCTTCACATGGACTATTATTGATTAAATTGAGTTTTGATCCTTTTAATGAATGTCCATGTGTAGTTTCAATTATTCTTCGCATCATTGTTGAACCATGATTACCTAGACGATCATGCCATAAAGTTAATAATTCAGGATTTTCATTGACTACCATATTTGACTTGATAGCATTAATATATGTATAATGCAATCCTGATGAGAATTTTGGTAGTTTTTCAAATATATGTTGCTTTTCTGATATATACTTAATAATAAAAAGATATTTAGTTTTGTTTTCAGTTTTTGAGTTGGTATCATATCCATGACGATATATATCATTAAAACTCAAAAATTTTCTTCTGGATTTTGGGGCAAATAAGGCATCGTTGATGATAAATAGCGTTCCATTTGGTAAAATAAAACTAGCTTTACCAAATCCTACAATCAGGTCAGTAGGACCTGGTATCGTATAGATTTTTGTCTTTGTTGGTTTTATATATGTAAAATATTTCTTATTTGTGAGAGTTGTACAATAATCAGGGATGCAAAAAACACCGGTATGCTTCCATACTGGCTTCATGTCAAACAAGTAGAGTTAAACATGATATAACAATAAACGAAGCATATATTTGAGAAAAGGGAAATAGTTTCATTAAGACACATAATGAAAACATAGTACATTACAAGTGGAAATCGCAAATACATATTAATTCAAAAATTACACAACAAGGAATCACGTAATGCAAATCAAACCAGGAATCACGCAGACATGAATCACATAGCTCATATCAAGCCATAGTAACATCATGATCATCCGTAAAATCAGATTCTGCTAAATATGTGGGATTATTAGGCATTTGTTCAACAAGGTTCACTTCTTTTTCGTTGCCTTTACTCTCTTGGTACAATTTACAAAAATGTTCAGGTGTACGACACGTATTGGCCCAGTGTCCTTTCATTCCGCAGTTAAAACAGTAACCTTCAGATTTATTATGAGCATTTTTTCTTTTATTATGATGGTTATTGTTATGGACCGTATTACTGGTCGAAGGGTTGTGACAACTACCTCGACCACGTCCACGACCACGACCACCTCTATGGCCACGACCACGTCTAGAAACATATCCTCCTCTATAACCACCCCGACCTTGATATTGACCTCTGCCTCGACCACCATTATTGTAATTTCCTCACCCAGGAAAGTTTGAGAAATTTATGACATGTTCTTCTGGCAATGCTTGTGCTCCAGTTGGGCGTAACTCAGAATTCTTAATCAATATATTATTACTATTTTCCGTCGTTAACAACACCATCTCTAGTTCGTGATACTTAGTGTATCCGACTAGTCTGTGTTGCATTTGGATGAGTATATGACTAACATGAAAAGTATAAATAGTTTTTTCAATCATTTCCTCATCAGTAATTTCTGTCCGGCAAAATTTTAGCGTCTGTTGGATATTATGAATGGCAGAGGAGTAATCATTTACTGATGTAAAATCTTGGAACCTTAGGGCTCGTTTGGTTGGGCAGTTGAGATTGTGTCATTTTCAACAAGGATTCTATTAAGATCCATATTACTTAACTCTACATTAGCTTTGGTTGCCAAAAAACTAACTCATATTAGAGAGATGTGCTTAATACAATAACACCTTTGGTTAATAAGTTCCAATCTTCATTATTACATTTTGGTTAATTAAAGACTGTTTTGCCCTTAAAAAAACTTCACTTACCACCCATATAAAAGGCCATTTTTTTATATATACAAATCAGCTGATTATATAGAGGACAAAGCCAAATCGAATTTTCCCCAAAATTGTCGGACGAAGTTCAATTCCCACGGTAGTTGATCGGCGAGATTAATTCATTTTCTGGACATGATTACCAATTTTTTTTATTTAGTATATTACACTTAACTAACATGACTACCATTTATGCCACGAATTATATTGTTGCTAAAAAGAGGCAAGTCATTGCGTATTCCATCGTGATTACTTTACCACATTTATGACCAGAAATCATTTTATAAACCCAAAAGGTGTTTGAATTTGGAAAAAATGAAAAAACATACCAAGGTGATTTAATTGTATCAATCATAATTATGGATACTTGGCTGATTCAAAAAAAAACTTTTTTTTTATGTAATGTTAATATAATTGCCGTGTGTAAATTTTAACTTGCAGCTTATATAACTTTAAATTATATAAGTCTCTTTTCTTGTATAACTCGTACGCTACGTATTTAAGTCATATATTGTTAACCATATTTACAAATTACAAATCAATATACAAAATTCCGGAAAAAGTGCATGCGAAAATAACCGCTTTTCCCTCGCCAGTAACCGTTATGTTCGAATCTTCAACGGCCATGGAAACGACGGCGGTGGTTCCTATACCGTCTTAGCCACCGGATTCTGAGTTTCTAATTTTCAATGCCCAAAGAATTCTATCCAAAGACAAGCCACCTTGGCGTAATCAAAAGAGACAAAGACAATCCGACAAATCAAACTCCGAATCTGTGTTCTCTCAAAATCTGAATGTGTTCTCTCAAAATCTGAATGAAGAGAAGGATCAGGATAATTTTAAGTAAACATACACCAAATTATAAACAAAAATCTTGATAACATGTCTATGTTGTAATATATACAAAGTTTAAATGCGGTACCTTATGATTCATATAATCGTTGATAGTTATATACATTCCTTCCTCGTCGACAACAACCCCTGGGAGAGTTTCTCATTTTCGGAAACTGATAAGGCGAGTTTCTCATTTTCGGAAACTGATAAGGCGATTTCGTAGTTCGGCGACTCGATCCCTCAAAATCTTGACATCCATGAAAGGTAGAAGATTGTTGGATTTGTCGATAACATGTTCTAATGGTAAATCAAACAAAGGCAATATAACAAGTAATACGAGCATAGCAACTATATACATCTGCCACAAATAGAAAACCCCAAATAAACAATAAGTTGTACAACACAAAACGTCATATACCAATCCACATCCCATTTTACAATCAAAACAACACTCTATTGCATACCCCTTTCATGGACAACACCACCTCTGAAACCAATTAACTTTCATATGAAGTAACAAGTCAGTACTAATTGCCTCGTGGAACATAGCAAGAACATAATCTAAATGTAAAAAAAAAAAAAAACATCATTATTTTCTTCTGCTCCATTAATCTTATAATAATTAATGACAACTTTGTCTTGAAGTGGGATTATTACATATCACTCACTAGATCAAGATTTGGCATTGAACTTCCTGACAGATAAGACTTAATTAGTGTCAAAGCTTGCTTTGGTTTATGCAAGGGATCTTCATGGCCTGCTCCTCTCACTGTCACAAAGGTCAGCCTTTTGTACTCCTGCGTCCATCCTCCTACCTGGTTTATCATACAAAACGAGTTACGAGTATTCATTCTTTGATGGACAAATTAGCGCATCCGTTGGATCAAAAGATAGCGTGGTTTTTCACATAAATGACATATCCATCCGTGAAAAATCTAAAGCGACATGCGAGTGGAGGAATTAGACTGATAAATGAAGTAGTAAGGGTACCTGGCCATCGTCGTACCAAGAACGCCAAGGACTAACCGTTGGAAGCTTCAGAGAGTCTATACTGTAACGCGTGGAGGTAACTGGAATTACAACATCTGTATCTCCACTGTAATAAAAATTAAAAGATCAGTAAGAAATGATTGTCATAACGCTATTTTCTGTAGCTTAGTCTTGTGAACAGAACTCTGCTATGAGCCACAGAATCACGAGGAGAAACCATAAGGAGTACGAATAAATCACACATATACTCGCGCAGAAGCTTTAGGTGTGTAGCTTCTTACATATGCATTGATAACGTAAGGGGATTATGACAGAATAAGGAGAAACCCGAAGACCCAAATACGGAGATACAACGGCGACACAGCAGATAATATCCGCAAGTACGAAAACTGCCTCCCAACCACCCATACTCTCATAAAGAGGCCTTGTTTCTCCAAGCATGACAGATGTCACGTTCGCCACAACCCGCAGCGCGACCACCACTTTCAAAACGACATTTTAAACCATATAAGTAACAATAACACAATGAAAAAAAATGTCAACAAGAGCACTATATTACCTGATTGGTCGTAGTATATATAGAGAATATATGATTAATCCGATAAGCCCAGTACTACTCAAGCGCAAGCACCTAAACTGTCAGTTAAGAAACATGTAAAACAACAAATTAAAGAAAAAGGTGTGTGAGATTAAACAATTTACTATGAAACTAGGAAAAAAAATCACCAATTTAGTACAAGCGGACGTATGAATATCGAGAGCAGCTCAAACTACAACATAAAAATACAATTTTCGCAAAACACAAAAAAAAAAAAAAACCCTAAAGAATCAAACCTAAAACAAACAACTGTTTGGGGGTAGCTTATTACACTCTTTATAAATGAGCTTACCATATCAAACACATCGTAGATGAAGGTGTAATTAACTGAGAGGTTACACAGTACTGGAGTAAAGCGGGGGGAAATTAATGATGTAGGGTTCTGAATTAGAACTCAAATTGTGCCTACATTAAGATTTGCGAACGAAATTAAAGAGTTTGTGGAAAAATATACCTGGGTTTGGAAGAATCGGAATGCAATTGAGGAAGAAAATCGAATCGAGGGTTTACTGTTTGGAGTTCATCCTCTGTCGCGATTCATTTTTGTGTGAGAAGTGGGTAAACAAAAATGATTGATGAATTTGGAGTAAGATACGTTATTTTTGGGGGTAATAAGGGAATTTTGTATGGTGTGTTTAAATTACTGTAGAACTCATATTTGCCAAAACGGCTCTTCAGCCCCGATTCAATATGACGCCGAAGCCCGGGTCATGTAGATTGAGTATGAATGACCCGGATTTGAGTCTGGCTAACCAAAGCAACTAATAACACTGTTCAATCCATATTAAAGTGGGCTAAAATGACCTATTAGGCCCAACCAAACGAGCCCTTAATGTGTTCCACTGATGTATGGCTTTTGGAAGCATTGTTTCCCTTTGGTGGCCATATCTTTCATTCAGATTAATCCATAGCTCAGAAGGATCTGTAATATTGAGATATTCCGCTTGCAGAAAATTATCTAAATGTCTACGCAGGAATATAATTGCCTCGCATAGTTCCTGGTCAATACATTCATTTTCCTCATCAATTGTTGTGGGAAAAAATCACTTTTGGTCCCTTATTGTGGCAGAGTTACCATTTTGGTCCCTTATTGTGGTTTTGTCCACATTTAGTCCCATATTGTGGCCTTTTGTTCCACATTTAGTCCCACGGCTACAATTTCCGGCGAAAATTGCACGTGACCGCACGTGCCGGCCAAAATTTGGGGATTTTGACCCCGCACGTGTGGTCCCGCACGTGTGATGCTTTGACTCATTTTTTTTTTTTTTTAATTCATAAATCTAATAAGTAACCTTTAATAAAAAAAAAACAAATTTATAAATAAAACCGGCCCCACCCATATTCAGAAATATTAATTAAATTTTATTTATAAAAAAAGTAAATTAAAAAAAACCTTTTAAAAAGATTTATTTTTTAAAAACTGTGTCAAAGCATTTTTTTACACAATTTTTTTGTAAAAATAAATCTTTTAAAAACGTTTCCTTTTTAAAAATTCGACATTGTTTATTTGTTAATAAAAAATCTTTTAAATTTTATTTTTTTACACAGTTTTTTTGTAAAAATCTTTAAAAAAACGTTTTTTTTTTTATTTCGACACTTTTGTTTGTAAAAAAAGTTATTTTAATTGTTTTTTTTACACAGTTTTTTTTGTACAAAAAATTATTTTAAAAACGTTTTTTAAAAAAAATTTCGACACTGTTTTTTAATAAAAAAAAAACTTTTAAAATTTGTTTTTTTTTATTTTTGCTACAGTTTTTTCGTAAAAAAATTCTTTAAAAAACTTTTTTTAAAAAATTTTGACACTGTTTTTTTGTAAAAAAAAAACTTTTTTAAAAACTGTGTAAAAAAAAAGTTAAAGTTTTTTTTTTACAAAAAACTTGTGTCGAATTTGTAAAAAAAAAAAACAAGATTTTGTTTTACAAAAAAACTGTGTCAAAAATAAAAAAAAATGTTTTTAAAAGTTTTTTTTTACAAAAAAACAGTGTCTAATTTGTAAAAAAAAAAAAACAAGATTTTTTTTTACAAAAAAACTGTGTCAAAAATTAAAAAAAAAAATTAAAAGTTTTTTTTTTACAAAAAAACAGTGTCGAATTTGTAAAAAAAAAAAACAAGTTTTTTTTTTACAAATAAATTGTGTCAAAAATAAAAAAAATAAAATTTAAAAGTTTTTTTTTACAAAAAAAACAGTGTCGAATTTTTTTTAAAAATATAATTAAGTTTTTTTATAATTTTAATTATTCTTTTTTAAAGAAATAATTAAAATTTTGACTAAATAAATGGGGGGCGGAGCAGGTTTTAATTAAATTTTTTTTTAATTTACTTTTTTTATAAATAAAATTTAATTAATATTTCTGAATATGGGTGGGGCCGGTTTTATTTATAAATTTTTTTTTTTATTAAAGGTTACTTATTAGATTTATGAATTAAAAAAAAAAAAAAATTTGAGTCAAAGCATCACACGTGCGGGACCACACGTGCGGGGTCAAAATCCCCAAATTTTGGTCGGCACGTGCGGTCACGTGCAATTTTCGCCGGAAATTGTGACCGTGGGACTAAATGTGGAACAAAAGGCCACAATATGGGACTAAATGTGGACAAAACCACAATAAGGGACCAAAATGGTAACTCTGCCACAATAAGGGACCAAAAGTGATTTTTTCCCAATTGTTGTCGCGAGAAATTTTGCAGTAAGAAGCGTTTTCGCATTTGATTCTCATTGCATATAATTTTTCCCATCGACAGTGAGTTTGGTAAAATCTACATTCGAGAGATTAGACATATTGCAGCTAAATGAACATTAAAACAAACATAATTAGGATCAAGACATTTTATTTTAATACGAAACCACACAAGCACAATTATTACAATAGTATGATGCAATTATCTCATCTCTAGCCAAATTATGCACTCGAACATTTATTATTATGCATATTTATAGAAGAAAGACATCTATAAGTAGCCGTTTGATAGCCGTTAGAAAACAACCATTTTTCTTTATTTTGTTTAATTTGGCATAATTGATGGATGATAATATCTTTAACAATCGAGCAACAAGGATTAATTGTATAACAAGTAAATAATTTCAACCACGTTAATAAATTTCAAAGGGCATAAGAAATAATATTACAATAAGTAAATACATATAGATATTTCCGCCACATTACTATGTATAGGGGTGGGAGTGGGTATGGGAAATTGGGTACCTGTCCCATACCCAACGGGTATTTCCCAATTGGGAATTCCCAATTCAGTAAATTGGGAAAATTGGGAATTCCCGCCTCCCGTCCCGACCAAGTGGGACGGGAGACGGGAATCGCTCTTGAAACCCGCGGGAGACGGGTACCCGATATAAACTAATAAAAAAAAAAATTATTTATAGGACTGAATTGTAATAATTCAATTAAATAGAGGGTTGAAATTGCAATTGTGATACACATTCTTTCTCTTTTTTTTCTATTCTCTCAGACTCTCACCCGTCACTCTCTCTCTCTCTCTCTCTTTCACAAATCACAAACCCTACTCACTCTCTCTCACAGCCCGCCGCACCGCTTCGTCCGCCGTCCACCGTCCGCTTTGCCGCCGCGCGCAGCTCACGGTCGCCCGCAATTCAAGGTTCATTGCTCTTTGCTCACGTTTTTTTTTTTTTTTTTTTCAACTTTTTACAAACATATTTCGTTTCTTAGTTGTTTTCCTACTTATTGTGTTAATTTCTTTCTTAGTTGTGCATATGTGTTGATAAATTACAAAGCAATTGAATTAAGGTTTTAATTTGAGGAGTTTGAAATTAGGGTATTAAAATTAGGGATTATTTTGGATTAGGCTTTAAATTAATCAAATGAACTGATGATGAATTCGTTTAATTCAGAATTGATGATGAAATGAACTGATGATGTTGGTGACTTGGTGTCATGATGTGTACTGTGTAGACAATGTAATGACTACTGATGATGTTAGATTATATAATTAATGAGTACTTGTTGATGAAATGAACTGATGATGATGAAATGAACAGATAATGATGTTGGTGACCTGGTGTGAATGGTGTGTTTGTGTGTAGACAATGAACATATGATGTACAGTGAACAGATGAAATGAACAGATGTTTGTTAGATTACTTAAATTATGTTTCCTTAATAGATATCATTATTATATAATTAATCAGATGATGTAAACATGTAATTATGAATTTCAGAATTTGTATTACTTAACGTTAAACTTTTGTTGTGTGATGTGTTGGTAAATTATGATGGACACAGATCATGGTGTATTGTTGATTTGATGATTTCATGTTATGTATTTTTATGAAAAAACTCACTGGAACTTTCTGCCATAATTAAATTTCCAGTAGGTATGATTATTTTCTTGGTACCCAGGCAGTATCATCAACTCACTACTCACTATTAATTTCTGGGTACCCAGTACCCAGAAACTGGGTACCCAGAATATTTGGGAACCCGTTTGGCGGGTTCCCAAATAAATGGGACGGGAGCTGGGTAGCGTTTTCTGCTACCCGCGAAAATGGGTACCCGCGAAGCGGGTACCCGTTTTCTGGGTACCCGTCCCATTCCCACCCCTAACTATGTAAAAACTTTCATGGGCTTGTGGAATAAACTAAGCAATATAATAGGAGGTAAAACCTTCCATAATAATTAAGTGTTAGTAGTAATAGGAGGTAAAACCTTCCATAATAATAAACTGTCAGCAACAATAGAAGGTAAAACCTTCCATAATAATAATTTGTCAGCAGTAATATGAGGTAAAACCTTCCATAATTATAAATTGTCAGCAGTAATAGGAGGAAAAACATTCCATAATATAAATGGTCAGTAGTCGTTTCTAGCTTGGGGTTAACTCAAGCATCAATGAAAGTTAAAATTAGCGTTAGTGTTAGAGTTAGATGACAGTAAAATTTAAATTGAATTTTCATCTAATCATAAAATTAGAGATAGGCGGTAATCTGCCTTGTCTATAATAATGAAGATGGATGAACAAGTAAATATAAACTTTCGTACATTTTAACGTTGAACGTTTTCTTTAACGAATGAACTGAATTCTTTCGGATCGAGCACTATGGTGCTGATAACGTGTTATAGAAAAGCTAAAACTATTTGGGTTTATAACAATATATTTAAAAGAACATAGGAAAATAAGAGCAAATAAGGAGTATATTACTTGTGAATGCGTGTTTTTCTCTTCATCTTGATGGCTCCTTATATAAGGAAGAATTTCCAATATTTTACACTATTTACAACAGCTACTATTATTATAAAATAATATTTATACATAATTTTCAACAATGCCACTAGCATATTCCAGTAACCATATTTATAACAAGAAGAATCTCACAAGTTGAAACAATTATTTATTTAAGTGCTTAACTGGGGCCTAGTAGAATTCAGCTGACTCGTACAGAATAATATTTCCTGAGAAAATTACGCAAATACCGCATGAAGTATGCAGATACAGATACACCTTTGACCTTCCCATGTTTGAGAAATTTCATGAATACTTTAGTATGAAAATCATTAAACATTGCTGAATGGGGTTAGGAAACTGAAAAATTAATCATTAATGCTTAAAAAGATAGAAATAAGCCTAGTTTATTCTACTTAAGAACAAAACATAAAAACCAAAAGATTATTTTTGAAATTGTTACGAGTTTCAACTTACAACCTGTAGTGGACTTTACTACATCAGCTATGCTAACATGTGTATAACAACACATCATCATATATACCTGTTCAAAAAAAAAAAAAAAACAATACATCATCATACCAACTGGATTAACACGTGGATATAATCAACTAGCATAATGCTGGTTTAAGACGTGCCTATATACCCGCTGACAAAAGCAAGTAATCAGCCAAATTCCCTGTATAACACCTCATTGCTATTATTATGATTCTTAATTGTACATTATATTATTGAAATATTATTCCCCTTTATTGAGATGAAAACTCATCGGAGCGGCTAGGGTTTTGAGAGAAGAAAAGAGACGAACGAATTGTTCATTATTATTAAAGTAACGTAATGAATAAAATAATACAAAATGGACTATTTATATTGGCCCTATAATGGCGACTTTAGAGTCGGCCCATATGTACAAAAGTGCTACTTGAAAACACGAGAATGGGTATATCTTAAGATTCCCCCCCTCCCCCTCAAGAGGGGCATGAATGTCGATGATACCCATTTTGGACATCATTCTCTCGAAAGGTTGTGGAGGTAGTGGTTTGGTTAGGATGTCCACGATCTGATGCTCGTTCGAGATGTGGGCAACTTTAAGTAAGTCTTCTTGCACCTTCTCGCGGACGAAGTGACAATCTATTTGAATATGTTTCGTTCTCTCGTGGTGAACCGGGTTGATGGCGATGCAATAAGCACTTCGATTATTTGTAAAAATGAGGGGAATCCGTGACTGTTGAATGTGAAGGTCTGTTAAGAGCTGATTTAGCTAAAGAATCTCGCATGTGGTTGTCGCAACAACTCGGTATTCGGCTTCCGTTGAAGATCGGCTCACCGTGGGCTGCTTCTTAGCTTTCCATGACACAAGGGAGTTGCCGATGTAAATTGCATAGCCTGTTACACTACGACGTGTATCGGGACATGCGGCCCAGTCGCTGTCACAAAAGGACTTCAAATGTGAGGTAGAATTGCAAGGGTAAAATAAACCTTTTCCTGGTGCTGATTTATGTATCTTAATACACGGTGGGCTGCTGCCAAGTGATAAGTAGTAGGCTGGGCCATGTGCTGAGTTAAACATTGAATGCTAAATGCCAAATCTGGCCGAGTAATAGTTAAATAAAGCAAGCGGCCCACTAAGCGACGGTATGAAGTAGGATCATTTAATAAAGGATGGTCATTTTTCTTTAAACGAGTTGAAAAATCCATTGGAGTAGAGGCGGGTTTGCAACCAATGTACCCTGACTCTGTTAAGATGTCCAGGGCGTATTTTCTTTGGCATAACGATATGCCTTTTTGACTCCTAGCGACTTCTATTCCCAAAATATATTTTAGATTACCCAAATCTTTGATAGTGAAACGATCGTTAAGATGAGCTTTAAGGCTATTTATTTTAGAAATATCGTTACCCGCAAGAATTATATCGTCAACTTAAACACATAAAGATGTAAAAGAATGATCATGCTTCTTTACAAATAATGAACAATCAGACACCGTTTGAACATAACCAAAAGCTTTGAGGCAAGTGGTCAATTTATAGTACCACTGTCTCGACGCTTGTTTAAGACCGCAAATACTCTTTTTCAAAAGACACAACCGGTTATCCGAAGGAGAACAGTAACCGGGTGGTGTTTTCATATAAATGGTTTCATCTAAATCACCATGCAAGAACGCGTTATTCACATCGAGTTTTCGCACGGATTTTTTGTACCAAAGGACGTAGATCCAGAGACAGTAGAGGAAGTAGAGGGGTTCGTCATGATTTTGACGGAGAAGAAGGTAGAGATCTGAAATTTAGGGTTTCAGTGTAGGGCAAAACTTTGGGGGAAATGGTGAATCGTGTATCAAACGAAACACCAGAGGGAGGGGAATCAGATTATCACAGCGGAAGGAAGGATCGTTGAGTGATTGATACCATATTGAGATGAAAACTCATCGGAGCGGCTAGGGTTTTGAGAGAAGAAAAGAGACGAACGAATTGTTCATTATTATTAAAGTAACGTAATGAATAAAATAATACAAAATGGACTATTTATATTGGCTCTATAATGGCGACTTTAGAGTCGGCCCATATGTACAAAAGTGCTACTTGAAAACACGAGAATGGGTATATCTTAAGACCCTTTCACGACTGTGATTTCTGCCAATCAAAAATATTTGTGAATTTGTACCAATACACGTTGGTTCTATGACTCTATCTCATTAAGGAAAAAAAATATATCAATTTTTGATTATTAGATTACACATAGATTCTCACTTGAGCTTCCAATCAAAATATTTATCGTGAAAAATGTTGTGTTGATTATTTTAAAAAATGCCATTGCGGGTCACAACATAGCGTGGGCTCATACTTCACCCGACCAAGTGGACACGTCAATGTTCTCATATTTACATTTTGGGCCTAAAGGAGCAGTTCTTGGCTGATTGAACAGTACAGAACAAATAAATAAACAAAATAAGCACTTTGTTCTGGGCCTTGATATTATTATTTACTAATGAACTTAAGAATTAAAATGGAGTTCAAATATCCAAATAAAGGTTGAGAAATGAGATATGGAAATTTAGTCGGAGTGTGTGTTTTTAGGTATAGTATGTGTTCTTTTTTGTTGATTTTAGTTGAAGTATGTGATTTTAGGTGTAGCGTTCTTTTTTTCACTCGAAGTACATGGTTTTAGGTACAAATGTGCATTTTTTGTGTTTTTTAGATGAAGTGTGCATCTTAGGTCTAGTGTGTGTGGGTGTCTTTTTTTAGGTATATAAAATGTGGGTTAGGATGTAGTCTGAGTTTTCATATACTCAACCCATATAACCTACATTATAAATGGATTGGGTTGTAAAGAACCGACCTATTTAACACATAATTCAATAACAACCACCAGTCCACCGATTTGTCACCCTAGATCTGAAGTTACGTGTTAGCTATGTTGCACCTACACTTCAAAATATTAATCGTGTTCGACACATATCCGCATCAACACTTGTCTGACACGTGTAGGACACGCAAAAGGTGTGTCTCTACAAAAATAAATAAAACTAATTTTGACACTTCTTCGACACTCTCCCGATACGTATCCGTTGTCCGACACTTGTGAAGACCGTCTCCAACACGTTTTATACACGTCTAAGAGAAAATTGTAAAACTTATTTTAAAAAATGTTAGAAATCGATAATTAAAGATAAAAAGTGGGAAAATAATTTCTGAAACTTAAATAACTAAGAGAAAGACGTAGTCATGTATGATTTTCAATTAATGCATTATTCAAATTGAGAAGTATTTATGTTCGTGAGTTTTCTATAACTCTTGATTGTGATGGGTTTGTATTTGTATTTGTATTTGGTACTGATACTTGAATTCAAGTAAGTGTCTTATTTAGACTTCTTTTGGTTAATAAGTGGTAATTTTATTTGAATATAAGTATGTTATGAATTTTTACTTGGATTTAGCGGTATTAATTCTATATTTTAGTGATGTTTAATATATTTTAATATAAAAACACTGTCGTTTCTGAATTTTGCCGCCGTGTTCATGCATCATAGCTTGTTAGTTAACTTCGGATGATTAGCCAAAGCCAAATCTAATAAGTTGTAAATGGATTAGACGTTGTTTAACTAATGTTTCGTCTTTGGTAATTCATAATTGGTTAGTTTGGCACCTGATATTATGCCAAAGATTAATAAGTTTCAAAAAGTCATAGGATCAACTTCCTTAGCTTTAACTCTAACTTCAACAACCATGCTTGATAAGAACTCTGAAATAACTTTAGCATTTAATATCCTCATGCTTAACAACATTTAGTCATTTACTAGAAACAAACAAATCTTCAGTCAAGTAGCAGAATAATGAAGCAAGAAACCTAAAATTTGAACATTATACACACAAAAATAATTTACACCTCAATAAGTGTCAAAAATTACAACCCTCTATAATCTCAATCAACACAAGTGAAAAAAAAAAGTTTATGAGATTGAATAGACATCTTCTTGATTTTGTTCAAAACTTCTCTAGAAGAATAAGGTATTGAAATCGAATAATGAACGAGTACCTCCGAGAGAGGATATAAGGGCGGCTCGTCTCTCGTGGAAGCTTTTGTCACTTCGCGACGCCTGATCTGAACATGTAAGGAACTTATCTGTTCTTTGATCTCTTTCAACTATTTAATTTCTTCCTCTCTGTTACCACCTTTTGCCATTTTCTCGACTTCAATTGCTTCTGATGTCCCGATAAGCTGATTCAATCTGAGCTGAGATTCAGAATCACTAGCACTGCGTCGGATAGTGGGCAAACGGCAATCAGTAGCAGCAACAGCACCTGGTTTAGACAGTTTTTTTTCGCGTTCACTCGATTGCAGTGGTTTCTTCTTTTTGTCTTTAATAGGTAAGCTAGGAGGTCTCCGGCTCTGATCAACTTTTGGAACTTCAAAAACATCATGGATGTTGGAAGAACAAGGATAATCAACAGCCTCGTTAGTTTTTAACAGATCCGTAGGATGTTTTGTCTGATCAACTTCATTCACAAAATCTTCCCTATGTGGATCATACGCGTTCCCAAAGCTCAGCTGAGGTGAGAGTGACCGTGCTTTGTCGTGTAAGTCAGTGTGCCTCGTTCTTTAACCTTGTATAATTATCTCCGGCCATTTCTGCCACTCGCTTGTCTAATTCTGAGATCTGTTTTCTGTAAGAGCTGGTTCTCCATAGAGTAGAGTTATCAACTATCTTGTCCAGATCCCAGGCAGGCTCGTCAATTTCACGAACCAACATTTCCTCCACATTCTTACCACTCACATCCATATCCGGGTTAGTCTAGCTCTCTCTTTCAATTAAACTCTTAAATTAAAGAGAAATTGGCGCCGAATTCCTTCTTCCTAAGATTTGAATACCCGCACCCAAAACTAAAGCTTCATTTCTTTGCAAAAGATCCTCGGGATATCTTATCTCGTCCTCACTGGGATCAATGCAGCCCATGCTTATCAACTTGTATCTATAAGCTTGGACTTCGATGATTTCCAAAGATTCCTCTGTGTAGCACATTTTCTGCTCCGATAACCTCTTATACTGTTCAGCTTCCGTTTTTATCGCAGATTTTTCTCCTTGTAGTCGCATTATAATGGATAAAGCTTCACCTGTTGCAGTGATGGAGGATTCTCTCTCTGCATCTGACTCGCTGTAGAGTTTCTGAATAAGCAGTTGTTGAGCACAAAGTGTATCCTTTAAGGAAGATATGTCCGTTTGGGAGGTAAATGTGATCTGATCTGCCATTATGTATTGGATTCAAACGTCTGGACTCTGATTTGAGAAAGAAAATCTCACCAAATTAAACCAGTTAAATAGCATTTGTGTAAATAAAGCAACTGCAACATTCATGCTTTCTTTTTCAAGAAACAATGAGGCCCCAATAATTGTTTTTTGGTGTATGCTAAGTTAAAAACCTAAAAATGTACCCATCCAGTCCTCCGTAGTAACTGTTAAACATTGCTAGCTCGATTATGGAAACGTAAGGTATGAAGTTATAAATGATGATCATACAAGCATATGCTTATTAAGGAGTAGGTGACACGTTCCGCCTCCAAGTTAGTCATAAAGCTAACTATTTATCCTCTCCACACACCCTCTTCACAGACTAAAGATCCACACTTACAGGACACTATTATTAATATGGTAATGCAGAACGCATTGCATGAGAGAGAGGAAAGCATATTGTTTAGAAAGTAGGGAACAATATCTTCTTGGTAATGTGTGTTCAAATGATTACAATGAGAGTGTTATTTATAGCCAACACTTAGCTAAAAGACAAGACTCCAACTACCACATAAGCAAAAAGGATAAAGCTGAAAACTTAACAATTATTACATCATATTTCTGTTAGGTAATAACAGAACTAATGTTTGAACATTTACAACCAATATTTGAATCTTTATACTCCCCATCAAGACAGGAGTATATATCCAATGCTCCAGTCTTGCACATCAGCCTTTTGAACCTTTGAATGTTGAGTCTGTTAGTCATCATATCTGCTAGTTGTTCTTCTGTGGATACATGAAATAATTTGATCACTCCCTGTTGTAGCTTCTCTCTTGCCACATGACAGTCAATTTCTATATGTTTTGTTCTCTCATGATAAACAGGATTAGAAGCTATATGTATGGCAACTTTATTATCACAATAGAGAAGCCCTGATTGACTGTGATCATATCCAAAGTCTTTAAGTAAAACCTTTATCCACACCACCTCACACACTACAGAAGCCAGTGCTCTATATTCTGCTTCTGCAGTGCTCTATATTCTGCTTCTGCAGATGATCTGGACACAGTGTTCTGCTTCTTGGACTTCCAAGATATCAGTGCATCTCCCAAGAATATGAACCTGTTACTGATCTCCTAGTGTCAACACAAGATGCCCAATCAGCATCACAGTACCCCTTAATATGAATTGTGTTATTGCTTGGAAAGAACAGTCCCTGACCAGGAGAAGTTTTGAGGAACCTCACTACTCTAAGAGCAGCATCCATGTGAGATTTTTGTGGAGATGACATGAATTGGCTCAATGTTTGTACATCATACGAAATGTCTGGTCTTGTTACTGCTAAATACAGCAATCTCCCTATCAACCTTCTGTACTCAGTGAGGTCAGTAATGTTGTCTCCCCCTGCTTGAGATAGCTTCAAGTTCTGTTCAATTGGAGTGCTAACTGCCTTTCCAGCTAACAAACCACAATCCTCAATGATCTCCAGTGCATACTGTCTCTGGTTGATAAGGATTCCTTTAGAAGTCCTTGCAACTTCAATTCCAAGAAAATATTTGAGTGATCCCAAATCCTTCAATTTGAAATGTTCAGTTAAGTAGTCTTTCAAACATTGAATGGCATCATTATTCTTCCTTGTGATGACAATATCATCCACATACACAAGTAACATTAATGTGGTGGAACCTGAATGACTGATAAAGAGAGAATGATCAGCATCAGCTTGTTTGAAGCCTTGTTGAGTGATGGCTTAAGTGAGCTTGTGGTTCCATTGTCTGGAAGCTTGCTTCAATCTATAGAGAGATTTGTGTAGTTTGCAGACCACATTCTCCCCCTCAGGAACAAGACCAGGTGGAGGATACATATACACTTCTTCATCCAGCTCTCCATAGAGGAAAGCATTATTTACATCCAGTTGAAAAAGGCTCCAATTTTGAGCAGCTGCATAGGCAAGAACACATATCACAGTGGTGATCTTGGCTATAGGGCTAAATGTTTTAAAAAAGTCAAGACCTTCTTGTTGGTTGTATCCCTTAGCAACTAGTCTTTAAATCTCTCAATCTCACCAGTTGAAGTGTGTTTAACCTTAAAAACCATCTACATCCAATAACAGACTTATCATGTGGCAAAGGTTCCAAGGACCGAGTGTTATTATTGTTTAGAGCATATAACTCATCTTGCCACTCAGGAATTAAACAGGCTTGCTCATAAGATTTTGGAACAATGTGAGAAGCAACATAGAGTACGTTAGAAAGATGTGAAGATGATAAATGTTTGTAGGTAAGGTTAAGAGTTGAAAGAGGGAAAATACCTGAGTGTTGAGCCTCTGCAATGGTTGAAGGAGAGATTGTAGAAGCAAGAGCAAGTCTGCATTGATAGTCTGCTAAATGAGTAGGGAGTTTTCTTCCTCTAGATGGTCTTCTTAAAGGGACATAATGAGTGGGGGAAGGAGTAGGGCTGCTATGTTGTGGTGGAACAGAAGGAGAAGGTAGGGATGCAGGAGAGGAGATATGAGGAGTAGAGAGAGGAGGAGGACTACTACATTGTGGTGAAACAACAGTGGATAGTGGATGTGGCGGTGGTATGATGGAGGGATAGTCAAGGAAAATTTGTGGAGTAGGGATGTGAGTATGTTTGGAATGGATATCAGTGTGATATGGAAACTGGTCTTCATGAAACACAACATCTCTTGAAATGAATATTTGGTGTGAGACAATATCATAAAGCTTATATCCCTTAATATTTGCAGGATATCCAATGAAAACACATCTGGTTGCTCTGTGGTGTAGCTTTGTAGCAGCATGAGGAAGGGTAGTGGCATAAGTTAGGCAACCAAAGATTCTGAGGTGAGAGTATTGAGGTGCTTTGGAGTAGAGATGGTGAAATAGAGTGAGATTATCAAGAAGAGGAGTGGGGGTTCTATTTATTAAGGAGGCAGCTGTCATAACACATTCTCCCCAGAAAATGAGAGGGAGTTTGGCTTGAAATCTTAGGGCTCTTGCAACATTGAGCAAGTGTCTGTGTTTGCGCTCAACAACAGAGTTTTGTTGTGGTGTGTATACACAACTCTGTTGGTGAAGGATTCCTTGAGAAGAGAAGAAGTCAGTCATATTGAACTCCAATCCCTAATCACTTCTAAATGCTTTTATTTGTTTATTGAACTGAGTTTTGATCAGTTGACATAAGTTAACAATGATTTTTCTTGTTTCACTTTTGTTATGCATGAGATAGATCCAAGTATATCTGCTGTGGTCATCAACAAGTGTTAGGAAATACTTTGATTTGTTGTGTGAGTGGAGACAAAAGGGACCCCAGATGTCAGCATGAATGAGATCAAAACAAGCTTCAGATTTGAGTGACTCATTAGTGAAAGGTACTCTATGTTGTTTAGCTAGATGACAGGTGTCACAAACAATAGAATCTAGAGTAGAAGGCAAGCTATTTTCATTGAATTACAATAGAGACAATCTGTTTACAGAGGGGTGGCCTAATCTGTGGTGCCACAACATGGTGTTTGAAAAAGTAGAATGAGCTGAAGAACTAAAACTAGAACTAGATGACTCTTTCTCGGTTTGCAGAAAATAAAGCCCTTGCTCTTCCTTAGCAATCTCAATCATCTTCCACTGTTTGGCTCCTGAATGACACACAGGTTGGAAAAGAAAATTAGACAACATTTTAGTTCATGCACTAGCTTACTTGCAAAAATGAGATTGAAATGAACAGATGGTACAAGTAAAACATTGTGCAATGTTATCTTGTTGTTCAATTGAACAGATCCAGGGTGTATTGCTGTAACTGTGGTTTCATTTGGGTTTCACAGAGTAGCTGTAGAGCTGTTGCTCCTCAAAAAATAAAGAGGGATCACAGTAATGTGGTTAGAAGCTCCAGAATCCAAGATCCAAAAGTTATAATTCAAATTCAAAGAAAAACAATGAGAAGATAGAATAGTACTACCTATGTGAGAGAAAGTTGAGGGAGTGTAAGAATGGTTCCTAGGTCTGTTATGAGCAGAAGCTATGTTGGTTCTAGATTGTAGCAAGCTACACAAGTGATTATACTGTTCTTGTGTCATGGGAACACTCTGTCTTGTAACCTGATTCACAGAAGAAGTCTGATTGGTGCTGTTGTAGTTGTTTCCATAGCTTGTCCTCCCTGGTTGTGCATTCATCTTGAACCTTGCATACTTGTGACCAAGAGGATAACCATAAATTCCATAGCAATTTTCTACTGTGTGATTAGTCTTACCACACTTAGTGCAAAGAGTCTTTCCTTTGTTCATGTTGTTTCTTTGCCAGGGCTTACCCTTGGATTGTTGACCAGCAAGAGCAACATAAGGTGTTGGATCTTGTGTTATTTTTGTTGTCATGGCTGCTGAATCCACAGCTTTGACAGGTTGCACAGAGGTTAACTCAAGATTGGACTCCTCTTGCAATACCATACTAAAAACATCATCAAGCCCAGGATAAGGATCCCTAAGAAATATTTGATTCCTAACTTGCACATAGACATCATCTAGTCCCATAAGGAACTGCATCACTTTTCTAACCTCACTTTTTTTGTGCATTCCAGATATTAAACCACAAGAAGGGTTAGAGCAAGTGGGAGGTGTATCAAACTGCTTAATCTCATCCCAAATAGCTCTCAACTTTGAGAAATACAAACTCAGAGGATTACCTTCCCGTTTTGTTGCTATGAGTTGTTGCTCCAACATGTATATTCTGTTGTTACTGGTTTTAGAGAAGCATCTCTTGAGCTCATTCCAAACCTTCTGTGCTGAATCTGAGAAAATAGTGCAATCTACAATCTCTGTAGATAGTGCAGCTGAAATCCATCCTAAGACCATGTAGTTGCATCTTACCCAAGCAGAATGTGTTGCATCTGTGAGGGGAGGTTCTGCAATCGACCCATCAACGAATTCGAGTTTGTTCTTGGCTAATAGACCGATGTACATTTGTCTGCTCCATTGGTGATAGTTGCGTGAATCAAGCTTATGTGCTACAAGAACTTGTCCTGATGATTCTCCATGATGAAGATACAAAGGATTTGCATGATCCTCTGTAATGGATGATTATCTTGGTAACGCATGCCATGCAGATGTTCTTGGTCCTCTTGATGTTGAGCCAGGTGTAACAGCTCCATCACTCGCCGTCGTGTTTTTCGTCGGAAAAGGTGGTCGGAGAAGATAAGATAGGAAACTTGGTGATAAAGTTGAGGGGTAGTTGCGGAAGAGTGGTTAATGAATCTTTTGTGAGACAGTGAGAGCGACCCTCACTCCTCTGATACCATATTAATATGGTAATGCAGAACGCATTGCATGAGAGAGAGAGAGAGAGGAAAGCATATTGTTTAGAAAGTAGGGAACAATATCTTCTTGGTAATGTGTGTTCAAATGATTACAATGAGAGTGTTATTTATAGCCGACACTTAGCTAAAAGACAAGACTCCAACTACCACATAAGCAAAAAGGATAAAGCTGGAAACTTAACAATTATTACATCATATTTCTGTTATTACATAACAGAACTAATGTTTGAACCTTTACAACCAATATTTGAATCTTTATAACTATCCACTATTCACCAAAAATGTCCCTTGAGCCTTTAATCACACTAAGGTGCAAAGTGTCAAACTTATGCAAATTTCAGAGGTACAAAGTGCCTATTCTACGTAAAGTCGACCGGTACAAACAGCCAAGAAGTAGCTAATTTGAGGGTGATGAGCACTCCTTACTATAAATTTCAGTCCAGAACAATGTGAATTTTATCAGAATGATTAACGACTATTGACTGGATCATTTTCTTGATTTAATCAACCAAGAAAAGGTTAATGATAATTTCTATTGATTTTATCAAACACCCAAGTCCATGATCAGAGATTTGCAAATCTGTAAACATAGAGAATTAATACCTCAAATAAATACATACATACATGCATAAAGAAAAAGGCTCGTACCTGAAATGTATTTTGCAGATTCACTTCAAAAAATAACTCATACTCTCTAAAAAGAGAATCAAATAGAACCTAACAGCTCCCATCTTTTCAAGATACAATTTTTATAAGAGCAGAGAATTTATTCTACAGACAACTTCTTGTTCTTTATAACGGTTTCTTAATTTGTCTGTTACGAAACTAAAATGTACTAAGATTTATTCTTGTTATAAAAGAAAAAATTAAACTAAAAGAAAAGGCTAAAACAATAATTAAAGGGTTTAACAAGGGGGCCAGCAGGTGAATAATGTAACCATGCCGACATATGCTACCACCAATTTTTGGACCTTTTTAACAGTTGTGTTCGATTATAATAAATAATATATATAAATAAATTGAAAAAATGCAAGGTCAGAAATCACAAAGAGGGGTTTTCTGAATCTGGGGGGTCACCACTGGGTCACCCTCCCCAGAATTTGACACGTGTCCATTGGGACCATTTGTTTTTTTTTTTTTTTTTTAGTGGCAGCTATACCTTTTTTTCTTTTTTTTAACAGCTTTTTCTCTCTTTTTTTTAAATGAATAATTTTTAAAATATTATTTTGCATTCCAAATTAAACTTTCAAAAGCTGAATTGATTCATCAATTAAAGTTTTAAAGTCTAATTATCAAAAATAAAATTTTTAAAAAATAATAACGTTGCAGTTTTAAACCGGCATGTGCTAGGCAATTACCAAATAATACAATCTTTTTTTTTCTTCATTTTCTTACTTTTCTATAGGTTGAGCGCTACAACTCTATAATTCTTGTCTTGAATTTGGATATATTTACAAGACTGAAAGATATTTAAAATTTGTCAATTTTTTTTATCATGCATGGCAAGAAAATCTACCTTACATTTTTTTATAAGTGTCAAAGCCTCAATCTGAAACAATGCTAAATCTAAAACTAATAAAATGAAGTTTTTTTTATATAGTACTAATAAAATGAAGTCTGACTACATTAAAGTATGCAAGAAAAATAAATATTTAAAAAGTAACAGTAATGCCATTTCGAAATGAAACCATGAAGTGCAACATAATAATTTAATTAATGAATTATCGGTAGAATATGCATGACCTTATGATTCTATGGCCTATAATAATTTACTTTAGTGGAATAATATGTATCATTTTTTTTAACAACAACTGATTTATTTTTAAATTAGGTTGAAGCCATAAAATGTACAACGGGGGAGCAGGGTCGAGGCTGGTGAGAGAATCTCGTATATGTACAACTAATATCATATAAAGTAAGTTCCTTCAATCCGGGCAGACAACCTAGCCATGTTGCGCAAAAAGACGGCTGCAGGAGGCAGTCCATACGAGCATGATGGATCCCTGTTTTCGCCAAATCTGGAACACAAACTACCTAGTTCTTAAACACAAACTACGTCTCACATGTTTAGATTGTATATTACACTATAATAGAAAAATGATGGCTTTTCACTGCCTTATTCAAGACACTACCCCGTGGTACCTCACTACCGTTCACGCCCCGTGCTATCACGAGGATAAAGCTGCATTTTGGGAACTTTTTCCCGCCCTTTCTCCTCCCTCCCATGAACCATGGGCTCTTATTGGGGATTTCAATGCCATCACCTCTCAAAAAGACAAATTAGGTGGAAATAATTTCTCTCAATCCTCTAAACACGAATTAGTGGATTTTATGAATGAATGCTTCATGGAAGATGTGAACTTTGAGGGCAATAATTTCACTTGGTCCAATGGTCGACCGGATCAGGATAACATCAAGCAAAGGATTGATAGAGCAATTTCAAATGTCGACTAGAATTCCATATTCTCAGATGCGTTGTTCAATCATCTCCCAGCCATCAAATTCGATCACAGCCCCATAATACTCTATACTCACCCGGCATGCTTAAAAGGCCCCAAACTCTTTCGCTTTGAAGCTTCCTGGATCTCTAAACCTAGCTGCAACTCAACAGTCGAAACAACATGGATGGTTCAATTCAAGGGCTCCCACTCTTTCATCCTTCACTCAAAATCCAAAAACACCAAAAATGCCCTAAAAATATGGAATCAAAACCGTAAAGCCCCTACCATCTCTGCCATAAATTCTATTAGATCCCAAATAGAAATTCTTAAAGCTCAAAGCCCTACTCAATCCTCCCTAGACAAGGAGCATGATCTACAATTCACTTAAGCTCGATTCTCTATTCTGAGGAAATTAAGTGGAGGCAAAGGGCGAAGCATGAGTGGATTAAAAATGGCGACGCTAATTTGAGGTATTTCCATATTTGCATTATTTTACGCCATCGAATGTATCGAATTTGATCTGTTTTGGATCCTGTTAATAACTATATGGTTAGAGATTGGCACTCTATTGGTGTTACTTTTGATACTCACTTCAGGAACCTTTTCACAACTTTTAACCCTGTACACCCTTAAGATTTTGATAATCTATTCCAACATGTGGTTACTAATACTGATAATGAATTGCTGCTTGAAATTCCAGCTCCAAAAGAAATTAAAGACATTGTTTTTAGCTTTGATTCTTTTAAAAGTCCAGGCTCTGATGGATTTGCTCCCATTTTCTTCAAAAATTACTGGGAAGTGGTGGGAGATGATTTTATTAGAGTTATTCTTTATTTCTTTGAGTCTTGAAGTTTTCTCACCACACTCTCATAGCCCTAATGCCTAAAATTCCAAATGCAGAAAGGATAGAACAGTTTAGACCCATCAGCCTCTGCACAACTATATACAAAGTGATATCCAAGATACTAGCCAACATAATTAAACCTCTTCTTTGTAAGCCCATAAACCCCTTTCAAACAGCTTTTGTCCCTGGTAGAAATATTTTTGATAATACCATCATAACCCAGGAAGTGATGCACTATATCAACAATAAAAAAAAAGCATGGGCTTATGGCTATTAAAGTAGACTTGGTTAAGGCTTTTGACATGATAGAATGGAGTGTGATTGCAGATATACTTTCTTGTTTGGGGAAATTCATTTATTTGATCATGTGTTGTATCACCTCAACCTCTTTCTCTACTATTGTAAATGGTTGTGCTTTTGGCTACTTTCAGCCTACTAGAGGGATTAGACAGGGGGACCCTCTGTCCCCTGATCTTTTCATTTTAGTTGCTGATCTTCTCTCTAGAATCATCAATCATGCAGAATGCACAGAAAATGTTAAAGGCATTAAAATGAGTAGGAATGCAACCCCTATCACTCATCTACTCTATGCTGATGATATTACAATTTTTAGTAGAGTTGATCTGACTAATGCTAAAAACATCTCTGATTGCTTGAATAAATTATGTTTGGTCAAAGCATTAGCATAGCTAAATCTGTGATCCATTTAGCAAGAACAGTCTCCCTTCTTGTAAAACTCTATTAAAAGCTTCATGGGAATGAGGGAATGCACTCACGACATCAAACACTTGGGAATTGCTTTCTGTAAAACAAGCAAAAGGATTGAAAATTTTAATGATATTCTGTCAAAGTTTGACAACTCTTTCAGTGGATGGAAGGAGTGCAATTTATCTCAAGCTGGTAGAATAGTTCTTGTCAAATCAGTGGCTTTAAGCATGCCAGTTTACCTTATGTCTGCTACTTTATTACCTAAAACAGTGTGCTCTATCATGGACAAAATAATTCGCAGGTTTTGGTGGAATGCTGATAAGAAAACAAGATTTCTTGCTTTTAAAAATTGGGATGGTATCAGCCAACCTAAAC
Source organism: Linaria vulgaris (assembly GCA_948329865.1). Classification (NCBI taxonomy): domain Eukaryota; kingdom Viridiplantae; phylum Streptophyta; class Magnoliopsida; order Lamiales; family Plantaginaceae; genus Linaria; species Linaria vulgaris. The sequence goes on along the minus strand of OX415249.1, from coordinate 144,787,539 downwards.
AGGTGGGAGGATTGGGGTTTAAAAGAATGGTTGATTTCAGTAAATCCATCCTTTCTAAAAACTCCTGGAAAATTCTCAAAGGCACTGAGGACCTCTGGACCAAAATATTACATGAAAAATATATCAGAGAGGATGATTTCTGGTCTGCTGAAGCAAAACAAACTAACTCTTGGGTTTGGAGAAATTTACTTGAATGCAAGCAAATCATTTCCAAATGAGCTTGTTACAAAGTCACCTACAATTCTACTCTCAATATCTGGAAGGATCCTTGGATCCCATCAATTGTTGGCTTTAAACCTTCTCTACTAGCCAATGAGCAATCTCCTCTTACTTATGTTAAAGATCTTTTCACAGTAACAGGAGCATGGAACAGTGAGCTTCTTCACGCAACCTTCCCCCCTGATGTGTGCCAGCATATTCTGAAAATCAAAATTTCCAGTCATGGGAACCCTCAATGCGTGATCTGGATACCTGAAAGAAGTGGGTTATTCACCTCAAAGAGTGCCTATTTGGCAGATCAGTCGCACCACTTTCACTTCCCTACAAGCACATTGAAGCTTCTGCTTAAAAGGATCTGGCACTCTCCACTGCATGAAAGACTAAAATTTTTTGCCTAGAAGATGATCAGCAACTATTTCCCTACCAGAATCAATATCAACAGGTTATTTGAAATTCAAAATAAATCTTGTCTTTTTTGTGACACTGGAGAAGAAACAATGTTCCATATCTTTGTGGATTGTCCATTCACAAAAAGGATTTTATTTGCATCAAAATGGAATGTTAGGTTTGATTCTCTTCAGTTTGTGGATATGCTTAGCTGGATGGATGCAATATTTAACCCTCATGCTGATGTCATTCACTCAAAAGCACAACCAGAGTTTGTTGATTGTTGCATCTACACTTACTCTCTTACATGGTAAATCAGAAATGATCTGCTTCACTACAGTTCTAAACCTCCCTCGGAAATTATGGTTGCGAGGAATGCTGAAATGAAAGCTAGTGAAATATTGCAAGCTAAAATTCATAAGAAAATCGACCTCTCAAGTGCTGCTTTATCCTACTCCTGGAGTCCTCTAACCAAACACTGGATCAAAATCTCATGTGATGCAGCATTCAATGAAGGAAAGGCTTCTATTGCTTTTGTTGCACGTAATCACTGCGGAGGTTTAGTCAGAGCTCAAGCAGATCAGTTGTTGACTTTTGATCCCACAGCTGCGGAAATTGCTGCTATCCTGATTGCATCTGAAACATCACAACAACTGAACTTGCAAAATGTAGCTTTTGAAACTGATTCGATGGATGCTGGTCATCTCATTGGAGAATCACCACTCATTCTTTCTGGTCTTCCCACGAAGATTTGATGAAAATCAGATTAATATGGAGAAGATTTCCCCAATGGCGCATCAAAAAGATCTCTCGTCTCAGTAATAAGGATGCTCATAACCTCGCCAAGAGGGCCAAAGACAACGTTTGAAAGGGTGTTATTTCATTATTTCTTTGATGTAACCCCTGCTCTTTCTTTTCCTTTTGTGATTCATGTAAGAACCTTAATGTTTAACGTTGTTTTATTTAAAGTTATCTTTCTACCAAAAAAAACTAGGGGTAAATATTCAATCGATTTTAAATATTTGATGTGATACCACGTCATTAAGAAACGACTAGTCATATTGTTCCACATGGCATCACAAAGTCAATCAAGTCAGCTGAAATATTTCACTGGGCTTCCACAATGCCAACTCAGCATCTCCTTCGTGTAGGACTGAAAATGTATGATGATGTGGTGTTGTAGTTGCACAATATAATTTCTCTACTGTAATTGGGGAGTTAGTTGAACCAATGTTCTATTCGTATTCATGGTAATAGTGTAATAAATGCACACATCCTCACACATTGGTGGTTCTTCTCTATATACGTCAATAACATTAAATACGTGTCAGCATGTGAGATAAAAAAGGCATCTAATTTGACAATAGATCGTATTATATATATGTGGGTCGGTTACAACGGGGTACATAGTAAATACAACGAATCTATCTAGCCAAACTAGGCCTAGTCTAGGTGTCTCGACCAGGCTTGGTCCGGAACACCTCGAACTGACGCCTCGATGCTTGGACGGCGGGGGTATATCGGTGATTGTGTTCGATGTGATATCGGTAATGTGAGAGTGTGACGTATCAGAGGAGCACGAGGGTATCTCGATATCGAATAAGATATCGAGAGTGAGATCGGTGTTTTCCTTTGATGTGATGCGTGGTAGCTGCGGGATAATTATTGCTTACTTTGGGATCCGGGTACCGCGTATTTATAGGCCTCGAGATCCGGGGACCACAGTAACATATCGGTGATTATCACCGATATGATATCGAAAGTGGTCCCCGATATGGTTAAATATGGGCCTGGTTTGGGCCAGGCCCAATATGCGGGAAATGCCCATATCATGTAGTCCCCCAATTTGGGGATTCTTATCTTAAAGATAAGAATTCGCAAATTTAATTTTGAATTTCTGGGTTACCTGTACTCTTCGTCCCGCCAGTTCAAATGACGGAGATCAAATTTGAGTGGAATGCACTTTGTGACAACTTTCGCTGGACTCCCCAGTGCAGCGGACGTATAATTTGAGGTCATCATTTGAATTCTTCGTTTATCGTACGAGATTTTGAATTCCTCGCACATATCGGGATTGCACTATTTGATAAACTTTGGTGAAACCCCCCCCCCCCCCCCCCCCCCCCCCCCCCCCCCCCCCCCCCCCCCCCCCCCCCCCCCCCCCCCCCCCCCCCCCCCCCCCCCCCCCCCCCCCCCCCCCCCCCCCCCCGCGCCCCCTTGCGTCTGCCCTTGCCTGTTTTTCACATAACCTGACAATAATGTCCTTTTGTCTATATCGAATATCAGTACCGATGTGAGATTGAAATTGTGTTTCGATCTAGCATCTCCGATGTCTATAATAGGGTTTCCAGGGGAAGTGAAATTGAGCGAACAAATGAATTTCGCGAAAGCCTCTCTTCTTGATTAGTATCCTCTACAAGATGTCGGAGAAAGATTTGTTGTGGCGGATCCTAAAATGGAACCGAGGTAATACATATGTTTTACGGAGAGATAGTTATTATGATATATAGTATCAATGTAACATCATATTGTAATAACCTGCAAGTTTGGTGCAATTTCATCTAACCTGTTACAAAGCTGTTTAACTAAGTATAAGCAAGCACCTAGAAGGTTTGATTGTAGAAAGAGAGATTCTGTTTCTATAGCTGTGTCTTAATTTCCTTATAAGTTTTAGTTATTTGTTTATGGTTCTGTACATATATAGCTTTAGGTCCTATATTGTAATTTTATTATTGTAGCTTAACCTAGATATATAGACATATATATATATGAATTAAGTTGGTGACTAGCGTAGCAGTCAAGATAATTTTCTACACTTCAATCATGAATTCCTTTGCACATTAACATTGATATCCTTTGAGTCTTTTATTATAAAATCATATGGATGTACTGAGGTAGTTAAACTGTTTTCCAGGTTACATTCTTGACCAGAAAGCGCGACGTTGAGTACTAGCATGCTATTCTAGAGTCCATTGCTCGTATTGAGGTAAATAACTAATGAGAGTGGCGCCCTATGCTGGCTCCCGGGGCTCTTTCTCTCTGTTTCTTTGGAGCGAGTTATTGAACTATGGCGACGAACTAGCATTAAATAGCTGGTGTTTTGCTGTTCTCATGTCTCTATAGGCGACGAACTAGCATTAAATAGCTGGTGTTTTGCTGTTCTCATGTCTCTATAGGCAAAGGGTTACAATTTATTGAAGGAGTTAGGTGCTACACCGGTGGAAGAAGTGCTTACTGTGGGCGGTGGATCGAAGAACGAGAAATGGATCCAAATACGCGAGAGAGTTTTGGGTTTGCCCGGGCGCAAGGCGCTTCAAACGGAAGCTGCTTATATATGGTGCTGCATTATTAGCCATGAAGGGTGTTGCGCAAAATTGAAACATTTTTACCTTGAACCAAAGTTTCCTGTTTTGGTTTTGTGTATGTGTTTTGATTCCTTAAGTAGTGGAATCTTTTCGCAGAGTTTAGAGATATTTTCAACGCGTTTTGAAAACTCCCATTATTAATTAGCAGTTGCCGTAGGTGTGCAAAATACATTTATGTTTCGTTTTCTTAGAATCGGGCAATGGATACGTTGTCAATACTTCCAATAGATATATAATATATGCTACTTCCAATAGATATATAATATATGCCGAACTGATTACAATAAAACATAACTCTTAATAGAGTCACATGAAAAACAAATTCTTACAAACCATACTACAAAAGCAACGAAATAAACTCTTCAAATATGCTAAAAGCTCTTCATGCTCAATTTGAAGTTGGAAGGTAATCACAAATAAACCTAAGTTCGTTGTCCGCAATGCAAGCCTCACATGTTGTCTTCTCCATTTCATTGTTCCAACCGATCTTAGCGTGATTAACTTTCCCATTGCAACAAATCGAACGCCTTCCCACACGAGGATGATTAACCCACATCATCCGCAAAATGCTCATCAAATTATTGCGACATTGTATTAATTTCCTCGTCCAAGAGTCAGATTTTGTCATCTCACGAGCAAGCAACTTTACTCCTAGGTTTTTCAGTCTAGGATCATCGTTCAAGAGAAGGACGATGCACTTAACGTAGAAAGCACCAATGTGTCCTAAATCAACAGCTTTCTTCAACTTGATTTTAGCCAATTCGAGTGTTCCTTTACTGAAGTAGTCAACCTGAAAAAATTACAAAAAGATGGATAAATATTTTTGTAGAGTTGAATTTAACACAATTTTTTTGAGATATATATTGTATATATTTTTCTTACCACTGCTTGCCTATACAAGAGTTCCGGATTTTGACATTGGAGACATTTTGATAAGAAGGCTTGTTCGTTCTTATTTAAGGGAAGCCATGGTACTACTGGAAATTTGACCAATGATACATTCTGGTATATAAGCTTGTCCTCGGCAATTTCATTAAATCTCTTGCAACTGAGAAAAAAGAAATAGGTTATATGTCATTATACAATTAATTCGAAAAAGCTCTGTTAACTACACAAAATTACAGAAAAATACATTCCCAAAAAAACATTGTTTCAATGATCTACACAAGCTAATTTTATGAAATAAAAAAACATACATTATATCACAGTAACAAATTGAAAGACACGCGGTACAAAAAACGACCTAATTAATAAATCCCACTTTATCAAACACCAGAAACATTACAAAAAATATCAAATAACTCCATAAACGCACATAAAAAGTGAACACAACGTTAGATCATTAATAAAATCTAAGTAATTTTTGTTGAAATTCAATTGAATAGAGTACATAATAAAGTCGTGAACATATATTCAACAAGAAATCAAAACATAGCTACTGTATCATGGTAACCAAGAAATCAAATAGTTTTCAAATCACTTCCATGCATAGCTAGTTACATGATGTAATTTGCATATTTGAGTCGTGTAATTTACCTCAACTTGACGTTAGAAATATCGATGAGAGAATCAGCCGCAACTCGAGCCAAGACTTTCGTGATTATTTCATTAGGAATAGCTTCGATAGTTGTCGAAAGGACGGACTTTGCTTTCTTGGAATTTCTTCTCATCCTCATTGTCGATAGTATTGCAAGTGAGCTTCGCGTTCGCCCTATCGAAATAAAAAATCACAGTATGAATTTCCTGCAGAACGAAGAATTACCACTAAGATGGTCAAGTAATTAGAGAAACTATAAGAAGATATGTTGAATAAAATTTGGGTACTGCAGTGTTGTGTCTACAACCTTTATTATGTCTGTAAGTGGTCCACCTGTAGATTACTCATTGGGTAAGTTCATGAGCTTGGTCTCCAAGACACAAAAAGGAAGGGAATCATATATCTACGCTGTGTTCTTTTCTACACTTCTACAATGTTTTCTGTTTATAGGTAACTTGTTCTTGGGAAGTTGTCAGAACAAAGACTCATGATTTACAATTGTAGGTAAAAAAACAAAACCAGTATCTTTGACTTTATATAATGAGCAAATCAAAGTCATTTTCAGATAAGTAACATGGGAATTCTGATTGAGACAATCACTCGAAAAAAAAAAAAACCATGGGCATTTGTTTTTCATGTGACTCTATCAAGAGTTATGTTTAATTGTAATCAGTTCGACATATATTATATATGAATAGTGATAAACGCACAGACATAATATAATGTCTGTCATACAGACACACATGTAAATAGGCATTTTATTGCAATTGCTCCTCAAATAATCTGAATTTTCACTAATAGCCCCTTTATATTTGAGATTATTAAGGAGCTTTGCATTTGAGAAGGTAATTTTTATAAGGTAAATGCCAATCCTTATAACGAAAACAATGGTATCATTAATAAGATTCACCTTTTCTTTTTGGCACGCGTTTGACATATTCGATATACATCCTAGGCGTATATATTACAAAAAACGTATGTTAGATAAGAATATATAAACTAGGCCCGTGTAGTTCTACTAATGATTTCATAGCAGTATCCATTTCAATTGTTGCATTAAAAGAAAGCCGTGAAGGAGAAGTGCTAGAGTCAAAATGAACTAAATTTTGTCGCGTGACTCGTGAGATATTTGTACCCGGTTTTGCTGCGAAGTCTGAACTGATGCGTTTTATTTTATACTTAATAATTAATTAATTGGCATTAACGGTTTTTGGATTTGTGAATGAGTAGAGTGATACATCTAAATTGAGATAACAAGACATGCAACGAATAGACATGCAGCTCCATTTTTATGGACAAAACCCGAGACAAATAATTCAAAGACAAAGTTTGTTTTTGAACACGTTCATATAAGCACAAATTAAAATACTATTGTACTGTTCAAATATGAACAGAATTTAGTGCTTTTTTAGTACATTTATCAAAGCTAATGTTTTTAGTACAATATAGTAGGGAAAAAAATAACCTTTGGTCCCTTATTGTGGCATAGTTACGATTTTAGTTCCATAATGTGGCTTTGTCCACATTTAGTCCCTTAATGTGGCTTTTTGTACAATTTTGGTCCCACGGTCAATGTTTTGCCCCATAAGTTATTTTTATTAGCAAAAAACACCCCCATGTGTTATTTTTAATTAGTAAAAAGCCCATGTGTGTTATATATTCTTCTAAAATTATATTTTGACTTACAAAAAGTTAAATTAAAAAAATTGTTAAGTTACAATGTAAAATTAGATTGTTTTTTTAAAAACTTTATATTACTATAAATATAAATAATTTTTTTAAAAGAAAAAGACGCAATTATAATCTAAAAATTTAAAGAAAAACCTACTCTCTCCCCACCTATTTTCTTGTTCTTCTTTTTTAGTTCATTTTTCAGTCCAATTTATGATTTTTCACTGAAAAAAGTAAATTATGTATTTCTGGTCAAAAACTCAAATAGAAAAAGGACCTAATTATAATAAAATAATTCATTTTTTCTAAAACCTTCTCCCCACAACCACCACCTGATATTATTATTTTTTACTATTTTTTCCCTCCCAACATATCCATAAAAAACCCAAATTAAGGTCCTCGTCACCGATTATTTCCTCGGTAATTAAGCTTTGAAGTAGCGCGCGAGGAGGTAGTTTGTCACCGAGGATTGGGGAACACTTCTCGACTCTTTTATTATTTTTTTTCCTTTTTCTGTTAATCACTTCAAAAAAAATTAGAATTATAAATAATTAAATAAAGTGAATACTTAAAATTAGGGTACATAAATCTAAATATTTGATAATTTCCCCTTTTAAGTGAAAAATCATAAATTTTGACTTAAAAATGAATGAAAAAAAGAAAGAAGGAAAAAATCTTATTTGGGTGTGGAGGAAAAGGTTTTTTTATTATAATTATTATTTTATTATATTGGGTCTTTTTTTAAAACATTTTTAAAATATAAATATAATAATAAAAAATTATTAAAAAAACCAATTTTACATTGTAACCTAGGTGATTTTTTCTTTTTAGCTTTTCTTGGGTGGAAATATTATTTTAGGAGAATATGTAACACACGGGGTTTTTTATTAATTAAAAATAACTTGCGAGGGTGTTTTTTGCTAATAAAAATAATTTAGGGGACAAAAAGCTGTCTATGGGACCAAAATTGTACAAAATGCCACAATAAGGGACTAAATGTGGACAATACCACATTATGAGCTAAAATCGTAACTATGCCACAATAAATGACCAAAAGTAATTTTTTCCAATATAGTATTATAGCGCAGTGATAAGAATAATACGGAGGCATGATCCATCACGTCATAATTTCCCAAGTTGATAAAAGCTAAAGAATAAAGAGTAGTTAATGTATATTCTTAAGTTGTTGTAATGAAAATTATAACTGTCGCTAAAATACATAGTTAACATCAATTAAAATATAATAAGCACTTATACTGATTTATTTTTTTAACACAATCGATCTACATATATTTATGGGATCAGTACTATCCATTTAATCTTTTTATAGGAGAGCTAAACAAACACCCCTGATTTTATGAGATAATTATCAGAACACCCCTCTTGTTTGGAAAATTATGCAAAACCCCTTTAGTCAAATTCTCCTTGTTATTTGCATTGGTGGTGGTGTGTATTAACTTAATGCAACAATTAGATCTTAAAATCATTATGTGACTATGCAATTCCTTAAAGGGACATGGAGTTCATTAATTAAGCAAAATGAAGAAAAGAATTGTCGCACTTTTGGAATCATTTTTCGTACTATAATTACGACAGTATCTCATACATACATATACATATATATATATATATATACAGATTTGATGAATATATCTCACATGCATATATAGTACTCATTATGTAATGTATACGTGTTAAGAATATATATATATATATATATATATATATATATTTGTAATTTACCTTTTGTTGTACACGACACATACACATAATAATAATAATAATAATAATAATAATAATAATAATAATAATAATAATAAATTCACCAGTTAGGGAGGCAAAGCCACTAATGAAGATTACTCTAGCTAGTGGCTTTAAAAAGCCACTGCACGTACACTACTATAGTTATTTTGAGATTACTATAGTGGCTTTTTAAAGCCACTACACACTATACATCAAACAAAAAAAACTATTATAAATTGGCCGGTCAGCATAGCAAAGTTTAAGGAATAAGAGCACAAAAAAAGAGAGAAAGACAGAAAGAAAAAGGAAACAAAAAGAATTATGTCTCCCCCAAAAAAACGTGAGAGTAGGACAACTGGTAGTGAGTACCACTGTCATTATTGTAGCCAAAATCTCCCAATCTTGTTGCAGGAGGCAAACAAGCATCGTGAGCAATGCCGAGAAGAGAGAGAAAAAAAGGAAAGGGAAGAGAGAGAGAAAAAAAAAAAAAAGAAAGGGAAGCAGCAAGAGGAAATGCTTGAGGAAATTGAAGTGAACTAAAAGGAAGTGAATTGATCGAGCGGTTATTTATAAAATTAATATTTAGTATAAAGTCCTGTACATAAATAAAATTATTTTGTGAGAGAGAGAGGTTTGGTTATGTTTTGTTTTGTTTGGTGACCTGGAAGAATGTGGTGGGGACAGTGGCGGATCTATTAACCTATGTATAAATATAAGGGGTTGTTAAAAAATAAAACATAAACTCTTTGGGGTCTTGATGTAATACGTAGAAAGTATAAATCTCTAAACAATAATTAACAAAGCAACAACAGCTTATTGAAATTGGAAGTTGCAAAACTTACCCAAGTATAATATTTTGATTCACAAATAGCCTTATATATAATTTTAGTTAGCACAACACTCTTATTTATATTTAAAGTTAGCAAAAAAAAAAAAAAAACCACACTATTATTTGATACACAAAAAAAAATCTTATTTGATTACTTCTCATGTAATGAGATCAGAAAACGTAATCTTAATTATTTTATTTGATACACAAAAAATATTTGTTTAAATTTAGTGATATGCATCTATTTTTATCATCTTTTTGACATCGTGATTACTTTTATTCAACTTCCAACGGATGTAAAAAAGTTATAGTATTACCTTTTTTTAGTACATAAATATTTGATTAAATTGCAATGCACAAAAAATTCCTTGGTTATCGATAGTCATGGTGAATTTATTATCAAAGAATTTTTTGCGAGAAGCGAAAAGTAACAAAACATAAATCCATGATTTTGTACTCCGAAAAAATCGATTTAAAATTCTTGCCTATTATTCTTTCAAAAAAAAAAAAATTCTAGCCCCCCCAATACTAAAATCCCTGCCACTGGGTGGGGATGGGGTGGAACGACATCGTTTGGTGGATTTGCGAATTGTTTGACTTGGTGGTGATTGTGATTTTATGTACTTTTTCTATTATGTTGATTTTATGTTCTTCCTATATTAGTCTGATGTAGCTAGCCGCGGGGTTTGTATCATCTGTTTGAAAACAGTTGCTTGTTATGGCTTACGCTTAAATTGACGATTGTTATGTCAAGTCAACAATTTTCAGTAAGAAACGTAAAGTATAACACTTGATTCAAGATAAAAACTAACACAATCAGTACTTCATGCGAGTTGTATAATTCGTAAAGAATAAAAAGAGAGATCCGATCAAAATCAAAAGGTCTCAGTGTCACCCCGGGCATCCATTATACATTGCTTATTATAAAGAATGTGGCAGCTTACAACCATTGCGAATGTTGCAGCATGCTCAAATCTCAATAGGTTGTTTGTGATGGACCAATGACATTTGTAAATCTACAAGACCTTAACCAGCAAGAGTTTAATCAGACTAATGTTAGATTATTTCTAATAATCTATTTAGTGGACAAATAAATTGAGATAATTATATTCAAGCTAATAAATATATTGGGCTAATTAAGTGATCTAAATTAAGGAGCCCAATTAGCATGTAATTAAGTATGGACTTTGTAATGTGTAATACCCAATAGGAGTCTAATTAGGGTTTATGGGGTTCTAATTAGATTGCTATATAAGGCTCGGGTTTTGGTCCCCAAGACGATTCTTAAAACACTCTCCTCCTCTTTTCCCATCAATTGAGCGAAATCCCACCGAGAGCTAGAATTTGTCTGTGGAAGACCGAAGCCTCACCGTTCTCTCGTAAAAGCTAACCTGTATGGATCAAGGTACACTTCTCGATTCATAACTTATAAATTTCTTTATGGTTTAACATGTGTTGGTCTTGGATTGATGAATTAATATTTATCGTAAAGTATTTAATCCAACAAGTGGTATCAGAGCCATCATGTTAAATTATATTGAAATTTCGAGATTTGGCTTCGTGAAATTCTTGTTGATTATTCTTAGGTGAATGTGCAACATATTCAATGTGCAATATATTCTCGGTGTGTTGAATGATCAATTGATCATTCATATTTTATTGAATAATTGTTCAAATATGTGTTGTTTTGCTTATCGGGAACTTGTATTGATCGTATTGCTTAATCGCTTAAGATAATATGAGTTTGTCCTTTTACGTTTCTGTGGGTAATTGAAACAGTATCATTGTAAAGTTTAATCTATAATTATGGTAAAGGATTCTGATATTGGGTGACAAATATTTTGCATAAAATATTTCCTTTGTTGTTTACCGAAAGCCTTTGTGCTACTAAGAAAGGAAATACATCAATCATGATGTATTAACTATTAAGGATTCAATAACCTGGGTAAAAGGAACTTTTTATTTTATTTACCCATAGTCACAAATAAGGTTGATTTGCCTTTTCTAAATTTTCGGGACGAGGAAATATATTAATACTTTGAGAGACTATTTGAGGGCTATCTCTGTAATTAGTCAATAAAAAAAAAAAAAAAAAAAAGCTTTCCTCTTCGTGATGCACTCCTCTAAAGAAACCCACATCCATGGTCAAATCAACCGCCACCATTCTTGTCAATAACGGTAGAATCGCCGACCTTAGTCACCTCCCGTGCATTCATTCGTCACCATTCAGCTAAGGTGAACTAAATGTGGACAATACCACATTATGAGCCCTAACTAATATAATTCCAATTCCCAATTTTCAAAATCAAATTAAAATCCAAAACCCTCGTAAAACCCAACCAACACTGTTACCCTCACACCACCATGCGCCTCCTCTCCGCCGCCCACTCCGCCGCCACATCCTCCTCCAACGAGCTCACTACAAGCCACAGAAGGTTCAATCGCCGCCAGCTCCGCCGTCGCCTCCAAAACCTCCGAAAAAACCGGTGACATTCACACTTCACGGCGAATCATGGGAGGATCCATACAACTGGATGTCGCAGCTCGGCGTCGGAGTATCGATGCGCCACATGGACGTGTACATGGAGCAGGAGGAGAAGTATACGGAAGCCGTTATGTTTGAAACCGAACGCCTTCAAGCGAAACTCCAATCGGAAATGGTGTCTCGGTTTGCGGTGGAGCTTTCGACGCCTCCGTTGCGATGGGGCCCTTGGTAATTTCGTCGTTTGTTCGTTGTATTGCGTATTAGTGTTTCGATTGATTGGTTAAATGGTGGAGTGTGAGTGTCTGATTTTGTGTTATTTTGTGGTTAGTGAAGGCTGTACTATAGGAGAGTCGAAGAAGGGAAACAATATCCGGTGTTGTGTCGTAGATTAGCTAGCTTAAACGAAGAGTTTATTTCGCATAAATCTCCGTCCGCTGGTTTTGATTTTACGTCTGGTAAGAAAATCGAGCAGAAGCTGCTTGATTACAATCTGGAAGCGGAAAGATTTGGAGGTGCGGTATTATTTCAAAGTTTGAATTTGTTTTTGCGGTTTGGCGTTATGTTGTTTGTTGTTTTATAGTTTGAACGAATGACAGGTTATGCATATGAAGAGTTATCAGAAGTGTCGCCTGATCACCGTTATCTAGCATACACTATGTATGACAAGGATAATGATTGCTTCAAATTATCCGTTAGAGACTTGAATTTTGGGTCACTTTGTAATAAGCCTCAGGCTGACAACGTTTCTGGTATAGCTTGGGGAAGAGATGGACGAGCGTTGCTTTATGTAGTCACAAATGATGATAAGAGACCCTTTAGGTTGGTATTGCAGATTGTGTGATCTTTAGTACTTGGCTGGTTCCTTTGGGTTCTTACAGATTAAGTTGAGACGTTCTTCTTCTCAGGGTCTATTGCAGTATTATGGGTTCAAATAATGAAGATGTATTGCTATTGGAAGAACCTCGGGAAAATGTCTATCTGAATTTAAGACACACGAAAGACTTCAACTTTCTGACACTGAATGTTTTCACCGCCACATCATCCAAGGTACTTCCACAAAATGTATTACAACTCTGTTTATAAGTGTGTTACATCAGTCTGTATATTTTTTTACCCACTTTTAGGTCTTTCTAATAAATGCAGCTGATCCTTTATCCGGGATGACACTTGTGTGGGAATGTGCATCGAAAGCTCATTGTATAATTGAGCATCATCAAGGATATCTTTACCTTTTTACAGATGCTGCTAAGCAAGGCCAAATTATTGATCACCATTACCTCTTACGTAGTCCTGTCGCCACTTCATGTAATCCAAGGAAGTGGGAGGTTAGCATGTTGGTGTAATATCAATGGATCTCTTGCCTTCTCGGTACACTCAGGTGTCTCAGTCGTGATCTTCATACTTGTTCTTGATACTTTGCAGGATGTTTTTGCCGATGACGGAGAGCTGATCATTGAAGATGTTGATTTTTGTGACACACATCTAGGTGCTTATTGTTAGAGATGGACGAAAATATAGACTGCATTCTGTTTCCTTGCCTCTAAAAAATGACAAGGTATTACAGCATTCTGTTTCTCTCAAAATTGCATTCCGAATCCAATTGATGTCGTTGATTTTGTTTGTGCTCTTCTATACTGAAGTTTGAGTTGTGTGAACCTTTGTAATGTTCAGCGAACTGGCACTATCAATTAAATTATGTTTTATAAATCTCCTGTAATTGTTGGCAGGCCGGAGCACGTCTTGAAGAGCACAATCTACAGATCTTGCCTCTTCCAGATCAAGTAACCCAGATATTTCCAGGAACAAATTATGACTTCTACTCTTCAACCATGCGTTTTTTGATAACATCACCTGTGGTACGTAAATGATTGTGCAATATTCTTTCCTGGCCCTCTACATGTTTTCTAGTGAAAGAAACTGCTTGGCATTATGTTTTGTATATTTCCCTGAGTTGAGCTAGTACTCTTTTGGCATATCTCGTTGCTTTGAATTTATTTGATTGGGAGATTATAAATTAGGTCCAGGGATGATTGGCATCTGATCATAAACTTTATGTGTATTATGTGTTTTTTATGAAACGTGCTGTTAAATAGATAAACATCTTGGTGGTTTCTAACTTCCCCCGTTATTTGACAAAGGTCCTCCAGATCTTTTGTACTTGAGGAAGCAGAACCTCTACTGAACAAACTGTTTTACACTTTGACTTATTATATACAATTGTGAGGTGGTTTGAGTCTACATGCCGAGCAGACTAATTTATTTCAAGGAAATACGCGTTTTGTTGCACCATATCATTATAGGATAATCTTTCTTTTAGAATTCTAACAGCTTGGTTGCAGTTATTGCTTAATATCATGCCATTCTCTGGTCCCAATCGCCTAGAATATCTCTGCAGCTGGTCGTGTGAGCATCATTATATTCTTGAATAGGGGTAAACTATAACTTATTATGTGTGGCTTGCATAGAGCGTTAATTGTGTATCATATTTCTACTATATCTAGGACTATGCCCTAAATCTGTCCCGTTCAACATGTGACTAGGTTCTCTTTTTTCTTTATCTTTTTAATAAGATATACCTTCTTAAAAGTTTAAATTTTGTTCTGTCAGGTGCCTGATGCAATTGTTGATTATAATTTACTAAACGAAAAATGGACTATTGTTCAACAACAAAACTTGCTTCATGAAAGAACACGAGTTTTATATGGATCGTCATCTTCGCTAAGCGGTAGTGAGAAGTCATCAAGCTCCAGAAACTTCTCTAGCAGCGAGGCTGGTGATGATTTCATATGTAATGATCTTTCTGAGTACTATGCTTGTGAAGAATATGATGTCCCTTCACATGATGGGGTTTTGGTTCCTCTTACTATAGTATATTCACGGCATAGGAAGAGAAATGGTGAAAATCCTGGATTACTTCACGGGCATGGAGCTTATGGTGAAATACTTGATAAACGGTGGCGAAATGAGCTAACAAGCCTTCTTGATCGTGGTTGGATCATTGCATATGCTGATGTTAGGTTTGTCATTCATTACTTTATAGTATCTAATATGAAACTGACCATGTTTATGTATTTATATGAAAATTCATTTCAGTCTTGACTTCAACCTTCGAGTCCTATTCACGATTTATAGTTTATCCATTAGGTCTATGTAGAAATACAGTTTTTTTTTCCTCTGAAATAAATTAAGAACTTTATTGCTTCCATTTGACTCCTTCAATGATTTTAATTCCAGAGGTGGAGGTGGTAAAGGTACGAAATGGTATCATGATGGCTGGCAAACGAAAAAACTCAACTCAGTGAAAGATTATATAGCTTGTGCTAATTATATTGTTGAAAGAGAGTTTGTGCAAGCAGACAAACTAGCTGGTTGGGGATACAGTGCTGGAGGATTGTTGGTTACTTCAGCCATTAACTTTTGTCCAGATTTGTTTCGAGCTGCTGCTTTGAAGGTGGTTTAATGCTATGACCACCTTTTGAATTTGGATTCTCTCCAAACTATTATACTTTTTCTTTGTGGCAATAGTGCCAAATATTCAACTAAGTGCAATAGGCGTTAATCCACGTGATCTCAAGCCTCTACTCCTACTCCATCTTACTTTAATATTGCCGCTGCTCCATTACATTTCACTGAGTTAAATATGTCTCACATTTTAGGTTCCCTTTTTGGATCCAAGTAACACACTGTTTCAACCTATTTTACCGCTAACTGCTGCTGACTACGAGGAGTTTGGATACCCTGGGGATATAGAAGATTTTCGGGCTCTACGTGAATACTCTCCATATGATAATATCAGGAAAGAAGTATTGTACCCTGCTGTTCTGGTGACGTCATCTTTCACCACGAGGTAATTTTGCCTAGATGCCATTTTCTATTTATTTGTGGTTCTGTTATACCAGATTAAAAGAGGAAAAGTACTCGAGATATAGTGATGAAGAAAGTGTGTATTCTTGAAATTTTTGCTTGAGGAAATTGTGTTCAATACTTGTTTGCCTGTATATGATACTGTGAACTCGAAGCTAACGACCGCTCTAAACATGTATCATGCATTTTTCTACGATTTCCAGGTTTGGTGTACGGGAAGCAGCATAATGGGTTGCTCGAGTGAGGGAATATTCTATTTATGATCCTAAACGTCCGGTCCTGCTTAACTTAACCACTGATGTTGTTGAGGAAAACAGATACATGCAATGCAAGGAGACAGCATTGGAGACTGCTTTTCTTATTAATGCGATTGATTCTTAGTCATTATTGTGATAACTTGATATCCGTCTATCTCGCCTCAAAAATGGACTCTTTCATCTAATTGCCTTTTGCTGTGCTGTGTCGCCCTGAAAAGGGGAAGTTTCAGACTGATTTTTACGTAGGCTAGGTCTTTAGTCTTGTAGCAGTAGTTATTCAACATCCTCAAAAAGTGTTTGTAATATTAAGTATGCGACACAGTTGTATTATAGTACATGAAAATTTGTGGTCATCATGTCTGTTGTAAATGTAGTCCAAGTAAAGATTCTTTCGATAGTTTTGCTTTCTGAACAATACTAGTTGAACTTTATCATACCATGCGTGCAGTAGAATGCATAAGAGGAAGGAAAAGACCCGTAATCTCGTGTAGGTCAACGTCAATCTTTTACGTTGGCTTTCAGGCACATGCTTTAGATTGGGTGAATGCAACGTGCATCTCTTTTGAGTTTGAACATTGAAAGGCTTTTCCCTTTTTGTAGCTTTAAATTAAAGAACGTTGAATATTTATTCTCATATGGGCAATCATGTTCAGTCGCTTTACAGCGTATAGTTTTGCTGGTGTTTCTCCTCTCCTAGAATAGTAAGAAATGTTTTCATAATCAGACAAAATTTCATGATTTATGGATGTAATTATTGAAATGGTGTTGTGTTTAAATGTGAGACCCCTCTTTATGCTTTTTACCATCTTTTGTTACACGTTCAGAAAGAACTGAACATTTCTTAAAAGAATGGTTGCAGACTTCATGGCAAATAATGCTAGGTTGGCCTCTCCATGCATACGTATTTATCTTACGACAGTAAAATGATGCAATACCACCCAAGTGGTACTTTATAGTTGGGTAATAACTTTCTTACTTTCAAAAAGTATAATTTAATAAAGCAATGATTTGTTGCTGGGATCCCTCTTTAACGTGCCAAATTTAACACTACACTCAAACAGGCAGGCAATCATATCTACGCTTTGTTCTTTTCTACAATTCCAACCTTTCTTCTGTTTATCTGAGGTAACTTGTTCTTGCGAAGTTGTCAGAACAAAGACTGCTGATTTACAATTGTAGGTAAAAAACAAAACTAGTATCTTTGACTTATATACTTAAGCAAATCTAAGTCATTTTCTGATAAGTAACCGAACCACAACTATAATATATCTGAGATGGAATCAAGACAAGCTTATCTTGGCTCGATGCATGATTAATGAAGAGAGACCTGATTGAGACAAACATAGGAAAATAAAGAAATATGGGAATTTTGTATAACTAAAGGTAAAAGCTTATAAGCTTCAATTTCAAGTAATGGGAAGCTTATAAAGACAGCTTTTCTGTCTGAATTCAAAGATACCAATTAACAATACTCAAGATTCAAAGACAATCATTATGACTTTCTTATCTAACATAAGCATGAAAATAAAAAATCAGGTCAAAAGCAATGATAAAATTGCCTCCTCCCAAATGACAAATTAAAGAAAAACAATCGACACTGTTCGACACATTCATCACATTTATGCAACAATTAAGTATGAAAAACTAGTAATACTTAACTTCTATTTATAAGTTCTGGAGAGTAAAAACAATAAATTAAAATGTAGTTTCAAGCAAGCAAAATAGGACAAGTCTTTATACAGCAGAAAGCGTTATAGGAAACAACTCAATTGCGGATACGGGGATGTTAGGCTCACCTGATCTGTTTCAGTTCAATCACTTCTATCACAAATGATACAAATCTAAAACTAACTCAACAAGAACCCCATATGATTGATAATTTAAGCAAATCACAAACTAGAATTGAGTAAAAAATTACCAGCTTGCAGCAAAATATGCAAGAGGGGGCAAAAAGAATCCAATCTAAACCTTTTGCACTCCACAACATAGGACTATAGTTCCGATCTGCCCCTAACATTGAGATATTAATACTCTGCACGCTTCTGCATCTTCTGCTTGTAGCAACCGGGCAATGTGACAAAAAGCCATTGGTACAAGCCCCATGCCCTCATTCTTCAACCTCCTCTTCAACTGTCGGAAGAACGCCCGCTTTCACAAAATTAGGATCAAGAAATTTGGTCACAAATGCCCACAGCTTAAATACATCATCAAAATTAGTTAAAAAGCCAAGAGAAGCAGTCACAACCTCCACTCTGATGTATCCACTTTTACCATCATGTCTACCATTATCCATCGGCTTGCAAAGAGTAGTATCGTCGAGACTCAAATTTCCACGTTGTTTGTGATTATCTAAGATCCGTATATGACTTAGTATTCCAACACCGAGAGAAATACCACGTGACTCGGCCAGTTTTAGAACAACTTCTGGACTAAGCAGGCCCCTGTTTCTGTCCCTGACGTTAAAGGCAACGGCAGCACCTCTTTCATACTTAATTTTGGGACCGTAGATATGAACAAGTGGCTCACTATCCTTCCCATTTGAACCTGGGAGTCGTAGTTGCAGCAACGATGTCACAAGCCAGTTGATCAAGAAACGAAGCCGGGAGGTCGTTTTGTTAAGTCCCAACATGTTTGTGTGATCCAGATGTCTGCATATTATTTCAGGTTTACCCCTATCTGATTCCTGCGGATCGTCATATTCCTCGTTGCTCATGTAGTCTTCATCGTCTAGACTCGCGGCAGATAATAACCCTGGCTCCAGTGTTTGGCTAATCCGACCTTTATGGTTGTCTTCTGTGCTAAAGGATACCCTTCTCCCCCGGCTTCCATGCTGCTCGGTTTCATCTATTCCAAAGAAACGGCCTCCCGCGATTCTACTTCTTTCTCGCCTTTCCAGTAATCTAAATTCACCTTCCGTCTCTCTTCTTCTAGCATTCTCCTTCTCAAGGCATATCTCCGAAGCAGAGCCATTCTGCACACTTTGATGGTTGGATGCTGAGGCCAAGTAAGTGTTGAGACCCGAGCCCTTGATGGGAGAACTCATCGAGTTGTGGATTTCAGGTTCTTCGATTTCTTGAAAATTCTGATTCTCAGGAGTATCATATTTTCTAGTGGATGAGTGTCTCTTTGTAAATTGTTCTTCTGAAATATTCTTCAAATGGTCTGATTCGTGCGACACCGACCTCACAGCTGCATCGAACGACAACACATGGTGATCTTCATGACGACCCGTGTTCAATTCCTTGTCATACATTGGACTGCCTGATAACTTTGAGTTTTTTGGAGAAGTCAGTTTATGATTCTTTCGCCCAGAAAACCAGGCGGGTGGCAACGGAGAGGGAAGATTGTGCTTGGTTGAATGACCAGCACTCTCAGATCCTAGTGGGCTTTGACCCAAATCAATCCACAGGGAGTTGTCCGATGACTCATCTTCACTGAAGACTGGGCTCTTCATTACCTCCCCGACAGAAATACTCTCAGTCTCCTCAAATATGGTGCTGGTCCCATCTTTATCGGAAATGTTATCTTGCTCCATCTCACTCTCAAATACATACCTTACCTGAGCAGAGGTGAACGCACCAGAAAACGCAGGCAACTGTGAAGCCGGGCGAATTTCAGAGTTAGTCTCGCCATTCCCTGTGTCTTCTTCATCTTCAACAAATCCAGGGAAATTATCCACTGAATCACTCAAGTATAAAGGAAACACGGGAGTGATTTTCACTATACCAGAACCTGTATGACCAGACTGATTTTGAAGGCTTACCATCACTGATTTCTTGATCAAAAGGCATCCAAACCCAGTCGGGTCATACCCAAATACCCTGTAGAATGACGTAATGATGAAATCCGGTCGGAACAAAGATAATCCAAGAGAATCCATGTCCTTTGGACCCAATGCCCCAGCATCAAGTAAGACGTGCCAATTATTCTGCTGAGCTAGGGCCATCCACTGATAAGAGTACTTTGCACCAGTGACCCTGGACTGCACGGGAAACACAAAAAGCCCAGTTGCTGCATCTTTCTTTTTCTTCTTTTTATTCGAAATTTGCTTCCTCAGATCAGTTGAACAGAGTTTCAGAGTAGGCCATTTAAACCATGCACTATTAACCTTTGCACCTTTCTCTTTAGAGCTCTGAGCCATCCAATTCACCGATTGACTCGCATGATCAAACATCGTCAACAACCTCTTGTTAGTTTGAAACGGATAAGATTCAGCAAGAAGCTTAAACGCAGAGGCACGGCTCACAGTAAAAACAAGACCATACTCATTCTCCGGTATGTTCAAATAATCCATTATCCGACATTTTATATCATGTTCCACCGTGCCTTTCTCGGCTCCTCCATACAACGCATGATTGCTCAAATTAGCAGTAATCTCAGACAAACTAAACGCCGACGACTCCCAAACCCACAATAATCAAGGCATACCTTCGAAGGAGAGCCACAGAGATGCGGATACTCCTCTATCCTCAGCTGATCAATCTTTTCCGAAGATTGAAACTTTGGGTACATCGTAAGAAACTTCGAGAACGCCTCGTTCAATTGAGGAATTGAGTCAGCCGTCTCAAATGTCCGCTCCGCCACTAGAGAAGTCGCTCTGAGGAACTCTTTCTGCGCATTCAGCCTCGCCAACGACCGCAATCTACCCAACCCATCATCTTGATTGGCCAAAGCCTCCGACTCCTCCATATCTTGGGATTTAATGAGAGACCCATCTTCAGATGCTTCCTCAAGAGCCTCCCTAAGCTTGTGCTCTTGCAGTTTCCTCAGAACCGACGGATTCGCCTTACTATCCTCCGGCGAAGAATCGGCCCCATCTTTCCTCTTGCTCTTCTTCACCAAGATCAAAGCAGCACAGTGAGACAATGGCTTCCACAGTGACAGATGCATTGAAGCTCCCCTCTTTCCTTTCCCCCTAAACAAATTTTGAGAAAAATCAAGCAAAGTAAAAGTAGAATATGCTGCTTGATTTTTGGGTTTAGCCTATCTAACAACTAATCCCAGAAATTTCAAAGAGTAGGCTCAAAAATCAAACCCTAAATCCCCCAAAAAGCAAAAGCCTCCTGAATAATAAAGCCTTTTGCTTTCAAAAAATCAAACCACCACCATATTATAAGGGGAGAAAAGGACAATACCACTAGCTTTTGGTGAACATTCAAACACAAGGTACAAGCTTAAAGCTTTGCAATTTAGAGGTTAACAAAAAGAAGAAGAAAAAGCAAAAACTGGGCCAGATCAAGAAATAAAACCCTAGATTCGAAATTTCAGCTGAACCTAATAACAAAAATGGGGAACATTACAAAATCAAAGAAAGAGAAAAACCCTTCTCCCCCTTCAACTGAATCACCTGAAAGATTAGAGCTTTATGCTCAAAACCCCTCTCTCTCTCTCTCTCTCTCTCTCTCTGTATGATTTTGTATGAGCAAATTAAAAGCAGAGCCTTTTTTTTGCTCTACAACAACAACAACAACAAACTGTACATTTACTTCAATTGTGTGTGAATCCCTTCAAAAACAATACCCCCTTATTGATTACCAGTAGCCCACTTTGCTCTACCCTTATTGGGGACTAGTAGTAATAAATAGTATTGGGTATTGCAATTTGTAAATTAAATAAATATAAATGCAAAACTGCTTTTTTTTTTTTTTTTTTAATTAAGGCCCGCTCGCTAACAAACACAACATATAAGGAAAACTGGCTTTGACTTTCCAACCCCAATAGGGGCAAATTCCATCTACCTCATGAGGTATTACCCCTTTTCATCCACTTCCTCCTAGTTTGAAATTTCTTATTCACTTCCCTTATGTTATATATAATATTATTTAATAATTAAATTAGAGGGTAGTTATGTCATTCTAATAATAAAATAAAATTTATTTTGCATTTTCACTTATTCATTTGTTGCAAACATGAAAAATAGTTCTAAATTAGGTTATTATATCATATTTTATCCTATAAGAAAGTTTAAAAAATATATTTTCAGTAATAAATTTATTTATTAGATAGGAATTCTATTCATTGGTTTCCTTTTATAAATAGCACGATGCAACAAAAGAGGAGAAAAAAACCTTTTACATTTTCTGTTAGCGAGATAATTCATTATAGAATTACGCCAACAAACAAAAGTTTCCAAGTAATTCCATGCTAATTTTGTATATTTCCTAGAGTTAGCTCAAGCGAGTTCTCCTTCCATAACCCTGAAAAGTCCTTGAGTGCATTTTTTTAACAAAATATTTAACAAGCTTTAGTTAGATCATAAGAATAAAATAATAATTAATAACAAAATAATTTTGCTATCTGGTTGGCTCAAGTGTCCCATATTTAATGATATTGTTAGTTTATTATGTAACATTGTTGTTTGATTTTTTTTTTCATGAAAATTAATAATGGTACCGTACATACTAATTTAAAACTACTTTAATCTGTTAAAAGCAACAAACTCTATGTAGTTCACAATTAAAATATTCATAATTCATTTTATTAAGTAAGAAATATGAAGTCATTTTCATTTGGGGCAGAAGATTTGTTTCAATCAATGAAACAAACTCGATGCGGGAAACAAAAGTGCTGAAAATATTTCATACTTATTAAAGGACAATATAAAATAATAACTCAATTTTTAATAGGCATATAATAGAACAATATAATTGTGTTTGAGCTAATGAATAAGTGTAATATATTATTATTTCCAGAACATAAATTTTGTTTTATTATTAAAGTGACATAATTACCCTTTGATTTAACTATTAAATAATATTTTATATAGCATAAGGGAGGTGTATGAGAAACTTCAAACTAGGAGGGAGGTGGATGAGAAGGAGTAATACCTCAGGGGAGGTAGATGGAATTTGCCCCCCCCCCCCCCCCCCAATAGCCACTGAGTCACCACTGACTTTTATTTTACATTTCTTTATTTGTGATTTATAAGATTCTTTTTTGTACAAAGAATAAGGTTATTATTCTGATTAAAACAAAAGTTTTGCTGGGATTGTGGGGCCTACTAATATCAGCTTGAGAGTTGAGACATTTTCTTCTAACAAAGTCAATAATTAGCTGAATTGTAAAAGATGTTAAATCAAATCAATCTACTCCTCTCCAAAAGTCTAACTACGGTGTGGTTTCCCTACTTGTATTTGAAAAATATTATGGAATTTTAATTTTTGAAATAGGTTATTGGGTTTATCTCAACATTTTCTGTAAATAATAATTGTATTTCGATTAGATTATAGAAGTTTGGTAAATTAATATTTAATACAACAATGGCGTGATGGGGTGAATGAGTTTCGATTCAAACTTACGAACAATTTTAATGTACAATAGTTCGGTACGCACTGTCATTTGACGTTTATAAGACACATTGAGAGGCATTCGTTGTATACGTCCACCGAATTTTTACCAGATTCTTTGACCACAATTTTCTGAGATGATATAGTCGTTAGTGACGGTTTATCGCTGTTAACACTAGAAAATAAAAATACAAGATTAAAGAAAATATTGGTCCTAAACCAAAAGGACATATCATGGACAATAAAATTGTCACGAGTACCTTCGATGAGTTGTACCCGCTCCCAAAGAGGAGGCTCATCGGGTGTGACCAATATCGCTCAGTTACTAACTCAAAGCGATATGATCGGCCATCCGACGAGGGCACCTAAGCGTCCCTCGGAAATTCATAATGACTCAAAACCAGATATCAAGAGACCAGTTCAGTTTTATTTTGCTACATTCGGATTTAAAGCCCAGTTTCAGAAAACCTCAAGCCCAACAGTCCTTTATCGAGACTTTCAGCCCAAAAGTTTCTAAAGTTCTTCATTTTGGTAAAATTTGGGGAAAATCTTTGATTAAATTATGTGATTTAACGATAATGTCTAAAATCTATACGGAGATTAATCGGCCCAACGAAAGGTTAATTTTTGGCCAGATAATGACATTAGTTGATAAAAAAATGACGAGTTAGGATTTATCCATGCATATAATATTTCGTCCTAAAGGAAGTTATGTTATTGGCATGATTTTTTTGTCAAATAATTATTAACGGTGAATAATGAATATGTGGTAATTAAGGTATTCATGTATGCAGTATATCGACCCAACGGAGGTGTATTGTTGACAGAAAATTGTTACCAATATTTATTATTCTTATATGAGAGCACCACTTACAATTGTTATTTTTGTCTAAAGACTAAATTTCAGGATTCACCTAAATTCAGTTGTTCACATAATTCAAATCATTGGTGTTATCGTTGTGGGGTTGCATGAAATAAAGTTGATTTATATTCACTTGTATGAAGTGTCCTTTTACGTGTATAAAAGCATGTTACTTGTTTTTAACTTTTAAATTACTGTATTCAGTGTATATGTCAAATTACATGATAATGCATGTATAATGTTCATTGGATGTTTTTGACATAGTGCGTGCTTTTGTTTGTCTATGAATTACCTCGTTCATTTATGTATGGAGTTGTATGGTAGTGATACAGTTCATGACTATGTTTTTATAGTCATAATTTGGTATTTTGGATTGGGCACTTTCTTAAAACCCTATGTCTTATATTTTGAGATAAGTGAATTTAAGTAAATGTTGCCAAAGTAACCTCTTACGCTTAAGTTTATTTATTTTGGGATAATAGGATGCGTGTATTTCTTGTTTATGCGATTGATGATCGGCCCCAAGGAAGGTCATTGGTTGGTCGAATAAGGAATGCACATGTGAAAATGGTGTGTGATGATTATAAAGTTTCCAAGTGAACAACATGTCGGCGCAAAGGAAGGTTGTTGTTTGACATGATTTATTATCAACATTTGATTTCTGCGTGAGAGTACCACTTACAAGTTGATGTTTCTGTCCAAAGACTAAACTTCGATGTTGTGCTAGGTATCTTGTTCAAATGGGCCCACCACCCTTCGGTTGATTGAAATTTATATCTTACGTGATTATTTTAGTAAACTTTGCATGTTATGATATGAATTTCTATTAAGTGAGCTTATGTAATCTATTTGTCTTTTATTAGTTATTATTTCTGCTGTCAATATTATTGCCGACATAATCTAAATTTTGTTGCTTAACGGCACAACTTAAGAGCTGGAAAGAGAGCCTTCTGTTAGTTCTCTGTTGCATGAATTTAGACTTAGCATTATGGATAGAACAACCTACTTCTCTTACAGAGACAAGTTCCATTCAAGTCAAAGTGAACTTTGAGAAGTGGGAAGGTTCGAATCACTTCAGTCTGAATATACTAAAGCGCGGCGTTCCAGAATTATTTACGTTCGGTATGTCATATGTGGTATTTGTGAATTTTTTCCTTCAAGAAAATAAAACGTTTTGTAAAGAACGAAAGTGTTGTGACAAGCATGCTTTTAGCTAAACTTGTCCACATAAAGTATAAGGATGAAGGAAACATTAGGGAGCGCACTCCGGAGATGTCTAACATTGCTTCAAATTAAGGCACTAGCTTGATCTTCTTGATCACTTGCTTGTGCATTTGGTACTTATATTCTTTCCTGCACACTTTGGTCAGTTTATAGTTTAACTATAATACTAATAAGGATAAATGGACCCTTAATGGTTCATTTATATTCTGCGCAAGAAGAGGATAGATTGAAGCATGAAAAGACCAAAGGTGCTCGAGTTGCAATTACCTCCAAGAGCCTTAAGCAAAAGAGGACTGAAAATAAGGTTACTACAGTGGGAACTTCACAAGCCTAAACTCAAGATAAAGAACTTTTTGTTTCTTTTGCGAGACACTTGGGCATGTGAAAAAGGATTGTTCCAAATATGCCAAATACGTCTTATGGCGTGCAAAGAAAGGGTTGCATTCAGAGTCAATCGTCAAGTGATGATGAAAGAATCATCTATATGGGGCGATAACAAAATAGTTTTTAGTTGAATAAATTGGCATTCTTAGAATATCTTTTGAGACTAGTCATTTAGTTGAATTAAGAAAGACTTATGTAGTTCTGTCATTTAGACGGGTATGGTTATTTCTTTTGGACAAATTTGGTAATTCTTGTTCATTTAGAAATAATAAATTTAGTCTTTTACTTAATTCTGTTTTGGTTGCGACTAGTACCTTGATTGATAAACTATGTATGCTAAAACAATTGCTTCAACTAATAAAACCCTGCAAATAAAATCAAGATGCACTAAAAGTCTGTAGTATAAGTACTCTATGATTTAGAATCCGAGTCCTTCTTTGAGACAGGAAATCTGAGATATCTTGAGGATGTTGTATTTGAGGGGGGAGATAGTGTTGTCTTTGCAAGATAACAATGAGGACTCATCTATGGAAATCCCTGCCCAATGTTAAGAGCTTTCTTTAAAATAGCAAACACAACAACCTCAAGAGGAAGTGTCACATATGTGATACAAATAAGTATTCCTGTCAGTGGTATCACAAGTATCATCAAGTCATTGTCTTGTGCAATTTTAAGCTTAATACACTTGATACTTGTGTATATCATTATTTCAGTGGGAGTAATTTATACTCCTAATGCTCGGTGTTAATGACATACTTTTCTAAATAAAGAAGATGCAAAAGATTCATTTTGCTTTGAAAACTGAAACTTTTGTATGCTTAAGCTTGTATGCATCTGAATTTAGCGTACATGATTGATATGTTGGGCAATTACTAAGCGAGCCCGTATGGATCGTTGGATTGCAGCCAATTGGGTTATAAGGTACTTAATAGGATAAAAGATTACATGCTCATCAATTGTAAGTCAGAAAATTAGGAGACCATTTGGTATTCTGACTACAATATGGGGTTGCCAAAGGATCCAATTCTTGTTATTTTTATATGCTATCAAATGAAGCTATATTCTGGGAAGGTGTTCAACAGACACTTATAGGTTCTTTCAGGATAGCATTATAGTTTATAACTTGTTATGAGGTATCCAATTTTGTGATATGATTGTGAAATTTGTCACTGGGCTACGACTTGTGGATAAGTTTGAAAGACCACTCAAGAATATTGGTGACAACATATTACAGTTATATATTTGAACAATAGGAGTTCTTCAAAGTCTAGCCACATAGACATCGAAGTACCTAATTGTTATAAGAGAATTCAGAGTTAGTTAGTGTTAAATGAGCGTATAGAAACAAACGTAATGCTAGCTTACCCACTTATAAAGGTTTGACACTCAAGGTCTTTCATGAGCATATTGCTTACACGAGTGTTGTCTTATTTTATGATATGCAGTTTTAGTGGGAGTTTGTTTCATGTGTTTGGCTCATTCATTGACACAATACATTGGTTTATGTATGTTCAGTTTTCTGCAGAAAAAGTTGATGGTTTTCTTATTATAGCTCTGCATATTTTATTATTTATCTTTCAATTATGGTTTGACATAAGGTTTGAAAGACTAAGGCTGATCTCGATAAAGATTTAGGACTGATTGGAAATTGGCATGATTCAGATCACATTGCATGTAATTTCCAGTTGCACATCCATACTTGATCTATGTCATTGAATATATTTGTCATGCGTGATCATTGAAGGTCGAGTTACGATTAATGTGACAAATGCCGCTTTGGTTCCATGTTGGTATAGGAGATGGATAAGATTGACTCAAGAAGATGCTTCAGTATTAGTGAATTTGGTGCGCACTTATGGTTATTAATGTAATTGTCATTTGGATTCAATTTATAGTCCTAGTGGGAGATTGTTAGATTATTTCTAATAATCTATTTAGTGGACAAATAAATTGAGATAATTATATTCAAGCTAATAAATATATTGTGCTAATTAAGTGATCTAAATTAAGGAGCTCAATTAGCATCTAATTAAGTATGGACTTTGTAATGTGTAATACCCAATAGGAGTCTAATTAGGGTTTATGGAGTTCTAATTAGATTGCTATATAAGGCTCGGGTTTTGGTCCCCAAGACGATTCTTGAAACACTCTCCTCCTCTTTTCCCATCAATTGAGCGAGATCCCACCGAGAGCTAGAATTTGTCTGTGGAAGACCGAAGCCTCACCGTTCTCTCGTAAAAGCTAACCTGTATGGATCAAGGTACACTTCTCGATTCATAACTTATAAATTTCTTTATGGTTTAACATGTGTCGGTCTTGGATTGATGAATTAATATTCATCGTAAAGTATTTAATCCAACAACTAATAGATAAGGGATGCCTACGTAAATATCAGAGAATACCCAAGACCAATATATAGGGTTTGAGACATTACTCAAATAATGACACCAAAGTTACTATTTGTTCATACGAATGAGAAGTGTTTTAAATTATCGCACATAGTTCGAGATTACAATACTAACTCTTTGTTTCCCCTTAATAAGACGTTTGAATAAATAACGGGGTCTATTCCTACACGAGGTTTTTCCAATTTGAACATACCATAGATAGGGGAAGGTTAACAATGAATAACTGGTTTGGCTCATCGCTAATGCTCCATGCATGTATATTTCCATCACCTGAACCTGGATTAAAAGTAAGAAAACCAATTTTCATGCATAATGGTTAGGAAAAATTTAGATACAAACAAATAATAATGATGAATACCATGTGTAGCATATTATTCAACTAGATACTATATAGCTCTTATAAAAATTAAAAAAATAAAAAAGAATAAAAAAAAGAATATAATATATTCGTGTAATCATGTAACTTGCTTACCAGAATTGAAAAAAGAATGAATATAATCGTGTAATCATTTTTTGCTACGTGATACCATGTCGAAAATATAAATTGTATATTTATTAACTTAGGTTACAATGATAGTTACATCTGTATTTATACTCAAGAAGACTTAGTGTCCTAGAAAAGGATAACTACACAAAATCTAAAAACAAGAACTAATACAAAAAAGCTCTTTAGAGGCACAAATATGTGCCTTTATAGGTGTCTGTTGAGGCACTTAAGGTCTTAGAGACACTTAAATCATTTGTCGGATAAAACCTATGTCGCAATAGAGTTAGTAGCTTTAAGGACACTTTTTATGTGCCCCTTTCAAACGTTTTTAGAGGCATATATATTTATCCTAATAGCCATCATATGTGCCCCAAGAGAGTAATTTAAAGACAAAAATATGTGACTCAACAACACATATATATATGCCCGGTGAGGATCCTCTATCCCACTCCATGTCCCATTCCATGTCCCACTAATTAATTATTAATTAACTCTAATTACACTATAAGAAAACTTCACAATGGAGACGGAATAATAGGAACGAACTGTGGTTGCATGTGTTTGGCAGTCAATGGGAACGAAATTCTCGTTCCCATTACTATTAAACGGTTAATTAAATAAATCAAATTAAAATTAGAACAATGGGAACCAAATGCTTGGTTCCTACTAAGCCGTAGTCCCCAATAGTGGCACGTCAACTCAATGGGAACCAAACTGTTGGTTCCCATTGATTTATTTAAAAAAAAAAAAGAATTACGTTTAATAACCCTAGTCAACTCCAGAAGGTTCACTTCTGCTTTCCCCAATTCGCACGCACACACAGTACACACACTAAACACACAACGATTTTTACACCTAATTCACCAAATTCGGCTGAATCAGCCGTTTATTCCTCAAATTAAAGCAAGGTTTGTAATCTCCATTCCATAACCTTCAATTTGATAGTGAAATTTTCAATTTTTGTTGGTTTTTTCTTTCGGATGGTATGATCTAGTCGTAATTGTAGATTATGTCTTGAGTTTGATGTTGTTAATTGTCTTAGGTTTGTTAATTCAGTAGTATTTGATGTTGCATGTTGTTAATTTCTAGTTTTAACTTTGATTATGTGTGTGATGATGATTTCTACTGTAATTGTCATGTTCTGTGTAATTCTTAATGATTATGTGTGTGAATGATGAAATTGTTGTAGTGGAACTTGTTGCATGTTTGTTGTATCTGCTGTAAAGGAAGGAAAAGTTGTCTTGTTTCTCTCTTGGATGCAATTTGATTATGCAATAATTGTTATAGGGAGAATTAGGGATTAGTTTAAGGGGTTTTAAATTGTCTCAAATTGTTTTACCAGCTGCTTGATGCATGTTTGTTCACAAAGCCCAAGCCAAGCATGTGGTTTTAGTGTTAAGATTGTGAATATGCCTTGAAATCTGGTTTTAGTGTTAAGATTGGGATTAGGGATTCTTGAAATGTTAATTTGCAGCTAGTAATTTAAGTATTTTGTTTGATATCCAATTATGCTTCTTCTAAAACATTTATGATCTGTTGAACTATGAAGTTGTTTGTGATAGTTGTTTAGGTTTAAAATTATTAGTGGATGGTGTTTGAAAGAAAGATGGTAATTTCCACCAAGTGATATTATGATGTTTGAATGAAAGATGGTAATTTGGACATGGCTGTTGTTATGTACTTAGAAAAAATAATTAGGATCATTTTGGTTATCCTGTCACAGTTGGAGAAAACTAATGTTGTTTGCTTAGATTTATCAGTGAGTATAGTGTATACAATCCGAAGGATAGGTTTTTGTTAATATGCCAAGCTTAGTGAAATACATTCTGTGTTTATTAAAGTTCATTTGCTTGAATCTAGGAAAGTGTGTAATTACAAGTATAAATCATTATCAAATAATAGAAATACATGATGTTTTGAGTAGATACTTGTTTGATATTTTGATAGTTAGATTAATTATATAAGTGGAGCTTTCATGTTTTATATCTTGTACTTATTGAATATCAGTTTTTAACATTACATTGTTTATGTCTTCAGATGACAAATAAACGAAGGAAGGGCAAGGAGCCGGTGACGGAAGTAGTTACTAAAACACGTACTTCTCGTCGTCTTGCATATCGCGGCATCCCTCGTGATACTACGCCTCCTCCACCTCCACCTCCTCCACCTCCTCCAGCAACTGATCCTCCAGTTCAGCCTACCCGAGCGACTACCCGAACACCTACCCGAGCGACTACCCGAACGCCTACCCGAGCGACTACCCGAACGCCTACCCGAGCGACTACCCGAGCGACTACCCGAGAGCCAACCCGAGTGACTACCCGAGTAACTGCACCGCCAGTAGAACCTACCCCATCGACTGCACCGCCAGTAGAACCTTCTCCAACGCCTGATCCGCCAGTAGATGCTACCGCATCGACAGAACTACCAGTAGAGCCTGCCCCACCGACTGATCCGCCAGTACAGGATGTCCCGCCGACTAATCTGCCAGTAGAGGCTGCCCCAACGACTGATCCGCCAGTAGAGGCTGCCCCAACGACGCTGCTTGAATCTTCTGGAGTGGCAGATGATGTGACTGCTGATCCTGGGGCCAGTAACGTCCCTGCATCGACTATCTTGGCTAATCCTTGGGATTTGGTCGGCCCCATTCCTATCGGTCCTTTGCCACGCCCTACTCACTCACCGCGGGGATCGGCCTCGAATTTGACACATATCCAGAACCCTTTCCCTCATCTTGCTGGTAGGAGTATGTCTTCTCGAGGGTCACAGTCGGCCTCCGCTAGTGTTTCTGGGTTGGCCGCTTTCACAAGCTCTGCTGGACCGTCAACAAGTTGTCCGTATGAGCTGTCCGATTGTTCCAATTCATCTGATTCATCCTCGGGGTCGAGCACTGATGAGGATGGCAGTCATATCTCAGAGAGTGACGTCGATAGTGGCAGTGGGAAAGCAGGTCGTGGTCCCTCTCGAGGACTTCAGCCGACACAAAAAATGGAGGAGCGGGAGCTGATTACTATCGATCAAGATACAAGTTCATGGTTAGACAGTCATATGATAACGACGACTATTGATGTTATTCTAAAGAAGACCTTGAGGAAGCCATACACAACCTACAAGGACTGGAAGCCAAAACGTAGGAAGCTTGCACGGGATGAGTTTATTGTAAGAATGATGTTATTTTATTAGATTAATTATTCAATTACATACTTTTCAGTTCTTTTATCAAATTCTTTACTAATATCATTTTAACAATGTGTGTTTTTCACTCGATGCAGAGAACGTTTCGGTGAAACCCGATTGACGAAGACCGCATCTGGGAATTGTATGAAGCAGCAGCTCCTGATCGGTTTAAGAGCGCTATGAGCAAGATCAAGTCCATATGCCTTCAAGTGGAAGCAGATCCTACGAAGAAGAAGAATCATAAAATTTGGATCCCTAAGGCGATGCGCCGTAAATATATGAGATTCTGGAAAAGCGACAAGCATGTGGAACGATCAAACCGAGCGAGGGACAATCGGAAAAAAGGGAAGGAAATAACTTGGTACGGTGGAAGTCTGACTCAAGACGAGTGGGCCAGACGGGAGGTAATCATTAAACTACTTAATAATTACAAAATATAATGTTCATTTAATATGTGTTTATCAAGGCTTATATTAACTTATTGATTGTCTTATGTTATAGTCGATAAAATTGGGCATTCCTGTCGTTAAGATCCCCTTGCCATGGCTGTATAAGTTGAAGAGGCAAAAGACAAACCAAGATGGATCGGTAGGTGACTGGGTACATCCCGATACGGAGGCAGCATATGTAAGTCTAACAATGCCTGCTACTTTGTTGTGTACTTTGAAATCTAACAATCTCAAGTTTTATTTAATATATTAATTTCATTGTAGCTTAACATTTCACAGAATTAGATAAGTTACATGTGTGATGATTGATATAGAAGTTTTCACTCTAATATTGATCTATAATTTATTATTCCATTCACATGTCAGTTTTTTCAGTATTAAGTAATATATTCCCTTTAAATTCAACATCCTCAGCTATTGATTGCTATCGAAAATTGTTAGGAAATGTTTCTGAAATAGAAAGGCAGATTGTAATCCTTATCATGTATTTCTTTTTAATTACACACAACCGATTTACGAAATGAAACATTGATCTGTTAATTTAAGTTCTTGATTTTTGTTTGGTATTTAATAAATTTGTATTTGCTCTTGTCACAGTATGAGGCTCTTGAAAGGTGGCGAGACAGATATGGGCATGACACCAGAAAGTGGTCAGCTTGGGATTTACGCACTTGGATCAAAGTGGTCGGGAAGAAGAGGAGGAGGGTTGCTGGATTTTCAAAGCATGCAAGTCTGAAAGCTATAGGCGGCTCGCAAACTGCAGGAGGAGGTCATTGTGGTCAAGCTACCCAGCCAATGACTGGTCCTACTGAAGGTGTTTATAGGCCAGATATGACTCGTTTGACATCGCAGTTGCATTATTCGGGCATGAACGGTGGATTCCAGCAGGGTATGGGCACATTTCAGGGGCCGCAGCAGTTGCAGGGTGGTTTT
This sequence comes from Linaria vulgaris, assembly GCA_948329865.1. Classification (NCBI taxonomy): domain Eukaryota; kingdom Viridiplantae; phylum Streptophyta; class Magnoliopsida; order Lamiales; family Plantaginaceae; genus Linaria; species Linaria vulgaris. The sequence continues at coordinate 144,753,972 of OX415249.1, read as the reverse complement.
GGGGGGTCTACACAGGAAAGGATGTGCGGTTTTCCGATGCCTCAGCAAGGGATGGGTGGGATACAAGGCTCTGGACAGGGGATCGGTAGTTTCCAGGGATACCAACATCAAGGGATGGGAGGATACCAGGGGTGGAATGGTTACCAGGGCTCCCAGCAGCCAATGGGTGGATTACAGGGGATGTTGACTCCGTTTCAGCCGTCTGGATTGCACGGACAACAGGGCATGCACCAGAATTCACAGCATGGAGGGATGCCGTCTGGACTGAATGGACAGCAAGGGATGCAGCAAGGTACGCAGGGCGTCGGAGTCCAGCCGAGTGGATCGCAGAATGTGGCGCATGGACAGTCGCAGCAGCACAGTGGATCACAAGGGACGCAACAATCTGGACAGAGAGATAATGAATTTTCTGACTTCTTTGGTTGAGAGCCCTTGAATCCTTTGTTTATCCAGTTTAGTTTGGTTGTTTGAACAAGTTTATTTTGAACATTATGAATATTGTGTATTATTATTTCGTTTGTGTTGTGGGATTTGTTGAGACAGCTTTGAGCTTTTGAACAATATGGATATTGTGTTTTGGATGATGTTGGATTTTAATTGTTGGATGAAGTTGGATTATAAATGTTTGATTTAGTTGTTAATATTTGATTTGTGGCAATGATATTTTGTTGGATTGTGATTTGATACCGAATATTATATATGTTTATAGATTTTGTGCATTTGAGAAAGAATGGATTCCTTGGTGTTTATGGATTTGTGGTATTTTGGTTGTGGTGTTCGTTGGTGTTTAATTTTTCTTTTTTTGGCTTTAAAGAGGTGGTGTTGATTTTTACGCGATATTGTTGGTGTTGGATTTGTCTTCATATCTTTTTATTCTAAGTCATTTTTGCATTTTGTTTTAATTTTTGTTCTGGTTTGGTTATTGCGTAACAATTCATGAAACCAATATATTTCTTCGATAGTCCTCTCTCCATCGCATTAAACGACCATGCAAATAAAGTACTATTTTCATACTTAAATAAGAAAAACAACTAATAACCGACATACGATGTCTATTACATATTGATAAACACCTCATGCGTAATCAGGGTCGCTATCATCATAGACAAACTCTACTCCTTCCTCCTCATCTTCAGCGTCATCGCTGTTGCTGGACTCAGGTTCTACTTCGTCTTCATTTGCTTCCTCAAACTCGTCATCAGCTAACTGGCTCATATTGAAACCACTGAAGTCAACAACCACCTCCACAGTTGGCACATTGGTTTCTTGAAAAACCGTCGATATGGACGGATTTTTCATTGAACTTGTGTCAACAATGTGTCTAGCACGAGTGTGGACAACTGCCCACCAACCTCTTCGCAATCTCGTAGACTGGCATGGGTACGGAGTGTAGTATACCTGTTGGGCTTGAAGTGCTAGAATGTAGGGGTCTGCTTCTCCGGATGGAAGGCGACGTCGAGGATCTATCTCTATCAATCGATGTACCGGGTGAACATATAAACCTTGAGGCGAAATATCATACCACACACACTTAAATAGAGTTGCTCGGCACTTTGTTTCTCCCGGATAGTCTAGTTCTAAGACCTCATGCAGCATTCCATAGTAGAAAAATTCTTCTTGGTCCCCCCACTAGCTTTGACACACACACCGCAACTCATCTTTTTCTTATCAACGACATGCTCCTCCGTATGAAAACGAAGACCGTTAATTCTATAACCATTGTACGAATGTGCAATGTAATTCGGACCATGACCCAATGAACGTAGACGCGAATCTCCACTGAATCGACTTGACATCACTTTTTTTTGAACCACCTAACAAATTTAGTATTGCGTTTCTGGTGAATCTGATAATCACTCAATCCAACGCACATCTACTCGTCAAATAACCTGTTACAAAAATAATGAGGTGTTTAATATGTCAACAATTAAGTAGAGTTTTTCGCTAGTTGAAAAGTAATTAATACACAACAATAACTAATATCGTACCGTAGGTAGGGGTCCACTTCAATACAATTGAGAAGAATATACAACTCTGCCGATCGATACTCATCTCTCAATAAATGTATGTCATTAGCTTTACCAATAGTGTCTCCGGATGCCTGAAACACTGAAATTTGAAAAGCCAAATTTGCCCTAGTCTCATTCCTGTTCAACCGATTTGCCGTAGTTTCAACATCATGCTTGAAGTAATGAGAAGTAAAGTTTGTCAGCTCTGAAGTAAGATATGCTTGAGCAATAGAGCCCTCAACACGTGCCTTGTTGCCGACAGAATTCTTAAATTCGAACATTCTCCTAAACGATGTCATAAAATAGAAACAATTAGAAACAAAATACAACAATAGTGTAACGACAATGTATATATACTGTCACTATTGTTACCTTTCGAAGGGATACATCCATCGGTATTGCACTGGACCACCCACCTTTGCCTCCCACGGGAGATGTATAGCCAAATGCTCCATAGAGTCAAAAAAAGCGGGCAGAAAAATTTGCTCTAGCTTGCAGATCGTCTCCACAATGGTTGTCTCGAGGCGCTCCATATCAGATTTGCGAAGAACAGTAGCACACAAAGATCTAAAGAAGTTACTAACTTCTACAAGTGGATCCCACACTGTATCTTCTAACAACCCACGAAAAGCAATTGGAATAAGGCGTTGCATGAACACGTGACAATCGTGACTCTTCATCCCTGTCACCCGGAGGTGTTGCATCTGAACACAACGGGATATGTTAGAAGAGTAACCGTCCGGAAATCTCAACTCACACAACCATTCACAAATTACCCTCTTCTGATCTTTAGTAAGACAATATTTTGCCTTCCGCTTGTAATCTCGACCATCCCGACCAGTTACCAGGAAAAGGTCACTTCGGGTGTGTACAACCGCAAATCCTTTCTAGCATTCAAGTTATCTTTCGTCTTCTCAGGATCATCCATTACAGTATTCTTAATATTGTCAAAAAAGTTTTTCTCACAATGCATTACGTCTAAATTGTGTCGGATCAAGTTACTAGACCAATACGGTAGCTCCCAAAATATGCTCTGCCGACACCAATTATGTTCCACACCAAATCCCTCGATTATTCCAAGACTTTCTCCGAATCCCACTGGTGGAAGATCACAAACGTGGGCATTCATTTGTAGCCCTGTTCTTCTCTGAAATGGTGGATCATGTTCCATTGTTTCCTTGTAAAAATCAGTGACATTGAATCTCAAAGGGTGGTTATGATGAAGAAATCGTCGGTGACAATCGAAGAAAGTTGTTTTTCGACCATGTTTCAACTGAAACGATTTCGTCTTCTCCATGCAATAAGGACAGGCCAACTTACCATGTGTACTCCACTGCGATAATATGCCATATGCGGGGAAATCACTGATAGTCCAAAGCAAAGAGGCATGCAGTTGAAAGGTTTCCTTTCTGAAGCTATTGTATGTTGGGACACCTACAACCCACAATGATTTTAGCTCGTCAATCAGTGGATGAAGGAACAAATCTAGATTTTTTCTGGACTTTTTGGCCCCGAAATAAGCAAACTAAGGAATATATATTCTTGTCTCATGCAAAGATCGGGTGGTAGATTGTACGGCGTTACGAGAACAGGCCAACACGAATATTGTGATGCGTTACCAAAGGGCGAAAATCCATCCGTGCAAAGTCCTAGCCTCACGTTTCTTGCCTCAGCGGCAAAACTAGGATAGGTCCCGTCAAAGTGCTTCCAAGCTTCGCCATGTACCGGATGAATCATTTGATCAGTATCACCTCGGCAATTTGTATGCCACGTCATATGCTCCGACGTGGTGCGAGACATGTACAATCGTTGTAGGCGCGGAGTCAACGGAAAGTACCACAACTTCTTGCGAGCAACGAGCTTCGCTTTTTTACTCGTATTATGTTTTACCTCATACCGGGGATCTCCGCATTCGGGGCATGTAGTAATAGTGCTACTTTCGGATTCCCCATAAAATAGGAAGCAATTATTAAAACATACGTCAAAAGTTTTGACCCCAAGACCCAACCTCTTCATAAATCTCTTCATCTCGTAAAGACTGTCAGGCAAAGTTTCTCGGGCAGCCTGAGGTAAGAACCTATGTTCTTGCTTAATTAGCTTGTCACAAGCAACGGTGCTAATCCTGTGCAATGTTTTAATTGCCATAAATTCGGAAACCCACTCTAATTTAGACATTTCTAAACCTTCTCCTATGGGTGTCTCAGCTGCACGCAACATTTCAAAGAATTCATCTGCTTCGGCACATGTTGGCTCATTATTTTCAACATCATTGGAATCCATGTGTTCAAATTGGCCACCAAACATATCATTTACCATATCCCTGAGATGAACGTCGTTACTTTGTGACGACTCGCCTACATTTTCATTTTCATTTTGTGACGACTCGCATACATTCTCATTTTCATGCCTCGAACATATGCCCGACTCTCCATGTGCAATCCATACCATATATTGGGAAACAAATCCCCACGAGTAAAGATGTCTAAGAATAACGTCCTTTGTAAATAGTCTAGCATTTGTACATTTAGAACATGGACATTTAACTTTTCTTCCCGAATAACGTTGCGAGAATGCATAATTAAGGAAATACTCAACACCAACCTCAAAATGCTCGGTCAAATTATCATCATCATCGAGTCTATCATACATCCAACTTCGATCGCCGTTGTTATACATATTTCAATCTAATAACAATGATAAATAAACTATATTAAGATATATTTCATAAAATCCTACAAAACAATAACAACAACTAGTGAAATAATAGCAAAATAAGTTAGAAACTAAACATACCTTGTAAAGACGTTTCTATTCACGAATTGAGCATTCAAGAGTGAAATGAAAAAAAAACCAAAAGAAGAGCTTTCAAGTACGTTATAATTTAGATGAGGAAGAATGACAACACTATATGAAGAACTTACTCACTGCCAATTTTCGTATCCATTAGCAATGGGAACCATATTTTTGGTTCCCATTGCTTCAAATTGGACCAGATCCGTGGCTGAAGCAATACCATACGAAATTTGTGGCTCACACTCTTCTCAAAATTGTGTGGGTCACCTTTAGGATAAGATTAATTATTTTTATTCCCTTTAATAATAATGTTGGTCAATTGTAGAATCTTGGTTTTGTTTCTCTTATTTGGATATATTCAAAGGGGGGAAATGTAAATACACTAATATTCCAAATCAACTCCAAATATTTTTATTTTTTTTAAATAACATCACTTTCAAAACACTAACTAGGAAAGTCTCGTCCATATCAATGTGGCAAAATACGGTAAATAAACGTTTGGGGAAGAAAATAAAAATATGGAAAAGTTAAAAAACATCTCCGAATTCCAGTTTTTTTTCACCGATGCATTCAAAACGCTAAGTAGGTGTGTCGTTTCAAGTCTCGTCCAAATCGGAGTAACGAAATACGGTAAATAAAATTTTGGGAAGAAAATATAAATATGGAAAAGTTAAAAAACATCTCCGAATTCCATTTTTTTTTACCGGTGCATTCAAAACGCTAAGTAGGTGTGTCTTTTCAAATCTCGTCCAAATCGGAGTAACGAAATACGGTAAATAAAATTTGGGGAATAAAATATAAATATGGAAAAGTTAAAAAAACATCTCCGAATTCCATTTTTTTTTCACCGGTGCATTCAAAACGCTAATTAGGTGTGTAGTTTCAAATCTCGTCCAAATCGGAGTAATGAAATACGGTAAGTAAAATTTGGGGAAGAAAATATAAATATGGAAAAGTTAAAAAAACATCTCCGAATTCCAGTTTTTTAAAACCGGTGCATTCAAAACGCTAAGTAGGTGTGTCATTTCAAATCTTGGCCAAATCGGAGTAACGAAATACGATAAATAAACGCTGGGGAAGAAACTTTAAATATAGAAAAGTTATTAAACATCTTCGAATTCTATTTTTTTTCACCGGTGCATTCTAAACACTAAGTATGTGTGTAATTTCAAATATCGGCCAAATCGGAGTAACAAAATACGTTAAACAAACATAATAATACAAATACTATATCTCTCTTCAATCCTAAACCCTAAACCCTAAACCCTAAACCCTACACAACACACTTTACATGTCTAAATTGTATTTTCTTACATAGAGGTTGTTACACACCTTCGATCCTAATTTTTTTTCATCATACAATATCTTATGGAAAATTAATGTGTCCTCCTAAATTTTGTTAAAAACGGAGTTACGAAGGTCATTCGAAAAAGTATTGGGGAAGAAAGTGTAATTATACAAAAGATGCAAAACAACTTCAAATTCTAATTTTTTTAACCACTATTTTCACAACACTAATAAGACATGCACATTTAAATTTTATCAAAAAACGGACAAACGAAACACGTTTAAAATTTATTCGTGGTCGAAAATGTAATTATAAAAATTAATAAGTTGCTGGACCAATTAGCAAAGGAAACCAATGTTTCTGGCAATGGGAACTAAAACTTCGTTCCTATTGCAGATACACCTTTATCTATATATACCACTCCATTACCACATTTCAACGTAATAACTAATATCATCTCTTCTTTTCTTTTCACAGAGAGCAGCGAAGGAGCAGGGGCAGCGCCATTTCTTCTTCAGTTGCAGGTATTTTTTTTTCAACTTTTTTAATTCATCTCCTTTTCATCTATATCTTCAACTAACATTTTATCTTGTAGGTGAAGCTTACAAAATGGTCAACAACAACATGAAACCAAAAACCAAAATCGAAGAGGTGAAGAACAAGATGAACCAAAAAACTGAAATTGAAGAGGTGGTGAAGAAGATGAAACCAAACCGAAATCAAAGATGTTGTTTATCTACAATTCATTGTTATAATTTGTGTTGAGTTGTTGTATCTAACATTCTTCAATTCCTCCAAAATTTCTTTTGTAATGTAGTAATTTTATTTTTACACATTATTCCTATTAATCAATATAACAAACTTTGTGGGGATTATAGTTTGAAATTAAACGAATTTACACCAATTAATCAAGTTTCAGAAAATACAATCAAATTATAAATACAAATAAATTAGAATTTAAAATTAAAATTAGTACCATTTTCTTACGCAATCAAAATTTTTGAATCAACCAAAAAAAATTTGGCGGCACTTTCTTACACCAAACTGAAAATTTTGAATCAAATTAATTGAAAAAGGCGCCATGATTTCCCACCTTTTGAAAATATTGAAAATTTCGAATTTTTCAGTGAAAAATGGCGGATTTCCGCCAAATTTTTTTAAAAATTTCGAAACAGCAATAGGAACGAAAAGTTCCGTTTTCATATTCGTTCCCGTACTGTTGAGAGTCTCAAGATGGGCCCCTCTGATTGAGTAAATGGAACCAAAGTCGTGGTTCCCATGGGGAATTAAAAGTCAACAGACTTAAAGCAATGGGAACCAAAATGTCGTTCCTATAAAGTTAAGGGAACCAAAGATTGCTTTTATGAAGCATTTGGTTCACACACGTAATGGAAACGAAACTCTGTTGTTCCCACAGACAATGGGAACCAAATACCTCGTCCCCTTGGCAATCGCTACCAGGGCAAACGAAACAGAGGCTTTGGTTCACAATTACCGTGCCCGTTGGTCTTTGGAAACCAAAATACGGGTATTGGAAACCGTATTTGGAGTCCCCGTTGTGGAGTTTTCTTGTAGTGAAGGATAACTACACAAAATCTAAAAACAAGAACTACAACAAAAAAGCTCTTTAGAGGCACAAATATGTGCCTTTATAGGTGTCTGTTGAGGCACTTAAGGTCTTAGAGACACTTAAATCATTTGTCGAATAAAATCTATGTCGCAATAGAGTTAGTAGCTTTAAGGACACTTTTTATGTGCCCCTTTCAAACGTTTTTAGAGGCATATATATTTATCCTAATAGCCATCATATGTGCCCCAAGAGAGTAATTTAAAGACAAAAATATGTGACTCAACAACACATATATATATATATATGCCCGGTGAGGATCCTCTATCCCACTCCATGTCCCATTCCATGTCCCACTAATTAATTATTAATTAACTCTAATTACTAATCTACTTAATTATTAAGATAACATGACCTTTTAAAACTGATTCCTATTTTATAGGAACAGTACTACACGGCACAATACATTCAACTATTTGATTATTAATTAATTGATTAATTGTGTAGCATATTAATTATGTAATATTAATTGCTAATTATGATCAATTAAACTAAATTAGTGGACAACCTTCTTCAAAAAAACCCTCTCTCCTGCAATAAGTTTTTCAATAAACCCAGGAGCAAATTCTTCTTTTCATCCGTGTGAAACACAAACCAGGTAAAATTTTACATCCTTTATTTTTTATTGTGTCAATTTGTTTTGTCAATCAAACGTGTCATAGTGTATTACCTCTTGATTCATATTTTAATTAAGTTGGTGTTCTACTTTTAAGATTTTAGTTCTTATTTTACATGGGTCTTGATAAAGAGTTTTCTATAGTTGTACATGGGAGGAGATCAATATTGTTGGTATGTTTCTATGTATTATGTTATAGACAGGTGTTAAACATGTTTCCTTATGTTGGTGAATTAATATTATGATGTATATATTATTGCTTATTTGATGTTGAATAGTAGGAAAGTTGAAATTTTCTAGGTAATGGACATGAATAATGTCTCAAGTAATGAACGTGAACCATGTCGGAGACTTGATTTTGAAAATTGTGATAATTTAAATATCACCAATGAAGTTGAGTTTGCTAGTATGGACTACGAGAATAATGTTGATGATCGCATGAGTAATCACTAAACACACATTCATGCATGCAAATATATCTGAAGAACTGATTCCAAAAATTGGCATGGAATTTGAATCCGAGGAAGACGCCAAAGCTTTCTATTTATCATATGCAAAAACAGTTGGATTTGGAGTCAGAGCTTCTAAAGCACATAAAGATACAATAACAAATCTGAATTTGGATAGAATCTTTTGTTGCTCTAAAGAAGGAAAAAGACAGGAAGATGTTCGAGATGCTGGTGTGAGGATTCATCGTGCTGTAACTAGATGCCCCTGTCCGGCTGAAATGAAAATAAGTTGTCGTCAAACTGGCAAGTATCGTATCGTTAGATTTATTGATGGACATAATCATACTTGTGTAACTCCTTCAAAATCACATTTATTTCCATCTCATAGGAAAATGTCTGAAGCGCAAAAGGCTCAAGTAGACATATCCATGAGTTGTGGGATTGCGCAAAGAGAGACAGTGGAGTTTTTGGCCAAACAACTTGGTGGTCGTGAACATCTAGGATTTATATCTGATGACTGCAAAAATTACTTGCGCACAAAAAGAAAAAATAAGAAGAGAATAAGTGAAACCGGTGGGGTATTGGAATATTTACAAAGAAAGCAAGCAGAAGATCCTAATTTTTTCTACTCAATACAGGTGGATGAAGACGGTTTGATTACTAATATTTTCTAGACTGACGCAAGAATGAGGTTTGATTATTCTTATTTTGGTGATGTTGTTTCTTTTGACTCCACTTACAGAAAGCACAAAGATGGACGTCTGATTGCTCTATTTGTTGGTGTAAATAGCCATAAGCAAACTGTAGTCTTTGGGGCTGCTCTATTGTATGATGAGACGGCTGCAACTTTTTCATGGTTGTTTGATACTTTTGCGATTACCATGTCAAACAAAAAACCAGAAACAATTCTTACTGATCAAGATAAAGCTATGTCAAAAACATTAGCTTCTCAATGGCCAGAGACATATCACCGTCTTTGTGTGTGGCATATTAATCAAAACACAGCTTCTCATTTGGGCACATTATTTGCTCAACATCGTGATCTTGCAAAAGATTTTAGCAGTTGTATGTTTGACCATGATTATGAAGACGGGTTTATTGATGCATGGAACGAGATGATAAAGAAGTAAAATTTGCAAGAAAATCAATGGTTGGGTGATTTACTTAAGATTAGGGAAAAATGGGCATTAGTATACGGAAATGAAACTTTTTGTGCAGATATGTGCAGTACCCAGTGCAGTGAGTCTACAAATAGTGGAATTAAGCACTACCTCAATTATGATACTGAGTTATCATAATTCTTTTAACATTTTGAGAGGTTTGTCAATGATCGTCGTTATAAAGAGGTGAGGGCAGATTTTCACACAGATCAGAGTGCCCCGTCGTTGCCATTTCCTGTGCAAATTCTAAAGCATGCTACATCTATGTACACTCATAAGATTTTTGAGTTGTTCCAAGAGGAGGTATGCAAAAGTCATGACTGTGATTTTGCGATTCTTGGTGACAAGGATGATACCACTGAATTTGAAGTTGCGATTTTTGGTGAACAATATCATCATCGTGCTACTTATGATTCAAGGGATGGTTCTGTATCATGTGGCTGCAAAAAATTTGAGTTTGTTGGTGTTTTATGCTCACATGCACTAAAGGTTTTAAATCACAAACGCGTCACAAAAATCCCTGATCAATATATCAAGAAACGATGGATGAAATCAGCAAAACAGAAAGTAGTGAGAATTCAAAATCAGGGCTCTACTCAAGTGAATCCTAAAGAAGCGATGGCCTATCGATACAGAGAGTTATGTCAATTTCATAATCAATTGATCGTAAGGGCTTCAGAGAGTGAGAAGGCATATGAAATTGCAAAACAAGGGCTCAAGAAGTTATTAGAGCTAGTTGATGCGAGTTTTGGGCATAGTCCACGTCAAGAGTCAATGAGTACTAATTTATTCTGTGAAAATGCGAATGAGGCTAAACTGCATGGCTCAAATGGAAATATTGACGTTAGCAGCAAAAATGTTCGTGGACTAAAAGCTAAAGAAAAGACAACTTACAAAACTAGCAAACGTCCAAAGAGTGGATTAGAGAAAGCTACTAAAAAGAGAAAAGTTAAACCTAGCTTGGAGGTACATTAATTTTAATATAAGTTTTTTCTTTTGGTAATATTCCTTTTCTTTTCTTTCAATTATCTTGCTAAATATAACATGTTGATGTATGGCTTAGGAAAAGAAAGGTCTAGGTATGACAACATCATCATCAAACAACGAGCACTTGGATTTTATAAATGAAAGCACATTTTTTCAAGAGTTACATTTGGAGGTTTGTTAGTTTAAGTTTAGTTCAATTTTATCTTTCAATATGTTCTAATTGTGATGTGTTTTGAAATAAATTACCATGTCAAAAAATCCGGAAGATACTCTGTTGCTGCACCATATCCAAGTGCATCTGTCGTCTACCACAATCAAATTTCCAGTTCAAAGTTTTCTCAGGTTTTTCTCTTACCTTTAGTGTCATTTTATGTTTACATCAATTGGAATAAAGATACTTGGTATTTTTTTTTGTATACAGTCGTGATATATTAACTATAATTATTAATTGACTTGTTGAAGGAATCTCAAATTGGTGTTTCTGGGCCAAATATAAGTGATGTTCAGTTATTTAACTCTAAAGAGAAACAAAAGTATGCTGGGACATTAACTGACTTGTTAAAGGTATCTTATCTTTGTGTATTAATTTCTTTCTTTTTTTGTCGAATTCTGATAGATATTCGTATAAAGATCATGCGTTTTCATGTTTTTCATTGCAGAGCATAGATCCAAATGTGAATCAAGAACAGTTTTCCTTGGATTACAAATCAGGTGATCAGTTGCATGGACCAAACACTTTTCAACAAAAATGACTAGCATTGAATTGAGGATATAACTATCATGCACGAGATATTGGATGTAGATGGAGCAAAGCCTTATTGAACAATAATTTTGTCGATTAGACAGAATTATATAATTGCAGTTTTTTTTCTTCTTGACATATAATACTATTTTGTTTTCATGCCTAGTTTGATTATTCTGATACATTTCTTCGTTAAAAGGATTGATTAATTCACAACAACGTGTAGTTTACATTTATGGTTATAATCTGAATTTTATGTGCGTGGTGAATGTTTAAAAATATCATATATATATACACACACACATATATATACACTATTTTTGCACTCATCTAAAACGATATCATCATGTATTCACAAATGAAGGTTCAACAGCGTAAGAATTGCAATTATAATGCAGTCCAGCTAACACAAACTCTAAATATTTATCTAAGATAGTATACGCCATGCATCTTAAAAAATCAAAGAATTGTAGCAAACTTAATGTTACATTTTCAACTTCTTGAATGCCTCGATATAGTGCTTATTATTATAAGGTACAAGTTTTTTTGGCAAACTTTTGAATTTTTATGAAAATGATCTAAAAAAACACTTCAACATGTGCATTGCAGTATTGTTTCACTCAGATGAAATTAAGAATTTGCTTCTGGGTTTATTGAAAAACTTATTGCATGAGAGAGGATTTTCTGAAGAAGGTTGTCAACTAATTTGGTTTAATTGATCATAATTAGCAATCAATATTAATATGCTACACAATTAATTAATAATCAAATATAAGGCTGAAAATATCGTGCCGTGTAGTGCTTTTCCTATAAAATAGGAATCAGTTTTCAAATTTCACTTTATCTTAATTAAGTAGGATTAGTAATTAGAGTTAATTAACGATTTAGTAGTGGGACATGGAGTGGGATAGAGGATCCGCGCCGGTGTGAAACACAAACCAGGTAAAATTTTACATCCTTTATTTTTTATTGTGTCAATTTGTTTTGTCAATCAAACGTGTCATAGTGTATTACCTCTTGATTCATATTTTAATTAAGTTGGTGTTCTACTTTTAAGATTTTAGTTCTTATTTTACATGGGTCTTGATAAAGAGTTTTCTATAGTTGTACATGGGAGGAGATCAATATTGTTGGTATGTTTCTATGTATTATGTTATAGACAGGTGTTAAACATGTTTCCTTATGTTGGTGAATTAATATTATGATGTATATATTATTGCTTATTTGATGTTGAATAGTAGGAAAGTTGAAATTTTCTAGGTAATGGACATGAATAATGTCTCAAGTAATGAACGTGAACCATGTCGGAGACTTGATTTTGAAAATTGTGATAATTTAAATATCACCAATGAAGTTGAGTTTGCTAGTATGGACTACGAGAATAATGTTGATGATCGCATGAGTAATCACTAAACACACATTCATGCATGCAAATATATCTGAAGAACTGATTCCAAAAATTGGCATGGAATTTGAATCCGAGGAAGACGCCAAAGCTTTCTATTTATCATATGCAAAAACAGTTGGATTTGGAGTCAGAGCTTCTAAAGCACATAAAGATACAATAACAAATCTGAATTTGGATAGAATCTTTTGTTGCTCTAAAGAAGGAAAAAGACAGGAAGATGTTCGAGATGCTGGTGTGAGGATTCATCGTGCTGTAACTAGATGCCCCTGTCCGGCTGAAATGAAAATAAGTTGTCGTCAAACTGGCAAGTATCGTATCGTTAGATTTATTGATGGACATAATCATACTTGTGTAACTCCTTCAAAATCACATTTATTTCCATCTCATAGGAAAATGTCTGAAGCGCAAAAGGCTCAAGTAGACATATCCATGAGTTGTGGGATTGCGCAAAGAGAGACAGTGGAGTTTTTGGCCAAACAACTTGGTGGTCGTGAACATCTAGGATTTATATCTGATGACTGCAAAAATTACTTGCGCACAAAAAGAAAAAATAAGAAGAGAATAAGTGAAACCGGTGGGGTATTGGAATATTTACAAAGAAAGCAAGCAGAAGATCCTAATTTTTTCTACTCAATACAGGTGGATGAAGACGGTTTGATTACTAATATTTTCTAGACTGACGCAAGAATGAGGTTTGATTATTCTTATTTTGGTGATGTTGTTTCTTTTGACTCCACTTACAGAAAGCACAAAGATGGACGTCTGATTGCTCTATTTGTTGGTGTAAATAGCCATAAGCAAACTGTAGTCTTTGGGGCTGCTCTATTGTATGATGAGACGGCTGCAACTTTTTCATGGTTGTTTGATACTTTTGCGATTACCATGTCAAACAAAAAACCAGAAACAATTCTTACTGATCAAGATAAAGCTATGTCAAAAACATTAGCTTCTCAATGGCCAGAGACATATCACCGTCTTTGTGTGTGGCATATTAATCAAAACACAGCTTCTCATTTGGGCACATTATTTGCTCAACATCGTGATCTTGCAAAAGATTTTAGCAGTTGTATGTTTGACCATGATTATGAAGACGGGTTTATTGATGCATGGAACGAGATGATAAAGAAGTAAAATTTGCAAGAAAATCAATGGTTGGGTGATTTACTTAAGATTAGGGAAAAATGGGCATTAGTATACGGAAATGAAACTTTTTGTGCAGATATGTGCAGTACCCAGTGCAGTGAGTCTACAAATAGTGGAATTAAGCACTACCTCAATTATGATACTGAGTTATCATAATTCTTTTAACATTTTGAGAGGTTTGTCAATGATCGTCGTTATAAAGAGGTGAGGGCAGATTTTCACACAGATCAGAGTGCCCCGTCGTTGCCATTTCCTGTGCAAATTCTAAAGCATGCTACATCTATGTACACTCATAAGATTTTTGAGTTGTTCCAAGAGGAGGTATGCAAAAGTCATGACTGTGATTTTGCGATTCTTGGTGACAAGGATGATACCACTGAATTTGAAGTTGCGATTTTTGGTGAACAATATCATCATCGTGCTACTTATGATTCAAGGGATGGTTCTGTATCATGTGGCTGCAAAAAATTTGAGTTTGTTGGTGTTTTATGCTCACATGCACTAAAGGTTTTAAATCACAAACGCGTCACAAAAATCCCTGATCAATATATCAAGAAACGATGGATGAAATCAGCAAAACAGAAAGTAGTGAGAATTCAAAATCAGGGCTCTACTCAAGTGAATCCTAAAGAAGCGATGGCCTATCGATACAGAGAGTTATGTCAATTTCATAATCAATTGATCGTAAGGGCTTCAGAGAGTGAGAAGGCATATGAAATTGCAAAACAAGGGCTCAAGAAGTTATTAGAGCTAGTTGATGCGAGTTTTGGGCATAGTCCACGTCAAGAGTCAATGAGTACTAATTTATTCTGTGAAAATGCGAATGAGGCTAAACTGCATGGCTCAAATGGAAATATTGACGTTAGCAGCAAAAATGTTCGTGGACTAAAAGCTAAAGAAAAGACAACTTACAAAACTAGCAAACGTCCAAAGAGTGGATTAGAGAAAGCTACTAAAAAGAGAAAAGTTAAACCTAGCTTGGAGGTACATTAATTTTAATATAAGTTTTTTCTTTTGGTAATATTCCTTTTCTTTTCTTTCAATTATCTTGCTAAATATAACATGTTGATGTATGGCTTAGGAAAAGAAAGGTCTAGGTATGACAACATCATCATCAAACAACGAGCACTTGGATTTTATAAATGAAAGCACATTTTTTCAAGAGTTACATTTGGAGGTTTGTTAGTTTAAGTTTAGTTCAATTTTATCTTTCAATATGTTCTAATTGTGATGTGTTTTGAAATAAATTACCATGTCAAAAAATCCGGAAGATACTCTGTTGCTGCACCATATCCAAGTGCATCTGTCGTCTACCACAATCAAATTTCCAGTTCAAAGTTTTCTCAGGTTTTTCTCTTACCTTTAGTGTCATTTTATGTTTACATCAATTGGAATAAAGATACTTGGTATTTTTTTTTGTATACAGTCGTGATATATTAACTATAATTATTAATTGACTTGTTGAAGGAATCTCAAATTGGTGTTTCTGGGCCAAATATAAGTGATGTTCAGTTATTTAACTCTAAAGAGAAACAAAAGTATGCTGGGACATTAACTGACTTGTTAAAGGTATCTTATCTTTGTGTATTAATTTCTTTCTTTTTTTGTCGAATTCTGATAGATATTCGTATAAAGATCATGCGTTTTCATGTTTTTCATTGCAGAGCATAGATCCAAATGTGAATCAAGAACAGTTTTCCTTGGATTACAAATCAGGTGATCAGTTGCATGGACCAAACACTTTTCAACAAAAATGACTAGCATTGAATTGAGGATATAACTATCATGCACGAGATATTGGATGTAGATGGAGCAAAGCCTTATTGAACAATAATTTTGTCGATTAGACAGAATTATATAATTGCAGTTTTTTTTCTTCTTGACATATAATACTATTTTGTTTTCATGCCTAGTTTGATTATTCTGATACATTTCTTCGTTAAAAGGATTGATTAATTCACAACAACGTGTAGTTTACATTTATGGTTATAATCTGAATTTTATGTGCGTGGTGAATGTTTAAAAATATCATATATATATACACACACACATATATATATACACTATTTTTGCACTCATCTAAAACGATATCATCATGTATTCACAAATGAAGGTTCAACAGCGTAAGAATTGCAATTATAATGCAGTCCAGCTAACACAAACTCTAAATATTTATCTAAGATAGTATACGCCATGCATCTTAAAAAATCAAAGAATTGTAGCAAACTTAATGTTACATTTTCAACTTCTTGAATGCCTCGATATAGTGCTTATTATTATAAGGTACAAGTTTTTTTGGCAAACTTTTGAATTTTTATGAAAATGATCTAAAAAAACACTTCAACATGTGCATTGCAGTATTGTTTCACTCAGATGAAATTAAGAATTTGCTTCTGGGTTTATTGAAAAACTTATTGCATGAGAGAGGATTTTCTGAAGAAGGTTGTCAACTAATTTGGTTTAATTGATCATAATTAGCAATCAATATTAATATGCTACACAATTAATTAATAATCAAATATAAGGCTGAAAATATCGTGCCGTGTAGTGCTTTTCCTATAAAATAGGAATCAGTTTTCAAATTTCACTTTATCTTAATTAAGTAGGATTAGTAATTAGAGTTAATTAACGATTTAGTAGTGGGACATGGAGTGGGATAGAGGATCCGCGCCGGTGTGAAACACAAACCAGGTAAAATTTTACATCCTTTATTTTTTATTGTGTCAATTTGTTTTGTCAATCAAACGTGTCATAGTGTATTACCTCTTGATTCATATTTTAATTAAGTTGGTGTTCTACTTTTAAGATTTTAGTTCTTATTTTACATGGGTCTTGATAAAGAGTTTTCTATAGTTGTACATGGGAGGAGATCAATATTGTTGGTATGTTTCTATGTATTATGTTATAGACAGGTGTTAAACATGTTTCCTTATGTTGGTGAATTAATATTATGATGTATATATTATTGCTTATTTGATGTTGAATAGTAGGAAAGTTGAAATTTTCTAGGTAATGGACATGAATAATGTCTCAAGTAATGAACGTGAACCATGTCGGAGACTTGATTTTGAAAATTGTGATAATTTAAATATCACCAATGAAGTTGAGTTTGCTAGTATGGACTACGAGAATAATGTTGATGATCGCATGAGTAATCACTAAACACACATTCATGCATGCAAATATATCTGAAGAACTGATTCCAAAAATTGGCATGGAATTTGAATCCGAGGAAGACGCCAAAGCTTTCTATTTATCATATGCAAAAACAGTTGGATTTGGAGTCAGAGCTTCTAAAGCACATAAAGATACAATAACAAATCTGAATTTGGATAGAATCTTTTGTTGCTCTAAAGAAGGAAAAAGACAGGAAGATGTTCGAGATGCTGGTGTGAGGATTCATCGTGCTGTAACTAGATGCCCCTGTCCGGCTGAAATGAAAATAAGTTGTCGTCAAACTGGCAAGTATCGTATCGTTAGATTTATTGATGGACATAATCATACTTGTGTAACTCCTTCAAAATCACATTTATTTCCATCTCATAGGAAAATGTCTGAAGCGCAAAAGGCTCAAGTAGACATATCCATGAGTTGTGGGATTGCGCAAAGAGAGACAGTGGAGTTTTTGGCCAAACAACTTGGTGGTCGTGAACATCTAGGATTTATATCTGATGACTGCAAAAATTACTTGCGCACAAAAAGAAAAAATAAGAAGAGAATAAGTGAAACCGGTGGGGTATTGGAATATTTACAAAGAAAGCAAGCAGAAGATCCTAATTTTTTCTACTCAATACAGGTGGATGAAGACGGTTTGATTACTAATATTTTCTAGACTGACGCAAGAATGAGGTTTGATTATTCTTATTTTGGTGATGTTGTTTCTTTTGACTCCACTTACAGAAAGCACAAAGATGGACGTCTGATTGCTCTATTTGTTGGTGTAAATAGCCATAAGCAAACTGTAGTCTTTGGGGCTGCTCTATTGTATGATGAGACGGCTGCAACTTTTTCATGGTTGTTTGATACTTTTGCGATTACCATGTCAAACAAAAAACCAGAAACAATTCTTACTGATCAAGATAAAGCTATGTCAAAAACATTAGCTTCTCAATGGCCAGAGACATATCACCGTCTTTGTGTGTGGCATATTAATCAAAACACAGCTTCTCATTTGGGCACATTATTTGCTCAACATCGTGATCTTGCAAAAGATTTTAGCAGTTGTATGTTTGACCATGATTATGAAGACGGGTTTATTGATGCATGGAACGAGATGATAAAGAAGTAAAATTTGCAAGAAAATCAATGGTTGGGTGATTTACTTAAGATTAGGGAAAAATGGGCATTAGTATACGGAAATGAAACTTTTTGTGCAGATATGTGCAGTACCCAGTGCAGTGAGTCTACAAATAGTGGAATTAAGCACTACCTCAATTATGATACTGAGTTATCATAATTCTTTTAACATTTTGAGAGGTTTGTCAATGATCGTCGTTATAAAGAGGTGAGGGCAGATTTTCACACAGATCAGAGTGCCCCGTCGTTGCCATTTCCTGTGCAAATTCTAAAGCATGCTACATCTATGTACACTCATAAGATTTTTGAGTTGTTCCAAGAGGAGGTATGCAAAAGTCATGACTGTGATTTTGCGATTCTTGGTGACAAGGATGATACCACTGAATTTGAAGTTGCGATTTTTGGTGAACAATATCATCATCGTGCTACTTATGATTCAAGGGATGGTTCTGTATCATGTGGCTGCAAAAAATTTGAGTTTGTTGGTGTTTTATGCTCACATGCACTAAAGGTTTTAAATCACAAACGCGTCACAAAAATCCCTGATCAATATATCAAGAAACGATGGATGAAATCAGCAAAACAGAAAGTAGTGAGAATTCAAAATCAGGGCTCTACTCAAGTGAATCCTAAAGAAGCGATGGCCTATCGATACAGAGAGTTATGTCAATTTCATAATCAATTGATCGTAAGGGCTTCAGAGAGTGAGAAGGCATATGAAATTGCAAAACAAGGGCTCAAGAAGTTATTAGAGCTAGTTGATGCGAGTTTTGGGCATAGTCCACGTCAAGAGTCAATGAGTACTAATTTATTCTGTGAAAATGCGAATGAGGCTAAACTGCATGGCTCAAATGGAAATATTGACGTTAGCAGCAAAAATGTTCGTGGACTAAAAGCTAAAGAAAAGACAACTTACAAAACTAGCAAACGTCCAAAGAGTGGATTAGAGAAAGCTACTAAAAAGAGAAAAGTTAAACCTAGCTTGGAGGTACATTAATTTTAATATAAGTTTTTTCTTTTGGTAATATTCCTTTTTCTTTTCTTTCAATTATCTTGCTAAATATAACATGTTGATGTATGGCTTAGGAAAAGAAAGGTCTAGGTATGACAACATCATCATCAAACAACGAGCACTTGGATTTTATAAATGAAAGCACATTTTTTCAAGAGTTACATTTGGAGGTTTGTTAGTTTAAGTTTAGTTCAATTTTATCTTTCAATATGTTCTAATTGTGATGTGTTTTGAAATAAATTACCATGTCAAAAAATCCGGAAGATACTCTGTTGCTGCACCATATCCAAGTGCATATGTCGTCTACCACAATCAAATTTCCAGTTCAAAGTTTTCTCAGGTTTTTCTCTTACCTTTAGTGTCATTTTATGTTTACATCAATTGGAATAAAGATACTTGGTATTTTTTTTTGTATACAGTCGTGATATATTAACTATAATTATTAATTGACTTGTTGAAGGAATCTCAAATTGGTGTTTCTGGGCCAAATATAAGTGATGTTCAGTTATTTAACTCTAAAGAGAAACAAAAGTATGCTGGGACATTAACTGACTTGTTAAAGGTATCTTATCTTTGTGTATTAATTTCTTTCTTTTTTTGTCGAATTCTGATAGATATTCGTATAAAGATCATGCGTTTTCATGTTTTTCATTGCAGAGCATAGATCCAAATGTGAATCAAGAACAGTTTTCCTTGGATTACAAATCAGGTGATCAGTTGCATGGACCAAACACTTTTCAGCAAAAATGACTAGCATTGAATTGAGGATATAACTATCATGCACGAGATATTGGATGTAGATGGAGCAAAGCCTTATTGAACAATAATTTTGTCGATTAGACAGAATTATATAATTGCAGTTTTTTTTCTTCTTGACATATAATACTATTTTGTTTTCATGCCTAGTTTGATTATTCTGATACATTTCTTCGTTAAAAGGATTGATTAATTCACAACAACGTGTAGTTTACATTTATGGTTATAATCTGAATTTTATGTGCGTGGTGAATGTTTAAAAATATCATATATATATACACACACACATATATATATACACTATTTTTGCACTCATCTAAAACGATATCATCATGTATTCACAAATGAAGGTTCAACAGCGTAAGAATTGCAATTATAATGCAGTCCAGCTAACACAAACTCTAAATATTTATCTAAGATAGTATACGCCATGCATCTTAAAAAATCAAAGAATTGTAGCAAACTTAATGTTACATTTTCAACTTCTTGAATGCCTCGATATAGTGCTTATTATTATAAGGTACAAGTTTTTTTGGCAAACTTTTGAATTTTTATGAAAATGATCTAAAAAAACACTTCAACATGTGCATTGCAGTATTGTTTCACTCAGATGAAATTAAGAATTTGCTTCTGGGTTTATTGAAAAACTTATTGCATGAGAGAGGATTTTCTGAAGAAGGTTGTCAACTAATTTGGTTTAATTGATCATAATTAGCAATCAATATTAATATGCTACACAATTAATTAATAATCAAATATAAGGCTGAAAATATCGTGCCGTGTAGTGCTTTTCCTATAAAATAGGAATCAGTTTTCAAATTTCACTTTATCTTAATTAAGTAGGATTAGTAATTAGAGTTAATTAACGATTTAGTAGTGGGACATGGAGTGGGATAGAGGATCCGCGCCGGTGTGAAACACAAACCAGGTAAAATTTTACATCCTTTATTTTTTATTGTGTCAATTTGTTTTGTCAATCAAACGTGTCATAGTGTATTACCTCTTGATTCATATTTTAATTAAGTTGGTGTTCTACTTTTAAGATTTTAGTTCTTATTTTACATGGGTCTTGATAAAGAGTTTTCTATAGTTGTACATGGGAGGAGATCAATATTGTTGGTATGTTTCTATGTATTATGTTATAGACAGGTGTTAAACATGTTTCCTTATGTTGGTGAATTAATATTATGATGTATATATTATTGCTTATTTGATGTTGAATAGTAGGAAAGTTGAAATTTTCTAGGTAATGGACATGAATAATGTCTCAAGTAATGAACGTGAACCATGTCGGAGACTTGATTTTGAAAATTGTGATAATTTAAATATCACCAATGAAGTTGAGTTTGCTAGTATGGACTACGAGAATAATGTTGATGATCGCATGAGTAATCACTAAACACACATTCATGCATGCAAATATATCTGAAGAACTGATTCCAAAAATTGGCATGGAATTTGAATCCGAGGAAGACGCCAAAGCTTTCTATTTATCATATGCAAAAACAGTTGGATTTGGAGTCAGAGCTTCTAAAGCACATAAAGATACAATAACAAATCTGAATTTGGATAGAATCTTTTGTTGCTCTAAAGAAGGAAAAAGACAGGAAGATGTTCGAGATGCTGGTGTGAGGATTCATCGTGCTGTAACTAGATGCCCCTGTCCGGCTGAAATGAAAATAAGTTGTCGTCAAACTGGCAAGTATCGTATCGTTAGATTTATTGATGGACATAATCATACTTGTGTAACTCCTTCAAAATCACATTTATTTCCATCTCATAGGAAAATGTCTGAAGCGCAAAAGGCTCAAGTAGACATATCCATGAGTTGTGGGATTGCGCAAAGAGAGACAGTGGAGTTTTTGGCCAAACAACTTGGTGGTCGTGAACATCTAGGATTTATATCTGATGACTGCAAAAATTACTTGCGCACAAAAAGAAAAAATAAGAAGAGAATAAGTGAAACCGGTGGGGTATTGGAATATTTACAAAGAAATCAAGCAGAAGATCCTAATTTTTTCTACTCAATATAGGTGGATGAAGACGGTTTGATTACTAATATTTTCTAGACTGACGCAAGAATGAGGTTTGATTATTCTTATTTTGGTGATGTTGTTTCTTTTGACTCCACTTACAGAAAGCACAAAGATGGACGTCCGATTGCTCTATTTGTTGGTGTAAATAGCCATAAGCAAACTGTAGTCTTTGGGGCTGCTCTATTGTATGATGAGACGGCTGCAACTTTTTCATGGTTGTTTGATACTTTTGCGATTACCATGTCAAACAAAAAACCAGAAACAATTCTTACTGATCAAGATAAAGCTATGTCAAAAACATTAGCTTCTCAATGGCCAGAGACATATCACCGTCTTTGTGTGTGGCATATTAATCAAAACACAGCTTCTCATTTGGGCACATTATTTGCTCAACATCGTGATCTTGCAAAAGATTTTAGCAGTTGTATGTTTGACCATGATTATGAAGACGGGTTTATTGATGCATGGAACGAGATGATAAAGAAGTACAATTTGCAAGAAAATCAATGGTTGGGTGATTTATTTAAGATTAGGGAAAAATGGGCATTAGTATACGGAAGGGAAACTTTTTGTGCAGATATGTGCAGTACCCAGTGCAGTGAGTCTACAAATAGTGGAATTAAGCACTACCTCAATTATGATACTGAGTTATCAGAATTCTTTTAACATTTTGAGAGGTTTGTCAATGATCGTCGTTATAAAGAGGTGAGGGCAGATTTTCACACAGATCAGAGTGCCCCGTCGTTGCCATTTCCTGTGCAAATTCTAAAGCATGCTACATCTATGTACACTCATAAGATTTTTGAGTTGTTCCAAGAGGAGGTATGCAAAAGTCATGACTGTGATTTTGCGATTCTTGGTGACAAGGATGATACCACTGAATTTGAAGTTGCGATTTTTGGTGAACAATATCATCATCGTGCTACTTATGATTCAAGGGATGGTTATGTATCATGTGGCTGCAAAAAATTTGAGTTTGTTGGTGTTTTATGCTCACATATGCACTAAAGGTTTTAAATCACAAACGCGTCACAAAAATCCCTGATCAATATATCAAGAAACGATGGATGAAATCAGCAAAACAGAAAGCAGTGAGAATTCAAAATCAGGGCTCTACTCAAGTGAATCCTAAAGAAGCGATGGCCTATCGATACAGAGAGTTATGTCAATTTCATAATCAATTGATCGTAAGGGCTTCAGAGAGTGAGAAGGCATATGAAATTGCAAAACAAGGGCTCAAGAAGTTATTAGAGCTAGTTGATGCGAGTTTTGGGCATAGTCCACGTCAAGAGTCAATGAGTACTAATTTATTCTGTGAAAATGCGAATGAGGCTAAACTGCATGGCTCAAATGGAAATATTGACGTTAGCAGCAAAAATGTTCGTGGACTAAAAGCTAAAGAAAAGACAACTTACAAAACTAGCAAACGTCCAAAGAGTGGATTAGAGAAAGCTACTAAAAAGAGAAAAGTTAAACCTAGCTTGGAGGTACATTAATTTCAATATAAGTTTTTTCTTTTTGTAATATTCCTTTTCTTTTCTTTCAATTATCTTGCTAAATATAACATGTTGATGTATGGCTTAGGAAAAGAAAGGTCTAGGTATGACAACATCATCATCAAACAACGAGCACTTGGATTTTATAAATGAAAGCACATTTTTCCAAGAGTTACATTTGGAGGTATGTTAGTTTAAGTTTAGTTCAATTTTATCTTTCAATATGTTCTAATTGTGATGTGTTTTGAAATAAATTACCATGTAAAAGAATCCGGAAGATACTCTGTTGCTGCACCATATCCAAGTGCATCTGTCGTCTACCACAATCAAATTTCCAGTTCAAAGTTTTCTCAGGTTTTTCTCTTACCTTTAGTGTCATTTTATGTTTACATCAATTGGAATAAAGATACTTGGTATTTTTTTTTGTATACAGTCGTGATATATTAACTATAATTATTAATTGACTTGTTGAAGGAATCTCAAATTGGTGTTTCTGGGCCAAATATAAGTGATGTTCAGTTATTTAACTCTAAAGAGAAACAAAAGTATGCTGGGACATTAACTGACGTGTTAAAGGTATCTTATCTTTGTGTATTAATTTCTTTCTTTTTTTGTCGAATTCTGATAGATATTCGTATAAAGATCATGCGTTTTCATGTTTTTCATTGCAGAGCATAGATCCAAATGTGAATCAAGAACAGTTTTCCTTGGATTACAAATCAGGTGATCAGTTGCATGGACCAAACACTTTTTAGCAAAAATGACTAGCATTGAATTGAGGATATAACTATCATGCACGAGATATTGGATGTAGATGGAGCAAAGCCTTATTGAACATTATTTTTGTCGATTAGACAGAATTATATAATTGCTGTTTTTTTTCTTCTTGTAATTGAACATTTCTTCGTTAAAAGGATTGATTAATTTACAACAACGTGTAGTTTGCATTTATGATTATAATCTGAATTTTATGTGCGTGGTGAATGTTTAAAAATATCATATATATATATATACACACACACATATATATACACTATTTTTGCACTCATCTAAAACGATATCATCATGTATTCACAAATGAAGGTTCAACAGCGTAACAATTGCAATTATAATGCAGTCCAGCTAACACAAACTCTAAATATTTATCTAAGATAGTATACGCCATGCATCTTAAAAAATCAAAGAATTGTAGCAAACTTAATGTTACATTTTCAACTTCTTGAATGCCTCGATATAGTGCTTATTATTATAAGGTACAAGTTTTTTTGGCAAACTTTTGAATTTTTATGAAAATGATCTAAAAAAACACTTCAACATGTGCATTGCAGTATTGTTTCACTCAGATGAAATTAAGAATTTGCTTCTGGGTTTATTGAAAAACTTATTGCATGAGTCATGAGAGAGGATTTTCTGAAGAAGGTTGTCAACTAATTTGGTTTAATTGATCATAATTAGCAATCAATATTAATATGCTACACAATTAATTAATAATCAAATATAAGGCTGAAAATATCGTGCCGTGTAGTGCTTTTCCTATAAAATAGGAATCAGTTTTCAAATTTCACTTTATCTTAATTAAGTAGGATTAGTAATTAGAGTTAATTAATGATTTAGTAGTGGGACATGAAATGGGACATGGAGTGGGATAGAGGATCCGCGCCGATATATGCCCCATGATAGCAATTTAGAGACACATGTAAGTGCCTCAACAGCTCTTAGCATGTGCCCATGGTGACGTTTTAAGGACATATATAAATGCCTCAAAAAACCTTAAATGTGCCTCAAGATAACACAAAGAAAACAAAGAATAAATATTTATTTTTCAGGATTTTATTTTTACCTGCTGTGAATGTAGATATTATTTTTCCCATTTTTTTCAGCTATAAAAAATAATATCTCAAACATAATAACAAGAAAAATAATTTTATCACAACATTCATTCAAGTTAAGTCGTAACATTCATTCAAATGGGATGTAAACTCATTCAAATCGTAACATTCATTCAAATGGGATGTAAACTGTAATGTAAACTCAAACCAAGAGACTATTATTACAACTTGTTCGTTCAATTTAAGAGACTATTATTTCAAATTTGAACTCTATAATGTGCAAACTACAATGGTATGCTTGTCTCAATTCCAATTTGCATCAATTTACATCCTCATCCAATGCAACCTGTGCAAAAAAAAATAAAAAAATTATATAAGAGTTGTGCTTAACAAAAAATATTTAATAATTATGCTGATTATTTCTAAGTCCCTAAACAAGCTCAAAAAACAGGTTTCAAGAAGAAAAAAAACAACAAAACAGGCTTCAAGAAATATAACATATACAACTATCTTGAGATGATTTGAAGTGTGTTTTTCAATCGACCAATACGGATACAGCTGCAAAGGATCTAAACCCGCCAGCATTATCATATCACCAGACTTAATCTTAGCTACATCATATCACTAGACTTAATCGCAAGAGAATAGCTCAAATTATTCGAAGCCAGAATCGCTCACAAGCCTCATCCCTTCACTAAACTCCTGATTCGACAAAAAGAGTATCTATTGGATTACTAAAACTCAGCCAAATCACACTCCTCCCATCATCACCAACCAAAACCAGATTCATTATCCCACAACTCCATTATTAGTAGACCAAATAGCGGATCCCCAACTTTGCAACAAAGCATTACAAGAATTGTCAAACACAAAATCATCAGAATTTCTAAGAACATCCCATTAATGTCAATGTAAAACATTTGAGATCCTTTGAATCCCAGATCCAATTTTCCTGTGCTTTGAACACTTGCACTGCATGATTCCACTAGAATCAGCACAAACCAGCATAAAGCTGCAATCTTTAGCAATTGCATAGCTATAAAAAATATTCTCCGTGTATAACCCAATAGGTATAGCCCGTTAAGAACCCATCAATTATCAGATGTTCTGTTGCAGTTTCTCTACTTACCCACAATGCATTCTTACAGTTCTTACATGACAAATAATTATTTCATTGATGCATACGTTATCAAATGCAAAATCAAGAAATTTTTCTAATCCATTTTCATATTCTTCTGTTAACCTAGGCCTATGCATCCAGCTTTTATCCATCACAAACCTATGAATCCACATATAAACGGAACAACTTAAATCAAAAGAAGACAACAAAAAACACTAATCTAACCATGACATGAACTATGAATTCACATATACACGAACTGAAATTTAATGATATCAGGGAAACACATGTTTTAATTACCAGAAAAAGAAAAATAGAATATTGGTAAGCAATCTTCTTAATTAATTTGCTGATCACATAAAAGCAGATTGTACTCTTCCCAAATACAAGTTTACAATGAATTGCTAACATCACTTAAGTGGTGTGTCAGTTCATAAGAATAATGTGAAACTTTCACCTCAAATTCACATATTCACATGGGAGCCACAAACACAAGTCCACAACACAATATTCAAGTTCAACCATACCTTTAGCTGATGAATGAATGAGTAGCACCTTCTCCAGTTATTGAGATGAATATTATTTTGACCTACCAGAGAAATATCGTAAATGCCATTATACACTTAGCAAATGATGAATCAATTAACTGTAAAGTAATCCAGTACAACAAGAAAGTACAACATTTGCAAGAAAGTAATTAGCATAAGTATCAAATGAGACATAATAGTGATATAGTTCTTCAATTTTATTTCAAGCATATATGAAGAGTTACAGTTGATATATTACTCATGAAAAGGCTTTGTGCACCAGCTAAAAGGCTCATATTATCAACAAACATTAGTTTTAACAGTTTTGCTTCCAAGAGAATTAAGCTACATGAGGTGTTTCGGACTTAAATTGACTATAGCATGCATGTACATGAATCCAGGTGTTTCATAATTATGCTAAGAAATGAATACAACACCTTCGCGATTAGTGAGTGATATGGTCTTAAATTAATGCATTGCAAAGCATCTCGACGGATATTTCAATTTTGTTAAAATTACTTTAACAACTATATATAATTGACCAGAAGTCCAGAACCTCATTTTGATACCAAACATATCAGATATGCATATAGGGATAAGAACCAGCATGCTAAGCAATATGAATCCACTAACTCCATCAACTAAAAACACCAGAAAAGGCTATCGTGAGTTTATTACTAATACATACTGCTCGCAAAACCAAACACATCGCGCAGATATAACTCAGCTCACAATCGAATCACGCAGATATAACTCAGCTCACAATCGATTTCAGCTGTCTGGCTTATAATTACATTCCAACCTAGAGACGGCCTGCAACTGTAGACATGTTTCATACTCATTCATGACAAAATGCAGAGTGCCAACAGTTACAAAGAATACATGGCACACAAAAATAGACATCCAGATGTTCTCAATTTCTAAAATACCACACAATATATTCAGACTACAAATCTTTTCACCAAATATGCAGATTAACACACAATATATACAGACTATTTGACAAAATAGAAAATTGCCATAATTTTGTTAGTTATATAGCGAAACTGGATACACCAAGTACACCTGTCCTTTAAACTTGTACGAAATACATCACAGAGATAAACCAAGAATCAATCAAATATAACTAACACAAATATGCACATCATGAACACAGGTAATGCCAACATGCTAGGTTTGTATCAATAAGTGACTTGAAAAACAATAAATCCATGATCCACAAATGAAGTATCAATAAACTCCAATCAGAATCATAGAAGATAGCAAACTAAAACGTAAATCGCAATCCCTATCAACAGCCTTAAACAACCGAAGCCCTAGTTTTATTTGTAATACAAATAACTTCAATCGATTCAGCTGGACAAGCACTTATTATGATTCAAAGCATAAAGCATAATCCTCAAACAGTAATGTCACATAACATGATCAAAAAATAACGTAAACAAAGAAATTCACATTAAAAAGTCAAGGCAACACAATACAAAACCATTGAAATACACTTATGTTTCAAACAGTTCAGAGTCACCAACACACACGATAATCGCCTAGTAACCTTAAGCAAAACAATCGACAATTCATTTCTCCAAACGATACGGTTGAGAAAACAACCGATAACACAATAAGGAAATAACTAACTTAAGATCAACACCAATCCACAGATCATTAAAATTAAGTTACCATAACATATACCAACAAACAAGAGAATACAGTCAAACAAACATAAAATCGACATGCACCTGAGCTAACATATCCTCATGCTCAAATCAATACGAAAACACCCTCCCTCAATAGCAGATCTCCAAAATTTACTTCATCGGGCTAGCTAACATATCCTCATGCACAAATCAAATCAAATGCACCACAAAAACAGATCGGCTCGACTGATCTCTTAACAAAACTCATTAAATCAGCCCATGCAACAACGCAACAACGATCGTTTCGTCTATGTCTAGCATACGTAGAGAGACAAATCGACAACCAAACAAACGTAACAGCGAAAACAGTGATATCAGTGAACAAAATCCTTCTATTAACAACAAATGCTCTCCTCATGCAACAATCAACAACAAAAATCACACAATCAACAACTGTAATTCACCACTTTAGCCAAATTATCAACTACAGCCACAATTACAGTCCACTACTTAAGTCACATTATCACAGCTACAGCCACAACCACAACTAAAACGAAGAGAAAAGAAAACAAGAAAACACTACGCACAAGTCAGGGTTTCAAAGAGACAATCGTTCATACCTTGAATTGCATTTGGACTCGTGGATCCAGACAAGTACCTACATCACAAATCAATATATGAGGATGCATGCGAATTCAGACAATTGAACTCGTGAAATTCACATGCAACGGCCAAAATGGTGAAATTCAAACTACTAATCACAAATCAGATTTCGCAAATTTAAATTGATGTAGTGGAGTTGAAAATGAGCACGAAGGAAACGGCGAAAATCGGTGGTGAACGTAACTAGACGAATATACGCACTTGTGAGGTAGTAATGGTGTTAGATCCCATATGATCAACTAGGTATCCTCTGTCTTCCCTAAGATCTACAATACCAAAAAAAGACAAGTCATGATCTCATTCAGCCAGTGAGTGCATAGAATTACAGTTGTATCACTTCAAGTCTCACCTAGCTTTGTTCCAACAAGTACAATTGGAACGTTTGGCACAAACCAGCGAAGCTCATGCATCCACTGAAATGAGTATCCAAACAAATTTAGATACCTTAAGGATGTTAATAAAAACTCTTGAAGCAAAGGTGTAAACTTTATGAACACAACCACTTAACAAAAAGAAAAGGATTTGTAATTATTCTTCTTTTGAATTTGATAACTCCAAAAGCAAGTTCATCATAACCTTAATGAGAAAGCTAGTAGTAAATTTGTACCTTCTTAAGGACATTTTCATAGCTTGCCCTGCTGATTAAAGAGAAAGCCAATACAAATATATTAGCACCTCTGTAACTCAGTGGCCTTAACTTGCTGTAATCTTCCTGACCTTTAAAACAAATAATATGAAACATAATTAGGGGGAAAAACTGTCAACAAAAAACAGTTAGCAGAAAGAGCCTAACGAAGAATTTAGAAATCACCAGCAGTATCCCACAGTCCCAAGTTCACTATGTTGCCATCAACAGCCACATTAGCACTAAAATTGTCAAACACTGTTGGAATGTAATCCTGCCATAAAAAATCACAAATAAAAAATTTATTAATTAGCTTTCGCAAAATTTAAGAACTGTAACTAGTGTGGGAGACGAGTCACTTTTTTACCTTGTCATCCAGATCAAAATGTATTTCATTCGAAGAATATTTCTCTTATGACTTATTTTATCCAATAATTTCTACAACTCGATCAAGATACCTACTAGTAGATTCTGGATCAATTAACGAAGTTGTATTTTCTCAGCCACCGCCATTGGTCTGTGGAAGAAATGAAAAATATTTGTTGACCCCAAAATATTATGCTTTCCAATTCTGTACACATTCATACATGGCACACAACACAAACGTACATATAGTTTACCATTACAGTATTTAGAAGTTCTTCAAGCTTCTGTTTCATATGATTCAACTGCCAAATCATTTAAGTAGAATTGATAAGCAAAGGCTTTGTTACTGATAATAAATCAATTTACGCATAACAAGAATAGAAAAGATGGATTCATAATTCGTACCTATCGTGGCTGAGAATTCACTTGGGTGATTCTTCAACAGCTCCTCAACCCTAGTGCTATCGTTTTCTAAGAGGAACTTCATATCATCGTCAATCTGAGAAAGGAAGAGATAGAACAAGCAACATCTTGTCATATACATATTCCCGTTGGTGATAATTATAAGCTTCACCATGATTTTTATGAGTCTTGCTTCCCCAAAAATTTGTTTCGTCTCAGTTACTATTCTGATCCTTATCACAGAAGAGCATTATTACAACATTGATTTCTCCATTGAGAACAAGTTTAGCTCAACAACCGGGCATATCCATAAACTTTACCGGAAAGAGCAGGAAAATATAATCGTAGTTCGTACCTCAATAACTTCTGTGGCAGTTTCCTTATCAGAATCCAAATTAGATCCATTCTTTTCAAGTCCATATCCATCGCCAAGAGGCTGGATATTCAATAATATAATAAGTCACTAGCATTAATAATGGAAAGCAAGAATAAGGTAGTTTCACTGATTGAACATTTTCTTATATTTAGGTTTCTAGAGTTATTAATTTGTTTTCAGATTTATTTTATCTTCGTTATACTCTTTGAGGCTTTATACTGAACTATTGTTAGGATTTAATGTCATTTAGTTCCCTATTCTATAACATAGGGCTTGGAATTTGTGGTTACAGAACTTTTAACCAAGAAATTATTAACAAAATGAACAAATTTATTTCTACTCCACTCCATAAACTGAAAGTCCAGACCATGTGTTCATTTTGGTGGAAACATATCTATTAATATAATTAGAACTCGGGACCAAAACTAATCAGTGATTTTCCCTGCGCATATTTCGCATGATTATGCTGCAAATAATAAGATTATATATGATTATTTTTAGTAATAGACATGTTTACTGTCATGCATAATACATATAGTCTTTTTGCACTAAGGTCTGAGAACATAAGTTTGCAGACTAGACACTTCATTTATGCACCATCACAAACCTAAAGTCGGGAACCCCACCGCGAACCTTCCTAGTTCCATATTCTTATGCTAATGCCAACTGGCTTGAATGAGATATAATACATAGATAATCAGTGAATTCTACGATTCATGATTTCGTCCATCGTTGTCTAATTCAATTTCTCCTCTATTTAGAAAGCTGCATTGTACGTAGATTCTCCTTTATCTCAGAGAAATACTTAACCAATTAACATAAACATTAAACAAGCATTAACCAAAAGGATTCAGAACAATGGTGCAACACCTAAACATTACATGAACTCCAGTTAACCCGAGCCGTCAAGTCCCTGCACCGCACGCTTAACCGCTTCTTTCTGGTTCCTCCACCAGCGCTGGAAAAATGCCTACAAAAATGCGCCAAAATTCAGTTAGGCAATTCTTCAGACATTGTAACGGTAAACTTACATGAGCTTTGCTATCCATTTATAAAAGATGTAGGAATATAAACGAGAAGTAAGTTTACAGAATACGTGTGAGGCATTTCTTCAAACATGTAGCAGGCAACATATATGAGGCATTACTTCAAACGGTTAACAAGCAACATATATGAAGCTAGCATTTGTTCAAACCTTGTAACAGGCATTCTTCAAACATGTAGCAGGCAACAGATATGGCATATCGAATTTATTGAAGAAACTAGTAAAAACATAGTTTTCAGAGTGAAGCTAAAAAATGAAAAAAGCACGCATCACAAAATTGAAATTCACCTAATCTGGCACCTACAATTGTTAGGCGTGATTTCTAAATGGAACAAAGGAGAGAACGAACGGATAACACAGGGAAGAGAGGCGATGGCTACAAAAGTCGAGGTGATCGCGCAACGATGGCGGACGGTCGAGGCAGAGCGCAACGGCGGCGGACGGGCGAGCGCAACGGCGGCATCGCAGAGGAATTCTACTTATCGGATTTGGGGTTTTATACTAGAGAGAAAAAAAATATTGATTTTGTATGAAAACAAATGACAAATGATTTTTCTCTTGATTCTTTTATTAATTAATTCAATTAGTACGTGTACTATTTAATGTTTTCTCTTGAGGCACATAATTACTTGCCTTATAATTTACACTTAGAGACGCGTAACAGAAATGTCTCCATGTATGTGTCGCTAAATGCATCTTTTGTTGTAGTGAAGGAAAGAGATAAAAGACAATCTATTTGATTGCGTCAGATCAAGGTGAATCCGAAAGGGATTTCGTATTATCCCGTATATATATACTAGCCACAAAGTGCACGCGGAGACCGCGTGCCACATTTTTTTTAAGTACAACATACTTTTATTTTAACGTATTTGTTTATATGTATGTATTCATGTGTTGTTTATATTTAAAACTAAAGAATATCTATTCTCTTATGTACTTACGTACTTACTGAAATGTGTAAAAGTGAAATTATGTTAGTTATAAAATATTATACAGTAAACAATTATAATGCCATCGTGCTACACTTTCTTTGCCTCCAATTCATCAAGCCCTGAAGGTTGCTATAATTCCGTTATCTGCAGATCAAATGGATCAATTGGATCAATGACCATTTTGTAAGGAGAATTCGCGTCACTTATATTAGTAACAGATGCCTCAATATGCTAGAGTAATGTTGAGGGAAATAATTTATTTGAAAGGAAAAAAAGAGAATGAAATGCCACCGCATCATGTGTAGAGAACTATAGATGTCGTGTGAAAACATATGACGATGATCATTATACACTTGCGAATCAACAAATTGTAGGTTCTAATTTTCTGTCGTGAAAATATCATCTACCATTGTAATTCACAGTCTTTAATAAAAAATGCCGGCATATCTCAAAATTACAAAACAATAGATTAAATCAGACCCCTTCTTTTCAAAGCTACAACTTTCAATGAAAAAATTACTACTGGTTCACATCCAAGACTCCCATTGTCATCTTTAGTGTAGGCGGCACCCATTGTCAACTTCTTCAATTTCTTCCTTGTGTTTCGTTTGATGCATCTCCGAGAATATTCTGCAAAATGCGTATAAAAAAAGCACAACTCTATAGAACAAAACTCCTAATGCTATATAATAATTATTTTTCACTTGACAACAAATTAAGAATTGTGCTTACCGACCTTTTTGAAGTAATTACAAATCCGGGATCCCAACTTCTTTCTTCCTTGAGTTTCGTTGCATTTCAGAAAATATTCTGCAAAATGTAGTTTGTATAAATAATTAAAGCAAAGAAAGATTACAGGAGAAGGATTGTACTTACTAATCATTCATAAAGATTAATAAAATAATTTATGTTCTTCTCATACAATTCAACACATGTACAACAAAATATATGGCAACCAAATAAATGTAGAGAAAATAGTCACACTTATCAAAAATCAAGCTTACGGTTTATAGGGATTAGGAATAAATTATTTTGGTAATTGCTTAAACAGTGGAAAGAATCCAGGATGTTTAGAATTCTAATTTCAAATTTTTCATCAGATTTACCTTTTAATCTCCCGTAAAAAGCTGAGAAAGTGGCGTTATGATGAGTAGTGGAGAGATTTAGGGTAGTTATATTTCTCCCATTTGTTTTTTAATTGGAAAAATGAAAACGTGGGGAAGTTTTGGTTTTGGTATCCTAAAAAAAAAGATATATGTTGGTTATTTAATTATTTAAATTTGAAATTTTATTTTTTCAATTTACGTGTATTTGAAATATTTGAAATTAAAAAATTGGGAATTTTTTTGGTCGGGTCACAACTCAATTGGATGAGTAGTGGGTAGTTGCCCACAATTCTAATTTTAAATTTGAATTTTGTAAGTTGAAAACTAAAGCTGATAAAACGGATGAGTGGGATTTTCATAATAATAAAATATTAATAGTAATCCCTTTTTAAACGTTTTTTTGGTTCGATGGTGTCACAAAATGTTTTGGCTTATATTAATAGATAGTAATGATATGAATGATCCAATATCGAATACTAATATAATCAAAAATACGTTCTCATGTGCT
The DNA here is from genome assembly GCA_948329865.1 of Linaria vulgaris. Taxonomy (NCBI): domain Eukaryota; kingdom Viridiplantae; phylum Streptophyta; class Magnoliopsida; order Lamiales; family Plantaginaceae; genus Linaria; species Linaria vulgaris. Next base: position 144,719,021 of record OX415249.1, on the reverse strand, counting down.
TCCAGTTCCAGACATGGCCAGCTCCACATATTCTTGTAAGGTCGTCTCATTAGAAATGTAGTAAATTACTAAGGTCAACTAAGTATATATTACTATATTCATATGTGATATCAATATATATTGAGCCACTGAAAAGATTACACAGTTTGAAAAGAGAGCTGGAAAGAGTCAAATTTGGAGGGCCTTCAAAAACTGATGTCAAACACACCGTAGAATTGAATGATCATAATGAATTACCACATATGTGAAATACTTGTAAGAATCTTAATCCTTAGTAATTTACTACATTACATATCATGACATGCAGAATTTGTCTAAATTGTAGGTTGCAATGTATCAAAAGGTCAACAAACATCCCCTAGCTAAACGATTATAGAGAGTCAAATATGGTGGTTGGTCGCCTTTCACGTAATGGCCATGCTCAGTCTTATGGCATCCTAGTTTATCGCCCGGCTCCTGCCTCCTACCATCTCTATGTTGCTCTTATTTGATATTATTGGCGGCACCCGTGCTCGTACTATATATCTGAGTAGCCTTCTTTTCTTTTGGGGTTTCCCCCCTCCACTGTAAAAAAAAAAAAAAAAAAAAAACTTCTTTTCTTTTGGGGTTTCCCCCCTCCACTGTAAAAAAAAAAAAAAAAAAAAAAAAACATCCCCTAGCTAACTCATTATTAAGGATCTGTTTAGTTCATAATAAAGGAGGCAATAATATGTATCTATCAGCTTTCCAGAAAAAAACTTATTACATGTTAAAAAAGATGACTTAACTTGCATTAATATGCGGAAAAGAAAACCACAAAAATCTAAATTAAATTACTTTAGCCATTTTATTACAAATAGAAAGAAGATCCATATTTTGTGCCTACATCCAAACAGACCCTAACTAATATAATTCCAACTAGAAACGCTGGCACGCGGTCCCCGCGTGATTAAGAATTTATTTTAATTTATATGGTAAAAGAATAATTTGAATAAGTAAAGATTAAATACATAAGGATAGAGACTTTATATAGAAAGTTTTAAATTTTGGGAAACTAAATATTCAATCACAATAATTATTATAGTTATTGATTCTACTTAAATTATAAGGTTAAATTAGGAACTCAATAATTAAACTATTGTGCTAACAATAAAATTATAAGGCTAAAATCGGAAATCAAAAGTTTGGTGTCACAGTTTGCCTTTCTTTATATAATAGTATAGATTCCCAATTTTCAAAATCAAATTAAAATCCAAAACCCTCGTAAAACCCAACCAACATTGTTACCCTCACACCACCATGCGCCTCCTCTCCGCCGCCCACTCCGCCGCCACATCCTCCTCCAACGAGCTCACTACAAGCCACAGAAGGTTCAATCGCCGCCAGCTCCGCCGTCGCCTCCAAAACCTCCGAAAAAATCGGTGACATTCACACTTCACGACGAATCATGGGAGGATCCATACAACTGGATGTCACAGCTCGGCGACGGAGTATCGATGCGCCACATGGACGTGTACATGGAGCAGGAGGAGAAGTATACGGAAGCCGTTATGTTTGAAATCGAACGCCTTCAAGCGAAACTCCAATCGGAAATGGTGTCTCGTTTGCGGTGGAGCTTTCGACGCCTCCGTTGCGATGGGGCCCTTGGTAATTTTGTCGTTTTTTCGTTGTATTGCGTATTAGTGTTTCGATTGATTGGTTAAATGGTGGAGTGTGAGTGTCTGATTTTGTGTTATTTTGTGGTTAGTGAAGGCTGTACTATAGGAGAGTCGAAGAAGGGAAACAATATCCGGTGTTGTGTCGTAGATTAGCTAGCTTAAACGAAGAGTTTATTTCGCATAAATCTCCGTCCGCTGGTTTTGATTTTACGTCTGGTAAGAAAATCGAGCAGAAGCTGCTTGATTACAATCTGGAAGCGGAAAGATTTGGAGGTGCGGTATTATTTCAAAGTTTGAATTTGTTTTTGCGGTTTGGCGTTATGTTGTTTGTTGAACGAATGACAGGTTATGCATATGAAGAGTTATCAGAAGTGTCGCCTGATCACCGTTATCTAGCATACACTATGTATGACAAGGATAATGATTGCTTCAAATTATCCGTTAGAGACTTGAATTTTGGGTCACTTTGTAATAAGCCTCAGGCTGACAACGTTTCTGGTATAGCTTGGGGAAGAGATGGACGAGCGTTGCTTTATGTAGTCACAAATGATGATAAGAGACCCTTTAGGTTGGTATTGCAGATTGTGTGATCTTTAGTACTTGGCTGGTTCCTCTGGGTTCTTACAGATTAAGTTGAGACGTTCTTCTTCTCAGGGTCTATTGCAGTATTATGGGTTCAAATAATGAAGATGTATTGCTATTGGAAGAACCTCGGGAAAATGTCTATCTGAATTTAAGACACACGAAAGACTTCAACTTTCTGACACTGAATGTTTTCACCGCCACATCATCCAAGGTACTTCCACAAAATGTATTACAGCTCTGTTTATAAGTGTGTTACATCAGTCTGTATATTTTTTACCCACTTTTAGGTCTTTCTAATAAATGCAGCTGATCCTTTATCCGGGATGACACTTGTGTGGGAATGTACATCGAAAGCTCATTGTATAATTGAGCATCATCAAGGATATCTTTAACTTGCTAAGCAAGGCCAAATTATTGATCACCATTACCTCTTACGTAGTCCTGTCGCCACTTCATGTAATCCAAGGAAGTGGGAGGTTAGCATGTTGGTGTAATATCAATGGATCTCTTGCCTTCTCGGTACACTCAGGTGTCTCAGTCGTGATCTTCATACTTGTTCTTGATACTTTGCAGGATGTTTTTGCCGATGACGGAGAGCTGATCATTGAAGATGTTGATTTTTGTGACACACATCTAGCGCTTATTGTTAGAGATGGACAAAAATATAGACTGCATTCTGTTTCCTTGCCTCTAAAAAATGACAAGGTATTACAGCATTCTGTTTCTCTCAAAATTGCATTCCGAATCCAATTGATGTCTTTGATTTTGTTTGTGCTCTTCTATACTGAAGTTTGAGTTGTGTGAACCTTTGTAATGTTCAGCGAACTGGCACTATCAATTAAATTATGTTTTAAACTCCGTTATGGCCGCACGGATGGCTCTCGGGTTTTTCAACTGCAAAAATCCCTTTTCACCCTTCAACAAGGTAACCTATCTGTCACTGGGTTTTACAATGTCTTCTGCTCTATCTAGGACGAATTCGTTAGCCAGCGCTCTGTCGTCGCCTGTGCTTGTGGTCTCTGCACTTGTAACGTCAATCAAACAATGGCCACTCTGCAACAAACCGATTGCGTGTTAACTTTTCTAATTGGCTCAACGATTCCTATGCCGTTGTGCGCAGTCAGATTCTGCTCCTCACTCCTCTTCCCTCTCTGTCCCGGGTCTATGCCCTCCTTTTGCAAGAGGAATCTCAGCAGTCTCTCCATTCCTCCACTCCATCTTTTGAGCAGATGGCTCTCTACTTTCGCATTGGTCCCACACCAGCCGCTTCCAGGGCTCCTCAGACTGCCAACAAGTCAGGTAAACCTCCTAATCGTGATCGCAAGAAACTTCAGTGCACGTTCTGCGGCTTCACTGGGCACACTGTCGATCGGTGTTATCAGATAATTGGTTATCCGCCTAGCTGGGAGGGACCCACTGGCCGCAGAAAGGCACCAACGCCTTCTGGCCCCTCAGCTAATTATGCTGCTCACTCTGAGGATCTAGTGCTGCCTGAGTTCTTCACCAAGTCCGCCCCATCCGATATCTCCAACAAAGCCCTCTTTGAGCAATTTCTGGCGTTTACCAAAGCTCATGAGGCCTTTATTCCCGCAGCTCAGCCTTCTCCTGCCCCTTATGCTGCTGCGGTCACTTCTATGGCTGGTATACCTCTCTCTCCCTCTATTTTCTTAGCCTCAAATACCAACATGTTACATGATTATAAGGGTGCTTGGATTCTTGATACTGGTGCTAATCATCATATGCTTTGTGATGCCTCTTATTTTTCTGCTTCTGTCCCTGTCAATATCCCTATAACACTCCCCAATAATCATGTCACTATTGCTACTGCTATGTCTGATATTAGGATCCAAGACAATTTTCTTTTAAAGGATGCCTTCCTTGTGCCTGCCTTTACCTGCAATCTCATTTATGTTTCAAAATTGTCCAAATTTTCAAACATTGCCCTATATTTTCTCCCCTCTGTCTGTGTTATGCAGGACATAGCCACGAGGAGGACGATTGGTTTTGCTAAAGTTAGCAATGGGCTTTACCTTTTAAACATGAATGATTTTCTAAATAAGCCCTCTTGTAATACAATTGTTTTTAACACCAAAAGTGATTCTGTTTTGTGGCATCATAGGCTAGGGCATCCTTCTGCAAATAAACTGTCTTGCATTCCTCAATTAAGTGTCTCTGATTGTACTATTCATTCATCTTGTGACACTTGCCACTTTGCTAAACAAAGAAAACTCAGTTTTCCTATAAGTTCTTCTTGCACTACTACTGCATTTGACATGATCCATTGTGATGTATGAGGTCCATTTTCTGTGCCTTCCATTGATGGTCATAGATTTTTTCTCACTGTGGTTGATGACTACTCTAGATGTACCTGGATATTTTTTATGAAGCACAAATCTGAGGTTCACTCACATTTAGTTAACTTTTGCAAAATGGTTAATACTCAATTCTCTTTAAAAGTTAAAGTTTTAAGATCAGACAATGGGACAGAGTTCATTTTAAAAGATTTTTATCATACCTTTGGGATTTTACATCAAAAGAGTTGTGTTGAGACCCCTCAACAAAACAGTGTGGTTGAGAGAAAGCATCAGCATTTGCTTCAAGTAGCTAGGGCTTTAAAGTTTCAGTCTAATATCCCCATTGAGTATTGGCCTTACTGTGTTTCCACTGCTGCATTCATAATAAACAGGCTCCCTTCTACTGTTTTACAAAACAAAACCCCTTATGAACAACTTTTTCAAAAACCTCCTGACTATGGCCTTCTTAAAGTTTTTGGTTCTCTATGTTATGCCTCCACTCTTACTTCTCACAGAGGCAAATTTGACCCCAAGGCTTCTAAGTGTGTTTTTATTGGCTATCCCCAGGGCACTAAGGGTTATACTCTCCTTAATATTGACACCAGACACATTATTGTATCTAAGAATGTTATTTTTTATGAACACGAGTTTCCTTTTAAATCTACTGTTAAACTAACCCCTTGTGATTCTCATTCTGAGAATACACCTCTTTGTCAAGACCCCTTCATTGTTTTGCAGGCCCCCTCTCAACCAGCTGGCCCTTCACCTGTGGCTGCTCCTCCTGCTCCAGCACCTGCTTCTAGTGACTCTTACTCTCCTGTGCATACACCTGCTTTGGAAGGAGCTTGGGATCCTGCTCACTCTCTCACCTCTGCTAGCACTACCTACTCTGTTTGCAATCCCAGCTCTTTTTCTCCTCCATCTTTGCATTCTTCTCCTGTGCATGCTTTATCTGATCATTCTATGCAGACCTTACCTGTTTTATCTGTTGATTCTACTGCTGTCCCTATCAGGAAATCTACTAGAACTATTACTCCTCTTACATATTTACAACTGTATGAATGTGATTTACCTGACTCCTTGCATAAGTCTAATTCTGCAGTTGTGTCTAGATATCCTATTACCTCTGTGCTCTCTATGTCTCAACTTGGCCCTAAACATCAAGCCTTTACTGCTGAAATTTCTCTTGTTACTGAGCCTAGGACTTTTACTCAGGCAAATAAATCTCATGAATGGCAACTTTCTATGAAAACTGAAATTGCTGCTCTTGAGAAAACTAATACTTGGTTATTGACTGCTTTACCTCCCAACCAGCATTGCATTGATTGTAAATGGGTTTATCGAATTAAGTATAGGTCAAACGGTTCTATTGAACGTTACAAAGCTCGTTTAGTGGCTAAGGGTTTTACCCAAGAGGTTGGCCTAGACTATTTTGATACATTTTCACTCGTTGCTAAAATTACAATTGTTCGTGTTTTACTTGCCCTTACTGCGTCTCACAACTGTTTTTTACATCAATTAGACGTAAATAACGCGTTTTTGCATGGTGATCTCGACGAAACTATTTACATGAAACTGCCGCCCGGTTACTGTTCTCCATCGGATACCCGGGTGTGCCTTCTTAAAAAGAGTATTTATGGTTTCAAACAAGCGTCGCGACAATGGTATCAAAAACTTACCACTTGTCTCACGGAATTCGGCTACGTGCAAACTATTTCGGATTGTTCTTTATTTGTCAAGCAATGTGCCAACTCTTTTACCGCTTTTTGTGTATATGTGGACGACATTATCCTCACGGGTAATGATCTATCTGAGATTAATAACTTAAAACATTATTTGGATGAGAAATTTACTATTAAAGACTTAGGCGAACTTAAGTACATTCTCGGTATTGAAGCCGCACGTAGTCATAAAGGCATTAGCATATGCCAAAGAAAATACGCCATGGACATCCTCACGGAGTCAGGGTACATAAGGTGCAAACCCGCCAATACACCAATGGATTGCTCAACTCGTTTAAAGAAAAATGATCACCCTCTATTACCTGACGCTTCCATTTATCGACGTTTAGTTGGTCGTCTTCTTTACCTAACCATCACTCGTCCCGATTTAGCGTTTAGCATTCAATGTTTATCACAACATATGTCTGCCCCGACCACATTCCATTTAGCTGCCGCTCATCGGGTCCTTCGTTACATTAAGTCTTCCCCTGGAAAAAGGGTTATTTTATCATGTTTCATCTGAGACACATTTGAAGTAGTTCTGTGACAGTGATTGGGCGGCTTGCCCGGACACGCGCCGCAGGGTCACCGGCTACGCAGTTTACATTGGCCGTTCTTTGGTTTCTTGGAAGGCGAAGAAACAACCAACCGTGAGCCGCTCCTCGACGGAGGCTGATATCAGGCGGTGGCCACAGCTACTTGCGAGATTCTCTGGCTATCGCAACTTCTTAAGGATCTTCACCGCCCTTCAACACGCACGCCATTACTTTTTACAGACAACCGCAGCGCTTATTGCATGGCCATAAACCCGGTGCACCATGAGCGGACGAAGCACATCCAAATTGACTGTCACTTCGTCCGTGAGAAAGTCCATGATCGTCACCTCCGCGTCGAGCACATCTCCAACGAACACCAAATTGCGGATATTTTAACCAAGCCATTGGCTCCGCGCCCTTTCCAACTAATGGTGTCCAAAATGGGCCTCATCGACATTCACGCCCCTCTTGTGGGGGGTATTAAGATGTATCAACACTTGTAATAGTTGGCCCGATCTGTTTTCTAATTCTTTACCATAGTTGGGTCGGATGTAGCCCATTAGCCCATAGTATAAATAGTTCTTTATGTAATATTTTAATCTTTATCAATTCATTATCAGAATAATAAAACAATGTTTCATTTTTCTCTCGTCTCTTTCTCTCTAACCCTAGCCGCACAGTTTTCTTCACAAATCCAATATGGAAGTGTGGTTTTTGTGCTTTTATGTACTTTTTGACGTTGTCTTGGTGCGCCGGTTTTCGGCGTCGCTTTATTTAATGGAAGGTTGTTTTACCGTTAAAAAAGATAAATGTGACATTATTGATATTATGAAGAAGAATTATTAAGATTAGAACATACTAGTTGGCCAAAATTTGGCCAGAGGATTGAAACCAAATCTTATCATGTAATATAAAAATATGCATAACATTTCCACGATCTGATGCGTGTCATCGTTATTAAAATGATCTCTAATCACTGGTTCTTCTACTTTCGTGTTTTGCTCTATTTTCTGCCACTGTGAATTATTAGCCTTTCGTGACATTTTTTTTTTTATTTTTTTTAGAAGAATACAGGCGTGACACATGAAGTATAAACAACATCTTGCAATTTGGAAAAGTACCCAAGTTAGAAACTTTATATTATCATTTACTTGAGTCCAATTACTTTATATGTGTTAACAGGATGATAATTCACCTGCTTGAAATAGAGAATAAATCAATTACTGGAATTACTAATATTATTATACTATGCGACCTGCCTCCATGATACAGGTATCACGCCTCAACTATCCCTCGGAGCACAACTCCGGCACAACAAATACTGGAGCAAAAGCAAACAGGAGGAATACGAGACCAAGGCAGAGTCTCATAGACTGACTGCTCTCGAAACTCCTTCAGTATTGAGCAAACACTCCGCCCCACTCGTGCTGTGTCTCCAAGAAAATTGAGCTCCCGGAAAGAACGAGCCAAAAGGCCCCAAGGGACAACAGAGTCCCAGAACCTTGACAAAAACCCTTCCTTGCTATACATTCCAAACACGAAAGCTCTCGGAACACTACTCCCGACAACCAAACCAAAAGTCAGAACTTTACAATAACTCAAACAACTACAGAACAATTCTCTCCGGACACTCGGAGAAAGAAGACACCTACCCACGATAGCTCAAAACCTCTCGGAGATCAACTCACCAACACCCTCTCGGAAAATATCTTGAATCACTTACTCCAGAATACACACCTCTCGGAAAAGCACTATCACTAAGAGAATACTCAAACTCGGCCCTCGAGTCACCATTAGAAACAATAAAGAAGGCAGTCTACCCCATATCACAAAGAAGACCAAAGCCCTCGGAAGAAGGAAAGATACAGTCAGCATTCAAAATAAACACGTTATCTTATTGGTTGAATAAACATTGTAACACGTGTAAACACCACCACATGCATAACGACACCTGTAAAAGCATGCACAGTGACACCTGCCCTTACCAAAACCTATATAAAGGGAGGAATCAATAGAGAGAAAGGGGGGAGAAAAAAGGGTAACAGAAACTTACGAGAGGAATACAGACTCGGAGAGAAAGGAATCAACTCGGAAAAGAATGGATTATAGTTAATAAAAGGAAGGTTCTTGTCAATTTTGTTAATATAGCATTTAGTTTTTGAACCACGGGCAAAGGCGTTCCAACCCGAATAAATAATTCAGTTAATAGGAAATAATTCCAAACCCGTTAACAAAATGGCGTCGTCTGTGGGAAAGCCATAAGATTTGTCTTCAAGAACATCCAAAGAAGACGCGAATCAGGGAAAGTTTACTCTCGTGATCATTAAACCCTTGAGAAGGTTTTGTTCGATTGTTGCCATAACCAAAAGGGGAAGCGGGTGCTACAGCAATAACACAGTTACGCACCAAAGATAAGTATCCTTCTTTCACTTGTATAAATACGAGTTAAATTATGGTGTCTTCGTAAAGAAATCATAAGATTCTATAATTCACCGTGTAAATGCTTGGGAGAAGGAAGGAGGGCAGAGCCCAGGAGAGTATTTCCGAGAGCAGTTACTCTAGGAAACCTCACTCGTACTCTCTCATCAAAGGCTTTCCGAAAGTCTAAATAAGTAAAAGAGAAAGGTATGAACAAGTCTACTAGGAATGATTCTTTGAAAGGACGTGAAAATATTCACTACACCCTAAGCATCTATGCTTACTTACGACCCTTTCCTCGAATAATGGAATTATGATTGAGCTGCCCAAAGCATACTATAATAGGCTACGAAGGCGTGCCAGAGGATACTCCTATTTAGGAAAGTATATTCCCCCAAACTTGCACTGCAAATGGACACGCTATGCTAAGAAAGTTGTTTGGCCAGTAAGAGTGAGACGCTCTCTCATTTCTGTAAACTCAATCTTAAAATTCTACAATAGAAGGAAAGAAACTAAGTATTCATAATATGCTGAAAAGTTATGTGATTATGAACACGGGAAAAAGAAAAGTTTTGTTCCGAGTAAGAAATGTTTCATTCCAAATAAAAAAATACCATTACAAGAAATAAAATTAAATACCATTACATAAATAAAGTACAATGATAGAAAAACAAATTAAAAACTCCTAAGACTGGGGGGGTTGAGCACTCGAAGAGTCAGGGGTTGGCTCGGTGGTAGGAGGAGTAGGAGCACCCGTAGGAGGAGGAGCACCAGAGGAAGTAGCCTGGAGAGGGGAGTGTGCTGAAGGCCGCGGGAGGATAGCAGAAAGAGGCACCCGAGTCGAGGAAGAGGAGGAGGGAGGAAGTCGGGAGCTACTCTTTTTAAAGAGGTCGTAGGCTTCCTCCAGAGTTGGCCTCTTCATCTCCGCGATATTAACCACCCGCGGGTCTAAGTTGGGATTCACCTTCTGTCGTACCTGCCCGAAGCACTGAAGGAATCCCCACATAGCGGATCCTGCTAAGTACCCCGGATGCTTGCTGAGGTACAGATCCCTTACTTGGATAGTAGTCTCCTCTCGAGCCTGCTTAACGGCAGCATCCACCCTTTGCTGCATTTCCTCGGGGAGAATACCTCCCGGAGCCTTGGCTTGTGCCAACTTCTCATTAAGAATATCCACCTTACCCAGCGTTTGGTATAGGTCCCTCTCCAACTCTTGCTGCTTGGCCTCCCAAGCAACCTTCTCCCCTTCGAGGGAATCCACCCTATCCTTCAGCACCAGCCCGGAAGCCTCCATCTCCTTTACAGAAGAGAGCAGCTGCTTGTTCTCCCCCCGCAAATCGTAGTTTTGTTTCGAAAGGCTGACCCACGCCTCGTTATACTTCCCCATTCTCTCCCGCAGATCCTTGTTCTCAGTCTCTAGCCTCTGAGACTTCTCTTCAGCCGCACTCGTCAGCTTCTACAGCTTCTCGACCTCGAGTAACAAAAGAGGAAGCATTTTAGGTGCCTAAGAAAGCAAAACAGAAGAATAAAGATCCCGATAAAGGATCTTAAGTAAATTAGTTTAAGTAAAAAACTTACCAACATAGCTACGTTGTTGGTACAAGCTCGGACGAATTGCCACCCGTCCGACGGCAAAGAGTTAGCAGCCGATAAATACCGAGTGACCGTTTCAAGTGCCGCCTGGGCATCTTCCGAGCTAGGCTCCCCCTCTGGAATGGGCACCTTAGAAGACGAGGGCCTCTCAGGAGGTACCACCCCCGGCAGCGGAACCTGGGTGACTATAGGGCTATCGGACTGAATAGCCACGAAAGGTCTCGGGGAGGGAGCACTCGTAAGAGGGGGACCCGCGGCCAAAATCTCGTCCAGCAAACTCATGGTATCGAATGCTGGAGGGTGAGCAGGGTCGGAAGGAAGTGATCCCCCGTCCAAATCGAAAAAGTCGTCACCTCCTGTAAAATCAGAAATTTATCTAAGTAAAAATATCCATTCAGCTATCCAGAGCCTACTCCTATACTACAAAAAGAAATACTATCACTTTACTGATTAAAGACTAGAAACGCGTACCTTTCGGAGGGGTCGCTAGTAGGGCGTAAGCAGAATCCCCCGATAACTCTGAGGAGGAAGGTACGTTGATAACGCCGGGAGGTGGTAGAGTCATCCCCTCTATCCCAACCTCCTCCTCCACACCTCCTATGACAAATGCCCCTAGCACCGGCATTTGAGGAAGTCGCGCCTACCCCCACTTCCTCAGGGGTATCGGAAGTCGCGCTAGACGACCGGGAGGTAGCTGTAGCAACCTTTGAAGGAATCCCCCCTTGATCGTCCACGCCCTCCACGGCACCAAGATTTCCACCCTCTCCTAGAGAAGGCTTCCCCTTCTTAGTAACCACGTCCTCGTTCTCCACCATGAACGGACGCAGAACATTCACTGCCAAAAACAGTTACGAGTTAGATAAGATATAAATAATATGTACTAAATCACGTACAGTACGAGAGAGATGCAATCTTACCAAAAGTGTCAAAAAGTTTTTCGGGAACGGCCAAAGGAGTCTCGATCTTGTCTATCGGAAAGATATGCCTCAATCCTGCAGTCCGATAGAGGCGGATAAAATCCTTTGACTCCACGAGAGGCTTCGCAGAGAACACCGGTGAGAACGACAAGGTATCGTCCATCACTCTCTCGGGAAATAGGGGCTTCCTCCAAGTTAGGGGAATGTCCCATTCTCCCTTAGCAGGACATATGAAGAAGAACTTGTTCTTCCATGAACTGTGGGAGGTGACCATGCCCTCGGAGATCCTGTCGTCCTTCTCCCGGTGAGTGAAGCAGTAGAAAGAACCTCCCCCGGGAGATGGCTTCAACTCGAAGATGGCGAAAAATCTATCCCTCGTGCACTCGATGCCTCTCCCCAGGCACCAAAACACGAACAACACCAGCGAGGTGAAAGAGTTGGGAGTAAGCTGGCTAGGGCAGAGATTGCAATAATTGAAAATATCACAATAAAAACGCGGGAAGAAGGAGCGCAATCCCGCCTTTATAAAAGGATAGTAGATCGTCAGGTGTCCTGGCGGAGGAGCATCACCACGGTGGTGGGCCTCCGGCACCATCACCTCCACATTACGGCTGGAGGCGCCGTGCTCCTGGAACAAATTTTTAATTTCCTCCTCCGTGGCGGTGCTGACCATATCACCCACCTTTTGAGTAGCCCGCGGAGCGCTACCCTTATCAGCTTTCCTTTTCAATTTCTTCGATTTCCCGGCACCACCACTGCCGCTCGCCCCTACCGCCGTAGCACTCCTCTTTCTCGAAGCTTGAAACCCTAACCCCGCCGTTCCTCCGGTACCAGAAGCAGCCGAAACCAGATTGGTATTAGATTGCGACGCCATTAGAAATGAATTTTTAAAGGAAAAAGATTAGCAGAAATCGAAATCGATTGCAGAGAAAAAGAGTGCGCTTTGCAGAAGAAGAAAGTATTATTTGCTCAGAATTTGCAAGTGATGGTGATGGGTGAAGAAGAGGGTTTTTAAACCCTACACCCACTAAGTGTCTTAAATGACCACTAAGCGTGCCCACGCCCCACGATTGAAAGTCGTGCTTAATGACACGTCTCCTCGGTTAACAAAAGTATAACGGTCAAGACGCTTCGATTCCCGCACCCAACTTAAACGTGGCATTAAATTCACCACTAACTGCATTTTAAATTACAGTTAATTAAATGCCATAACTTTAAATTATAATTAATGCCCCAATAATGACCTACGAGGGCACATTCAGAAAATATGACGGGATCACTCGGAGAGAGTTATCACTATACTCCTCGCCTTTTTAAAGGTAATGCCAAGAACGAGGGAAACGTCGAGCAAAACATAAAGGTCACTGACAAGTGTTTACGACATCCCTGAAGAATTCTACGAGGCCTTAAGAAACCTTCCCCGTATACTTGATACACGATACTAGAACTCTCGTACCCTTTAAACTATTAAGTTTCTAGTGCAGTAGTGATAACTAACTGCACTACAAACTGGGGGGGGGGGTTGTTAACAGGATGATAATTCACATGCTTGAAATAGAGAATAAATCAATTACTGGAATTACTAATATTATTATACTATGCGACCTGCCTCCATGATACAGGTATCACGCCTCAACTATCCCTCGGAGCACAACTCCGGCACAACAAATACTGGAGCAAAAGCAAACAGGAGGAATACGAGACCAAGGCAGAGTCTCATAGACTGACTGCTCTCGAAACTCCTTCAGTATTGAGCAAACACTCCGCCCCACTCGTGCTGTGTCTCCAAGAAAATTGAGCTCTCGGAAAGAACGAGCCAAAAGGCCCCAAGGGACAACAGAGTCCCAGAACCTTGACAAAAACCCTTCCTTGCTATACATTCCAAACACGAAAGCTCTCGGAACACTACTCCCGACGACCAAACCAAAAGTCAGAACTTTACAATAACTCAAACAACTACAGAACAATTCTCTCCGGACACTCGGAGAAAGAAGACACCTACCCTCGATAGCTCAAAACCTCTCGGAGATCAACTCACCAACACCCTCTCGGAAAATATCTTGAATCACTTACTCCAGAATACACACCTCTCGGAAAAGCACTATCACTAAGAGAATACTCAAACTCGGCCCTCGAGTCACCATTAGAAATAATAAAGAAGGCAGTCTACCCCATATCACAAAGAAGACCAAAGCCCTCGGAAGAAGGAAAGATACAGTCAGCATTCAAAACAAACACGTTATATTATTGGTTGAATAAACATTGCAACACGTGTAAACACCACCACATGCATAACGACACCTGTAAAAGCATGCACAGTGACACCTGCCCTTACCAAAACCTATATAAAGGGAGGAATCAATAGAGAGAAAGGGGGAGAAAAAAAGGGTAACAGAAACTTACGAGAGGAATACAGACTCGGAGAGAAAGGAATCAACTCGGAAAAGAATGGATTATAGTTAATAAAAGGAAGGTTCTTGTCAATTTTGTTAATATAGCATTTAGTTTTTGAACCACGGGCAAAGGCGTTCCAACCCGAATAAATAATTCAGTTAATAGGAAATAATTCCAAACCCGTTAACAATATGAATAGAAAATACAACAGAATATCACATAGGATACTAGACAGCAGACACAATTTGGAGCAATTACAAGCAGCTCTGAACAATGACCTATACAACAATAATCTGATTGAGGAGGTTAGGGGGGCTACTAAGGAGCTCATGAACTTGCATAAGACTGAAGAGGAGATCATGAACCAGAAAGCCAAAATTGACTGGCTCAAGATGGGAGATGGGAATACAGCCTATTTTCATGCCTCTGTCAAAAGCAAGAACCAGCAGAAGGGTATACACAAGCTCAAGAGAGGAGATGGGAATACTATAACCACTCAAGCTGATATTGAGGATGAAATTCTTCACTTCTATGGAGAACTAGTGGGCAAAGCTGATAATAGGATGAAAAGCATTGATATACCTACTATAAGACAGGGAAAGACTATTAGCAGAAAAGAGGGGCTACAACTGATCAAACCTATTATTGAGAAGGAAATATGGGAAGCCATACAGGGAATTGGAGACAATAAAGCTCCAGGTATAGATGGATATAATGCTCACTTCTACAAAACAGCCTGGACAGTCATCAAGGATGATGTGATTGGTGCTGTAAAAGAGTTCTTTCATGAGGGAAAGATATATAGAGCTGTGAACTGCACTCTTGTTACTCTCATACCCAAGACCCCTACAGCTCAAACCATGAAGGAGATGAGACCTATATCCTGTTGCAGCACCCTCCTCAAGATCATATCCAAGATTCTCACAACAAGACTTGGGAAAGTTATTAACAATGTGGTGGATGAGAGCCAGTCTGCTTTCCTCCCTAGAAAAGTCATATCCCCCAAATGGCCCAAGAACTTGTGAGAGGTTACAGCAGGAAAGGGATATCCCCCAGATGCATGATCCAAATGGACATACAGAAAGCTTATGATACAGTGGACTGGAGAGCATTGGAGAGCATACTAAGAGAACTTAGCTTCCCACAGCAATTTGTTCAATGGATTATGACACTTGTTACCACTGTGTCCTACAGGTATTCTGTGAATGGATGCCCTACAAGAATGCTCAAAGCTAAGAGGGGACTGAGACAGGGGAACCCAATATCCCCTCTTCTCTTTGTAATAGTGATGGAATATCTGCGTAGAGTACTCCAGAAACTAAAGACCAAACCAGATTTCAACTTTCATCCAAAGTGTGAAAAACTGGGCATCACAAATCTGTGTTTTGCTGATGACCTCATGATGGTATGTAGAGGGGACAAAGAATCTGTTAAGATACTTATGGATCACTTCCAGGACTTCTCTGATGCAACAGGACTAAAAGCAAGTCCTACAAAGTGCAGAGTATACTTTGGGGGTGTAAAGAACACTGAACATGAGGAGATCATCAGAATGACTGGATTTGAGAAAGGAATTCTCCCTGTGAGATACTTAGGTATACCCCTGGACTGTAAGAAACTCACAGTGGCTAACTGCTCACCACTCATAAACAGAATAATTGAGAGAATGAAACACTGGAGTTCAAGGCTGCTTAGTTTTGCTGGCAGGGCACAACTAATAAAAAGTGTACTGTTTGCCATGGCAAACTACTGGTTACAAATTATTCCACTACCAAAGACGATCCTGAAGCATGTGGAAGGCATGTGCAGATCATTTCTATGGACTGGAAAGGAAGCTATCAGTAGGAAGGCTCCAATAGCATGGGACCAGATATGTGAACCCAAAAGAGAAGGGGGATTGGGCATGATATCCCTAGTGGAATGGAATCAGGCTACCATTGCAAAACTACTATGGAACATAACACAGAAAGCTGACAAAATGTGGGTAAGATGGGTGCACATGTATTACATTAAAGGAGAACAGATAGACCAGTTCCAGCTAAAGCAAAACAACTCATGGTTGATTAAAGCCATAATCAAAAACAGACAGCAATTGGTGACCAACCAGGGATGGAATGAAGCTTGCCAAACTGGAAAATACCAAACAAAAAAAGTATACAGGGGTTTGAGGAATACCAAACAAAAGGTGCCTTGGAGGAAGCTGTTCTATGGTACTTTGGCTAGACCAAGAGCCCTCTTCACTCTTTGGATGGGATGCCTGCAAAGGATGAACACAAAAGACAGAGTCAGAAGATATGGGATAAACACTGATGGGCAATGCAACTTCTGTCACAACCAAGAAAGCATGGAGCATCTATTTTATGAGTGCAGTGAGACTAAGAAGATATGGAGGGAAGTCTTACAGTGGCTCCAAATAAACCACTCCCCGAGAGGGTGGCACACTGAGAGCAAATGGATCACTCAAGCGTGCAAAGGGAAGAGCATGAGAGCAAAAATACTCAAGACTGCTACTGCTGAAACAATGTATGCTGTTTGGAGTAGAAGAAATGAGATCATTTTCAAACAAAACCGGTCGAACACTAGTATTAGACTTGCTGAGCAAGTGATCCAAATTATTAGAATTAGGGTCCAGCATGATCATAAACTTAGCATGTACTGTGCTAGACTGTAATTAGTTTTGTTGTGTCCTGTATTGTCTTACTTGTCCTTTTGCCTAGCCTGGATCTGTGAGATCGGCTTGTACTGTCACTCATTTGGTAATGGAAATTCTTCTTGCTCCAAAAAAAAAAAAAAAATTATGAAGATCCTGTCAGCATTATTTTTAATCATAGCCCTCATGTCTATACAGCTGGTTAGCTTAATTAAGTAATTTCATTAGAAATAAAAAATTTCCAAGATCTTGGTGCGAAAATGGATTTGACTGCTACTGTATTCTCGTGCATAATTTTTCAGGTTTATGTGGATGCAAGAATATTAGGAGGTACGGATGCTACATATTCCATTTATCAGGTAATTATTAGTATTAAAATATCACGTTACATTAAACTAGACTTATGTTATCGTGTATGCTGTTACATTTCATGGAATATATCGTAAATAAGTTTTAATCATAATAACGATTCAATTCAAATCTCTCGTGCATAATTTTTCAGGTTTATGTGGATGCAAGAATATTAGGAGGTACGGATGCTACATATTCCATTTATCAGGTAATTATTAGTATTAAAATATCACGTTACATTAAACTAGACTTATGTTATCGTGTATGCTGTTACATTTCATGGAATATATCGTAAATAAGTTTTAATCATAATAACGATTCAATTCAAATCTCCAGGGGAATGAGGGGATACTGCAGGGGGAAATTCAGCAACAGGCCTATTCAAGATAGACTTAGAGCACGTTTGCTTGGCCCTTTGGATAGTGTGGGTTGAGTAGTTAAGTAATTATTAATCCCACCACTAGTAGTTAATTGCATGTTTGGTTAGAGAAAAAAAAAATCTTCTAAACATGAGATTAATAATTTGTAGGACGTTTGGTTTCCCCAATAGTAGTCCATTTGTAATCAAATTGTCATAATTACCCTTCACCTACATTTTCAAAGTCATTCAATTTTCAATTTAAGGGCAAAGTAGTAATATTATGTAGCTTATCAGACCACCACTACAAATTGGAGGGGGTAGTTCATGATTATTTGTCGGGAGACAAACCCAAGAAGTGATGATTATCATGTTTATTTCATCTTGGAGTTATGGAAACCAAACACTAGATTAGGCCCTGATTTGTAATTTATTGGGGCTTATTTATGCAAGCAAACGTGCTCTAATGGACGTAATATTCTATATTTGTCACGTTATTGTTTGATTAATTAATCTGATCGCATAAACATATACCTATATGTATATGTTAATTCTTACTATTTCTTTTGCTATATAACTGCCCCCACAGTTTGCAGGTGGATCTGCAGAATAATTCCTTCGAACACAACGTCGACGTGCACCTTCCTCTACGGTGAAAAGAAACGTCGCGATTAATAATTTGTGGGAATTTTCTTGGAATTTCACTCAAAGCGATGAATGAGAGTTTGTGTGTTTGTGTGAGCAAATCTGAGTGATTACTATTTTCGTGACAAATAATTAAGTTTTGACAGCATGTGGCTGTAAAAAACATGTTCAATAATAATATATATCTTTATCTTTAATCTTTATCTTTATTTTTATTTTTAATCTTTATCTTTAATCTTTAATATTTTTTTATCTTTATTTTTATCTTTAATATATAATATATTATAAGAATGAATGTTTTCACTTTTCAAGCAGGCTGCTCTTCAACGGAGATTTTTTGTGTTTCGACTTTGCCCCTGTAAGTTCAACTAATTACTATAAGATATTTTGTTTTACAGTAATAAATATTTAGAGGGCACATATTAATTGGTTGGGACCCGCAATAATAAAATTTCTTAACAGTTAATAGCGTTGTGGTCCTCCGTAAATTGTAGAACAATCATTTTATTTTTTTAAGTCTTTCGATCTCGCCTCAAAAGTTTTACGTCTCGCATTTATTGGCCTGCTGTAAATTGCAGAATAGTCATTCTAATTTTTTACTTATTCTAAATTTGACCCAAAAGTTTTTGTTATTTATATATAGGCCCTACTGTAATTTATTAATTGGTCCTTTTTTGAGAATTATTTCAATTTTGCCCTAAAAGTTTTGCTACTATGTTTTGGGGTTTTTCCGTAATAAATAATTTGTGTGCTCGCGTGTATTAAACAATTGAGATCCGCTTAGTATAAAATTGATTAACACTCAATACCGTGGGGGTCCGCTGTAAATTTTAGAACATACATTTTAATATATTATGTTTTTGGTTATGCAGTAATACATCATTAAACTCGTCTCAATTAGGTTTCAATAATTAATAGTACAACGGTTTGGGTGTATTTACATTTTATCTTTTCTTTTCGTTATCTTTATCTTTATCTTTATTTTTATCTTTATCTTTATCTTTACTATATAATAAAAATGAATGTTTTCAAGCAGATTGCTCTTCAACAGAGATTTTTCGTGTTTCGATTTTGCCCTTGTAAGTTCAACTAATTACTCTAAGATGTTTTGTTTTCAGTAATAAATATTTGGAGGGCGCGCACATATTAATTTGTTGGGATCCACAACAATAAAATTTCTTAACAGTTTATAACGTTGTGGTCCTCCGTAAATTGCAAAACAGTCATTTCATTTTTTTAAGTCTTTCGATCTCGCCTCAAAAGTTTTACGTCTCGCATTTATTGGCCTGCTGTAAATTGCGAAATGGTCCTTCTAATTTTTTACTTTTTCTAAATTTGACCCAAAAGTTTTGGTTATTTATTTATAGGCCCTACTGTAAATTATTAATTGGTCCTTTTATTTTAGAATTATTTCAATTTTGCCCCAAAAGTTTTGCTACTATGTTTTTTGGGGTTTCCGTAATAAATAACTTGTATGCTCGCGCGTATTAAACAATTGAGACCCGCTTAGTATAAAATTGATTAACACTCAATACCGTTAGGGTCCGCTGTAAATTTTAGAACATACCTTTAAATATATTATGTTTTTGGTTATTGAGTAATACATCATTAAACGCGTCCCAATTAGGTTTCAGTAATTAATAGTACAACGGTCAGTTGTATTTACATCGGCCGCCCAATATTTATTCTTAATTAGCAATCTCATCATTTGCGATTTCTTACACTTTATAATTTTTTATGGTATGTAAAATGATTAGGTTTGTTACAGTGCGTGATTTCTGTGAAGTAAAAAATGTCAAGAATGAGTGAGAATTTCTTCTATTAGAGAGGAAATTAAGAATAGAAAATTAAGAGATGAGCACACGAAATTCGTAGAGGTTAATCTTTGGTTTGAAAGCAGGAAAAATAAAAAAAAAAACCCACATAATATAGATCTAGCACTGGGCATAAGAAATTCATAGAGGTTAATATTTGATTGGCGGCTGAAAATCCGCATGTGTGTGTTTGTACATGAGAGAGAAGATCTAGAAAGAATTATAAAAATTATGAATGTGATATTATTATTATCCATTTGTAAGTTTTTTATTGGTTGGTTGCACCATGTCATATGCGATGACGTGGTGCAGTGGTTTTAAGTAATAATTTCTCCCATCTTTCATTGTTTTGATTTTATCCTATAAGTTTAACAAATTACTATATGCTGGTTTAAGAAAATATTAATATTATAATCGCAAGTTATTTAAAAACTAAAATTTGAATATCATTTTTAAACATGTAAAAAAATTTATTGTTTTTCTACGTAAAAAGTATTTATCGTTCAAAACGAAACACGCCCGTGCGGAGCACAGACGAAGTTGCCTAGTATATATATATATATATATATATATATATATATATATGTGGTATTAACGAGATTGATGCTATCTATCTTCATTATTTGTATGTTGTTTTTGCACTTTGTACACCGGTACTACTGCTTTAATTTATATTTATTAATAAGAGTGCTTTTCCTTTTTATTTTTGTTGCATGAAAATGGGATAATATAAATAAGGCACTTCATTTTATGCAGTAGAATGTGTGTTTGAAATCATAAGTGTTACATGAATAAATTTAAATTTGATTATGATAGAGAGTACGAGTCAAAGTTTAATGAAAAAAAAATTATATGAATTAACGCAAGGTATTGATAGGGATCAAAATTTGTTTAGTCCATTAATTTGGTTACCTAGCCGAAATGGTCATTTATCTAGGTAGCCCATCAAATTGGTCTATCAACTTGGGTTTTTCCGTTAATTTAGTCCCTCACTCCCAACTGCGGCTGAATCTGGTGGATTTTGCTGAGTTGGCAGTTGTTGACCACTTGACCCCAATTTTGACCATTTTTTTCTGTACACCTATATATATATGCCACATATTAATTAAAAAAATAAATCAAAAACAAAGAGTTAAGTAATTGATTCTTTAAGATTTATATCTATATCTATATATATATATATATATATATATATACTTACACACATAGACAAACACAAATATATATACCTACTCCTCACCTCCATGGACGAGCGGCGGCACCATCGCCACACATCGGAGTCACGGGATACCCGACCCGTCGCTGACGGATATCTTCAACGGCGGCTGGCCCGACTGGCTTCGTCGTTGAAATCGTCGCCGTTAAAGTCGTCAGAGTGTTGTTACTTGCGATTGATTGAGCTCCGTACATACATTTGAGAAATGTTTTTCTAATTCTTATTTTGTGAAATTATTTAAATTCGATGGTGATGGTGATTTCTTATTTAAATTTTTGTTGTTTTTCTATTATTTTTTTTGTGAAATTATTAAAGTAATTTGTATATGTTTTAATTAATATTGACAAAATATGATTTTGTTTAAAATATCAAAAATGTTAATTTTGAATTTTACTAATAAAAATATGAATTAAAAAAAATATTTTCTTTATATATTAAAAATAAATTAAAGATGCGACCACTTTACTTTTTTATGTTTTTAAAATGATGTGGCATTTACATGTGTAATAAAAAAATATTTTGGTCAAAATCGGGGACAGGGAGTCAACGGCATGCGAACTCAGCAAAATCCGCCGAAATCAGTCAAATTTGGGGGTGAGGGACTAAATTGACGAAAAATACCAAGTTGGTGGACCAATTTGATGGGCTACCTAATTAAGAGACCATTTCGGCTAGGTAGCCAAATTAATGGACTAAACAAAATTTTATCCCGTATTGATACTTGAAAAACGACTTGTCTTATGAATGTATGTATATACTTAAACTTTGTAGCTTCAGCAATTGCCAGTTACCACCCAAATTATGATATCTGGCTTAATTAAGCTTGAAAGGACTTGACAAGATTCAAGAGCATTGTTACATATACTAGTTGTATCACATCAAAATTACACGTCCTTGTGCTATCACGGATGAAATAAAGTGTTCACAGTGATATAGAGTGAAAATAAGTGGCGTATGTAACTTTTGTCGACTAGCCCTGAGCGTGTGCTTCCTATAGTAGATGTCTATGTCGTCTGATGTGGTCTCATGATATAGTTAATGGCACATGCTTAGTTGATGTATTTGCTAGGCGTGTGATTAGTTGATGTATTTGCTAGGCGTTAGAGGTACTTTGCAAAAATAAAAAGAAAAACCCATGTTGGATCGCTAATAGGTATCTAGTAGATATATTGATTAGTCTACACAAAGGTTTATCTGCTAAGATGTTTGAATATGGATCTTTGCCATTGTTTGGGGAGCTCGACCTCTTTGGAGCATTGTCCCGCTAGTGTTGAGACTTTAAATGATGGTGTCTTTGCTCTTTTACTGGAAAATAATGGATTTTTTAGAGCGACCTCTCCATCGTTCTTGTCATGCATAGAGACTTAGATCAAATCTTCATCTTCGCTATTATGATTTATCACCGTCTTCAAATTTTTCATCTAGTTCCCTTTGTGATGAATACATTATGTTGTATTGTAAAACCAAGATGTTGAGCTACCATTCAAAAAGATCTTTGAAGAGATGGGTCATTGTTGAAATACTGATGATATATAAACAAATACATTTTTGTACTTATGGATTCATGGTCGTGTCACTTTGTGTTACTTCTTATAAATTAGATGCGGAGTATATTTGTTTGTTGACAAGTCCTCCGCGTCAGATTATCTCAAGCTCAATGTTGATCTTTTGAAAAACTTGCACTAAAAGAACTCTACACGTGAATTATATCGGGGCTGACTCGACGGTTGGGCTCCAACGTCTAAGTCAGATGTTGCTTGTTGAGGGGCGAGACTATAAGTAGGTTACAACTAGAAAGAGTGTCAGATTGGACAACAATTATTGAGGTCAGATATAGAGGTAGTTCGGGTATTCCACACCAAATCGTTCAAAGGTTCCACGTTTGACAAGAGGCAAGGTTGGGTAGTTGATTGGTCTAATGCCGACCTCCTAATACCCAGTGTGAAGTAATCAAACTACCTTGGCAATCTTGAAACCTTTGTGAAGATTAGTGAAATATTTATAGATTTATTATTTCTTTAATTATCAGGATCTAGTTGGGTAGACTTTCAATGAGGTGAGCTTTCAGACAGGTTAAGGCATGTCAGACGTTGAATGTCATGTAGGTCAAATATGTATTAGGATAACTAACTCGGGTATCCTATATGGCCTATCTCATGTAGTTGAAAGTTCGTTATGCCCTAGCCACTTTGGTTGCATTTTATGTCAAATGTGTGTCAGGGTTGATGTGGCGTGTAATCTTCTCTAAATTATGTTGCACCAATTTTATTTAGTTGTACCACTGATACATTTACTGCATTTCAATTATTGTTTTAGCTTAGGCCATGAAAATTTAAGATAAGAAAAATATGACACATGTATCTCGACAAATGAAGAGTATATAAATGAAAACATCGTTACAGCTTTGTGGCATATACTCATCATAAAGGAAACTAAATGACAAAATTGAAGATGGTGATAAATCATAATAGCTAAGCAGGAGATTTTATCCAAGTTTCTATTTTTGTCATAACAACGAAATCTACAAGTATCACAAACATTAATGTTAACGGGTTTGGAATTATACCCTAATTAACGAGTTATTATTTTTGGGTTGGAACGTCGATCCCGACCCGAGGAGATTGTTGGTTTTTATTGATTTGCGGCTGGACTCGGGTATTTTCCGAGATGCCTACGTATCCCCGATTGGGAATCAAGCCACTCGTAGTTCTTGTTTTTTGGCGGTGAATCCGAGGGGAAGAGAGGAGGTCCGAGGGGAGTCCTTCAATTGTTCAGTCCTCCGTCTCTATTTTTCTTTTACCCCCCCAAAAAGCCTCAAGCCACTCAGCCATACATCCAAGAGCGGAATGATTCCCCCGTTCCAATAAAGGTATCGATTTTATTGATTGCGTTGACTTTGTATCCGTTGAAAGAGTTGACATATGTGAAGCCTTCAGAAAGAAAGGAGTTCGCCCTCCCCTCTGAAGCCTTTTTCTTTTAGTTTTATAGAGAACCTGAGTTCCCTTGGGAGCGCTCCCTTTTATAGGAGTTTTTTAGGGGCAGGTGTCGAGGTGCATGCAAAGGTACAGGTGTTGGTATGCATGTGTTGATACATGTGTCGTTATGCATGTGTGAGAAGATATATCTTTTGACGGGGCGCTGACGAGGATAATCTCTATCATTTCCGATGGCTCCGAGGGGTTCCAATTGGCCGACTCTCCTGTTTTCTTGTCTCCGAGGGGCTGAGTTTCTTGAGGAGGTTCAATTGGTCTGGTTAGGTGGTCGTCCGAGGCTGTTGTGGCTCCGATAGTAGTTGATTTCGCGTCGTCTTCTTTGGTAGGGTGCTCCGATAGGTGTATTTGCCTCTTCTTGCTCGTGGCGTGGGCTCCGAGGGCGTCTTTGCCTAAGTAGGGTTGTATCCTTTCATCTGGACCTCCATGACATGTGTTCCGAGGGTTCTCAGTCTTCGGAGAGGGGATGTTCCCGTATTCTTTAGCTATAAATCTGGTTGATAGGCGCATGTCGTGATTTACGAATAATTTTTAACAAAATAAACCGGTATTTAAATCGTGCTATAATGCGATGTCTTTTATGAATATTAATATACCAAGTAATTTTGGTAATTGAATTATCGCTTATTTTAACCAGGTGATTTTCTACCCTGTTAACAAAGCCCCCCAGTTTTTAGTGCAGTCGGTCATTATGACTGCATTAGAAACTTAAAAAAATCGTGAGTTACGATGGTTCGAGTATCGCGGATTTTTTAGAGAGGTATCGTAGCCTCTTGTAATCGGAGTCGTTTTAAGGCATTATTTTGAGCCTTTATAAGGTATACGTCTTTTTCGCTTTTTTTGGTCGGAGATATTATAGTGTAGGTCTGATAGCTATTAACGTTTTTAACGATTCTTTTGAGGTATCGTAGAGTTATTTAGAACCTTGTAGGTCCTTGTCGGTTATTGCATCATGAACGTCCCGTAGATCCTTGAAAGGCAATCGAGTCTCATATAGGACTCGGAAAGCCTTGGTAAGGTATCAGGGAACTATTTTGGGGGTATCGTAGACCTTTGTCGTTCGATGTTTATATCCTTTCAACATAAGCACCCTATTTTTTACTTGCCTTAGAAGAGGCGAGGGGAATATCGTGGTTGCCTTCTTAGAGGCGAGAAGTTTTTTATTTCCGATGCCTTCGTTGAGGCGTGCCTCCGTTGGGCCTCCTCATCGGGAGTGTATGTGACGATAGTATCGTCATTGGGTTTATAACGTTTATGTTTTGGACTTTTTACTTCGCATTTTAGCGCTTGTAATTACTTTCATGCTTTGTAAGCATTTCTTCGAGGAGTCCTCGACTTTTGATGAATGTGCAACTATTTTGCCCTTCATTTTATTTTGTCTTTTTCGTGCTAATATTCATCATAACTTTTCAGCACCTATAAATACTTGGTCCCTCTCCTTTAATTGTAGGATTTAAGATTGAGTTTAAAGAGATGAGATAGTATCCCATTCTTACTGGCCCAGCAAATTACTTAGCATGACGTGTCCGTTTGCAGTGCAAACTTTGGAGATTTTTCTCTGAATAGAGGTATCACTCGACACGTAATCGTGGCTGTAATAGAGATTGGACAGCTCAAGCTTAACTCGGTTATCCAAGGAAAGATTCCTAAGTATATATATAGGTGCCTCAAGTTTTAGTGAATATTCGCATTTACCAAAAAAGAATTATTTTCAGCTATCGTACTGAGCCGTTTTCTCATTTCCTTTTTCGGCGAGTTTTATATTCTTGTTATTTTGTGCAGGCAATGCTTTGAAAAATATATCATAGTTTGTTTGTCCATGGTCGTGCGGTCCTCGAAGTAGGGTCTTCCTACCCAGAGGGATGCCCTTTTAAGATATCGTAAGGCTTTTGTATCTTAGGACTAGTTGTTTTATTTATTTCGGGAGTAATTGGTGAGTTGGAAGAGTCAAGGTTAATCCTTAACTTGTTTTGCAAGTTTTCTTGCATAACAAATTAGAATTGACAAGTGTCCGTCCCCTACGCACGCTCGGAGGACGACTTGGGTAAGTCGGGAGAGTACCGGGTACATGGAGGTCATAGTTGACCTTATCGGGCAGCTCCACTTTAGGGCTTTATTTGTTTATAAATCTTTTTGGGTATATTCCCTTAGTATATATATTGGGATTAGTGAATGTTTTCACTTAATCCTAAAGGTTTCCGTTGCAAGCTTTCACTTTTGGAGTTTGCTTGTTTGGAAAGGTAAAGTTATGTCTCTCTATTGAATTTTATACTTAGAGTATAAGTTTATCGAAATAAAAATTGCGTAAGAGGTTCGTAGCACTTATCTGGAGTCCAGATGCCTCCTCATTCCATGCGCGCTAATTCGTTATCAAGGAATTCTCCTCGGAACTCCCTTCGAAACCCCTTTCTTCTACATGGCGTTCGTCACGCTTCATCTGAGGTTCTATAATGCATGCATGTAGCTTAAACAAATTGCTGGCTTTGGTCGAAGTTTCCTCCGACAACGTCAGTGTTCAAAAATATATAGAGCATGGTCTATATTTAAGTATGAAGACCTCATGGATTATAGATTCTTGGTATGCTTATACCCTCTTTTTATTTTTCTGTTGAAAAAAGCAAAAAGTAAAAGAAAATCCCCCCTATTGCTGTACCAAGGATTTGAACTCGGGCCATCAGAGAAGGCAGCCATCGGAGTAAACCACTGGGCTATGCCCATTTTTGGTTATATAGAGATTATTTCTGCTACATATCATAACAGAATCTTAATAATAATAAAAAAAACTAAGATGGGATTCAATCTCGGGCACTTAGTGTAGATGCGAGGACCGCTGGACCATCACATTTTTCTGTTTATAAAAGATCTTTGACTATTTTTATTTTATTATGGAAGCGTTTTAATAAAAAATGCTATCGGAGGTGGGACTCGATCTCGGGTTCCTCTGGTAGAGGCCCCTCGGAGAGCTCCTCCAACCACTAGACCACACCCTTTTTTGTTTAAAACAAGACCTCTTTATCATTTTTATTATATAGGCTCTTCATGTAAAAATAAAGCCTTCGGAAAAAGGATTCGAACCCGGGTGATTCGTGCAAATGCCCTCGGAGAGCATCTCCGAGGGCCGCTGGGCTATGCCCATTTCTGTTTATAATTCGCTTATTACCATATTTATAGTAATGGTGATGCCTTAATAAAAAGAAAATGTAGAAGGAGAGATTCGAACCTGCGACCTTGATTACAAGGAGGGCGTCTTTATCCGCTGGAGCAATTCGGTCTTTGATTCGTATTTGCTCCTCCACTATATTTATTGCTTATTTACGAGATCCTCCTTATATTCTTTATTTCTATCCTTCTTTCTTTTCTTCCTTCATTTCCAGAGCCTTCCTGCTCTTTCTTTGGCCGTTTCTCTCTGGCCTGTTCTGTCTTCTCTTTTTTCCGTCTTTCTTATTTTTCTCTTTTGATTCTTCACTACAGTACGTGAACTGAAGCACAATACCTCACTAATAGATATGGATGATTGAGAGGTTTCGGAGGATTGAATCACCGGCGACAATCGGCGGGATTTCAACCATATGTCTCCTCTTGTATGCCCTCGGATGAGTGAAGGGTTGTCGGATTTGGATTTCTCTTCACCGGACAAAGGTAATTTGATGATGAACTCAAGCTTGCGTTCTCCTCATTCGAGTGAAATTCGTGATGCGCGCCGAAACAGGGGCCGTAGATGCGACCTTTGTTTTTTCAGAATACTCGCAGCATCTCCACCGAATAACATGCCACTTGATATACAACTGAAGGATTTTTTTTTCTCGTTGTCATGTAATCTAGATTGTGGCTTATCTTTTTTATTTTGGCAGCAATCTCCTCGGGCTTACTCAAGGATTCAACGACGTTCCCACATACGACGCTATTTTGTTAACGGGTTTGGAATTATACCCTAATTAACGAGTTATTATTTTTGGGTTGGAACGCCGATCCCGACCCGAGGAGATTGTTAGTTTTTATTGATTTGCGGCTGGACTCGGGTATTTTCCGAGATGCCTACGTATCCCTGATTGGGAAACAAACCACTCGTAGTTCTTGTTTTTTGGCGGTGAATCCGATGGGAAGAGAGGAGGTCTGAAGGGAGTCCTTTAATTGTTTAGTCCTCCGTCTCTGTTTTTCGTTTCCCCCCCCCCCCCAAAAAAAAGCCTCAAGCCACTCAACCATACCTCCAAGAGCGGAATGATTCCCCCGTTCCAACAAAGGTATCGATTTTATTGATTGCGTTGATTTTGTATCCGTTGAAAGAGTTGACCTCTGTGAAGCCTTCAGAAAGAAAGGAGTTCGCCCTCCCCTCTGAAGCCTTTTTCTTTTAGTTTTATAGAGAACCTGAGTTCCCTTGGGAGCGCTCCCTTTTATAGGACTTTTTTAGGGGCAGGTGTCACGGTGCATGCAAAGGTACATGTGTCGTTATGCATGTGTTGATACATGTGTCGTTATGCATGTGTGAGAAGATATATCTGTTGACGGGGCGCTGACGAGGATAATCTCTATCATTTCCGATGGCTCCGAGGGGTTCCAATGGGCCGACTCTCCTGTTTTCTTGTCTCCGAGGGGCTGAGTTTCTTGAGGAGGTTCAATTGGTCTGGTTAGGTGGTCGTCTGAGGCTGTTGTGGCTCCGATAGTAGTTGATTTTGCGTCGTCTTCTTTGGTAGGGTGCTCCGATAGGTGTATTTGCCTCTTATTGCTCGTGGCGTGTGCTCCGAGGGCGTCTTTGCCTAAGTAGGGTTGTATCCTTTTATCTGTACCTCCATGACATGTGTTCCGAGGGTTCTGAGTCTTCGGAGAGGGGATGTTCCTGTATTCTTTAGCTATAAATCTGGTTGATAGGCGCGTGTCGTGATTTACGAATAATTTTTAACAAAATAAACCGGTATTTAAACCGTTCTATAATGCGATGTCGTTTATGAATATTAATATACCAAGTAATTTTGGTAATTGAATTATCGCTTATTTTAAGCAGGTGATTTTCTACCCTGTTAACAATTAAAAATTCAAAAGGAAAAGATTCTAGTACAAAGGCGTCAAGATGCATGACAAGAACAATGCAGTGATCGCTCCAACTAAAGCTAATCAATCCTTTCTCAATAAAAGAGCAAAGACACCATCAGTAAAAGTCTCAACGCTAGTGGGACGATGCTCCAAAGAAGACAAACTCCCGACAAAGATCCATATTTCAAACATCTTAGCAAATAAACATTTGAATAGATTTGTTAGCATATCTACTAGATACCCATTAGTGATCCAACATGGTTTTTTTTTTTGTTTTGTTTTGACAAAGTACTTCTAGCACCTAGCAAATACATCAACCAAGCTTGATGTAGCGTTTCACGTTCAATTATTTACATCACGAGACCACATCAGACAACGGAGCCATCCTATTGATTTTGTCATTTCATCTAAGCATTTATTTCTTTATATATAATCTCCAACACGCCCCCTCACATGCAAGCTGAAATTTGTTCTTCTCTACAGGAAGCACACGTTCAGAGTTAGTCGGCAAAGTTACTCGCCACCTATTTACACTCTATTTCATCGCCGTCAACCTTCGATTTAATCCGTGTCAGCAACACACGCCATCTCTTTTCACTTTATGTCCAACGTTCCGTCTATTCATCAGAAATCTACTCAAAATTCGTCAACATGAGCACAAAAAAGCTTTGACTCAACACTATCTATAATTTGGAGATTCCATAGCAGCCAAGTACATGCCAACGTGCCGCCCCCAGCCGTGGTAAGTCAACTATTGCAATTATGCACGAGCACTTCATTTATTAAGTTGTAGTAAAAGCTTCAAATCAAGAAGCGCCAATCATCACGTCATAGCCTCTCCCAACATGAACTCAACGTCAAGACCAACTCTACCAAAGCTAGGGCATGTAATGCTGACGAGACATAACCAGTATGTATATCGGCACTGTAGAAGCTTGTCAAGTCCTTTCAAGCTTAGTCTAGCCAAATATCATAATTTGGGTGGTAACTGCAATTTCTGAAGTTGCAATGATTTTAACCAACTCCTGTCTATTGGTTTTATATTAATTCCTTTGCAATTTAAGTACTTACCTTAATAAGACAAGTTGTTTTTCATGTATTAATCAGTTATCTTTGGGATATTGTAGCAGCATCGTGAGTATTATGTACTCTTTAACACGCGTTTGTGTTATTCATATACTTTTTTCCAAGAAACTTTGTCTCCAACGCTCTATCTTAATCAAACTAAATTTATTCATGTAACACTTTTGATTTCAAATACACATTCTACTACATGTAATGAAGTGCCTTATTTATATTATCCCATTTTAATGCAACAACAAAAATCAAAAGGAAAAGCACTCTTATTAATATATATCTATTACTATATTAAAAGCAAAGCCCTCTCACTCACAAAATGGCAGTTTGGATACCAAATTTTAATTTTCCAAAAATACCCCTGCTTTCACTTTTCAGCAATTAAAAAATCAAAAATTAAAATAAGTAACTACCACAATTCCTAAAATCCCTCCACATATTTAGCAAATCTAATTCTTACGTAATTTTTAATGCGGGCTTAATTTTCTTACTATTTGCATCAATTTTATAAACTATATTAAAGCATGTGTTACATTAAAATTTCTTTGATAATTTATATAGTTTACACGCGGTCCCCGCGTGTGTCAAAGTTTCTAGTATATATATATATATATATATATAAAGCAATACCGGTTTACAAAGTGCAGGAACAACATACAAATAACGAAGATAGCATCAATCTCGTTAATACCCTATATATTATTGAACATGTTTTTGACAGCCACATGCTATCAAAACTTAATTATTTGTCACGAAATAGTAATCACACAGATTTGCTCACGCAAACACACCAACTTTCATTCATCGCTTTGAGTGAAATTCCACGAAAATTACCACAAATTATTAATCGCGACGTTTCTGTTCACCGCAGAGGAAGGCGCACGTCAGCGTTGTGTTCGGAGGAATTATTCTGCAGATCCACCTGCAAACTGTGGGGGCAATTATAGCAAAAGAAATATTAAGAATTAACATATACATATAGGTAAGTTTATGCAATCAGATTAATTAATCAAATTAAACAATATGGTGACAAATATAGAATATTACGTCCATTAGGGTATAAGTCTATCTTGAATAGGCCTATTGCTGAAATTCCATGATACGAGCTTGATTAACAAAAGGTCCAAACGTACAACCAGACCATCTGTTTGGCTTCAGGACTATTCCTAATGTGTAATATGTTTAGATGTATATATTATATTATAAGTCATGAACTGTGTTTTATTTATTTCTTTATTGTAAGTAGCAGTTGTGTAGTGGAAGTTATCAGTTCGTGTGTAATTAGTTAGTTACTTATGCATTAGTATATGTAATTGTACTGGAACGTATCAGAAGGTAAGAAAAATCAGAATTAGTTTTTATATTTTTTTCCTTTCTTTTCTCCCTACACATTCTGGAGTTTTTGTTCTTCTCCCAAAAGAACCAATATATAATTGTCATCTTGTCATTTTGGTGCTTCCATTGATCATGCCTCCCAAACAATCTCAAGCATCTAATGCTACAGAAGATGTCGAAAATTCTGAAAATATTCAGAAACTTGAGACATAATTGGTGGATACAAAGGCTGAAGTTGCTGATACAAAAGTGCAATTGGCGGAAATGATGCAGATGATGAAAGCCATTAAATTACAAATGTAACAACAATCAGCATTTTGACTTCCACAAGTTACGTCGGTTCCAGAATTTCATGTTGGTGGGCCTTCACAACAGTTTTCTAATCCGGTTTACCAAGTTTCGATTCAACATTCGGAATATTTTAAACCATTAGAGTTGAAACTCAGAGCATTTGATGGAACAGAGGTACTAGATTGGATTTTTAATTCGATTTGATAACATTCTTGATCCACCATTACCATCTTCACATTTTCTACAATCTGGTGAAAACAGCCAAGAATATGAATTTCGGTGCTCGATAGCAGCTTTGTGTGGAGCAAATTCTCCAAAAACAATGCGGGCGAAAGGAAGAATAAAGGGATGAAATGTGATGATTTTGGTCGACTCCGGCAGCACACATAATATTGTACAACCAAGAGTCGCTGAATTACTAAATTTGGATGTTGTGGCAATCTCAGCACTTTCAGTAATGATTAGGAATGGTGAATTTCTGCATTGTACTGGGCGATGCTTTGATATTCCACTGACATTACAACAGTGTGATTTTAAAATGGATTTCTTGGTTCTTCAAATTCAAGGGGCAGATGTTGTTTTAGGAGTGGAGTGGCTAGAATCCCTTGGTGATATTTTGGCTAACTTTAAGATTCCACAATTAATATTTAATCATGGGGGAAAATAGCAACAATATTGGGCGAACCTCGATTATAGGAGGCTACTTTCCAACAATTCACAAGATTGTTAGAAACCCACGCAATTTCTACTCTATATACACTCACCTTTAATCCTATACACTCAACCCTTAGCATGACATTTACTTCAACTACTTCACCAGATTTACAAAATTTGCTTGATGATTTTCAAGAGGTTTTTGCAAAGCCTACAGATTTACCTCCAGCCCGACCGCAAGACCACCGCATTCATATTATACCCGATGCAAAACTTGTTAATGTAAAGCCATATCAGTACCCTCATTTTCAAAAACAATATTATGGCTGAACTGATAACAGAAATGTTAGCGGAAGGAAAAATCAGCCAAGTACCAGTCCCTATTCATCACCAGTTCTACTAGTTGGAAAAAAGGATGGTTCATGGCGATTTTGCACATACTATAGAGCTTTGAATGCAATAACCATCAAAGATTGTTTTCCTATTCCTACTGTTGATGAACTACTTGATGAGTTACATGGCGCAACAATTTTTACAAAGCTAGATTTAAGGGATGGATACCATCAGATTCGTGTCGCTAGCGAAGACGTTCACAAAACAGCATTCCGCACAAATGATGGCCATTATGAGCTTTTAGTGATGCCATTTGGGTTATCAAACGCGCCATCTACTTTTCAATCTGTGATGAATGATTTATTTATAGGGTTTTTACGGCGTTTTGTGTTGGTGTTTTCGATGATATCCTGGTCTATAGCGCCAATATAACTAATCACATAGACCATCTACGTCAGGTTTTACGGACTTTACGTGATAATCAGTTTTATGCAAAGTTGGATAAGTGCGTGTTTGGTGTGGGTGTTGTGAATTATTTAGGCCACGTCATATCCGCTGAGGGGGTTAGCGTTGACGAAGACAAGGTGAAGGCCATTGTTAATTGGCCAACCCCTAGATCTTTCACGGGCCTCCGGGGCTTTTTGGGCCTCACAGGTTAATATCGACGTTTTGTACGCAATTACGCTGCCATTACAGCCCCCCTTACTGATTTACTAAAGTCTGAGTTATTTACATGGAATACAGCAGCAACAGGCATATGAAAAATTAAAGCTAACTATGACAACTTTGCTGGTCTTAGTGCTACCAGATTTTTCTTTGCCTTTTGATCTCACAACAGATGCTTCTGCCATTGCCATCGGTGCTGTTCTTTCACAGGCTGATCATCCTATTTCTTTTTTCAGCAAGAAACTAACGGGAAGCCTGCAATCTGCTTCAGCCTATAACATAGAATTGTATGCTGTTAGTGAATCAGTCAAAAAGTTCAGACATTATTTATTGGGCAGAAAGTTCACAATTTATACAGATCATAAAAGTCTTAAGCACATCATGTCCCAAGCTATACATACGCCTGATCAGGTCACGTATATTACTAAATTACTTGGCTACGATTATGATATTGTATACAAACCTGGAATGAAAACAGGGTGGTTGATGCTTTATCACGTGTTGAGCTTTGTGAACTGTTGGCATTCTCTGCTCCTAAAGTGAAGTGGTTGGATCAAGTTAGGAGTTTTGCTACTACATCGGAAGGCCTGAAATTCAAAAATCAAGTTAATGAGACTTTGAATTTCCGTTTGACAGATGGGATATTCTTTTACAAGGACCGAATTTTCATACCTGATATTTTGCAGTTACGACAAGATATTCGGGACGAATTTTATGCTAGTCCAGCGGGTGGTCACTCAGGTTCCAAAGCAACGTTAGCTTGTCTCTCCGCTGACTTGTATTGGCCTAGAATGCAACAAGATGTGAAAGAATATGTGAGAAACTGCGCAATTTGTCAACAAGCAAAATATGCCACAGGAAAGAAAATGGGTTTACTCAATCCGCTGCCCATTCCTCAACATGTTTGGGAGGATATCTCGATGGATTTTATCACGCACTGACCATGCACTATGGGTAAGAGTACTATTTGGGTTAT
The DNA here is from genome assembly GCA_948329865.1 of Linaria vulgaris. Taxonomy (NCBI): domain Eukaryota; kingdom Viridiplantae; phylum Streptophyta; class Magnoliopsida; order Lamiales; family Plantaginaceae; genus Linaria; species Linaria vulgaris. The sequence continues at coordinate 144,684,542 of OX415249.1, read as the reverse complement.
TGTTGACAGGCTTACGAAATTTGCACATTTTCTTGCCTTACCCCCCAAGTTCACAGCCGCTTTTCTTGCCTCGGTGTTTATTAATGATTTATATAGTCTTCATGGTCTTCCTAAGACTATTGTGTCTGATCGTGATCCTTTGTTCCTAAGCAACTTTTGGAAAGAACTATTTAAACTGGCGGGAACAAAGTTATGCTACAGTAGCGCTTATCACCCTGAATCGGACGGGCAAACTGAGTTTGTTAATAGGTCCCTGGAATGTTATCTAAGATGTTTTATTGCTGACTATCCAAAAAAAATGGCTTCGCTATTTACCACATGCTCAGATATGGTATAATACATGCTTTCACTCATCTATCAAGATGACACCATATGAGGCCTTATTTGGCCGCCCACCACATCTCATTCCAGTATATGACAAAGGAGATTGTACAAATGCAACCATTGATGAAACACTCAGTCAAAGAAGGGACATTTTGACTACATTACAAGCAAACATGCAAAAGGCTCAAGACACAATGAAAAACCAAGCAGATAAAAGTAGAGCAGAGCATATATTTCGGCAAGGTGAGCTTGTTTATGTCAAACTTCAGACTTACCGACAGCGTTCATTGAAGCCTCATGACTGTCACATGTTGGCTTGCCGTTATTTTGGTCCGTTTCGCATTCTTCGGCGCATCGGAACTTCGGTGTATGTGTTAGATCTTCCACCATCCAGCCGTGTTCATCCCGTCTTTCACAGTTCTTTGCTCCGAAAATGTTATGGCGACCCAACAACAACTCCTTCCTCTCTTCCATCATCCGATGACGACGGCCATATAACCTTAACTTCGGTTGTTTCGAATGAAGAGAGAGTGATTTGGAGGCATGGTCAGCAAATCGCCCAAACCGTAGTGAGTTGGGAGGGCGCAGCTGCAAATGAGAATGAATAGATCGATTCGATTCCTTGCCCCTTTTATTTGCTCCAGCCAACGGTCCAGATGAGGTGACTAATTCAGCCCTAGCATCCAATGGTTTAGATAAAGTGACTCATCCAACCCTAGCAGCCAACGGTCTAGGGGTGTTATGGGCCGGGGACCCGCCGGGTCGGGACCCCGGCCCATCGGGTTCCGCCGGGGCGGGAGCTGTACAACAGCTCCCGTTCCTCCCGCCGGGAACACTGTTCCCGGCGGAACGGGGTATCCGCCGGGGCGGGAGGGTTCCCGTGATCCCGGCGGGCAGTTTACAGATTTGGGGCTCGAATTTCCAGCCCTTTTTTTTGTTTTAGATACTTAAATAGGTAATAAAAGTTAATAACACAACAGGTGTTTGCTAGTGCGGCGGGGCGGCGGCGTCGAGGTGTTGGCCGTGAGTTTTTTGGCTTGTGAGGACTGTGTGTTATGGAGTGTGTACTGTGTAGTGCGTGTGTGTGTGTGAGAGAGAGTTTAAGAAACAAAATTGAAGTGTGTGTGCACTGTGCTGTGATGCGTGTGTGTAGTGTGTGCTCTGTGCGTGAAGGAGAGAGTAAGAAAAAAAAGGGCTAATGTGTTGTACTATATAATATGTTTTTTTTTTTGGTAAGAGTACTATATAATATTTTTGTATTATAATATGTGTGTGCTGTACTATAATATGGCTTGAGATCCTCTCCTCCATTTTCCCTCCTCCACCCCTCCTCCACTCATGTTAGATTGACACGTGTCCCAAATTACACAACACATTTTTCCTCCGTTTTCTTTCTCCGTTCTTCCTTTAACTCCCACTTCATTTCCCAAATTCCAATGTCCCAACTCCCAACAGTTACATTATAAATTAAGTCGTATTATATATAATATATAATAATAAAAAAGAAAGAGGGCTTTGTCACATTATTTCTTTCTCAAATAAAACATTGTTTCTTTATCAAGATTAAAGAAGATTATCTCCATAATTCTAGGAAATCATAAAAAATTTCCCTTAATTTATGTTTTTTAGGTACAACTGGGAATTCTTTAGGAAGTTTATCTCCATCTTATTATTCTTAAAATTGTGGCCAGTAATATATATTTACACCATTACGTAATCCTTTTTTTTTTTTGCCACATTACTTCAGTACTTCACCCAACAAAAAATGTAATTCAAATATTCGATTATTTTTATTTTTTCTTAGAGACGTTAAGCTGGTTGATTATATGAATTATTTACATTACATGTAAACGTTTAGATATATAACTGCATTATTTCCATTATTCTATTACATATTGGAAAGAAAAATCTCTATTAATAATTATTCTTTTATGCATATATGACTTTACGTAAAAAAACTTGGATATAAATTTCATGAGCTCTTTCATGTCCTAAACTGAAATAGTTTTATAAGATAAATTTAAATGACTAAAGTAGAATATGGAGAAGTTTTAAGAAAACAGTGTCAACGGAATTGATTGAAGGCTTTTTCTAAAAACAATTAAAAGGTTTTTCGATATAATAAATTTACAGTTAACATACTACTGATGATCGTAAGCCGTATGATACTGATATATACAAAATAATTCTCTTGAAAACAGAATATTTTTTATATCAAAAACAATTTTTTTGAACTTCAAATATCAAAAACAAAATTAACACCCACATGATTGACTAAAATTCATTCCTTGAAAATGGGAGCAATCAGATTCACAAAGATATCAATTTCTACAATCATGTCTACGTTCCTAAAATGTAACTTATATACAATAATTTTTTTGAGCAGACTTATATAACTTACAAGTAATAAAATTCATCTTATAAAGCTATTTAATCATACATATACATTATCTTCAAAAAAAATCATACATATACATTAAAATCATGAGACGAGAGCTCCAGTAATTAACTTCGGCTCTTTATTTTATTGTATTCCATATGAATAATGTTATTAATGTTTAAAGTTTAGGAAGATAAATAAATACAGAGACATATTGTAAATAACTAATTCAAGGTACATGTAAGAATCCACGTTAAGTCTCGAGAAAAATATTAATCAATATTTTTTCTTCAATTAAATAAAAAAAAAATACTTATAAGTATGGAGAGTTGATTGTGAAATTTGAAAAGAATTCTAAAAATAGAAAAATTAACTACTTCTAGTCTTCTACAAACAGAATTAAAATGATAAAAGATTTTTATCATTTTTTATATCAGATTAAGTGGGTTTAATATGGTACTGGTACAGCTGTTTGCACATTGAGATTTGGGGAAGTGAAGTGAGGGTAACGGAAGAAAGGAGAGAGAAGACGGAGGGAAAAAAGAGGTGTTAATTTGGGACACGCGTCACTCTAACAAAAGTGGAGGAGGGGTTGGAGGAGAGAATGTGGAGGAAAGGATCTCAAGCCCTATAATATGTTTACTGTCTGTATTGTGCTGTACTATAATATATTACTATAATATATTATGTACTATAAACTATTACATTATGTACTATAAACTATTACTATAATTATTAAATATTGTTGTTATGTGAATCTTCTTTTAATATTAAGCCCACTATCCGTGTTTCACTCCACTTGCCACCTTCATCAATATAAAAAGTACTTTTTTACCCTGGTTCCCCTACCTATTTTATTTAATAATTATTATTTGAACACATACACATATACATACACAAATCAGTTTCATGTAAAACCGCCATGGTTGTTAAGCAGGAAAAAAAAGAGAAGAGGGCAATTGAAAAAAAAAATAAAAAAAATGCATACTGTTCCCGGGATCCCGCGGGAGGTAACGGGATCCGAACCGGATCCCGTTACCTCCCGGCGGGAGTCAAACCGGGAGCAAATTCCCGTTTGACCGGGAGGTTTTTTTTCGGGTTTTCCCCGGTTCGGGGAAAACCCGCCGGTCGGGTCGGATTCCAAGATCCCGACCCGGCCCAAACACCCCTACAACGGTCACAACACTGCAGCTTCTTCTTTGGGCCTTAGGGACAAGGCCACTCTTCAGTGGGTGGGCATTGATACGGGCTTGATTAACAAAAGGTCCAAACGTACAACCAAATCATCTGTTTGGCTTCAGGACTATTCCTAATGTGTAATATGTTTAGATGTATATATTATATTATAAGTCATGAAGTGTGTTTTATTTATTTCTATATTGTAAGTAGCAGTTGTGTAGTGGAAGTTATCAGATCGTGTGTAATTAGTTAGTTACTTATGCATTAGTATATGTAATTGTACTGGAACGTATCAGAAGGTAAGAAAAAGCAGAATTAGTTTTTATATTTTTTTCCTTTCTTTTCTCGCTACACATTCTGGAGTTTTTGTTCTTCTCCCAAAAGAACCCATATATAATTGTGATCTTATCATTCCACCTGCAGTATCCTCCTGAAAGATTTGAATTGAATCGATATTATGATTATATATAACTTAAGATATGTTCCACATGAAATAATGTAAAAGCAGACACGATAACATAAGTCTAGTTTAATTAATGTAACGTGATATTTTAATCCTAATTACCTGATAAATAGAATGAGCAGCATGTATTCCTCCTAATATTATTCTTGCATCCACATAAACCTGAAAAGTATTATGCATGTACAAAATACAATCATATCCATACATTTCCGCACTAAGATTAACTGTTTTATTTCTAATCAAATTAATTAAACTAACCGTATGGATATGAAGGCTATGATAAAAACTAATGTTGACATACAGTCTCTTCATAATTGGAAAGTTCAGCTAACTGATCAAGTAATTGCTACTAGCTAGTATAAACTATAAAGTTTCAAATTTGGGTATTTTACCAAATTGCAAGATGCTGCCTATTTATATTTAGTAATGTAACGCCTGTATTCTTCTAAAAAAAAAAATTGTCAGGCGTGTACGTACAGACTCTTGAAGTCTAAATCACAGTGGCAATATTGGAGAGAGTACTATACATAATTTGAAAATGTTGCCAACACGAAAGAAAAAGAAACAGTGATTAGCGATAATTTAATTATAATTATAACGATAGCACGCGTCAGATTGTGGAAATGTTATGCATATTTTTTATTTACATGATAAGATTTGGTTCGATCCTCTGGGCCAGTTTTGGCCAACTGGTATGTTCTTCTCTTAATAATTCTTCTTCTATAGATCAATATAATATCACTGTTATAAATATGCATGTGGCCTTGTTGTAAATTATGGAAAAATATTATTTATTAATAATAGTATTAGTTGTAAGATGATGGGGAACTAAATTCCCTTGTCTTCCTAATGCCTATAAAATGGCAAGAACTATGCATTTGCAAAGACACACAACTGAAACAAAATCTTGCTTATTCTTACACTTTCTTCTCTAAGTTCTTGAATATATTGTTACACCCCCAAAGTTTAACTAAATCTATAACACGTTATCAGCACGAGAGTGCTCGATCCGGAAAAATTAAGTTTCTTCGTCAAAGATCACGTTCAACGTCAAACGGTATGAAAGTTTTATGTTTACTTGTTCATCTGTCTACATTATTATAGACAATGCGGACTACCGCATATCTATAATTTTATGATTAGATGAATATGTGTTTATAATTTTGTAGTTAAAGTTTTATATTTACGTGTTCATCTATCTACATTATTATAGACAGTGTGGACTACCGCCAATCTATAATTTTAAGATTAGATGAAAATGTCTTTATAATTTTATTGTTATCTAACTCTAACGCTAATGATAATCTTAACACTCGTTGATGCTTGGGTTAACCCCAAGCTAAAAATGACTACTAACACTTAATTATTATGGAAGGTTTTACTTTTACCTCCTACTATATTGCTTAGTTTATTCCACAAGCCCATGAAAGTTTTTACATAGTAATGTGGCGGAAATTATTTACGCACTTAATTCATTGCAATTATTTTATTCCTTAAGCCCATGAAAGTTTTTACATAGTAATGTGGCGGAAATTATTTACGCACTTAATTCATTGCAATTATTTTATTCCTTAAGCCCATGAAAGTTTTTACATAGTAATGTGGCGGAAATTATTTACGCACTTAATTCATTGCAATTATTTTATTCCTTAAGCCCATGAAAGTTTTTACATAGTAATGTGGCGGAAAATATATATGTATTTACTTGTAGTAATATTATTCCATATGCCTGTTAAAATATCATTAATGCGGTGTAAATTATTTTACATGTTATTACAATTAAGTTTTGTTGCCAAATTATTAAAGACATTACCGTTCATAAAACATGTCAAAATAAAGAAAAATGATTGTTTTCTAACGGCTATAAAACGGCTACTTATAGATATCTTTCTTCTATAAATATGCAGATTTTATAACTCAAACTCCACACAAATCTTCACCTTATTTCTCTCATCTTGCAAAATGATCTCTACAACAACAACGATCTTGATCCTCATTTACCTTTCAATTTTTATGTTATATGCTTGTAGATGAGGACACTCTTATGTTTGTCTCTATGATATTCCTCCCTTTTATCATAATAATGTTTGAGTTCAAGATTTGGCTAGAGATGAGATAATTACATTGTATTATTGTAATAATTGTGCTCGTGTGGTTGCATATTAAAATAAAATGTCTTGATCCTAATTATGTTTGTTTTAATGTTCATTTAGCTGCAATATGTCTAATCTCTCGAAAGTAGATTTTACCGAACTCACTGTCGATGGGAAAAATTATATGTAATGGAAATCAAATGTGAAAACGCATCTTACTGCGAAATTCCTCGCGGAAACGATTGATGAGGAAAATGAATGTACTGACCAGCAACGATGCGAGGCAATTATATTCCTGCGTAGACATTTAGATAATTTTCTGCAAACGGAATATCTCGATATTACAGATCCTTCTGAGCTATGGATTAATCTGAATGAAAGGTATGACCACCAAAGGGAAATAATGCTTCCAAAAGCCATACACCAGTGGAACACATTAAGGTTCCAAGATTTTACATCAGTAATTGATTACTCCTCTGCCATTCATAATATCCGACAGACTCTAAAATTTTGCGAGATGGAAATTACCGATGAGGAAATGATTGAAAAAACTCTTTCTACTTTTCATGTCAGTCATATACTCATCCAAATGCAACACAGACTAGTCGGATACACTAAGTATCACGAACTAGAGAGAGTGTTGTTAACGATAGAGAATAGTAATAATATATTGATTAAGAATTCTGAGTTACGCCCAACTGGAGCACAGGCATTGCTAGAAGCACATGTCATAGATTTCTCAAACTTCCGTGGACGAGGAAATTACAATAATGGCGGTCGAGGCAGAGGCCAATATCAAGGTCGGGGAGGTTATAGAGGAGGATATGTTTCTAGAGGTGGTCGTGGCCATAGAGGTGGTCGTGGTCGTGGACGTGGTCGAGGTAGTTATCACAATCCTTCGACCATTGGTACGGTCCATAACAATAACCATCATAATAAAAGAAAAAATGCTCATAATAAATCTGAAGGTTACTGTTTTAACTGCGGAATGAAAGGACATTGGGCCAATACGTGTCGTACACCTGAACATTTTTGTAAATTGTACCAAGAGAGTAAAGGCAAAGAAAAGGAAGTAAACCTTGTTGAACAAATGCCTAATAATACCACATATTTGGCAGCATCTGATTTCGCCGATGATCATGATGTTACTATGGCTTGATATGAACTATGTGATTTATGTCTGCGTGATTCCTGATTTGATTTGCATTGCGTGATTCCTTGTTGTGTGATTTTTGAATTGATATGTATTTGCGATTTCTGCTTGTAATGTACTGTGTTTTCATTAATTGTGTTTCCTTATGTATCTTAATGAAACTATTTCCCTTTTTTCTCAAATATATGCTTCGTTTATTGTTATATCATGTTTAACTCTACTTGTTTGACATGAAGCCAGTATGGAGCATACCAGTGATTTTTGCATCTCTGATAGCGGTACAACTCACACAATTCTCACAAGTAAGAAATATTTTACATATCTAAAACCAACAAAGGCAAAAATCAATACGATATCATGTCCTACTGACCTGATTGTAGGATTTGGTAAAGCTAGTTTTATTTTACCAAATGGAACGCTATTTATCATCAACGATGCCTTAAAATTAAGACAGAATTATCAACATTTCTTGAAAGAATTCAAGGTGATATTTGTGGACCTATCCATCCATCATGTGGATCATTTCAATATTTTATGGTATTAGTTGATGCCTCAAGTCGATGGTCACATGTCTGTCTATTATCTACTCGTAATATGGCATTTGCGATATTTTTGGCTCAAATAATTAAAATAAGAGCTCAATTTCCTGACTATACGATCAAGAAAGTCAGACTTGACAATGCTGGTGAATTTACATCTCAAGCTTTCAATGATTACTGTATGTCAACTGGAATTATTGTTGAACATAGTGTTGCACATGTACATACTCAAAATGGTTTAGCTGAATCATTAATTAAACGCCTTCAATTAATTGCTAGGCCATTGTTGATGAAAGCTAAATTACCAACCTCTGTATGGGGTCATGCAATTTTACATGCTGCATCACTAATTCGCATTAGACCAAGCTCGTATCATGAATACTCCCCATTACAACTTGCTTTTGGTCATGAACCTAATATTTCCCATATAAAGATTTTTGGCTGTGCAGTTTATGTTCCGATTGCACCACCACAACGAACAAAAATGGGACCTCAAAGAAGGTTAGGGATATGTGTTGGATATGACTCACCATCTATAATCAGGTATCTCGAACCATTAAAAGGTGATGTCTTTACGACACGTTTTGCCGATTGCCATTTCAATTAGGCAAATTTCCCAACCTTAGGGGGAGAAAAGAAGCAGTTGGAAAAGGATATATCATGGTATAATCTATCTTTATCACACTATGATATTTTAACAAAACAATGTGATTTGGAAGTTAAGAAAATTTTACATTTTCAAGATATTGCAAATCAATTACCTGATGCATTTACTGATATAAAACGGATAACCAAATCACATATACCAGCTGCGAATGTTCCTGCTCGGATTGAAATTCCGAAGGACATATCCAACAATAATAAAATAAATGCACGTAAGAAACGTGGTCGTCCTGTTGGTTCAAAAGATAAGAATCCTCTAAAAAGAAAAGGAGAAAATATTATTAACTCCATTATCGAGGAAACTATTAATGATGAAACATAAAATGTGACAAATGAGATAACTCAAGAGATCACCGAACCAAATCCCAATACTGAAATATCTGTAAATTATGTTAATTCAGGAGTTATTTGGAATCGAAATGAGATGAAAAATATAAGTGAAATATTTTCATATAATATTGCTTATGATCTTATGAATGAAAATGATGATCCCGAACCACAATCTGTGGATGAATGCCAAAATCGGGACAATTGGGTTAGATGGAAAGATGCTATCAAGTTGAATTGAACTCTCTTAACAAACGAAAGATTTTTGGACCTATTGTCCTCACACCTAAAGACGTGAAACCTGTAGGGCACAAATGGGTATTTGTTCGAAAAAGAAATGAGAAAAATGAAATTGTAAGATACAAAGCTCGACTTGTTGCACAAGGTTTTTCTCAAAGACCTGGGATTGATTATGGAGAAACTTATTCTCCAGTTTGGCAATAGATCGTTTTATATATATATATACGAGTGTCGGTTACAAGTGTATGGTCTAGCACTACAACGAGTCTATCTCAAATCAGGCCTACACTACGTGTCTCGTGTAGACTTGGTCCGAAACACCTCGAACCAACACCTTGAAGCTTGGATGGGAGTGGAATATCGGTAGATAGATCGAAAGGACGTCGGTGATCACCTTCGATGTGACGTCGAGGATGAGCCCCAATGTGAGATCGGTAATGATGTGGTGTGACATGTCAGAGGTGCACGTGATAACACCGATGTCGAATAAGATATCGAAAGGGATATCGGTAATATGTTACGATCTGACGAGTGGTAGCTGAGGGATAATAATTGCTTGTTTTGGGATCCGGGCACCGCGTATTTATAGACCACGGGATCCGGGGACCACAGTAGCACATCGATGATTATTACCGATATGACGTCGAATATGATCCCCGATATAGTCCAAAATGGGTCTGGTTTGGCTCTGGCCCAATATGCGGGAAATGCCCATATCATGTAGTCCCCCAATTTGGGGATTCTTATCTTAGAGATAAGGATTCGCAAATTTAATTTAAAATTTCTGGGTTACCTGTACCCTTCGTCCCGCCAGTTCAAATGACGGAGATCAAACTTGTGGGGAGTGCACTTGTGATGAACGCCGAGTTTGAGGTCCTCGTTTTGAATTCTAGTTCCCTTGGTATCTGGGTTCCTTGAAAATTGTGATGGGGTTGCCGGGGCTGTTGTTATATTCTCGCGACTCTTCGCGTAGTAGGGTAAGAGGTCGGTTTTTACCTTCGACATGATGTCGAAATTCATATTCGATATGATGTCAGCCCCCATGTCCTTTGTCTGTACATCGAATATTAGTACCTATGTGAGATCGAAACTGTGTTTCGATCTAGTATCTCCGATATCTATAAATAGGTTGTCGGGAAAGTGAAAACCCGCTTTGGCTTTTAGCGAAATTTCGTTGTCCCTTCGAAAAGACACATCGAATTTGACTTCCGATATAGAATCCGACCTCGGTTTCGATATATTCTTTCGATTTTAACTTTCGATATCAAATTCGATACCATTTTCGATATCTTGTTCGATTTTGATTTGCATCCTTTAGTGCGTTAATATGTCGTTTACCGGGGACAATGTTGGCGTAGGTTCGCCCGAGATGGATTTCGGAGAGGGTGGAATGGAGTTCTCCGAAAATGAGATGTTTGGGCCTGATAAATTGACTGGCGAATAGGGCAGTACTGAATTTTCTGCTCCGCCTGAGGCTGCCGATCCTAATGTGGACGAATGGGGCTTTGAGGTCAGTCCCCCGAAATATAGGACCTCAGAGAAATATGAGGATATGACGTCTCGTGTTCCTCATCATGCTGGTTATTATTCTGACAAGTATGACATTCACGAGGGGTATAAGGTCATATTACCCAGTGCGGGTCAACGAATGCATACTCCACCAAAAGGCTGCATTACTGTCAGTGCCAAGCACTTCAAGAACGGGCTGCGCTTCCCGATTGATCCTGTGGTTAGTGCTATTATAGCAAGTATCGGGGTCTGATTGAGACAGCTATCCCCCAATTCTCTAGGCTACATTGTAGCTTTCATTTGTGTTATGAGGGCGTTGGGTGCCCCTTGCGGAGCTAACGAGTTCTGGGAGCTTGTTAGCGTCATGGTCAACCGGAAAGGTGGTGATAGAGGGTTCTTCTGTGTGCGAGCCCAGACGGGGCTTAGGTTCGTGCAATATACTCAAACGAGCTATGGACTTGGAAATAAGTGCGAGTATATGTACATCCAGGAGAGGACGGCTGGTGAGTTTGATGCACTTCCTAGCGTGTGGTGTGAAGACACCAAATATGAGAGACGAGTCGTTGTTGGGCGTACTGCACACAACCTCAATTTTCTGAGGAAGTTAATCCACCATCCATACGACGGTACCTTGCTTTGTAGTGATGTAGTTTTGCAGGTAAGTGGGATATCTCCCGTGCGGTATAACGGTCCTTCTACGCTCGGTAAGTGTTATATTTTTGGAAATTGATATTTTCCCCTTGATTTATTTCTTGATCCTCTCTTTTGTGTGTTTCACAACCGAGCTGGTGGAGTATTGTAGTCTGGATGCGATAGCTGAACGTAGACAGTCGGGGCCCGAAGCCGCTACGGATGACGCCCCTCCACTCGTCAAGAAGAGGGGTCGTGAGGGCGTGCGCAATAATGCGAAAAAATCTGTGCCCTCCTCGAGTGAAAATACTGCCAGGGTGGGTAATGCTGCGCAATCTCAACCTAACGTTGGTGTTGGGACGTCCATGGGGCGAAAGAGAAGGACATAGGAGGGTAGTTCGAGTGGCGATCACAGTGGTCTCTTTCGCTCTGTAAGTAGTCTTTATGCCATTCACTGTGTATTTGCTTTGGGTTTTCATTTGATTGAGCGATCAAGTCCTTATTGTGGACGTGCAGGTGGCTGGTTTTTCGAAAGGTTTCTTGGCGATGGTCGTTAAAGGCTAATCGGATCACGCCGAGTCGCTCCGAGTTACCAATGGTTTGCTCGAGAAATTAGGCGAATACAATCTTGTTGCTGCCGTACAACTCCAGCATGAGAGAGACGAGGCCATGGATATATTGAAGGCCAGCAAGAGTAATGTGGGAGGCCTGTTGAATGATAATAAAAGGTTGATCGCAGAGCTCGATGAGTCTCGGCTTATCGCTGGTCAAGAGGCATCTCGTCGGGAGGCACTTGAAGTTGAGGTCGCAGTTCTGAAGAACCAATTAGCTCAGGCTGAAAGGCACATGCGATGCATGACGCTGAGTAAAAGCCAATTGACTAGTGCGGCCAAACAGTTCCTTCTGAGTCGGTCGTATAAGATGATGTGTGCTGAACGGGGCTTGCTCGAGCAGGAGGAAGCCAAGGCCTCTGTCATAGGTCAGATTCAGCTGGAAGGTGGTTTCAAGGATGGTTACGACCCTTGGCCATAAATCCGTTGAAGGGGCCGAATGGGGAATTCCCTGAGGATTCCGATGATGACGACGAGGATTTAGAACCAGAGGCGGAGTACCGCGAGATCATCGAGCAGAAGAGCTTGGCGTTAATCCACATCAAAGAGGCCCCTCGTTATCCGGGTTGAGATTTTGGGAGTCTATATTTTTTCTTTCGGCGCAGCTGCCTCTGTAATATGACTCATAGTTTTGCCCGTTAATTCAATCGATCTTTTCTGCGTGTTCTGATATATATTTGTTCATATATAATCCATGGTGTGATTGTCCGTGTCCTTGTTGCTTCTCCTTGTTATGTCACCTATTGGTCACACCGGATTATGTCGACTAATCACGCTAATTGCATGAAGGTGCCTCTGTTTTCGTTCTTTAAAGTACGACCCGCTATCACAGAGAAACCTCTGCCGTTGCACTGTTTATTGTCGATATCGTTATCACAGGAATTTTTTCTTGAACCGACCCCGTTATCACAGGGAATTTTTCTTGAATCGACCCCGTTATCACAGGGAATTTCTTCTTGGAATGGCCCCGTTATCACGAGGAATTTTTTCTTGGATTGGCCCCGTTGTCACAGGGAATTTTTTCTTGAATCGGCCCCGTTGTTACACGGAATTTCTTCTTGAACTGGCCCCGTTATCACAGGAAATTTTTTCTTGGATTAGCCCCGTTATCACAGGGAATTTTTTCTTGAATCGACCCCGTTATTACAGGGAATTTTTTCTTGAATAGACCCCGTTATCACAGGGAATTTCTTCTGGAATCGACCCCGTTATCGCAGGGAATTTTTTCTTGAATAGACTCCGTTATCACAGGGAATTTCTTCTTGGATCGACCCCGTTATAACAGGGAATATCTTCTTGAATCGACCCCGTTATCACAGGGAATTTTTTCTTGAATCGACCCCGTTATTACATGGAATTTTTTCTTGAATAGACCCCGTTATCACAGGGAATTTCTTCTTGGATCGACCCCGTTATCACAGGGAATTTCGTTACCGCTCATGGGTAGGAGCCTTTTATTTGTAGATGACCCGTTACCGCTCATGGGTAGGAGCACGCCCGTTATCACAGGGGAGCCCATTACCGCTCATGGGTAGGAGTCCGCCCGTTATCACAGGGGAGCCCGTTACCGCTCATGGGTAGGTGCCTTTTATTTGTAGATGACCCGTTACCGCTCATGGGTAGGAGCCCGCCCGTTATCACAGGGGAGCCCGTTACCGCTCATGGGTAGGAGCCTTTTATTTGTAGATGACCCGTTACCGCTCATGGGTAGGAGCCCGCCCGTTATCACAGGGGAGCCCGTTACCGCTCATGGGTAGGAGCCTTTTATTGTCTTTTTGACCATGTCTCTTGGTGACTCTGTCGTTGTTGAATCTGTAGGTCATTAAGCCCTGTAAAATAGCACAGACAAGAAAATTTTTCGACGTAAAGGCTAATACAAAAGCACAAAATTATGTGCATGTGTTATCTGCGGGATTTTCCCTCAATCTGGGAATATCCGTTTTATACGGGAGACAGCGTTTCCATTGTGCTCTGTCGCGCCCGTCGTACCTGTTTATACTTGTTGTACCTGTTGTACCTGTTTGAATAGATAATATTGAATAATCTGGGGCAATGCCCCCAGAATCGCCCTTTTAATATACTCTATGTCCTTTTCGGATATAGTAATGTGCGATCCCTTGAGCCATGTATCTGTAAGAGGGCGATGTGATAAGCATATATCTAGGGGAACATTCCCCAATTCTTTGTGCCATTCTTTGCACTTCTATAATGTCCGCTTAGGACATATCCCTGCATCGAATATGAGATCGTGCCAAGCAACAAATAAAAAGGTAATAACGGATAACGGTCGAAGGCCAGGTAAACCCAGCCCGCCTACGTATCCCGTTGCATGGGGAATCATACCGGCGTAGTTCCCCATGTTTTAAGTTACATGCCGACCCACGAAGGGGCTAAATAAGAGATAACGGTCGAGGGCTAGGTAAACCTAACCCGCCTACGTATCCCGTTGAGTGGGGAATCAGACCGGTGTAGTTCCCCTTGTTTTAAGTTTACAGACCAACTCACGATGGGGCAATGTTCCCATTGTTCGAATACAATTTAAAAAGTACTAAAATTTAAAATACTGTTCTGTTTGCTCCTCATGGTGATCATTCCGTGCGCGGAGTGTATTCCTGGCTGTGAGCCGTGTCGGCTCCCAAGCTTTCTCTGTTGATCACATTTATAACGCCTCTGCTCGGGGCATTCACTACGGTCCTACCTCGCTCCTCGGGTGCCTCAATCATCTTATCCTTCCCTTTCCTGGGTGAGTAATCTCTTCTAGGGGATGAGGGATGTTCTGCTCCTCTAGCATCCTCCCCGGCGCTCTTGACAAACTCGACCAGTTTCCCTTCTTTGACTAATCTTTCGATTTCGTTCCTCAAGTGTGTGCAGTCCTCCGTCCTGTGTCCAGGTTGACGGTGGTATGCGCAGTATTTGCCCGATGACTTCATCTCGGGTGTCTCATTCAACGGTTTGGGTTTCGTCAACCATCTGTTTTGTTTCGCCATGGCCATCACTTCCGGAATGCCTCTATTCAACGGTGTGTACGTCTTCGGGGGCCTTTTTCTGTTGCGATTTGTTGGGAAATGAACCTTGACGTGTTGCCATCGTCTCGTCCGAAAACGGGATCCTGCTGCGACCCTTCCAATGACTCTGAGTCACCTTCCTCGCCAACTCCGCCATCTCGCGGTCTAGTTGTTCCGTCCTTCTTGTTATCTCTCGGTCCAGGGCCCTAGGGTCTCGTCTCTCCGACCTGTTGTAAGCAACGGGCGATATCTCTCTGAATGTATCCCCTGTATCCTCCCGTTCGCCATATCCCCGCCTTGCCCTTCTCTTAACCGCTCGGGATTCATGGGGCCTTGCCCGAATGTCCCTTGTCCTTTGTTCCGCCAATCGTGGAAGCAAAATCTCCAATGTAGTGTCAAGCGCCGCTTTTATAGAAGCGTTGATCTGCGCTAGCATCTCCGGGGTTATGGCGGCGGGGGGAATGGCACTCTGTCCCGCGGGCATTGTCTCCTCATGGCCGGGAAAATCCGCATTTGACGCTTCGGTCATTGGAACGTCAGCTGCGTGGTCCTCGATGGGTGGGCCCTCAATCTCGGGTTCTGCCGCACTTGGTGCGACTGGGGTCGGACCTGCATTTGCGGCCCGCGGTGGCCTCCCGGTCCCGCGCCTTCGTTGCTCTTGTGGTGGAGGGAGCTCCCTTTCGACTCGAGCCACTGTCTGTTCTCGGTTAGTCGGGTGTTGAGGAGTTTGTGTTCCCTCCATCCCGGCGCTCCTAGTCATAATTCCGCTAACTTCGGATCGGTTCCTCCTTCCTTGCATCTCAGCGTCCTCGTCCGGGAACTGGTGTTCCCACAGACGGTGCCACTGATTTGGCGATAGATCGTTTTATATATATATATACGAGTATCGGTTACAAGTGTATGGTCTAGCACTACAACGAGTCTATCTCAAATCAGGCCTACACTACGTGTCTCATGTAGACTTGGTCCGGAACACCTCGAACCAACGCCTTGATGCTTGGATGGGAGTGGGATATCGGTAGATAGATCGAAAGGACGTCGGTGATCGCCTTCAATGTGACGTCGAGGATGAGCCCCGATGTGAGATCGGTAATGATGTGGTGTGACGTGTCAGAGGTGCACGTGATAACACCGATGTCGAATAAGATATCGAAAGGGATATCGGTAATATGTTTTGATCTGACAAGTGGTAGCTGAGGGATAATAATTGCTTGTTTTGGGATCCAGGCACCGCGTATTTATAGACCTCGGGATCTGGGGACCATAGTAGCACATCGGTGATTATTACCGATATGACGTCGAATATGATCCCCGATATAGTCCAAATGGGCCTGGTTTGGCTCTGGCCCAATATGCGGAAATGCCCATATCACCAGTAATGGATACAATTACTTTTCGATTCTTAATCTGTTTAGCTGTTTATGAAAACTTAAATATGCATCTCATGGATGTTGTCACAGCTTATCTTTATGGATCACTTGATAATGATATTTATATGAAAGTCCCTGAAGGACTTAAAATGCATGAATCATATTGCTCTAAACCAAGAGAAATGTACTCAATTAAATTGTAAAGATCATTATATGGTTTAAAACAATCAGGTCGCATGTGGTACAATCGTCTGAGTGAATATTTATTGAAAGAAGGATATATAAATAATTATTTGTGTCCATGTGTTTTTATCAAGAGAACATCATCTGGTTTTGCAATTATTGCGGTTTATGTAGATGATTTAAATATCATTAGCACTGACAAAGAAATTCATTCAACTATGTATTATTTAAAGAATGAATTTGAAATGAAAGATCTTGGTAAAACTAAATATTGTCTTGGTTTACAAATTGAGCATACTAAAAATGGTATATTAGTGCATCAATCTATTTATACCAAAAGGATTTTAAAACGTTTTAACATGGATAAAACAACTCCTTTAAATCATCCTATCATTACAAGATCATTAACTAAAGACAAAGATCCTTTTCGTCCAAGTGAAGAAAATGAAGAAATTCTTAGTTCTGAAGTTCCGTATTTAAGTGCCATTGGAGCTTTAATGTATCTAGCAAATTGTACTAGACCTGATATATCATTCACTGTTAATTTATTAGCTAGATTTAACTCATCACCTACAAAAAGGCATTGGAAAGGAATTAAACATTCATTTCGTTGTCTTCAAGGAACTACGAATCTCGGTCTATTTTATCCTAACAATGCATAACAAGAATTGTATGGTTATGCAGATGCAGGTTACCTATCAGATCCACATAAATCCAGATCTCAAACTGGATATGTATTCACGTATGGTGGCACTGCTATTTCATGGCGTTCTCAGAAACAAACACTTGTTGCAACATCATCGAATCATGCTGAGATTATTGCACCCCATGAAGCCAACAGGGAATGTGTATGGCTACGATCAATGACACATCGCATAAGAAGTACATCTGGCTTACCAATTAAAGAAGGTCCTACAACACTATTCGAAGACAATTCTGCATGCATTACACAGATGAAAGAAGGTTATGTCAAGAGTGATCGAACCAAACACATACACCCGAAGTATTTTGCCTACACTCAGGAACTGGAGAAGAACAAAGAAATTGATATCCAATATGTTCAATCATGTGACAATATGGCAGATCTTTTTACAAAGGCACTTCCTACTTTAACTTTTAAGAAACATGTTCAAAGTATCGGGATGCGTCACCTACGAGACTTATGAAGAATTGGAGATGCCAACTTGAGGGAGAGTTCACACGGCTGCACTCTTTTTCCCTTATTAAAGTTTTTATCCCACTGGGTTTTCCTTATAAGGTTTTTAACGAGGCAGCATAAGACGTGGGCAGAAGACGGATACATAACAAAATTTTCAAACGGCCAAGGGGGAGTGTTATAAATATGCATGTGGCCTTGTTGTAGATTATGGGAAAATATTATTTATTAATTGTTAACGGGTTTGGAATTATTTCCTATTAACTGAATTATTTATTCGGGTTGGAACGCCTTTGCCCGTGGTTCAAAAACTAAATGTTATATTAACAAGAGAGAAAAATTGACAAGAACCTTCATTCCTTTTATTAACTATATTCTCTTTTCCGAGTTGATTTCTTTCTCTCCGAGTCTGTATCCCTCTCGTGAGTTTCTGTTATCTTTCATCCTCTCTTCTTCTATTGATACCTCCCTTTATATAGATTTTGGTAAGGGCAGGTGTCATTGTGCATGCTTTTACAGGTGTCGTTATGCATGTGGTGGTGTTCACACGTGTTACAATGTTTATTCAACCAATAAGATAACGTGTTTGTCTTGAGTGCTGACTGTATCTTTCCTTCTTCCGAGGGCTTTGGTCTTCTTTGTGATACGGGGTAGACTGCTTTCTTTGCTTTCAATGGCTTTATTGTTTCTAATGGTGACTCGAGGGCCGAGTTTGAGTGTTCTCTTAGTGATGGTGCTTTTCCGAGAGGTGTGTATTCTGGAGCAAGTGGTTCAGGATATTTTCCGAGAGGGTGTTGGTGAGTTGATCTCCGAGAGGTCTTGAGCTATCGTGGGTAGGTGTCTTCTTTCTCCGAGTGTCCGGAGAGAATTGTTCTGTAGTTATTGAGTTATTGTAAAGTTCTGACTTTTGGTCTGGTCGTCGGGAGTAGTGTTCCGAGAGCTTTCGTGTTTGGAGTGTATAGCAAGGAAGGGTTTTTGTCAAGGTTCTGGGACTCTGTTGGTTTCTGATGGCTCCAGTGGGCTTTGATAGATTGGTCCTTTAGCTCATTCTTTCCGAGAGTTCATATTTCTTGGAAAAGCAGTATGAGTTGGGCGGAGTATTTGCCCAATGTTGAAGTAGTTCCGATAGCAGTTAGTCTATGAGACTCTGCCTAGGTCTCGTATTCCTCCTGTTGCTCTTGCTCCAGTATTTGTTGTGTTGGAGATGTGCTCCGAGGGATATTTGAGGCGTGATACCTGAATTGCGAAGGCAGGTCGCATAATCATATAATATATTTGGTAATTCCAGTAATTGATTCATTGTTTATTTCAAGCAGGTGAATTATCATCCTGTTAACATTAATAATAGTATTAGTTGTAAGATGATGGGGAATTAAATTCCCTTGTCTTCCTA
Organism: Linaria vulgaris; assembly: GCA_948329865.1. Taxonomy (NCBI): domain Eukaryota; kingdom Viridiplantae; phylum Streptophyta; class Magnoliopsida; order Lamiales; family Plantaginaceae; genus Linaria; species Linaria vulgaris. The sequence goes on along the minus strand of OX415249.1, from coordinate 144,665,324 downwards.
ATGCCTATAAAATGGCAAGAACCATGCATTTGCAAAGACACACAATTGAAACAAAATCATGCTTATTCTTACACTTTCTTCTCTAAGTTCTTGAATATATTGTTACACCCCCAAAGTTTAACTAAATCTATAACAATCACATATTATTTTCAACATTTTCCCGTGATTACGAATTTAGTAGATCCAGCTACCACGGAAAATCATATTTAATTTGTGAATTCTATTATAGGGTTCTTCTAGTATCTTTGCCAATTGAATAATTGAATTCAATCGTGATTCATGCATATTACATGAGCAGTACGCATTATTGTGAGCTTCAAATTAAAATGTAAAATCACTACTAGTGTTATTTATTCATAGTATGGGTCCAATTGAAAATGTCATTGAACGTCAAATTGAGTAAAGCTCCCTATTGATTTTTGAACTACATTTAAGTTTGAAACACTAAAAAATTTGGGACATGAACTATGTTGGAGTAGACCCGGCTGATTTGGCAATAGATCGTTTTATATATATACGAGTGTCGGTTACAAGTGTATGGTCTAGCAATGCAACGAGTCTATCTCAAATCAGGCCTACACTACGTGTCTCGTGTAGACTTAGTCCGGAACACCTCGAACCAACGCCTTGATGCTTGGATGGGAGTGGAATATCGGTGGATAGATCGAAAGGACGTCGGTGATCGCCTTCGATGTGACGTCGAGGATGAGCCCCGATGTGAGATCGGTGATGATACGGTGTGACGTGTCAGAGGCGTATGTTGTAGCCACTATATCGAAATAGATGTCGAAAGTGACATCGGTAATATGTTTCGATCTGACGAGTGGTAGTTGAGGGATAATAAATCACTTGTTTTGGGATCCGGGCACCGCGTATTTATAGACTTCGGGATCCGGGGACCACAGTACCATATCGGTGATGATTACCGATCTGACATCGAAAGTAATCCCCGATGTGCTCCAGAATGGGCCTGGTTTGGGCCTGGCCCAATATGCGGGAAATGCCCATATCATGTAGTCCCCCAATTTGGGGATTCTTATCTTAGAGATAAGGATTCGCAAATTTAATTTAAAAATTCTGGGTTACCTGTACCTTTCGTCCCGCCAGTTCAAATGACGGAAATCAAACTTGTGGGGAGTGTATCTGTGATGAACGCCGAGTTTGAGGTCCTTGTTTGAATTCTAGTTCCCTTGGTATTTGGGTTCCTTGAAAATTATGATGGGGTTGCCGGGGTAGTTGTTATATTCTCACAGCTCTTCGCGTAGTAGGGTAGGATGTCGGGTTTTAGCTTCGATCTTATGTCGAAATTCATATTCGATATAACATCGAAAGTATATTTCGATGTAGTTGAGGCCTCTGTCTATAAGTATGGCTTGCAGGAGACTCTGAAGTTCATAGTTTTCTGTGTTTTCTCTGTCGCCTAGCGTAACCACATCGGTAATTATATTAGATATATCCCCGACGTGTTTTTCGATCTCTCTGTTGTAGTTGACTTATTTTTGTTTTCTTCTACTGATATTCCAATTATTATGTAGGTATATTACCTTTTCCTGAGATACTTCGTTAAAATGGGGTTTAGACAATTGATGCTTAAACTTCAAGCCGATCGTGAAGCTCAGAAAGCTGCTGAAGCGACGGCAGTCGCTACGGTGTCTGAAATAAGGTCTGCGTCTAGCTTTGACCTGAATAATTCAACTGTTGAGTTTCTGGCAGAGGCATCGGGAGTCGAGCGACTTCCCCCTAACACTGTAGTGTCTGAACGTGTTAATGAAAACGTTTTTATAATGTTCCTGCAACGGTTGGGTCGCTTAGCCAGGACATCCTTGACGTGGTAGGAGGCCCGGATGGTGCGGCCAGCCTCTTGGAAGTGTTGGCCTCAAATCGGGAGGGTGTGTTTCCTCGACCTGACGGGGCTGAGGCAATAGAGAGACAAATTGCAGAGTCTCCTTCCGGTGAGTATGTTGCTCCACGTTCTGGACCGTTGGCCGATGCTCCCTTGAGTCAGGGCATTGGGGGTTCAGGATCGAATACCCATGTCAACGTGGGTGATTTTATGGATGCGCCTCCTACAGCGGGGTCGGGTTCTTCACATTCAAGCTCTTTTAAGGGAAAAATGACCGTTTCAAGTACACCCGACAAAGGTAAGGGGCTACTGCGGGAGCCCTCGACATTGGGGGGTCGTGCCCCTATTTTTCCTGGGATCCCGGTTACAAAACCTGCGGTTGACCCGACTAGGATAGCGGGTAATAAAAGGTCTCGTGAGGGGACTGTCCATAGTGGCCACTCATCTTCGAGTTCTGGCCCTCGGAAGGCGGGTGCAGTCAAACCCTCCAAATTAGTAGAATTTCCTGAAGCAGATGTTGTGCGGGGTATGATGCGGGCTTTTCCTCCGCCTGCGAATGTGCGGGTGCTTTCAGAATTTGAGCGGGCCTAGAACATACGTCGCAGCACCCACTTGTTCCAAAGTGTATGTGCCTAAGCACGTCTTTGACTATTTTATTTGAATGTTTAGCATAATGTTATGTATTGTATTATGCAGACGGCGAAGCTGGCAGTCTCGTGTCTGAAGACCATTTGCGAGTCCATGGGTGACCCTAACGCTGTTGCTGCCGAGCTCGAGGCTGACATTTTGAAGATGGGGGAGTTCAATCCCATGGTGTTGGAGAGGTTGGAGGCTGAAAAAGAGGATGCACTGAAGACATGTCGTGTGCTCCGGGAGGAATACGATTTGTTGAAGGGCAACTTTAAAACAGTAGTGACTGAGCTCGATCAAGGAAATGCGCGTGAATTTGCGGCCAATAAAGAGCTGGAATCACTGAAGGCTGAGGTGGCGGCGGTGAAAAGTGCTAATGAACGTCTCTCGTTGGAGATTTCCACTGCCAAATTTGCTCCCTTGGACTTGGTATATATGTTTGTTTACGATATCTGCTTCTATGTTTCCTCCTGTATTTCATAGAGTTCAATTTGTAGGAACGTCGTCCTGATCTTCTTCGTGTTGGAGCGGAGAGGTTTATGGAAAGCTTGAGCTTCCGAGACTTAATTCTGAAGGTTCGGGAGGCAGCATTTCATGCTTGCGTAGGGCAAGTATTGAAGAATGACGGTTTCAAGGACTCTCTCGAACTGACTGGCTTGAATCTGAGGCATGATCATAAGGACCTACCGGTTGGCGGACTGGATGAGGTGGAGGAGGGTTCGGCCGAACCTGACGTGTTTTCAGAGGTTGTTGAGAAGAAGACTAAAGGGTCCTTGTGGGAATAGTTGTTTGGTGCCTTTGTTGTAACTTGAATTTATCCATTTTCGAACTATTTCCAATTCGTGGTTCTGTAACTGAATATTTATTTCTCTCTTATCTTTGTAATCTGTGACTCTGCGTGGCCTTGTTGTCTGATAATTTGTCGGTTTTCTTTTATTGTCATGATGGTGGAATATGCAGTGTTCCGATGTCCGAAGTGCAGTCATTTCGTTCTCGTATTTGATGAGATCTGTTTAATCTATCTGTTGTCAATCAAGGACCGATTAGAATTTCCTTGGTGTTGGTAGAAGTATGAGTAAGCTGTTATTGCTCCTGTGTTTAGGATTGACCGTATTATGTCCGGGGACATTCTTCTTGTTGTTAGGGGCCCATAGAACTTGCCTCTTCAACTAGTTTGCTTTATGGAATTGTCACCCAATGGGCTCTCCACCTTACGTAATTTATGGGATTTCCACTCAATAGGCTCTTCACGTAGCTTGATTTATGAGATTTTCACCCAATAGGCTCTTCACCTAACATAATTTATGGGATTTCCACCTAATAGGCTCTTCACCTAGCTTGATTTATGGGATTTTCACCCAATAGGCTCTTCACCTAACGTAATTTATGGGATTTCCACCCAATAGGCTCTTAACCTAGCTTGATTTATGGGATTTTCACTCAATAGGCTCTTCACCTAACGTAATTTATGGGATTTCCACCCAATAGGCTCTTCACCTAGCTTGATTTATGGGATTTTCACCCAATAGGCTCTTCACCTAACGTAATTTATGGGATTTCCACCCAATAGGCTCTTCACCTAGCTTGATTTAAGGGATTTTCACCCAATAGGCTCTTCACCTAACGTAATTTCGACCCCGTTATCACAGGGAATTGTTCTTGGATTGGCCCCGTTATCACAGGGATTTTTTTCTTTAATCGACCCCGTTATCACAGGGGATAATTTTTGTCGGTAGGGATGCGTCCCGTTATCACAGGGGTCCCTCTACCGTTGAGTTGTTTTTGATCGACCCCGTTATCATAGGGGATATTTCTTGGCTTGGCCCCGTTATCACAGGGAATTTTTTCTTTCATCGACCCCGTTATCACAGGGGATATTTTTTGTCGGTAGGGATGCGTCCCGTTATCACAAGGGTCCCTCTACCGTTGAGTTGTTTTTGATCGACCCCGTTATCACAGGGGATATTTCTTGGCTTGGCCCCGTTATCACAGGGAATTTTTTCTTTCATCGACCCCGTTATCACAGGAGATATTTTTTGTGTTGTAGGCGAGCCTTTTCATTGTCTTTTTGACTATGTTCCTTGGTGAATGTGTCGTCGTTGAATATGTAGGTCATTGAGCCCTGCAAAACATCATAACCAAGAAAACTTTTCGACATAAAAGCTAATACGTAAGCACGAAATGACGTGCTTGTGTTATTTGAGGGATGTTCCCTCAATCTGGGAATATCTGTTTTATACTAGAAATAGTGTTTCCATAATGCTTTATCATGCCCGTCGTACATGTTTGTACCTGTTGTGCCTGTTGTACCTGTTTGTACCTATAAGCGAGCGATGTGTTAAATATATCTAGGGGAATATTCCCCAATTGTTTGTGCAATTCTCTGCACTTCTGCAATGTCCGCTTAGGACATATCCCTGCATCGAATATAAGATTGTGCCAAGCAACAAATAAAGAGGTAATAACGGATAATGGTCGAAGGCCAGGTAAACCCAGCCCGCCTACGTATCCCGTTGAGCGGGGAATCAGACCGGCGTAGTTCCTCCTGTTTTAAGTTACATGCCAACCCACGAAGGGGCTAAATAAGAGATAACAGTCGAGGGCTAGGTAAACCTAACCCGCCTACGTATCCCGTTGAGTGGGGAATCAGACCGGCGTAGTTCCCCCTGTTTTAAGTTACATGCCGACCCACGAAGGGGCTAAATAAGAGATAACGGTCGAGGGCTAGGTAAACCTAACCCGCCTACGTATCCCGTTGAGTGGGGAATCAGACCGGCATAGTTCCCCCCGTTTTAAGTTTACAGACCAACCCACGATGGGGCAATGTTTCAAACGTTCGAACATAATTAAAAAAGTGCGGAAATTTAAAATATTGTCATGTGTCCATCGTGGTGATCACTCCATAGCTTGTCGATCTTGATTTGGTCGGATTGTTTCCTCCTCTGCTTCTCTAATTCTTGGCAACGTAAGAGAGGTGATGTAGCAGAACCAAGCTTCCTCCTGGTTGGCGACCACTTCTCCGACCCCCCTTCCTGCTGGGAATTTCATCCTCTGATGTAATGTGGGTACCACCGCTCTTATCGCATTCAGGGCCGGCCTGCCTATTATAACATTGTATGCAAACGGTTGGTCCACGATTGTGTACTGAACATTAATAGTTCGCTTGTGCGGTTCTCGTCCAAATGATGTGGGAAGGTTCACTTGCCCTATGGGAATTGTCTCTGCTCCACCAAATCGTACCAATGGCGTATGGACCTGTTCAACTATGTGGTGGCCGAGTACCATCTTCTCCAAAGCATGCGCAAACATAATGTTGGTGGAGGTGCCGTTGTCTATGAGTACCTTGTGTACAGCGTAGTTAGTGATATCAAGCTGAACAACTAGGGGCAGTTGAGCTCACTTTCCTGGATAGCCTCGGGGCTGAGATCCACAAGGTCCTTGCCGGAAAACGTGATAACCTCGTCTGGGAGATCCTCATCTGGGATCAACGCTGTAAATCCAACGAACCTATCCTCGTTCAATCCGCGAGTTATCTTCTTCCTCTGGTTGGTAGAATCCGCTCATGCGGTCCCACCGCTTATCACATTGATGACCCCCTCGAAGGCGCATTATGTATTGCATCGCGTCCTTGCCCATTCTCAATTGCCTTCAGGCCCTCCCTTCCTGGGGATTGGGACCGTTCTGTCGACTCAGCATACTACTCGCTTGCCTTAACGAACTCTATCAATCTTCCATCCTTGATCAATCTCTCGATCTCATCATTCAGGTCATAGCAATCCTTCGTGTCATGGCCTTTTTGATGGTGATACTCGCAGTAGCGTCTAGACTTCTTGGTGAAATCTGTTTCCTTGATCTTTCGAGGCGAACTTAGCCAATTTCTGCTTTGTGGGACGGCAAAGATATTGCGAATGTCCCGATTGAGGGGGGTATATCTCTTTGGGGACCTGTCTCTTCCTCCCCTGCTCTTGTTCCATAGCTCTCTACCCCTTTCCCGGCCAGATTCCTGGGGTCTAAACTTAGCTGCCATCATCGCGTCTTCGTAGATCACAGTATGCGCCAACTCGTTTATCCAACTGATGGTAGGTTCTACGAGCTTTATCAACTCTTTGGCAAATCGGTTGTGTGTCGTTGCCCTGAACAGAGTCTGCAGCACCTGTCCCCCATAGGGGTTGTCTACCTTCAGTAACTCCTCATTGAATCTACTCATGAATTCGCCGAGAGTTTCTCTCTCTCTCTCTCTCTCTGTTTCAACGCTTCCAGATGGTACATGCTCGTCTTCATTCGTTTCTGACTGGAGAAGTGGTTCTCCAACTTCTCCTTCATCTGCTCGAAGCTCGAAATAGATCCAACCTCGATTCTGTTGAACCAGTCTAATGTTGTTCTGATCAGTGTTGTCCCATTATTTTTTCCTTAATACCCTCGAAAAAATCTTGTAGGTTCAAGAGACTCTCCACGGCGTGGATGTGATCCCTCGGGTCACTCTTCCCATCAGATGGTTTTATGGTTGGAATCTTGTCTCCTCTGCGCGGTACCTCTGTCTCAATCTCATCTGAAAACGGGGTCCTACTGCGACCCTTCCCATGACTTTGAGTCACCTTCTTTGCTAACTCCGCCCTCTCGCGGTCTAACTGTTCCATCCTCCTTGAAATTACTCACAATATCTCTGCATCCTTATTTTTTGAACCATTGATCTCGGCCCGGTCACGACCGCGTTCTATTATCCGGATTACTTCCGCCCTCTCGCCGTCAAGCCATTTCATCTTTCTCGCTACCTCTCGATCCAGGGCTTTGGGGCCCCGTCTCTCCGCCCTATCATAATCCGTGGGCGATATCTCTCTGAAAGAGTCCCCTATATCCTCCTGTTCATTATATCCTTGCCCTGCATTTCCCTCACCCGCTCCGGATTCATGGGGCCTTGCCTGAACGTCCGTTGTCCTCGGTTCCGCGAGTCGTGGAAGCAAAGCCTCCAGTGTAGTGTCAAGCGCCGCCTTTACAGAGGCGTTGATCTGCGCTAGCATCTCCAGGGTTATGGCAGCGGAGGGAATGGCACTCTGTCCCGCGGGCATTGTCTCCTTCTGGCCGGGAAAATCCGCATTTGGCGCTTCGGTCATTGGAACGTCAGCTGCGTGGTCCTCGATGGGTGGGCCCTCAATCTCGGGTTCTGCCGCACTTGGTGCAACCGAGGTCGGACCTGCATTTGCTACCCGCGGCGGCCTCCCGGGCCCGCGCCTTCGTTGCTCTTGTGGTGGGGGGAGCTCCCTTTCGGCTCGAGCCACTGTGTGTTCTCGGTCAGTCGGGTGTTGTGGGGTTTGCGTGCCCTCCATCCTGGCGCTCCTAGTCACAATTCCGCTAACTTCGAATCGGTTCCTCCTTCATTGCATCTCAGCGTCCTTGTCCGGGAGCTGGTGTTCCCACAGACGGCGCCACTGATTTGGCAATAGATCGTTTTATATATATATATATATGAGTGTCGGTTACAAGTGTATGGTCTAGCAATGCAACGAGTCTATCTCAAATCAGGCTTACACTACGTGTCTCGTGTAGACTTGGTCCGGAACACCTCGAACCAACTCCTTGATGCTTTGATGGGAGTGGAATATCGGTGGATAGATCGAAAGGACGTCGGTGATCGCTTTCGATGTGACGTCGAGGATGAGCCCCGATGTGAGATCGGTGATGATGCGGTGTGACGTGTCAGAGGCGTATGTTGTAGTCACTATATCGAAATAGATGTTGAAAGTGACATCGATAATATGTTTCGATCTGACGAGTGGTAGCTGAGGGATAATAAATCACTTGTTTTGGGATCCGGGCACCGCGTATTTATAGAACTCGAGATCCGGGGACCACGGTACCATATCGGTGATGATTACCGATCTGACATCGAAAGTAATCCCCGATGTGCTCCAAAATGGGCCTGGTTTGGGCCTGGCCCAATATGCGGGAAATGCCCATATCACCGGCGTTTGCACCCCATGTTAAATTTGATGATGTTTGTTTGAAAGCGTGTCAGATTGAATAACAATTAATGAGGTCGAGTATAGGAGCAGTTCAAGTGTTTCACTCCAGATGGGGCAACGGTGCCACGCCGAACAAGTCCATCATGACGGACAAAATGCCACATCAGTCAAGATTGCTTTCCCCTTCCTGTTTAGGTGGCAATTGATGTCAAATGTCAAGATTACTTTTCCCTTTCTGTTAAGGTGGCATTTGATGTCAAATGTCGTGTTGTAATTAATTCGACGTGTCTCCTAGTTATGCCACACCAATAGTATTTTAGTTGTAATAATGATGCGTGCATAGAATTTCAATTAATTTTTTAGCTTAGCCCAAGAAAATATGAGATAGCTTTTAAGAGCTTAATGTTAACAAAGCTTAAGTTGTGGGGTACAAGTAGTGCTTCTCTTGCCCACTATAGAACTGAAATTAATTGAGATTTTGATTATGTTTGGTTTTGAGACCAACTTAATCTCTTTGGTTTTATCTCCATATCAAAATGCTCAATCCCCAATTGAGACAATGATCATTACATTTTGTTGGAGTCAAAATATTCATCACACATTATTTTATCTTTTTTCTTTTTGGAGGCCAATTATGTAGAGGGCAAGACAAATATCTTCAACTCTAATCAGAAAGAAACTAAAAAACAAGAGACCACTAATATTGGCAGGACATTAAATTACATAATTGCATAATAGAAATCTCTACAGAGTTAGTTAAACAAGTAGCATTTTACCATCACTAGGCTGTTACAGCAGGAAATGTAAATACAAACACCGACAAAGGCTTCAGGAACAATCCATATCAATGGGAAGATCAAGAAACCGACAAGAGCTAGAAGAGGACCAGCAGCTCTAACACTATCCTCCACACCAAACGGCCCCCGGACACCTCGTAAAATATGAGGAAAATCAAGGGTATAACCGAGAGTTTCTTGCCATGGTTTACCGAAGGAAAATGAGAGTTGTTCATCCCTACATACGGAGCACCATTATAGTCCCCCATACCAATAGTAGTCTACCTATCTCTTGCTCCCTTTAGTTTCTAAATTTATCGTCCAATTACCAACATTAGATCATGTACAAGTACAACAACAAATGCAGGGTATTACATCAACTAAACTGAATGATAGGCTTTTCATAAGCAAAATAAGCAAGCAGCTGACTTCAATATCCAAACTTTACAAGTAATAAGCAAACCATGAGATGAAATATCAATTCAATATTCATGCCAAGCAAGTGTCAGAATAAAATCATAGTCCTTTTAGACAAAATCAATAAAACCGATTAATCACACTGAAGCTATTGAAATGCAGGGTATTAGAAAAAGCAAGTAGATGACTTCAATATCCAATACAAAAATCCATTTATCATGAAACAAAGAAACAGGCTCATAATCCCACTTAGGTAAAAATGCAATCTTTAACCTAATTATGAAATGGGTTCATCAAATTCACTTAAATAAATGCCCACTCATAAACTCTTAGAAGATGACCCAATTGAAAACCCATTTTCAAGATCCTAAAATAACCCTAAATACCCAATTTTGGGGGTAATATTTAGGCTAAAAAAAAAAAAAAAAAAACAAATCGATGGTAAAATTTAGCAATGAACCTTATTCCTCGAAAAGCTTCAGCTTTGCATGAATTGAAGCACCACTGCAAAGTGTGATCACAGTTATTCGCCACGAATAAAACGTTGGGTCACACTAATTAAAGAAGGCCCACAAAATAAATTGTGGTTGAAATTAATTTTGTGGATCAAATAATATATGTATATATATTATTTGATCCACAAAACAAAAACACACACACACACACACACACTCACACACAACTATATATAATTAGCTAGCTAAGGGAATGCCCCGAATAGCACACAACTTTTCTTAATCAATTTCTAGTTTTATTTATGTGATAAAAAGGAAAATATGGCCATCCTTGTCAATCGAACTACCAAACATACTCAGTCAATGTGTATATTAACAGAAGGCATAATCATGCCGCTAATTAATTAAATAAACGAGAAAGTTATGAATATCCGTCTGTTGCACTAGTGAAAGCTTCTAATAATCATGACCCCAAGAAAAGAAAAAAACATTAAACAAAAATTGTAGCATAAGTACTACTGCCTTTAACTTTTAAGTGCATTTTCTTTAGACAAAAAGTGACAGATTTATTCAAAGCAAAGATCATCACGGGATTTTTGGCCACCACATGATCCGAAACTAGTAAGGTTGGGTACGTTATTTTCTTTTAAGAAATCGTTTAAAATATTCTAACTATCGTGATTCTTTTTTTCTTTTTGAATTAATGTGTTTTAATTATACTATTATCGGCTGCTAACAAATAAATTGGCCACAAAAATCTAGACTTAATAGAGTCCTAGAGACCTAGACCCTTTCAACACCTTAACAAACTAAACCGATAATTCAGAGAACACATCGAGTACGTTTTTCATGTATACACAAGAAATAATATTACGTACCTCGTTATCGTCAGTTGGAGAGTTTTGTGATTTCGTACGATGGTCAGTGACTGTTCCTCGTACTATGCCGTTGAGAGCTGTGTTTCCGGCCCCATTGTTTTGTACGGATGAAAGAGATAGGAGTGAGAGAATTATAGTACTGTTGGATTGTTATTACGTACTAAGACATATTCAAGATTTATGTGAAAGATTTTGTGTTCGTATGTTGTACGTGTTTTTAATAGTTGGTCGCTAGCTAGTAATATATAGTTGTTAGAGAGAAACGAATGGGGATGGGATATTGACATCAAAAAGAAGACATGAATTTGACTACTTGGGTGGCGGTGAAAAGATAGCTAGAGCAAATCACAAGTTAATTAATTCTTTTGTAAACTATATATATCGTGTATGGTCATCAGGTCATGTGCTAATTTAGAAAATATAATTTGAAAAGTGTTTTTTGTTGATAATTGCGCGCAAGCCCCTCACTTTAGGTGTAATTATTAAAAAATCTCATCAGTATTTTTTATTTAGATATAAAAAGAGTTTCTTGGATATCATAGACGATCCAATTATAGTTTTGACTGAGACTTTATAACATCACATCTACGCCTACTAAAACTAACAAATATATCAACTATTCCATCTACATCCTGAAACTTTGAGATGAAATCTTGTTTCAATTGGTCAGCAACTTATTAATCATAGATACTCCAAAAAATTGTTGGTGGTATTTGATATGTATCATATACAGACATTCTTCGGATACGCTTAGAATACGTGTTTGTTATGCCACATGGAGAATCCTAATTAAAAGATAATTCAAAAAATTGAAATGCGTTAAGGGCATATTCGAGACACTGCAAGGTTGCAGGGTCTTTTGCAACCGCATTTGCGGTTGCAAAAGGCCCAAATCCGATTGCAGATAGTCATTTGCAACCGCGATGCGGTTGTAGATGACGAGGTCTCCTAAAGCCTCGGTTACTTGTCATCCGCGACCGCATCGCGGTTGCAGATGCGCATTTGCGACCAGATAATCTGCAACCGCGATGCGGTTGCAGAAAGCCCAGTAAGCATCTGCAACCGCAATGCGATTGCAGAAAATATTCAACCCATTTGCACCTGCGAACGAAAATAAAAAAAAAAAACCAATAATATTTCGGTAATTTACCGAAATATTATTGGTTTTTGTTAAAATTACAAATAGATAATGGCAGCAACTCAATATAGTGAATATACAAGAACAAGTGTAATTAAATAACGAAAAACAATGAATAAAATGAAATGAAAAATGAAAAAAAGTTGAACAAAAAAACATAAAGAAGAAGAGAAATAAAAAAGCAAAAAATGAAGTGTTAGGAGTTATTTGTTTTGGATTTGAAAAAGAAAAGAAGAGAAGTGTTGGTGTTTTTTTATTTTTTAGATTTGGAAAAGAAAAGAAGAAAAGTGTTGGTTTGTTTTTATTTTTTGGATTTGGAAAAAGAAGAAAAGTGTTGGTGATTTTTTGGATTTGAAAAAAAAAATGAAGTGTTGGTGATTTTTTGGATTTGGAAAAAGAAGAGAAGTGTTGGTGATTTTTTAGATTTGGAAAAAGAAGTGAATGTTGGTGATTTTTTAGATTTGGAAAAAGAAGAGAAGTGTTGGTGGGTATATATAGAAAATGGGGTGAAATTTTGAATTTTCGCGAAAATTCAAATTTCCCCCACGAGTCCGCCCAAATTTTCAAAAAATTTGAACAATTTGCAACCGCAAAGCGGTTGCTGAAAGTTTTAAAACTTTTAAAAAAATAGTATCTGCAACCGCAATCCGGTTGCAGAAGGTATGAACACTTGCTGCAACCGCATTGCGGTTGCAAATACTAGTTTTTGCAACCGCTTTGCGGTTGCAAAAGCCTCTTACATGAAAATCGCAATTTTATGGGACTTAATCAATGCGTTTCTGATTTTTAACAACAAACTTCAATGCTACATGTGATATAAACTAATAAATGGTTACAAAACAAGTAATTAAGGAATGAAAGAGTAGATTGAATGTGAAATGATCGAAGGAGTTATTAGATCATGCATGAACATATTGTATGTTCTATTTACTACTCATCATCATATTTCTTCTTGTTATTATGATTTGCTTCACTAATAATATGATTAATTGGTTGAATTAGTAGATAAATTTTTCACATTACGTTTATTTCTATATGTATCTAGTGATGATATTTATATATATATATGTGTATACGAACGTTATCGTTTGAAATCATAGATATCACGGCTTGTCCCACATATATAACACTTAAAATTGTTATGAGAATTGTAATTATGGTTGTTTTTACCATTATTAGGATAGTTATCAACCAAAATAACAATGTGGCACCTCAAATCATCAAAAATACGGTATTTTGAAAGTATGAATATTTTCAGCAACCGCACTGCGGTTGCAAATACTAGCTTTTGCAACCGCTTTGCGGTTGCAAAAGCCTCTTTCTGCAACCGCACTGCGGTTGCAAAAAATATTTATACATGAAAATCGCAATTTTATGGGACTTTCTCAATACGTTTCTGATTTTTAACAACAAACTTCAATGCTACATGTGATAAAAACTAATAAATGGTTACAAAACAAGTAATTGAGGAATGAAATAGTAGATTGAATGTGAAATGATCGAAGGAGTTATTAGACCATGCATGAACATATTGTATGTTCTATTTACTACTCAGCATCATATTTTTCTTGTTATTATGATTTGCTTCACTAATAATATGATTAATTGGTTGAATTAGTAGATAAAATTTTCACATTACGTTTATTTCTATATGTATCTAGGGATGATATTTATATATATATAAAAATATATATGTGTGTATACGAACGTTATCGTTTGAAATCATAGATATCAAGGCTTGTCCCACATATATAACGCTTGAAATTGTTATGAGAATTGTGATTATGGTTGTTTTTACCATTATTAGGATAGTTATCAACCAAAATAACAATGTGGCACCTCAAATCATCAAAAATACGGCATTTTAAAAGTATGAATATTTTCAGCAACCGCATTGCGGTTGTAAATGCCCTCCTCAATGTTTTTGCAATCGCTTTGCGGTTGCAAATTTTGCAACCGCATTGCGGTTGCAAATTCCCTCCTCAACGTTTTTGCAACCGCATTGCGGTTGCAAATGCCGTCCTATAGGAATTTGCAACCGCATTGCGGTTGCAAAGTATTTGCAACCGCGACGCGGTTGCAAATGCCCTCCTCAACGTTTTTGCAACCGCATTGCGGTTGCAAAAACCATCCTATAGGAATTTGCAACCGCATTGCGGTTGCAAATGCCCTCCTCAACGTTTTTGCAACCGCATTATTTCCAGTCGCAAAAGACATGGAAATCTTGTAGTGAGACGTATCAACCACTTATACACGAGTCACTCATTTGATGAACCTGGCTTTTAGTCTCTTTTGTTTGTTGATAACAAAAAAAGTGAATGTGATGTTAATCTAGCTTTATAGGTTTTGTTATATAGTAAAACTCTTTAATATTGTTGTTAGACATGCTTCATGTATTGGCACTTTTAGTGGATTATTTGGTGTTTTGAGTTATGTAAAACTACAGATCTTTTAATATATGTTGGGATTTTTTTATTGTGCCTGAAGTTGAATACGTTTTATATAAATACATGACTAAGCAAGTAAATTAAAAGTCATATTGTTTGATATTTTATTTAGATTATATTCTCTTATATAGTTATTATTGTAAAATATTCGATGTATTATAGCATATCGTAATCTATAGTTTTGGACAAGAAAAATGAGAAAAACGACAAACTAGACCCATCCTTTGCGCATTTTCGCGAAACTAGTCCCATCCTTTCATTATTTGCAAAACTAGGCATGAACTTTTATTTCGGAAAAAACCACACCCCAACTTCCATTTCAGCTGAAACACGTCATAATTTGGCATTATTACATCATCACTTTGTTTCGATTGAGGGCAAAAAAGTCAATCCTTCTAAGGTAGGTATTTATGTGGGAATTCGACTAATTACACTCATTCTTCCCGCTCGAAATTAGAGGATTATCGAAACCCCAAAATTGCAATTCGCCCAAAACACCAAAATTCTCCCAATTGACCTCAAATTTCGTAACGATTCTAGTTAAATCCATCATCTTTGTGGGCGTGAAGTCGATGGCGTGAAAAATCCGAGACGAAAACACCATAATTCCTGAGTTATCGTTGATTCCCGACTATGGTTCGTGGGTTTCTTCTAACTGTCGTTTTTTCCTTCCCTAATGACGATGTAGTTGTTTATTAAGCACTAGGGTTAATTTTTGGGCAACTAATTGAGAAGTGCAGTTGAGATTTAGTTGGTTGTTTTATTTTATGGTTTGTTGTCAATTATTGTATTGTTTTTGCTTGGTTGTCGGTCCAATATTTTCCCCACTCACCAAAACAGTGTGTACTTTACCAATAATATATTGCATGGATTAGGATTTTGATCAACAATGTACATTAAACTAATACTAGGGTTTATTTTAAGATTAGGGTTGTTTGTTTATTACTTGTTGAAGGGTTTAGGGTTTTGATGGTGGTGTTGTGTATATGCAGGTACTCAGAGTTTTTTTTTTTTACTATAATGATACATCACTCGGATAATATGATGTTTTTGGGAGAACCTACCTACTTAGAGGGACAAATAAGCTTTGTTGACTACTGCACTGCGGATACGATGTCCAGAATTGAGTTGATCAGTATGGCTGTTGAACTAGGCTTGGGTGATGATTGGATGTTGTTTTACAAAGATGATCCTGATCATCCAGCACTACTAATGATAGTGAGGCTTGTTTCATGGCTGAATTTGCTACTCAAAAGAGGATTGTTGAGGTTTACCTAATTAAACCAAATTCACCCACTGTTGCCTCCGAGATAGATAATGAGGTAGTTGAGGTTGCTGATGATATTTCTGTTGAAGAAGTAGATCCTCTCCCTCCTATCAGTGAACCACTTGAGTATGTTGGTGATGATGAAGGTTGTCCTAATTTTGGAGGTGAAAAAGATCATGCTGGTATTGAAGAAGAAATGGAAAGAGTTGCAAGTCAAGTGGAGTGTGGTGATGGTGTTGAAACTGCTAAGGCTGATGAGCCTACTAACAAGGGGAAAGGGAAAAAGCTTCTAGGAAGAAGACGAGGAAGAGCAAGGATTAACACGTTTGGAGAGAGAATTGACAACACTTACTTTGAGATAGATGATGTTGGTCATTTAGGGGTAGCGAATGCTGGTAATGCATCTGGTGCTAATGACAGAACTGAGCAGCCAGAGTTAAATGGTAGAGAGGAGAGTGCTAGAGATTTTTCAAGCTGGATATTGGAGAATTGTGGACCATTGGTGGCAGCAATAATTGACTTGGAGAACAACGATGGGAGAGAATGGGAGGTATATGTGGGATCAGATTCTGAGGATTTTGATGGATATGTAGATGCTGACAATGATGCAATGGAAAATGATAATCTAGATGCGCCTAATGTTGATCTTGAGAGACCTACTGCTAATGCACGTACTGCTGGAGCCCAAACCTGGATTTCTGATGGTCCCATTGCCTCTACAATCATTAGAGACTCAACGGTGAGGCAGAAAAAACTTGTAGTAATAGTAGAGACTGCCATAGAGACGTACAAAAACCATGATGTGTTCAACCCTACAGTTGATATGACCAAGGTTGTATTCAAGATTCAGATGTGCTTCCAGTGTCCTGAGGATCTTAAGGCTGCAATTGTCAAATATTCAGTTGATGAGAAAAGACCAATTAGGATGATTAAGAGTTGTAAGAAGAAAATAAGTGCAAGGTGTGAAGATCTAGAATGTCCCTAGAATATCTATGCCTCAAAGATCACAGGGGAGAACACAATGATGATCAAGACTCTTATCGAATGGCATGACTGTGTAAGGCAAGCCACTATTAGACAGGCCGCTTCTATATTGGTGGCAAAAAAATACTATGAGAAGCTCATATCTGATCCTAACTGGCCAGTTGAGTCCATGTTGACTGTACTTAGAAGGCAATGCAATATGGTATTCAGCAAGCATCAAACGTACAGAGCTAAAAACAAAGTTTTTCAGATGGAGGATGGAGATGATGTAGAGCTATACTCCCACCTTTGGAGGTGTGTTGAGGAGATGATGAAGTCAAACCCCAGAACAACAGTAAAAACCAAATGCTAGCTATTTGGTGGGTTTCTTGATGGATGCAGACCTATCATATGTTTGGATGACACTCATTTGAAGACCAAAAATGGTGGAATTCTTCTCACTACTATTGCGGTTGATGCAAACAATTGCACTTATCAATTTGCTTATGCAATTATTGAGAAAGAAAAGACGAAAACATGGAGATGGTTTCTTCAGATTCTGATAGAAGATCTCAACATTCAGAATAGCTCCCATTAGACCATCATTAGTGATAAGCAGAAGGGTCTTATTGATGCAGTTGAGCAATTATTACATAATTGTGAGCATAGATTCTGTGTACTGCATATATGGGCAAATATGAGGCTGGTTCACAAGGGTTTGACACATCAGGATGTTGCTGATGAAGAGGATTGGGGTGAGAAAGAGGGGTATGAAGAAGGAAGATTCTTTTTTATGTTTCAAGATAGCTGCAATCCTTGCAAATAAATGAGGTTGATGTTGTACAGTGGATACCACATTGGAATGGAAGTCAACAATTTGAATGTCATGGACTATCTTCACATAACAGAGTTGTAGACCTTTGTGGCAAAACATGCAGCTGCAATAGATGGCAACTCACTGGAATCCGTTGTGTTCATGCCTTTAGTGCAATGATATGGATGAAGTATAAAGATATTGAGGAGAGAGTGCATCCATGCTACCACATAACAACTTATCTGCATATATATGGACATTTCATGATGCCAATGGAAGGAAGAGAAGCATGGCCACTACCCAACAATACTTTAGCAAGGTTAGTTCCACCAGAGCCAACTAACATGCCAGGGAGGCCAAAGAAAGGGAATAGGGATGCAAAGAATGATGAAAAAAAAAAAGAAAAACATGGAGAAAGCTATAGAGACTAGAAAGCTTGGAAGGCATGGGAGAGACATGACATGTAGTTATTGTGGAAACAAAGGCCATAATATTAGATCTTGTGAGGTGATTAAAGCAAACCTACATATTAAGAAAAAAAAAACCAAGAAGATATCAGCAACCCAATCTACTTGTCAGAGTGCACACGTTTTTTTATTCAACTTTGTGTTTTGATCATATACTGACTTTGTGTTTTGGGCATATACTGACTTGGGGTAGTTTGTATTTGTCTTAGAATGAGCAGGTTGTGGGAACTCAGAATAGTTCAGTAAACCCTACTCATGGACCAAGTGCAAGTTTAACACATACATCTCAAGCCTCAACAATAACATCCAGTTCTCATACTGCATCCAATGCTGGACCCAATGTATCACATCCCAAAAAGAAAAGAGCTCCTCAGAAGAAATACTACAAGACAGTAGAGGTAAATACCATTGCCCCTATTGAGGTACCTAGTGCCCCCACCAATGATGTACATTCTTCAAACAGTGAAGCCAGGAACAAGTTTGAACAATTGGCAGCAACTAATATTGCTGGCCCCCAATTGCAGAAAATGGGAAAAAAAGGGAAGCTACAAGTAACTGCTTTTCCTAATGAAATCAGAGCTAATTAGATTGATAATATATCACTTTTAGCAATTAATTTTTTTTGTAGGTGGCACCAAATGGGAGAAAAGAGTCAATTGATGACTCAACATGAGGTCCCTCTAGACCTATTACAAGGATTCAAATGACACCTACTAAGGACAAAAAATAATGCAGTGGTGCCTAATGTACTTCAAGTGACCACCAGACCTCAAACAAAGAGTCAAGCCCCTCAGAAAATGCCAAATAATAAGGGTACTGTTTCTTCATATTCGAGTAAGGGGAGGTTATTTCTTGAGCCAGCACAACCACCAACTGGTAAGCCATCAAGTTGTGCACATCCACAAGGAAATCTGCAACTCACACCTCCAACCAGGAAAAGATTCAAAGCTCCTGCCAAAAGCCCTATGTGCCTAAAAGAAATGTGCAGAGGAACTTTGTGGGCACAAGTGAAGACATGATTTGGAAGATATAATCCTCTTTGAACAATGGTCCCAAAGATCAAAATTTGATCATATTTTTGTGTTTTTGAAATGTTCCTGATTTTGATCATATTTTGTAGTTACTCATTTGTGAACATGGTAAGGTCATAGATATTTTGGTGATCGTATAACTCATTTGCTGGGATCTGCTAATGTTTTAATGTTAACCGCTATTTGATGCTTTTTTGGTGCCTCATTTGATAAGTAAAGCAAAACATGGCAAAACAGGGCAAGTTCATTTGATAAATAAGTGAAAATAAGACAATTACTTTATGACTTAAGCAACTAGATACAACAAGTTCATTTGATAAATAAGTGAAAATAAGACAATTACTTTATGACTTAAGCAACTAGATACATCGTCTCATACACTAATATCATATCACCCTCAATAGTACTATCTCAAACTTGGATCTTAGCAGATTTCTTCAGCCGAGAATACACCTTTGGGGGCGGCTTCTACACGGATGAGCATGTCTAACATTAGCATAAATTCCCTCATATTCCGCATGATTAACTTCAATGTCAACGACGAAATCGTTTCATAACATGCAAATCCCTCCAAACATATCAGTCATTGGTGCAATTTCATAACAATTAAAACCCAAATAAGGAACAAAGTTCCAAGCTTCATCTTCGGTTACGCGAGTTTCAAGCACAAATACAACTGGTGTTTTTAGAGCCTCTTACAACAGATGGAAATTGTAATACTTGAACGTCTTGATACAGATCTATCAAGCCCTATTTTTCTCGAGAGGCCATGGTTCCCACGATCATTGGAGCTCTTCGTTAAATACCTAACCAAGGAAATGCATGAGAGATTATTACGGTTGTCACACAACCTAACTGTGTATCAAAGCCAAGAACAATAAAATTATAGAAAAACTGTCCACAGTGCTCAATGTGCAACATGAACAAAATGCCAGAATTGTTTTGTGGTTCATTGTTTCCTCTGACACAACAGTAACGGCAAAATTAAGTGAAGATGTGCGTGGTTCATGTCACGGACTATGCATTTAGACACAACTTCAATGACATTTGATGACATTCAAACATAATCTTCGAGGGTGAAAAGCAAAGTCAATAGAATTACGAGCTCGAAATTGACCATGGTCACTTTTAACTTTTAAGGAAATAAGATGTACAACATTTTCTTCATTGTACTGTCTGACATACTGGTGAAATACAGTTTGAAATCCTGCACATTGTTTCCATTATTGACTTTCCAGAAACTTGTAACACTATTCACAATTTCCGAAATTTTTATACGAAAAATAAACTACTAAATGCATGCCATATGACCTATTCCCTCCAAAAGGTTTACCAAACTGCCCTCCGCATATCATCAACTTGTTTCTTATGTCCCTTTTTCATACAGAAGATATAGCCAAAGCAGAATCTACGTTGGTTCATTATTCAGTCACATGTATGGGAAGAGTTTCACATGAAATATAGAAGGCTTCTCACTTCAATTACTCAAGGGACAAACGACATCAAGAACACAAAAGTACATAAAATTTAGGCGACGCAGAGCATACCTGCAATAACTACCCTGGCTAATATATCTCACAATCTGGAATTTCTGGCGTCAAAAACATTCGAGGGTCTTTGCTGATCTCCTCATAATTGAATATAGACGCCTTAACCCTATCAGGAACAGGCTCAAGTGGAAGAATGCTATCTCCATCAATGCACCCGTCTATTATTCCGTATTCAACAGCTTCCATTGGCGACATGTAACGATATCTTTCTCAACTTGTTCAAATGACCGACCTGTACAACCTGCTAGTATACTTGTGACGATGTTCTTGTTATGCATGACTTCCTTTGCTTGACTTTCAACATCAATAGCTTGCCCACTGGCGCCACCCATCGGCTGGTGTATCATGATTCGTGTATCAGGCATCGCAAACCGCTTTCATTTGGTGCCACCACCTAGGATGATGGAAGCTGTACATGCCGCAACGCCTAGTGCGATTGTGGAGACATCAGCTCTCACAAGTTGTACAACATCAAAAATCACCATCGTGTAGCACTGATGCAGAGGAAACATAAGTATTTAAAACCCAGGAAAATGAATACTTGCACTGAGCATATTGAACAGCAGTAAAGTAAAATCTGATATAAGGCACTAAAGTGAAGAAGAAAATACACTGGGTGACGAAAAGCATGGCTTGAATTAGGTTGTCCTGACTGTTTCGTAATCACCCAAATACCAAAGATATTAAGCTGTGACAACGCTTTAGATGGCGAAATCTCCTAAATTTATATGCAATTAGCTTATCCCCAGCTTCTTAGGTAGAGAATTAGAATTAATGTAAAACTTATGGGACAAATAAACTAGTGACACCCAATAACAAAGAAAGATAAAAAGGTAGCCACATTGCTAAATATGCAAAACATACAACTCCAGTGGAGTCGGTATATCTTTCCCCCACATTGGCAAATATGAATATTCTCTCTCTCTCTCTCTGACACAAACGTCACACATTACACACACCTCTAAGTAGAAGGAAATAAACAAGTGACCTGCCTCCTTTCGAATAAGCAAACATTGTTGGCTAATCATGAGCAACTTTACAGAGCAAAACTATAAGATTCATTCAACGAAAAAGTAATACTTGTTAATCACGATAGTAACGGCATATAAAGGTTATTGACCAAATAATGCATGTCAAAGACAGCACTCATATTCTTTTCACAGTAGAAAATATGCAAATGTGAAACGCATGACTGTATAATTGGTGAGATAGTGTACTTACTAAGCAGGTCGAATAAGCCATATTTATAAGTCTACCCACTCACAACTTTTGAAGTAAATAACAAGATGGATGAGCCGGCTAAAGTGAAGCAACTAGATGACATAATGAATTAGACACGTAGCAAGGACTTAAATAGGACAAAAGATTACGAAAACTGACAAGGCGAGTTCATCTACCACAAGCAACAAGAACAACTAGTACGGAGAAGAAGCCTGCAGCCTTGTGCTGTTTTATAAAGCATAACAGTTTCATCACTTCAATAAATCATTTGGTAGCATAAGGCTCATAAGATGAAAAGAAACATCAAAGACTTTGAACGATGTCAAAATAAAAAAAATTCACAGTATCAAGAAAAGCATCAAAGAGCATAGTTTAACATATATACATGAGCTTTTGTGACATCTGCTTCAATTCTGTATGGGTTATGTCTGTATTTCTAGTCAAATTCAGAAGCCATGAGAAAACCATATCTAGTTCTCATTTCTTGAACACCCCTCAATATCATTGCAAAATGAATCATATTTCTTCCATCAAACACAAATAAACAAAACCACAGCAAGATAAACTAAAAACAAATAAACTAACGTCTTTCACGCTTCAATTAAAAATCAATGTGCGCTATAAGCAGAATAATATAACGGTTGTGAAAGGAAGATATCACGTCAGCTAAGAACCACCAAATTATGGATCAAAAAAGTTTCCATTTTGACGTAATAGAGAGAAACCTAAGTATATTTTTCAAGCTCAGACTACCTACTTTTCTGAAACATGGAAGAAGGTCTGGGAGATTTTTCCTAACTACACTTTTTAGCTAAACCTAAAGCATCAATCCAAAACAAAATTCAACCCAATGCACCCAATGAAATGTTCTAAACATCATAATCTAATTCCAGAAACTAGGCATACATAAAAGACCAAAAAAGAAAAAAGACCCACACTTTACCAAAAACCGAACACAAAACAACAATTCGAGCGACCCGTCACTCGAATTTACGAACAACCAAACACCCCAAAAGTTCTCCGATACTTGCCAGAATTCAGCTAAACCATATCGCAAACCGAAACCATGATTCCAATTCCAACAATGAACCTAACCAATTATAGATATAACCACACTTTCGACACCGTAATTTCGCAAACCGCTACAAACCACAACCAATTAACAGACCCAACCCCATAACAAAACTCAATAAAAATCCAAACTTTACTACAAAAAACATAAAATCACCAAAAACCCAACAAGGATTCACAACAACCTGAGTAACCCGCCAGTGGAATTGATGAACAAATGAATATCCTTTTTGGGATCCTGAGCATCAAGCAAAAGGAGCTGACTGATAATCGTATCCGCCACAAAATCGTCGATTTGGCTCCCCAAGAACACAATCCTCTCCTTTAGCAATCAACTCCACCGCGCATGGAGGTGGCCGGAGATTGGTTCGACGACGGGGATAGGTGGAAGAGGAGAGATTCCGGGGGCGATGCGGTGGAAGAGGAGGTGAGGGTGCAGGTTAGCGATCGGGTGCGGAAATTGGGGTTGGGGGAAGAGGGAGTTGGGGGGAGGAGTACGGCGGAGGGGGAGGGTTGTTAGCGGCGAGGAGAGGGTGAGAGAGTGAGAGTCCATGGCTAGTGAGGAGAGAGAAGGAGAGTATGGTATGGGCCTTACAATAATTTAATGAATTGGAATGGGCTACCTACTTAAATAAAATCAGGCCCAATTGGCCCAACTCACAAGTAAGGTTGCCTATACGCATCGTTTCGGTTTCGAAGTATGTTTTGATCAATCGAGATAGTAAAAGTTGTTTGGGCTCCAACGTCTAAGTCAGATGTTGCTTGTTGAGGGGCGAGACTATAAGTATGTTATAGCTAGAAAGAGTGCCAGATTGGACAACAGTTAACGAGGTCAAATATAGAGGTAGTTCGGGTATTCCACACCAAATCGTTCAAAGGTGCCACGTCTGACAAGAGGCAAGGTCGGGTAATTGATTGGTCTAATGTCGACCTCCTAATACCCAGTGTGAAGTAATCAAACTACCTTGGCAATCTTGAAACCTTTGTGAAGATTAGTGAAATATTTATAGATTTATTGTTTCTTTAATTATCAGGATCTAGTTGGGCGGACTTTCAATGAGGTGAGCTTTCAGACAGGTTAAGGCATGTCAGACTTTGAATGTCATGTAGGTCAAATATGTATTAGGATAACTGACTCGGGTATCCTATCTAGCCTATCCCATGTAGTTGAAAAGTTCGTTCTGTCCTAGCCACTTTGGTTGCATTTGATGTCAAATGTGTGTCAGGGTTGATGTGGCGTGTAATCTTCTCTAAATTATGTCGCACCAATTTTATTTAGTTGCACCGCTGATACATATACTGCATTTCAATTATTTTTTTAGCTTAGGCCATGAAAATTTGAGATATGGAAAATATGACGCATGTATCTCGACAAACGGAGGGTATATAAATAAAAACATCTTTATAGCTTTGTGGCATATACTCATCATAAAGGAACTAAATGACAAAATTGACGACGGTGATAAATTATAATAGCGAACCAGGAGATTTTATCCAAGTTTCTATTTTTGTCATAACAACGAAACCTACAAGTATCACAAACATTAAAAAAAATTAAAAGGAAAAGATTCTAGTACAAAGGCGTCAAGATGCATGACAAGAACAATGCAGTGATCGCTCTAACTAAAGCTATTCAATTCTTTTTCAGTAAAAGAGCAAAGGCACCATCATTAAAAGTCTCAACACTAGTGGGACGATGCTCCAAAGAAGTCAAACTCTCGACAAAGATCCATATTTCAAACATCTTAGCAAATAAACCTTTGAATAGACTTGTCAGCTTATCTACTAGATACCCATTAGTGATCCAACATGGTTTTTTTTTTTTACAAAGTACCTCCAGCACCTAGCAAATACATCAACCAAGCTTGATGTAGCGTTTCACGTGCCATTATTTACATCACGAGACCACATCAGACAACGGAGCCATCATATTGATTTTGTCATTTCATCTAAAACCTTAGAGGGTAGGCATTTTTTCTTTATATATAATCTCCAACACGCCCCCTCACATGCAGGCTGTAATTTGTCCTTCTCTACAGGAAGCACACGTTCAGAGTTAGTCGGCAAAGTTACACTCCACCTATTTCCACTCTATTTCACCACCGTCGACACTCAATTTCATTCGTGTCAGCACCACACGCCATCTCTTTTCACTTTATGTCCAACGTTTCGTCTATTCATCACAAATCTACTCAAAATTCATCAACATGAGCACAAAAAAAACTTTGACTCAACACTATCTACAATTTGGAGATTTCATAGCAGCCAAGTACATGCCAACGTGCCGTCCCCAGCCGTGGTAAGTCAACTATTGCAATTATGCACGAGCACTTCATTTGTTAAGTTGTAATAAAAGCTTCAAATCAAGAAGCACCAATCATCAGGTCATAACCTCTCCCAACAGGAACTCAACGTCAAGATCAACTCTACCAAAACTAGGGCGTGTAATGCTGACGAGACATAACCAATATGTATATCGGCGTTGTAGAAGCTTGTCAAGTCCTTTCAAGCTTAGTCTAGCCAAATATCATAATTTGGGTGGTAACTGACAATTTCTGAAGTTGCAATGATTTTAACCAACTATTGTCTATTGGTTTTATATTAATTCTTTTGCAATTTAAGTACCTACCTTAATAAGACAAGTTATTTTTCATGTATTAATCAATTATCTTTGGGATATTGTAGCAGCATCTTGAGTATTCTGTACTCTTTTATACGCGCTTGTGTTATTCATATACTTTTTTCCAAGAAACTTTGACTCCAACGCTCTATCTTAATCAAACTTAATTTATTCATGTTACACTTTTGAATTCAAATACACATTCTACTACATGTAAATGAAGTGCCCTATTCATATTATAAAGCAAAACCAAAACAAGTATGTCAAAGTCAAACCCTAAACCACTTCATCAAAAGTCAAAACCAACAAAACCACTTACTTTCCTGTAACAGTCAAACCCTAAACCAAAACCAATCTTACCCAAATTCAAAACCACAAAATTCCAAATTTGGAAAGTAATTAAACAAGGGGGACCATTTTCTACCTCCACAAGCTTTAAAAGCTAACTAACTTTACTTCCCCTACCATACAAACTAACAACAACAACATTCAGACACTTCACACACAAAAAATAACCACACCAGCATGCAGTCACTTCACTTCCAAAAAATCGTTCTTGAACATATTTAGTTTAGCAAAACAAAATTCTGCATGTGTACCGAATTGAGATACTTACCATATTTTGGAGGCAGGTTATGCAAATCATCTGACAGACGAGGTGTATTTATCACCAATTTTGAGCCAATTTAAAAAAAAAACGAATTTTGTGGTGAAATTGAATTTTAGGGTTCTTCACAATATTTGTGTGACGCCTTTTTTAACAGAAGTTATTTCTCAATCTTTCGTGTTTGTTTTTTCGTACAAAGTGAGGGTTTGGTGAGGTTAGCTGAGCTGAGAGTTTGATTATGTGGATGAAGAATCGTCCACGTCGATTCCTTCCAACAGTAAGTAAGTTGACGGGGGTAATTTCATAATTACGCCTAAGGTCAACGATTTTAAAAACAAAAGTGACATGGCCCCACGTGGCCATCATCTGTATGCCACGTGGGTGGCCACGTTGACTGGGCTTCGACCAAGCCCAGGACAGAGCCCGATCCAAAAAAGGGCAAAAGTTGAAGTTCAAATAACTTAATGGGCAAAAAACAAAAATCGCCCTTTAAATATTTTTATTAAAAGAAATAATTATTACCTAATTCTCTTTTACATAAAAATAAGGTTAATATATATAGATTATTTATTCATATTTAGGTAAGGATAATTACGCGAATACCGCGTGCTAACGTTATATATATATATATATATATATATATATATATATACTTTGGGAGGGGTTAAACCCAATCACCTACCTCTACTCATAACATCACACCCGCAACAGTTTATTATCTCTTAAGTTCAATATTTTGACAGCTGATTTTGTGTACTTAGGGGTGTTTGCAGAAGCTTTTAAAAGCTCCTTATAAGCTTTAAGTCACTGAAAAATAATTAATGAGTGTTTGTCTTCATTATAAGGTAAAATCTTTGGCTTCGCTTGAGTGGTACCAGAACTACCATAACTGGAACAACGAAGAATCCACAATTTGTCAAACATTCATGTATATCTTGAGGTTGTGGTTACTACTAGCTAGGGAATTGTAAAGACACAAATTTACAAGAGATTTTGTATTACTATTTGCTACAACTAGAAGTGTTCTTATTATAAAAGATCAAGGTATCTGTTGTTATAACTGCACTCATGTGAAATAATGAAAATGTTGGATTTGCAATACCCAACAGTTTGACGAATTGAGTAAATATAAAGGTCTTTGTGTCTTTTACTACTTTTTGTGTTTGTGACTTTATGTCATTGTATTGATGCGCAATAGCGTAAGGATGATAACTCACACGATGTTGGTAATTTTGGAAGGGTTTGACTTGTTGGTTATGACTTATGGGCGGACCTATTGGAAAATTGTAGAAACATGACATGTTACGATTCAAAGATTGAATGATAGAATCTGTATTCTTTTGACGTGGAGTGAAACATAATGAGTTTCAAGAGAAATGTTATTTATGTTGAGTAGTTGGATGATGAAGCGATGTACCTTTTAGCTCAAGTGCTTGTAAGATAATTAGAGGGGTCATGGTGATAGCTCGATAGTTGTAGAGAGAACTCTTTATATGACCAATGTCAACCAAGATAGCATTCTAAGCAATGCACAATAGGTCACAAGAGAGAGCATTCAAGCAAAAAGCTTGATGATATGATGACTAAAGTTGTAGATCTAAGTTGAAACATGCATGAGTTCAACTAATCTTGGAGCTTGAAAGAATTCGAGAATTGGTGTCGTTGTATATTTGCTATTGAGAGGTTGCAGATAAGATTATATTTAAAATGAGTCTCCAAGTGAGAGGTTATTGAGATTGATTGAGGTTTGTAATACTTTGAATTACCCGAAGGCCTTGTTGAGACTCAGTTTAACTCAGGATTACATATACCTTCTAATTATGAGTAGGAGTGTGTTAGCTTTGAGGTGCCCCAAAAGCTAGTCAACTGAACAAAATGTGTATGACCCAAATTTCTGTCTTTTACTGCTTTTTGTGTTTATAATATTATACGTCTCATTTCGCAACAATATACAAACACAAAAAGAACCTCGTCATTGAAACAAAACAGTACGGCTTTAGTTTAGCTTAATGAGAAGGCAATTATCGGTTTTTCGGTAAGAATCGGGGACTTGTCGCCTTCGGCAATTCTCCAAATGTAAGGTTGAAATTCTTTGTAACTAGCAATTGGAACACTATTTTTGGTTTTGGATCTTCCAAATCATTCCCGCAGGAGATCCGGACTGATTTTTTTCTGATCCTTCGAGAAAAAGATTCATTCTCTTCATAAAAAATAGGAGGTAGAACCAATAAAGATTTCTTTTTCGATTCATCCCTGGCCTCATTCAAGAATTGTTTTTGATCCAATCCGTAGGAATCAATAGAAAAGGCAAATCCCTTATGATACACCAGATCCGGCTCGGTTATTGATAGAGTGAATAGATCTGCCATTTCTTGAAATCTCTCTTCTGATTCAAAATCGTGGTGTAACGTGTATCCTCCCCTGTTCCGGTCATGGAATAGATGAAATAAATCAAAAAATGGATTTTTGTTCAAGAATGAAATCTTATTGGAACTGTCCATATCTGGTTCATCCTTCAGAACCCTATCACACCCCGGATCTGATGAAATAGGATGAATTGAGACAGTATTTTGTAAATACGTAATTATCTTGAATATATGAACCAGTTCTTTATTTTTCGATCGCCTGGAAGGGACAAAAGAAAGATCTTGTTGTTTCTTCAACAATTTCTGATCTCTAGTGGACCTCTCAGTAGGATTCGAACCCAGATGAAGTTCTGACCATCTAGCCTTGAAACTATCCGAGTCTGTTCTTCCATCAAGACCCCAACTTTGTAATTACTCTGTCTCACCATTTTCTTCCAAATTTTTCTTCAAAGTCTCCTTTTGAACTCTTCCTGCATCTCTGCTCAACGCCTCAAATTCTTCTATAAATGCCTCGGAATCAAATTTCACCTCAATTTTCTCCAAATAGATTAGCTTAAAGAGAAAAATAAAGTCGTATAAATTAATAAGAAGTATTTGTTGGAGGAGGCATTATTAATCGTCTGCAATCCATGGAAACCAAGTAACCACATAACAATAACAATATACACAACACACGTTATATCAATAACTTTTTTTATTAATCCATGAAAACCAACATTTCTATTAATAATTCTCGCATATCACAAGGCAAACATTGACTTTGGAACAACCACCTTTACTAAAAGGAAAATCCTTTTCGAACACCGTAGGCTAACAATCCATTTTTCAGTTTGTAGGGGATATATAAATGTTGTAACTGGGTACCTATTAGTCAGGTTTGTTATTCTTTATAACTTATTTTACCAATTGGAACACGAAACTAGCAGTACACAGTTCATATGTCATAATATCATCATGATGCAGTAGAATATTTCAGTTTATGGGTGCAGTAGAATAAATATTTCTATTAAGAATGCTTGCTAATATTCTAACATCATCAATTAAAGTATATAGTGCAAGCAACACACATTTATTAATGTACCAAATTCATCGTATCCGCTTTGCGAACTTGTAAGGATTTGTTGATATAGACCGCAAGGTATTAATTAGATTATTTATTTGAGAAACCAAGAGCTATAATTATATGGTCAATATATAATACGAAAAACCAGGTTTATAACACATGCACGCTAATATTTTCTATTATTACTATCATTATTCTTATTTTAACTTTTGTTTTTTGTTTTTTATGAGAAAAATCAATATAAAGGAGCACAAGGGATGCTCAACCCATAAAAGCTTACATCACGACAAGCAATTCATCGCAAATCTACACCAATCCACAAATGAAAAAGAAAAAATGGGTCTAATTGTTTTTAATCGTGAAGGATACGAATTTTTTTGAGCCACAAACCAACAACGTTCAAACCACCACGAACCAAATAATAGACCTAGCTAATAAGAGAATAAGGTAATTTGGAAGTGATGATATTCTCATTAACAAGGAAGGTATAAATACAAATTTACAATCTTAAGTTTAGAAACTAGATCGCTATAATAAAGGAAGGATAAGTACAAAAGATTACAATATCTTTACAAGATAAAATTTAGAATAATCTAGTTAGGTCTATTACGCCCCTACAAAATCGACGTTCCATCAGCAACGAAGAGTTTGGAACGCATAAGTTGAAAACGAGATCTAGCTAGCCCCGTCGACGATAATTCGTCCTCCGGTGAGTCCCTCCTCACCTCTCGGCCGCTTGGAGTCGCCAACGCGACGGGTTCCGACCCACTCGTTCCCATCAGTGCAAATCAACACCTTCCGCTGCACCTTGGCGGCACCAATTATGCCGCTTGGCGTTCACAAGTTCGCCATCTCTTCCACGGTTTTGGTCTATTCGGATACCTCGACGGCACAACCCCATGTCCCCCCCGTGGCACCACGCCGGAATCCCATGCCCGTCACCTTCATTGGACGCGACAAGACTCACTCATCATCACCGCCCTTTTTGGCTCCGTCACTAGCACCATTATGACCCTCATCTCTAATGACGAAACCTCGGCGGCTGCGTGGCTTACGCTTCAGCGTACATATGCAAACTGTTCTCGCTCGCGTGTGATGCAACTTAAAGACAATCTTAACACCATCAAACTTGGAAACCGATCTGTTGCTGATTTTCTTCATGCCGTGAAAGCAAAGGCGGATGAACTTGCCGTCATTGATCATCCTCTTCATGATGATGATATCACTCTTTATGTGCTGAATGGTCTCGGCCCCGCCTATCGCGACTTGTCTGGTCCGATCCGCGCTAGGGAAAGTCCGATCCGTTTCAGCGAGCTTCATGATCTATTACTCGCTCAAGAGGCGTTTTTACGCCGCGCTGAAACTGACGCCGCTTCTCTTGTTGCCATGGCCAACTATGGCTCCTCTCAGCCCCGATCCAATCATCATCGTGGTCGGGGACATAATTCAGGTCAGGGTCGATCATCCAACAATCGCAGTCAGGCCCCTCACGGTCACCATCGCGGGTTCGGGTCCGGAAATGGAAATCAGCAACGCCCGCCAGTGAACCGTGTCGCTGGATCGTCCTCTCGGCCCGCCGTGATCTGTCAATTGTGTGGCCTTCCGGGACATGCCGCACGCACCTACCGTTTATTCAGTCCGCCTCATGCCAACCTTGCTACCACTCCGACCGGTCAACTATCGAACTCGGACAATAATTGGCTCGTTGACTCTGGCGCATCCCACAACCTCACCTCGGACCTACAAAATCTATCCATTCACTCTGAGTATGACGGTCCCGATGAGGTTGCTATCACCGATGGTACAGGTTTGCAAATATCACATGTTGGCTCCTCCGTTATTAATTGCTCTGATCGTCGTTTTATTCTGGATAATGTTTTATGTGTCCCAGCGTCACGACGAAACCTTTTATCTGTGCATCAATTCACTAAATCTAACAACGTGACTATTGAATTTTTCTTGTCTCTCTTTGTTGTTAAGGATCGCAGTACGGGGGATAGGTTGCTTACCGGACCTTGCTTGAGTGGTGTGTATCAGTTACGGCTACCTAAGGTCCTTCGACTGCATGTGCAAGCGTTTGTTGGCGAACGAACAACCAAGGATTGTTGGCATGATCGTTTGGGTCACCCCTCTTCCCGGATTAGCTCATTTATTTTACGACAGTTTAATTTACCTTGTGAGGACTCTTCTGTTTTGAATAATAATAATTGTGAACATTGTTTTTTGAATAAGAGCAAACAGTTACCGTTTACTCGTTCCTCACTTGTGTCTGAGCATGCCTTACATTTCATTTATGGTGATGTTTGGGGCCCCGCGCCGACTACTTCTCTTAATGGTTTTCGATATTATCTTCTGTTAGTGGATCATTATTCGAAATATTGTTGGCTGTTTCCGATGACTAATAAGTCCGAGGTTGCAAAAAATTTTGGTCATTTTCGTGGTCTTGTTGAAAAATAGTTTGGACAGGTGATCAAAAATTTTTATACGGACAACGGTGGTGAATTTCTTGCCTTACGTCCGTATCTTCTTGCTAATGGTATAAACTGGCTCACCAGGGCCCCACACACGCCTCAACAAAATGGCACTACGGAACACCGTCACTTAAGTGTTGTTTCTATTGGTCGCATGTTGCTCTCACGTGCTCGCCTTCCCTCAGTATTTTGGGAATTTGCTTTTGCAACGACCGTTTATTTACTCAATCGTCTTCCAATGCCGGTTCTTAAAGGCGCGTCACCCTTTTCCATCTTGCAGGGGCGTTTGCCAAATTATCTCCGTCTCCGTGTCTTTGGTTGCCTCTGTTTTCCTCACCTACGGCCGTATATTCGTGGCAAGCTTGATCCGCCATCTCGTCGATGCCTTTTTCTTGATTATTCCACGACTCAGTCAGCGTATAAATGTTTTGACATTGAAACTGGTCGGATTTATATCTCTCGCCACGTCCGTTTTATTGAGAATAATTTTCCGGGGTTCGATCCACCTGCTCCTATCACGCGAACACAGCAAGGTTTTTCCACGCCACTTCTTGTTCTTCCCCAACTGCCAGCCGAACAAGTTGCACCAGCACTACCCCCTTCTGATAAAAATGTTGGAGTGATGTTGGGGCAACATTGCAATCACATCCCTGTAGCACCAGTTTCTGCGCCTTCTGATAAAAATGTTGGAGTGATGTTGGGGAAACATTCTATCCAGAACCCTATTCTTCCCACTTCGGCCTCCCCCGTGTTGGAACCCAACACCTGCTCCTGACCCGACACCTGCTCCTGACCCTCCTTCCACGAATCGGGCTCATCCCATGATCACTCGTTCGCGTAATAACATTTTTAAGCCGAAGCAAATGCATCTCGCCACCAAGCATCCTTTGGCAGGCCCTCTTGAACCCACATGTGTCACTCAAGCCTTGAAAGATCCCAAATGGCATCATGCTATGGATGAGGAACTCACGGCCCTTGCCAAACACGGAACTTAGTCACTTATTGACGCGCCGCCTAATCGAAATATTGTTGGCTTAAACGGCTTCCTAACGGGAAAATTGATAAATACAAGGCGCGCCTTGTGGCTAAGGGTTTTCATCAACGACCGGGCCTTAATTTTAAGGAAACGTTTAGTCCCGTTGTTAAACCCGTCACCATTCAGGTTATTCTCACACTTGCTGTCTCTCGTCAGTGGCCACTTCGTCAACTTGACATAAGCAATGCTTTTCTTCATAAGCAACCACCGGGTTTTGTGGATCCTCTTTATCCACGTCGTGTCTGTCATCTCCACAAGTCCCTCTACGGCCTTAAGCAAGCACCTCGGGCATGGTACTTGGCACTTAGTTCGGCGCTTGTCTCGTTTGGCTTCATCCAATCCAAGTCCGACAACTCTCTTTTCATCTATTCTCGCACCAAGATTCTTTGCTTTATTCTTGTGTATGTCGACGACATTATTATCACGGGGAACGATTCGTCTTTTGTCTCCTCTATTATTTCTCAACTCAGTGAGCATTTTTCGGTTAAAGACTTGGGTGCGCTAACATACTTTCTCGGCATTGAAGTTCTTCGTTGTCGTGAAGGCCTATTTCTATCCCAACACAAATACATCGTTGATGTGTTGGCTCGGCACAAAATGGATGGGGCAAAACCCCTCGCTAATCCGATGACATCCAATCCCGCCGCTTCGGGCTCGGCCTCCGCTGTTGATCCGACACCTTACCGCCAAATTATTGGCGCTCTTCATTACTTGTCCTTTACTCGCCCGGATATTGCCTTTGTCGTTAATCGCCTTGCCCAACGAATGGCGTCTCCCACTGAATCGAATTGGGCTGCCCTTAAGCGCATCTTGCGCTATCTTAAGGGTACTATTTCCCATGGTCTTCTCCTCCGTCGCTCGGACCCTCTTAAGTTATCTGCCTATTCGGATGCGGATTGGGCGGGCGACACCCTCCAAGGCACATCCACATCAACCTATGTCGTGTTCCTTGGCTCGAATCCAATTTCATGGACGTCGCGCAAGCAACGCGCGGTCTCCCGTTCGTCGACCGAGGCTGAGTATCGGGCACTTGCGAATGCTGCGGCGGAAATTAGATGGATCCAACACTTGTTCGGTGAGCTTGGGTTCTCCCTTCCACCAACGCCTCTCATTCGCTGTGATAATATGGGTGCCATTCGCCTTTCTCTTCATCCGGTTCAGCACTCGCGCGCACATCTCGGTTGATCTCCATTTTGTTTGTGACCTTGTTAACAAAGGATTCCTCAAAGTCTCCTATGTCAACACTCTCGACCAATTAGCTGATGTTCTTACCAAGCCTCTAGCTAGATCTCGGTTTCAACTTATGCGTTCCAAGCTCTCCGTTGCTGATGGAACATCGATTTTGCAGGGGCGTAATAGACCTAGCTAGATTATTCTAAATATTTATCTTGTAAAGATATTGTAATCTCTTGTACTTATCCTTCCTTTATTATAGCGATCTAGTTTCTAAACTTAAGATTGTAAATTTGTATTTATACCGTCCTTGTTAAAGAGAATATCATTACTTCCAAATTATCTTATTCTCTTATACCAAACACATTCGAGCACTTTTTTGTCCCTGTCCAAAAGTATCATATTATCACAATGGAAAATCTGTTTAGCTGGGTTATTATTCTCATTTTGCCTAATTGCAACGCGATGGCGGCCGGCCGAGTAAATAGTTTGTGGGCAGCTTAGTTCATCGATAATAGTTAATGGCATTCTATTTCCATATGATACACATATATATTGAGGATTGGAAAGAAATGCTTTTGTATTGGGGGGTGTTCGCGAACACAAGTTTAATTTTATTAGAGTTAAACTCATATATATTTAATTGAAGCTACGAAAGCAAAAAGAACAAGTTTAGATAAACTTTGTGAAAAAAACATTTTTAAGAAATAAAAACCTCTAATAAGCGATGCTCTTGAAACAAACAAATTTGTGAATCTATCCAGTGAAGTAAAAGAACTAAAATCCGTGAAATCCACAAGTATCCCATATTATGGTTGTGATCATGAGCTCATGACTCGTATATGACAAGTGTTATAGGGCCAATGTTTTTTTTTTTTTTTTGTAGGCAAATGCAAATTTTATTGCTCAAAAAGAAAACAACAAAGGAGGAGTACAAGGATACACCCAACAAAATAAGAATAATGAAAACAACCAGCAGCAACTTACACAAGAAGATAAAGAAAACAACCACCAAACCTACAAACACTGTCTAGGAAATTGGTGCCAATCGATGAACGAAAATAGGAACCACCTCTTATTCGCCTTCATCCAACTCCACGACCGAACTGGGATAATTTCCATCATTTTTCCACAGTCGACTTGGTTGTTCTTGAAGCATATCGGGTTTCTTAATTTTCAAATCTCCCATACCACAATAAACCAAAGAAGGTTCCATAATTATGCCTCATTTTCCTTCGGCCATAGTGCACTGAATTGAACAAAGTTCTTCCACAAATCGCCTTCACTACAAGAAAATGGGTTATTGGCAACGGAAGATTCTGTAGCCAATAACCCATTTTTCCGTTGCCAATAGCTATTGGCAACGGAAGGCCGTTGCCAATAGCCGTTTCCGATACCCTCGTTGCTAATGACTTTTGGCAACGGGTGGTCGTTGCCAATGGCTATTGGCTATGGAATCTTCCGTAGGCAATAATAGAAGACGAAAATACCCTTTGTTATTAGCTACGGATGTTTCCGTTGCCAATAGCCATTGGCAACGGATTATTCCGTTGCCAATAATTATTGGCTACGAACCTTTCCGTAGCCAATAACTATTGGCTACGGAATATTTTCGTAGCCAATAGCAAAATATTTTTTATTTTTTTAAATGTATGTGGCTGTCCACTATTGGCAACGGATTAAATTCGTTGCCAATAATATTCATATTATTGGCAACGGAATTTAACCCGTTGCCAATAATATTTAAAATTATAAAAAAAATCCAAATTTTGAATTCTTTAATTAAATAAAAAATTACAATCATATCCAAATTAAATAAATGTTTTTTATTTCAATTAAATAAATTAATGTATTTTATTTCAATTAATTAACTTAATGTATTTTATTTCTATTAATTAAATAAATTTAATTTATTGCAATTAAAAAAAAATCTTCATTATGATCTTTTTTAGTTGTAGAAGTAATTACTAAACAAATTAATTAGATTATTATTATAATTCTATAAATTATCATTATTTAAAATTAGAATTGATGAATTGAGGAGGAGTTGTGGGAGAAAGAATTGGATGATGAGAATGAATATATGATTGTAATGGTTGGGGATGAATATATGATTGTAATGGTTGGAGTATTTATAGAATAGGATAGTATTTTTGGCTACGGAACAATCCGTAGCCAATATTTATTGTCTACGGGAGATTCCGTAGCCAATGTTTAATTTATAACTATTTATTTATTTTTTAAATAAAATCTATTGGCTACGGGAAACTTCCGTAGCCAATGTATTGGCTACGGGAACTTTCATTAGCTACGGCAGTATCCGTGGCCAATAGTTATTGGCTACGGAAACTTCTGTAGCCTCAAATAACTAGGGCTGTGCAAAAAGAATCGGATCGATCGAATCGGGTGAAAATCGATCTAATGATCCGATCCGAGGATCGGATCGAATATTTGATCCGACTTTTGATTTTTGCCTTAGGATCGAACCCCCATTTGATTCGATCCTCGATTTTAGAGGCTGAGAATCGGATCGGATCGAATACTCATCTTATTTTTTAAAAATAAATAAATATATAATAGTATATATAATATTATATTTTTATGTATAAAGCTAAGCCTATTAATGCTACTAAGATATTTCTATATATAATGTTAATATTATATTTTTATATATACACATACCTAACATCTTTTTCTTGGTCCATTTGAAGGCCACGTTTCTGTCTTTGAGAAACATATACAATTGTAAATTTGCAACACCTTTTTCTCACCATATGAAAGTGAATTTTGTAATTCAGTAACTCTGTTTGAATGTTGTGGTTTGTCCCATTGATATTAAATTAAATAAGAAAAAAAAAAAAAAAAAAAGGATCGAAATCGAATCGAATCGGATCGAAATCGAATGATTTTGGATCGAATCGGATCGTTTTAAATTGATTCGATTTCGATCCTCATTTCTCCAGGATCGAAATCGACTTCTAGCCTCGATTCGATCCGATTCGATCCGATCCGATCCAAATGCACACCCCTACAAATAACTGCCCGACGGTGCTAATGCTGCAGCACGTGGCATTTCTTCGGGGAAAGTGTCACAAGGGGGAGCAAGTAAGGGCCTCTAGGAAGGATAGAGAAACGAACGAGAAGTTTGCCGCACATGAAAAACTGTTGCTGGAGACACAAGAATTAGTGCGTGCCTCAAATATGCGGATAGCTGAGTTGGAGAGAAGATTATTGGAGCGTGACAACAATGCGGAAACTAGTCAAGGCGAGACTGGTGGTCAGAACGTGACAAATTGGTCAAATGTTTGTGATTTCTTCTTGGGGACCCTAACTATGTCGTCGGGAACGTACTTCCCGATATCAACTTTCGCCAGAACAACGATGATGGAACGGGCCCGAGTTGTTAGTTTAATGGATATTTAATATTATATTAGATAATATTTACTATTGTGTTTAGTTTGGGTTCTATGAACTTTCCTCGGCATTTAAGAACTTATAATTGTTTGTTTTGCTTATAAACCTTTTGGGGGTGAAAATAAAATTATTCAAAAGTTACAAAACAACTCGAAATTTACTTTTTCTTTCACCAACCTTTTCCAAACCATAATTTAGGAGTGTTCTTTCAAATCTCATCAAAAATGGAGTAACGAAAGACGCAAAGAAACCTTTTTGGGGGTGAGAATGTAATTATTCAAAAGTTACAAAACAACTTAAAATTTACTTTTTCTTTCACCATCATTTTCTAAACAATAAGTAGAAGTGTTATTTCAAATATCGTAAAAAATGAAGTAACGAAAGACGCAAATAAACCTTTTGGGGGTGAAAAGAGAATTATTCAAAAGTTGCAAACCAACTCGAAATTCACTTTTTCTTTCACCGACATTTTCTAAACAATAAGTAGGAGTGTTTTTTTAAATCTCGTAAAAAACGGAGTAACGAAAGATGCAAACAAACATTTCGGGGTGAAAATGTAATTATTCAAAAGTTGCAAAACAACTCGAAATTTATTTTTTCTTTCACCATCATTTTTTAAACAATAAGTAGAAGTGTTCTTTCAAATATCGTAAAAATAGAAACACGAATATTAAAATTAAACTTCGTTTAATACTTGCCGAGAAAAATTCATAGAAGTTCTTACATGCCGAGGAAAATTTGTAAAACTCAAAATACATAAAATTAATAATAAGTAAAACAACCAAATATAAGTTCTTAGATGCCGAGGAAAGTTCGTAGAACCCAAACTAAACACAATAGTAAATATTAACTAATATAATATTAAATATCCATTTAACTAACAACTCGGACCCGTTCCATCATCGTAGTTCTGACGATAGTTGATATCGGGAAGTACGCTCCCGACGACATAGTTAGGGTCCCCAGGAAGAGGAATGTTGAGAAAATCACAAACATTGGACCAATTTGCCATGTTCTGACCAACACTCGGGTCTTCACTACTTCTCGCATTGTTGTCACGCTCCAACAATCTTCTCTCCAACTCAGATATCCGCATATTTGAGGCACGCACTAATTCTTGTGTCTCTAGCAATAGTTTTTCATGTGCGGCTAACTTCTCGTTCGTTTCTCTTTCCTTCCTAGTGATCCTCACTTGCTCCCCATGTGACACTTTCCCCGATGAAATGTCATGTGCTGCAGCATTAGCACCGCCGGGTAGTCCTCTGTACCTCCCCTTCTTGACATTTTTGTTTGCTTCTGCGATAAACTCTGGAATCGAATTCGCTGGCCATGTGGCTTCATTAAGCCCATATTCTCTTTTAAGTATGGCGCAATATCTCTCCTACACAATTTTTCAATAAGAGTATTTAGTATATAAAATGACATATGCAACATAAATTAGTTTTATATAACGATACACTTACCCAATACGCCTTGTCATCCTCGTTCACCCATTGGTCCAACGGTTCTCCCTGTGGACCTTTTTTTCACCCGAGTCCACATGTACGACTCATGATATTTCAATTGCCTATCGAAATACTTGTTCTACAACGATATTTTAAGAGAAAAATTAATAATATTCTATAATCAATGACTAAATTAGATCACTTCAAAATTAATAATTTGTAAGTAACGCACGTGTCTCTGTGAATGCTCCTCGACACTAAGGCTTCCACCGATGTACGTTGAACTCACAGAGTTGTTGTCGGTGTTGCTCTTGTTTGCCTTTCTGTTCTTTGATGCCTTTTCAGAGATTGCCTTTGTGGTACTTAGCTCCCAATATGGTTTGTATTCTCGCATCAAGGCATCAGACATCCAAGAAAAAGGCCGCCCTTCGTAAGCAGGATCATTACACCTTGCGTAGTATAACTTCTTGGCCTGAGACACATTGCAAGAAAATAGGATAGTCGCAGATATTCTGAATCTAGCAAATATCATGTCCTCATCATCTTTATCCCACGTGTATGTTTCCTTGTAAAATATTAGACTCATTAAAATAAATTAATAATATAACATTATATACTATAGTTGAAAATCAATAAATTTAAATAAGGTATTAAGTACTTGCTTACCCTAAACCTTTTTTCCATAGAAAATTTATCTTCGTCAGTGACTTGGCTAAAATTCTCCGCCATAGTCCGATAACACCTCTTGATAATGGCGCTAATTGTGTTGTTGATTCGGTTTTTTCCACTCTTCCATTCTCCAAACTCATTAACCGCGATCTTTTTTCGCTTCGTGACGTCCGACTGCGGCGGGTCACCTTTCGTCAACCCACGACTACCACGACGAGACGTACTACCCGCACTTGAACGTTGGGAACTTGGAGACGGGCGCACTCTCGACAAAGCTGGCGACGTCATCTCTTGATCTCCATCATCATTTTCATCATCATTCCCGTCTTCGTTTTCGTCTTCGTTTTCGTCGTTGTCTTCCGGTTGCACATCCATCAACCCGTGAGCTATGCGCCTACTTGGAGGAGTGAGAGGAAGGGCCCTCGATGCGGGGACAATTGGCGGCAAAGTCTTTAAGAGCCTTCGATCGGTCATGGTTGTTTCATTTGGAATACGAGTGGGCTCTTGCTCGGCAACATTGTTGCGCTCTTCGGTGGGGGAACTCCTTCCACGAAGGGACGTACCAATTCGTGTTAGATTTTGTAGACTAATCGTAAAATTTCCTTTAGCATTTTTTCGGGGGGCAGGATTTTTATCGGCCATACCGAAAGCACTACAATTTGCCAATAGCCAAGGGCTATGGCTTGGCCGTAGCCCTTGGTTTAGGCGCCAGAATTTGGCGCCTAAAGCCATTGGCATCGGAGCCGTAGCCCTTGGTATAAACCAAGGGCTACGGCCAAGCCGTAGCCCTTGGCTATTGGCAACGGCCCTTGCCCGTTGCCTTTGGGTATGGGCAACGGACAGTGTCCGTTGCCCTTGTAAAATGTATTTTTGCAAAAGAGTCATTGACAACCACGCCCGTTGTCAATGGCCGTTGCTAATGCTTGGATTTGTTGTAGTGCTTGTAATGCAGTTGTAACGCCC
Organism: Linaria vulgaris; assembly: GCA_948329865.1. Lineage (NCBI taxonomy): Eukaryota > Viridiplantae > Streptophyta > Magnoliopsida > Lamiales > Plantaginaceae > Linaria > Linaria vulgaris. Next base: position 144,624,569 of record OX415249.1, on the reverse strand, counting down.
ATCCATTTGCACACCTTTAAGCTGAACGCTAGAGCAGCACCACGATATTCAACAAGTAACAAATAAATCAAAATCAGGATCAGAATGAACCAATTGGCTAACACAGTTCACAGACCGAACAACTAAATTGAACATATTTATCATCACATACATCTTTATACTAAATAAGCCTCCAGTAAACCCTTAAAACTCAAGACAAATATCACACAACTAGATTAATTACACTGTCATCACAATACTTGTAGTTCTATATGCTTCCTGATACTTTTCATTTTTTACAGACCAGCTAAACAAGCAATGTGATGTCCAAGGAGAAGTTGCTAGTGGAAGAAGACATTGACTTGAAACTAAGATTCTGTAAAAGTAAAAGATACTTTTAGAACCACAGTAAAGGAACTCAACCCTGGCTAACAACACATGTAAGCAACAAGAACCCACAATAAACCTTGTTACATTTGTCACCAGATCATCATCCAAAGAGCGATAACAACACTATACTCCACCTGCTTATTTCATGATCATACAAATAGCAAAATACTAATTCAGCATATTATATATAAGAAATATAATGTCAACTGATTTTAACGCTCGGCCCTCCCCAACAATTAATGTTAGCACTAAATTCAAACAAAGAACAGGGGAACCTAGATGATGTAAGAATTCATGCTTGCCTCTCCTTAACCAAATATTTAAGTAGTGTTGATCGATACTGTATTGCATGATGTAGCTCAACATAACTTTGAAGTAAGAGAAGCTATCAAGCATAACATCATACGATGCCTGAAATAATAGATATTGCTGAATACGTTAATGGTAAGTCTGATACTAAAGTAAATAGTTGGTGCACAAAATATAAACTTGCTATAAGATACCTTAAGATGGGCAACGGATGAAGAGATTGGCAAAAGGCAGACAGTTCTAAGAGCACATTTGGACCTGCATTTGGGAATAAGTTGCATAAAATAATTCAGTAAGTATAAAAATTATGTGGATTAATAAAGTGGGAGGTTACTGCATTAGCCTCATCACAAATATTTCCAATCAATCAGTAAAAACTAAAAAGTGGCGACTGCTTGGCGGTTGCCATGTCCTTATAAACATGGCAACCGCCCAACGGTAGCGAAGTCCCTAAGGACATGACAACCTGGGCGGTTGCCACATCCATAAGGAGCTCAAAATTTTCGAAAGCTCGCAACCGCCTAGCGGTTGCAAATTCATGATTTTTGCAACCGCCTGGCGGTTGCAGATAATATTCATCAAAATAATAAAAAAAAAATTATTTCAGAAATTTTCAAGAATATTATTGTTTTTTTGTTGAAATTAATATGGTGAAACAAAAAAAAAAAAAAAAGAAACAAAAATAAAAGAAGATAAACAAAAAAGAAAAGAAGTGAAACAAAAAGAAAGATTTGAAAAAAAAAAGTGTTTGATTTTGGAGATAAAAAAAAGGTGTTTCGGTTTTTTGTTGGAGATATAAAAGAAAAGAAAGTGTTTGGGTTTTTTGTTTGAGATATAAAAGAAAAGAAAGTGTTTGGTGGTTTTTTTGGAGATAAAATAAAGTGTTTGGTGGTTTGTTTTGCAGATAAAAGAAAGTGTTTGGTGTTTAATTTTGGAGATAAAAGAAAGTGTTTGGGTTTTGTGGATTGAAAAAGAAGAGTGTTGGGTATGTTTGGAGGGTGTAATATTTGTGAATGAAAAATTAGAGGGAAGAATAGTGGGTATATATAAGATTTGTGGTGAAAATTATGAATTTTCGCGAAAATTTGAATTTCTCCTCGAATCCTGCCCATTTCAGCGGAATCGGCGGTTGCTAGGTACCATGGCGACCGCTCGGGCGATTGCGACTATAGGTAACGCAACCGCTGGACGGTTGTAACTGTGGGATATTTATTCTACGCTATTTATTTATTCTACGTAACGGTGGGATATTTATTCTATATGCTATTTATTTATTCTACGGTGGGATATTTATTCTACGCAACGGTTATTCTACGGTGGGATATTTATTCTACGCAACGGTGGGCGGTTGCAACCGACAATGCGTACATGCTATTTATTCTATTCTATTTGCTTAACACCTGCGATTTTTTTAGAACAGAGCTATTTTTCCAAAAAAAAAATATATATAATAATCAAAAAACAATTCTACGCTTTTGTTTCAATATATATATATATATATATATATATATATATATATATATATATATATAACAGCAGGTTAGTCTTCGAGTTATATACTTAAGCTTACATACCCCTCTATATAATACAAATAAGGGATAAAAGCATCAAACCCCCTTACCTATACGCGTTTTTGCGACTTGCCCCTTAAACAAATTTAATAAGCACTTCCCCCCTAAACTATGCATTTTTTGTGCGATTTGCCCCCTCAGTGCATTTCTGGCCATTTTTTGGCCAGAATATTTCCCCTTACCCGACTCATATTCGTTGTACTTGATGTATTTTAGTTGTTGATGACAAGAAGTAGGGAAAAAATCACCTCGAACGGGGAGTATTCTGACCAAAAATGGTGGGGAACGTGATTTGCCCCTTCAGTGTGTTTCGACCATTTTTGGCCCAAATATTCCCCCTACCCGACTCATACGTGTTGTACTAGATGTATTTTTGTAGTTGATGATAAAAAGCAGGCGAAAAAACACCTCGAACGGGGAATATTCTGGCCGAAAATGCATTGAGGGGCAAATTGCACAAATGTGCATAGTTTATGGGGCAAAGTGCTTATTAAATTTGTTAAAGAGACAAATCGCAAAAACATGCATAGTTCAGGGGGCTTGGTGCTTTTATCCCTACCAAAAAGATTTTTAAAAGGTTTAAGGACTAAAACATATTTATCAATTTCATAGAGTTTTTTTAAAAAAAAAGTAAAATACTTAGGAGTACAGCAGAACCTTTAGGATTAACGTCAAACACATATATGTAAAGAGTATGCAGATCGATCGAATGGGTCTTATTATTGCAGGCACTTCCTAATTATTATTACGGATCTTTAAATATTTGTTTTTTTGACGTTTATGAGATCTCTTCTCATTAACATTTATATATGTTTGCATTTTCTTACTGTGTTTTAAAGTTAAATATATTTTATTATTTTTTTGAACAAAGAAGTTGAATATATTAACTAATGATCTAAGAGACAACACTCGCAGCTTAATTTGCCCATCTTGTTATTCATGAATTTATACCTTTGTGTACAAAATAGTTTGCCCATCTGTTTCAATGTTTACACATCAACATCTGAAGCTAGTAGATATTATTGCTTCTTCTTTTTCCCGTATTCGATCTGACGAAGCTAAAACATTGTTTTTGATTTTAGTATAAAACAGCAGAATTCCGACTAATAGCCATGTTCGTATGCCCCAAAACGTGTACTAATTTTGGATTTTCATGGGACACATCGGACCAAAACGTATACTTATTTTGTTTAATGAACTGAATTAATAGCTCGAAACTATAATTTGATTGAATCCAAACACAATCTTGATTAAATGCCACGTTAGATAGACATGTAGCCCACTATTAACGATAAAAGTTAAAACAATAGTACTATGTAATTTTGAAAAGTTGATAGTTGGGGAAATTATTTTTTAACTACGTTAATTACTTTCACTATCAATATCATAATTTACATGTTGACCGTTTCTTTCTACCGTATCGAAGTGAGTCAAATAATTTCCTTTTAATATCCCTCCCCACGATTTCCTTCAATTCTCTGATCCTCTCTCAAGAGTCAAGACTAATAATGTCTTCTCTTACTAGTTACTATATATATGATATTATTTACAAAGTACAATTCTTTTTTTCAATACGTCTACGTCGTAGTAGTAACTAGTTATTACAGCCCCAATCATATATGTTTCTCGTATTCTCAATAGAAATCTCATATTTTCTCAATACGCATATGTTTCAAAAGGACTTTTGTGTATGTATGTATGCGTTTAATATAATTAGCATGCATGATCCTCCAAATGTATTAAATAATATCAATTTATTCCTTTAAGATCTCTCTTCCTATATCTAATATTACTAGATATCCTCACTTCTTCACTTCAAAAGATTTGTAACTGGTTGTTTTAATTCATGCATGTTTAATGCGTTCAACTTAATTATTGCATTTTTGCCGGTTTTCTTGTACAAAATGCAGGACAAACAAAAGAAATAAAATGCAATTAGAGGAATGATGAAACTGTTTAATTACATACTGTCTTCTCTATGTGTACACTTCCGCAAACAACAATGTCATGGGAGTATATTCTTCTCTGCTCTTTGGGTACGTAAATTAATGATTGCGTGGCACTAATAATTAGTTTTACGATTAGGTTTCTGTTTCCCATAAAGTGAGTTATATATATATATATATGACTTATGACATAATTGAAAAAGACACTTTGCTTTTTTAATTTATATACACCATCAGGCATCAGCTGCTAAATTTTTAAACGAATTTCCGGCAACGATTGAGGGGTGCATTTCGGAATCTAAGCTGCTATATGTTAATTTCCTCTCTTCGGCCGCCATGCATTCTTTTGGAGGGATTAGGATTCTGGAATTCAATGCCAGTAGTGTATTTAAAAGTGACAGATATATAGAGTGAATTAAGTTGTTAGAAGGACTATGGGACATATTCAAGATATATACGAAATAAAAGATTTGTTTGAGTTATACTTTTGTATTAAAATTGTTAAAATATAAGAAGAGATAAAGGTAAGGGTAAGATGGGAAGAATATATAGGAAAACGTCGCGGACGGGATATATATTTAAGTTAACTAAGATACCTAACGGTGATAATTAAAGCAGAGCAAATCCTAATATCTCATCACAAATTTGTATCTATATTTTGTGTAGTAAAAATATTTTTTTAGGAAATAATATATTATAAAAGAATAAATGTTTATTATTTAGGAGTTACGTCCTAGAAAACAAGTAGAAAGACGTATGTCTTGTTCATTATTACACTACAAGACTGGGCGGTCAATAGGGACCACCCAGTAGCGACTCAAGTTGAGTCGCTAGCCTTCAGCGACTTCTAAAGGCAACAGCGACTCAACTTGAGTCGCAGAAAGTCACGAGGAAAATAGCGACTCAACTTGAGTCGCTGTTTGTCCTCATGGACTTTCAGCGACTCAAACTGAGTCGCTGAAATCCTTTAGTGTGTTGGGCCACAAATTTTGGCCCGTATTGGGCCAAAATGTGGGCCAAAATTAGGGCCTCTATTGCCCTAATTTTGGCCGAAGTTATCAGCGACTCAAATTGAGTCACTGATTCTTAACTATAAGTAAAAAAAAAAAAAAAAAAAAAAAAAAAACTTTTTTTTTATTTCCAGAACTCATCACCATCTTCACCCACTGCGAGACCCGACCCGCCCTCAAAAACCAGCAAAATCAGCGACCAACTTCGAGTTTTGCGACCCACTTTGAGTCCCCACACCAAATCTTCATCATTTCCGGCGATTGAGTCTGTTTCTCCGCCGAAATTCGTCCGTTCCGCCTCCATCTCCGTCGTTCCGTCGCCTCGTCGCCGCGGTGAAAGGTCCGACTACCCTTTATTTTTATTTTTTTCCTCAAATTTTATTAAATTCCGATTTTAGTGTTAATATATATATTGTTAGATTTGTTTAATTTAGATTATAATCCGAATTTAATATTAATTAGAGTTAATTAGTGTTTATATTGTTAGATTTGTTTAGAGTTAATTATTGTTAGATGTAATTATATTATTAGATGTGTTAATTATATTAATTAGTGTAGATTATATTTTTAAGATTGTAATTTGTAACTAGTTTAGATTATAATTAGTGTAATATTAATCAGTGTAGATTATATTTGTAAAATTTGTTAATTAATGTTAATTTGTAAGATTATATTAATTATTGTATATTATATTTGTAAGATTATAATTTGTAAAATTTCTAATTAGTGTAGATTATATTTGTAAAAATTTTTAATTAGTAAAAAAATTGTAAGATTATATTAATAAGTGTAGACTATATTTGTAAGATTATAATTTGTAAAATTTGTAATTAGTGTAGTATATAATTAGTGTAATATTAATTAGTGTAGATTATATTTGTAAAATTTGTTAATTGTTGTTAATTTGTATAAGATTATATTAATTATTGTAGATTGATATTTAAATGTTGAATTGATATTTAATTTTTTTTACAGTACATATACATATTCGGCATGTCGTCACGTAAGACCCCTAGCAGTACTGGAGATCGAGGTCTTGGAGGTTGAGGTCGTGGTGGGGTATCGGGTTCAGGTAGTGGTAGTGTTGCTCGTGAAGGTGTTCGAGGTAGTGGAGGTCGAGGTCGTGGTGGTAGTACTGGTAACGTTGGACGTGGTGGTGGGAGTGGTAGCGGAAGTAGTGGTGGCAGTGGTAGCGTTGGGCGTGTTGTTGGTAGTGGTAGCGGGGGTCGAGGTAGTTGTCGACTTATACGGGTTGTCCAATCGGGAGGTGGTGCAGGGCCAGGCCGAGCCATCCAGCCGAGCCGTCCGTCGCGCTACTTGGGTCAGGTGACGGATCTTCAGCGAGGACACCTGCACCACATCGGCAGTTATTTGTAGATGATGTGGCGGCCCTGCCCGGAGCGGGTGTTAGACCCCGATCATCAGAGTCCATCGCATCCCAGGTGGCACGACCACATACTTCAGATTCAGTTGGGACTCACGTGCCCCCATCAGTCGAGTATAGCAGACTTCAGACTCCACCGCCTACAGTCGACACCAAAGCTGGACCGAGCCAGAGGTCGACCGGGACTCGAGGACCGAGCGATACTCGACCGGGTAGGGGACCAAATGTAGGGGTTACGGCGGTTAGAGCTGGGGAGAAGAAGCAGCTTATTGAGTTGAAGCGGGGTTGTTTTTCTAAACCCCCCGGTCGCGAGATTTCCAAGACGATCACTTCACTCATTCGACAGTTTATGAGTGAGTTTTGGCCCTCCTACTTGAAGGTTCCTGAGAACGTACGAAAAGAGATTTACGGTGAGTTTTTAATGAATTGTTAATATTTATTAATTTACTCGAGGTTCAAATATTGTTTAATTTAGTTTATTAATTTAGTGTATTAATTTATTGTTTAATATTTATCCTTTTTGTAGAATACCTATGGGATCCGGCGGTCAGAGAGGGAGCAGGTACATAGGGCATACCAGTTGAAGGCGAGGGGGCTTTATAAGCGTATGATGAACAAGGCGAAGAAGCAGTACATGAAGAACAAGGACACGGAGAAGTTTAAAGATAAGCCTAAGACGTCGTGGATGAGCCAAAGTTTGGAGGATCAGGCGGCAAAATACTGGGACACAGAAGGGTTTAAGAAGAAGTCCGTGAAGGGAAAGAAGGCTCGGCGAGGCGGTAAGTTGGACGGCGATGCGCACCGCCACCTTTTACGGTTGTTCCATTGACTACGAGGAGATCCGGCGACGCCTGGTATGTTTTGTTAAACTTATATATTTTATTTGTAGTTAAATTTTAAGATTATTGTTAATTGCTTAGTTTAAAAAAATGTAATTGTAATATTTAAAAAAAAATTATAACCAACTATTACTTACAATTTGAAAGAGAGGAATCAACCCAACCGCACCCACCTTATCAGGCACGACAAGATTTATAAGGCAGGACATACAAGGAGGGTGGAGGGGACTGGCAGAGGTACATCCATACCCTTGAGGTGGGAGTGGAAGTCTGAGGCGACCAGACTTATTTACGTAAGTGTTTTAAATTTTCTACTCGTTTTTAATTATCTTTGTTTTAATTTAATTTTTTAATGATCTTTGAACTAATTTCTCTTTTTTAATGATCTTTGAAAATTCAACAGAAAACTTATAGGAGGGAACTGAGGAAGAAAAATCCGGATGCAGTGGAAGATAAGGACTTGCCTGAATGGGACGCCGATTCGTGGAAGAAGGCGATAGGGACGATCAAGAAGGGGAAGGCACAGGGTTTACTGAGCTATGCTGATCCACGGGACTTCGACATGGAGGTCGGGAGGGAGCCAGACTACAGGCGGGAGTTGCTCAGGCAGGTCGAAGAGGAGAACAGAGAGTTGAAGATGACACAGGACCCGAGAGTCGTCCATGTTGTCTTGGCTCCAGGCTTTTAGAGATGACATGCAGACGAAGACATGCCGACCAGTGCGAGAGCTTCCGACAGACTTGTTCATGGGGAACGCTATTAGGAGCGAAGGCGCACTTCGGATTCCGAGGCCGATACGTCCGAGACCAGATCCTTTTGCTCCAGGTACTTCCAACCCCACCTAGTATGTCGATGATCTTGATATTGATACTGATGAGTCGGATAGCGGTGGTGATCTTGGTCTGATGGATGTTGGGGCAGAGGACCTCAGTGAGTATGAGGGGGTGTTGGTGTTGATGAGGGTGGGGTTGGTGTTGATGATGATCCACTAGCGACCCGGGATGAGATGTATGATTTGGCGGATAGTTCTGGTGATGAGGGGGTCGTGTATCCGCCTAGTGATAATGAGGGGGGTCAATGATCTTGTGGCGGGTAGTTATTTGTAAATATGGATTATGATATTTTGGAACATATGGGCGACGATAATGATATTTTGGATCACGATAATGTGTCAAGCTGGTATATGCGATACTGACAACCATCCCTTTCTCCCTGGTCTTCCATTTGGTAGCGACGGATATGGGGCGTAATACGCCTGCATTGCTTGATTAGCACAAATAAATGGTTCATTGGTCTGTAGTTTTTTAGTAGGGTTAATTTCCACCAATTTGAATGTCTCGTGGACATTTGTGCCGTTCGGTCCAATATCATACCACAAACACTTGAAGAAGACAATGGACAGTTGTTTTCCAGTTCTACCTCCCCAATATTCCACTTCTAATATCTCTTTTAAAGTCCCGTAGAAATTGGTTGAAGCGGTGTCTCCCATGTCGCCCTTCACGTAAACCCCACTGCAGTCACTCTTCTTGGACCCCAATTTCGTATCAATGTGGAACCTAAATACATTCCCTCCCGAATTTCCCCTTTTTTAAAATTATAGTCATCGTATCTCAATTCATGACCTTCAGGCAAGAGCCGGCGATGGCAATCGAACCAACTTGGCTTACCCCCGTTCACCAACAGAAAGGATTGAGTGTCACCCATACAATAAGGACACGAAAGCCTTCCGTGCGTACTCCATCCCGACATCATCCCGTAAGCGGGAAAATCGCTAATCGTCCACATGAGAGATGCACGTAATATAAAGTGTTGCTTCCTCGAGATGTCGTACGTCACTACGCTAGTGCTCCATAAAAGCTTGAGATCATCAATAAGTGGCTTAAGAAAAAGATCCAAGTTCTTTGTTGGACTGTTCGGCCCGGAAATGAGTAGACTCAAAAAGATGAAATCTTTCTTCATGCAAAGATCCGGTGGAAGGTTATAGGGGTGACAAACACCGGCCAACAAGAGTACGTCTTGCCAGACATTCCATAAGGTGTGAATCCATCCGTGGATAAACCAAGTCTTACGTTCCGTGGCTCCCATTGCAAAATCCGGGTGCGTCCGGTCGAAGTGGCGCCATGCATCCCCTGAAGCTGGGTGAATCATTTGGTCATTAACCCCATTACACTTCGTATGCCATGTCATATGCTTTGTAGTTCCTATTGTATAATACAACCTCTGAAGTCGAGGAGCAATAGGAAAATACCACAATTTCTTCTTCCCAACCTTCGATTTTAGTCCATCCACGTATCTACCTGTGAGGCATATCGGGCACTGATCGTAGTCCTTCGTCTCCTCTCCGTAGAACAAGAAACATTGTTTTGGACAAACACCATAGGTAACGTACCCTAACTCTGACTGCAGCATTTTACGAATCCCTTTCGTGTCCTTTGGTAATAATTTCCGCACCTCAGGCGTGAAACCTCTCTTCACCAAATTAAAAGCCTTATCAGAATAAATAGTACTAGCCTTGTGATGTGTCTTGTACTCCAACCACTCCGACAACCACTGAAGGATACTTATATCTTCACCCGAGTTAGAATCCGGATACATGGGTATATTTCCTAGGTGCATCAACTTGTAGAACGCATGTGCTTTCGGGTTGGGCTCCTCGTTAGTTGACTCGTCCTCAAATGATCGACCTCCACGTGCATCCACGACCATGTCTACGAGCGGCACATCAACATATATTGGGTTGTCGGTATATCGGTGTGTGACGAGACGGGGTAATCGGGCACATACGACGGTATATTATCTATTGATGTTTCCCCATGAAAAATCCACTCTAAATATCCATTTGTAAATCACGACTTATAAAGATGATCCCGTACAACCTTTTTATCAAAAAACCGTATATTATTGCATTTCATGCAAGGACACCTAATTTCGCCCCGTAGATCTACGAATCTAGGACCTTGTTGCATAGCATATTCAATGAAAGCCCGAACCCCAAACACAAATCTATCGCTCAAACAACCATCACTATCATACATAACATACATCCAAGATTTATCTACTATATAATCCATTATTTATCTAATTAGTTGTAAAATATAAAACAAATAATTACAATTAATAGAACAAGAATTTTAAAGAGCTAAATAGAATGATCAACGTACTTCTTGAAGCGTGAAAAAACGCACCGCAAGAATGTTGTGTACACCATGATTACTCTCAGTGTGTGTAATATTACTTATCACCAAATAAATAAACTTAAGTTAGAATAATTAAATAACAAATTACATTGAAAATAAACATTTGGGATAGTATAAGGGAAAAAACGTGCATACCTAAAGGATTAGTGAATGATGGAATGAATTTTAAATGAGAAGGGAGTGGCCTTTTTATAGGCCACTAACAGTCAATAGCGATCGCACTTAGGTCCCTATTGGCAACGATAAGTATCAATAGGTATCAATAGGGACCGCAGTTAGGTCCCTATTGATACTAACCGTTGTTAATATGGACCTCCCTATTAACAATATCCGTTGTCAATAGGGACCTAGACGCGGTCCTTATTGAATAGCTGTTGTTAGTAGCAACCTAGACGCGATCGCTATTGACACTAGCCGTTGTCAATAGCGACTGCAATTAAGTCCCTGATTTGTCAATAGTGACCGCAATCAGGTCCATATTGACTCAACAGGGACCTAATTGCGGTCCCTACTAATATTCATACTTTTAAATCGTTATTTTATGATGATTTGAGGTACATCGTTGTTTGTTTAGTTCATAATTACCACTGTAATAGTTAAAATAACAACAATTCACATGTTGCAATGAGTTTGGTTGCTAGTAATCACAAACACGCCAACATCAATCCAAAAAAATCAAATTTCAAGGATGAATATTAGTAGGGACCGCACTTAGGTCAACAAATAAATAATTCAGTTAATTAGGTCATAATTCCAAACATTTTAACAGTTATAATTATAAAACGTTACAAATATTTATGTATGTTCTATTGTAAGTCACATTATTGATAAATAAAATTAAAGTATCTTGAATTGGACTTATGAGAATTTTTTTTTTATCTATAATAAACATACATTGGGCCAAAAAAAAAGTTAATAGCCCAATAAAAAAATAAAAGCCCACAAAAATACACAAAGTCATGAGACTCATCACTCATCCTTTTTTCTTTCTTTCTCTTTCCATCATAATTCATAGCAGCCGTCTTTCTTGTTCCTTTTTTCTTGTTTTTTTTTTCTTGTTCTTTTTCTTTCATCTTTGGAAGTCTGGATCAATATAATATGACCATCCTACATTTTTTTTTCATCTTCTTCTTTCCTTAGCCACACCGATTTATCAGGATCCAAAAATAAAAAATTAAAAAATAGCCACACCGGTTCGCTAGCGGAACCGGGTTGGCGGGTCGCCGGGCGAATCGGCTGAAATCGCTGGTTCGCTCGGCTGCCTCAGCAACCCGTTTTGTGGCCTGAACCGTTTCGTTCAGGCCACCGGGTCCTGGTCCGACCAATCGAACCGGCCGGTTCGGGCCGGATTTCAAAACCCTGGATAAATTAACTTTATTTTCACACGGAGTTAATCCACCAATTTAAGATAACACGGGGGTAATTTACCAAAAATCCAAAAAAGAAAAAGAAAAATGAAACACCATCATCAATAATTTAAATATAATTTATTTATTCAAAAAAGTAAAATAAAAAGCTTCAAAATTTCAAGGGTTTTCGTTCGGCACTACGCACAGTGGAACATCAATCAAATCCGTCGTCCCCCACCGCCGATCCAAACCCTAACCGCATCACAACCTCGGATTCTGCACTCCGGCGGTGGCGCTCATCTCGCGATCCGGCGGCGAAATGGCGGTTGTTACGCCTCGTATCATCGGAGGAGAAGAAGAAGGCAAAGATGCTCTATCGTACGCCGACATCCTCCGTTCTCGGAATAAGTTCGCCGACGCTCTCACGGTGTACGACAGCGTGTTGGAGAAGGACGGCGAGAACGTTGAAGCTCACATTGGGAAGGGCATTTGCTTGCAGATGCAGAATTTGGGGAAGCTCGCGCACGAGAGCTTCGCCGAAGCAGTGAGATTGGAGCCGCAGAACGCGTGCGCGCTCACGCATTGCGGTATTCTGTACAAGGACGAAGGTCGGCTTGTCGACGCTGAAGAGGTATGGATTTATCGTGAATGTGACTGTTTAAGCTTTATTAATCGAGTTGAATTAGCTTCGCTTAGCTCTGTTTTTTCAGTTACAATGTCTTTGTATTAGTAACTGTGACTTTGCTTGATGGTGAGCGGTGGTCCGTGTTTCATTTGGGGACTTATCGAGTTTGCTTTAGTGCAGATGTATCAAAAAGCTTTAAAGGCTGATCAATCATACAAGCTTGCAGCAGAATGCCTTGCGATTGTTTTAACTGATCTTGGGACTAGTTTAAAGCTTGCTGGTAATACTCAGGACGGAATTCAGAAATATTACGAAGCGATCAAAATCGACCCGCATTATGCAGTAATTCTTTGTTGACTTGATATTGCTTGTTCTCTCATTGATATTACTGTCGAGCATTCGAGTTTTGATCTATCAGGTTTCCACTTGCAGCCTGCCTATTATAACCTTGGTGTTGTGTATTCTGAAATGATGCAATATGACACGGCCCTGAGTTGCTATGAGAAAGCTGTGATTGAAAGACCTATGTATGCTGAAGCGTATTGTAACATGGGTGTAATCTATAAAAACCGTGGGGATTTGGAGTCTGCTATTGCCTGTTATGAGAGGTTAATATTGTTTACTTTTTGCGGTAGATTTTCATTCTCTAGACTTTCCTCTGTCTGAGTTCTGATGTTACCTTGGGATTGTCTTATTCTTATTATATATACAGGTGTCTAGCTGTGTCTCCGAATTTTGAGATTGCAAAAAATAACATGGCAATTGCCTTAACTGATTTAGGCACAAAGGTATAGCTTTTTGAATGTAATTGTTCAGTTATGCCTTTACAAAACTCCAGCAGATAGTCTGTACAGATGCTTTTATTTTTTACTTTTTTTCTTTGGTTTTCATTGGGCTCTACTAAAACCTATGCAATTGATGAACTGTTGCTAATTAGAGATGTCTGCTGATTACAACTAGTATGGCCCTACTCGTTTGTTATTATCTGCATATGAAGTCTGACATGCAGATATAATATGACCTCTGATCTATTTCTCACCTAGACCTTTCTTTCCACATCCTCGCTTTTCTTTAACTAAATACGATAGATAGTATTGACTATTGAGTTTTAGTAAAAGTTTAGACAATCAAGCATCATAAATGTTGACTCCTGGTGCTTTTCCAGGTCAAATTGGAGGGTGACATCAACCAGGGAGTTGCTTATTATAAGAAAGCTCTATTTTAAAATTGGCACTATGCTGATGCGATGTACAATCTTGGTGATGCTTATGGAGAAATGCCGAAGTTTGACATGGTAACTGAAACAAATTGGTGCATTTTTTAAATTTGTCGATATTCAAGTTATTAGGCAAGCAATATATTGTATCTGCGTTGTTTCTGTGCTCATATTCTTCTTACATTACCATCATCTTTTTAGTTATGTTAGTGTGGAACTCCAATTGTATGAGAAATCTTGTAACAATGCTAGTAATGACAGACCACTCGAGCATTTGTCTTTTTTTATTTACTTGCGTTCCCTTGTCTTTTTTTACCACCTATTTTTGTTTTGTTCAAGACAAATGAACTTGCTTTCCACTTCAATCCCCATTGTGCAGAGGCATGTAACAATCTGGGGGTGATATACAAAGATCGGGACAGCCTTGATAAAGCAGTAGAGTGTTGCCAGGCATGTTAGATGTGTGCTAACCTTTATGTTGATAACACCTAATTTGGTCTAACTGTTTGCATTAACTTCATGTATTCGCAGAAGGCCTTATCCATCAAACCTAACTTTTCACAATCGTTAAAACAATCTTGGAGTCGTGTACACTGTCCAGGTCTGTATCTATACTTTACTTGTCATGCTTGTTTCAAGGTTCCTGGAGAATAAATTGATCATGACATTTGGGTACAGGGCAAAATGGATTCTGCTGCGATCTTGATTAAGAAAGCTATTGTAGCAAATCCAACTTACGCGGAAGCATATAACAATTTAGGTCCCTTTCTTTACTTCTTGCATTCCCTATTCATAGTAAGACCAAGTTGCTATTATGTGTTCATTTCTTTTGACCGCAAAGCTGTATTATCACTTACATATATACTTAAGGAATGAATAGTTTTTAATGGAACTTAATGCTTCTAGAGTCACGTCCAAGACCGTAAATAGAAACTACAAAGTAATGTGCCTCCTTTTTTAACAGTTGGATGGATGGACCTATAAGTATAAATGTACTATCTTGAAATGCTTGGTTTTTGCTCTCAATTTTTTGTGGGATGGGTGGTGGATGAGTAAGGAAATGGTATGTGGGAGAATTTACAGAAATACACCTACTAGCAAGATACGTGCTTGAGATCTATCTTTTGGTTTTTGCGGGATCTGCAGCATATATAATTTAGTGCTTGTTGTTGGAACTCAGTAATAATATCATCTTGAAGTATGTTTGTGTTGTTTTTTGCCTGTGAAGGGGTTCTCTACAGAGATGCTGGAAATATAGCTTTAGCGGTTGAAGCTTATGAGCAGTGCCTGAAAATAGATCCTGACTCTCGTAATGCAGGCCAGGTATAGCTTTTTTTCATTGTGAGTAGCGAGTGCAGGCATCATTGAAAACCGTGATTCCATAGCCTCTACCTTGGAAGTGCTACTGCACGTTATATTGTGAATCCTGTTATGTGATGCCATCAAAGATGAATTTTGCACAAGACAGGGTAATATCTCAAGCATTTGGTGAAAGACAGTATTAAATATAATCTTTTATAGGATTGCCGATCAGTATTATATATCTACAAATTCACATTAAATTCATTTAGAATGGTGGCTATATTATTGTTAAGTTGTTTGGTAAAGCCAAATTTAGTGTATGGTTAATGGAAGTGGGTAGATGTTCATTTAGTCCAAATCAAGCACTCTGATCGAGTTATGTAATTTCAAATCTCAGCACTGCTCTAATCAGCCAGTGCTGTGTGTTCCATAGTTCCTACACTTGTATGCCCAAAGAGGGGCTGCAAAAGAGAAATCAGAAAGTAATCAAACAAAACAGTGTACTTTATTTTGATGTTGAAGGTTTGTGGTACATGAACTCTCAGAGTTTGACTAGTAGCTAATCCATTTAAAGAAGTTTAACTGTTACTATTGCGTTCTAAAATTATGAATTGTTTCATCTTGGTGGTCGGAGGCACTTTAGAAGTGATTCTGCCAACATATTGCTTGTCTGACGCAAGTCAGACCAGCATTTTCTGCAATTTCATATAATATTCTTTTCTATGAATATCCTGTTTTTCTCAATCTGAATGGCTGTGTTGCATCATTGCATTATTTTGGGCCTTTTATATTAGTTTTTGCGTGCTGGTTCTTGGGTAATTGATCTAGGCAGATTACATATGTTAGATGGATTATTACTTATTTCAGTTTTTCCTCACATCCTTGCAGAATCGGTTGCTTGCAATGAACTACATTAATGAGGGTACTGATGATAAATTATTCGAGGCTCACAGGTCAAGCTTTATGTAAATGATTTCATTTCTCATTGAATTGACGACACATTGCTGTAGTTTTGTAATCTTCAGAAGCATAATATTATCTCTTCTTTCTCTCTCTCTCTCGGTTGTCATGTGCGTATTAGTGCTTATAACACTTATGTGTCCTGTTAGATGTTTATACCTTGGTTATTGTTTATGATTAAAAAACTAAATATTATGCAATGATACTAAATGTCCTGCATAGGTGACTGGTCTCATTCTCAGCACAAAATATACATTCTTATGCACAGATGATTCACCAGTTAAAAGAGAGTGGGTCCATGAAGAAGTGCCACTTTGTTCCCTATATTTAGGTGAAAATCACAGCTATTAGATGACCAGCAGAATATCTTTCATAGCTCTTTGATTTTCTAATATTTTTCTCACCAATTAATCTATTTGGCTGTAGTGGTGATATCTATTTTCCTAAATGGTGTGGCTATTGATTTATCTGAATTTCATTGACCCAATTTATTTGTTAACATTTTCATGCACGATGAGTGTATGTTTTGGCTGTGTTCATGTATATATATTGTAGTGTATACATGTTATATAAAGTAACTTTCTTTTGCTTTCTGTTGTTTTGCCTTTTTTTTTTCTTTTTTTTTTGTGGCATGGATATATGGATATACTTCAATTCAAAATCTGAGGTTAGCTGATATGAGATCTTCAATTTCAGGGACTGGGGTAGGCGGTTTATGAGGTTATTCTCCCAGTATACATCCTGGGACAACATTAAGTATCCAGAAAGACCACGTGTTATTGGATATGTGTCTCCTGATTATTTTACTCATTCCGTGTCATATTTTATTGAAGCTCCCTTGGTTTACCATGATTATGCGAACTATAAAGTGGTTATTTATTCCGCAGTTGTGAAGGTAAAACTTCAACATAACCGCCACTAACCTATACCGTATTGGTTAACATTTTATTTTGCTGAAACCAAATGCCTTGATTTGATTCTCAAGTGTTCAAAAGATAATCGGGAACTCTCTAGTTACATCTCTAACTTGATAAGTCTCTGTTCCAGGCAGATGCCAAAACTATTAGATTTAGAGACAGAGTTCTTAAGCATGGAGGCACATGGAGAGATATATATGGGATTGATGAAAAAAAAGTTGCAAGCATGGTCAGAGACGACAAAATCGATATCTTGGTTGAACTTACTGGGCATACTGCAAACAACAAGTTGGGAATGATGGCTTGCCAGCCTGCTCCTGTGCAGGTGCTTAGTTAGAGACTTCTTTATTGCAGATCATTTCATTTCAGTTTATGCAAGTGATGACCTGTTCTTTATTTTCCATTGCTAGGAGATAGTTGAAATGTGTATGCTACTTCAATTGGTTTTTTGAATTTTAAAAAGGTAAAAAGCTAGAGGTTTCATATATTCACAGGTATACTTTTTCACTTTAGTTAATGCATTTCTTGGTACAATACCTTGAAATTTATAGTGCTGTAGATTGGACGTGATAAAAAAGCATTGAATAGATTTATACAGAGAACTCTGATTATTATTTTTTAAACAGCATAAAAGCTTTTAGTTGTAATTTTAGTTTTTATCTTAACTTGGTGTATGGACCTAGGGGCTATAATTTTGTTCATCATCCAAAAAGTTGTCATATACACATAGTACAAGTTTTAGACATGAAGACTTGTTGTACAAAGTTTTGCCCTAGCCGAGGTATGAAAATGCATGTAGCACTACGAGTTTTGGATAAGTCTGCTGTAGCTCATTATTGTTTTCTTTGCTTTGTTTGACATCTGGTTTCGTGAATTTGTAGGTGACATGGATTGGATACCCTAATACAACTGGTCTGCCTACTATTGATTACAGGATATCTGATGCAAGAGCTGACCCACCTGATACGAAACAGAGGTATATATTGGTTTTATGTTCGAAGTTTTCTTCCATTCACGTACTGAAAGTTGTATCTGTTGATTAGCTTGAGCTAACTTTTATTGAATTTTATTTATGCTAGGCATGTCGAAGAGATAGTTCGATTGCCCGAATCATTTCTCTGTTACACTCCTTCCGCTGAAGCAGGACCGGTTCCTCCTGCTCTGGCTTTATCTAATGGTTTTACCACTTTTGGTAGCTTTAACAATCTTGCAAAGGTATTGGGTGCAGTGCCTTAAGAATTTTATGATGCCAGTGAAATTTCTGTAATTCTCACCTTTTATAACACAATTATGCTAGATAACACCTAAAGTGCTGCAAGTTTGGGTGAGGATACTTTGTGCGGTTCCAAATTCTCGGCTTATTGTGAAGTGTAAGCCCGTTTGTTGTGATAGTGTAAGACAGCAATTTCTTTCAACTTTAGAGGGCTTGGGATTGGAATCTTTGCGAGTGATCTTCTGCCTCTAATTCTGCTCAATCGTGACCATCTGCAAGCATATTCGTTGATGGACATGAGGTAATATCCCTTACTTTGGCACTTGTTCACTAAAGGATTTAATCTTTCGGGCTTTAGTTTCTGTTTTTAATTTGATAAGCTTCAGTTTTATGCATGTTCCTGATTAGTCTCAGACAAATAGCATGATTCTTCTGTCCCTACCCTCTTCTTTTGGTCCAGTGTTCTCTGCTTAAGATTCTCTTTTTAGGCTTTGTTGTATAGTGGCATTAAAATCTCAATATTCATAATTCCAGTTTTTGCCAATTTTTTTTTTTAAAGGTGAACATAAAATTGATTCTAGCAGCCCTAGGGCTCAAATATTTTGTATGTGGTGAATTGATCTTGTGCAAGATCTAATGATTTTCAGTATCGGGTTGTCATAATAAGGCATGGTCAGGTTTTTGTATTGTCAGTTCGTTGTGTTACTTGGAAGCAACCTGCATCTTTAACAAAGTTTATAATTAATATATTAGTTGTCCTATATGCAGCATATTGCGAAATCAATAGCCAACCAACCAACCAACCAACATATTTGATATATGTTTTTTTTTCCTTCTCTTGGCAGCTTGGATACATTTCCGTACGCGGGGACAACTACCACATGCGAGTCTCTGTACATGGGAGTTCCATGTATCACTATGGGAGGTTCAGTACATGCACATAATGTTGGTGTCAGTCTCCTCAATACCGTTGGTATGCTTCTTTTTCTCTGCAAAGCTAGAGATTCTAGTGACGAGATCATAATTTTTCATGTAGTCCGAAGCTTGGGATTTCTGTAGCCACGTATAAGGCTATGCCCACCTGAAATTGCACTCAAGATGCACTATCTCAGCTATATGCCAATTTTTAAAGTGTTACTCGTATAAGCAGAGAGGGACCAGGAAGTGCTATTGCTTTATTTATGTTCCAAGAAAAGTATAAAAATAGCAACAACCTTTTCAAGACACTGAATCTCTGAAAACCAAGAGGCACTGTACTTCTGTCCACATAATTTATGGAGGGTTTACCATATTGTTTCACATTATACGACATCAATAATTTTGAACAAGAATATATATCTTCTGCATCTTCCTCCCCTGAGAATTGTTTAAGACCTGATCCACCACATTTGGTATGGAGTAGTTGTCTCCAAGTCTCAGTAGATTCTTACTCAATCAGTTGTTCTTTTTATGATGTTTCTTGCTATCCCGCGGGCAGTGAATTCTAAGATTTGAATGTAGCCTAAGCTGTTGCCCTTGATGGACATTGTGTTTGCATTACAGGATTGAGCAATTTGGTGGCCAAGGATGAAGATGAATATGTGCAGCTGGCTCTACAGTTGGCCACTGATTTTTCTGCTCTCTCGAATATGAGAATGAAGCTGAGGAGTCTCATGCTTACCTCTCCCCTCTGTGATGGTTCAAAATTTGCCCAAGGCCTTGGAGACAGCATACAGGAGTATGTGGCGAAGATATTGTGAAGGAGATGTGCCATCTTTGAGGCGTATGGAAATGGCACAACTGCAATCAGAGCAGAAGCCTTTTTCACCTCAGATTGTTCCAGAAGAGTTAGTTGATGGAATTGCCGAACCGACGAAAATAAGTATTTCTCCCATCAAGACCAATGGATTCATTCCAGGACAATCTTCACCATTCATTACAGCAGATGCAGAAGAGAAAGTGTTGCTTTCGGATCAGAACGGTAAGTCTTGACTCTGGCCAGTTGAGTTGATTTTAGTCGACGAAACTCTACTTCAAAATGAATGTCCCTGGTAATGGTTCGTATAAGCCATGAGGCATGATTAAAGTTTCGAGCTCTTTGTAACATAATATTTCCTGGGGCTGCATATGCTAGAATAGCATGGGTTGTATTTGGCACTGAAGCTATAACTATCTTTGGAGAATGGGGCTGGAAGTAAGATCATAGGAATTTGACCATCATGTATTTGGTCAAAGATATAATATTTAGTCTTATGTAGAAAGATGAAAAAGTTTTTGCAGTGGGGCTTGAACTAGGAATGTTGTTCAAACCACCCGTTCGTAAATTATTGGTGAGATTTTTGAATTGTATAAGGATAAGACCCTTATTTCTGAAAATTAGTTGTTCCAATTTTAGACAAGTATATAACTTATATTGGCTTTCAACTATTATTTGCGGATCTCGTTAAAATTTAATGGATTGGGCTTGCGTAACTATATAACGCTTTGTGATTCAGTAGGCGCCATAGCAATTCGGATTGGGTTTTTGATTCATTTAAACAGATTTCAGGTGGAAAAAGAAAAGGAGAAAAATAAAGTTTTTTTTTTTTTTTGTTTTCTTTCTATTAACTAAAAGAAATAAATCATATAAGGTAACAAACCTGTGATTCAGTTCAAAACATTAGTTGTGTCTGTGTTCGATACGTATTCATTTAGTTGTCCGTCGACTTTGTCGCATGTCTTTTTTTGGTAAGAAAAAAGCAATCACAAGCTAGTAACATGCGAAGGGGTAGATTTTCCAAAAGAATTATTTACTTCTATTTTCTAGACTAGTTCTTCCAAGCTTGTTCGCCACTTTATTTGCTTCTTTTGGTATTCATTTAAGAATGATCTCCCATGGGCGTCTAAATAGTTCTTGACATTCATGCGCGATTCCATTAGATGGTACGGCTGTGTCCTTGAGTTGATGATATTCCGCCAACGAATCCGGCTCGACAATAATGCGCGGGGATCTTCTTTTCTAAGCTAAAGTTAATCCCTTTTTAAGCGCTTCCAACCCCGTGTCGTCAACAGTAGGTGATGAAAGTTCCATCATAAAACCCCAAACCCAACAGCCCTCGACAGTCCATAGCACCCCGCGTCGTATACTCTATTCTCCTTATGAATCATGCCTTCATCCGTATTAAGTTTTACCCATCCAACCTCCGGTTTCTTCCAACGACTCATTGAGATTTTACTTATTTGTTCCCTCCTCCCCAACTTCAAATCTTGGCTAAGCATTTTCACTTGAAACACACAAGAGTTTGTAGTATCCATACGTCCCTTAAACACTTTCTTGTTCCTATTTTTCCAAATCACCCAAAGCCCGGCAGCAAACACGAAACTCCAATCTTCTTTACTCCCAAATTGACATGCCATATTCTTGCTCTCCAGCATGCCTTTCAGCGAAATCTCGTCCGGGCAACTCTCAAAAGCGGCAATGCTGTCATGCGCGACTAAACAAGACCACAACCCCCGAGCCATCCTTCACCTTCGAAGCATGTGTATCGCGTCCTCCACCCTTCTGTGCAAACTGGGCAAGCATCAATCATTGGAATATCCCGCGCCTTGCGTACCATATTAGTAGCCAAACGGTCTTGCGCAACGAGCCACAAAAAGTGCAAGATTTAGTTGCTCAAATCCAACTTCCAAACCCAATTGACTTCCGTATCAAACTGTTGCTCCTCTGAATAATGCGCCACAAACGTTTTATAAGCGGACTGACACGTAAATTCGCCATTGGAGTTTTCACCCACAAAACATTATCTTCGGCCTCATTAAGAACCACTTGCTTTAGTATGATTTCGGCCATTAGTTAAGCATGAATAGTCGAATCAAGTTCGTCAATACGCCACCCCCCATCATTGTCCAAAACATCATGCAACGATAATTTAGCCTCATCCGGTTTTATTATGCACCCCTCGTCACAAAGTCTCTTTCCTCTAAGCCAATTGTCAAACTAAAACATAATCTTACGTCCATTGTCATTTTTTCACCAAAGAAAAGGCGCCATAAGTCGCGCATCGAATGAGCCCCTTCTATGTAGCACTATAGGTTGGCTTCGCTACACACTCCGTGATCCTACCCTTGGTCAAATACTTTGCCATAATCAGTTCTCTCCATACCGTATTATCCTCGCGCATAATTCTCCACGCCAACATTGAGAGTAGTGCCTCGTTGCACACGTACGCAACCTGAATATTGAGCCCCCCTTCCCGTTTTGTGCTAGTGACTTTCGGCCACCCAACAAGATGGAGCTTTTTTTTTTTCGTGTGATCTAACGACCATAAAAAGTCACGGTTCAAGCGATCTATTTGCGCACGCACATGCCCCAAAATTCATGACGCTTGCATATGATAGACTGGTAGTGCCGACAACACGGACTGGATGAGAGTTGTTCGACCCGCTAGGGTAAGGAGCTTTCCTTTCCATCTCGTAAACCTTTTCGTGATGCGGACTAAAATGGTAGCAAAATCCGCTCTTGTAATCTGACCATGAATAAGGGAGACGCCATATATTTTCCTAAATTCCTTGTTTGACCAAAACCCAAAATTTTGCTAATTCGCTTTTTCAAGCTCGCCCGATCTCTATTTGAGAAAAAAACTTTGGATTTATGGTTGCTAAGTTTTGACCCCGAGGAACCACAAAACCTATCAAGAACCTTTCTAATGACCTTGGCCGTGCCTTTTGTCGCGCGCCCCATCAATACGAGGTCGTCAGCGAAGAAT
Source organism: Linaria vulgaris (assembly GCA_948329865.1). Taxonomy (NCBI): domain Eukaryota; kingdom Viridiplantae; phylum Streptophyta; class Magnoliopsida; order Lamiales; family Plantaginaceae; genus Linaria; species Linaria vulgaris. The sequence continues at coordinate 144,601,638 of OX415249.1, read as the reverse complement.
ATATGAGACGCTCCAATTTTTTTTCTCCACTTCTTCCTGAATTAAATATGCGAGGTGCTTCACGCATAGCACGAAGAGATAGGGTGAGATTGGGTCACCCTGTCTTAGTCCGCACGGATGATGGAAAGTGTTAACAAGTTTGATATTACTACATAATTAACGGATTTATTTAGGGTTGGAACGCCCTGTCCGTGGTTTAGAAGTTTTTAATATTACAAAAATATCCCTCTTTGTATTCACTGAATTTCACTCTGAATTCTCTAGTACATTGGTGTGTAGGTGTGTGTGACTCTCAATCTATCTCCCTTTCTTCTCAGCCTGTCCCCTCCTTTTATAGAGGTTTTTTAGGGACAAGTGTCGTTATGCATGTTTAAATAAATTACAAGTGTTGCAATATGGTGAGTGGATAGGATAAACTTCATATTTGCTGACTAGGCGCTGACTGGGACGAAATTTTATCTCTTCCGATGGCTTCAGGAGATTCCGATGGGTTAGCTTTTTAATTTCTTCTCTCCGATAAGTTGGATCTCTTAAGAAAGCTTAATAAATGAGACAGGGTACTCGTCCGATGTGATTGTAGTTTGATAGCAGTCTGTTTTTATGTTGTTTTCTTCTTGATATGTGCTCCAATAGGTAGATCTGTTTTTATGTGCTTCTTGATTTAGTGTGGGCTCCGATGGCTTCTTCACTTTAGCAGTGTAATATTCTTGCGTTTATATCTTCATGACGTGTGCTCCGAGGGTTTTTGGACTTCAATAGGGCATTGTTCTCGTGCTTTGTCCTTCGGGATGAGTGTTCTGATGGCTTTTTTAGACTTCAGAGTGTTCAGTGAGGGGATGTTCTCGCATTTTTTGGGAATCGGGGTCCGTTGTGGTCCCTCTTGGCACATTGATGGATATCGGAGTCGCGCGGATCCATCGGGGTTTACTCTTTTTCCGATGCCGCGTTGATATCTTTTCTTTATTCTTCATAACTTTCCAAGGGACGCTTTGGTGTCTCTTCGGGTGACACTTCTTACCGCTTTGGGTCTGTGACACTCGGTGGGCCTCCTCATCGGGAGTATGTGACGATAGTATCGTCCTGGGTTAACCCTATTTTTAGGGTTTAACGTTTTGGTTAATCCCCATATTTATTTTTAGGGTTAACACTAGCCCCCCAAATTTCTATCGCCATAGTAGAGGCGAGAGGAATTTTATTCCTTTCTTTTTTTGTCCTCGGTGAGGAGAGAGGCTTTATTTTATCTTTTTTTTTTTTTTTTTTTTTTTTTTTTTTTTTTTATGGGCGCAGGTATATATTACATATAAAATATAAACGTAAGGATGGAAATTACCTTTTAGCCCTCGCGAGTTTCGTCCTTAGGTGAGCAGCGTCTCCGAGTAACGGTATTATATATTTTTTTATTTTTATTTTTTTTTACCGTTGACGGTGTAACAGACGTCCACCTGACCGTTGGTAACGGTCAAACCCCAACGGCTAGTTAGGGTGAACGTGGCTGTCCATACGTCAAACTCGGGGGTTACGTGGGGAGCTATTAACTCCCCACGACCGTTGTGGTGTTGGCTATAAATATAGCCAACACTTCCGTCTTCTTCTCACTTCTCACTTCCAAATTTCTCTTAGCAAATTCATTAGCAAATTCTCTCTATTTCTTATATCGCGATTTTCCTTAAGTTTTTGCAAACACTTTTTGATTCTCCCTAATCAACTCAAATGGCATCTTCTACTACCGACCTCACCACTGCCGCATCGGCTTCAGGGGCCGTGGCCTTCACCTCCGCCACCGATTTACCGGCGGTTACTGGCGGCGTAATAGCGAGTGGTCCTGCTGCGGCTACTCGGAAGAGGAAGGCGGGAACCTCTGCGGCGGAGGAGAGCGGCGCTGCTACCTCAAAGAAGACTAGGGTTTCGAAATCAAAGAAGCCCGATACTCGCAACCTTCAGAAGGCCGAGAAGACCGCGAGTACTGCTACTCAAAGTCAGGTGCTTTCTTTGTTCAAGGATTTGGGGGCATATCAAAAGAACATGACCTTCAAGATCCCGAAGAAGGAGGAGATGGCCAACAACCCTCCGATGGGTTACCTCATTGTGTACTTTGCCCAGATGAGGTATGGCTGGCGATCGTTCATGCCTCCTTTCTTCTGCGAGGTTTTCAAGGCATGCAACGTTTGTCCAAGCCAGGTAACCCCGAATAGTTTTGCCATTTTGTGTATTTTTGTCTTTTGGTGCCAAGTGAAAGGTTTGATCGGTACGGTGGCTCAATTCTTTTCAATTTTTGACATCGTAATTTTGCCCGGGGGTCTCCCATTTTATCACTTCCGCCATCGGGATGCCTCAAAAAATTCCACGAAGAAAATTTTGGAGGAGACCCTTAGCTCTCACAGTACTTGGAAGGACAAGTACTTTTTTGTGAAGCCTGTAGAGGGGGAGTGGGACATGCCCTTTGATTGGAGGGAGGCTGAGGCACCTATGCACTCTTTGGACTCGGAGGCGATTCTTTCTCCGATAATTTTGCAGAAATCGTTGGAGTCGGAGGACTTTGGCATGTTGTATGAAATGTCAAGGCTGCATCACGCAGTATTCTCCGATGCCTCCGTCTTGGAGCCTTTAGCTATGTCTTCTGAGGGGCGAACTATCTTCGGTAAGTAATTTAGGTTCAGCCTTGTTTATGTCTTCTTTCGAATGATTTTGGATCTCCCTGATTCTTATGTGTTTTGGTGCAATATAGGAGAAATTTTGGCGAAATATTTTTCGCGTAAGAGTCCCTCGGACCCACTCGTGACCGCAATGCTGTCGGGGCAGGATATCCCTGCTCCGAGTGGTCGAAAGAAGTCTAAGGCACATGCTACTTCATCGGCCCGTTCGTCAAGCGGTACTTCAGACGTTCCCGAGGAGGAGGATCCGGAGGATGAGGAGGTTAATACTCCCGAGGACGTCGATATGCATCCGACAGCAGAGGAAGAAGAAGACCATTCGCCGTTTGTTATAGGGGCAGACGATGTGATTTATGGGGTGGTCCCCCTTACTACCGTGGACCCGCGATCGGCTATGGTCTTACTATCCGGTTCGGATCCTGCTGCGGGAGGTTCTCCGAGGACTTCCGGTGGAGAGTTTGTTTTCGAGGGAGGCTTTCCCTCGGAGAGGAGTCCAATCGCGGAGGGGACGTCTTCAACGGTTGCGCCAAAGTACGTGACCATTTCCTCCGATGATCCTCTTCTCCTCCGAAGGAAGTGGAGGAACCTTCTATGTCGCCTTCAGTTGGGCCATTTTCTGTACCTTCTGTCCCCGGTAAGTTTTTGTAATTTTTTTTAAAAGTATTTTCGATATTTTCGCTTTTTGGAAAGGCTAAATTATTTCTCCCTTGCTTTCTATAGGTTACGTGGATAAGGGAAAGGCTCCGATGATTCAAGAAGACGGGAACCTCTTTCAGGTATTCGACCATTTCCCTTGCTTTTTTTATTTATGCTTATTCTTAATTAGTAGCTAATTTATCCGTGTCTTTGCAGGAGAGGATTTGTTAGCGCAGCTCCTCAAATCTCAGTCGGGGTTATCGCAAGGTGACTCCGAGGATGTTCCGGAGATTCTCGAGGTGCAACCCGAAGAATCTTTGGACATCAAGGTCTCGCTCTCGGATTCCCTCTTGGGGATGGCGGGTCCCTCTGCTGCTGCGGGAGTTCATCGGGCATTGTTTACTAATTTTGAGACGATTGCTTCTGTTCCGATGACTCTTTCTCCCGGAGGCATTTCTTTCGGGATGCCTGTTCCAGGGGGTCCTCCTCGTTTGGAAGATTTGCCCTCCTTAAAGACATTGGAGGCTGCTTTCCAGGAGGTCCTCTGCTTATTCGTTTCTTCCAACGCCACGCCCTCCGATGGTTTTCATTTCATGCAGATGTGCCTAAACTGGATGGGGCTTATGTTAAGTTTTTCCCTTCTTTTTTACTTATCTTTCTTCGTAGTTTTATCCTTGTAGGAATTCTTTTTTAGATAGAAGAATTTACGCCCGCTATCTTTTCTCTTTCAGGTTGGAAAGGACAGGGAGGCGGCGACTGTGGCCGAGCGGGGGTACAATGAAGGCGGGGAGGAGGTGAAACTTCTCAGGTGACGTCCCTTATCTCTAAGAGGGATGGGGACCAGATGACCATGGATGTCCTTGGGACAAGGATATTCGATTACGAGTTTCGATGGGAGGAGGATGAGAAGGAGCTGAAGAAGCAGGAGGAGCTGATACAGAGTTTCCAGGCTTCTTATGAGAAGCTCGAGGCGTTGGAGAAAATTTCCCAGGCTAAGATCAAGATTCTCGAGAAGGCGAAGGAGGAGGCTCAAGAAAGGGAGATGAGTCTTCAGGAACAGCTAGGTCAAGCTCTTGATCGTGCGGAATCAGCAGAGGGGAAGTTGTCTGTAGCCATCTCTCCCGAGGAGTTGCAAGCAAAGGTGGATGTGGCGGTTCAATTTGTTCAAAGGGAGACGGCGCGGCAGTGTTCGGAACTCTCCGATAGACAGTCTCATAGGCTTTTGACAGGGCATGTGCTGTGGGGGTATTTGGAGTGTGCCAAGATGGCAATGGGATTAAAGCGGCCGAGAGTTGACTTTCTGAGGACTTTTGATGTTCGCAGATTAAAGAGGCCTACCCCCGAGGAGGCATATGCTCTTATCGAGAGGCATAATACTGTGTTATCTCCTCGGGCCTCTCCCGCCCCTTCTCCGATGAGATCAGCTAGTGGTTCCGGAGGGATCCTCTCACCCACTGCTCACTTACCTCCGACGACTCTTCCCTCCGAGGGGACACCTCCTGCTACTTCGGCGTTATTTCCTCCGACCACGGGGGCATAGTCTAGGATTTTATTTTTCATGTCTTTTATTTTTAAGATTTTCGAACTTTTAATTTCGCATTTTAGCACTTGTAGTTTATTTTTTCGCGATGGTGCATGTACTCCGAGGACTTCTCGGTTTTTATGAATGAATGGTTATTCTGTTCTTTCTTTCTTTTGTCTTTTTTTTCACATTTATAGTTAACTAAAAATAAAAAAAGAAGATTCCTTATTATATAAATACTGGGACCCCCTCAATTAATCTTGAGTTAATTTTCATTCTTGGCGGCCAAGTAATTTTTTCAGCAGGACGTGCCCGTTTGCATGTAATTACTTTTCTCTAAATACAGATAACCATTGACACGTGTCCCTACCTATATTTTTACTTTGACAGCTCAAGCTTAAACTCGATTCTTAAGAAGAAGGTTCGGGCATATATATATTTGGAATTTAGTGAGTATTTTTACACTTACCTAAAAAATTTCTAAGTTTTATTTTACCAAGATGTTTACCCCTCCTTTAGGAAAGCCAAATTATCTTCTTTTGCGTTTGCTCTCTTTCGGGTTAGTTTTTAACTAAGCATTTAAAAGAGTAATACGGAACTTACTTGGCAAGATGATGCCTCCTTATTATAAACACGGTGGTTCAGCTTCTTCAAGGAATTCTTCTCGCAATTCCTCTTGGAATCTTTCACTGCGGCTGGGCGTCCGCCATGCATCCTATGAAGGTTCAGCGGCCTTCGTGGGGAGTTCTTCGGTTAGGGCTATGCCAGGGCCTTCGTTCAAGGACTTCCATAGAATGAATCATATCAGGGAGGTATTTATGGATAGAGAGTCTTACTCCCCCGCTGACCGTTCGCCGGTGTTTAATATGCTGCCTTTGAGTCCTTCTCGGATGATGGGCCGAAGGCGTGTTGGATCAGCTGTAAGTACCGAAGATGGGGGGTCTATTATGACCATTTTTACTGAGTATGCTTTAGATTTTGATAATTATGATATAGTTATACCCCACCCCGATCAGAGGGCATATGATCCCCTTTCGGGATATTTAACTGTTTACTGTGAGCAAATACGGTGTGGGATGCAGGTGTTTTTTCACCCTTTTCTTCAGGTCCTGTTTCGATATTGGCAGATATGCCCCAACCAACTGACGCCTAATTCTTATCGTCATTTGGTGGGGTATGTTCTGTGCTGTGAACTCCTAAACCTCCCGATGTCTCCCTATCGGGTGGGGGCGATATTCATCCTCCGCCCTTGTTCGGGTAACCCTCCATTTTTTAGCCTGGCCTATCGCGATAATAGCAGAGCCTTCACGCACGTTTCCAATCATCATTCTCATCGAGGGGATTGAAGGCATATGTTCTTCTTTATCTGTCTGAAGGGCCTATCGGCTAATACGTGACGAGTGCCTCTCTGATGGGGCTTAGGATATATCGTCCCTAATCCTAAGACATCGGTACAAGAATGGGAGGTTTTGTTGGGTTCGGGGTTGTTTTTGGGTTCCTACGATGTAACGCCCCAAAAAATAGGAAGAAAAAATAAATTTATACTTTAGTCCTTGAACTTTTGAAAATTTCTATTTTTGACCCTAAATGTTTAGAAAAATTGCATTGTAGTCCCTAAATTTAAAAGATAGTCTTTTATTATTTTTATAGGTCTCTAATCCTAAAGAATATATTTTAATTTCAAATATTAACCAAGTTGATTGAATTACCTAGAAAAATTACAAAGAAATCTAATTTTTCCTATTTGAATTTTTATTATAAATAATTGAGGGACTTGATATGCAATTAACCAATTGATGATGTAAGCCATGACATCTTTTTGATGAGGTAAGCCATGACAACATTTGAGTATGATTAAATTCAGATTTTTGTAATTTAATATAAAATAATCAAAGTGGGACCTTAATTTAAATTATTTTAACATGATTTTTGCCTATAAATACTAGTCTTTCTTCCAACAATTTTCACACCCAAAATCATTTCGTTTTTTCCTTCTTTATTCCCATGAATCTCTAAGTTAGTGAGTCTACTTTCAAGAAAAATTCGTCCCAAGTTCTCATTTCATCAATTTCTACCCGAAAATACCCCAAAACTTTTATTACGCAGAAATTACCCATTCGGCCCTGCACCTTAGAAAAATCATAACTAATTGTAGAAAAATCCTTTTTGAGCAAGGCCAACGGCCGAAGTTTCCTCATGATGTCTTCTAACTTTCATATGAAGAAATGATTTTCAAATAATGCGATTTAGAAGGTCAAAATTCCTAAACCGTAGACTGCTGTCTGAAAATCCAAAAATAGGTGTTTTCAAGAATTATTTAGCATAGCAAACCTTTGGATTTTCCTTCCCGTTCGGGTAAACATGTTCCTAGTGATGTTAGGGATCAGTTGCCAAAAACTATTTTGAAACAAAGTTCATTTGATGTCCGGTCAAAGGTAAACTCGAAACTACGACGATTTTCAGCTTATTTTACGATTGAAAATAATCATCATAATTCCATGATTGATCACTCATGACCCTTATAAGATATAACAATCATTAGAATCACTTTAATATGATTTGTATTCACAAATTAATATTTTAAAGATTTTTTAATAGTATATAAATAGTATATTTATCATGTTTAACATATCCTTACATAAGTTTAATAAGATTATCATATATACTTTTGAGATCTAATCCTCTTATAGGATTATGCATCAAATTGGATAGTTAATCAAATTTTACTATTTACCGTAACTTGTCATCGAAATGACTCTAACGTGAATACTCACAGTCATAAGATTGAACATATGGTTGTTTAAGATAATTTTGAGATATTAATAAGGTTATTAATTGATATTTAACTTAACCTTACGTTTGTCAATTCATCATCTAAGATTTTCATATTTAGAGTAATAACATAAATTAAGCTTATGTGTAATTTACTAATATTTACATTGTAACTAGCATTCTTAACCAGAACGTTCTCAATTTCATCAACATGAGGATTGAAGAAAAATACTAATATTTATTGTGGTGATTAATAAATTCAGTTGATTAATATTATTTGAATTTGTTAAAGGTTTGACGAACTAATCAACGCCATCAAAGTTCTCCGTATGAATTAAGGTGAGGTTCCATTCCTGTTTTGTTTTAGCCCCTTTGGCATCCGGCCCTGAGGAACTTGGACAGAAAAGCACTACTCCGATACCAAACCTCGAACAACCTATATTTCATCATAATCCTGTTTTGCGTCTCATCCCATAACATGATTTTCCTACTCATCGTTAAATCGTATCCCATCATTTATTATTTATTATATTGATTCATAATCATGGTAATTTTCTGATATTTTAATCTTATGTTGGTTCTTGAACTGTGCAAAGAGCAACGAACTATGTTCGGGACATGTAGCTCAATGAGCAACGGATATTATCCGGTTTACAAGTTTATTTGTTTATCTGTTATACCCATTGGGACGCCTTTGGGAAGTTGGGCCCAGGGATTGAGTCGAATTACTGCCGGCCAGTAAGGACTGTCGGTTTAAGTAATTTCGCTTGATACCCATCTATCTAGGCGCCGCTTGCAGTCAGGAGTTGGCTGTAACCCGCGTGCTGGATCGACATGTACTCGAGCATGTCTCTTGATTGTTTGCGAGGTTGCTCATCGTCGGGAGGTATAAGGTAGAATATTAGAAGTCATAAGGTTGGATTTGTTTATTGTTAAGCACAAGCTCATTAACTATGCTAAGAAAATTCCAGTTCCATTGCTACATCAAATTGTCTAGTTGAACTGTTTCTACCGGTAAGATCACTCCTCGAAATGTATTTATTAAATCACAGTAAATTCTTGCATTGCCAGTTCTTTTATATGAATCTCACTAAGTCATTAAAGACTTATTCCTCGTTTCTTCTGTCCATTACTCAGGATAAAATCAACATGGCAGCATGGATCAAGTGAATAATTGTTCAAGCCTGCATTTTGGAATATTCGTGTTTTGTCACTAGTGCATAATTATTAATATAATCACATTATTTGTAATACAAGACTTCCGCTGTATATATATCAAAACATATTTTATAAAATGTGTATGGTTTTGATCCTGAGCAAGTGAGACCCCTTCATATGAGTTGCGCTTTAGTCTGAGTTGGATAAAGTGACTGATCACCACCGAACCAACTCGGACCGGAGCATGGCTCGTGGGGCGCGGTCGTCACATACGACATCAACGGTTTGCTAGATCTTCCAGAGTCTATAGTCCTCGCAGGCCTTCAAGAGGGGGTGGAGATTTTTAATCTCTCTCACCAGCCCCTTCATAACAACTTCTTTTTTCGTAAGTTCTTCTCTTTTGTCTTCTATTTAAGATATTCTTCCATGATTCGGGCTTATAATATACTTGTGCTCTTGACAAGTGCGGAAATGGAAATGTTTGCCATTAAGCCTTTTGACAAGGCTTTTTTATAGCAAATACCGAATGATGGCTATGCCCTTTCCGAGGATGAGGGCTCTTACCATTCAAATTTTGAGGTAGTAGCAAGTTCTTCTTCGGAAGAAAGGGATCAAGAGGTTTTGCCAATCGCAGTCCCCACTTAATCCAATAGAACTTAGGGTGCCTGAGGGTCCGATGGCTGCCACTTTTCGGATGGATCCCTCTACACCCCCTTTGATGGTGTGGTCTTCTCCCGAGGGAGATATTTTGACATGATCAACGGGGTAGAGGAGGTCTTCCCTCTCCTACCCCCGAGGGGTTCCATCCCCTCGGGGAAGGTTCCGGTTACGTGGGCTCCACACCTCTTGAGGGGAATGCTATTCCTGAGGGGTCCCAGCCCTTCGGGGAGGGCGATGGTTCCGTTCCCCCGGCTACGTCAGCCGCAAACTTTTGCAGGAACTATCTAAGTGGTTTGCTGAACATGTTAGATTGTGAGTTAATGAAAACTCTGCCCTTATCCAGTCTTCAGGATTTGGCCTGCAAGAATTTATGCGAGGTACAATATTTGTTTATTCATATAATACTAACTTTGACGCCTTCGTTGTGGTAATAGGCTTTCTTGGTGCAGATTTATATGGTGCTAAACGCCATTGGTTCCCGAGGGAATTCTTCCTCCGATACAGGCTTGGTGTATCGTCGTCGGGATGAGTTGGAGAGGGGTCTATTGGAGGCCCATGAGGAGTTATCCCGTCTTAAGGCGAACCGTGAGTCTTCTCATGAAATTCACGGTGAGATGTTACAACGTGAAAAGAATAAGTCATGGGAGCTGGAGCGCCAGTTGGTTTTAGAAAAGGCTCGGGTATTAGGTTTAGAAGAGCGGATGGGAGACCTAAGGGACCAAATCCGCTTTTTCGATGAGCAATTGCTGCGTGCTACGAGAGAAAGGGACGCGGCCAATCAGAGGGTGCTAGAGGTGTCCCGCACTCACGAGGTAGAAGTGGTGATGGCCAAAGTTAAGGCTGTTTTGGACATAGAGGGTTCGCCCGCTCTTCGTGAGTCCTTTCAAAGAGAGATGCGTGACTTAGTCCGCATCAGATATCGGTTATGCCAGGGTGCTGTGCGAGTTTTGCCAGGATTTCCCTCGGGACTGGTGATTCCTGAACTTAACATTCGTCAAGTTCTTCCAGAAGTTCATCCGTTGGTTCCTTAAGACTTTGTGGTTCCAACGGTGGTGATTGATGACCCTGTGAACTTGTTCGAGGAGCAGCGGTGCCGCCTTATCAGGGAGGGAAAGCGCCCGATGGAGGAGGATTAGTGTATATAGGGTTTGTTTTAAGGGTATAAGGACCTTTGTATAGGGTATGGTATAATGTACCTAGGAGAGTTTGTTTTGTAATAGATGGTCCCATGGGACTGGGTTGCTTAGATGACCACGTGTAGGGTCATTATTTTAACGCGTAACCATTTTTCCCCATTTTTTGTGTGTAGGAACCATCTATATAAAACAACTCTTTTATTTATGTACAAATTTCTACTTTACATTAAGCATAATACTTTCTAAGGTTAAGAGCATTCCAAGTATTGTGGAGTATTGCGCCTTCGGAGTTGGCAAGCTGATATGTTGCCGGTCCGATGATTCTCGCGATTTTGTAGGGTCCTTCCCATCGGGGATCAAGCTTTCTTACGTTATTCGAAGCTCTGACTCTTTTCAGTACTAGGTCTCCAACTTGGAAAGCCCTAGATTTTACCTTGATGTTGTAGTACCGTGACATCCAGACCTTGTATTCCTCTATTCGGACAGCGGCTTGGGCTCTCCTTTCTTTGAGAAGATCAAGGACAAGGGATAAATTGGAGCTATTAGCCACTTCTTCATATTCTCGGACTCGCCAGCTCTCCACAACAACTCCGGGGGCACGATGGCCTCGCTGCCGTATGCAAGGCTATAGGGAGTCTCGCCCGTTGAAGTCCTTTGCATGGTCCGATAGGCCCACATGATGCCGGGTATCTCCTCGACCCATTTGTCTTTGTGCCAATCCAGTCTAGCCTTTATGTTTTTCACGAGGGTTTGGTTAGTCCTCTCCACTTGGCCATTTGCTTGGGGATATCCAACGAAGCGAAACGGTGCTTGACTTCCCAATGGATACACCAATCTTCTAACTCTTTACTTGTAAACTGGAGTCCGTTATCACTCACAAGACTCCGAGGAATGCCGAATCGGCACATGATGTTCCTCCATAGGAAATTAATGACCGCACCTGCTGTAACTCGGGCTAGGGGTTCTGCCTCTACCCATTTGGTGAAGTAATCCACCGCTACTAGCAGAAATTTCTTTTGCCCGGCGTCGGGAATAAGGGGTCCTACTATATCGATGCCCCATTTGGCAAAGTGGCATGGTGTGAGGTTAGGATCCCATGGTGCCACTGGTTGGTAGGTCCTCGGGGCGTAAGCCTGGCACGGCCTGCACTTTTCGGCGTGTTCTTTGCAATCTCTGGCCATCGTGGGCCAGTAGTAGCCTTGCCGAATCAAGTGCCCGACCATGACTTCACCTCTGGTATGGCTTCCACATGTTCCTTCGTGAATTTTCGATAGGACTTATTGTGCCTCTTCTTCATTTAGGCATCGGGTATGCAGACAAGAGTAAGTTCTTTGAAATAGTAACCCATCCTTAAGAAAGTACCGTATGGTTTTCTTAGACATAATCCATTGTACATATTTGTCCTTGGAATAAACTTCGGGATCTTGTAGATAGGCCTTGATGGAGGTTATCCAACTCATCGGGGAGTCCGCCGCAGTGTTCACTCCTTTGCTTTCTGCTTTTTCTGACTCGCCCACATGAAGGAGAGTGATTCTTCGGGTGTGGATGGTGGTTGTTTGGGCAGCCATTTTAGACAGGGCGTCCGATTCATGGTTTTCCTCTCGGGGAATCTAGATGACGCTGTACTCATCAAACCATCCTTGCCTCTGGTAGACTACCCGAAGGTAATCTCGCATTCTTTCTTCTTTGGCCTCATAAGAGCCGTTGACTTGTTGAACGATTTGCTGGGAATCGCTGTGGATAAGTATCCTTTTTATCCCGCCTTCTTGCGCTAGTCTCATTCCGATGAGAAGGGCTTCAGATTCGGCTTCGTTATTTGATAGAGGATAGTCAATTCTGACCGCGAAGTGGAGCATTTCCTCTTAAACTTCCTTATTTACTAGGACTACTCCTGCTCCCCCATGGGTACTTACAGAGGAGCCATCCACGTAGGCGTGCCATAGGGGCATCTTATCTTCCGCTTCGATGCCCGCTAGTTCCGTCACAAAGTTCGCCAGGACTTGCGCTTTGATAAAGGGACTCAGAGCACAGGAGATATCATACTCCGTAAGTTCTATTGCCCACTTTATCAATCTCCCCGATGTCTTGGGTTTATTGAGAATCGCTCGTAATGTATGTTTGGTCAGAACAGTGATCGGATGGGAAAGGAAATATGGGCGCAGTTTTCGTGCCATAGTAATCAAAGTCAAGACAAGTTTCTCGATTAAGATGTACCTGGTTTCAGCTCCAAGGAGAGTCTTACTAACGTAGTACATGGGATGATGCTCCTTGTCTTTCTCTTTGACTAATACGGCGCCGACGGCTTCCTCTCCGACGGATAAGTAGACGAAAAGCTCTTCTTGGGGTGATGGTTTTACCAGCAAGGGCGGTTTCACGATGTAATTTTTTAGCTCCCTCAGAGCCTCTTCGCATTGTGCCGTCCACTGGAACTCTTTGATGTTTCTGAGTACCTTAAAAAAGGGGAGTCCCTTTTTCGCCGATTTAGAAACAAATCGGCTCAAGGAGGCCATTCGACTGGTCAATTTTTGATGGGGGAAGGAGTTATTCTTTTATCAGTGGTGTCTGGCCTTCCCGAAGGTCGCATATCACGTATTTCTCCAAATACCCCAATTTTAACAATCTTCAGATCTCTTTTTGTAACTAGATGCAGTCATTGGTACGATGTCCGTATGTGCGGTGATACATGCGGTGCTTGTTGGTATGTTTGAGTCGTTCGGGGTTTTGGGCTTCTAGGGGCCAATACATTGCCCTATCATGTTCCATGATCTCCAAGACTTCTTCGAGCTTGATAAACATGAGGGGCAGCGGTACCGGGTTAAGTGTCATGATGAGCTTGGGAAATACTCATCATTATCATGCTTTTACACTTGTTTACTTGATTATTCTTGATAGTTTTGTGGTATTTTTATGTTTGTTTTCATGTTTAGTAGGTTGAAATATGATTTGTCAATCAAGAACTGAAACTTCAAAAATTCACCGACACCTGTGTAGATTGAGTTATGTTCATCAAATGTGAAAGTAGATTCCTTTGCGAATAAGTTGCACAAAGGTTTTGTGACTTGAGAACTTTTTTTGATGAAACGTCTGTAAAATCCTGCATGTCCAAGAAAACTACGAATACCTTTTACTGATGTAGGATGTGGAAGTTTTTCGATTACCTCAATCTTGGCTCGATCAACTTGAATGCCCCTGGCAGATATATGGTGTCCTAGGACAATTCCTTCTTGTACCATGAACTGACATTTTTCCTAGTTCAAGATCAAGTTTGTTTCTTCACATCTCTTCAAGACTAAAGACAAGTTAGTCAAACAGTCATCAAATGACATACCAAAGACAGAAAAATCGTCCATGAAAACCTCAATGATTTTTTTCACCATGTCACAAAAATAGACATCATGCACATTTGAAAAGTAGCATGGGCATTACATAGACCAAAAGGCATTCTTCTAAATGCAAATGTACCATATGGGTAAGTGAAAGTTGTTTTTTCTTGATCATCATGTACAATGGGTATTTGGTTATATCCAGAATAACCATCAAGAAAACAGTAATAAGGGTGACCTGCAAGTCGATCCAACATTTGATCAATGAAGGGTAAAGGAAAATGATCTTTGCGGGTTACCTTATTTAGTTTTCCATAGTCAATGCACACCCTTCATCCAGTGTTTGTTCTTGTGGTAATATCTTCATTGTTTTCATTCTTCACTACAGTCATTCCTCCTTTCTTGGGCACAACATGTATTGGACTCACCCATGAGCTATCCGAATTTAGGTAAATAATTCCAACATCTAGAAGTTTTAATACTTCAGCCTTTACCACTTCCTTCATATTGGGATTCAGACGGCGTCGATGTTCGACAGTTGGCTTGTAGTTCTAATGTTCTGTCCAGTTTAATTATATTAAATATATTATTTTGCCTTTATTCTTAAACTCACCTAGTTCCACGAGTTGTAGTTATCTGTGATTTTTTCAAAGTATTAAGGAACGTGCAGATCACTGCTTGGAACGAAGGGATAAAAGCCGAAGATATTCAAAGGATCTTGAAGATAGGAGTTGAAGATCTTATGAAGATAACAACAAAGAAGATTTCAAGATTATCCAAGTGAAAATAGAGCAATCAACAACTCGTGTCTATCACGCCATGGTTCAAGGACGATCAAATTCTATAAAGAGACGTGCTCGACATCAAGAACAAGGACAAGACTATAATTAAGTTTTGAAAGAGTATAAGTAATTCTTGTATTGTATTGCTCTTATTTTAGTGAGTTTATCTAGCTAAACTATAGCTCATAGATTAGTTAGTGTTAGGATTGGGTTACTTGTTCAGTTGTATTTGGTAAATCACTGAATTAACGTTTAGTGATTATTTGGCCGTAAGGCTCGGCAGGTTATATTCATATAACCTGCTTAAAATTCATCTCACCGTGTTCTTTATTCCGCTGCATTATTACTCTACAACGACTGTTGGGACAACACCTAATGCGATCGGTGTTGACACAACATTCAGTGTACATACAATGTGTGAATTAAACAAAAGGGTACCAATCTCGATCCATACATTTACAGATGACAATGAAAATTTATTTTAGTTAAGTTCGATTACCTAGTAAGTCATCTTTCATTCAAAAGTGAAATATTGTGTTCAGATTATGTCTAGCCTCATTCTCTCTATACAAAAGTTGTTCTTACTTTTACACCAACTTTAGGTCTCACACATGACACTACAAAATTTTCGGTCGGGACGGACCGGTCGACATTGCTTCGGTCGGAAATACTTTCCCGACAGAAGTTCGGTCGGCCCGGGCTTTTCCCGACCGGCTTTCCCGACCGAACATCGGTCGGGAACAGTCCCGATCGGCCAACGACCGGGAGAAAATATCTCGACCGACAGTCAGTCGGGAATTGGTTTTCAAAAAATCCGACCGATTCCCGGTCAAAAATCTCCTAATTTATTTCCCGATCGACAATCGGTCGACAATACTGTGACGTATTCTCGACCGATTTTTGGTCGGGAATATTTACGTGTAATCCCGACCGTAGTCCGGTCGGGAATTATGTTCATATTATTCCCGACCGAAAATCGGTCGGGAATAATATTCATAGTATTCCCGACCGCACTTCGGTCGGAGATAATATTTATATTATTCTCGACCGATTTTCGGTCGGGAATAAAACTCATCAGAATAAAAAAATAATATTCCGGTAATAATTACCGGATTTTTTTTTTTTACTATTTTGAAATATCTTAAAACATTCTTTAGCTTTTTTGTGTTTTAGATGGGCAAATAAATTTGGGATTCATTTCTCAATCTAAAACACAAAAAAATTAAATAAGTGTTTGATTATTTAAAAGTTGAAGAAAGTAGTGAACAATTTATCTTTGAAGTTGAAAGAAAAAAGTGTTTGAAGATGAAAGAATAATTTGGGTTTGTAGAAAAAAAAGTTTTGAAATGAAGAGAAAGTTGAAGAAAAAATGTAAAGGAGAAGAAAAAATGAAGAGAATAATGAAGTGTATTTATAAAAAAAGTTAAAAAAAATTGAATTTTCGGCAAATTTGAATTTCCCACCGAGTCCCGGCAATATTTTCGAGTATTCCCGACCGATTTTCGGTCGGGAAAGTTCAAAAATTTGCCAACCCGCCAAATTTTCAAAAATTGCCGACCGACTTTCGGTCGGCAATACTTTCCTGCCCAGAAACGCGGCCAATGCCGACCGCATTTCGGTCGGAAATAAGTTTAAGTATTATTCCCGACCGATTTTTGGTCGGGAATAAGTTTGAATATTATTCCCGACCGATTTTCAGTCAATAATAAGTGTCAATGCTGACCGAAAATCGGTCGGGAATGACGTTGAATTTTTTCTTGACCGAAAATTGGTCGGGAAAAATACACTTTTATTTTTTCTCAATCTTTTGGAAAAACTTGATGTGCTTGTTAAGTATAACTATAGAATCTCACTAAATACATGAATTGCACTAATAGTTAGTTAGTTTAATGTACTTTTAATTATGAAATTAGTATATATTATCGGAATATAAGTTAAGATAGTTTGGAGTTATACATATATTAATCATACGTAGTATAAAGGAGTATTCACAATTGGCGATTAACATTTATTACAAACGTTAGTATAGAGAGGCTAATTGTGATATATATATTAACATATGTTTAACATAATCGTAAGTAGTTACATTATTAACAGCTACATATACCAATCTATTTATAAGTGACAATATGAATCGACGCTTCAAACGATTCATCAACGTGCAACTAAATTTATTTATTTTTGACATTTTTAGTAATATATAACTAATATTGATGTACTTGATCATTAAATCAACGATTTTTCTAAAATGGAGAGCGAAATTGTGAAATTAAGAATATGAATATTATTCCCTACCGAAAACCGATCGCCAATACCCCTAAACCCTAAACCCTAAATCCTAAACCCTAATATTGCCGACCGATTTTCGGTCGAGAATAGTAACGGTCATTACTATTCCCCACCAAAATTCGGTCGGGAATAAGTTATTGCTGACCGAATTTCGGTCGGCAATAACAACGGTCATTGTTATTGCCGACCGAATATCGATTGACAATAACAACGGTCATTGTTATTGCCAGAGATGCATCAATTTAAAGTTTTTTGATCGAAACGTAGTACGGGATCATCTTCATAAGTTGGGGTTTGTGTACCAATATTGGATATGGGTGTTGCATGGAGAGAAGGCGAGCGAGGCGTCTACATCATATGTACCTGAATCACCGTCCGCTAGTATTCACGTTGATAGTCCGGTTCATGCCGATACTTAGTTTAGAGAATTGGTTGTGGATGCATATGGGGGTCGATTTGTTGAGGGAGAGGTGCGTAACGAAGATCCAAGTCCCGAGGCAAAGGAGTTCTACAAATTGATGCAGATGGGAGACATAAAAATGAATAGTAAGAAGTCGAAGACTGTGCTCCAGTGGTTTGCCGAGTTCTTGACTACCAAGACGATGCACAAAGTAGCTAATGTCGCTTGCGAAAAGTTTTTAAGTTTGTCTAAAGATATTATGGACCCAGAGATTGAGGAAATGCTACCAAATACGGTTCCAGGCATGAATAAGATGCTCGCGGGTTTGGGTTTAGGGTACGAAAAGATCGACGTATGTTAGAATTTTTGTTTCTTGTACTACAACGATAATGGCAACAAGGATCTCACATCGTGTCCGATATGCAAGACCGATAGGTACGAGGCTGGTAGAAAGTCCAGGGTCGCAAGGAAGAAATTGTGGTACTTCCCCTAGGCCCTCGATTACAGAGGTTGTTTATACTGTAGGCACTTCGAGACATATGACTTGGCATTTGAAGTGTCGAGAGTCAACTGATAGAATGATTCACCCAGCTGCAGGCGAGGCGTGGAGAGATTTTGATCGTACGTATCCGGACTTCGCAGCAGAGCCTAGAAATGTCCGACTCGGCCTATGTACTGATGGGTTCACACCGTTTGGGCAATCTGGGAGGAACTACTCTTGTTGGCCCGTGTTTGTTACCCATTATAACCTTCCGCCGGATTTATGCATGCGACCGGAGTTCATTTTTCTGAGCCTTATTATACCCGGTCCAAAGAGTCCTGGAAAGAACTTGGATCTTTTGCTGAGACCGTTGATTGATGAGTTGAATGATTTGTGGAGTAATGCTTTGTGGACATATGACAGCTCACGAAAGGAAAACTTCCAAATGCGAACGACCCTACTGTGGACTATTAGTGATTTTCCTGCTTATGGAATGTTGTCCCAGCGGAGCACGCACGGTAAGCTGGCGTGTCCTTATTGCATGGGTGAGACAGATTCTTTTACACTTAAGTATGGCGGAAAAGCCTCGTGGTTCGATTGTCATCGTCGGCTTCTACCAGAGGGTCATAAATGGAGGTACAACAAGAAGGATTTCTACACGGGTAGGGCGGTACTTGAAGCGCCCATTCGAAGGAAGACATGAGCGGAGATGAGGTCAATTGTGGATAGGCTACGATCGGTTAGATTTGGGGCAAACTCCACAAAGCTTCCGAGATTTAACACAACTCATAACTGGTGTCGTCGAAGCATCTTTTGGGAACTATCTTATTGGTCCACGAACTTGATTCGCCACAATCTAGATGTCATGCATTGTGAGAAGAACTTTTTTGAGAACATCATCAACACGGTGTTGGACGATGCTAAGTCGTAGGACAACATTAAGTCGAGGCACGATTTTAAGCTGTTGACCAACCGTAAATAATTGTTCTTGAAACCCAGTGGCAGAGGAAGTGAGTATATAAAGCCAAAGGCAAAAATTAATATTAAAACATTAAATATAACATAAAACATTAAATATAACATAATAAACAAGAAAAAGCGAAAAAACTTACCGGATCGGAAGTTGCGACGGATTTTCGGTCGCGAATAGGGGCTGGGCGGTCGGCAAAAGCTTTGGGGAGAGAAATTTTGAGAGTTTCGGTCGGGAAGTCTCGGCCCAGCTGCGACGAGATTAGGGCGACACTTTGGGCGGGAAATTTCTCGCCCAGAGTATTCCCGACCGCAATTCGATCGGGAATAGTTTTTAAAAATTTCTCGACCGAATATCGGTCAGGAAAAGTTGTCCCGACCGAATATCGGTCGGGAATGCTCCCGACCGAAATCCGGTCGGGAGTTTCCGATCGGAAAAACCGCTGAAATCTTGTAGTGTGAGCAAACTTTTATATGTTGCATTTCTTATTTAACATATTTTCTAAAGCGTGTTACGCTCATCATAATATTGGAGGTCCATAGCATTTACAATTTTTTTTCTCACATATTGCAATAAATTTTAGAAGTGTGAACTATTCTCAATAGATTGCTAAACTTTTTAACTCCATCATGTGAATTTACACATTTGACAACATGATTTACCTTGATGGTTGCACATCTTATTTTTCTTCCCCATTTGTGTTGTTACTTAGAATTCATAAATAAATAAATAAGATACATTGCTTCGTTTGCATATATTTTAATAACTCATGTGATTCGCCTACTATTTAGAGATTCTTTTAGGGTGATAATTAAATTTTTAGCTCGATTCTCTAGCAGCTTCTTTCATTGAAGGTGAATAACAACATATTTCATTCTATATTATTCTCTCCTCGTTTGCCCTCTAAAGTTATAAGTTTTCCTATCCTTTTGCACCACGTCTAGGTCTTAATTACGACCCAATTTTAGACTTCACGGTCATTCATTCACATATAGTCTAAACCCACTTTTATCCAATGAAACCCTGAACCATTTCATGACATTGTTCTCTATATGTGTGATCACCTCGTGAACTCATGTTTTCCTTGTTAACCTCACCAGTGATCATTATGTGATGCTACTTATTTTCTTCGTTTTTGATTATTCTGTTAAAACTTTCATTCTCTATTGGTTTGTCATGCCACTTATGTGTGAAGTGTTACCACGTTAATATATATCCCTGGCCTTCGAATTACTGCTCTAAGTTTTGGTGAAACTGCAGAGTATTATGACTTACTTTTGGGAACATCAAAAAAAAAAAAGACATGGATAAGAATTGAGAGACTTACTGGTAGATCTATAATTCAAACCATGCAGAACATTGAACGTGCGTCCAACTCTTGTTTTTGCGTCCTTATATAAATTGTATGTGGGCCATTGTATGGTATTTCTATGCTGTTAGGATGCATTCATGATTTTTTCGTGTTGCTTTCCTCTTTTAATTTTCCACATTATATCAATGAGCATGTCAAATGCAAACTTATACTCTAGAATTTTATCTGTTAGGATTTTCTCTTCGCACCTTATTATAAGTATCTTAACACGGTGAATATAAGATCTATACATGTCTTTATAGATTATTGAAACGTCATCAACTTTTATGTATTTGCTTAAATCATCCTAGCACTCTAACTCTTATCAAATTTATAATCAGTTAAGCAATGAGTCTTTACATATATGCCCCATATTTTTCATCTGGTACTCGTTACTAACTACTAGTTTCGTCAATATTCTACCTTTCAATGATATCTTATCATTAAAACGTACATGGAGTTGTAATGCAATCTTATTAGTTAATATCGCTTCGTTGATAATATGCCATTGCATTTTAGTTCTAGCACTTCACTATACATCGAGTCACAACTTCCATTAGCTACATAGTCTGCTATATTCTACTATCTTCCGTAATATCTTCATTTGCTAGAGCCTCATATTGCTCATCCAATATTTGTTAACATGTTCATTTATTTTCTAAAGTAAGAATTTGGGGACCAAATTCCTTTAAGGGGGTTGGGTTGTGAAACCCTGACATTTTTTAAAATGGTCTTCATAAGTTAACACTAGGCCCTTTAATTTATCATTAGGACGAAATATTAAAAATGCCTGCTAACTTTACAAAAAAAGTTAAAATGCCCGTTTTTGTCGGACCTTGCAAAAATGCCCTGTATGTTTTAAAAAAACTTTCAAAAATGCCCAATGCCCTTATTCGGGCTAAAACTGCCTACGTGGCGATACAGTGGCTGCCACATCAAGAAACTGCCCCGCCACGTCATATTTTCAATTTAAAAATATTTTCAAACAAACCCTTCTAATTTTAAATATTGTATTTGCACCCCAAAATAAATTGCACTTTGCACCCCAATATATATATATATATATATATATATAAACATATATATAACTACTTTGTAAAAATAATAAGAATATATATAAATAATAATAAGAATAATAAACATATATATAAATATAATTAAAAAAGGGTCATATATATATAAACATATATGTAACTATTTTGTAAAAATAATAAATATATATAAATAATATATATATATATATAAAACATAATAATAAACACATATATAAAAACATATATATATATATAAATATAATTATATATATTAAAAAAAATAGAAAATAAAATTAAAATTACTCATCATCTTCATCATCCAACCACCCCCGCCGCCGCCGCCGTTGCCGCCACCACCACCATCTTCATCGGATCATCACCGATTACCACCATCTTCTTCCCTACTACCACCGAACACCACCACCATCTTAATCGGCGTCACCACCTCCCAAAATCGCGCCACCACCTCCCAAAATCGCGCCACCACCGTTGCCCACCACCATCGCTGCAATCACCACCAAAATCGCGCCACCACCACCCTAGGTCACATAATTCACCGGAGACCCCCGCCGCACCGGCGTTCCGGACGCGAACCGACGAATTCAAGGCGCGAGCGCCGACTTAAGGCGCATTACGTTTTCTTAATTCCCGCCTTACTTTTCCTTAATTCGCGCATTTAACTTATAACAGAAAAAATGGAAGTTTGTGTGAAGACGACGAACAGAAAAATTGTGATTTGATGGAGGATCTAATAGTCACCATAACCCGTTCAATAAGAAAATGAAATAGAAGGAGAAGCTATGAAGAAGAGATTGTAAAAAAAAAAAAATAGAAAGGAAAAAGATTTTACTCTCAGCCGCCATTGTTCACTGGTGGTGAAGAGAGTGAATAAAGGAAACAAATCTAGGTTTTGTTAAGTCTACTTGTTATATTTTAGTGGGCCTGATTATTAATATATTTAATTGAATCATTTAACTATTGTGTACATTTGTTGGGCTTTTATTATACGTTTGAACTTTGAACCATTCATGAGTTTGAAAAGTAGAAAATTGGACAAGATCCCTTTAAAATTACTTATAAGATTTAATAAAGTATGTTTTTTTTATTTATTTTTTCACACGTGAGGTTAATTTTATTATAAAATGCTAAAGATAACTTTACATGCAAAATTATTAATTGAGACTTTAAAATTGCGTTTAAAATTTGTATAAAATGTTATATATTTTATATTTTAATATTTTTTAATAGACGCCCTAGAGGCGCATTAAGGAATGAATTTTAGAAAATAGGCGAACTGGCGCACCCACACACGCATACGCACACGCTCGCGTTTACGCATTATGTGACCTAGCCACCACCATCGCTGCAAATCGCGGCTCTCATCGACACCACCACCTCCCATCGCTGGCAATCACGCTACCACCCTTCCTCAATCAAACCAGCGCCGCTCAAATCGCGCCACCACCACCACAAAAAGATTAGGGTTTTGATTTGGGGGAATTTTGGGGAGGTGGTGGTGAAGATCGCGTTTGGGGTCAGCGGTGGCGGCGACGACGGCGGTGGGGAGGGGGGGGGGGGGTTGGCCGGCGGTGGTGGTGGTGATGAAGATGATGATTAATTTTTATATTTTTATATATTGTTAAAATTATATTATATATATATATGTTGATTATTATTATTTATACATGAATGTGTTTATTATTTATATATAAATATGTTTATTATTTTTATAAATAGTTATATATATGTTTATTATTATTGTTTATACATAAATGTTTATTATTATTATTTATATATATGTTTAATATTTTTACAAATAGTTATTTATATGTTTATTCTTATTATTATTTATACATAAATGTTTATTATTATTATTTATATATATGTTTGATATTTTTATAAATAGTTATATATATATATCTTTATTATTATTATTATTATTATTATTATTATATATATATATATATATATTTTGGGGTGCAAAGTGTAATTTACTATGGGGTGCAAATACAATATTTAAAATTAGAAGGGTTTGTTTAAAAAACATTTTTAAACTGAAAATATGACGTGGCGGGGCAGTTTATTGACGTGGCAGTCACTTTACCGCCACGTATGCAGATTTAGCCCGAATAAGGCCATCATACATTTTTGAAAGTTTTTTTTTTTAAAACATACAAGGCATTTTTGCAAGGGCCGAAAAAAACAGGCATTTTAACTTTTTTTGTAAAGTTAGCGGGTATTTTTAATATTTTGTCCTTATCATTACTATTATTATTATTATTATTATGATTATAATTGTTGTTGGAATCATATGAGCTAGAGTCCTTGTTGGATTTTATTTCTTTTTGAAGAGTAGTAAAAGAAGGATAACAAATCAATGATTTATGTTACTCAATTAAGGCCCATAAAGATGCAATTATTCGCAATTAATATGTATTGTACCTGTCTTGTATTGAAATAAGATTTAACACTACAAGAATACAGGGCCATCTGTAACTGCCCGGGCGGTTGCAGATGGCCCATTGGCGCCCGAGCGGTCGCAGACAACCCTCGTCGTGGGTGCTCTGCAACCACTTGGCGGTCGCAGATACTACTTGGCGACCGCCTGGCGGTCGCCACGTCCAAAGAGACGTGGCGACCGCTTGGCGGTTGCCATGTCCTTATAAACATGGCAACCGCCTAGCGGTTGCGAAGTCCATAAGGACCTGGCAACCGCCTAGCGGTTGCGAATTCATGATTTTCGAAAGCTCGCAACCACCCAATGGTTGCGAAGTCCCTAAGAACATGGCAATCGCCTAGCGGTTGCGAATTCAAAATTTTCAAAAGCTCGCAACTGCCCGGCGGTTGCAGATAATATTCATCAAAACAAAAAAAAAACAATAATATTCCGGAAATTTTCCAGAATATTATTGTTTTTTGTTGAAATTAATATAGTGAAACAAAAAGAAAAGTAGAGAAACAAAAAGAAAAGAAGAGAAACACAAAGAAAAGAAGATAAACAAAAAGAAAAGAAGATAAACAAAAAAAGAAAAGAAGTGAAACAAAAAAAAAAAGATTCGAAAAAGAGTGTTTGGATTTTTTATTGGACATATAAAAGAAAAGAAAGTGTTTGGGTTGTTTGTTCGAGATATAAAAGAAAAGAAAGTGTGTGGTGGTTTGTTTTGGAGATAAAAGAAAATGTTTGGTGTTTTGTTTTGGAGATAAAAGAAAGTGTTTGGTGTTTATTTTGGAGTTAAAAGAAAGTGTTTGAGATAAAAGAAAGTGTTTGGGTTTTGTGGATTGGAAAAGAAGAGTGTTGGGTATGTTTGGAGGGTGTAATATTAGTGAATGAAAAATTAGAGAGAAGAATGGTGGGTATATATAAGATTTGGGGTGAAAATTTTGAATTTTCGTGAAAATTTGAATTTCCCCCCGAATTCCGCCCATTTCAGCGGAAATAGCAACCGCCGAGCGGTTTCTAGGAACCATGGCGTCCGCCCGGGCGGTTGTGACATTAGGTAACGCAACCGCTAGGCGGTTGCAAAAGTGGGATGTTCGCAACCGCCCAACTGTTGCGAATAATATTCAAGTTTAAAATTAGTGATTTTTGACAAGTATCTTGATGTGTTTGTATTTATAGACAACATATATCATTATAGACAACACAAATCATCCAAAATAATAAAAAATCAAGTATGAATATTATCTGCAACCGCCGGGCGGTTGCAGATAACCAGTACTAGCAACCGCCAAGGCAGTTGCGAGAAGCCCTCGTGACCGCCTAGCGGTTGCGAGGAGCACTGGCGACCGCTTGGGCGGTTGCGGATACTGGTTATCAGCAACCGCCTGTCGGTTGCAGATAATGTCCATATTCGAAATTATTGACTTTTGGGAAGTATCTTGATGTGTTTGTGTTTATTGAACTCAAATATCATTATTACATGTGAATAATAGTAGTAAACGTTTACAAGACTAGTATGTAAGTTAGTAAAATAGTAGTTTATATGTGAGTAGGCGAGTTATCAACGATACACCTATATATTATGTTCAACAACTAATCATTTACTTAGTCCTTAATGTTGTCCCTAAGCTTGATTTTGCAATGAAACCTTATAATTTGGCTTTTTTTTTAACTATCATTAGGGTAATTATCAATTGATCAAACAACGCGCCACAACGAATCATCCATAATAGTAAAAATTCAAGTATGAATGTTATCTGCAACCGCCAGGCGGTTGCAGATAACCAGTATTAGCAACCGCCCAGCGGTTGCGAGAAGCCTGGGCGACCGCCCAGCTGTTGCGAGAAGCCTTTGTTGTAGAAAATATCCATATTGGGGATAACCGCCCTTATTTGGAAAGTATCTTGATGTGTTTGTGTTTATTGAACTCAAATATAATTATTAGATGTGAATAGTAGTAGTAAATAACTATAAAACTAGTAATTGAGCTAGTAAAATAGTAGATTAGATGTGATTAGGCGAGTTATCAACGATACCCCTATATATCATTTACAACAACGAATCATCATACTTAGTCCTTAATGATGTCCCAAAGCTTGATTTGGCAACGAAACCTTATAATTTGGCTTGTTTTAACTATCATTAGGGTAATTTTCAATTGTTCAATCAACGCGCCACAACTAGTCATCCATAATAGTAAAAATTCAAGTATGAATGTTATCTGCAACCGCCCAGCGGTTACGAGAAGCCCTCGCGACCGCCCAGTGGTTGGGAGAAGCCCTCGCGACCGCCCAGTAGTTGCGAGAGGCCCTCGCGACCGCCTAGCGGTTGCGAGAAGCCTTTGTTGCAGATAACATCCATATTTGGGATAACCCCTTTATTTGGGAAGTATCTTGATGCGTTTATGTTTATTGAACTCAAATATCATTATTGCATGCGAATAGTAGTAGTAAATAACTACAAAACTAGCAATTGAGCTAGTAAAATAGTAGATTAGATGTGATTAGGCGAGTTATCAATTGTACCATATATATTATGCAACGACTAATCATCATACTTAGTCCTTAATGTTGTCTCCAAGCTTGATTTGGCAATAAAACCTTATAATTTGGCTTGTTTTTAACTATCATTAGGGTGATTTTCAATTGGTCAAACAACAAGCCACAACGAATCATCCGAAATATAAAAAAATTCAATTTTGAATGTGATCTGCAACCGCCGGGCGGTCGCAGATAACCAGTATCAGCAACCGCGAGGGCGGTCGCCATGGTACCAAGCGACGGCCAAGCGGTTGCGAGGCCTTTTAAAAGCATCGCGACCGCCCGTGCGGTCGCCACTTCTCCATGGCGACCGCCTGGCGGTCGCGGTTAATGGCGATTACCCGGGCGGTTGGGGGGTGCGGTTGCAGATGCCCCCCAAATTTTGTAGTGTAAGGAGGAGATCACTCTCATTATTCTGTTGAAGTTTGGACGATTACAATTACACATAATAAACACCTGAAATATGATTATATGTATATTACAAGGGTCAAATTATAAAAGGCCATGCATTAACCCTAATCTTAAAACTTAGTAGTAACGCATTAATTAGAACTCCTACTAATCAAATTAAGGGTTTCTTATATTACTAACGCGTACGACTTGCCTCCTTCCTAAACATACTTCCATCACTGTCGCTCCTTTCTTCCATTCTTTTATTGTCGCCAAGGTAATTAGCTTTCTTTTGTTTAATTTGGTTTGTTCATCGTATGTTCTAATCGCATAACGCTTATAAATTAATATGTATATAACTATCATGGCTACTGCTCATATAAGTTCAATGAACTTGATTTCAAATTAAGTTTAATGTTTGGAATGCTTTCTTAATTACCTTTAGTTTTGGGTACCGTGGGTTTGCATGTTTTAAGAATTAGGCAGCAGGTAGTATTATAAATGTGTGTATATATATTGGTTTTATATTTCTAATTAATTAACAATGAAGATTCTAAAGCCAATTTATAACTTTAACTTGAGGTATTCATTCACATCTCGGCATTAATTAAACTCATTTACATACAATTCTATTGTGACAATTAAAGTTGTTCTTATGATAAATAAATTTATAAGATCTAATTTTGAAATCATAAACTTTAAAAGCTAAAGATTGTTAATATCTAAGGAATTGAAGTAGTTAGGCTATGAGATTTCCTTCCTTTAAGACGTGTACGCATTCAAGTTTGTCGGTATATACATAATTCAGTCAAGATTCTTTGTGGATTCAAAATTCTAAACTATATATTAGCAGTATTATCCAGCAAATTAACACATCCAGTGTTAATTTGCACAATTCTTCAAAACTTTCCATTTTTAGAAAGTTTTTAGTTTTCTGTTTAATTAGTTTATTCCTTATATAGAAAGCGGCTAATTAATATTATCGTTGTAATTAGTTATAATATAAATAGGTCTTAGCTCATCTCATTCATCACTTTTTCGATTCTGTTCTTCACAATCAACAATGGAGAGAGAAGAATTCTCTCTCGAAGCTATGTAATCATTTTTGTTCATCAATAAAATTCAATCGTTTCTTTTTGCCGATTTGATCCGAGATTGTTGAACACGACATGGTATCCGTCACTGGATTCTACGAATTCTGAGGTTTTTCTGCTACATTACTCAATTTTGTCGGTTAGATTCGTTCTTCGTACGATTCTGAGCGATTATTTTGCCCTAATTCTCTGAATTTGTGATATATGAACCCTAATTTTGTTGATTTTGTGATATATGCACTGCAATTTCTGAATTTTGTGATCTACGAACCCTAAATCTCATTTTGTTGTTATGACTACCCCAGCCGATTCGAGTTCTTCTACACCTGTTGTTACTAAGAATTCTAGTGAAGCTTCTAGCTCTATTTTCTTCCTAGGATCACATGATTTTACTAGCCAATCTATTGTCAGTGACAAGTTAGATGGCAAAAATTATCTGTCATGGAGTGAGTGTATACTTATGGCTCTCACTGTAAAGAATAAGATGTGTTTTATTGATGGTTCTATGCCACAACCCCCTTGCAGTGATGCTATCAAATATCTTTGTTGGATAAGGCTAATGAGTTAGTCCTTTCTTGGCTTTTGAACTCTATTGTGTATGAAATCAAGTAGAGTTGTGGGATGATTTGATAACAAGATACTCAAGAACTGATAGATCAGATCCAGGGTGTATCATCTTCAAAAATCCTTGGCTTCCATTCATCAAGGTGTAAATCCTATCATTGAGTACTATAATGGTTTCAAAACTTTATGGGATGAACTACTTAGTCAGAGGCCTATTGTTGCTTGTACATGTGGACATTGCACCTGCAATGTTAATAGAACCATGACACAAATTCAGCAAAATGATTGTGTTTTAAAGTTTCTGATGGGGTTAAATGGCACATATTCTGCTATAAGAAGTCCGATTCTAATGATGACCCCTCAGCCTAAACTTTCTCGAGTCTACTCCCTCTTACTTTAAGAGGAGAATCAAAGATAGGTGTATTCCTCCACTATTGGTACTCTTTAATCTATGGCATTATTCACACGCCAGAGGAACTATAATGCTACTCAGAATTCTTCTACATTCACTCAAGGAACTAACAACAACAATGGCAAGAAGAAGCTGAACAAAGAGGAGAAAAAAACTTAAATGCACTCACTACAACTTCCATGGTCACACTATTGATTCATGTTTCCAGCTTAATGGTTACCCCCTGGTTGGACTGGTCCCACAAGAAGGATAACTAATCCAAATCCCCTTTACAATGCAAATCCTGCTATGGCCCTTGTCATGATGAGTGAGTCTGGTCCTGCTGTCTCCCAATCCCAGTCATCAACATCTCATTCTTCTCACAAAAATCTCTTTGAGGAATTCTGAGCTTACAAGCAGGCTAAGGAGAACAAGATGTTGCCTCCTACTACACATGAACCAGCTCATCATTATGCTGCTATTGTTACAACTAATCCTAGTATTTTTGGAACCTTTCCTCTATATTCGGCTTCTCTTAAGAGTTATAATCAAGTATGGATCCTTGATACAGGTGCAACAGATCACATGATTTGCGACATTACCTGGTTTATCTCTACTCCTAAACCCTTTAATGTGGTAATTCAGTTACCTAACTACAATACTACTATAGCCACTCATATAGGTTTTGTTGTGCTCACAAACAATGTTACTTTGCATAATGTTCTGTTTGTCCCTAGTTTCGCTCATAACTTGCTTTCTATCTCTAAACTCACTAAACATATAGGCATTCAGTTAACTTTTATGCACACACATTGTCTGTTACATAATTCCAGACTCAAGAGGATGATTGGTTTTGCTGATTTGAGAAATGATTTGTACATCCTGTTACATCACTATTATATTTAACTATCACTAGAGCTGACCTTTGTTACAATATTCAATGTTTCACTCAGTTCATGTCCAAGCCCACTGAAGCTCACCTTGCAGCTGCTCACAAAGTCCTGAGATATCTCAAGACAACACCAGGTAAATGGATCTTTTATTCTTCAAGTTCTGAGCCTCACTTAAAGTCTTATTGTAATAGTGATTGGGGAGGCTGCAAGAATACCAGAAGAAGTATCACATGCTATGCCATATACTTGGGAGATGCTTTGGTCTCTTGGAAAGCTAAGAAGCAAACCAAAGTCAACAGATCTTCATGTGAAGCTGAGTACAGAGCCATTGCAGCCACCACTTGTGAACTACTATGGCTCACACAGTTGCTGCATGATCTCTCCTTCACCAATTGCAACCTTCCTCTACTATTCACTGATAACACAAGTGCACTTTGTATTGCCAACAACCCTGTGCATCATGAAAGAACAAAACACCTTTAGATTGACTGCTTTTTTGTTAGAGAAAAGATTCAACAAAAGCTTCTGAAGGTCATCCACATTCAATCTAAAGAACAAGTGCAGATGTCTTCACAAAACCTTTGTCACTACAACCCTACAACACTCTCATTGCAAAGATGTGGTTGATTGACATCCACCCCCCTCTTGCGGGGGGTGGGGGTGGGGGGTGTATTAGTAGTATTATCCAGCAAATTAACACATCCAATGTTAATTTGCACAATTCTTCAAAACTGTCCATTTTTAGAAAGTCTTTAGTTTTCTGTTTAATTAGTTTATTCCTTATATAGAAATCGGCTAATTAATATTACCGTTATAATTAGTTATAATATAAATAGGTCTTAGCTCATCTAATTCATCACTTTTTCGATTATGTTCTTCACAATCAACAATGGGAGCGAAAAATTCTCTCTCAAAGCTATGTAATCATATGTGTTCATCAATAAAATTCAATCGTTTTTTTTTTTGTCGATTTGAGCCGAGATTGCTGAACACGATCACTTTAACACTATATGGTAAAATATAAATAAAATCACTTTAACACGATCACAACCAAAGGTTTTATATAAATAAAATATGGGCACTATACAAGACTGGTAAGAGTGGATCCATTTTCTTAACCGTTGATGATTCTCTACTAATTTAAAGAGATTTTAGCTTTTAAAACTGTTTTCTAACTAATTTTATTTAAAGTAGAATTTATTTTAATTACTGTAACACACACAATGGATTTGGGGCTTTCTGTTTTGTTAAAAATAAATTATATTCTTTTATTATAAACTTAATTAAAGTACACAATAAATAAGCATATATGTTCATAATTATCCGAGAAGGACCTCAACTGAATATTTATAAGGAGGAAAAAACATATCACCCCCTTATCTTTTGGCCGTTTTGCACTTTGTCCCCCAGCTTTGTTTTTTGGCACTTTGCCCCCAGCTTTGTATTTCGTCCAACGTTACCTTCTCACGAGAATATTTCGTAAAAAAAACGAACATTTCATTAAATTCTGCTCCCCCAGCTTTGCATTTTTAACGAAGTATTCGTCTTTTTGACAGAATATTCGCTTTTTTGACGGTCATGTTACGTTGGGGGGTAATGTGGGACGGAATATGTGAGGTCCCAAACTCTAAAGTCTCGTTTAGGCCTCCGAATAGAATTTTCAAATTTCCAATTCGAACCTTAACGCGACCTCGGAGAGGTTTACTAAAATGAAACCATAATAAAGCCAAATACAAACTTATTTATTACAGTGGAAGCTTTCAAGATTCATAGAGTTTATTATTACAATCTATACGAAACTCAAAACATCGAATACATAATAAAAAACACAATTATTAGAGATTTATTTTTATTTTCACACACTTTAGATTTATTTTAAATCCCACACATCCGCAATAGTTTGCTCCAGCCGCCTTGTTAAGCCTTGCTTATTCTGAGGAATGGACAGAGAAAATGACAGGAGATGTAAGTCTTTGGTGACTTAGTGAGATTTTTAGTAACAATAATAGATGTAAAAAATATATGAAATCTGATATGGTATGAAAAGAAAACATCAGAACTGAGAGGTAAAGAATAGCAAACGAACAATAAGATAATGAACTCGTGCATTTCATATAACAAATTCAACCTTATTTCATCCAATATACTACATTTTACCTCCCAACGAGGAGCGACCTCACAATTAGAACTAAAGACATGCTCGAGTACATGTCAACCTAGCACGCGGTTACAGCCAACTCCTGACTACAAGCGGCACCTAGATAAATGGGTATCGAGCGAGTTTACTTAAACCGACAACCCTTGCTGCCCAACAGTAAACCGTCTCAATCCCTGGGCCCAACTTCCCAAAGGCGTCCCAATGGGTATAACAGATAAACAATAAGCTAGTAACCCGGACGGTGTCCGTTGCTTTTGAGCTACATGTCCCGAACGTAGTTCGTTGCTCGTTGCACAGTTCAAGAACCAACATGTGGATTATCATATTGGAGAAATTATTGTAATTATGAAAAAGGATTAAGAATTAATGGTCCAAACAATATTTCAACAGTAAGTGAAAGGATTATATTACGAAATGAGATCATAAAAGAAAACGATTTTGTTGAAAGAATAAGTTGTTCTCCATTTAGAACCAAGAATCACAAGTACTCAGTCTAAGTTCCTCAGGCCGGGTGCCAAACAGGGCTTAAAAGTATTATAATCTCACATGCGACAGTAACTTCGTGTTCGGGAAATGCTGCGCCGTCTCCTAAATAAATTTAAATGTGTTAATAAGTTTAAAACAAATAATTAACTTTTATAATTTGTTATGTTTTCTCGTATGTCCTTCTTACCTTTGATTACAACCGAGTCAAGAAATAGAAATAGGACAAAAATCACATTTTAACTCGGTTCTCGTTATTTCACCGGAAGATTATTATTTTCTTATTAAAATCCATGTATGAACTATTTAGGCAAACTTATTTTATTTTACAACTACCTATTAGTTATAACACAAATAACTTTGATTTTAACATGAGACTCATATCTAATAATTTATAGAATTTCCTAGGCTTAGTACCTATTAACAATACATATTGTTACATATATAAGGAATCACAAAGATATAATTTCGTAGAACTAATTTAAGATGAAGCTTAATTATTAATTTAAAAACAATGTTATATTATCAGGTTATAAATTAGATCATAACACAATTTCACACCTTGATTTGGAATTAAGGAGAAATTGAGTATTTTTATCAAAAAAAAAATAAAATTGAGTATGAATATATTTCCTACAACATGTAATTAAAAGAAAAATCCCAATTACTACCTATACTTAACTAAAACTTATAATAAATGAGTTTTAACATATCCTCATGACTTTATTAACTAGTACATATGGTAAATTTTAAGATTGGTATCATTATGCATAGATTAATTTTAAGAATCAAAAGATATATGCTATTTAGAGCTAAAAATTACAGTAAGCTTAAAATTACCTTTAATCGACCCTTCTAATAAATTGCAATTCCAAATATTTTTTGGTATTTTGTTCTAAACACACTTAGGAAGATGTGTATAGAGCAGTTTAAAAAAATATTAAACCTTGATATTGTTTTTATATTTTTCAAGTTCAGGGGTAAAACTGGAAATTTTAGGAAGAATTAGAATTTGAGATTTTTCTCACAATTTTTGAGTTTAGAAACTTCTGGAAAAATTTTATATGAGTAGAGGACAAAAATTAGGAGAACTTTGGTGAAGAAATCATATGCAAACTCATAAGGGATTTTGGTGTGAAAACTTTACAAAGAAATGACTTGTATTTAGCCAAACTTTCATGATTGAGGTAATTAAGTCATCAACTACTTAGATACTATTTAGATTATTATATTCAAGTATTTTACTGTGCTTTTTCCAGAATTTTCAGCCAAGTTTGATGTAACAATATTTTATTCAAATATATCCTATTATTAATTATATGAAATTATTATTATGAAGACTTTTTCATTCAAGCTTTTAATGTTTGAGCCTATTATGGTTCTTCATGTCCCAACCATTACTTCCTGGGGCCCTAGTGAAGAAAAAATCTGATTTCAATAATTATTTATTTTTATTATTTTATCTAAATTTAAATTAAAAGGATTAAATCAATATTTAAAATATTTGGGGCCAAATAATAATTTTTAAAAGATGAAGGGCTTAAAGGCAATTAACTAAATAATCTATTTCTTTTCTTTTCTTTAAGAAGTATCTATATAATACTTATATTCTTATATATATATATATATGTACTAGGAAAATTTGGGGATGTTACAGAATACAAAACTGAGGGGCAAAGTGATAAAATACAAAGCTGGGACAGAGTGCAAAACGGCCGGAAGCTAAGGGGTGGTCTGCTTTTTTCCCTATTTATAACTCACAAAACATACATAGAGATTTTAAATTGGATTAAATCTCAAGTTATACAAAACTCTAATCACCGCAATCAAAATTTAAATCTCATTAAAGTATGCTACTAATTAATTAATCTACCTTTTCACTAACTGCTAAAAAATGTAAAAGGAAAAATTGGAAATATATTTTGACAATCTCTCGTTATATATATACTCCATATAATATGTTCTTTCTAATATCAATTTGAATTCTACTTGTTTTTCTAGAAAATTCATCGTCCATGTCTTGTTAGTATATATATTCTTTTGAGATGCCTTTTCGTATAATATTGTTTGCTTATTTTATGTGTACCTTAACTTAAGTTTAAATTCTTCTTTAAATTAAATTTGTTAGAAGAACAATTTTGGAAGCTAGAATCTCTTCCAATTAGTAGAGAATCAGCAATAATTAGGAAAATAAAATTTTTGTTTGGAAATAATTAAACATGTCTACGTTTGGTAAGATGAGATGTCTCCTATAATTCCTTTAATTAAAAACAAACACTGAACTAAGAAATTTTAAATTTTGTCCACATGTCTATCATCGAAATGGTCTAGGAGGAGATGTAGCACAATTTTGTAGGAGATGATGGTCCAAAGCCCAATTAAAATAGAAGGGATCGAGAAAATCACATAGCCCCCATCTATTTGCCTTTTTACACCTTGCTCCTTCTAGTTTTCAAACTCTGCACGTTACGCTAACTCTCCACCTTTGCTCTTAAAGTCATAGCGCAACCCCCGATGCTCCTTAACCGGTTAAGAACCAAATATTTCGTAAACATTCTCATGTGTCTTGCATGTAAGGTGACAAAAATGTACATTCACTTAATAGGGGTGAAGCGCAAATCCTATACTAATTCATATCACCCTAATTATTTTAATTTTACCAAAAATACCATCTTTATCAAATTTAATTTACATTGCACCCAAAAAAAAAAGCGTACAAATTACACTAAACTTAATGGAACTACTACTCCACACTTCTAATTAATTAAGTAAGAAATTGCAAATTCTCTACTCTTGTCATAGTGAGAAGTTGCCCATAATTGTCTAAGATACACTTTGCAGTACGTCTCAAATTAATTAAGTCATGAACAGATATACATTCAGGTTGAGTGAGAGGTTGGCAAACTACCCCCAAAGTATGTCGTAATTGCACAAACTACCCTCGTGTTTGAGAAATTACACACACCTCTTATGGCCGATTGTTCACATATAAAAATTTTTAGATTTTGTTGAATGTAAATTCATGCTCCTCATTAAATTTGCACAAGAAACAAGAAATGAATCAAAGTTGTTCAAAAACATATATTAAGCCTCCCCTATTCCATTTAAAATCACAAAAATAATTAAAAACAAATAATATTTTGAAAGTAAAAATAAATTGTCTTAGAATTATATATAGTCTCTGCTATGTATGATTAGGCCGTTGAAAGATTGTTTTAATCATTTTAATCGATTTTACAAAAGTGTTTGGCTTATTTCTCAAACATGAGAAGGGTAGTTTGTATAATTATCCCAAACTTTGGAGATAATTTGTATAATAAAAATGTGTAGCTTTATTAGCTCTTAGGACAATTATTAATATTCTTAAAAAAAACATCCTTAGTTTCAGGGATTACTTTTAAGTCAAACTAACGACTTTCAAGAAAATCTCGTGTTTGACTGTCGTTTTGTCATCTGTCGGAAATCACGAAACACATGTATGCAGCCACTGATATCGAGCGAGTAATTGTCACTTTACCAATTAGTGTACTTACAACTCTCAGATTTCAGTATACTCCTTATTGTTCGCTCCATCATGTTTCCCATATCTATAAAGGTAAACTTTTGAGTTTTAGAGTCATATGCTTGTCTATTTTTTTTCCTATTTGGTAGTGACACTATTGTTTAGTTAGCTTGAATTAAGTAGCGGGTGCTAGAGTCATATCACTGTATAAGAATAAGAATGCGTTTACAATTCTGGTTGTGGCCTTTGTATTTCATTTATAACATATAACTGATTTTTCGGTCGTGCAGATGTCAATTGCAATGCTTCACTAGTCCTATACAATCTGGAATTTACTTCTGATAGGGAAAGAATGTGTACTTCTTAAGCATGATCTGGAGAGGAGAGCATGATCTGGAGATTCTTGGTGTTGCTCGCCTTTGTTTACGTAGTAGACGAGTATAATTGTGTTTCTACTGCATATCTATTAGGTGATTTACACTTACAGTTTTCTTTTCTCTGGTATTGTGAACATTAAGAAACAAAATGAGTAGTAATGCTGCAACATTAAGTTAATGGCTGTACTTTGTATTAGAATATTTTCCATTAGGTCAACAACAGTTGATATTTCTTTTCATAAAGCATTCTCCTTGATAATTTGATTGAATCTTCAAATCTTGAAACAAGACTTTTAAACCATATATGGCACATTTTGCCGGATTGTTTCGGCAATCTCTCTTTCACGTGAGTGCCTTCCGCTTTAAATATGCTTATCGCTTTTCTTATACTATGATACTCTGCTTTGGATGGATATCAATGTTGGAATGGGCGGGCTTTTCATTCTCGGGGCAATTGTGGGCTAAATATGTAAATCAGTTTGTTGATCATAGTGAAGTCAAACAAACCTGTCCAATGATCCTTTTATTTTCCTTCAATTAGATATGCTAAACTTCTGTCCTATTGGCTACGATATGAATAATTCATTAATCTAGTTTATCAAGTTAATTTGTTTATCTTACTGTGTTCGTTTAGTAAACGTTTTTCATCTTTCTGCATTGTACTTGGTTTCTGTTATGATGTTCAGGCAATTGTTGTCTTTGGAGAAGAGTGAGATGATCGGTGGTTGCAGCATCTGAATGTATTTGTGACACTTCCAATACATGTAAAATTAGGAAGTTAGTACCTTAAAAAGAGATATTTACCTCAAAGGAGTCTATCTGTGATATTGCAACCTTTTTAAGGAATTCTCATGTAATTATTCTATTGAGCATGTTTTGTGGGTGCTGACCAAAACTGCTTTTTTTTTTTTTTTTTTTTTTTTTCTTATAACATTTTCCCCTTATTTGTAGATGGGAATTGGAGTTTCCATGTCAAGGTCTTCTGAGAAGATATTCATTTGGGCGAAAAAAAAATCAGAATGGCTGAGTGAAAGATGTACTAGTTATTTTGCCGACGAGATAAAATTTGGTTTTGTTAGTATACTCTGTTGGACTGGTTCTTCTTTGATCGGGATGGCTACGTTGCACCCCTAAAGCTTTGTTGCATGAATTCTGCATCCTTTCTTCAACCGGACAGTTAGCCCCCACCCCCCTCGTCTGGGATGTACAGAGTTATGTTTTGCCTATGCTGGGAGCTGTGGTACTTGATTACTATGGTTGTGTTATTCATTTCATTCTTTAATCCATTCGTATGTAACCTAATGCTGTTGACCATACAATCATATATAATGCTTATAATGGAAAATTTTCTGTCTGCTTAGTTTATAATCAAGGAGAGGTGTCACTGATTATCGTTTTGTTAAACCGAGGCATCCATGGTTATTTAAAGGTTGCCTTATGTTTAGTGTCATTTTAACCCATCGGTTTTCTTTAGTTGAAAAGAAATGTTGGACTGGTTCTTCCTTGATCGGGATGGGTACGTTGCACCCCTAAAGCTTTGTTGCATCAATTCTAAATTAATCTTAAATGTCACTGGAAGAATACACAACATGCTAATACAAGTCTTTGTTTACTATGTCTCTCAGAGTCTCGTAGAGTAATTATTTCATACTGCAATCACAGACAGGGATACGTATTTCTAATGGATACCATGTTTGAGTTTTGCAGTATTTAGTTTTGAGTCATACGCAATGTTTCCTTCAGACCCTCGTGTCCAAAGATTCACATACACGAGGGCAGAAAAGGGAATCGTCTGTGTTGACCTTCCAAAGGTAATTTAAGACATCATATGGTCATTTATTAATCTATGCGAGATACTGGGCGTAATGTGCCAATTATGTCAAAAGAAATTGCAACGGGATATGTGCATGATGCCAGTTGCCTTTGGTTGGCCAGAAAAGCATGATGAAAAGTTTTTTATTTTGTGCATTATATTGGTAAAAAGAAGTTAGTACTGGAATCAGTGGTGTCCATCATATTCTTTACTCACTGCTTTTGCTTTTTGTCCTAGAAACATAATGGTATATAGCAACCATAGAATGGTAGAAGCCTGTCTTATGTACAGTACCAGATCGAGTTTCATATATATAATGATGGACAATAATATTGCAACTGGTATTGAGGCTCGCTACTGAATCATCTTTAACATCAACTGAGATGTGAATTTGTTTGAGACTTTGACGTTGCCGTTTCTATATTTTTCCATCCATGTACTTGGGTTTTAGATGGCATGCATTTTAATTTCATGGGCAATTAATTGGTTATGAATCTTGGTGGATAATTTGATACTTCCTTTTGCAGTTTCTGGAAGTATGTTACGGGAACTGTATTCGAGCCCAAGATATGGCATAGCGTGGTCAATCATTTATTGCCTACCAATGATTCGCAAAATTAATTCTTTCTTCACTCCAAACCAATAGCAAGGTGAGTCCTGATATGATCTGAATTCAGGAACTTGACATGGCTCTTGCCCTTTATACCATAATGAAATTAGTGAGGAATGAAAAATGGTTTTAATAGACCTATGCTGATGGAAAAGTATCATACTGGTGAAAGATTAGCGTTCGTCAACTTGTTAACGTTTCGTGATTGTTAATAAATTCGGAAAGTGTTCTACTTAGGATTTGATGATTATTGATGTCCACTTTCAGAGTTAGGGGTTGATATGTCTTGGAATCAATCTTTTCATTTCACCATTCGACAATTTCTTTCTGCTTGTCTTTGGCATATTATGTCTCTTTTCTTGTGCCATACAGTGTTGGTTTTGCTTTAGACTTGCTCACAAGGAAGCACCAAAGTGCAAAGCAGCCTCGCTCGAGGAACTACCAGTACTACACCGGCACGGGGTGGTAGAAAGCGTGCAATGGGCAATCAAAGGATCAGGATGAAGCAGTACAGAGAGGTGGCTTTGGAAAAACAAGGCCAGGCAGGGACAAAATAAAGGAAAAATCAACAGTTAACACTGTCACTGTTGCACACACAAGAGACTTTTGGGGTGTCCCCATTGTTGAAGAGACTGTTGTTATAGTTTGACATCTCCTGTCGTTTTCTTGTAATATCATCTTTGACCTCAACTCTCAGATGGATAGGTGCTCAAATAAGTTGATTAAGGCACGTTTATGTGTGTGGGTGTCAGTTGTCTAGCGTGCGCTATCGATTGTCGTTTGGCCTACTCGGGGTACACATTTATCGCGCACGTGACGCGCCTCAAGTCTATGCAGAGATGTAGTGTGATTTCTTTAATGGAAATCGCCTTAAGTATTGCAAGAATTCGGTATATCAGAAGCATGAGCTACGACACAGAATAATGCATGTCCTATGTTAAATGGTTACCATGTGTGTTTAAACCGTGCAGAGAAAGCAAGAAAAAAGTTATATTTCATGCAACAAAGACAATGAATTTGATCCCACAATGTGTGCTAGTTCAGAATTAAGAAGTACTAGAGATTTAATCATTTCTCTTAAGGTACATTCATGTAACATTGTAAGGTGTTCTTACATGTTCTTTTTGCGAATAAAATAAACTGATACCATAATTACCACTTGAAAACAGGGCACCTCTGTTCAACTCTGTTTAGAGATAGCAGTTTGTTGTATTGTTCACTGAGCAATTATTCTACTACAAACATTACTGTTATTTAAATCAATATATTAGAAATCAAATATGTTCAAGAGACTGGCTATGACATTAACAACAGAATATTGAGTTTGTACCACATAAAGCCCAATGAAGAATTAGTTAAAACTAGGTCCTAAAAACTCCATGAGCAGATTAGAACTAAGCTACCAGAGAATACAGAATTATAGTTTTATACTACAAACATCACAACAGCTTTGAATGCATAAGTTCATATTCACAGTACAAGAGCTACACAAGCACCCAAAGGACAGTGAACTTTGTTCTTTCTCTTCACCAAGTCATTGCAACTGCACCTCCAGCTCTTCCTCCAACCTTTCCTCCAATTCGTCCTCTTTTTTCCTAATTGTAATAGGCTTAAAGCGCCTTGCCGACAGGATGAAGAGAAGGAGACTTACGCCTATCAACGCAGCCGACAAAAAGAAGAACCTATCAAGGTGGCCGTCATTCAAATCCGGAGGAATCCACCCTTGTTTACCGTCCTTTGAAGTTATCTTTGAAACCAACGAAACCATGGCTGTGAACAAATAACTTCCCATTGCCGGCACAGCCATCGACAACCCAAGCCCCAAGCTTTGCATTGTTTTTGGTACTTGGGCAGCAAAGAACTCCATTTGTGCAATGGACACGAGTGCTTTCGAAGCTCCGGCCAACAAGTATTGAGGAACTTGCCAAAAGATGGAAAGCTCACTTCGACCTACTCCACTCACTTTCTTTAGCCTTTGTTGTTCGACGATGCCCGCCACTATCATGGCAATGATTGCAACGAACATTCCTATCGCCATTCTCCGTATCTCGTTGAGTGCTCTTAGTTTTCTCTTGGTTAGCTTGGTGTATAAAGGCGCCAATACCTTTTCATAGGATAGGATGAAGGCTGCCGTGCTAATGACGTCGAAGACTGTCATGCTGGATGGTGGCATGTGGAAGTTGGAAAGGTGCTGGTCCATCGCGGCTCCTTGTTCCACAAACAGCGATGACTCTTGCACAAAGACTATGGACACCACCACGGTGCATAGCCACATCGGGATCAGGCGCAAGAAGGATTTCACTTCCTCAACTTGTGTGATTGTGCATAGACGCCATGGATTCGGAGATTGGCCTTCGTTGGATATGTCGGACGGGATTATTACCGCTGCTTTGTCGAGGAACCTGTTCCGAGAAAGAAATCAGCAAACTTAAGTGTTATCATCAATAAATGATTATGAATAAATATGAAATGGACTCACTTCATGTCGTCTTTGTGGATTAATGTGTCGATTGAATCCGTGGCGTTAACCTCGTAAAGGCCTTGACCGCGTAATGGTACCTCGGCCTTGTATTTTCTGATAGAGGCTACAATCACCTGTGCAAACCTGGACATCGGATTTCCAGCCGTCTTAGAGTGGCGAAAGCTCCGACTCCCGCATAGGAGGAAAGCTAATCCCACGAATCCGCTAAGACTCGATATCCAGAATGCCATTGCCCACTTTCCAAGGTTTTCGAGATACACTATCGCTGTCTCGGCGACTAGAGATCCGATATCCAATGCTATATAATAATAGCTGAAAAACGATGATTTCGACTTCATTTCCTCAGGATCAGTTTCGTCAAACTGATCAGCACCCATTGTGGCTAGAGCCGGTTCAAGCGCTCCACTTCCAAGTGCAAGCAAATAGATAGACATATAAAAGCATACAACTTTCGTTATTGATGGCTCGCCACAGGGTTGATCAAACTTCCCGCAGCCTTTGGGTTCAAGCATGAACAGTTGTGTCGACATCGACAAAACAAATAATCCCTGAAAAATACATACACATTAAATCATACGGTTCTGTTATCTTAACTCTCACACATAATCCATATGGTTTTGTTCAATTAGACAGACCATACTACTTAGACAACATACAAAAGAAGGTAATATACAATTCCAAAAAGTAAGGGAAATAACAACTTGATATGAATTTACTTACAATAAACAACGCAGCTTGGCTAATGGCACATGTCCGGAAGCGTCCCAAGCACGAGTCACTTAGGAACGCCCCAATTAGCGTGCTGAGGTTTAGAAACCCATTCCACGCGCTAAAACTCTTTGCGGCCTTTGCGTTGTTTTGCCTTAGAACTAAGTTTAAGAATAGAACCATGTTCGCCTCCACCGCGGTGGCCGCAAGCGCAGCAAATCCTTCGCTCCCTGGACACAAGTCAAAACACGTTAGTACGTTCACTATTCGATGTACCAATGTTCCTAGTCTTTAATCAACCAATATTATTGTTGTGACTTTTTGCCTCTCCTAAGCAATGCATTTACTGTATAGTGATACCTAATCTCTAATATTATTCACATAAATAACTTAATAAGATAAATCATGATTTTGAGTTAAACTAAACATTAATAATATTCAAATTCTATAAATATATCTAAAATCTCAATAATTAGACTCATAAAATGTACCATATGATATTAGTGCATTGAAATTAAAAGTTACGAGAACGTACATAGTAAAATTTTCCCCGCTTTCCATCCACCTGTCCCGCTCCGCCTCGCCGTTGATCGATAGATCGTCACAATCCCTTCTGCCTCTAGTCCTCCCCCCATCGTCTCATTGCTCTCGTCATTAGCACTTACAATTTCCTATAATTAATTAATAACATTTTTTTAAGTAACCAAACTAATTAAATCAAAACACACCTATATTTTTGACATATATAATAACTAACATTTTGTAAATTACAATAATAAACAACTTGAAGATCATGAATAATGTTTTAGGTCATGTATGGTGAATACAAGTAGCAAACATTTACATTTTCTAACAGAGATGTACATGTATGGTAAATACAAGTAGCAAACATTTACATTTTCTAACAGAGATGTACATGTATGGTACATTTTCTAACAGAGATGTACATTACACGGCTAATTTAGAAAAAAAGGAAAAAAAAAACTACACTAACAACCTCAAAGACAAGGCTTCCTGTGTACAGGATCACAAATGTTTCACTAGTAAATAGCATCGGCTTGAGGACATAAAAAAACGAAAAATGAACAAGAAAAAATTGTTTAACGCATGGTTAGAGTTACCACTCTAGAAGACTACATGCCACTTAAACTTCTAAGACATATATGGCCAAAAAACAGTAACAAAAAAACCTCTTACATTCGACATATTGGAGCTTCTTAGCTAGCTTGCTAGTTGATGATGCTACACCAAAAGATCAACAGCTAGAAGAAATATGTGTGTGTGTGTGTGTGTGTTTTGTTTACAATGATGATTCTAAAGTCTTAGCAAATCAATTTTGATCAATGTTATTACGTACTCTTCTGTACAAAGCATTTTGTTTTCCATTTTTGGCTATGTCTATATGTATGTATGGTGGTTTGTTTTTATGATCATGATCAAAAGGTAAGTAATAGAGAGTGACTTATTACTATGTCTATATGTATGTATAGTTTACTTGGTACCATAATTTATGGCTATGTCTATATGTATGTATGGCTATGTCTATATATATGTATAGTTTACTTGGTACCATACTTTAATCTGAAACTT
This sequence comes from Linaria vulgaris, assembly GCA_948329865.1. NCBI lineage: Eukaryota > Viridiplantae > Streptophyta > Magnoliopsida > Lamiales > Plantaginaceae > Linaria > Linaria vulgaris. The sequence continues at coordinate 144,558,438 of OX415249.1, read as the reverse complement.
GTTAAAAGCACTTAAATAGTATTATTCTTTTATTGGGTCCACAAAATCTTTTGCTAGTATTTTTTCTGAACCACTTCAAACACTTCGATCAAATACTATTTAAGTAGCTTTTGAATTTCTTTTGAACTCTATTTTTTATTTTTTTTCTTATGGATCTTGATAGGGTATTTTAGGAAGGCCCGATGATGCATTTGGGCCGGCCCACGAGAGAAAGACCCATAAAATTGAATATCGGACAGAAGGAATTCGACTTTAAAGAGAAGATTGAATGGGCATGATTCGATCTTCATTCCTCAACTACAACTGGGGTCCGCGGGACGGGGTCTATAAATACCCCGCCCTCTCACATAATCAGGATGCATTCATTACTATCGAGCAACCACTCAACATCAAACTTGGAGATTCGTTACTCTACAATTCGATCGATCTGATTCGATCTGCAAGGACTCGATCCAACCTAATTCGATCTTAACTGGATCAAGGCCGTCAGATTTGACATTGAACTAACTTGGGATCTTAGCGATTTGATCTATAACTGATTCGAGGATCATCACGGTCGAACCAGTGCAATTCGAACTACTAGCAAATTCGAGACTCATCAACATCGAATTGGTGTGATTCGTCTTTCACTAGATTGAAGATATTTCTATTTGTATTGCCTAGTCAGCTTGTATTAGGTGTTCCAAACCAAGCTAGTCCGATTCTATATTCTATTAGCATTATTTTGGCATAAATCAGGCCCATTGTAACAGTTACCAGCTGTGTTGTAACCTGAACGAAATAAGACCAAAATATTGGCGCCGTATGTGGAACACGTTTTCCCAGTATATTAGGCATGGCAGCTAGAAGGACTAGATCGCAAAGCATAGCATCATAGAGTAATAATCGTGATATGGAACGAGCAACAACAACTCAAACTATCCCAGAAACAGAAGGACCGTCAGCATTACCCACTGGGGTGCCTACGCCAGCAAGGCGGGACATACCCGGACCAATGGGAGAAGATCGACATGCGCTGGATGCAGGCGCGACAATGGCGACAGCTACGACAGCTTCGCTGCCATGTGCTCTTAGAGATGAGATCTTGGCAATGATCCGATCAGCGGTGGCTGAGGCACTGCCTGTACCACAAGTGCAAACGCCGCCACCCGAGGTTCGTGAAGAAGGTGCGCGAGAGCAGCGATCTGTGGCCAATGGCCCGGACGCAGGAAACAGAGACAAAGCACAGGTGGACGACCACATGGGGAAGTCAAAATTGGTCGAGGTGCAGTCAAAAAGGCACCACGACTCGAGGGGACGTGAAGAAAGCCAGCACGAAGACTTGAGAAGGCGAGGGGAGAATAAGGAGAACAATGTAAGGAGACGTGAGGAGAGTCGGGGCAACGACTCCAGAAGGGAGCATGCAGAAGTAACAAGGAAGTTGGATAGGCTCGAGGGAGAAAGAGCAGAGGTTGAGAACAGGATGGAGCGATTGTGAAGAGCTCGTCGGAGCACTCCATTCTGCGAAGAGATAGAGGCGGAAATTATGTGGCATGGTGAAAAGATATCGGTGGTGAAACAGATCTGTACGATCATCTTTTCCAACTGGACACAACGCTTAATCTACACGGTTTTAAAGAGAACGTGTTGGCCAGAATCTTTTCCACCACCTTGGTTGGAGTGGCGTTAGACCGGTTCACCCGAATCGCTTCGGGGTCAATCAAAAGTTAGAAGAAGTTGAGGAAGATATTTGAAAATCAGTTCTCCATTCAAGCCAGACTGGTACTAGACCACTCCCATCTATACTGTATCAGTCAAGGTGCGAGAGAAATCTTGAAAGATTTCATGAGTCGCTTCAACGCGGAAGTAATGAAGATAGACTATCACAAAGGAGAAAAAATCACGAACATAATCTTCCGTGCGACCAACAACGTGGCTTTAAACGAGGATCTGCTTAGGTTGCAACCTAAGACAATTGAAGAGATAAACAAGCTCGTGTAACAAGTGGTGCATCGCGAGGAAATGATGGTCACCAAAGCGGTAGTTGTTGCGGCCCTAAAGGAAAAAAGAAAGAGGAACAAAAGAACAAAACCACAACAAGAATAGGAATAACAGGTACAGGAATACGTCGCTGAGGCGATATACGCCCTTAAATACTGACATCATGACAATATTTGGGACGACAAAGAGGAAAGATTGGCTTAAAGAGCCAAGACAAATGAGAGACTCTAAGGCGACGAGATTGTTAACCCATTACTGTAAATACCACAAGCAGAATGGGCATGAGACCAAGGACTACAAGGACCTCAAGGACGAGATCGAGTGGTTGATAAAGGATGGCAAATTCGTGGAGTATGTCAGAAATTTGAAGGAACGAGAGGATAAGACAGACAGAGATATGTCTCACTCTCCAAGGAAGGGCAAGAAGAAGATAGTTGACAGGCCGCAAGTGTTGGATTATCCTCATATAATGGACAGCAATGTCAGGAAATGGATCATACATATGATTTCAGGAGGTCTGCTCGGTGCGGATTTGGCGAAGGGGCGCAAGAAGATCACAAGAGATATTGATGCAGACTGTTTTGTCGATTTTGTGGACCTACTAAGAATAGAGGAGATGGACCACGAGGAAATCACCTTCTCAAAAGCAGACATGCGGAAGTTGAGCCCTCAAGCGATTCAAACGGGAAAATTAAACTGACCGTTAGTGATAACGGTTGACATAGCCAAATTTGGCTGTGTTATGTGGCGTTGCTATGGTTACCGTCGCAAGAGGAGCAGATGCGCTGAACGCCTTGGGTCCCATGGAGATGGAGCGGATTGATTGAGTGGCTATTTTCTCGTTTTTACAAGTCTTTAGAATTGAACACATTTTGAACAAACTTTTATTCGTCCCCTCTGCCGTCGTGAGCATGAGGGGTTGGTATGTATTAACCTAAAATAGAAACACCGAAGGCTTGAGTCCCGAGGACCCCCACGGAAAACATAGGCAACTTGGCTTATTGCTAAGCTTTGACCTATTATTTACTTAAATATTATCTCCACTAGGGATACTTTTGACCTTAATGATTGCAACACTGTTCTAACGAATGTAGCAAAAGCGAAACCCGGCATTGCAAGATTATGTGCGTGAAACTAATATTTTGCAGAATCCGAAGGGGAGCCGCAAGACAAAGGATGGACACTTCGCCCGAAGCGGTAAGTGCTAACCAAAAATCTCGTAAAACAAAAAAAAAGGATGGACACTTCGCCCAAAGCGACAAGTGCTAACCAAAAATCCCGCAAAACGAAGAAAAAGGGATGGACACTTCGCCCGAAGCGGCAAGTGCTAACCAAGAATCCCGCAAAACGAAGAAAAAGTGATGGACACTTCGCCCAAAGCGGCAAGTGCTAACCAAAAATCCCGCAGAACGAAGAACAAGGGATGGACACTTCGCCCGAAGTGGCAAGTGCTAACCAAAATTCGGCAAAAGGAAGAACAAGGGATGGACACTTCGCCTGAAGCAGCAAGTGCTAACCAAAAATCCCGCGAAGATGAAGAAAAGGGACGGACACTCTGCCTAAAATGACAATTTCTAACCATAATCCCACCAAAATATACGAAAGGGACATACATTCTGCCTAAAACGGCAAGTGCTGACCAAGAATCCCACCCGAATGAAGAATAGGGATGGACATTTCTCCTGAAATAACGCGTACTAGTCAAAAATCCTGCTAAAGTTCAGAAGAACGGAAGAAACATGTTGCTAGTAGCCTCCAACAAAGAGAAAAATGCGTAGCCAAGAATAAGGCAATCGCAATAAAAAGCCTCTAACAATGAAGGAAATATAATTATAAAACAAGAAATTGTGAAGCTCGCATTTGAAAGAGATAGGCAAGGAAGAAATGCAATAAAATAAGCGATTCACCAGAACGCAAAAATTAAGTAGTGAATATTCAAAAAAAGAGTTCAAAGCATTAAAATTGTTCTGAATAAAAGGGCGACGTAGCGCCGAACCAAATAAAACAAATTGTTCTTAAAAACAGAAATTTAAACCTAAGCTCTCAAGCCTAGGCATCATCTTCATCCTCGGAAGAAGGATAGGTGGCAGGCATGGGCGGAGGCGGAGACATTCCCCAATACAACAAGGTCTCATATTCAAGCACGCTGGCAAAATCGTCGGCTATGGCAGACGCGTCCTCAACAGGCAACGGCACAGGCTTGTGATTAAGACCCAGCGACAGATCCAACCACTGTGGGTTAAATCTACCACGCAGGTAGCTAGTGCTGTGAATTTGCTGCACTGTGAGTACTTGAGCTTTCTTCGCATAACGCACCCCTCGCCGGACACTGATTTCTTGGAAAGTATTGCTCTGTAGGAACTCCTCCGCAATCTCCACTCGTTGTTGCGCGGAAAGAAGCTATTCAAATACAAAAAGGTAGTTAACAAGGATGAATAGCAAGACTATGTCTAGGAAAGACACAAGCAACAAGGCTAAGTACCTGGCTAAAGCCACGGGCGTATCCAAGCTCCTCCCCCCGCAGTTTTCTCTTTTTCAGCAGTGAGCTCCTTCTCGAGCTCTTGCGACTCACTTTTCCAGTGCAGTCTTGCTACTCCGCATATTGTTGACTTGGGCCTCGAGCCGTTCAACGGTTTCCTGCGCGATCGCTATCCCCGCTAGCCCGGATAGCACAATCCCTCGCATGCTACAATGCTTTCTCTTTCTCTGCCACAACGGCACTCAACGCGTCGGGATCACTATCATAAAACTCCATCTGTAGGCGTTCTAGCCCATTCATTCTCTACTCATGGGCCTGCATCAACCCTCTGATCATCGCGTCCACGACCCCACCAGTCTGGAAAAGATACAACAAAAGACTTGTAAACTGAGTATAAATAAAAAAGGAATATTATATTGTATTGTCGTATTACCGAGCTGACCAAATGGAGTGCAAGCAGCTCCACCTTCTTTCTTTCCTCGACCGAGGTCGGGAAAGCTACTGCAAGATTGGGCAGGACCACCTTCAATACATTGGTGGCCTCCTCTTCAGAATATTGATATTCCCCGACGCGGGCACGCGGACCTTGGCTAGTTTCAACCCTAGCGTTCACCCCCAGTAGGGGGGACTGAGCCACAAGCAAGAATGGGAACAGTTGAGCTCGGAACATGAGGAATAACACCCCCAGTTTGAGAACGAGTTTGGGGAGCCCTCATTCTCTTCGTCGGTGCGGCGGTTTCTGTACTCTCTGCTGCCTCAGTTTCTTCAGCAGTCGGTCCGGTCCCTCAAACCCCTCGGCCTAACTAAAGTCAGCAGGAGGAGATGAGTTGTCGCGACCTCCACCAAGCACATCCTCGAAAGGATCATGTGTGGCGTCGGCGCGGGTGGACACCACAGCGTCGCCTGTTTTCTTCCTTCCCTTGGCCTTCATTTTCCTAGGAGGAGGAACGGTGACAAGAACCAATGAGCGGGAACCCTCAGCATCGGCAGCCAAGATTTGACTCATGCGACTGTGGCGGTTCATGATAAATTCTCTTGAAAGAGAGAACACTGAACATTATTAACATATCAAAATCAGCACAAAATGCACGATAAATGGCAAATAAGAGATATATACCAAAAGTATATATCCCCGTATACGGAACCGGGGATAACCCAGCGATAAAACATGCTCTTATATTAAATTGGTAATTATGACCAGGTTCGCCCTAAAGTGCTCACTCCTCCTCAATCTTTCCCATAGCCATAAAACTCGCCTCTCAAAAACTTATGGTGCTTCCGCCTTTAGGTGATTGAATCCTATCCCATTTTTGCAAACCTCAAACAAGGCCCAAAACTCATTAGTCCCATATGGACACCTAAGCATTTCATGGCAATGATAAAGCCAACTATATGCCCAATCGAATTCAGCGTCAATTGGCTCGGCACCAATCCAATAGACGTTAAAATTCGCCTAACCTTGGCTGGTATAGGAAACGTAACCGATTTGCCAATTGCCCAATAAAGACCGTAACGTAACCGGGTGGCGCGGTATGCACATGCTGGTCTACGCGAGGAATAACTATTTTGTAGTTAATCCCTATGTCGTACATTTAGCAAAGAAAGGGTTAGCTCTGTTGTAAACGCGACACATAAGCGGTATACGCCAGTCCCGCAACTTCTTCTTCATCGTCGAATTCCGTGTTAATAACCGCATTCTCCTCATTTCCCTAGCTATTGGCATGATTATCCTCGATAGGCGGAGCGGGCGCATCATATACTCCAGCCTGCGGCGTTGGTTGATCTTCATCCTCCTCCTCATCCCTCTCGAAGTCGAGCTCCTCTATATCAATAGCCTCATAGGCATCTCCTTCGACCAAATTCGCACCAACGGGATCACCTCCAGGACCCATTACTGAATTAACATAATCAAAGCTCGAGCTACTACTCGACTCACTTCCAGATGAAGACTCAGAAATAGCCATCTCGATCAACACAAACTGAAATAAAAAAAAAACTGACTACGAATGTACGTCACTCTCGATACTTACGACAACTACGCGATACATTAGAAGCAAAAATATGCTAGAACGCAATTAAAGGGGAAATAAAAGTACACAACCCACTAGCTTGATTAAAATATCAAATCACCAAATCAGTTGCGAAATAACATTGCATGAAATGAAAACATAAACCGAGTCAGATGCGAGAAAACTATTTTTTCAAGAAAATTTTAGAAAACAATTCTAAGGCATAAGATCCAACGGCATAACGTTCGATACAGTGATTATCAAATAGCTTGTATTTGATACAAAGTAAATCGAACCATGCCCTTTCGATGTTACTTACATTTCAGCAAGAGTTCTCCAAAGACACTAATGAGATCCTCCACCCTTCCTCGCCCATTATATAGAGGGAGGGCGGCCCATAAGGCCATCTCAAAGAACATTGAATAGAGAAGATTTGATACTAACGGAAGATTCCATTCGATTGATGGCAGAAAAAATGTGAAATACCGACCGAACAGTTTGCCATTCGATTTAGTACCAAAATCGAATCCAAATCCATTGGATCTATGGTTATCATCCCAACTTTAGCTTTTAAGCAATTTTCCAAATCGAATCGATAAGATTCGACGTCATTATTCGATTGAATTCTGTATGTGATGGAGAAACACTATCGAATTTTTCCCGCTTCGAGGATAAAATTATTGTCAAATACATTCAACACGAAGGTTTTAGAATCTGGTCTATAAACAATCCGGCCGCTTAGCACACGACAAAAATTTGGGACCCATGCTTTCAAAATCCTGTATCCCAATTGGGGGGAGTATTTTCAACGATCACGTATAAAGCAAATATCTGGAATCTGGGGAAGCCATCACAAACTTTGGAGTTTGTAACCCGCTCTTTGCTCAAGAACAACTCCCAAACTGGGGGAGACTATATGATGGAGGTATTTTAGGAAGGCCCAATGATGCATTTGGGCCGGCCCATAGGAGAAAGGCCCAGAAAATTGAATATCAAACTGAAGGAGTTCGGCTTTAAAGGGAAGATCGAATGGGCATGATTCAATCTTCATTCCTCAACTACAACTAGCGCATGCGGGACGAAGTCTATATATATAACTCACTTTATGGGAAACAGAAACCTAATCTTAACTAATGGTAAAACTAATTATTAGTGCCACACAATCATTAATTTACGTACCCAAAGAGCAGAGAAGAATATAATCGCATGACATTGTTGTAGAGAAGACAGTATGTATTAAACAGTTTCATCATTCCTCTAATTGCATTTTATTTCTTTTGTCTGTCCTGCATTTTGTACAAGAAAACCGGCAAAAAAGCAATAATTAAGTTGAATGCATTAAACATGAATTAAAACAACCAGTTACAAATATTTGAAGTGAAAAAGTGAGGATATCTAATAATATTAGATATATTAAAAGAGATCTTAAAGGAATAAATCGATTTTATTTAATACATTTGGGGCCAAAAAGATTTTTAAAAGGTTTAAGGACTAAAACATAATTATCAAGTTCATAGAATTTTTTAAAAACAGTTAAAATACTTAGGGGTACAGTAGAACCTTTAGGATTAACGTCAAACACATATAAAGAATATGCAGATCGATCGAGTGGGTCTTATTATTACAGGCACTTCCTAATTATTATTACGGATCTTTAAATATATTTGTTTTTTGACATTTATGAGATCTCAACTCATTAACAATTATATATGTTTGCATTTTCTTACTGTGTTTAAAGTTAAATATATTTTATTAATTGTTTTGAACAAAGAAGTTATATATATTAACTAGTGATCTAAGAGACAACATTCGCATTTTAATTTGCCCATGTTATTCAAGAATTTATACCTTTGTGTACAAAATAATTATATTTGTAACATATAAGCTGAAAGTGCAGGTATTCTCGCAATGTTAGATTAAAATTGAGAAGTCAATGTTAGAGTAACATTGCTGAAGCCGAATCCGTTTTACAATCTTGTTGTTATTGATTATCATTGTTTTGTCTTATTCATTTAACTAACAGAGTTACACAGTTGTAATTGTCTTTGATTATTATTCAGGAAACAAACTTGTCATAGGTTGGACGCTCAAAGTTTCCAAGAAGGAAAGTTTCCTTAATTAAGCAAACCGCTCTACAAGGAAAGATGAGTTCAAGTGCAACTAGGAAAGCTTTCCAAGATGAGTCCTGCTTTGAAGAAGAAGTCTTTCTATTATTCAAGAAGGACTGCGAGAACAAGGAAGAGGAGTTCGAGAAGGAAACGAAGGAGAATTACCAACCGTGTACAACACACCTTGAAGTCCAATTCAAGAACCTATATATAGGTGTGAAGTACATCAAGACAACTAACAAGACACGAGCTAATCAATCCGAGATATTTACTTACAAGTTGTTGAGAGTTGTCTTGCTTTAGCAAAGTTTGTGAGTTGTTAGAATAGATCTAAGTGGGGAGCTTTTAGAGATAGTCGAAGCAATTCTTGTGTGCTTTGCTTAGCTCAATCAATTTAAGAGTGAGGAGCTTGACAATTGAGAGAACGATCTTTGTTAAAACCTTTACGGGTTATTTTGCCTACGACTCGGAAGTTAATATAATCTTATATTCACTTCTTAAATTAGTGTTTGTTTATTCCGCTGCACTATTGCTCTGGTCTGTTGTTAAAGTAACATCCTCAAATTAACATTATACAAAACTGTTGTTAAAACTTCAGTGTTAAGTTAACAACAACAACGTATCGACCCGATCCACAATTTCATAAGCTAAGTTCCGATTGTTTCAATGTTTATACATCAACATCTCATGAAGCTAGCTATATTAGGTATTCTTGCTTCTTCTTTTTCCCGTATTCGATCTGACGAAGCTAAAACATTGTTTTTAATTTTAGTATAAAAAAGCAGAATTCCGACTAATAGCCATGTTCGTATGCCCCAAAACGTATACTAATTTTGGATTTTCATGGAACACATCGGACCAAAACGTATACTAATTTTGTTTAATGAACTGAATTAATAGCTCGTAACTGTAATTTGATTGAATCCAAGTACAAGTTAGAAATCTTGATTAAAGTGCCAATCAAAAGGGGCATTTGCAAAACAAATGAAACGTGTCTTCATCGGTTCTATTGCAAAACACACACGTCATAGCGCCGAGGCAAATTGAACGTCTACGAGCCAAATTAACGTTAGATAGACATGTAACCCTCTATTAACGATAAAAGTTAAAACAATAGTACTATGTAATTTTGAAAAGTAGATAGTTGGGGGAAATCATTTTTTATCCCTCCCCATGATTTCCCTCCCCACGATTTCCTTCAATTATCTGATCCTCTCTCAAGAGTCAAGACTAATAATGTCTTCTCTTACTAGTTACTATATATATGATATTATTTACAAAGTACAAAGTCACACACAATTCTTTTTTCTCAATACGTCGTTGTAGTAACTAGTTACAGCCCCAATCATGTTTCTTGTATTCTGAATAGTAATCTCTCATTGTGCATTAATCCTTTAATTTCCAACATGTTTCTTTTTATGAGTTAAAGGGTACTTCAGTGCTCTAATAAATTTTGGTTTCCGGAGCCATTGGATTTTAGCCATGTGTACATTCATATTATGTCACATGATTATGCTATTTTATCTAATTACAATGCAAGTGCATATATATATGACGTAGGAAAAAAATATATGCGTATAGTACATGCTATTTATTCTATTCAATTTGCTTAACACCTGCGATTTTTGTAGGACCAAGCTATTTTTCCAAAAACAAAAAAAAATAGAATAATCAAAAAACAATTCTACGCTTTTGTTTCAAAATATATAACAGCAGGTTAGTCTTCCAGTTATATATACTTAAGCTTACGACCCCTCCATATAATACAAATAATTACATTTAGTCCTTTTAACTTAAAAGAGGATATCATGCATGCTAATTAAATACATACATACATACACAAAAGTCCTTTTGATCGAAACCCATTTTTCTTTCACAAATTGAATCTTGTATATATCGTTTTATTTGTGAACTACTTTAATTTGTTGTAGTACATAATAATGAACAAGACATACGTCTTTCTACTTGTTTTCCAGGACGTAACTCCTAATTAAATAATAAACATTTATTCTTTTCTAATATATTATTTTCTAAAAAAATATTTTTACTACACAAAATATAGATACAAATTTGTGATGAGATATTAAGATTTGCTCTGCTTTAATTATCACCGTTAGGTATCTTAGTTAACTTAAATATATATCCCGTCCGCGACGTTTTCCTATATATATTCTTCCCATCTTACCCTCACCTTTCTCTCTTATTATATTTTAACAATTTTAATACAAAAGTATAACTCAAACAAATCTTTTATTTCGTATATATCTTGAATATGTCCCATAGTCCTTCTAACAACTTATTTCACTCTATATATCTTTTTGTTTCACCATATTAATTTCAACAAAAAAATAATAATATTCTCAAAATTTTCTGGAATAAATTTTTCATTATTATTTTGATGAATATTATCTGCAACCGTCAGGCGGTTGCGAAAATCATGAATTCGCAACCGCTAGGCGGTTGCAATCTTTCGAAAATTTTGATCTCTTCATGGATGTGGCAACCGCTGTCCTTAGGGACACCGTTGGGCGGTTGCCATGTTTATAAGTACATGGCAACCACCAAGCGGTCGCCACGTCTCTATGGACGTGGAGACCGCCAGGGGTATCTGCGACCGCCCACGACGAGGGGTATCTGCGACCGCCAGGACGGTCGCAGATACCCCTCGGGCGACTGTCCAAGGGCCATCTGCATCCGCCCGGGCGGTTGCAGATGGCCCTGTATTCTTGTAGTGATTACGTGAATCTGGACTTCATTAATGAATTGTAAATTAATTTAGTTGCATTATAAATCAAATTTGATTTTCTTTTAATAGAAAAAATCTGATTATAGTATATTATATTACAGTATTCATATTAATACTAAAAAAGTACGATAACAAAAGTAATCGTGTATTCATATTATCCTGTTTCAACGTTCAATCACTTGATAGTGTGCAAGGTCTTACTATATATGTAATTGTGCAAGTCCTTTTGAAACATATGCGTATACACTACAAGAAAATCGCTCATTTCCGACGGCCTCCGACCGAATCGGCCGTCGGAAATGAGCGAAACACTTTTCCGACGGCACCTGGCCGTCGGAAAAGGTCTTTTCCGACGGCCAGTTTCCGTCGGATCTTTTCCGACGGGCTTCACCCGTCGGAAAAGACATGTCCGTCGGCATAGTGCCGACGGAAATGATCTTTTCCGACGGGTGAAGCCCGTCGGAAAAGATCGAAAAAAAAAATAAAAAAAAAAAAATAAAAACCGACGTCATTTCCGTCGGCATCGTGCCGACGGAAAAGACGGTGAGAAAACCACTTATTGTCATGGTATCTAGCTAGAAAGTGTCTCTACATACACATTACGTAACACGCGTCACTATACTTGATCAATATACATACACAATTATAAACCACTTTTTTTTATTTTGTCTTTTTAATTTTTTTTTTCTTTTCTTACTAAATCACGGCGCATATACATGATTAATCTATTTTACAACCAGATTTGCATGCGAAAAGTTTGGACAGATCAAGACCAACAATTCGTACTAATTTTGTGACAAAGGAACGACTAATTGATGATAAAATCTTCCTTGTAGATTGTGGCACATTGTTTTCCTAATATGCATGGTACTGTTTATGATCAGGCGGAAGTGGTTCCATGTACAGAGAAGTCCCTCATCAGGCGGAATGGTTCCATATGGATGAACTGAGGTAATTTTCAGCTATGTTCGATGCTGGGTTATATATGTTTCCAAGTAGTTCTATGTATATATGTTTCCTGATGCTTGGTTATGTATGTTTCTAAGTAGTTCTATTGGCAAGTTCATCTAAGAATGTTAAAAGTTTTCAGCATGGATTCGTTGTGAGTTAAGCTGACAATATTGTATACTTGTTCTACACTAGAATTTGTTGGTGTTGCCTGAACAGTTGGCACTTTGACGCCATTCATCAACAAATATATTAAGAAACCGGTGCACTCGACAGAACTTTTGGCAATTTTTTTGTATGTTAGGTCATCCCCTGTACTTTGTTATTGTTCATCGTATTATATTTATCAAGGTTAGTTCATTTGACGCCCATATTAATCTGGGAATGTGACTGGCAATAATGTGAAATATAATAAATACATCCTCTTAAAGTTTGGAAACCTTTAAGACTTTTTAGTTTTTACTGATTGATTGGAAATATTTGTGATGAGGCTAATATAATGCAGTAACCTCCCACTTTATTAATCCACATATTTTTATACTTACTGAATTATTTTATGCAACTTATTCCCAAATGCAGGTCCAAATTTGCTCTTAGAACTGTCTGCCTTTTGCCAATCTCTTCATCCGTTGCCCATCTTAAGGTATCTTATAGCAAGTTTATATTTTGTGCACCAACTATTTACTTTAGTATCAGACTTACCATTAACGTATTCAGGAATATCTATTATTTCAGGCATCGTATGATGTTATGCTTGATAGCTTCTCTTACTTCAAAGTTATGTTGAGCTACATCATGCAATACAGTATCGATCAACACTACTTAAATATTTGGTTAAGGAGAGGCAAGCATGAATTCTTACATCATCTAGGTTCCCCTGTTCTTTGTTTGAATTTAGTGCTAACATTAATTGTTGGGGAGGGCCGAGCGTTAAAATCAGTTGACAAAGCAAGTTCTAGCTTGAACTTTCTATTACTTACCAGGATTAATTTGTCTTCTGATCAATATCATTTAAGCAGAGTTGCAGGATGCGGTTTCCTTCATTTCTGTTCTACTGTTCTGTAGCTCATTCTTCTTGTGAGATAATTAACTAATCTTTTTGGCTTCTCTTACAATTTGTCCAGAGACTACGATAAGAGGTTCCAAAATTTTGAATTGAGAAAGAAAGTGACATTATATTTCTTATATATAATATGCTGAATTAGTATTTTGCTATTTGTATGATCATGAAATAAGCAGGTGGAGTATAGTGTTGTTATCGCTCTTTGGATGATGATCTGGTGACAAATGTAACAAGGTTTATTGTGGGTTCTTGTTGCTTACATGTGTTGTTAGCCAGGGTTGAGTTCTCTTACTGTGGTTCTAAAAGTATCTTTTACTTTTACAGAATCTTAGTTTCAAGTCAATGTCTTCTTCCACTAGCAACTTCTCCTTGGACATCACATTGCTTGTTTAGCTGGTCTGTAAAAAATGAAAAGTATCAGGAAGCATATAGAACTACAAGTATTGTGATGACAGTGTGATTAATCTAGTTGTGTGATATTTGTCTTGAGTTTTAAGGGTTTACTGGAGGCTTATTTAGTATAAAGATGTCTGTTGATTTGGTCTTATTTCGTCACGGTAATAGAACACAGTAAAAGATTACAAAATGAGATCAAAACAATGCTATCCAATATTATTTACGGACTAGCTTGGTCCGGAACACTTATTACAAGCTTTCTAGGTAGAATAAATAAATTACAATGTTACATAAGCGTATCGAATTGTAGCTATTAGATGCTGACGTGTCGAATGCCTACGTTCGAAGCAATACAGGTAACACAGGTCCCTAGTTATTCCTATTCATATGTGAGTTCGGAGTAATGGACAGTCACTTTTTCAACGTTAACCTGACGCATCGAACGTCATCAATTCGATGCGTGAAATGTACCGCATCGAATTATGCTTGTTCGATGCGGGTATTCGATGCGGTTAGGGGAATTGGGCCTGATGGGCCGCGCGTTCCCTATATAAGGGTAGCTTGCTGTGAGTAACTCATTTTCGCAGCTCACGCATTCTGCTCCTCAGGTGAGCCGCATCGAATTAGCGTCATTCGATGCGCTCCATATCGAATGGTCATCGATTCGATGCGGTCAGCATCGAATTATGGTCGTTCGATGTGATATTTATATTAATGTACTCTGATGCTTTTTCTTCTTATTTATAATTTACTTATTCTTTTGTTTAGGATATATATAACCAAACAAAAGCTTTTTCAACCGGAAAGTCAATCAAGGTAAAATATTGTTTGTACGTTGCTAGATTATTTCTTCAATAAAGTCATCTTTTTGTATGTTTAAGTGATATTCGAGAGTGTAGAGTGACGTTTTCGTCCTTAGTCAGTCTCCATTTTTAAATTTTACTTCAGTTAACTCTCGTCGAAGATGGTGAGCAGTGAAACCCATTCTGGGAGCGAGTCGAGTACCGGCTCTAGCTCCAGTTCCATTAATAAAGAGAACCCTTCGAATGCTCCCGCAGTTCCGAGCACAGGCGACGCAAATGTTTTTGATTTAATTGACATAGTAACAGTGGATTCCCCCGCGAATAATAATCCCGCTGCAGATATAAATCCAACGCCTGAAGTGAATAGCGATGAGTCGTCATCCTATGAGGATAATCGCGCTCCAAGCGAGGGTGAGAAAGATGTAGACTTCATAAATATGGAGTTCGATGATCATATCGATGTCCCAGGAATGGCCTATGATCAATACATCTCTCGTCTCCAACATAGTCGTAAGAGACTCCGCGAAAAATTTGATATACCTGACAAGTATAAGATAGTCCTCCCGGGCCCGAATGATCGGATGCATACCCCACCAAGCTGGCATATGACTGTATTCGTTGGTCATCTCCTCAATGGTCTGCGCTTCCCAATTCCGTTCGAGCTAAGATGGCTATTGAGGATGATAAATCTTGTGCCCGCGCAACTCACGCAAAATTCTTATGGGAGTTTGATTGGCTTTATCATAATCATGAAAGCGTTGCGACAACCGCAAAGTCCTAATGAGTTTTACGCATTATTCGAGATTGCGAGGCGTGAAGAGGGATTTTATCATATTAAAGCACAAACAAACCGCAAATTCTTGAACGGTGGAGCAACTGGGTATGGGAAAGATTGGAAACAGAGATATTTCTATATCAAAGAGAGTTACGAGGGCGAGTTCGGGCGATATCGCCGCGAATGGTATACCAGGGCTAGGGTAATGATTCCCGGGGAAGTTACTATAACTTCATGGGATTGCGAGTTTATCCTGACTTTAGTCCGTGAACATCATTCGATGTGAGAAAACTCGTGGAAAATCGAGTCCTCTCTTTAGCTGGGTTGTCTCCAGTGAAATACAAGGGAAAGATGACCCTTGGTATAACAGCTAATCTTACTGATATATGTTTCATTATGCATTTTAACGATTTATTTTTGTTGCAGAAAAATACTTCATGAGTCGCCACGCCAGAATGAATCGGGTATTGGCTGCGGATTTGGCGAGCTCCCAAACCGATACCGTGCCCGAAATTCCTCCCCCGCGAAAGAGAAAAAGCAAGGGCAAAAATAACCTTGCCGGTCCTTCTGCTGCTTCTGCTGCTGTTCCTCCAGCTGATCCTTTCGAGGATTTATTAGGGGGTAATCCCGACGGTGCTCAGGGGGTGCTGATGCGTCTGATAACCTGGCAGCTGAAACAGGCGAGGACGCTGAAAACCTTGTCCAACGCAAAAGGCAAAAGATGCCTCAAACTCAGCCGCAAACGGAAGGTCAAACAAGCAGGCCGAGTGCCTCCCCTGCTCCTGCCAATGTACCTGGGCCAAATGCAGGAGTGGGGCCTAGCAAAGGTCCTCGGGCGCGGGCCGCTGGATTTGAAATTTCAGAGTCTGAGGCCATCGAGCATCTGGGGACGCTTCTGCCTAGCCTTACTGTTCCTCTCCCAATCTTCGTCGAAGAGAGGAAAAGGGTGGAGCGAAACACACTGCATCTGCTAACTGCAGTAATGATCTCATTGCTTGAGTCTTATTTTCTTTGTATTGATTTTATAACTTCAGATTTTCCCGCTCATTTATTGTTAGGCGGGAGGTTTCGTGGACACCATGTTCTCGGTCTTGATGGAGTTTAGGGAGAATGCTGGCGGTGGTGACAATACAGCTGCGCTTCAAGCTGCCCTTGACAAAAAGGAAAAAAGCTTGCAATTGGCCAATGAGGCAATGGTAGAGGCTGAAAAGCTCAGAGAGAAGCAGAGTCAAGAAATTGTCGAGCTGAAGTTGCAAGTTGGCGCAGCCAAAGAAGAAGCCTATAACGCCGATTTGAAAGGTTATATGCGCGGCCTTCAAGAGGTAGAAAATATTCTTTCTTATTGCATTTCACATTTCAATTTCCTATTATTATTATTATTATTATTATTATTATTATTATTATTATTATTATTAATAATATTTTTCGCCTTTTCAGGTTACTCCTCAAAAGAGAGTGGAGATAGCGGAACAGTTTCTAAGAAGCAATAACTTTCGAGAAATCTACTCTCGTCGAGACGATCTTGTGGCTCGGAATGCTCAGGTTATGACTGTGCATCAATTCTATGCAACGAAGTATGTTCATGGTGGTTTCAGACCAGAATGGGTGGACCTATCTCTAGGGCCAAAACGAGAAAAACTGCTACCCCGCACAACTATTGAAGCTGCAGAACCTGACGAGTTCGCTTCACTGCTAGAGAAGGAAGATCTTGTTCTCGGGGGAATATCACCACCGCTTGAGATGCCCGAGCCGTATCCCTCATCTGAGGATGAAGAAGATGTCTGAGTTTGCAGCCCTAAGGCTGTTCTATGTCTTCCTGTTTTTGAACAATTTTTAATTTATTTTATTTTATGCATGGCGCTGCGTCGCTTTGATGAATTTGAACATTTTAATGTTATGCACAATCAACTTTGAATATCTGCCCTCAGTCGTTTATTTATTATGACTATATTTGTTATCTTTTATTTCAATACCCATCTGAGTTTTTTACTTTATTTTGACAACTTGTGGGTTTTTTTATCTAAGATGGAAAGTTGAGTAATTTTAATTTTTTGTCTGCACAATTATAAATGTGCTATGTATTATTTTTCAATCAGGATAGGGTCTTGCTTGTCTCGTCGGACATAGCTTAGTTTATTTTGTTATATTCCTTTTTAGGGTTCTACTCAAGATTACTGAAATCGTGAGTTTTAGTGATAACTTACAGTGCTATTCGTAGCCTCAGTTCCTTGGTTGTATTTCTAAGCAGTTTTGGTAATATTTATCATTCCGGAGAGTATCTTTCGTCCCTCCTCATCCTTAGAGATATTTTGATTGTACTGTGGTAACTGGCATCCTATTGGAAATAGCCTTCGTCTTGTTATTGCCACTGATTTTATTCGATATCTCGTGCCACTTCGGACAAAGTTTCCGTTCTTCTAATTTCTTTAGGAATTTTCGGTATCTCGTGCCACTTTGGGTCAGAGTTTCCGTTCCTTTTGTTTAGAATCTTCATCGGTATCTCGTGCCACTTTGGGGCAGATTTTCCGTGTTTCTAATTTCTTCAGGAATTTTCGGTATCTCGTGCCACTTTGGGGCAAAGTTTTCGTTCCTTTTGTTTAGAATCTTCACCGGTATCTCATGCCACTTTGGGGCAGAGTTTCCGTGTCTTTGTTGTGAGCTTTCATTGGTATCTCGTGCCACTTTGGGGCAAAGTTTCTGTGTCTTCCAATTTCTTTTGATCCTGCATAGATTTCTATTATGTAAAATTTATGCGAACCATATAATTAGACGTAATCTTCTTTGAATAATTCAAAATAGATTATATAAATATGTATGAGCTTAGTCATTGCCCATCCGCCTGACTTTCAACGTTGTCCTGCATATCCTTGGTTCGGTGTACCTATTTTAAGTTCATACATTTTTGTCCCTCATGCATGTTATAGCAGAGAGAACGAATAAAAACTTGTTCAAAATATTCAAAATTCTATATAAATTTGCAAATAGAAATGGAATCTTTAATAAATATGCTCCATTTGCCTTGGAGCCAAAGCTCTTGCCGCTGCTTCCTCTTGCTGTGGCAAAAAACAGAGCGATGTCACGTAACATTTCCATCCTTCGATATGGTCTGCTATAACCTCACCTGTAACACTAGGAGTTGGAAACTTCACCATTTGATGATAAGTTGATGGTAAAGCTCGGAAAGTGTTCAGTGCTGGCCTTCCTAAGATTCCGTTGTAAGCAAAGTGCATGTCAACGATCACGTAATTTTCCAGAAGCATCTTTCTTTGCGGTGCAGTACCTAATGACGTCGGAAGTTTAAGCATTCCGAGCGGGATTATCTCTGGACCTCCAAATCCGTGAAGAGACGTCCTCACCGGTTCTAGTACTTGATCGTTCAATCCCATTTTCATCAACGTACAATTGAACAGTACATTCACTGAGCTTCCGTGGTCCACTAACATCTTCGTGCCTCCATAGTTGGCTATATCCACTGTTATCACCAAAGGGCAATTTAAATGAGACATTTGTACAACCCGTGGATTCAGCTTTCTTAGGTCTGCCGTAGAGAAAGTAACTTCTTCATGCGGCATTTGCTCAATTCTCAGTATACTGGCCATATCGATGAAATTATCCGATTCAACAAGTCTTGTGATCTTTCTCCGACCATTGGTAGAATCTGCTCCAACCGGCCCTCCTGATATCATATTGATCATGCCTCCCCTAGCGTTTCCATCTTCAATCTGCGGGTACGGGAAGAGTTGAGGTTCATCGATTGCCCTTTGTTTATCTTTCCTGGGAGATGGAGTTCTTTTCCGGTTGAAATTGTTTTCCTGTTCTTGCATTTTCTTGACAAACTCCACAAGTTTGCCATCCTTTATTAATCGTTCAATTTCTTCCTTTAGATTGATACACTCCTCAGTATCATGACCCTTGTGGTTGTGATACTTGCAGAATTGGCTCGAATACATCGTTGCCTTGGACTCCCTCATTGGTTTGGGATCCTTCAACCATCATTTCCTCTTTGCTGCCCCCAAAACTGCCATGATGTTAGCATTTAACGGAGTGTACCTTCTAGGTGAACTGTCCCTTTTATAATTCTTGTTCCTATTATTGTAATTGTTACGATTGTGATCTTCTCTGCTTCTTTCCTTTTCTTTCACAATTGTAACTACAGGTGCTTTAGTTGCCATCATCTCCTCGAAATGAACCACCTCTTGTGCTACTTTGTTAATCTCTTCAATAGTGGTGGGCTTCCTTCTAAGCAGGTCACCGCCGAATATTGTGTTGGTGGTTGCCCGAAAAAGTATGCTCGCAATCATTTCTCCTATCGGGCTATCTATCCTTAATAGTTCCGTATTGAAGCGTTTCATAAAGTCCTTTAGACTTTCATTAGCTTCTTGCTTCATTGTGTAGAGATGTGAATGATCCAGGACCAATCTAGATTGACTAGAGAATTGGTCTTCAAACATTTTTCTGAGTTGGCTGTAGCTTTTGATCACTCCTGGGGTAATCCGATTAAACCAATCCACAGCTACTCCCGATAGAGTTGTAGCAAATATCCTGGCCTGGATATTTTCTTTGAAACCGTAAAGGGACAACTTCCTATCTAGCTGAAAAAAGATGATCTCGGGGATCAGTCTTCCCATCATACGTTTTCAGTTCTGGGAGTTTCTCCCCCTGCCCCAAGATTTCTGACTCTATCTCTTTACAAAACGGATTGTGGCTATAAGTTTTGTCCTCCTGTATTGCTTGAGTCTCAGCTGTTGCTTTCCCTTTCTCTAGCCTTTCTTTGTCCCGAGCTATTCTATTATGATTGTCTTGTGAACCATGACCGTCTGAATGTCTTCTGTCATCTCTATTTCTTCTCCTTCGTGGTTCATCTCTTTGGTCCTCCTCCTCATTCTGTTCCTTTCTGGAAACGTGAGTTCCCGTACGTCTCCTTTGTTCTTTTCTTCCTCGTTCAAGTACACGCTCTGCATCTTTTTCTCTTTCTCTCTTTTCAAGATGTCTCCTCGATTGGACCTCAACCGACTCTAACCTCTTTCCTTGTTCTTCTCGGGAGGAATTTCCTTTACTTTTTGTTTCCTCCGAAACATGTCTACTTCTCATGTCATTCTGCTGGGATTTTTCCTTTTGCTTTCCATTTTTCATCCGAGCGACAGATCCTTGCTCGTTCAAGGCTTCCGGACGTTCAACCGGGGATGGTATTAAGACTGGTGGTGTTGTAGTCAGTGCCTCAGCTACAACGGCCATCATCATTGCCATTAATTCATTCTTTAGATTATCTGGAATCGAGCACTCGATGCTGTTGCTCCAGTTGCAGTTGCTTCAACGGCAGATATCTTATCTCCTTGAGGCGCTCGACTCTCCTTCCTTGCTGGAGTTGGTACCGCTACGGGTACTGCTGATGGTCCAGCGATATCTTGCATGATTTGCTCAGGTGTATTATGTCCTGTTTCTCCCATATTTCCTTCTAAGGCTCTACTCTGGGATCTAGTAATTCTAGTCATACTGCCTAACAAACTAATAAACTTAACGTTCCCACAGACGGCGCCAATCATTTGGTCTTATTTCGTCACGGTAATAGAACACAGTAAAAGATTACAAAATGAGATCAAAACAATGCTATCCAATATTATTTACGGACTAGCTTGGCCCGGAACACTTATTACAAGCTTTCTAGGTAGAATAAATAAATTACAATGTTACATAAGCGTATCAAATTGTAGCTATTCAATGCTGACGTGTCGAATGCCTACGTTCGAAGCGGTACAGGTAACACAGGTCCCAAGTTAATCTGGGAGGTATCGAATTCGATGCGCACCTTAGATGTCGAATTCGATGCGTATTCTGGCATGTCGAATAGAAGAGTACTGTTCAAATGTGTATCGAATAAGTAACGATTCGATCATATGCGTGTCGAATGAGAGGAAATTCGATGCTGACTGTGCTGAGGTGGTTAGCTTCCCGAAAGATGCATAGAATACAAGGGGACGGGCTATTTATAGAACTCGTCTCGTGGAGCCCACAATCCAATATAGAAAGGCGCATCGAATCATCCTTATTCGATGCGCGCATCGAATCATGGGTATTCGATGCGTTAATGGGCTTGACCAATAAATGAGAATTATACTGTAGATTCGAGGCGCGCATCGAATTCCCTCTGTTCGATGCGCTTATGGGTCGGCCCAATAACGATGTATTGGGCCAATCTTAAATTACACCCATCATCTGTGATGATTAATATGTTCAATTTAATTGTTCGGTCTGTGAACTGTGTTAGCCAATTGGTTCATTCTGATTCTGATTTTGATTTATTTGTTACTTGCTGAATATCGTGGTACTGCTCTAGCGTTCAGCTTAAAGATGTGCAACTGGATGGCCGTTACAACTGCATTACAAGGCGATTTGTGGAAGAACTTTGTTCAATTCAGTACACTATGGCCGAAGGAAAAGGAGGCAGAATTATGGAACCTTCTTTGGTTTATTGTGGTATGGTTTATTATTAAAATTAAGAAACTCGATATGCTTCAAGAACAACTAACTCGACTGTGGAAAAATGTTGGAAATTATCCCAGTTCGGTCGTGGAGTTGGATGAAGGCGAATAAGAGGTGGTTCCTATTTTCGTTTATCGATTGGCACCAATTTCCTAGACAGTGTTTGTAGGTTTGGTGGTTGTTTTCTTTATCTTCTTGTGTAATTTGCTGCTGGTTGTTTTCATTATTCTTATTTTGTTGGGTGTATCCTTGTACTCTCCTCCTTTGTTGTTTTCTTTTTGAGTAATAAAATTTGCATTTGCCTACCCAAAAAAAAAACAAATATTGGCCCTATAACACTTGTCATATGCGAGTCATGAGCTCATGATCACAACCATAATATGGGATACTTGTGGATTTCACGAATTTTAGTTCTTTTACTTCACCGGATAGATTCACAAATTTGTTTGTTTCAAGAGCATCGCTTATTAGAGGTTTTTGTTTCTTAAAAATGTTTGTTTTCACAAAATTTATCTAAACTTGTTCTTTTTGCTTTCGTCGCTTCAATTAAATATATATGGGTTTAACTCTAATAAAATTAAACTTTTGTTCGCGAACACCCCCCCCCCCCAATAACAAAAGTATTTCTTTCCAATCCTCAATATATACGTGTATCATATTTTTGAATAATGAACTGAGATTCATTTGTAACTAAACTAAATAATTGAAGCAATGTAACAGTGAATGAAAGAAAGTTTGAAGCTTTCAATTGTATAAAAGAAGAATGTTTTTCTTGTGTATTAAGTGAGTTACATGATCCTTTATTTATAGATTACAATCAGACAACAACAATTAAACATTACAATGCGATCTAAACAATCAATAAACTAATCTAAAAGCTGAGTAAAGTTCTTCTGCTTTGCTGTCATTCTCCACTGAATTATGTCAATCATGTGGCTTCTTACAAGCTGAGGAATGTTGCATTGTCTTGCTGTTAATCACATGGTTGTAATGATCCGCATGTGGTGTTGTAAGTTATCATCAGTCTTCAACATCTGCAAGCTATCTTCAGTCATCAACCGCTGCTCAACAAGCTTCCCTTGTCAGCTTTGTTTCCATGACTGTGATGATCATGTTGTGAATTCTTACACTCCCCCTCAAGATGAGAATGTATATCATACATTCCCATCTTGTTAATCAGCATTTCAATCCTCTTAGCATTTAATCATTTTGTAAGAACATCAGCTAGCTGGTTATCAGTGGATACATGAAAAAGCTTAATTATACCTTGTTGCAATTTATCCCTAGTAACATGACAATCGATTTCTATATGTTTGGTCCTTTCATGAAACACTGGATTGGTTGCAATATGAATTGCAGCTTGATTGTCACAATATATTAACCCTGGTTGCTCATGCTTATATCCAAAATCATTCATCAATTGCTTCAACCATATTATCTCACATACAGTTGATGTTAAAGCTCTATATTCAGCTTCAGCTGATGATCTGGAGACCGTCTGTTGCTTTTTAGACTTCCAAGATATTAAGGCATCACCTAAAAACACACAATATCCTGTGATAGATCTTCTGGTGTCAAAACATGATCCCCAATCAGCATCACAGTATGCTTTGATATGTACTTTGTTATCACTTGGAAAAAATAAGCCTAGCCCTGGTGCTTTCTTTAAATATTTCACCACTCTTAGTGCTCCCTCCATGTGTTGAAGTTTGGGATCTACCATATGCTGACTGAGAGATTGAACAGCATATGCTATATCTGGTCTAGTTACAGCTAGATATAACAGTCTCCCAATCAACCTTCTGAATGAAGTAGGATCAGTGTGATCTCCCCCTGATTGAGATACTTTTACATTTTGTTCTATTGGAGTGTTTGTTGGTTTTGTTCCAAGAAGTCCACAATATTTTATTATTTCCAAGGCATACTTTCTTTGATTCACATATATCCCTTTCTTGTTCCTTGCAACTTCAAGTCCTAAGAAGTATTCCAGTACTTCCAAATCTTTCAATTTGAAGTGAACCTGCAGATATTCCTTTAATCTGTCTATTTCTTCTTTGTTGTTTCCACCAATTATAATGTCATCTACATACACTAGAATTGCAGTAGTGTGGCCATTGGAATGTTTAAGAAACAAAGAGTGATCAGCATGTGACTGACTGAATCCTTGAGTTATGATCACAGAAGTTAGTTTGTGATTCCATTGTCTGGATGCTTGCTTGAGTCCATAAAGAGACTTGTGCAAGTGACAATAAACCTTCTCCCCCTCAGTAGCAAGTCCAGGAGGTGGCTCCATGTAGACATCTTCTTGTAGATCTCCATAAAGAAAAGCATTATTCACATCAAGTTGTGAAAGATGCCAACTGTTAGCTACTGCATAAGCTAGGAGACATCTAACAGTGGTAATTTTTGCTACTGGAGAAAAAGTCTCAATGAAGTCCCATCCTTCCTTTTGGTTATAACCTTTGGCTACTAATCTAGCCTTGTGTCTTTCAATTTCACCAGTAGAAGTATACTTAATTTTATATACCCATTTAGAACCAATTGCTGTTTTTCCAGGAGGTAATGGAACCAAAGACCAAGTGACCAAGTGTTATTCTCATTCAGGGCATGAAGTTCAGCATTCATGGCTTCTCTCCATAAGGGATCAAGCTTAGCTTGCTCATATAAAGTAGGTTCAGTGTGTGAAGAGATAGATAATATGAAGTTAAGATGAGAAGGAGAGAAATGATGAAGACATGACTGTAAAGGGTGAGCAGTACCTGATGTGTCAGCAAGAACTTGAGATTGATTGTTGTGACTGAGAGATGTAACTTGCTTGCACTGATAATCTTGGAGATGTATAGGTACTTGTTTAAGCCTTGTAGATCTTCTAGGTTCAGTAATCTCATGAGGAGGAATAGAAATATGATCAGGTAATTGAACTTCTGGAGAGGAAGGTGATTGACTATCAGTGAGAGGAGATGTGTCATGTAGAGGAGGAATTTGATCATGAGAAATATTTGTAGCAGGAACATCATAAGATGGATTAGAGTCAAGAAAGGAGGATTTAGGAAAAATGTAGTCAATGTCAGTGGAAGTAGGTTGAGGAGTTGAAGAATATGGGAGGATTTCCTCATACAAGATGACATCTCTTGATATGAAAACATTTTTAGTTTGTAAATTATACAACTTATATCCTTTGATATGTGCTGGATATCCTATGAATATGCATTTTGCAGCTCTTGCAAGCATCTTGTTATGTGGTTTTGGCAAAGCAGTTGCATAACATAGACATCCAAAAGTCCTTAAGTGTTGATATTGAGGGTGTTTTGAGTGTAGATGATAAAAAGGTGTAAGATTATTTAATAATGGTGTAGGTGTTCTGTTTATCAGATAAGCAGCTGTGACAACACAATCTCCCGAGAATGGTAGAGGTAAATTAACTTGAATGCGCAATGATCTTGCAACATTCCGCAAGTGTCTGTGTTTTCTTTCAGCTACTGAATTTTGTTGAGGTGTGTAGGTACAAGTTTGCTGATGTATAATGCCTCTTGTGTTATAGAATTCAGGCATATTAAATTCCTGACCCTGATCTGATATGATGATTTTGATTTGTTTATCAAATTGAGTCTCAATATATTTGCAGAAAGTATGTAGGATATGTCTGGTTTCTCCTTTAGTTTTCATGAGAAATGTCCATGTGAATCTACTATGATCATCTACTATAGTGAGAAAGTAGTGTGATCCATTTAATGATGCAACACTGTATGGTCCCCAGATATCAACATGAATTAAATCAAAGATGAATTCACTTTTATGAGGATTTAGAAGGAAAGGCACTCTGGTTTGTTTTGACAGATGACATGTATCACAGACTATTTTATCAAACTTTAATGGAAATTTTTCATTTGTGGAATGAAGCAAAGACAGTCTAATATCAGATGGATGTCCTAGTCTGTTGTGCCACAAGGCAGAAGATGAAATAGAGGAATTAACATCAGCTGTATCTAAATGACTATTTAGGTTATAAGATCCTTCATCTCTTTTCATATAGTACAAGCCATTTACTTCCTCATCCATCCTAATCATTCTCCAGTTCTTGATGTCCTGTATGACACATAGATTGGACCAGAAAATGAGTAAACATTGGCTTTGTTTAATTATTTTGCTATCATACATGAGGTTGAAGGAAAATGATGGTACACAAAGAACATTTGTAAGAATTAGATCTTTGTTATACTTCACAGTTCCTATCATAGTAACTGAAGCAGTCTTGTTGTTTGGCAATTTAACATGTGAATCATGTGTTATGGCATATGAATCAAGTAGCTTTGGATCACAAACTATGTGATCTGAAGCTCCTGAATCTAGGATCCAGTTGGAAGAATTAAAAAAGTGACTCAATGAGAGTGGTTCAAAATTTGATAAAAAGTGGATAAGGAAATGGATCTTACTGTCTTACCTGATTGTTCTGTTACCAAATTGTTTGGAGGTTGATTGTTAACTTGATTGACTAAGCTTGTGTTACCTTGAAAGAGGTTACACAAATGCTGAAATTGTTCCTGTGATATGGGAACAGAACCATGTCCTGAACTTGAAGCAACTTGAGTTAATTGATTCACATTACCAGAAAATTGCCTGGCACCTTGAGTGACAGCAGGTTTGAACTTGGAGTATTTGCGGCCTGGAGGATATCCATATACTTCATAGAAGTTATCAATTGTGTGATTTTTTTTCCCACACTTGGCACAAGGTGGTCTGTTCTTACCAGTATTGAACTTGTTCCATGGCTTTTGTTGCCTTTGAAAGTTTCCAGCCATCACAGTAGCTTGTGACTTGTTCTGTTGATTGATTTGTGTCTTGACTGTCATGGCAGCTGTGTCAATAGGTGTGTGGTGAAAGTTTGACAACTCTCTATTTGATTCTTCTTGCAACACCAAACCAAAAACATCATCTAACAAGGGAAGAGGATCCCTCAGCAATATTTGATTTCTGACTAAAGAGAAAGAGTCATCTAACCCCAATCAGGAATTTCATCACTTTCTTGTGTTCATTCTTTTTGATTAAGGTAGCCATTGTTCCACAATCAGTATTGGTACAGACACATGGAACCTCATACTGATTTATCTCATCCCAAATTGATTTTAACTTTGAAAAATATAAAGAAAGAACAGCTCCTTCTTGTTTGGTGTTAGCAAGCTGTTGTTCAAGCATATATATATGATTATTACTGAATCTGGAAAATCTCCTTTTTATGTCTTTCCATACCTAAAATGCAGAGTTAAAGAACATAGTTGGATCTCCTAACTCATCATAAATGCTTGCAGAAATCCATCCTAGGACAGTGTAGTTGCAGCGCATCCATTTTGTATAAGATGGATCAGTAGTTGCTGGTTCTGGATAGGTACCATCAATGAATCCAACTTTGTTCTTTGCAAGTAGAGCCACATACATGGTCCAGCGATGATAATTTTGTATTGTGAGTTTTTGACTCACCAGAGAATTTGCTGTGTTTTCAGCATGATGCACAAAGAATGGATCAAAATGATCATCTTGTGTGTGCAGTGTTTTGTTTCTCCACTAGAGGTGCAGAAACTGTGGAGGAATCTGTTGGATTTGTCATAGATCTCAACAGGTAGTAGTTGTGAAAAACAAGTGGTAGCGGAAGTGATTTTGGATCAATACCTGAGCTAATGATTAAATCATTGCTCTGATACCATTTTGAATAATGAACTGAGATTCATTTGTAACTAAACTAAATAATTGAAGCAATGTAACAGTGAATGAAAGAAAGTTTGAAGCTTTCAATTGTATAAAACAATAATGTTTTTCTTGTGTATTAAGTGAGTTACATGATCCTTTATTTATAATTACAATCAGACAACAACAATTAAACATTACAATGCGATCTAAACAATCAATAAACTAATCTAAAAGCTGAGTAAAGTTCTTCTGCTTTGCTGTCATTCTCCACTGAATTATGTCAATCATGTGGCTTCTTACAAGCTGAGGAATGTTGCATGTCTTGCTGTTAATCACATGGTTGTAATGATCCGCATGTGGTGTTGCAAGTTATTATCAGTCTTCAACATCTGCAAGCTATCTTCAGTCATCAACCGCTGCTCAACAAGCTTCCCTTGTCAGCTTTGTTTCCATGACTGTGATGATCATGTTGTGAATTATTACGCATATGGAAATAGAATGCCATTAACTATTATTGATGAACTAAGCTGCCCACAAACTATTTAATCGGCCGGCCGCCATCGCGTTGCCATTAGGAAAAATGAGAATAATAACCCAGCTAAACAGATTTTCCAATAATACTTCTGGACAGGGACAAAAAAGCGCTCGAATGTGTTTGGTTTGTGGTGGTTTCAACGTTGTTGGTTTGAGGCTCAAAAGAAATCGTCTCCTTCACGAAGGGGGCGAAGCGATGTTGAAAAACTAACAGATTGATTAAGGTTAAAATCTGGATATGGATAAAAACAATTAGACCCATTTTTTCTTTTTCATTTGTGGATTGGTGTAGATTTGCGATGAATTGCTTGTAGTGATGTAAGCTTTTATGGGTTGAGCACCCCCTGTGCTCCTTTAAATTGATTTTCCTCTTAAAAACCAAAAAAAAAGTTAAAATAAGAATAATGATAGTAATAATAGAAAATATTAGCGTGCATGTGTTATAAACCAGGTTTTTCGTATTATATATTGACCATATAATTATAGCTCTTGGTTTCTCAAATAAATAATCTAATTAACACCTTGCGGTCTATATCACCAAATTCTTACAAGTTCGCAAAGCGGATACGATGAATTTTGTACATTAATAAATGTGTGTTGCTTGCACTATATACTTTAATTGATGATGTTAGAATATTAGCACGCATACTTAATAGAAATATTTATTCTACGGCACCCATAAACTGAAATATTTATTCTACGTGATTATATAGAAGCTACTTCTATTAATCCACAAATTCCAGATTACATATCGCTACAGAGATAAGTCGTGAACTAATTATAAAACGATGTTAACTTGTTGCTTTTATCTTGCTACGCGAAAAATGGAATAGAAATTTGTATTTTGTGGTTACCATTTTTCATTATGCACTACAAGAATGGGCAGTCATTAGGGACCGCCCATTAGCGACTGCCAAGCAGTCGCTTGTCTTCAGCGACTGCTGAAGACAACAGCGACTGCTTGGCAGTCGCTAAATTTTCATTGAAAAATAGCGACCGCTTAGCAGTCGCTAACTTTCAATGAGAAATTTAGCGACTAGCAAGCAGTCGCTACTCATTTAAAAATTACTGGTCCACCCATTTAGGGACCGCCTGGGCGGTCCCTATTGACAACGGATACTCTTCATCCTCATTCGTATCATTTATAAGGCACTGTCAGTCAATAGAAACTGCTTGGGCGGTCCCTATTGACAACGAATACTAACAATAGGGACCGCATGGGCGGTCCCTAATGATAGTAGCCGTATCATTAGGGACCGCCCATTGACAGTATCTGTTGTCAATAGGGACCGTTAAGGGGTCCCTATAAGTTTAATAGGGACCGTTAAGCGGTCCCTAATGTGAAAACAGGGACTGCTTGGCAGTCCCTAATGCGGAAATTAGGGACCGCGTGGCAGTCCTTACTAATATTCGTACATCAAAATTATGACTGTTTTGATGGTTCAAGGTGCCGCGTGGTATGTTTAGTTCGTAATTTTTTGATCGTATCTATGCTAACGTTTGTGAAGTAAATCATAAACACGGATAACAATTACAACTAACTAATGATAATTAATTAGTTGTACATTTGTGAAACATATCTTGAACGTTAATAACTCGATCGAAAACTAATCTACTATAAGGTTGGTTTTGCAATCATTTATTACTTTAATTTACATATTACAATGAGTTTTGTTGCTTACAATCACTAACACAACAACATCAATAAAAAAAAATCAATTTTTAAGTATGAATATTAGTAGGGACCGTTAAACGGTCCCTAATGTCAAATTAGGGACCGATTAACGGTCCATAATTTGACAATATGGACCGTTAAGCGGTCCCTAATTTGATATTAGGGACCGTTTAACGGTCACTAAAATCGAAAATTAGTAGGGACTGTCAAACGGTCCCTAAATTTACAATAGGGACTGCCAAACGGTCCCTATTGTCAAATTAGGGACCGTTTGACAGTCCCTATTGTTAATTTAGGGACCGCTTGGCAGTCCCTACTAATATTCATACATCAAAATTATGAATTTTTCGATGGTTCGAGGTGCCGCGTTGTATGTTTAGTTCATAATAACCATTGGAATAGTTAAAATAACAATAAGTACAACGACACATTGTATATCCAAACATTATACAAGGAGAACGGGCCGCTTTGAAGATTCTCCTACTGTTTTGTACGACGAATGACATAATGACAAATTAATTCGATCTACATGTATACGTATAATTAATGAATACTTGATCTAATGATTATGCCTCATAATCGTATCTATGCTAACGTCTGTGAAGTAAATCATAAACAGGATAACAATTACAACTAACTAATGATAATTAATTAGTTGTACATTTGTGAAATTTATCTTGAACGTTAATAACTCGATCGATCTCAATTAATCTATTATTTCACAAGTAGTCTACCATAAGGTTGGTTTTGCAATCATTTATTACTTGAATTTACATATTACAATGAGTTTGGTTGCTTACAATCACAAACACAACAACATCAATAAAAAAAATCGATTTTTAAGTATGAATATTAGTAGGGACCGTTAAACGGTCCCTAATGTCAAATTATGGACTGCTTAACGGTCCCTAATTTGACAATAGGGACTGTTAAACGGTCCCTAATTTGACATGAGGGACCGTTTAACGGTCACTAAAATCGAAAAATTAGTAGGGACTGGCAAACGGTCCCTAATTTTACAATAGGGACTGGCAAACGGTCCCTATTATCAAATTAGGGACCGTTTGGCAGTCCCTATTGTTAATTTAGGGACCGCTTGGCAGTCCCTACTAATATTCATACATCAAAATTATGAATTTTTGGATGGTTCGAGATGCCTCGTTGTATGTTTAGTTCATAATAACCATTGGAATAGTTAAAATAACAATAAGTACAACGACACATTGTATATCCAAACATTATACAAGGAGAACGGGCCGCTTTGAAGATTCTCCAACTGTTTTGTACGACGAATGACATAATGACAAATTAATTCGATCTACATGTATACGTATAATTAATGAATACTTGATCTAATGATTATGCCTCATAATCGTATCTATGCTAATGTTTGTGAAGTAAATCATAAACAGGATAACAATTACAACTAACTAATGATAATTAATTAGTTGTACATTTGTGAAATATATCTTGAACGTTAATAACTCGATCGATCTCAATTAATCTATTATATCACAACTAATATACTATAAGGTTGGTTTTGCAATCATTTATTACTTCTATTTACATATTACAATGAGTTTGGTTGCTTACAATCACAAACACAACAACATCAATAAAAAAAAATCGATTTTAAAGTATGAATATTAGTTGGGACCGTTAAACGGTCCCTAATGTCAAATTCTTAACGGTCCCTAATTTGACAATAGGGACCGTTAAGCGGTCCCTAATTTGACATTAGGGACCGTTTAATGGTCACTAAAATCGTAAATTTTGAATTTTTGGCAAAATTTTTTGGCATAAGTGAGGGGGAAATTTGAATTTCACCAAATCAATTTTCAACAGTCGATGAAATCCTAATCTACAGTCATAAGTACCCCTTCATGTCTTTAACACGGATCGCCATCTCAAACCGTCAATCAACTAAAATCATCCAACGGACAAAAACCAATTGAATCCCATCATATATATATAACCTCACCACTCTTACACCCATTTCACTATCTCCAAAAAAGACTATCTTCTTTTCTTCTTTTCACCAACACAAAAACACTATCTTTTTTTTCTTCTTTTCACAAACACAAAAACTTTTATTCTTTTCACCAACACAATCTTTTCTTCATTCTCTTTTCTTTCACTTTCTTTATTTTGGATCTTCATTTGTTTTCACCAATACAATATTTTTTTCTTACACTTTCTTTATTTTGGATCTTCATTTACTATTCTTCACTTTTGATTTCATTCATGTTTTTGATTTTCATTTTATATTATTACTCATTTTATTCGTCTTTACACATTCTTTTATTCTTTCATGTCAATTGTCATTATATTAACTTTTTATTCATCATTTTATTGTTTTGATATTGTTAAAATTACAATTTTACAAAAAAAACAATTATATTCCGGATTAATTGTATTTTTTTTATTTTTTCTGGAGGTCATTAAGGACCGCTTAACGGTCCCTACTAATATTCATACTATGAATATTAGTAGGGACCGTTAAACGGTCCCTGTTTTTGATATTAGGGACCGTCAAACGGTCCCTATATTTGATATTAGGGACCGTTAGACGGTCTCTACTAATATTCATAGAAATTCTACGAATATTAGTAGGGACTGTTAAACGGTCCTTATTGTAAAATTAGGGACCGTTTTTCAAAATGTTGCGACTGTCAAACGGTTGCTACTTTCTGAAATAAAATAGGGACCGTCTGGGCGGTCCCTATTGTAGAAATTAGGGACCGTCTGAGCGGTCCCTATTGTAAAAATTAGAGACTGTCTGGGCGGTCCCTATTATTATACATTAGGGACGCCCAGACGGTCCCTATTGAGGTCATTAGGGACCACTTAACAGTCACTATTTTGCGGTCCCTAATGACCTCAATAGGGACTGCTTAACGGTCGCTATTGGCAAGCGACCACTGTCAATAGCGACCGCAATATAGCGACCGCTAGACGGTCGCTACTTTCCAATAGGGACCGCAGGGGGGTCATTAGGGACCGCCCAGGCAGTCCCTAATGACCCTTTTTTCTTGTAGTGATGTCGAGTCATCGACCATTAAAAGTTTAAAATGAAATATAAGACATGATTGTTATTATTATGAAAAACAAGGATAATATCCATCAACTTATTACACTCGGTAAAATAATTTGCAAGTCATAATTTGAGCATGTCGAAAATAAATAATTAATCTAAGAATTCTCACAAGAAAAAACCTATAGTTTTTTTTTTAAATGCGACAAGGTAAAAACGTGTGATACATTCAGCTTGCATGAACTTTCTCTTTTAATTATAAGGAGAGTAAATTAAAGCATCATGATGATATTATGACATATGAACTGTGTACTGCTAGTTTCGTGTTCCAATTGGTAAAATAAGTTATAAAGAATAACAAACCTAACTAATAGGTACCCAGTTACAACATTTATATATTCCCTACAAACTGAAAAATGGATTGTTAGCCTACGCTGTTCGATAAGGATTTTCCTTTTAGTAAAGGTGGTTGGTCCAAAGTCAACTTTGCCTTGTGATATGCGAGAATTATTAATAGAAATGTTGGTTTTCATGGATTAATAAAAAGAGTTATTGATATAACGTGTGTTGTGTATATTGTTATTGTTATGTGGTTACATGGTTTCCATGGATTGCAGACGATTAATAATGCCTCCTCCAACAAATACTTCTTATTAATTTGTACGACTTTATTTTTCTCTTTAAGCTAATCTATTTCGAGAAAATGGAGGTGAAATTTGATTCCAAGGCATTTATAGAAGAATTTGAGGCGTTGACCAGAGATGCAGGAAGAGTTCAAAAGGAGACTTTGAAGAAAATTTTGGAAGAAAATGGTGAGACAGAGTATTTACAAAGTTGGGGTCTTGATGGAAGAACAGACTCGGATAGTTTCAAGGCTATTGTTCCAATTGCTAGTTACAAAGAATTTCAACCTTACATTTGGAGAATTGTCGAAGGCGACAAGTCCCCGATTTTTACCGAAAAACTGATAATCGCCTTCTCAATAAAGTAAACTAACGGCGTATTGTTTTGTTTCTATGACGAGGTTCTTTTTGTGTTTGTATATCGTTGCGAAATGAGACGTATATTATAAACACAAAAAGCAGTAAAAGACAAAAAATTTGGTAATACACATTTTGTTCAGTTAACTACCTTTGGGGCGCCTCAAAACTAACACATTCCTATTCATAATTAGAAGGAATATGTAATTCTGAGTTAAACTGAATCTCAACAAGTCCTTCGGGTAATTCAAAATTATACAAACCTAAGTCGATCTCAATAACCTCTCACTTGGAGGCTCATTTTAAATATAATCTTATCTCCAACCTCTCAATGGCAAATATACAACGACACCAATTCTCGAACTCTTTTAGATCCAAGATTAGTTGAACTCATGCACGTTTCAACTTAGATCTACAATTTTAGTCATCGTATCATCAAGCTTCCAGTTGCTTGAATGCTCTCTCTTGTGACCTATTGTGCAGTGCTTACAATGCTATCTTGGTTGACATTGGTCATATAAAGAGTTCTCTCTACAACTATCGAGCTATCACCATGACCCCTCTAATTATCTTACAAGCACTTGAGCTAAAAGGTACATCGCTTCATCATCCAACTACTCAACATAAATAACATTTCTCTTGAAACTCATTATGTTTCACTCCACGTCAAAAGAATACAGATTCTATCATTCAATGTTTGAATAGTAAAATGTCCTGTTTCTACAATTTTCCAATAGGCCCGCCCATAAGTCATAACCAACAAGTCAAACCCTTCCAAAATTACCAAAAATATAAATCTCTATTATATTATTGACAGGACAAGTATGATAGAATACTGCATATTCAAATCCACGATTTCAATAGAATGCACATACTCAAGATTAGTACATCGTGTGAGTTATCATCCTTACACTATTGCGCATCAATACAACGATATAAAGTCACAAACACAAAAAGTAGTAAAAGACACAAAGACCTTTATATTTACTCAGTTCGTCAAACTGTTGGGTATTGCAAAACCAGGATTTTCATTATTTCACATGAGTGCAGTTATAATAACATATACCTTGAGCTTTTATAATAAGAACACTTCTAGTTGTAGTAAATAGTAATAGAAACTCTCTTGTAAATTTGTGTCTATGCAATTCCCTAGCTAGTAGTAACCACAACCTCAAGACATACATGAATGTTAGACAAATTGTGGATTCTTCGTTGTTCCAGTTTTGGTACCACTCAAGGGAAGCCAAAGATTCTACCTTATAATGAAGACAAACACTCATTCATTGATTTTCAGTGACTTAAAGCCCATAAGGAGCTTTTAAAAGCTTTTGCAAACACCCCCCAAGTACAAAAAATCAGCTGTCAAAATATTGAACTTAAGAAATAATAAACTGTTGCGGGTGTGATGTTATGAGTAGAGGTGGGTGATTGGGTTTAATGTTGGAGAATATTTGGAATTGAGTCCAAATAATAAGTGCAAAGTGTGTGAATTGTAATTGCTTATTGAGAAGCATTTTATTTGTGAAATAAAAATTCAAGATTAAATATTTGTGAATAAAATATTTGAGAATATCTTGAATTTTGAAGACACACTTATGATTGTGCTTGAATGAGGTCAAAATAATTTGATGACATTCAAATGTTTTGAATGACAAGTTTAATACACCCCCTTTAATGTTTTGTGGTTGTTACATCATTTTCTCACCTATAAAAGGAGGCCTCCACTCTTGTGAAACAAAAGGCAATAAGCATCTAAAAGAAAAAAAATCATTTTCATACATAGCATACATATTTTCTGAGTTCTGCAAATATTATTCGAGTCCAAATTGAGAAGGTAGTATTGTCCTCCACTTTCTACCTTATTGTGTGAGGATGTTGTACCTTGGGAGGTCGTTACCAACTGAGGGCTTGAAGGGTAACCGGGAAAATTGATCTTAAGGGGAGAGGGCTAAGCCTTCGACTCATCCTATGCTTCAACGGATTTTTTTTGACTCGTCTAATCCACTCCAAGGATTTTCATACAGTTGCTGAGAGGTCCATTTATATTTATTGTTACATTCTTTGTTTAATTCCATATATGTTAATGTTTAATTTTATGTTGTATGATTCTAGATATATAATCATGTTTATGTTTATGTTTACGTTTATGAATTCACATGTTTATGTGCAATACGTACCCAACAATCTTAAGATCAATTTTTTAGTTATGGATTATGCGTTGCACGTACATGTGGTTTTATTCTGTTTCTAACATGTTGATAATACGTTTATGTGTTTTATGGTTGAATTTAATCACATGTTAATCTTGGAGATATGTGTATAAGATTTTCAGGTAACCTTGAATTCGTTGATGTTGATAGTTATATGTTTCTATTGTGATACTATTGCATGTTTTGTTATGATTAATTGATTATATGTTTATACTTTATAGTGTGATTAATCTGTCTAGATTTGTATGTTGCTATCCAGTTTTTGTATCATTAGAGATCAGCAGCAGTATTTATATTCAAGTCTTAAAGGTTTTCAAATTGTTTCCAGTATTGTTGCTCTGCTTCTGTTTCAAAAAAAAAAAATCTACTGAGCAGGTTTTCAAAAAAAATGTAAAACTTAGCTTTGCTGATACCAAGATTCGAACTCTGTACTTTTTGACAGTACATGCTCGTCCGTTACCATTGTGCCAATTTAATTCTTGTTTAATAAGCGTTCCGTTAGGTATTTATTCAATGCTATTCTGTGAATTAATTGCAAAATTAAAACAAGTGCGGAGTGGATTCGAACCCGAGACCCTTTCACTGCCATCTGCGATCTTTACCGTTTCGGCGTTACAAACTCTTGGTGATTAATTGTGCGGTTACATATTAATATCATGTTATTAATTAATCTGCTGAGTATTAGCAAACCGTTTCCTCCTGGAAACGAACCCAAGACCTATGTGATTTGATCGTTACTCCTAACTGTTTGACCAGGATATTATTCTTATTAATTGCATGCGTTATTTTGTAATTAAATTGACGGGCGGCGGTTTATTATTTGAGTAATATGTGTAACATATCCATGCTACATATTTAAATTTAATATTCTGAGTAGATGCAATTTAAATATGTGGTTATATGTTGAGCATGATTATGTGATTAGTGAAAAATAATTGCAATTGAGATATGTGAAAATATATAAAATTACAAGTGTGCCCTATGAAGACTTTAAATAATTCTAAGTGCGAGACTTGTGAATTATTTAGAGATATGGGTGGTGAGAGCTCTAACAACAATGCCGCGAGCATTGAGACCTTCCCAATAGCGGGCAACGTTGAGGTTGTCACGCTAAATTAGAGTGCTAACGGTATTGAGACCGTAGTACCGGTTTTGAGAACCACTATGTCATATTCTCAACTAGAGAAACCTAAAAGAATTTCGAAATAATTCTAAGTACTAAGACTTGTGAATTATTCAAAATAAATTAAAAATGAGAATAATTCTAAGTACTGAGACTTGTGAATTATTCGAAGGAAATTAAAATTGAAAATAATTCTAAGTATTGAGAGTTGTGAATTATTTGAAGAAAATTCATAATTAGAATAATTCTAAGTATTGAGACTTGTGAATTATTCGAAAAGAAATTCAAAATAAAAATAATTCTAAGTATTGAGACTTGTGAATTATTTGAAGAAAATTCATAATTAGAATAATTCTAAGTATTGAGACTTGTGAGTTATTCGAAAAGAAATTCAAAATGAAAATAATTCTAAGTATTGAGACTTGTGAATTATTTGAAGATATTCTAAGTGAGAATATTTATACAGACAGTTTTGTCGCAGAAAGGTGGAGTGTAAGCGGACTTGTCCCTCCACTGGCCTGGGAACCTAATATTCTGTCGCAGAAAGGTGGACTTTAAAGAGGTTTTGTCCCTCCACTGGCCTGGGAATATCTGTATAAATAGTTCGATTGAGAATTCTCAGCGATACTAATAAAAATAATTGTGTGGATTATTTAATTAGTTATGGCGGCTGAAAATTCAAACAACAACTCGAACGAATGGTAGGTAGACATTGGGGCTACTCGACCACCTCTGCATGAACAAGTGGATGTTCACGACCTATCAACTTGTGGAGAACAAGCAGTGTTTCTTGGGAAACTCTACAATCTCAAAAGTTGAAGGCAGGGGAGCGGTTGTATTAAAGATGACCTCGGGGAAAGGGGTGACCCTAAACGAGGTGCTTCATATTTCAGAGATTCACACGAATCTAATATGTGGTACAATGTTGAACTAGAAAGGGTTCACACTTGTCTTTGAGTCAGACAAGGTTATCCTGTCTAAGGGTAGAACCTTTGGAGGAAAGGGATTTTTTGGTCTAAGAATCTTTTAAGATGTCTGTTATGACCATGTCACCTAAGGGTGAGGCTAGTACTGAGGCTAGTGTTCAAGTCTCGTGTGAGGAGACTAATTTTACGAATAAATGTAATCGAAGTTGCATGTGAGGCAAATATTATAATTTATTTCAATTACTTGTGACGTCTTTATGACATGAGAATATAATACAAGTGCGAGACTTGTATATTGTGTGTGTGTATATATGTAGTTATTGAAAATACAAGTGAGAGACTTGTATAATATATATATATATATATATATATATATATATATTTATATTTGTAGGAAATAACACAAGTGTGAGACGTGTATGTTATTACATATATAATTACTTGTTGAAAATAACACAAGTGTGAGACTTGTATGTTATATATATATTTGTAGAAAATAAAAATAAGTGCGAGACTTGTATTTTATTATATTTATATATATATATATATATATATATATATATTTGTTTGAGATATTTGGAATTTGAGTCCAAATATAAGTGCGTAAATTTAAATTGCTTAGTGAGAAGCAAGTGAGATTTAATGCTATTTATTTACTAAATAGATTAAATATTTATATTTATTTGTATTAAGACATTATGTACGCAAATCAAATAAATTCTATTTCTTTGAGGCTCGAGACATTTCTTTCATTGAGGAAAAGAACAGAAATGTGGGGGTGAGAGGAAAGAAAATGTTGGTTAAGATTCTAAACTTTTAAGTTAGAAAATTAATCATAATATTTTCCGAAGACTTTAAGAGTTTAAAGAAAATATTGGAGGCGATTGATGAAAGGTCTAGCGAGAGACTAAGTAGCAAATTCATCGAGGGAAATAGGAAATTTGAGCCCACCTAAAGACATCGCCCCATGATGGCAACCCTACCTGAATTGTAAACCCCAATTTGCAGGTTCAAAGGGACAACCGAATTGTGGGGGGGAGTCGAACAAAGCACTCGGGAAATCGAGTTCCCAACCCATTTATATGATGAAAGAGTGATGGACCTGTACAGGTTAAGGAGAACTTGAGGTTCTAATGATCCTTATGTCTTGTGAACACAAGCGGGGTATTACAGGATACCCTTAATGAGAGATCACCTATGTCGAATGTGAAGGGGCCGCTTCGTTGAGATGAGTTAAATGGCTAAGTCTATAGAGCATTCGATGAAAATCGCCAAGGCAGTCCAGGGCCGAAACGGACAACAACGAGGACCAACATGGTATTGGAATGAGTTGTGTAAGTACCATTGTCTTGGTATACACAAAACGCCGAACAGTTCAAGGCATCACGTCCACTGGTTGGCAAGTATATCCGATGGTATTTCGCAAAAGAAGGTTCAAGGCCGAAAACCACCTATCCTGATGCAACAAGTTCCGGCAGAACTCTAAAGTTGTGTGAGGATGTTGTACCTTGGGAGGTCGTTTCCCACTGAGGGCTTGAAGGGTAGCCGGGAAAATTGATCTTAAGGGGAGAGGGCTAAGCCTTCGACTCATCCTATGCTTCAACGGAATTTTTCTGACTCGTCTAATCCACTCCAAGGATTTTCATACAGTTGCTGAGAGGTCCATTTATATTTATTGTTACATTCTTTGTTTAATTCCATATATGTTAATGTTTAATTTTATGTTGTATGATTCTAGATATATAATCATGTTTATATTTATGTTTACGTTTATGAATTCACATGTTTATGTGCAATACGTACCCAACATTTAACCCCTCCCAAAATATATAAATATATATATATATATATATAACGTTAGCACGCGGTATTCGCGTAATTATCTTTACTTAAATATGAATAAATAATCTATATATATTAACCTTATTTTTATGTAAAAGAGAATTAGGTAATAATTATTTCTTTTAATGAAAATATTTAAATAATAATAAAACTAAAATAGATTACAGTTATATCCTCACTAATAACAAATTTTAATAGTGTGCTTAAAGATAAATAAGGAAATCAAAAAAATGGTGTTAAAATGGCTTTCTATCATGACTTCCTTCATATAATACTATAGATGTATATAGTATCGTATAATAAAATGTAATTAATTGTTATGGATCCACTGATTAGGCCTGTGTCCACAAACTATTTAATTAGCCGACCGCCACCGCGTTGCAATTAGGCCAAATGAGAATAATGATACTAATAATTAAAAATACTAGCGCGCGTGCATGTGTTATAAACTTGGATTTTCGTATTATATATTGACATTATTAGTGCTCTTTGTTTTCAAATAAATAATCTAACACCTTGCGGTGTATATCAACAAATCCCTACAAGTTCGCAAAGCAGATTCGATGAATTTTGTACATTAAACTTGTGTTGCTTGTATATTCATATATCGTGATGTTAAAATAGATCAACATGCATATTTGAGAGTAATATTTGATTTACAGCACGCATAAACTGAAATATCCTTGAAGTTCACCCACAAAGTGATTATGTAGAATCGAAGCTACTTCTATTCCACAAATTCAAGATTACATATTAATTAGATAAGCTCGTGAACTAATTAATAAGCCAATTGATTATATATAAAACGGTGCCCACTTGGGATAACGAATTTGAACTAGTTTATACCTAGCTAGCTAGGCGAAGATGAATAAAAAGAATATTTTGTGGTTTCCATTTTATTATATCTACCACTAAAAGTTTAAAAAATAAACATTAAGTTATAAGACACGTACGTTATTATTATGAAAAAAAAAAAACAAGGATACTATCCACAAACTTATTGCACTGCGCGCCAATGTAATAAGATTTTTTAGCTAGATTGGTTTGGTTTCTCCTCGGGTCTTGGGTATTTCTTGTACTCTTTTCCTTGTATCTCTCATATATGTTTTTTTGCCGACAAAAAACAATATAAGCGAAACCTCTAAACTTAGAGTTTTTATTTATTTAAAAGTACATCAATAAAAATTGTGACACATTCAGCTTATTAGCTTGTACTTTGTCTTGCCGCATCAATCACGTATCCCGACCAGAGATAACATTCTCCGCCGTGGCATCAACATTGATAGAAATAATACCTTATGCAAGCTTTGTGGTGAGGAGCAGGAGACGGTTGCTCATTTGTTTTTGTCATGCGGCATAGCTTTCAGAATATGGATGTGTTAACAGGATGATAATTCACCTGCTTGAAATAGAGAATAAATCAATTACTGGAATTACTAAATATATTATTATACTATGTGACCTGCCTCTACGATACAGGTATCACGCCTCAACTATCCCTCGGAGCACAACTCTGACACAACAAATACTGGAGCAAAAGCAAACAGGAGGAATACGAGACCAAGGCAGAGTCTCATAGACTGACTGCTCTCGAAACTCCTTCAGTATTGAGCAAATACTCCGCCCCACTCATGCTGCGTCTCCAAGAAAATTGAGCTCCCGGAAAGAACGAGCCAAAGGGCCCCAATGGACAACAGAGTCCCAGAACCTTGACAAAAACCCTTCCTTGCTATACATTCCAAACACGAAAGCTCTCGGAACACTACTCCCGACGACCAAACCAAAATTCAGAACTTTACAATAACTCAACAACTACAGAACAATTCTCTCCAGACACTCGGTGAAAGAAGACACCTACCCACGATAGCTCAAAACCTCTCGGAGATCAACTCACCAACACCCTCTCGGAAAATATCTTGAATCACTTACTCCAGAATACACACCTCTCGGAAAGACACCATCACTAATAGAACACTCAAACTCGGCCCTCGAGTCACCATTATAAACAATAAAGCTACCGAAAGCAAAGAAGACCGTCTACTCCGTATCACAAAGAAGACCAAAGCCCTCGGAAGAAGGAAAGATACAGTCAGCACTCAAGACAAACACGTTATCTTATTGGTTGAATAAACATTGTAACACGTGTAAACACCACCACATGCATAACGACACATGTAAAAGCATGCACAGTGACACCTGCCCTTACCAAAACCTATATAAAGGTAGGAATCAATAGAGAAAAGGGAGAGCTCAATTAAAAAAAGTAACAGAAACTCACGAGAGGAATATAGACTCAGAAAGAAAGAAACCAACTCGGAAAAGGGAATGGATTATAGTTAATAAAAGGAATGAAGGTTTTTGTCAATTTTTCTCTCTTATTAATATAGCATTTAGTTTTTGAATCACGGGCAAAGGCATTCCAACCCGAATAAATAATTCAGTTAATAGGAAATAATTCCAAACCCGTTAACAGGATGAGCTTTTATAGTTGCTTTAATATTAATACGGTTTGCCCCAACAACTTGAAAGACCACTTGACGCAACACTATAGCCTTAAAGACGCTGGAAAATTCAAAGAATGGAAAGCTTTGTGGTTCTTTGTTGTGTGGTCCATTTGAAAATTGAGAAATTATGTCGTCTTCAAAGGGGTGATGGTAGATACAACGAAAATTCTCGACCTCATCAAAATTAGAGCTTGGGTATGGTTTAATGCTAAGTTTAAAGGGTTTGCATATTCTTATGTCATTTGGTCCAACTCATTTCATGAGTGTCTTCTTTAAGCCTTTTGTAGTTAGTGTACTTCTTGTACCCAATTATTTGTAATGCTTTTCTCTTGAATAAAATTTTATTTTGTTGATAAAAAAAAAAGTAAAAAAAAAACTTGCACTTTATCTTTTAATAATGAGGGTAAAGAAGCACTGAAAGCAGATCATATATCACACCTTATTACCAACATATTAACAATAATATTATGTCATTAAACTTGCACTCTCACAATCTCCAATCACTACAAGATAACAAGGTCAATAGAGACCTAAATTAGGTCCTTATTGACCCCTCCAGCGGTCCCTGAAGGTCCATAGCGACCGCACGTAGGTCGCTATTTTGCGGTCCCTATTAACCTCGGTCGCTTGCCATCAGGGACCTCAATTACGACCCTGATGAGGAAAATAGCGTCCGGAGTATCAGTGATGGAGATCAGAAATATGGGTATCTCTTGATCGAAAATAATCAACCGGAGGTTCAAGCGAGTCGAGTTTTGACCAGAAAGTCAACGGAGCCCGTTTTTGACAAAAGATATCACTTTTCCAAGTGGAAACGGCCTCCTGAACAAAACGTAAAGACTTCGCCCACGTGATTTTAGGCAAATTCGAAGGTTTAGAGGGTCAAAACTGCAGTTTATTATTTCCAGCGGGATTTTTATGTTTTATTTAGTTATTTTAAGAGTCTTTTGTAATTTTGGCATTTTTCTTAATTAGGGTTTTCACTTTATAAGTTAGTCGTCTTTGAGTCATTGTTGTCAGTTGTTGATTGAATAAAAAAAATTGAACTTGAGAGTTTTCTCAGTTTTTGTCAATTTCTCGGTATTCTGCGGAATCAACGAGCTTTTGATTCTTGTGTTTTTCATCTTCCCTTATGGCTTTCGCTCGCTACATCAGTTGGCATCAGAGCCAGGTTCGTTCCTTCACCATGGCGGCAAGGAGAAACCCTGAAGTCCATGATGTTCCGGTAGAAGAAGATAGATGTGATGAATACACAAAGTTACGTCAACAAGTTCACTTGTTGACGCAACAAATGGCGGTGATGGTTGCTCGACAGCCTGAACCCACACCAACACCTGGAGCTCCATTGTTTGCGGATTTCATGGAGAATCCGTTTGTACCGCTAGAACAACCATTGATTCCGCCTATTCACCGGAGACAAGATGATCTAGAGGAAAAACATTGGAAATCAGAGTTTCAAGGTGATATTCTAAATTTACATGGTGATTATGAAGAGGATTGTGAATCTTCACATGATGTTGTTTATGATAGCGATGGTGACGGTATTGTTGATGAGTTTGAGATGTCTCGGTT
The DNA here is from genome assembly GCA_948329865.1 of Linaria vulgaris. NCBI lineage: Eukaryota > Viridiplantae > Streptophyta > Magnoliopsida > Lamiales > Plantaginaceae > Linaria > Linaria vulgaris. The sequence goes on along the minus strand of OX415249.1, from coordinate 144,514,569 downwards.
AGAAGCTTTCATGGAGGGTTTGGATGAGGAGATCCCGGTGGCGCACCCAGTGAAAGAGATGGAGATGTCGGAAAGGTACGAGGTTGATAAAAACGCTGATATGCTTGAAGATGTTGAAGATGAAAAGAAGAATTTAGGTGTGATAGTGGTCGGCGAAGAGAATAAACATATTGTTGTTGCCACAATTAAAGATGTTCACTCACGGGGTTTTGAGTTTTTTCAAGTTCCAAATTTTATTTTGCATTGTGGTGATAAAGTTACTAAACACGATTCAGATTCGAGGTCGAATCTTTTTCAACGAGGGGAGAATGATGGAGATCATAAATATGGGTATCTCTTGATCGAAAATAATCAACCGGAGGTTCAAGCGAGTCGAGTTTTGACCAGAAAGTCAACGGAGCCCATTTTTGACAAAAGATATCACTTTTCCAAGTGGAAACGGCCTTCTGAACAAAACGTAAAGACTAAAGTCTTTACGCCCACGTGATTTTAGGCAAATTCGAAGGTTTAGAGGGTCAAAATTGCAGTTTATTATTTCCAGCGGGATTTTTATGTTTTATTTAGTTATTTTAAGAGTCTTTTGTAATTTTGGCATTTTTCTTAATTAGGGTTTTCACTTTATAAGTTAGTCGTCTTTGAGTCATTGTTGTCAGTTGTTGATTGAATAAAAAAAATTGAACTTGAGAGTTTTCTCAGTTTTTGTCAATTTCTCGGTATTCTGCGGAATCAACGAGCTTTTGATTCTTGTGTTTTTCATCTTCCCTTATGGCTTTCGCTCGCTACATCAATCAGGGACCGCCCTCATACTTTAAAACCAATATCGACCTAAATTAGGTCCATATTGTTGTTGAACCAATAGGGACCTAACTGCGGTTCCTAATAGCCTGCGAGGAAAATAAAAAACAATAATATTCTGGAATATTATTGTTTTTTTTTTTTGTAGAAATATGATTATAACAAGATCAAAACAATAAAATAATGAAGAAAAAGTTTTTTTTTTTTTTGATCAAAATAGGAAGACAAGGGCCCTTAGGCCATATCAAAGTTTAATACATCGACTACGTGCGGGGGGGAGTGTCCCAAAAGAAATCTCGCTCCTCAACACTCGGTGTAGTCTTCGACAAGCAGTCAGCGGTCCTATTTGCCGTCCGTGGTATCCATCGTAGTTTGCACGTCCAAGGCATCTTTAACAGTTCCTTACATTCGACTACGATGTTCTGTAAATTTTCCGGTGTTGTAGTCTCGCCCATTATCATCTTGTAAGCTGAGAGGGAATTCGTTTCAATTTCCACAAAGGGGATACGTCTTTCCCAAGCAAGTTGCAAACCGATTTTGATCGCTAAGATTTCAGTTTCATCCACCGTTGGAGTCGGGATCCTTGAATAATAACCCCATAGCCATGTACCAGTGTTAGAGCGGAGTACACCCGCAGCTGCTCCTCTGTTGCTATTCGTGTTAAGGCTTCCGTCAACATTGAGTTTTACCCAATCCATTGGTGGTTTGGACCACTTGGCATCGGATTTCTTTAATTTTCGCTTCCTCATAGCGTTGTGCAGCTCATAACTTAACGTCTTCACTTTGAAGACGCTTGTGCTCGTCCCTTCGGTTATGTTTCTAAACACCTTTTCGTTACGTGCCTTCCACAATGTCCATATCGCCGCTATAAAAATGCTGGACCAGTCGCTATTCGGGATTAATGCGCAGTTCCTCGACTTCTTCGTTGCGTTCTCCTTAAGCCAAGTTTCGTCAGCGGTTCTATCAAAGTTCTCTCGGTCCTTTCCGGTCAGTAATCTGTCCCATAGCTGCTGCGCACTTGAACAATATCTAAAATATGGCTCACCGTCTCTTCATTGGCGTCGCACACTAGACAGCGGGCGTGGTCCGATAGTTTTCTGCTTTTTCTTAGACTATTTGTTGCGAGGCACTCTTGCGCTGCCAGCCATAGGAAGTATTGCAGTTTGCTACTAGCCTCAGTTTTCCACACCCAATTTAACCGAGTCGCTGCGCCCCCTGAGTCGTGTCTTGCCTTATAGAAGGCTCGATATGCAGACTGACATGTAAAATTACCGCTTGAAGTCTCGTTCCACAGGATAGTATCATTCCCTTCTTGCAGCGTAATCCCGCATCCATTCAGTTCATTCCTTAGTCTGCTCGGGATATTTGTGCGAAACATCTCCCATTTCTAGCCCCCAGATTCAGACCACACATCACATAACCGCATGTTGATATCACCAGGGTGAATTTCAATATTATCAGCGCTCAAACACCTCGACCCGAGCCAATTATCCAGCCAAAAACGGGTAGTTCTTCCATCTCCTATCTTCCAACGGAAATACGGTTGCATCAGGTTTACACATTTGACGATGCCTTTCCATAACGGGCTGTCAGTCATCCTCGCCTTGTACTCCAGGAGATTAGAGTTTTTAAGATATTTTGCCTTGATAAGTGCACTCCAAACCGTTTCCTCGTCCTTTATGATTTTCCACGCTAGTTTTGCTAGCAGCGCTTCATTACTTATGCGCGTGTTTCTGATCCCAAGTCCCCCTTCTTTTTTCGATCTCGTCACCTTTTGCCAACCAACAAGGTGTAGCTTTCGTCTATTCACATCAGCGGACCAAAGAAAACTACGGTTGCGATCTAGGCTATCGCAAACGTGTTCCGGCAGCCATGTTGATTGCATCGCATAAATAGGCATAGCCGTCGACACTGATTGAATTAGAGTTGATCTCCCGGCTAGCGAAAGAGTGCTGCTCTTCCACCCGCTATACCGTTCCATCACCCTATCGAAAAGTGCGCCACTTGCTTCCCTACTAACTCGGCCATGAGAGAGGTTTATGCCAAGATATTTCCCGAGATTAACCGTTTGCCCAAAACCCAATATTCTGCAAATCTCCCTTTTAGTCGGCGACCCTTGACTCTTAGAGAAAAACACTTTGGATTTTGACGGGTTAAGTTTGAGCCCCGACGCCGCGCAGAAAATATCAAGCACTTTTTTCACCGACCGAGCCGTATCAACCGTTGCTTTTCCCATGAGAATTAAATCATCCGCAAAGAAGAGATGGGAGAGCTTTGGGCCATTTCGACAAGGTACCAATGGTTTCCATTTCCCAACGTCGACCGCTTCGTTAATGAGGTACGAAAGCCTTTCCACACAAAGTACAAAGAGGTATGGCGAGAGAGGGTCCCCTTGCCTTAGACCACAAGAATGCGTAAATGCCTCAATTGGTGACCCGTTCCAAAGAATTCTAGTCGCTGCGTTGCGCACACAGAACATAATTATCTCAATCATCTCCCTGGGAAAACAAAACGCATTCAACGTATCTTCCAAGAACTCCCAACTCACTTTGTCATATGCTTTCTCGAGATCAAGCTTCATAATCATATTCCCATATTTCACTTTCTTTTTATTTCTCATCGAGTGAAGCACTTCTTGAATTACAAAAATATTATCTTGTGTGCTTCGATTCTTGATGAAACTCGATTGGGTTGAGGCAATAATACGAGGCATGATATCTCTCAAACGCATAGTGATGCACTTCGTCACAAACTTATAAAGCACATTACACAAAGAAATAGGGCGAAATTGAGCTATAGTTTCTGGATTTCTAACCTTTGGAATCAAACAAAGATACGCCTCGCATATCTTTTTGTCAAAGCATTTATTTTTGAAGACACCCTTCACAAACTTTAGCAATGAATCATGCGCCCAACTCCACGTCTTGTGATAGAATACTGCTTGAAGACCATCCGGGCCCGGCGCTTTATACGGATGTGTCGCGAACACCACCTCCCTTAATTCTGTCAAATCGATCATTCTCATCAAATTTCCCCGGTCTTCGGCCGGTATTTTTTGCTGGAATCGCGACACTCCCATATCTCTTATGTGATTCGTTCGGTTCCCCTCAATATCCGAGAAGAGCTTTCCAAAGTAAGACCTTGCGTGTTGTTGCATTATCGCCTCATCTCGCACCCAAAGGTCATCAATTTTCAGCTCCCATATTTTATTACGCCTTCTTCTCGCTAGCACGGATTTGTGAAAGTATTTCGTATTTCTTTCCCCGTCTTTCAGCCAGCGAACCCGCGACTTTTGGAACCACAAAACTTCTTCTTGTTTCAGCACTTCATTCAGTTCGTCAATTAATTCACTCTCCAATCGGGAAAGATATCCGTTCTCGCCATGCGCTAGTTTCTTTTGGATGCCAAGTAAGCGCGCATTAATTTTCTTTTTCCTTGCAAATATATTGCCAAATTGCGCACGGTTCCAAGGCTCAAGAATTTTGGGGACTTCTTTGATAGCATCCAGGATCTCATCCTTACCCTCCCAAATACGCCGCAAAATTTCCTCACAATCTTTATGGAAAAACCAGGCGGCCTCAAAGCGAAACGGCCGTGAACCCCTAATCGTTTCCCCTCCCTCGCAGCATGTTAAGACTGGATGATGGTCCGAGCACGTGCGTGTTGTATGGTACACCTCGTGTTGTGGGAATTTGTCAATCCATAATTGATTCGCCACGGCTCGATCAATTCTTCCTTTGATGTTTTCTCCATCTTCCCTTTTATTTGTCCATGTAAACGGGGGGCCTCGGAAACCTAGATCAAGTAGGCCGCATCTCTCGAGATAATTTTTAAAATATCTCAGTCTACTTAACGGTTCGGCCTCCCATTCTTTCGTGAGCGAAACAGACTTCATTAAAATCTCCCGTAACGAGCCATGGTTCCCTGCACTCGTGCGCAACCGAAACAAGATCATCAAAAGCTCGCACTTTATCCGCCTTTCTTGGTTGTGCATAAATCCCGGAAACTCTCCATGATTCATTCACTGTCGACCGAATCCTCACATGAATTGCTTGATAATTAATTCCTAGGATTTCCACGTCCACTTCATCTTCCTGCCAAAGCATCCACACCCCACCCGTCATGTTTTCAGTTGGGGCCATCACATGTTTTGAGTATCCTAGAGTCGGGATAATTGCTCTCGCATGTTCCTCGCTAACACGTGTCTCTAGGATATAAACCACAGTAGGCCTGTGTATCCTAACAAATTCTCAGAAGTTTTACGAAACTCGTCTTTTCCTGCACCCTGACAATTCCACGACACTATCTTCATTGACATATTATTTAAGTGGTGCGACCTTATGGGGTATTCATTCTCTTGCCCCAACCATGTCGACATCAACTGTCTCACCATCTCCAACATGAAGACCATCTGTCTCAGACTCTCCCATCGGCTTATCGCCGTTATCTGCCACCATGTCATCACTCCCTCCGTATTCGGTGCTCGGAGTGTCCTTGTTTCCACTTCCCACACCTGTGGCGGAATCTCCAAAACTTGGACTAATTTGTCTCGCCATCGTGTTCGTAATGTCATTAAATACCCGCTGAACTTGTGGATTTTCGTGGCAAATTTCGGGATTTCTAGCCACCGCCCTATCAAGCACCCGTTTCTGAAAAACACGTGAAAAATTTGCATGCTTTTGTCCGAAGGTGACGGCTGGCGTCACGTCGCTTTTTTCCAGAAATTGCACACTGTTTTCGGCCTCACAATTCTCTTGTAATGGGGCGATTGCATTGCTGGTATTGGGGTTGGCTTTTAATAAGGAATTAGCCTTATTTTTCAAAGTCAGGCTTTGGGTAGAATTAGGAAACCTGTTGTGATTAATATTTTTCTTTCCTAAACCCATCTGTTTCTTAGTTTGTGACTTTCCTTTTGATACTGTTTGACTTGGTCCACTGATCCCAAAGACTTGAGCATTACTACCCAATGTGACATCCTTTGGTTTAGGCTTTTCCTCAAACATCTTCTCCTTTCCCTTTTCCATTCTTCTTGTCGGCTTTTCTACAGCCAATCCTTTTCCTTTCGGATTCCTTTTCGACTGGACTATCATCCAGTCTCCATATTCTTTCTTTTTTGCTTTTGCGACCAACCACTCGGCCCCGTTTGTTTCGGCCACTATGTCGCTTTCCTCGTCGTGCATGGCTGCCAAATCCGTGGCCTTTTCTGCCGTGTCTTTGGTTTCCCTCATCGCGCATTGTTCTTTTTTATGGCTTGCTTTACCACATGTGTAGCACACTAAAGGGAGGTTTTCATACACCACTTGATAGGCGACTCCATCGATGCATACTCCAAGGTCGAGCGGGACATCAGTGCGTACCTCTACGCAAAAGCGGGCAAAGCGACCTCGCGTTGCCGAGTACGTGTTTCCGTCGATCTTGATCTGATCGCCAATGCTCTTAGCAAGCTTGCGAATCCATGCTTTTCGGAAATATTCGACCGGTAAATCAAGTATACGTACCCACGTGATTGCACTTTCCACCCGATCTTTTTTCGCACAGAATTTAGGACACCACTTCCGGATTGATAAGAAGCTACCCGCTAACTGCCATGACCCCTCGGTGAGTATCATCTCGCGCTTGCTCGGGTTTAGATTTTTCATGCAATAGCAGTTATGGCCGAGATCGACGAGCTCAAAATCGTTTTGCAGCATCCACATACTGTCTAACTTATTCACGAGGGCTGGGTAATACCACGAATTGCCAAGAACCCTAATTATGATCGAATTTTCCCATTGGTTTTGAATTCGATTTTTCATTTCGGGGAGGCTCGTGAATTGCTTGAGCGGCATAGCATCTGTTGGAGAGCTGAATTCAATGAGGTCGTCTTCTTCCTCTGATTCATCATCGACTAAACTCACATGTTCATGTCTTTTCTTAACCACGTCGGCGTACGTCGATTGTTTTCATGGCTCCTCTTGCCTGATCGTGTTGTCGTAATTCGGTTGCGTTATGCCCATGGATTCGTTATCGCCTGGACGATGGCGTTTTTGCATTTGGATTGTTGGGAGATCTATGTCCGGCGGGACGAATTCCGTCGATGGAGGGCGGATTTCGTGCGATTTCGGCGGAGCAGTAGTCATTTAGGTTGACCGATTCTGAAAACACTGGTATCTATGTGAATGACATATGAATGAAAACAAAAAGATGAATGATTGTAGTTTAGTTTAGTCTAGCAACCAAACTCATTGCAACATGTGAATTGAAGTAATAAATGATTGCAAAACCAACCTCATAGTAGTTTAGTTGTGAAATAATAAATTGAATGAGATTGAGCGAGTTATTAACGTTCAACATATATTTCATGTTCTACAACTAATCAGTTTTACAACTCATTTAATATTTCACAAGTTAGTTGTAGTTGTTATTCGTTCTTATACTTTACTTCACTAATGTTAGCATAGATATTAAACAATAAATTACTACTATTCCGGAATATTACAAACACACTAACACCAATAAAAACAATCAAATTTTAAAGATGAATATTAGTAGGGACCGCACTTAGGTCCCTCATAAGGCAACACGGACTGCATTGCGGTCCCTATTTTAAATTAATGACCTAAGTGCGGTCGCTATTAATAATTAGGGACCGTAGTTAGGTCACTAATTTTAAATAAGAACCGCAGCGCGGTCCCTGTTGCCTTATTATGGACCTAAGTGCGGTCCCTACTAATATTCATCCTTGAAATTTGATTTTTTTTATTGATCTTGGTGTGTTTGTGATTCCTAGCAACCAACTCATTGCAAAATGTGAATTGAAGTAATAAATGATTGCAAAACCAACCACATAGTAGTTTAGTTGTGAAATAATAGATTGAATAAGATTGAGCGAGTTATTAACGTTCAACATATATTTCATGTTCTAGTTGTAGTAAATAGTAATACAAAATCTCTTGTAAATTTGTGTCTATGCAATTCCCTAGCTACTAATAACCACAACCTCAAGATATACATGAATGTTAGACAAAATTGTGGATTCTTCGTTGTTCTAGTTTTGGTACCACTCAAGGGAAGCCAAAGATTCTACCTTATAATGAAGACAAACACTCATTAATTGATTTTCAGTGACTTACAGCCCATAAGGAGCTTTTAAAAGCTTCTCCAAATACCCCATAAGTACAAAAAATCAGCTGTCAAAATATTGAACTTAAGAAATAATAAACTGTTGCGGGTGTGATGTTATGAGTAGAGGTGGGTGATTGGGTTTAACCCCTCCCAATATATATATATATATATATATATATATATATATATATATATATATATATATATATAACGTTAGCACGCGGTATTCGCGTAATTATCCTTACTTAAATATGAATAAATAATCTATATATATATATTAACCTTATTTTTATGTAAAAGAGAATTAGGTAATAATTATTTCTTTTAATGAAAATATTTAAATAATAATAAAACTAAAATAGATTACAGTTATATCCTCACTAATAACAAATTTTAATAGTGTCTTAAAGATAAATTAGGAAATCAAAAAATTGGTGTTAAAATGGCTTTCTATGATGACTTCCTTCATATATAGTATGTATATAGTATCATATGATAAAATGCAATTAATTGTTATGGATCCACTAATTAGGCCTGTGTCCACAAACTATTTAATTAGCCGACCGCCACCGCGTTGCAATTAGGCCCAATGAGAATAATGATACTAATAATTAAAAATACTAGCGCGCGTGCATGTGTTATAAACTTGGATTTTCGTATTATATATTGACATTATTAGTGCTCTTTGTTTTCAAATAAATAATCTAACACCTTGCGGTGTATATCAACAAATCCCTACAAGTTCGCAAGGCGGATTCGATGAATTTTGTACATTAAACTTGTGTTGCTTGTATATTCATATATCGTGATGTTAAAATAGATCAACATGCATATTTGAGAGTAATATTTGATTTACAGCACGCATAAACTGAAATATCCTTGAAGTTCACCCACAAAGTGATTATGTAGAATCGAAGCTACTTCTATTCCACAAATTCAAGATTACATATTAATTAAATAAGCTCGTGAACTAATTAATAAGCCAATTGATTATATATAAAACGGTGCCCACTTGGGATAACGAATTTGAACTAGTTCATACCTAGCTAGGCGAAGATGAATAAAAAAAATATTTTGTGGTTTTTATTATATCTTCCACTAAAAGTTTAAAAATAAACATTAAGTTATAAGACACGTACGTTATTATTATGAAGAAAAAAAAACACAAGGATATTATCCACAAACTTAATTATTACACTGCGCGCCAATGTAATAAGATTTTTTAGCTAGATTGGTTTGGTTTCTCCTCGGGTCTTGGGTATTTCTTGTACTCCTTTCCTTGTATCTCTCATATATGTTATTTTGCCGACCAAAAAACAATATAAGCGAAACCTCTAAACTTAGAGTTTTTATTTATTTAAAAGTACATCAATAAAAATTGTGACACATTCAGCTTATTAGCTTGTACTTTGTCTTGCCGCATCAATCACGTATCCCGACCAGAGATAACATTCTCCGCCGTGGCATCAACCTTGATAGAAATAATACCTTATGCCCGCTTTGTGGTGAGGAGCAGGAGACGGTTGCTCATTTGTTTTTGTCATGCGGCATTGCTTTCAGAATATGGATGAGCTTTTATAGTTGCTTTAATATTAATACGGTTTGCCCCCAACAACTTGAAAGACCACTTGACGCAACACTATAGCCTTAAAGACGCTGGAAAATTCAAAGAATGGAAAGCTTTGTGGTTCTTTGTTGTGTGGTCCATTTGAAAATTGAGAAATGATGTTGTCTTCAAACGGGTGATGGTAGATACAACGAAAACTCTCGACCTCATCAAAATTAGAGCTTGGACATGGTTTAATGCTAAGTTTAAAGGGTTTGCATATTCTTATGTCATTTGGTCCAACTCATTTCATGAGTGTCTTCTTTAATCCTTTTGTAGTTAGTGTACTTCTTGTATCCAATTATTTGTAATGCTTTTCTCTTGAATAAAATCTTATTTTGTTGATAAAAAAAAAAAAAACTTGCACTTTATCTTTTAATAATGAGAGTAAAGAAGCACTGAAAGCAGATCATATATCACACCTTATTACCAACATATTAACAATAATATTATGTCATTAAACTTGCCCTCTCACAATCTCCAATCACTACAAGATAACAAGGTCAATAGGGACCTAAATTAGGTCCCTATTGACCCCTCCAGCGGCCTCTGAAGGTCAATAGCGACCGCACGTAGGTCGCTATTTTGCAGTCCCTATTGACCTCGGTCGCTTGCCATAAGGGACCTCAATTACGTCCCTGATGAGGGCAATAGCGACCGGAGTATCAGGGACCGCTTTGCGGTCCCTCATACTTTAAAACCAATATCGACCTAAATTAAGTCCCTATTGTTGTTGAACCACTAGGGACCTAACTGCGATTCCTAATAGCCTGCGAGGAAAATAAAAAAACAATAATATTCCGGAGTATTATTATTTTTTTTCTAGAAATATGATTATAACAAAATCAAAACAATAAAATAATGAAGAGAAAGTTAATATAATGACATGAAAGTATTAATGAATGAAAAAGATGAATGAAATATGACTAATAATAGAAAATAAAATATGAATGAAAACAAAAAGATGAATGAATAAAAAAAACAAGTAAAAGAAAAGAAAGTGTAGATCCAAAATAATAGAAAAGTAAGAAAAGAAGGTGTAGATCCAAAATAATAGAAAAGTATGAAAAGAAAGTATAGATCCAGAATAATAGAAAATAAGGATTGTGTTGGTGATTTGTTTTTTGTGTTTGGTGATTTTTGTTTTGGATTTGTGTTCGTAAAAAGAAGAAAAGTTTTTGTGTTGGGTGATTTTTGGAGAAAAGATAACTGATTTTGTGTTGAAAAAAAAGATAGTGTTTTTGTGTTGGGTGTTTTTTGGAGATTAATAAAATTTGATGTGTAAGAGTGGTGAGTATATATTAGAGGAGAGGGTGAAACGTTCAAATTTTCGTCAAATTCAAATTTCCCCCTCTATCCTGCCTAAAATTTTCCCCAAAATTTCAATTTTTTGGATTTTAGTGACCTAACTGCAGTCCCTAATTATTAATAGTGACCGCACTTAGGTCACTAATTTTAAATAGGGACCGCAGCGTGGTCTTTGTTGCCTTATTAGGGACCTTAGTGCGGTTCCTACTAATATTAATCCTTGAAATTTGATTTTTTTTATTGATGTTGGAGTGTTTGTGATTTCTAGCAACCAAACTCATTGCAACATGTGAATTGAAGTAATAAATGACTGCAAAACCAACCTCATAGTAGTTTAGTTGTGAAATAATAGATTGAATGAGATTGAGCGAGTTATTAACGTTCAACATATATTTCATATTCTACAACTAATCAGTTTTACAACTCATTTAATACTTCACTAGTTAGTTGTAGTTGTTATTTGTTTTTATACTTTACTTCACTAATGTTAGCATAGATATTAAACAATAAATTACTACTATTCTGGAATATTACAAACACACCAACATCAATAAAAAAAAAATCAAAATTTAAGGATGAATATTAGTAGGGACCGCACTTAGGTCCCTAATAAGGCAACAGGGACCGCATTGCGGTCCCTATTTAAAATTAGTGACCTAAGTGCGGTCGCTATTAATAATTAGGGACCGTAGTTAGGTCACTAATTTTAAATAAGAACCGCAGCGCGGTCCCTGTTGCCTTATTAGGGACCTAAGTGCGGTCCCTACTAATATTCATCCTTGAAATTTGATTTTTTTTTATTGATCTTGGCGTGTTTGTGATTCCTAGCAATCAACTCATTGCAACATGTGAATCGAAGTAATAAATGATTGCAAAACCAACCACATAGCAGTTTAGTTGTGAAATAATAGATTGAATGAAATTGAGCAAGTTATTAACGTTCAACATATATTTCATGTTCTACAACTAATCATCACTAATTAGTTGTATTTGTTATTCGTTTTTATGCTTTACTTCACTAATGTTAGCATAGATATTACACAATAAATTAATACTATTCTGGAATATTACAAACACACCAACATCAATAAAAAAAATCAAATTTCAAGGATGAATATTAGTAGGGACCGCATTTAGGTCCCTAATAAGGCAACAGGGACCGCACTGCGGTCCCTATTTTAAATTAGTGACCTATGTGCGGTCACTATTAATAATTAGGGACCGCAGTGCGGTCCATGTTGCCTTATTAGGGACCTAAGTGCGGTCCCTACTAATATTCATTAGGGACCACAGTTAGGTTACGATTTTAAAGTATGAATATTAGTAGGGACCGCAATTTGGTCCCTGTTGAGTCATTAGGGACCTAATTGCGGTCACTATTGACACATCACGGACCTAATTGCGGTCCCTATTGACAACGGCTAGTGTCAATAGGGACTGCATCTAGGTCGTTATTAACAACAACTATTCAATTGAGACCGCGTTTAGGTCCCTATTGACAACGGCTAGTGTTAATAGGGACCGCCCTTAGGTCCCTATTAACAACGATTAGTATCAATAGGGACCTAAGTGCGGTCCCTATTGACTGTGAAGGTTTTAGAAAATAAAATAAAAAATAAAAAAAAATTATTCATAGCAGGAAATCAGCGACCTAATTTAGGTCGCTGATAATCAAAAGGGACTTTCAGCGACCTAATGAAGGTCTCCTTCATGTTCAGCAATCTAATTTAGGTCGCTGAAACATGTTAGGACTATCAACGACCTAAATTAAGTCGTTGTTACCTTCAGGGACCTCTGAAGACGAGCGACCTAATTTAGGTCGCTACTGGGCAGTCCCTATTGACCGTCGGTCTTGTAGTAAAAGCACATGGTAAATTCACAATCTCTATGCAAGTGCTTAAACTTACGTGCCCACATGTGCCCGCGTTTAGATACTTATATAATGAAGTGTATAAACTTATATACGGACATATTATATAGTGACATTTGTGCATATTGCATGGCACATTAACATGCATTTTTTTAACATGCAATTATTATACATAATCCTCGACAACTTTTGACTTTAGACTTTATCAGTCGTATAGCGTATCGTAATATTTGTGAGCATGGTTAAAAATTAATAGCGGGCATGTGAATGAACGAGGTCAAAACCTCTTAAAAATAAATTATGATTTAATAATGAACATCGTGTGATTTAAAAAGAGTCTAATTACTCGAACAAGCAACTGATCGTTAATAATTTGGATCATGGCCATGGGACGTTTATTATTAGCTGGCGTCAGCATGGATGAAAATTTCGGTACGAGAGTACGTTTCGGTTAGCTAAAAATTAGAAACGTTTCGTAATATTTCGAGAACTTTTCGGCATGTTTCGAAGAATTCGTAAAATTGTAGTTATAACTATCATGGAAACTACATGTATATTTCGTATCGGTGAAGTCAAAAACGGAAACTTTTCGGTACTTTTCGAGGAAACGCACGGAAATTTTGATCCATGGGCGTCAGATGCCCTGGCATGCGGGACGCTACTAGCAAAAATTGTTCCTTAATCTTTGCAAACTCGTAAAAACTAAAATTTAATCTATATATATTTAGTGCTTGCAAAATTACCCATTCATAAAATAAAAACTTAAATTACCACAATCTTAAATTTACTATGATAATATATTTTACTTATGATTAAAAAAAAGAGATAAAAGCATCAAATCCCCTGAACTATACACGTTTTTGCGCTTTGCCCCTTAAACAAATTTTATCATCAATTGCCCCCCTAGACTATGCACTTTTGTGCGATTTGCCCCCTCGCCTGATTCCAGTGGATATTCCCCAGAATATTCAGTTTTCGTGCGTGGCACGTGAGGGCTGTAAGGGCATTTTCGGTATCAATTTTGGGATGTTAGTTTTTAGTATGTTACCCCTTAAACTATTTGTTATATCGCGAGTTCCCCCCTAAACTATGCAAAGCACCCCTTTAACTATTTTGGAGCGATTTGCCCCCTAAACTATGAAAAGCACCCCCCAAACTATTTTGTTGCGATTTGCCCCCTAAACTATTTTGTTGCAATTTGCCCCCTAAACTATTGTACCGCGAGAGAATTGTGCCCCCCTGAACTATGTTTTTGACAGAAATTTGACCATAAGGTGCCTAAAATCATTTTTTGCAATAACTTGTGTATATACGGTACTAGAAATAGGAAATTTGGCCATAAGGTGCCAGAAATTTGTCTTGCCCCATACATGCCATAAATTATAATGCACCATAAATTGCACCAATTTGTAATGCACCATACATGCCAGAAATTTGTCTATAACCATAAATTGTACAATGCCCCATACATTAACCAAAATGACATGCCAAAGTGACCAAATTAGTACAAAATAGTCCATAATATGAAAACACTAGCAACTAGGTAAATCTTAAATGTCTTTAGTTCCTAAAGGTCTTCAGTTTCTAAAGGTCTTCATTTCTTGCTGCTTCTCTTCATGCTTCTGGTTATATGAATTGGATCCTCTTCACTTCCTTTGGGCTATATACAGGAATAGCAAAAGATTAGTTATTGCACATATGGTTGAGAAAAATATGAAGACCTTTAAATTTTCTGACTAAATCAGTTCAGTTTTACCTTTTCCATGGGATCTACCAGTAACTCTTGATCATTCATTACCACCTTCCCCTTTGGGATAGGTTTCTTCTTTTCACTAACTTCCTCTACCAGTCTGCTCACTTTCTTCCTATTTCTTGTTTGCCTTGGTTCCAACTGTTCTTCCACCACTTTCTTATCTTTCTTCTTCACTGTTGCATCATTTATCTCAACAGTATCCCCTTCTTCCAATTTTCTTTTCCCTTTACCCTCAGTCTTTCCTTTATCTTTATCACTATTAGTCTACTCTAACATAATGACAAGAAATAAAGAACATTAGTAAATTAATTCAGCATACCCTATAGAACATTAGTAAATTATTCCAGAACATTACCTCCACAGATTTTCCCTTCCTCCTGGGTGAAACTCTTAAACCAGTCTCCATATCAGACTCATACTTCTTCCCTTTTCCTTTCACCTTATTTATCTCCACAGTACTGGGAGTGTTATCTGGAGTCAAGCCATTCCCAGACCCCAGAACCTCCTCTTTCTCTTTCCCATTCCTCTTTTGTTTGCTTTTACCCTTCTTTTTCTTTCTTGACATCTTCTGGTCTGCTGGTGGTTCACTTGGTTCATCCACACCTATTTCACCTGGTTGGTCCTGAAACAAAATATTGCTCAATTAAATAAGTAAACATTCGATAATTATCATAAAACTGATAGAGTATAATACCATGTTATGTGGTGTTGGATTTTGTGGGGGCACCTCAACACCAGGCTAATCTTCTCCTTCAGCCCATTTTCTAATGGGACATGTCCTCACATTGTGGCCCAACTCACCACATAGTCTACATGAAATGATGGTTCCCTTCCGAGTTACCTTATGAGTTACTCCCTCTGCACTCTCCTTCTTTTTCTTATCTTTGATGTCCTTAGCCTCTTCCTGGCTAACAATCCTTTTACCTTTTTTAGGCCTACCAGGTAACCTCTCAGGCACAGGAGGCAGCAATGGTTGAAGGCTTGAATGTGGCCAATCTTCAGGTCCAGCCATGATGTGCATGCAATTTTTGTATGTCTTCAAATATTTTGACTTCAGGTAACATTTATCAACCCAATCTTCAGGCTCCATTTCCTTATACTTCAGTGCAGCACATGCATATGCACATGGAATACCATTCAGCTGCCATCTCTTGCAGCTACATGATTTTTTCCCCAAATCTACTGTCATATGACCTTCTGGGCCATCAATCTCAAATTCCTCAAGCCCATTGCAGTGGGCCTTACACTTTGTTGCAGCATCCTTGTTGGCTTCCAATAACTTGATGATGTTTAGCCCAAACTTTCTGTACCATTTCTTAGCCATATCCCTCTTCACATAGATCATTTTCATTAAAATGAGCCTTATATGTTCCAGCATATCAATTATGGCCTTTGGTCTTGCTTTTAAGGATCAGTGCATTGAAGCTTTCACACATATTATTTAGCAAAACATCACACTTAACACTTGATTCTGACAGTGGTATCACTGTCACTCTTCATTATTTCAGCTGCATACCTCCATAATAATGCATACTACTCAATCTCTGTGACAATGGACAATGTCCTCACCTTTGCCTTACACATGTACATCTGCCATTTTGACCACTCACACTTTGTTTCATGTCTGAAACTATCTTTCATTGACTCTACTGGCCACTTGAGGTTTCCCTTAATCATATGATTGTATTTATTTGCAAGCCATGTGGAGGTAGCACAGTTAACTTTGTCAACTGTAGTACATGTATGCTTCCCATTGTATGTCTTTATCTGTAAAGTCCCACAACCTCCAATCTCTGATGCATATTGTTAACCCTAAAAATAAAATAAAGAAGATTACTCCTACTCGGAAAAAACAATACATGGACAATACTATTGTCACGAGTACTTCCGATGAGATGTACCTATAAAGAACACCCCTCAGAGGATTGCCCTACCTTTCGGTCACTGACCCCGAAGAGGTTTACAAGAGCACACGAGGAGGAACATAAGCGTCCCTTGGAAAGTCAAATGGTGAATGAAAAACAGATATCAACACGGCATCGGAAAAAGAGCAAACCCCGATGGACCCGTACGACTCCGATATCCACCAAAGCGCCAAGAGGGACCACAATGGACCCCGAGTCCCATGAACTTACAAGAAAACTTCCTTGCTGAACACTCCTCGGAAAAGACAACACTCAGACCATTATCCGAGGACCCAATCTCGGAGAAAATCAAGAAGTGAATAAAAGAACAACCAATGAATATAGTCCGAGAACTCCGATGAAAAATCTCACTTCAAACAGAGCAAATACGGCCCTCGGAGATCACACCAAGCCCTCGGAGATCACACCAAGCCCTCGGAGATCACATTCACACCCTCAGAGATTACTCCTAATTATTGAAGGAAAGACCCGGATCAAGGAAGAGAAATAAAATCCCTCGGAAGAATAGCTCTACCAAAACAATCGTGCATCAGAAGCCCTCGGAGATATCAGAAAACACAAACACTAATCCAGTCAGCGTCTAGTAGATAAGAGATAAACCTTATCCTAATTTTTACACCTGTATCAATGTAACGACAACACATGTCCTTACCAAAACACATGCACAATGACACCTGCCCCTACCAAAGTCTATATAAAGGGAGGTGATCAGTAGAAGAAAAACAACCTGAAATAACTTAGCTTACTTACTATAGCTTAATACTCATATACACCAGGAAGAAGAGGAGAAAAAGTTCAGTGAATAAAGGAAGGGAATGTTCTTGCAATTATTCTTATTATTTCCACCTATTGCCGCCTCTGAATCACGGACAAGACGTTCCAACCCAAATAAATATCTTCTGTTAAATAGGGAATAATTCCAAACCCGTTAACAAAGTGGCGCCGTCTGTGGGAACGTCATAACATCTGTCCTCGAGAGAATTCAGCAGACGACAGCTAGGATGGATGGTCTTTTCGAAAGTGACAACTTACCTTTCCCGAACAGCGACTCAGAAGAAACCTTGTCCAATTATGAATCAGGTACAAGAGATTTTATTAATATTCCCCGATCTGTCTATGAAAGACTTATAGATGCTGCACGAACACCCCGGAGGGATGAACCTCTCGGACGCACGCCCTCTGTACTCCTCGAGAACAGGGATTTCCCCTCGGAGGGAGATGCACCTCTGACGGCATGGAACCCAAATTCCAATCCTTGGCAACGGGAACCCCGACAAACACCCCGAAGGTATGTATGTCATGAAAGAATTCCAAAGAGGGGTCGGGAAGAAATTTCTCGCCCCTCGGAGTATCGAGGAGAGGTTGAACACTCCTTATGGGGAATGATGGATGATTTACGAAAAGAATCAGGTGACCTCAAGAAGACCATGGCCCCCGAGGAAGATCCTACGTTCAAGACCTCCCCTTTCATTCCCGAAATCGCTTCAGCTTCTATCCCCTCGGGGATGCGACCTGTCAATATCCCGTTATATACTGGAGAAGCGGACGGAAGGGACCCGCAGGATCACATCCATCAATACCTGGCCGGAATGGACCTCTCTTCTGCCCCTGACCACGGGTTATGCCGCGTATTTCCTGTTACCCTCGGAGGACGGGCCCAAGCCTGGTTTACTCACCTTCCACCTTGTTCCATTACGAGTTTTGACCGGTTAGCCCATTTGTTCGTACGACAATTCGCCTGCAATAGAAGGTACCCTAAATCTGCCACGCACCTTTTCACTATTAAACAGAAAAAGGATGAATCTTTACGAGAATATATAAAGCGCTTCACGGATGAAGCACTACATGTCCCCAACGTTAGCCCGACCATCATGGCGGACATATTAACTCAGGGACTCCGAACGGGAGACTTCTTTAGATACCTTATGGGAAATCGTATCACGGACATGAATGAGTTAATGCAAAAGGCAAAAGTCCACATCTTGATGGAAGAGGCCGAGGGAACAAAGAAGCAAATAGAGTAGGAAGATAATGAACACTTAGAGCGTGCCGAGAAAGAAGCAAAGATCAAAGAAAAGAATAAGGAAGGAAAACCTCATCAGCGCAAAGATGAAGGAGGAGTGGTTAAGAAATTTCTCCGACCCGTGCACCTACCTCCGATGACTGTTACTCCACCAGAAGTGCTCAATATAATGAGGGGTAGCAACGAGTTACACTGGCCCAGGCCGACTAAATTTCCTAACCGAGACAAGGACACTGGGAAATATTGTAAATACCATAAAACTTACGGGCACACTACGGAAGAATGTACTACCCTTCGTTTAGAAGTGCTCCGCCTGCTAGAGATAGGGTATTTGAAGAATTACCTCAAGGAAAATAACCTCGAGGAGCCCAAGGCGAATGTTGGAAGAGATCACGAAGAGAGGAAGAGGAACAAGAAAGGGAAGAAAGGACACCTAGTCGGAAGTCACGAGAGGGAACAACTGGACGTCTCCGACCCCAAGAGAGAATTAAAGACCGCCGGCAAAATTCACGAGAAAAAACGACAGGGTATCAGAGTCTACCTCCTCCACCTGACTCTTATAAAAGCAATCTCCCGACAGGGAGAACCATCAATATGATAGAAGGGGGTGAAATCTCCATGACACCTCAGGGTAAAAAGAAGAAATATCTGAAAGAAGCCCGACGAGCAGAGCAAGGATTATCTGTCTGCTCCATTCAAGAGTCAAAACTGCCTAGCATCACTTTCGGGCCCGAGGACCTTACAGACGTAATATATCCTCACGAAGATCCATTGGTTATTTCTGCTGTCATCTACGGGTATGAAATCCAACGGATCCTTATAGATACGGGCAGCTCCGTGGATGTACTCTTCTTACCTACCTATCTTGCTATGAGGTTGAAACAAGAAACGTTGGAAACCGTTGAGGTACCGTTAGTAGGATTCTCAGGGGAGGCCTGTCAAACCCTTGGAACTGTTACTCTTCCAATGTCATGGGGGAAAGGAGCCCTTCGAAGAACGGAATCTATTCGGGCCTTTGAGGCTATCCCCTCTACTCTGCATCTTAAAGTAAAATTTCCCACTTCTTCGGGAATCGGAGAAGTCCGAGGAAGTCAGTCTAAAGCCAGGGAATGCTGCATGAATGCCATTCCATCGGAAGAGGACGGACCCTCACTCGGAAATAACAAAAAGTGTAAAACCAAGGAACCACGAGTCCAACCTGTGGAAGAGTTAAATATGGTGGAATTAGTAGAAGGAAGCCCCGAGAAAGTAATCAAAATGGGTACCCATATGGCTCCAGTCATAGAAGGTCAACTGATTTCTCTTCTCAAACAATTCCACCACCTCTTTGCATGGGAAGGGGGGTCGCCCGAACGAATCAGCAACAAGGTATGTCAACATTTCCTTAATGTAAAGCCCGGAGCTAAACCTGTCCAACAGAAGAAGAGGAAAATGGGCCCCGAGCGTAACAAGATTATCCGCTCGGAAATACAACGCCTTCTCAATTTAAAGCAAATACGAGAAGTTATCTACCCCGAGTGGTTAGCTAATGTCGTGCTAGTTCCCAAGCACGGAGGAAGATGGCGAATGTGTGTTGACTTTACTAACCTCAATGAAGCATGCCCAAAGGATTGTTATCCCTTACCGAGCATAGATCAGCTAGTTGATTCTACCGCAGGATGTGCGCTACTATCAACTTTAGATGGAGACCAAGGGTACAACCAAATCCCGATGGCGACTATTGACCAAGATAAGACCAGCTTCATCACGGATGCAGGCACATTTTGTTATCTAGTCATGCCCTTCGGACTGAAGAATGCTGGAGCTACCTATCAACGGTTAGTAAGTCTTATGTTTGCAGGACTTATTGGGAAGCCAGTAGAGGTTTACATGGATGATACTGTAGTTAAAAGTAATACTTCTGAAGAACATCCCGAGGACCTACGGAAAGCGTTGGTCATCATGAACAATTTCGGCATGAAAGTTAACCCTCGGAAATGCTCTTTTGGTATCCTAGGGGGAAAATTTTTGGGATTTATGGTTACGGAGAAGGGAATCGAAGTAAACCCCGAAAAAGCAGAAGCCATCATGGGGTTACCTACCCCGAGGACGGTAAAAGATGTCCAAAAGTTAACTGGAAGAATGGCCTCGTTGAGTCGGTTTGTCTCCAAGTCCGCAGAAAAAGGGCTTCCCTTCTTCAAGATACTTCGGAATGTCAAAGAATTTCAGTGGACCCCCCAATGCGAGGAAGCTCTCGAAGAATTAAAAAGGTACATGTTGAAACCACCTTTGCTGGTAAAACCTATACCCCAAGAAGAGTTGTTTCTGTATTTATCGGTCGGAGAAGAGGCTATTAGTGCTGTCTTAGTCAAAGAACAAGCTGGAGAACATTATCCGGTATATTACGTCAACAAAACCCTCCTCGGAGCCGAAACCAGATATACCCTAACTGAGAAACTCGTTCTAGCATTGGTTACTACGGCTCGTAAGCTACGTCCCTACTTTCTATCCCATCCAATCACTGTGCTAACTAAACACCCCCTGAGGGCAATTCTTAATAAGCCTGAATCATCAGGGAGACTGATAAAATGGGTCGTAGAGCTTACTGAATACGATATTTCCTATGCTCCGAGACCATCAATTAAAGCGCAAGTTCTGGCGGACTTTGTAACAGAACTTACGAGCATTGGATCCGAGGAGAAGGAACCACGGTGGCATGTATATGTAGACGGATCCTCGGTGAGTACACATGGGGGGCTGGAATAGTTTTGGTAAATCAAGAAGGGGAGGAGGAAAGACTCCATTTTGCAGTCAGAATAGATTACCCCCTCTCTAACAATGAAGCTGAGTATGAAGCTCTCCTTATTGGTATGAGGCTAGCAAGGGAAGGGGGAATGAAGAGAGTACTCCTCCATAGTGACTCCCAATTGATTGTCCAGCAAGTTAAGGGGTCATATGAGGCAAAAGAAGAAAGAATGCAAGAGTACCTCCGAGTTGTCCGTCAAAGGTCCGAATGGTTTGAAGAGTATGATATAGTTCAAATTCCCCGAAAAGAAAACCAAGAGGCGGACGCTTTGTCCAAAATGGCTACACAAACAGCCGTAGTACATACTCGGAAGATTACTCTACTTCATGTCAATGAATCTGAAAAGAGCGAAGGCCAAGAAGTAAATACGATTTCAGATCCCTTATCTAGCTGGGTAACTCCTATCAAGGCCTACTTACAGAATCCCGAGGGATACTCCTCGGACAAGAATGTTCAGCGAATGATGTTCAGAAAAACTCTCCGATACTTCTTCAAAGACGGGATACTCTTCCGAAGAACATACTCATGCCCCCATGCTCGATGCCTTAATGAAGAAGAGGCCCAACTAGCCTTAGCAGAAACTCACGAGGGGGTATGTGGAAGCCATACCAGCGGCGAAAGCATGGTCGGACGCTTGATTCGACAAGGCTACTATTGGCACACGATGGCCAAAGACAGCAAAAGCCATGCCGAAAGGTGTAAACCATGCCAAGCTTACGCCCCTCGGATCCATCAACCCGCAGCTCCTTGGGAACCCCATCTGACCCCTTGTCCCTTCTCTAAGTGGGGTATTGATATACTTGGACCCCTCATCCCTGATGCCGGTCAAAAGAAATTTCTGCTAGTAGCCGTTGACTACTTCACCAAATGGGTGGAAGCGGAACCCCTAGCTAGGGTAACCGCGGGGGCCGTTATCAATTTTCTTTGGAGGAGTATTATTTGTCGCTTTGGTGTCCCTCGGAGCCTGGTAAGTGACAACGGTCTGCAGTTTACGGATCAAGGGTAACAAAAATGGTGTGATCATTGGGAAATAAAACATCGCTTTGCCTCCGTGGGATACCCTCAAGCAAATGGCCAAGTAGAAAGAACCAACAGAACCCTCTTGAAGAACATGAAGGCCCGGCTTGATTGGCATAAAGCTAAGTGGGTTGAGGAGATACCCGGGATATTGTGGGCCTATAGGACCACGCAAAGTGTCGCTACGGGCGAAACCCCTTTTAGTCTATCCTACGGGTGTGAAGCTATCTCGCCCTCGGAGGTCTCCATAGAAAGCTGGCGAGTCAAGGAATACGAGGAAGTCGCCAATGGCTCAAATTTAGCCCTTGCCCTTGACCTACTCGAAGAAAAAAGAACCCGGGTAGCCCTCCGAATGGAAGAGTACAAGTCTCGGATGTCGCGGTATTACAACGCCAAGGTAAAACCTCGAACCTTTCAAGTTGGAGATCTAGTGATGAAACGAATAGGGGCCTCTAAGAATGTGGGTAAACTAGATCCACGATGGGAGGGACCCTATAAGATAGTGGAAATTGTAGGGTCGGCCACTTATTGTCTTGCCAATTCCGAGGAAGCAGTGCTTCGCAACACGTGGAACTCAAGCAACCTTAGAAAGTACTATGCTTAAATGTAATAATCATACGTGAATAAAAAAGTTGTTCATATACGAGGGACTATAGTACAAAAGAAATTAGAGTTGTCCGACAAAATGATGGCTCTATATATGAGTCATCGGGACAACCCGATAACACCAAAACCCCTCTGTATTATGAACTAAACTGTATACTATTCGTCGACAAGCTAAGACCCTCCCATTGGACGTTTCCCCTCTCGGATAAGTCTTCGGCGCTGCTCCTCGAAAAGAGAGACTGGGTCATCAAAGAACACAGTTCCGACTGCAAAATCTCTAATGGGTGAAGGAGGAAACTCCTCGGAGACCTGACGAATGTTGAGCTCAGGAAGGAGCAAGCCCGAGGGGAACTCTGGCAAAGCTTGTATGGCATCTTGTCACAATTTATAGCCTATATGCACTAAGTCACGCATCTCACCCCGAAGAGACTCACGAAGATTGGATGGACCCACCACCTCCAACACAGCTTGGACTCGGGCCATAACCACCTCTACCGCATGAGAACGAGTTATCCCTAGTAGCTGTTGACTCAAGGCATCTCTTTCCATCGTAGCATGCGTTAGTTGCTCCTCCGAGGACCGCATTTGGCCACATTGTAACGCCTGGATGTGAGTCTCCTGAGCGGACTCGTGAACTTCCTTCAAATGAGTGATCTCCACTTGGGCCTCTAAGAGACCTCGCTCTAACTCGTCCCGACGATGATATACCAAACCTGGATCTGAAGAGGAGCTTCCGTAAGATCCGAGAGCATCCAGTACCATATAAATCTGCTCAAAAAACAAAGTGAATAGCATCAGACCAGGCGACAGGTTAGTATTAAATAAAATAAATGAATACCTCACACAGGTCTTTACAGGCTAAATCTTGGAGAACGGATACTGAAAGGGTTTTCATCAGCCCACAATCTATTACGTTCAATAAACCGCTGAGAAAGTTTCGGCAAAAACCCACCGCTGATCCGAGAGGAGAAACATCCTGATTATCCCCGAGGGGAAGAGATCTCACGAGGGAAGGGTGCTCCTCGGGCGGTGGTACAGGAATGCGATCAGGGACATCTTCCCGGGGCTGCAAATCCTTTGTACCAGAGGAGAGAAGATACTCCTCTAATACATTTACCATGGTAGAATTATGAGGAATGGGCTGTGATACTATGGGACTCATGTGAAAGTCCGTTTGGGAGAGAGTTGCTATCGGATCCGACGGCCCAGGAGGAATTATATAACTGACTGGGGGGGCTGCTATAGGTTCCTCCCCCTCCGAGGAAATCTCAACCATTGCCTCATTCTCGAGGGGAACGGAATCACCAACCTCCGGCCTCCCGGGACTACCATGCAACGCCCTCCCTAAGAAAACGTTAGTAGAAGACCCGAGAGAAAATGCTCCCATTTCCGCTCCTGCAAAAGATGTCAGTAGGAACACGGTCCGAGGGCACCCATAAAATTTACAAATTAAAGAATGGTTAGTAGAACTTACGAAAATGAAAGTTACTGCGAAGAGGATGAGAAGCAGGAGTACATCCATCCACCCCCTCTTGTAAACCTGCCAAAATCAGAGCCTCGGGGAAATCCAGTAGCCCGGATATGTCATAAGAACCAGAAAAAGTTCCGAGTGAAGCAATACCTCCCTCACTTGCCCTTGCGTTTCGGTGTTGGGTGCAATATATCCCAGACCCCATCGGATGGGTACCCCCCACGATCTGGCTGACTGGCCTCTCGGACGGACAAAGAAAAATCTCCGCCTCCAATCCCCTCTACCAGAGTGGGAACTGGATACACGAGTGAAGATATTTTCCTTATCCCGATAGGTCAAGCTAAAAAAGGGAGTCCCCTCTGAGCAAGGTCGAAGGGTAAATATTGTTCCCACCCGATAAGGGGACATTGGAAGGTTTAAAAGCTCACTACGAAGGACATATCCCACCAAATGACTATAGGAACTTGGTGTTAACTGACTCGGACACACCTGCCAATACCGAAAGAGTAGTTGGAAAAAGGGATGGAAAAACGTCTGTAACCCACAACGCATCTGTTCGGTATAAACGGTCATGTAACCCGAGGGGGGTGCGTAAGCCCTCTGGCCCGAGGAAGGCACTATTATGTCATAATCTTCGAAATTAAGGTTATAACCGGTGAAAAGAGATCTTACCGAGTTCTCACACTCTGTACTCGTAGTAGATCCTACACGTCCTCTACCTATCAGTCTGGACGGATTAAGAGGGATTAAATCGAACTCCGAAGACTCGTCCGCCAAAGAGTATGGCTCCCTACCCATGAATATTTCCCTGATATGATTAACTCTACGTGAATTTGTAGATGGAAGCCTACGAACTACTCCCAAAGAAGAACTGGCACCAAGTGTCACCTGGTTGTCGGATAGATTATCCCTCGAAGAGAAATTTTCACGAGAAATATGAGGAACCCTTGATGATCCAGAAGGACTCCGAGCGGTATCCCGAGAAGAACCACAAGACAAAATTGAACCACCTCTTCTATAGTAAGGAGGCATCATTTTATCGGGTAAGTATTATCCTCGTGCTCACAATTACTGACAAATTTGAAAGAAGATCAAAAATTAATTATGATTATAAGGTTAGAGATAAGTGCGTAATGGGTAAAGAGCCTAAGTGCATATATACTCTTCGTTCCTTGATTAAATGAAGAAGTTTAGGTTCATATCATATAAAATAAAGGACACGTGTTGAAGAATTGTCTTAATTAGAAAGGACACGTACCTTATTTAATCATGCAAAGCAACACCTCCTACTTAGGAGATATGCTTAGTCAACAACCTTATAAGGTTTATCATTATCCACTTTAATTGAATCTTAACAGTGGAGGCAAAATGTAGAGAAGGAAAAATTGCACAAAATATTTATTGATTTAAGCCGAAGAGCCCTCGGAAGGGATAATGAGTACAAAGAACGTTTCTTTAAAAGCTAAAAGTAAAAAATTACAAAGAGTAAAACTAGGCCCCCGTGGAAGGAGGGAGGGAAGAAGTTGTCTCCTCGGTGGAGGTACCCAGTGGAGCAAGACGAGAAATTGGAGAAAATACCCCCCCGGAACCACTAGCCCTCGGACTCGGACTAGTGGCAGAGCGCATCGGGGACGGTGCTGGAGAATCCCGAGAAGATAACAAGCTCCCAAATCTCCCCACGAAGTAATGGCAGTCATCGGGAGTTGGCTTCTTTAACTTGCGAAGATCGAAAGACTTAGAGAAGTCAACATCCGACCTTACCAAAGACTTTGCCAACCTAGCACACTCCAAATAACCCCACAAAAGGTGGCCCATCAAGAGCTCGTGAGAAGGCGTCTCGGATACTCCTGATTGCTGCCGTGAAATCTCTTGCTGAGCGAATTGGACTGCTGCATCCACCTTAGCCTGCACGTCCTCGGGAGAAAGAAAGTTTACCAACTTTCCCTCGGCTGACTCAGCCCTATCAGTGACTTGGCCCAATGTCTCCTGGAAAACCCTCTCTCTCTCATTCCCGTCCGCCACTGCCTTCTCGAGAGCCGCTATACGAGCAGTGAAAACCTCATCAGACTCTCTCATTTCCTTCTCCAGAAGAGCTATTTTAGCTGCTGCAGCCTTCTCGGACGCCTCCATCTTCTTATAAGCGGACTCGGCGGCGCTTAAGTTACCTTGCAAATCCTCCCTCGCCTTCTCTGATTCTTGAAGAGCGAACTCGTAATCAGAGATCTTAGTAAGGAGAACCTCCTCCTTCGACTGACTTTCTTTGTCCCGGACCAAAAGAGGTGCTAGTTGCGCTCGGAGAGCTTCCACCTCCTCTATATCCTTCCGACCACGTTCTTCTACGCCAGTAACGGCCTCCCGAGTCTTTCCGATCTGCGGAGAAGTCAACAATAAAAAAGTTAACATAGATATATTGTATAGTTTCAGAGGATTAATTTAGAGAAACTTACCATGAGCCCCAACCAGTTAAGACTGGTGTACAAAAATTGGTACCCCTCGGCGGGTGTTGAGCTGGAAGAGGCGAAAAACTGGAGGATGTCTTGATAAGCTTCCCCCACTGACCGAGACGAGAATTGCCCCCAGGATCCACTGGGAGGAACGGGCTCCTGAAATGTATGACCCCTCGGAGACAGAGTCACCGGAACATGCCCCATCGGAGGAGTCATATCCGGCGTCGGAGTCATCACTTCTGAATTTGTGAACACGGCCCGAGAACCACCAACTGTTGTGGGTGGGCCAGTCTCTCCCAACAAGGAATTCAGAATCCCCTCCTTCACATCTCTGTCCTCGGAAGAAGGATCAAATTCCCCTTGAGTGTCCTCGGAATCCCCTCGTAAAGCTTCCTGCTCGGGAATGCTGAACTAGGCCAGAAAATCTTCCTCTACAAAAGGTACTAGCTGTTGGTGAGAAAGAGAATGAAACTAGAAAAAATTATGGAAAGAAGACGAGTAATGGACACTCACCATATAAGGAAGGCTCTTCTACCATCGGAGCTTTACCTTTATCCATAGCCACTACATCAAAAGAAAAAGCATCAACACTTGAACAAGTTCTACAAGTAAGATATGAAAATTTCATTAAAAACTCGTAAAAACTTACCACGAGGAGCAAATTCGGGAACTATCGGAGGCGGAGGAGAAGGACCCTCAGAAGACAAGTCTATTACTTCGGTAACCTTCTGAACAGATTCTTCCTCGTTAACACCCGGGAAGATCCCCTCCTCAGAAACTCTCGGAGAAGTTCCTATGTTAGATCCAGAGGCAGGTAAATCCCCCGACTCGGATCTGGAAACGGGCACCAAAGCTAAATCCCAAGAAGCATGAGCTATTTGACGCAAGGGAACCGCGCTCCTGATGACCCATGTCATATCCATGCACAGAAGAGAATGGTCCTCGTGAACTCCGCCCTTCTCTGAACCCATATGTCCGCTCTCAGGAGCATTAACCTCATCCTCCTCGTGATCACCCCCCTCTGGTATCTCGGAAGCACCACTAGGAGTCGGCTCCCTCGGACTCGACTGCAGATAGTAGTTCGCCATGACCTCCCCTGCATCATCCCCACCGATAACGTGTATAAGCATAATTTACTGCTCTACTCGGAGAAAGAATAAAAGAATAAATAAAGGGACTTACGAAAGAGACTCCTCGCATCGGGAGACAAAGACAAGGGCCTCTCCACGGCGTCATCGGTAAAAACTACGTGGTGAAGCCCGGAGGTCTCGTATAACATCGTGAAATCCTCCGACTCCATCAATTTATGTTGGGAAATTATCGGAGATAAAACCACCTCCTGGTCCAAAGCATGCACGGGAGTAGTGCCCTCTCGCCAGTCGAAGGGCATATCCCACTCACCTTCAACAGGTCCCACGAAGAAGTATCTATTCTTCCAGACGCTATGTGAGGTAATTGCAGCACCCAAGATCCTCTTCGTGGAATCCCCCGTGTTGTCCCGGTGACGAACATTATAAAAAGGATACCCCCTGGGTGACACCGCCACGTCAAAAATTGAAAGAAAATGGTCCACCGTGCACTCTAATCCATTCACTTGACACCAAAAAACATAAATGCAAATAGCGGCAAACCCGTTCGGCACCATTTGACTCGGGCAGATGTTACAAGTCTTGAAAAGCTCACAGAAAAAAGGTGACATGAATGAACGCCACCCGTACTTCACCTGGGCAAAAAACACTGTCAACATACCCGGAGGAGGATAACATGCTCTCTCGTTCTTCGTCGGGATTCAGAACACCATATTCTTCTGAAGGACCCCGGTTGAGGTAAACAGGTCCGCCACCTGCTTACGAGTAACAATACTCGGCACCTTTTCCACCTTAGCGAAAGTCCGAAGAGGCGACTCATTTGACTTGGGAACCCTAGCCTTTTTCGAGGAGGTGGCGCCGCCCTCGGCAGCAGCAGCAAGTTCTCCCTTGCGTTTACGAGTAACAACTCCCACTGGAATACTCCTCACATTTACAGAAGTATTAATCGGAGCAGTGATTTCCGAGGAGATAGCAGCAGCAACGGAATCGGTGTTAGTGGAAGAAGCCACAGATACAGAAGAATGTTTTTGAAAAAAAGGAAGAGAAGAGAGTAAAGTTGCTGAGAATTTGAAGTGCGAAAGAGGAAGAACGGAGATTAGAGAAGGAAATTATCGCCTTAAGAGAAAGATATCGTGAGAGAGTGGAGAAGAGAATGAATAGTTCTCCTATTTATAGGAGTATAAAGAACAAACGGTCACAAAATTCCCACACGTGGAGCATATTTAAAGCCCCACGTATGCCCCGCGTCCGCCACGCCGTTACATATCTGATCTTTGCCAACGGTCAGATATTTTGAAGTTTGAAGCCAATCAACGGCTATTTGCAACCCCTGCTCCGAAACCTCCGCGTGTGAGGGCAGTACCCCCAGGGGCAAGAAGGTAAGTTTTATATAATTCGTTTTTGAAATTAATGCATATCCCCTCGGAAAATATATATAAAAAAAATATATATGTATATAAAGAAGACCAAAACAAAAAATAACCCCTCGCCTCACTGAGGACGATGACTTAAAATTTCGCCTGTCTCTACGAGGACAATCGAAATTTGGGGGGGCTAGTGTTAACCCTAAAAATAAAATAAAGAAGATTACTCCTACTCGGAAAAAACAATACATGGACAATACTATTGTCACGAGTACTTCCAATGAGATGTACCTATAAAGAACACCCCTCGGAGGATTGCCCTACCTTTCGGTCACTAACCCGAAGAGGTTTACAAGAGCACACGAGGAGGAACATAAGCGTCCCTTGGAAAGTCAAATGGTGAATGAAAAACAGATATCAACACGGCATCGGAAAAAGAGCAAACCCCGATGGACCCGTACGACTCCGATATCCACCAATGCGCCAAGAGGGACCACAATGGACCCCGAGTCCCATGAACTTACAAGAAAACTTCCTTGTTGAACACTCCTCGGAAAAGACAACACTCGGACCATTATCCGAGGACCCAATCTCGGAGAAAATCAAGAAGTGAATAAAAGAACAACCAATGAATATAGTCCGAGAACTCCGATGAAAAATCTCACTTCAAACAGAGCAAATACGGCCCTCGGAGATCACACCAAGCCCTCGGAGATCACACCAAGCCCTCGGAGATCACATTCACACCCTCAGAGATTACTCCTGATTATTGAAGGAAAGACCCGGATCAAGGAAGAGAAATAAAATCCCTCGGAAGAATAGCTCTACCAAAACAATCATGCATCAGAAGCCCTCGGAGATATCAGAAAACACAAACACTAATCCAGTCAGCGTCTAGTAGATAAGAGATAAACCTTATCCTAATTTTTACACTTGTATCAATGTAACGACAACACCTGTCCTTACCAAAACACATGCACAATGACACCTGCCCCTACCAAAGTCTATATAAAGGGAAGTGATCAGTAGAAGAAAAACAACCTGAAATAACTTAGCTTACTTACTATAGCTTAATACTCATATACACCAGGAAGAAGAGGAGAAAAAGTTCAGTGAATAAAGGAAGGGAATGTTCTTGCAATTATTCTTATTATTTCCACCTATTGCCGCCTCTGAATCACGGACAGGACGTTCCAACCCAAATAAATATCTTCCGTTAAATAGGGAATAATTCCAAACCCGTTAACACATATATATGATATGGACAACCATCAGCCTTACACTTCACCCTCACCCTATCACTATCATTCTTCACAAACTTGATGTCCCTCTTCACTTTTATTGCCAGCTCTCTGACAGCAGCTCTCAAAGTTGCTACATCTTCCAAAACAAAGCTCTAGCTGCAGTTTAGGATTATCCATATCAAGTGCTTTGTTGAACACTGGATAACCTTGGTATGTCAGTCTTGTCTGCCTCCTACCCATATCAGAATCAGCCTCTCTTCTATTTGCTTCTCTTGAGATAGCTATACCAGCCCAATGTGCCTCTGATTCACCTACTTCACCAATATCTTCATAAAAACCTTCATCATCTGTGAGATCTTCTCCATCCTCCAGAATTGCTTCTGACACATCTGAATATGTGCCAATAGATTGCTCATCTTCTGAGTCAAACACGTCTTGGTCATATATGAAATCATCCCAATTTTGCATCTCATCGCATTCATTCTCAACACCACATGCCCCTTATTTATGTTCTTCTGGTCTCTCATATGATGGACCAGCTTCACAATCTTCAGTCCTCTCATAACAGGGTCCAGCTTCCTTGTCATCTTCCCTGACATTTGATGGACCAGCTTCAAAGAAATTTTCTTCTTCAGAACCTTCAGTCCCAAGTGGTCCACCCCCAACAGCAAACACTCCAACTATCCTATCATCATTCAGATACCTTGACATTCTTGCAGCATCATCATCTGTCATCAAGTAATCAACAGCATCTATATTGTCAACATCTTTGCAGGAAACAATGAAAGTTGCACTTGACTTAAATCTCACTGATTTTCCCATCTCCTCCAATTCAATCATACTCATGGTGTCTGGATTGCACCAATCAAAATGAGCAATCTGCCCATCCTCCCACATAGTTTTTTTCTCAATGACTGATAATCTGCCAAAGTAATGCAACCTTATTGTGTAGTCATTGCTCTTAGTATCTGCAGAAAAATAAAAACAAACTAGGGTTAGAGAAATATAAACAATGCATAAAGTAACTGGGTGAAATCCAAAACACAAGTGTGCCACAAACTTAAGGAATCAATAATTTTTCCACATTTGAATCTGATTTCTACTCTGCCCTAACCACATAGTGGTCCACAAATCAACAAACACACAGAAACATTATTGAAACCTTTTTGGGTCCAAAACAATTAAAAATCCATAATTTACATAAACATTGCATGTTAACAATACTTAACATACAAAATAATCGAAAAATGCACAAAATAACATAACTAGGGTTTATGAAAAACAGATGATCCGTACCGTAAATAGGCGTATTCTTCCCCTCCGGTATGAATTTGAAGGTAGTCCTCAATTTCCAACTCATTGTGTGACGCAAAATGGAGCACGAAATGAACTTAATCCCCACGCAAAATAGAGCACACAAAATGGCGTAATGTGGTCGAAATATGGTCGATATAACTAGGTAGGTGGCAATTTCGAGTGGGTGGCTGTAAATGCAGTCGATTTTGAAGCAATTCTGGAGATTAACAGTTAGAAACAAGAACCCTAGTTTTTTTTTGGTTTTCGGCAGAAAAATT
Organism: Linaria vulgaris; assembly: GCA_948329865.1. NCBI lineage: Eukaryota > Viridiplantae > Streptophyta > Magnoliopsida > Lamiales > Plantaginaceae > Linaria > Linaria vulgaris. The sequence goes on along the minus strand of OX415249.1, from coordinate 144,482,589 downwards.
GGCTAAGTATAGTATGTTAGGCTTCTCATATCCCCCTTGAACTTTGTGTTTAATTTTATTTTTCTTTAATTTTTTTATTTTTTTGCCTTGAATTTTTGGACTACCGAAAATGCCCTTACAGCCATCACGTGCCACGCACGAAAACGGAATATACCGGGAAATCTTGGCCGGAATCAGGCGAGGGGGCAAATAGCACAAAATTGCATAGTTTAGGGGGAAAAGTGATGATAAACTTTGTTTAAGGGGCAATGCACAAAAACGTGTATAGTTCAGGGGGTCTGATGCTTTTATCCCTAAAAAAATTAGCTTCTGAGTTATTTTTTAAACTATTACAGCTTATAAATCCGAATTGCTTCAAAATAAACCTAAATTATGAACTACCTTTGCAGAAGAGTACGCCAAGCACCATGTTAAGGTGGTCTACTTGATCAACAAGATACAATAATGAGGGAATTAAACCAATACAAACCAGTACACAGCAACAACCAATAAATACACAAAAAGAAATGAATGGATCTCTAATACTGACGAACTATATGTATCTGAAAAAGCTAAATTTCAAAAAAAAAAAGGTTTACCTCACTCATGCAAAAGATTATTACCAACTATTATATTGATAATAGGGATTAATGCATTAAACCCCTGAACTATGCACGTTTTTGAGTTTTCATCCTTAAACTAATTTAATAAGCGTTTTCCCCCCTAAACTATGCACGTCTGTGCGATTTGCCCCCTGGCCGGCGTAATAACCAATTTTTTGCCATTCTTGGCCGGAATTTTTCCCCTTACCCGACATATATGTGTTGTACTAGATGTATATTAGTAGTTGATGACAAAAAGAAGGCGAAAAAATACCTCGAACGGGGCATATTCCGGCCAAAATGTGATTTCGTCTTTAGTGTATTTTAGCCGAAATATGCCCCATTCGTTTCGCCTACTTTTTGTCATCAACTACTAATATACATCTAGTACAATACATATGTGTCGGGTAAGGGGAACAATTCCGGCCAAGAATGGCCAAAAATAGCCGAAAACCCGGGCAGGGGGCAAATCGCACAGACGTGCATAGTTTAGGGGGGGAAAACGCTTATTAAATTAGTTTAAGGATGAAAACTCAAAAACGTGCATAGTTCAGGGGGTTTAATGCATTTATCCCTTGATAATATCTCTTTATTATTACAGAATAAAATTAGAGCACTACAAGAATGGGCGGTCTTTAGGGACGGCCCATTAGCGACTGCCAAGCAGTCGCTTGTCTTCAGCGACTACTGAAGACAACACGGACTGCTTAGTAGTCGCTAAATTTTTCATTGAAAGCTCGTTAACATTCATTGAGAAAATTTGCGACTGCCAAGCAGTCGTTATTGTCCTTATGGACAATCAGCGACTGCTTAGCAGTCGCTAATAATTTAAAAATCACTAGGCCAAACATTTTGGCCCGAGTTGGGCCAAAATGTGGGCCAATTTAAGGGCCGAATTTACCCTAATTCGGCCCTAAACAAATCAGCGACCGTTAAGCGGTCGCTGATTTAGGTGTATAAATAAAAAAAAAAATCTTTTTTTTATTTCCTCATCTTCTTCCCCAAATCAGCGACCCCAATACCCGATTTCCGCCATTTTCAGCCATTAGTGACTGTCAAGCTAAATTTGCGACCACAAAACGGTCCCTAACTCATAACATCCTTTTCCCCTCCAAAAATTGCTGGTATTTTGAAGCTCCGCCTCAAATCGTCCTTGTGCCGCCTCCTTTTCCGTTCGAAACACCTCCTTGCGCCGCCTCCTTTGCCCATTTCCGCCTCTCACCACCGGTAATGAAAAGCTCCTATTAGTTTTTCTATTTTTTTGTGTTTTACTAATATTTTAATTTAAATCCGAAAATTGGTATTGTTAGATTGTTAGATTTGTTGTATGATTGTTAGATTTGAAATAGAAATAGAAATAGATTATTGTAAAATTAGAAATAGATTAGAAATATATTATTGTGAAATTAGAAATAGATTAGAAATTAGATTAAGAAAAAAATTGAAATAGATTAGAAATAGATTAGCAATAGATTAGAGATTAGATTAAGGAAAAAAAATAGTAACAGATTAGAAATAGATTACAAATGAGATTAAAGTAAAAAAAATAGAAATAGATTAGAAATGAGATTAAGGAGAAAAAAAAAAGAAATAGATTTGTGAAATTGATTAATGAATGATTAAAGGAAAAAAAATAGAAATAGATTTGTGAAAATTAGATTATATATTAGACTAAATTAGATTAGTTTTTACTTAGATTCTTTAATTAGATTGTAAAAATGAGATTAAGTTTATACATAGATTCTTTAAATAGATTGTAAAAATTTAATCGTTAGATTTGTTAAATTGTTAAATGAGATTAAGTTTATACTTAGATTCTTTAATTAGATTGTAAAAATGAGATTAAGTTTATACTTAGATTCTTTAAATAGATTGTAAAAATTGAAAATTGTTAAATTTGAAATAGTTTTGTGTTAGATTGTTAAATTGTTAAATTAGATTCAAATGTTGATTTGATTTTCTAAATGTTATATTTTCATTTTTACAGTATATACATATTTTCGGCATGACGTCACGTAAGACCACTAGCGGTACTGGAGGTCGAGGTCGAGGACGTGGAGATGGAGGTCGTATTGGGGTGTCGGGTACTCGTAGCGGTGGACGAGTCACGAGTAGTGTTGGCCGTGGTGGGGTTGGCCGTGGTGGGGTTGGTGCCAGTGCTAGTGGCGGGGTTGGTGCCATTGGTAGTGGCAGTGTAGGTCGTGGTGGTGTTGGTCGTGGTGGTGTTGGCCGTGGTGGGGTTGGTGCTAGTGCTAGTGGCGGAGTAGGTGGTAGCGGTGTTGGCCGTGGTGATAGTAGCAGTCGGGGGGGTCGAGGTAGGTTCGGACCTGTACGGATTGTCCGATCGGCGACTCGTGCATCTGATGGCCATCCAGCCAGCCATCTGTCTCGGCACTAGGGTCAGGTGATGTCTCTATGTCGAGGACACCAGTGTTGCAGTGGCAGTTATTAGCAGAGTTTGAGATCGCCGAGGTGCCAGAGGTGCCACTACCCCGATCATCAGAGTCCAGCAGGTCCGAGGTGCCCCCATCTGCCGAGTCTACCAGACTTTAGACTCCATCACATGTACACGACATCGGACCTGGACAGAGTCAGAGGTCGAGTGAGTCACCACTACCGAGCCAGTCTCACCCACCGAAGGGACCAAATGCACCATGTACGACGGTCCCGGCAGGACAGAAGATTCCGCTTATAGAAATGCATCGGGGTTGTTTTTTCAAGCCCCCTAGTCGTGAGATCGCGAAGGTGATCACTAGCCTCATTCGTCAGTTTATGACTGAGTTTTGGCCCTCCTACAGAAAGATTCCCCGCTAGATACGGGAGGAGATGTATGCTCGATTTACGATGACTTTTTATTTTATTGTTTAATATCTCATAATTTAGTTTATTAAATTAGGGCTTTTTTAAAAAAATTATGTTGAATTTAGTTTATTAATTTATTGTCGTAATTAATTGTTGAATATTAATTGTTTTTTGCAGAATAGGTTTGGGATTCGTTACTCCGATAGGGCTGCAGTACACAGGGCATACCAGGAGAAGGCGAGGGAGCTTTACAAATGAGCAATGAACAAGGTGCATAGCTATTACATGGAGAGGAAGGATATGGAGAAGTATCGCAACAAGAGAAAGACGTCGTGGATAAGCGAGAGTATTGAGAAGGCGACGGCAAGACATTGGGCGATGGAAGAATTTAAGAAGAAATCTGTCAAGGGAAAGAAAGCTAGGAGAGGCGGTAAGGAGGATGGCCTGGCGTCGGCCACCTTTTACGGTGGTTCTATTGATTACGAGGAGATCCGGCAGCGCCTGGTATTTTTTTTTTAATTATATATTTTTAATTGTTCTTAAGTTATATATTTTCAGATGTTAATTTTTTAAAATTATTGTTCATAAAAAGAAATCCATTGATTAGTATTTTTAAGATAATTTTAACCCCACTTTTATTTTCAATTTGAAGATGAGTAATCAGCCCGGTCGCACGCACCCTATCATGCACAACGAGATATACAAGGCAGGACATACTAAGAAGGTGTCGGGGACTGGGAGAGGTACCAACCAACCCTTGAGGCGGATGTGGAAGTCAGAGGCGACGAGACTGATTTACGTAAGTGTTTCGACTTTTGTACTTGTTTACCGCTTATGAATTCTAATTTAATTTTAAATTATATTTCGAACTAATTCATCCTTTTAATCACATTTTTGATAATTCAACAGAAATTATACAAGAGGGAGTTGAGGAGGAAAAATCTCGACGCCGTGGAGGACAGGGATTTGGATGAATGGGATCCTGAGGCGTGGAAGAAGGCCATAGGGACGATCAGCAAGGGGAAGGCGAAGGGTTTACCGACTTATGCCGATCAACGTGACTGGGACATTGAGATGACGCGGGCGAGAAACTGGGATCGGGATTTGCTCAGGCAGGTCCAGTCCGAGAACCTAGAGTTGAGGACGACACCGGACCCGAGAGTCGATGCACTGACGACATGGGCACATGGCTTTGTCGAGGACCAGATTGCAGAGGGTCGACTAGTGCAAGAGCTTCCTAGTGAGTTGTTCATGGGGGATGCTATTAAGACCGGAGGCGCATTCAGGGTTCCGAGAAAGGTCCGTCAGAGAGCAGATCCTTTTGCTCTAGGTACTTCTACCGCCTCTCAGTATGTTGATGATTTTGAGGCTGATGAGTGGTATAGTGATTGTGATGGTGTTGCTGGTGATGAGGATCCCGAGGCCGGTGTTGATGGTGAGGAGAACCTAGATGAGATGTATAGATTGTGGGAGAGTTCTGGTGATGAGGGGGTCGAGTATCCGCCTAGCGATTTTGAGGGTGGACTTCCTGGAGATGATGAGGGGGTGATGTTGGGGACGGTGATGTTGGGGACGGTGATGATGGGGACGGTGATGATGAGGGGGGTCATGATGACTTGGCTCAGTGATCGGGTGGATGTTAGTGGTTTGTGTTTTGTTTGGGATTATGATACTATAGTTTTTTGATTATCGCGCTATGTACGGTGATTGTACTTATAATTAGCGATTGTGATTTGTTTTGGACTTAGTTTTGATTATCGCGTTATGGATATGATTGTGTTTTGAATTGTGATTGTGATTGTGTTGGGATATACAGGTTTGTGATTAGCTAGCGATTTGGAAATTATTGTGTTGAAACAGGTTTTTAACTATTATTAGGTCCAACTCATGTCAATTTTGTTTTTTGTATTTTTTATCGGTTGAAACAGGTTTCCTTTATGAACTATTAGTTGTAGTAGTTTGAAATAGATTTGTGATTAAACAATAATTGAAACAGGCATGTTAAATAATGAATATGCAATAAATGAATAAGTATAAACCCATAATAAACGATATAATGATAAATTAATTCGATCTACATATATACGTATAATTAATGAATACTTGATCTAATGATTATGCCTCATAATCGTATCTATGCTAACGTTTGTGAAGTAAATCATAAACACGGATAACAATTACAACTAATTAATGATAATTAATTAGTTGTACATTTGTGAAATATATCTTGAACGTTAATAACTCGATCGATCTCAATTAATCTATTATTTCACAACTAATCTACTATAAGGTTGGTTTTGCAATCATTTATTACTTCAATTTACATATTACAATGAGTTTGGTTGCTTACAATCACAAACACAACAACATCAATCAAAAAAAATTGATTTTTAAGTATAAATATTAGTAGGGACCGTTTAACGGTCACTAAAATCGTAAATTTTGAATTTTTGGCAAAAAAATTTGTCGAAAATGAGGGGGGAATTTGAATTTCACCAAATCAATTTTCAACTGTCGATGAAATCCTAATCTACGGTCATAAGTACCCCATCATGTCTTTAACACGGATCGTCATCTCAAACCGTCGATCATCTAAAATCATCCAACGGACAAAAACCAATTGAATCCCATCATATATATATAATCTCACCACTCTTACACCCATTTCACTATCTCCATAAAACGCTATCTTCTTTTCTTCTTTTCACCAACACAAAAACACTATCTTTTTTTTCTTCTTTTCACCAACACAAAAACTTTTCTTCTTTTCACCAACACAATCTTTTCTTCATTTTCTTTTCTTTCACTTTCTTTATTTTGGATCTTCATTTTCTTTTTTTCAACAATACAATCTTTTTTTCTTACACTTTCTTTATTTTGGATCTTCATTTACTATTCTTCACTTTTGATTTCATGTTTTTGATTTCATTCATGTTTTTTATTTCTTTCATTTTATATTATTACTCATTTTATTCATCTTTTCACATTCTTTTATTCTTTCATGTCAATTGTCATTATATTAACATTTTATTCATCATTTTATTATTTTGATCTTGTTAAAATTACAATTTTACAAAAAAAAAAACAATTATATTCTGGATTTAATCCGAAATATAATTGTATTTTTTTATTTTTTTCTGGAGGTCATTAGGGACCGCTTAACGGTCCCTACTAATATTCATACTATGAATATTAGTTGGGACCGTTAAACGGTCCTTGTTTTTTATATTAGGGACCGTCAAACGGTCCCTATATTTGATATCAGGGACCGTTAGACGGTCCCTACTAATATTCATAGAAATTCTACGAATATTAGTGGGGACTGTTAAACGGTCCCTACTGTAAAACTAAGGACCGTCTAACGGTCCCTAATTTTTTTTAAAATATAGCGACTGTCAAACGGTTGCTACTTTCTGAAATAAAATAGGGACCGTATTGTAAAAATTAGGGACCGTCTGAGCGGTCTCTATTGTAAAAATTAGGGACCGTCTGAGCGGTCCCTATTGTAAAAATTAGGGACCGTCTGATCGGTCCCTATTATTCTACATTAGGGACCGCCCAGACGGTCCTTATTATTCAAAAGTATAGCGACCCGTTAAGCAGTCGCTATATTACGGTCCCTATTGAGGTCATTAGGGATCGTTTAACAGTCGCTATTGTGCGGTCCCTAATGACCTCAATAGGGACTGCTTAACGGTCGCTATTGGCAAGCGACCGCAGAATAGCGACCGCTAGACAGTCGCTATTGGCCAATAGCGACCGCACGGGGGTCATTAGGGACCGCTAGACATTCCCTAATAACCCTTTTTTCTTGTAGTGGAGGAGTAAACTTATGTATTTAAAATAAAATCCCATGTATTATGAAAAGAGCTTTGCTATCGACAAATTAGACGACTTTTTATCTTCTTACTCGAAGTTTCAAGTCTTTCAAGTACACGGTCCGCGAAATTTTATTTTTGAGCACAGTGAATGCATATGTATCCCGTTTATATATAATTAATAATATATAAACCTATAATAAGTGGATGCATATCTACTATCTAGATGTGATCAAAATTATTTAACACTCGTGATTTATGAACATCTTATTCAAATATAGAGTAATAGTCGTTCTTTTACCATTTTTTTTAGGAATAATTATATTAAACCCCCATCGTATGGTCCATTCCTGAGTCAACCCCCTCAACTTTGTTTTAACTCAGTCAACCCCCCATCGTTTGCCAAAATCATTACTCTGCCCCAAGTCAATTTTTTGCACTTTTTTCAGGGGTATTTTCGTCAAATGTCAAAATTTTTAATATTTTTTTTTAAAATATAAAATTTATTAATCGATAAATATTAATTTTCGCCAAAAAAAATAAATTCCGACCAAATCTTTTTTTTCGACAACATTTTTTTTTTCGACAAATATTTTTTTTCCGACAATTTTTTTGTTCGAAAACATTTTTTGTTTGGCAAATATTTTTTTCTCGACAAATTTTTTTTTTCGGCAACTTTTTTTTTTCAAAATAAGAATTTGGCGAAAAAAAAATTGTTGAAAAACAAAAGTTTTTTTTTCGATTATTAAATTTTACATTTTTTTAAAAAAATATTAAATTTTTTGCCATTTGACGAAAATACCCCTGAAAAAAAGTGCAAAAAATTGACTTGGGGCAAAGTGATGATTTTGGCAAACGATGGGGGGTTGACTCAGAAATAGACCATACGATGGGGGGTTTAATGTAATTATCCCTTTTTTTAATTAGCCATTAAATTTCAGGAGAAGTTGCATGTGCTATTTTTTTTAAATTCCATGATAGATCACTTACCACTCAAAAATGAGTGTATAAAACCATCCATGCACCGAGCTTGTTACTTCATTAATCTTGTTGTTTCTTAAATCTTAACCTCATATAATAGTATGGAATCCCTTTCTTCCTCTTTTATTCCAAAATTTCATGCAGCAAAGCTTAATGGTTTGCTTACATACTGTTGTACCATAATTTGGTGTGATTCCCTTATTGGGCCTATCAAAACACTATTGTCCTACAAATGTACCGGCCCAAAAGGCCCATTCATGAGCCAGATCGGCCCAAATAAGCCGTCCCAACAAAGGGGCCCAAAAGCCCATTATGCAAGCCCGATATACCATATGGCATATGAATACAGCTTATGACATATGTCATATGACATATAAGGCCTTGGCCCATTAACAATGGCCCATACCTGCTACTACAATCAAGGAGGTTGATCATCTATAAATACCAGATTCCTCCTCATTTACAAGACACTTTTTCCTCTTCTCATAGTTACTCCTCTGGTTGATCTACGGTGGTGGACCTACAGAGGTTGATCTACGGCAGTGGACCTACAGAGGTTGATCTACGGCGGTGGACCTACGGAGGTTGATCTACAGCGGTGGACCTACGGAGGTCGATCTACAGCGGTGGACCTACGGAGGTTGATCTACAGCGGTGGACCTATAGAGGTTGATCTACAGCGGTGGACCTACGAGGGTTGATCAACAGCGGTGGACCTACGGAGGTTGATCTACAGCGGTGGACCTATAGAGGTTGATCTACAGCGGTGGACCTACGGAGGTTGATCTACAGCGGTGGACCTACGGAGGTTGATCTACAGCGGTGGACCTATAGAGGTTGATCTACAGCGGTGGACCTACGGAGGTTGATCTACAGCGGTGGACCTACAGAGGTTGATCTACAGCGGTGGACCTACAGAGGTGGATCTACGGCGGTGGACCTACGGAGGTTGATCTACAGCGGTGGACCTACAGAGGTTGATCTACAGCGGTGGACCTACAGAGGTGGATCTACGGCGGTGGACCTACAGAGGTTGATCTACAGCGGTGGACCTACAGAGGTTGATATACAGCGGTGGACCTACAGAGGTTGATCTACAGCGGTGGACCTACAGAGGTTGATATACAGCGGTGGACCTACAGAGGTTGATCTACAGCGGTGGACCTACAGAGGTTGATCTACGGCGGTGGACCTACAGAGGTTGATCTACGGCGGTGGACCTACAGAGGTTGATCTACAGAGGTGGACCTACAGAGGTTGATCTACGGAGGTGGACCTACAGAAATTGATCTACGGAGATTGACTTATAACATTTTGACTTGTCAAGATTGATGAAGGTCCGACCTTCACCTTCGACCACGATCGGCCACCATAGAGAAATAATGAACTACGTTCGGCTTGATTCCCTACATGGGATACGTAGGCAGCTTGGCTTAACCCCAAGTTCAGTCCGTAATCAACACCCTCCCCAATTCGTATCATTGACTTCTAGCTAACGTAGACGCCATCAACGAGCATCAACTAACCAGGCATCATAGCGCCTACTCCGGGCCTGCCCTGGCTTAGTTCACGTGTCGTGTTTTTTAGTGCAGGTTTTCCGAACTCAAAGCTAGCTTGGACCAATCACGAGCTCGAGCTAGTCTGACGTGGAGTGACTAGTCAGCAGACGAAATTACCCCGCATCAGTGGCGCCGTCTGTGGGAAACCACTAAGTGCACTATAGAAGAAACACCCGTGTTCATCACTATGGTAAGCGGCGCAAGCAAACTCCCGCAACACGCAATCTTCATCGCCAAACAGATTTGCAGCGTACGAACTCCTCACTGCGACTCGAATGAACGCCAATGAACAGCAGCTTCGCCCGGAACTCCTTACACGGACATCAACCTTAGTGATCTCCTCGGGGAACAGTTGTACGACTACTCATCGCGCCAACGTTGCAGCAAGCCCAACCTCCTTGCACCAATAAACATCAGTCACGCGATCTCCTTGTGTTGATGAACATCAGATGCGCGATCTCCTTGCGTCGACAAACAACATCAAACCTAACCTCACTGTGCCGACGAGCAGTTTTGCAACTCTCTCCCTTGCGCCAACGAACAGCAGCCCGCGCTACCTCCTTATGCCGTCTAGGAACAACAACACGCCTGAATCCCTCGTGCCGATGAACAGCAGCTACACGACTTCCTTGTGTCGACGAACATCAGCAACACGGTTTCCTTGTGTCGACGAATAGTAGCCGCGAAACCAACTTGCGCCGACGAACATCAGCAACGCGATCTTCTCCGTCACAAATTCACCATGCACGAGCATATCTGCAACTGAACTCCCAACGTGCGAACTCCGAAAATAGCTGCAAAACTTCGACGAACGAGAAATCCTTGCATGTGAAGCATCAAATTATGGACACTTATGAAGTTTGCAACGAGCTTGACTGCGACGACCCCGCTACAAACTGGGGGACTTAATGGTGCGCCATAATATGGATAATGACCCGTCAACCCTATCATGTCAACCACGTTAGTCCTAGAGCTAACGTCCCTCCTAATGCACATCAACTGTTAGGGTCAACATGGAGGATCAACCCATCGAAGGAAAGCACATTGCACTCCTACAAAAGAAAGCACATTACACTCATACAACTAAGGATATAATCAGCTTATAAATACCCCCATTAATCACAATCAAAGGGTCAACCCATGGCCCCTGCTTAGGGCTAACCTGGGGCATCCCTTAGTCATAACACACAACCCGACAACAATCAAGAGACGTTCCACTACGACGTCACTCTACACAACGTGGTAGAGCGTAGTCCCATACACTACACAAGGCACAACATGACCTTTAAAAAAGAATGGCGGATGAAAGTCTCCTACAAACTGTAGAGATGATAACATCCTGACACTTTCATCATTGTCAACTCAACTGCAATATGAAACTGGGGGACTCTCTATATGATTGAAACAACTGGCACAAGTTGTTATAGCTATGCAAATGATGGTGATAACACATGCAACAATGACTAGGTGTACGAAAGCAACTAAGAGGATCAACGCCGCTACTCAGCAACGAGAAGAACCTTCTGCTATAGAAGAGTTGATGCAACGATCCCAACACAGAAACGTGCACCCGCGAACACATAACCTCCAAATGCTCGATCGCTGAACAAACGCCACGAACTCTCGGCATGTACGAGCTGCTCCTTGAAGGTACGAATATCATCTACTGATTCGACGCCAATGACTTTTTCTTGCCCGATCAGATCCTCACACGATCTCTTCATCTAACGAACTCCTCGTGACACGGACTCCTCAACCCGCTCGAACAAAGCTGTGCGAACTCTCGAACTCGCAAACTCTTTTCAACGACCCCTCCATCAAAACTTAGCACGCCGGAACTCCTCACGTCGATGAGTGGCAGCACGAACTCCTCGCGTCGATGAACAGCGGCTAACTCTTCTCGCTGAACTCCCCGAACCGTGTGAACTCTTGGTGAACTCCTAGCAGCCTTGGAGAATGTACGGACTGATCGGCTTGCTGAAACTCTTCCCCTCCGATCTCCCTTGTCGTTAAACGCACAAGTAGATCCACAACCAAACTGAACGGAACCCGGACAAATTCACTCCATGAACGATCAGATCGACCTCCGAATTGGTCCAACAACGGTCAACTGTAGCTTCCCGATCTCTCTCGCTCGGCCGATCTTTTCCGCCATGTCGCATGATCGATTTCTCTCTAATGGAGGTAATGTGAAACGGCTGGTTTTAAGAAAGAAGAAGGTGCTATGGTTATTTGCAAAATAGCCCCCGAAGACCTAACTTATGATAGATAAGACCGGGTCAACCGTAATTGACGTTGGGGATTGCAAAAATACCCATTGTGACTTAAGTTCTTGGTCAAACAAGATAAAGGACCAAAATAGATGGAGTGGTTATTTGCACATCAGCTCTCCGAATATCCATTCACCACACTCAACAATGACAAAAGAATACTTCTATTCCAACATTTCAGTCGTTGCTCACCTACAAAGGGGCATGGTGGAAAGGAGAAACAAGGCATGGCTGACAAAAAAAAATTTAGGCTACAAGTTCCATAAATTGGAGTCCTACGCACTCGAAAAACACAACAAGCAATGAGCAAAAATGCACAAGTGCTAAAACTCTCCCGCAAACAAAGCTACATTGATGATCGCTACCTCATCAGAACAAAGCATCGGCAATGAAATTAAGGCAAGGCCCATACAAGTGAAGACACAAAAATCACACAAGATGATGAAAATAAACTAGGTGAAGAGCCTATTGGGCGAATATCCCATAAAGTAGGCCATTATCGTAAGCCCTACCGAAATAAACTAGGTGAAGAGCCTATTGGGCGAATATCCCATAAAGTAGGCCATTATCGTAAGCCCTACCGAAATAAACTAGGTGAAGAGCCTATTGGGTGAATATCCCATAAAGTAGGCCATTATCGTAAGCCCTACCGAAATAAACTAGGTGAAGAGCCTATTGGGTGAATATCCCATAAAGTAGGCCATTATCGTAAGCCCTACCGAAATAAACTAGGTGAAGAGCCTATTGGGTGAATATCCCATAAAGTAGGCCATTATCGTAAGCCCTACCGAAATAAGCTAGGTGAAGAGCCTATTGGGTGAATATCCCATAAAGTAGGCAATAACGTAAGCCCTACCGAATTAAACTAGGTGAAGAGCCTATTGGGTGAATATCCCATTAAGTAGGCAAGCAACGTAAGCCCTACCGAATTAAACAAATGTAAGAACTAAATCAAAAAAGGAAGAAAGCAAGATCAAGAAAAGAAGAAAGCAAGATGAAGAAAAGAAGAAATCAAGATGAAGAAAGGAAGAAATCAAGATCAAGAAAAGAAGAAACCAAGATCAAGAAAGGAAGAAAGAAAGAAAAGAAGATCAAGAAAAGAAGAAACCAAATCGAAGTATTAAAACGCGAAGAACAAAACTATACTTGTCCCAAAAAGATAAGAAATAAGTATCAAATGTACAAGAAGTTGAAGAGAAAAATAAAGGCACATGTGCAAAAAAGTAAGGCCAATAAGGCCACCTTCCACTCTCAAGAAGTCTGACCACCATTGGCAATATCATCTTTCCCCACATAAGTAACACCTTCCAAGACTTCTATTGCATCAATGACAAGGCAGAGCTCTTCTATAAGACCACAGCCAACCAAAACTTTGGAATAACTACGGCGGTGTTCCTCGACTTCTTTCTCTATGCGTGCACGATCCTCAGCAGTGAAGCCAACCTAATTTTCTTTGAGGCACAAGCCGGAACCAGTAGGAGATTCACACTGGCCTATTGACTAGTTACCTCTAGGTTTTTCATCGGAGCATGGAAGCCATCAAAACAAGACCAGACGGATGAGATTTTAAAACAAAAGAAGTTGGAGCAGTAGTCAATGCTGTCTCAGAGGTGGCGACTGTCTCAAAAATAGTCAAGGAAGGAACCACCGCATATTCTGTCTCTACGACAGCAGCGGTAGAAAGGGCGGTACTCGTCATAATCCCAGAGTTAGCAATAGGAAAAACAACATTGTCGGATGCCACAAGATAATCCAGAGGAAGGGTACAACAACAGCAGCAACGTCAGTCACATGTTGTTTCTTCGAAGTCGCGATGATCACCTTCGACTTACAACCTTTCTCTACATAAGCCTTATTTGTCGCTCGGTATTTGTTGATGGTTCTATCCCGACTGTCAAGCCTATCTAAAAGAGACTTATGATCAATTTGAAGCTTTGCAAGCTTGGCTCAAGCGACCTCAAGGTCTTTTTTGGCTATAGCTGCCTAATCAGCAGCCTCCCAGAGTATCTAACTTTGCTCCTCCGGGCTCCAGCCGCAATTTGAGCCTTTTTTGCATATTTTCTTGTGCTCTTTAGCACCCGCTTGTGATTCTTTGTACAGTTTCGTTTGCGGCATCCTATGCTACTCTTAGCCTCTTAGGCTCTTAATAAGAGCATAACGCTTTTTGCTACTCAAGCGCCCTTTATACAAGACGGTTTGCCTCTTCGACAAAGAGAACTTGTTCGGTTTCCACACTGCCGGTAAAGTTTTCACCAATAGTGGTCTCAACATATATTAGGACAATTCGGACTTGCAAATTATGGCATCTCGGCTATATAAGTTTGCAAGGCGTCCATAAGTTACGACCACCTTACAAACTGGGGGACTTATGTTGTACCATAATTTGGTGTGATTCCCTTATTGGGCCTATCAAAACACTATTGTCCTACAAATGTACCGGCCCAAAAGGCCCATTCATGAGCCAGATCGGCCCAAATAAGCCGTCCCAACAAAGGGGCCCAAAAGCCCATTATGCAAGCCCGATATACCATATGGCATATGAATACAGCTTATGACATATGTCATATGACATATAAGGCCTTGGCCCATTAACAATGGCCCATACCTGCTACTACAATCAAGGAGGTTGATCATCTATAAATACCAGATTCCTCCTCATTTACAAGACACTTTTTCCTCTTCTCATAGTTACTCCTCTGGTTGATCTACGGTGGTGGACCTACAGAGGTTGATCTACGGCAGTGGACCTACAGAGGTTGATCTACGGCGGTGGACCTACGGAGGTTGATCTACAGCGGTGGACCTACGGAGGTCGATCTACAGCGGTGGACCTACGGAGGTTGATCTACAGCGGTGGACCTATAGAGGTTGATCTACAGCGGTGGACCTACGAGGGTTGATCTACAGCGGTGGACCTACGGAGGTTGATCTACAGCGGTGGACCTATAGAGGTTGATCTACAGCGGTGGACCTACGGAGGTTGATCTACAGCGGTGGACCTACGGAGGTTGATCTACAGCGGTGGACCTATAGAGGTTGATCTACAGCGGTGGACCTACGGAGGTTGATCTACAGCGGTGGACCTACAGAGGTTGATCTACAGCGGTGGACCTACAGAGGTGGATCTACGGCGGTGGACCTACGGAGGTTGATCTACAGCGGTGGACCTACAGAGGTTGATCTACAGCGGTGGACCTACAGAGGTGGATCTACGGCGGTGGACCTACAGAGGTTGATCTACAGCGGTGGACCTACAGAGGTTGATATACAGCGGTGGACCTACAGAGGTTGATCTACAGCGGTGGACCTACAGAGGTTGATATACAGCGGTGGACCTACAGAGGTTGATCTACAGCGGTGGACCTACAGAGGTTGATCTACGGCGGTGGACCTACAGAGGTTGATCTACGGCGGTGGACCTACAGAGGTTGATCTACAGAGGTGGACCTACAGAGGTTGATCTACGGAGGTGGACCTACAGAAATTGATCTACGGAGATTGACTTATAACATTTTGACTTGTCAAGATTGATGAAGGTCCGACCTTCACCTTCGACCACGATCGGCCACCATAGAGAAATAATGAACTACGTTCGGCTTGATTCCCTACATGGGATACGTAGGCAGCTTGGCTTAACCCCAAGTTCAGTCCGTAATCAACACCCTCCCCAATTCGTATCATTGACTTCTAGCTGACGTAGACGCCATCAACGAGCATCAACTAACCAGGCATCATAGCGCCTACTCCGGGCCTGCCCTGGCTTAGTTCACGTGTCGTGTTTTTTAGTGCAGGTTTTCCGAACTCAAAGCTAGCTTGGACCAATCACGAGCTCGAGCTAGTCTGACGTGGAGTGACTAGTCAGCAGACGAAATTACCCCGCATCACATACGATAAAAAGCAACCACCAACAATCATCATGACGATGGTAAAAGGAAAACAAAAGCAACCTTTATTATCAAAGATCTTCAAGCCATTAGACGACTTTGTATCCAAATTCATGGACTCGCCACTTCAACCCTACAACGATCCAAAACAGGTACTCACAGGAAACTTTGCACCGGTAGACGAGCTTCCTCCAACGCCATGTGAAGTGGTGGAGGGCTCCCTCCCATATGATATGAACGGTGCTTACATCAGCGTTGGCCCGAATCCACAGTTCATCCCTCATGGCCCTTACCACATCGCAGATGGTGATGGCATGCTTCAATCCATCAAAATCTCCAACGGCCAAGCGGTATTTTGCAGTCGTTACATCAAGACTTACAAATTCACGGTGGAGCGTGACTTAGGTTACGCTATTATCCCTAGTATATTGTCGTCCTTCAATGGCTTTACCGCATCAATGGCACGTGGTGCGTTGATCTTCGCACGAGTAGTTACAAAGCAAGTCGATCCTATTACGCATGGCTTTGGCGTTGCGAACACGAGTTTAGCTATGTTTGCGGGCCAACTGCTGGCTCTTTGGGAGGCTGACCTTCCCTATGCTTTAGAATTAACATCGGATGGAGATATAGTCACCCTCGGACGCTACCGTTTCACCAAAGATTCCAACCTATTTTCGGGCATGACCGCGCATACAAAAGTAGATCCGGAAACGGGTGAGACTTTCGCTTTCAGCCACAACCCCGTGCATCCATTCTTGACCTACTTCAAAATCAGCCCCGAAGGGATAAAATATAATGACGTGCAACTTTCCTCCTTGCGGCGTTCTGCGTTCATCCACGATTTTGCTGTTACAAAAAATTATGGCATTTTTCCCGATACTCAGTACTTGTTGAAGCCTACCGAGCTAATCAAGGGATGTAAGCCACTAGTAATCGACAAATCTAAGCAACCAAGGCTCGGCATTCTTCCACGATACGCAGAGAACGAGAGTCAGATATGGTGGGTTGACGTTCCGGGATTCAACTTGCTGCACACAGTCAATGCATGGGAAGAAAATGGAGGCAACACAATTGTTATTATTGCAACTAATGTGTTATCCGTTGAGCACGTTGTCGAACACATGAACTGTTAGGATCAAGGATCCTAACGTGTTGTTCTATTTCGAGCAAGAACGAGCTCCTTAAGAAAATAAGATAAAGAAGAGATTTTTAATAAACAATAACTAATAATTTCTTTTTTCATTTCCCTTCTATAGTACAACGAATGGAATATATAGAGAATAATCCTTTCAGTCCATGACTCCACTAAACTAGCAACTAAATTTGACTCCACTAAACTAGCAACGGAATATGACTCCACTAAACCTCTACTAACAACTCCACTAAATCTACTAATAACCGTAAGGAAAACTTATCATTTAATTACATAATTAAAAGAAACTAAAGACAATAATGAAAATAGATAAAATAAGTGGGGCTGCATCATGGGCCGTATCATGAACTTTCAACATTTATCGTTGGAAAAGATTACTATCAACGTCAGGACAAAGATGGTGGAGAGGCATCCACTTTCCACCAAGAATCTTGATTTTGGAGTGATCAATCCGGCTTATGGTTTAAAGAAGACTAGGTATGTTTACGCAGCCATGATCGAGCACATGCCGAAGGTAGAAGGGGTAGTAAAGATCGACTTGTCGCTGCCCACAACGAATTGCACGGTTGCTAGCCGTATCTATGGGGCTGGTTGTTACGGCGGTGAACCGATGTTCGTGCCGAAGGAACCAGATAATCCAAATGCGGAGGAGGATGATGGTTACTTGGTGACTTATGTGCATGATGAGAATAGTGATGAATCAAAGTTTTTGGTAATGGATGCTAAGTCTCCTAGTCTTGATATTACTGCTGTTGTTCAATTACCCCAGAGAGTGCCATATGGTTTTCATGGTATCTTTGTGCCGAATAACGAACACAAATATATTCTAAATTAGTCTGTATTGTTTGGTAAGAGAAAAATGTTAAGTACAATCATTAATATGATCATGTTTAAGACAAGACAAGATATATATCCCACTCATGGAAAGTGGTTCCTTCTTCTCTTGGCTCTTTTTTTTTTCTTTTTCGGCTGTGAGTAGTCAATCGCATTCTCATACTAGGCAAGTAAAATTGACAAGTGTCCTAAAATTAAAAGAAAACAGATGGACATAACAGTATGGAGCAGTGGCCAAATTTAACTAACTATTATCTTAATATTAATTAAGATTCGTGGTATATTAAATTGATTCACTAATTAGCAAAATACAATATTAAGAGCAAGAGAGACATGTCAGATTTATTTAGGCAAATGTACCATGAGCCTTCTTAACCTTCAGTCCTTTGCGAAGAAAAAAAAAAGTATATGGATAAAACTTGAAGTGAACTTCTTGGTATATTGCAAAATATAAATTCTATATTTTCAATAAAAAAATATAAGTTTCACGAAAGCTATTTTGTAATTATTCCAATATTGGCATAAGTGTTTGTAACTAGAGCAGGCCACAAGTGATGTGTATTTAATTATCGCACGAATCAACTTTTTTTATTTGATGACAAAAAGAAGAAATTTATCTCGCAGAAGTAGACTTGAAATAGCTTGAAGAAAGAAATTATCTAACATTAGCATTAAGTGAGATATAAATGTAAAATACATTGAGTAGATGTGGACTTGTAAGATAACTGAATATTGCATAGCTACTCTACAAATTTCCCATGAGCCAAACTGTAATATAAGTGATTGTTGGAGGACTATACATGTAAATCACTTACTAATAAAATGAAAACATGACCATATATGCTCTTCAACAAGATCGAGAATATGATGAGTTAAAAAAAAAAATCTCCTTGCAATTTGCAAGAAATGGACATGTGACCGCAATGTAATAAGACTAATATGGTAATTGTCATCTCAATCCACAAAAGGTTATAATAAATGGTTACCTTTAAGGCCTGCCTGTATTATAACCAGTCATCCCTTCCGATACTTCTGAAGGCCAATCATCAGTACAACCTCAACCAACCTTAAATTACACGCTGCAGGGGGTGAAAACTGAAAAGGCATCGAATCATATACTTCCACTGTTTAGAAGCAGAATACGCCCTTCACCAATCTATTCTTCTGGTTGTTTCTCGTAACGGATAGTCTCCAGCATGAAAATTTTGGATTAAGTCAGTAACTAGTACTCTTCTTCATTACCACTACCATCTCCACGAACCCCGTTCACTAAAGACGCAGTAATGTCTGATTCATCTCTTGAGTTGCACAAAGATCTACATGCCACATTTTTCGCTTTGCACGATGTTGGATCCTTCAATAATGAATGAGGTATAGATTGCAGGAAGTTGAAGTAAGCATATTTAATGTCGAACACCATATCATACCCTGCCAAACAGATTATTTAAGACCTGAATACCACAAACAAGTTCATATAAACAAAAAAGGTTACACTCTTCGTACAGTAATTTATAGCGATGGTGAGTCCTTCGTCATCTTGGCTTTGTCTAACATGATGAAACCACATGCTGGGCCTGCAAGAGTTTAGTCACTGGTATAATCATAGGTCTCTAAAGAAGTATCTAACTATCTCCTAATATCGGTCATAAGCACCGCACTGTCAGATAAACAAAGAAATAAAAAGACAAATAACTTTTAGACTATGAGGCAAGAAATGCTAGGGGGAGTGAGATTAGGTTATGAAAAAAAACAATCGAGGATGAAGAAATACTCACAAGTAAAGCATCTCCCCTGCCTTAACCGTAACTTCATACGGCTTTGGTCCATTGAAGTACAACGGGAACTTCTCTATTTCCCTCTCTTTCTCCTCAGGCGAAGGATATGGATTCACACTGCACCACGGCACATATCGAACTGGATCCTCTAGCTCCAGCGTGAACTCTTCACTATCCTGTGCATTGGAACACGGTGAAAACTTAACCAAAGCCTTACTCAAAATAGGCATAGCCAATAGAATACTATTCAAAGAGGCCTACTATCCAATCTGAACAGATACATTTTATATCTCTCGCAACATGCTTCATTACTCAAATGCATTCCACAAAGTTCAATGTTAGGCTCATTACTGTGACAAGCTTATTTTACAATAAAATCATCAATCGACAACTCACACTCACAGAGGATGTAATGAGAACAAAATCTTCTGGGGAAAGAATATAACACCAATCAGAATATGAGACCAAACTCCAAAGATAACACTCATAGAAACAACAAGTATACATACTATATGACCATGGTATGCGTAATTGTTCAAGCAAAGAAGATAAGTAATTCCCCACAATGGCACAAGTCGTCGCTTAGAAACTATACTATATCAATAATCTTCCCATCTCCCCTTAACAAGACCTTTAATTTAGTACATAGAGGGGCCGTAAATCTCTACACAAGACTACGTATTCATCACAAATAACAAGCCAAATACATATCTATTCAAATGACACGCGGCTAAGAGCTCATATACCTTCACTAGCTTCAAAATACATAAACCGTAATATATTTCCACGACTGCACAAACAATCAACTTGGACTTCAACATCATGAATCAAGCAGAGATATGCCCATCTGTCAATGGCACATAAACTTTATCTATAATGCAGTCAAACATTAATCTATTCGCCAAAAATGTTCGTGCAACGAAAAAGAGAACACAAAGGTACCGTTTTTCGAGTAAAACCGCACCCTGTGGTACACGTATTTGGCTGCTAGATACTCCCTAACTACCTAAAGGTCATATACCTTCACTAGTTTCAAAATACATAATTTGTAATATATTCACAAACAATCAACTAGGACTCCAACCATCACCAATGATGCACGGATATGTATAAGTTATAACATACAACTTAATCCACAATGCAATCAAAGATTAGTCATTAAAACACAATTCATATAACCATTTGCAAAAAAACGTTCGTTAACCACAAAAGCATCGTTTAACCGCACCTTGTGGTACACGTACTTAGCAGCCGGATACTCCCTAACGTACATTCGATGCACATCACACGGCGGAACCAACACAAACCTCTTCTCCCCACTCACCACCACATAAAAATTCTCATAATGATCCTTATGAAACCACGTCTCCGACTCCCTACTCCCGACCCACAAATTAACCGCCTCGGGCAAACACCCCAACGCCTCGCTCGCCCACTCCACATCCCCGGGGCAATCCCCCGCCAACCCCCCATACTCCCCCCTAAAGCAATCATTCTGCTCCTGCAAATACCCCACCACCGTCTTTTTTCCCGAATCCTTTACTATATCGAGGGCTTCGGTAAACGGGAGGTGTTCGACGTGGGCGGAGGCGAAGCAGAGGGAGGAGGGGGAGGTGGGGTGGGGGGTTAAGGCGTCGGCGTGGCCGGTGGGGGTGAGGTGGAGGGAGACAGGGGTGGAGGAGAGGGTGGAAGGGAGGTAGGTGGGTGTGGGCCATAGGGAGAGGGCAGGGGTAAAGAGGGAGGAGGGGGGGAGGGTGATGAGGCAGGGTTTGTTGGGGGAGAGGTAGTTGCGGAGGAAGTGGAGGGGGGTGGGTGGGGTGGGTAGGTGATCGATGTGGGGTGGGGCACCTAGGGAGAGTTCGCGGGTTTCTTGCCAGAGGGTTTGTACGGCTGATTCGAGGTGGTGGTGGTGTTCTTCCATTTTGATCAGAATCTGGGGTTTGTGGGGTTTAAGGTTTTAGCGGGGGGGGGGGGGTGCTGGATTCTGAACACTGTATAATAACATCGGACTTTTGCTGTTTGAGATTCTTGTAGCGTTTTTTGTTTTGTTTTCTTGATATAAAAAGCGCTTTGTGAAAAGTACATGGAAATTGCAATATGGTTTTGGGAATTTTTTTTTATTATTATTTTGGAAGATTTTGGAAGAGTTGCATCTATATCTCATTACAATTTACAGTGTACAAAAAGTATCACTCAAAATTTGATGGAGTAAGATTCGAGGATTCGACCATTCATCCACGGAGGTCGTTAGTAAGGACATAAGTGGCCAAAGTGGAGGTTCAAGTTTTTAAGTCAAAATGCTAGTTCGGAAGCTCACTATCTTGCTTCTTGAGTTGCTTTACATACAATATGCTTTTGGTTTCCTGAATATTTGGAATCGTCTTTATCGATTAAAAAAACAAAAATAAACCATTATTATTGTTACGTTGGAGAAATAAAAAATTATACATAAACGAAAAAGCAAGAACACCGAGGATTTGTTTACCCCTTAGCTCTCTGTTAGGCACTGGACATGGCTAGATTGTCTATTAATTACCTCTAGGGGCAATCCCAGGTCAAAAATTTCAACTATACGTTTTTGTGGTAGTGTTATAACTACATTAGACGGGCTCCTAATACGAATCTTACATAGACTAAATAAGTCTGTATTTACAGTACATGTCCAGATCAACATTCATGCTCCACAACCCAACAATTATACGAATATTTCCCCTTAAAAAACTACAATAGAAAATTCACCATTATTTAGTCCTAGTCCAGGTCCAGGTCCAGGTCCAGCCCCCGTTATGCTTGAGGCCCAACTTAAATGGGTCTAAACTAGTAAGAGCAAAATTGTCCAGCTTTTCTGAAAAGAAATTATTAGCTAGTATATATGGACTTTAGTTCAAAGAATGGTCTATATTCAGTTCTTACTCATTATGATAACTCATTAATCAAATATAAAAATCTATCCTAGCCTTAAATGGTTTCTAAATGAATTTAAACTTTTGATATAGGTAACAATAATGTAATGAATCCAACGGAGTATTAATAAGGAAGTCATTTGTGTCTTTATATATATGTAGAGAACAGTTATTAGTGGATGTTTAACAGATTATGGATAATATTAGCATTGCAGCTTATATGTTGTTATACCTACTGATATTATTGATGGTATTTGTTTGATGAGTTTGTTGTGGTAATTAATGTAATTTGTCTTTAAGAGAATCCAACCTCCACAAGCAGCTATTTTTCATGTAGGAGAGTTCAAGTCATATAAATTTTAATAGAGCCTCACACTAATATCTCACATATTACGAATGATCCAAAGTTCATACCTTGGAAAATATAATGAAATTAAGATTTTGAATCAGCTAAGAGTGACTCTTTATAATCAATGTACTGTGATAATATTTTCTCTCGGTGAACAGTTACGAATAAGTGAACTGGACATGCAATAAATTGATAGCACATCTTTTGTACCCTTAATGTCATCATTAGATTTATGTTGCATGTACTAAAAATGTGACGTTCAGAACGAGCTACTACTTAGCGGAATTGGACACCAAGCACAGGTTAATTAAATAATTAATCCACTTACCATTTAATCAAAATTTAGGGGTAGACAGACTAAAATGGTTTCATGTGGGGTCGAAACAGAGTCACACACGAAAGATGATGGTTGGCTAACAACTGGTGGTGGTTCAGTTCAAACCTTATCCAACTCATGATTCATGTCCACATCACACCTCCTTTTCTTTTAGCCTAACAATCAACAAGACTACACAAACGTATCTATCTATCACAAGCCAGCACACACCCTATAGTTGCTCAATAATTGACATCGAAATTGGTGAACAAAAAAGCTATATCATACATGATTATATTAACTAAAGATGGCATGACAAAGAAACTTGCCTCATTTTTTTCCTAACAAACTTGCATTATTGAACGCCCTACACGCATGGATCAAAATTTCGTTAAGTGCTAGATATTAGAAAATTTTCCAAATGTTTCGAGATTATTTCCACATATTTTAGAAGATTCGGAGATTTTGACATGCCTATAACTTGGAAAATACTAATATGTTACGTTTCTGTAAAACTAAACAATAACCTTTTCAAAGAAAAATAACGTTGATCCATGCGTGTGTGGTACAATAGAAATGGCAAACTTAAAGGGTGTGAAAAAAGTTCACATACTTGATGAACTTGTTTAGCTTCTAGATATGTTTCTGTAATTATTCAAATTGTAAGGAGTTTAAAAAGTATATCTAGTTTTGAGATGTGTTTCTAACTGTGAGGAGACTCTAGATTTAGAGCATACTTCAGGGGTGTGCATGTAATTATCCCTGAATTGAATAAGAAAAGGAATGGCAGTAGGGTTAAAAAGCTTTTACATAGTCATATTGGAGAAATATTTACAAGAAGTACTGAGACAGGTTACAGAAAGGAAAGCTTATTGAAAGAGTAACCTTACACATAGTACACTACAAGATTTATACCACAATTTTGTACAACACAACAAAGTCAAGGAACCGTTTGTCGACCCAACGATTTCCATGATGTTTCAAGCCTCATCAAATGCAGTTTCTCGACAAATGGTTCCAAGACTTCGGCTTCTTCTTCGGGTGCAAACGCCATGCAAATACTGAGCTCTTGAACAGCACCTTCATAATCTCTGCAATTGTTGGAAGTAAATCGTAACAAAGAATATAACCAATGACTACATTTGAGCTCCATAAACATCACAAGGACTGCACGTAAATCGCAGGAAAATATGTTCATTACCTGCTATAGTACAACATCATGCCGTAGTCTCTTCTAGAAGCCCAGTCATGCGGCTGAAGGATCAGCAATCTCTCGGAAGCCATAATCGCAAGCCTGAAAAGTAATGTACACCCAAGAGACAGAATTATGCACCACCCATGCAATTATTTTTGTTATCGATTGGAAAAATACAAATTGAACGAGCCCTCTTTGGGATATTGGAGAACAAACTTCTTTCTACTCCATCCTAAACACTCTACACTGAAAATGAAGCCAGTCGATTCTTTCAAAACTCGACTAGTGGTAGCATCACCGGGAAAGATCTGCTTATGTTAGCCTAAATACAAACTTGTTTACCTCACATTCTTTTGGGAATATCCCCTCTCCCCGATAGTAGCATTGTATAAGTTCGATATGGTCTAAGGACCTTGTTTTTTCCGTTTTTCACCAAAAAAAAAAAAAAATTGCACTATCTTCACATTTATTATGAAGCTTGACAGTAAAAGGAGTCCAGGTCCAGCCCCCGTTATGCTTAAGGCCCAACTTAAATGGGTCTAAACTAGTTAGAGCAAAATTGTCCAGCTTTTCTGAAAAGAAATTATTAGCTAGTATATATGGACTTTAGTTCAAAGAATGGTCTATATTCAGTTCTTACTCATTATGAAAACTCATTAATCAAATATAAAAATCTATCCTAGCCTTAAATGGTTTCTAAATGAATATAAAGTTTTGATATAGGTAACAATAATGTAATGAATCCAACGGAGTATTAATAAGGAAGTCATTTGTGTCTTTATATATATGTAGAGAACAGTTATTAGTGGATGTTTAACAGATTATGGATAATATTAGCATTGCAGCTTATATGTTGTTATACCTACTGATATTATTGATGGTATTTGTTTGATGAGTTTGTTGTGGTAAGTAATGTAATTTGTCTTTTAAGAGATTCCAACCTCCACAAGCAGCTATTTTTCATGTAGGCGAGTTCAAGTCATATAAATTTTAATAGAGCCTCACACTAATATCTCACATATTACGAATGATCCAAGTTCATACCTTGGAAAATATAATGAAATTAAGATTTTGAATCAGCTAAGAGAGACTCTTTATAATCAATGTACTGTGATAATATTTTCTGTCGGTGAAAAGTTACGAATAAGTGAACTGGACATGCAATAAATTGATAGCACATCTTTTGTACCCTTAATGTCATCATTAAATTTATGTTGCATGAATTAAAAATGTGACGTTCAGAACGAGCTACTACTTAGCGGAATTGGACACCAGCACAAGTTAATTAAATAATTAATCAACTTACCATTTAATCAAAATTTAGGGGTAGGCAGATTAAAATGGTTTCATGTGGGGTCGAAACACAGAGTCACACACGAAAGATGATGGTTGGCTAACAACTGGTGGTGGTTCAGTTCAAACCTTATCTAACTCATGATTCATGTCCACATCACACCTCCTTTTCTTTTAGCCTAACAATCAACAAGCCTACACAAACGTATCTATCACAAGCCAGCACACACCCTATAGTTGCTCAATAATTGACATCGAAATTGGTGAACAAAAAAGCTATATCATACATGATTGATGATTATATTAACTAAAGATGGCATGACAAAGAAACTTGCCTCATTTTTTTTTCCTAACAAACTTGCATTATTGAACGCCCTACATGCATGGATCAAAATTTCGTTAAGTGCTAGATATTAGAAAAATTTCCAAATGTTTCGAGATTATTTCAACATATTTTAAAAGATTCGGAGATTTTGAAATGCCTATAACTTGGAAAATTTAGTTTCTGTAAAACTAAACAATAACCTTTTCAAAGAAAAAAAAAACGTTGATCCATGCGTGTGTGGTACAATAGAAATAGCAAACTTAAAGGGTGTGAAAAAAGTTTTCACATACTTGATATGTTTCTGTAATTATTATTCAAATTGTAAGGAGTTTAAAAAGTATATCTAGTTTTGAGATGTGTTTCTAACTGTGAGGAGACTCTAGATTTAGAGCATACTTCAGGGGTGTGCATGTAATTATCCCTGAATTGATTAAGAAAGGGAATTGCAGTAGGGTAAAAAAGCTTTCACATGATCATATTGGAGAAATATTTACAAGAAGTACCGAGACAAGTTACAGAAAGGAAAGCTTATTGAAAGAGTAACCTTACACATAGTACACTACAAGATTTATACCACAATTTTGTACAACACAACAAAGTCAAGGAACCGTTTGTCGACCCAACGATTTCCATGATGTTTCAAGCCTCATCAAATGCAGTTTCTCGACAAATGGTTCCAAGACTTCGGCTTCTTCTTCGGGTGCAAACGCCATGCAAATACTGAGCTCTTGAACAGCACCTTCATAATCTCTGCAATTGTCGGAAGTAAATCGTAACAAAGAATATAACCAATGACTACATTTGAGCTCCATAAACATCACAAGGACTGCACGTACATCGCAGGAAAATATGTTCATTACCTGCTATAGTACAACATCATGCCGTAGTCTCTTCTAGAAGCCCAGTCATGCGGCTGAAGGATCAGCAATCTCTCGGAAGCCATAATCGCAAGCCTGAAAAGTAATGTACACCCAAGAGACAGAATTATGCACCACCCATGCAATTATTTTTGTTACCGATTGGAAAAATACAAATTGAACGAGCCCTCTTTGGGATATTGGAGAACAAACTTCTTTCTACTCCATCCTAAACACTCTACACTGAAAAGTAAGCCAGTCGATTCTTTCAAAACTCGACTAGTGGTAACATCACCGGGAAAGATCTGCTTATGTTAGCCTAAATACAAACTTGTTTACCTCACATTCCTACTTAAAGAAACAATTATCTACATTTTCTGAAACCAAAGAGGAAGCTTGT
Source organism: Linaria vulgaris (assembly GCA_948329865.1). Classification (NCBI taxonomy): domain Eukaryota; kingdom Viridiplantae; phylum Streptophyta; class Magnoliopsida; order Lamiales; family Plantaginaceae; genus Linaria; species Linaria vulgaris. The sequence continues at coordinate 144,455,294 of OX415249.1, read as the reverse complement.
CTAGATTTAAACGAACGTCTCTTATGCTTATAGTAAAACTATATAGTAAATCATTTGTCCTGCATGTGGAGACAATAATATAATGGGTTAGAATATATGTGAGTCTGAATTCACAATCTCCTCATTCTCATGCCAATTCTGCAATATTAGCATCTCAAACCTGTAGGAAAAGACAAACATGCATCTGGCAAATCAGGACAAAGAAACGATACCGATATAAAATTATAAAGAGTGCGCAAGATAAGTACCTCAGCTCTTGAGGCCGCAACAAAGGCATACTTGAGCAACCATCCTTGTTTAGCTTCTCGTCAGATTTATAAACAGATCTAAGCGGAGACGTAAGCATTAAGCCGTGATTTGTTTTAGAAGCACGTTTCCAGTAAAACCTCTGCAAAAAAGTGGTACATTTTATTTCCATTGCTGGAAGAGTAAAACCTCCACAGGCAGCTCAAGTCTTATAGTTAAAGTTTGATAAAATTCATGCTCACAATCAAATTGGCCAACGCAATCCCGACAATATCACGATTTGTTGCAAGGTCTAATTCTAAAAGCGAGTTGCTATCTATGTCTGAGGCCTTAGATCGGGGATCTTCAACGCATTTTCCATTCACAACTCCAAACAAGCTATGTCCAGAAGTTACTTTGAACAATTCCTGAAAGATAGTAAAAATTGGAAACTATTAACACTCCAGAAAATTCAAGCAAAGATAACAGTAAATGAAACAGCTATAACTGAATATTATTATATAATTGACAAGAGGGAATCAACATACCTCGGGATTCCCCGTTTGGGGCCATATCAAAAAATCTTCCCCAACTGGAGATCCCACAATGGTTAGTTTAAGTCTTCGGCAAACCTCAATATACGTCACACTAAGTAAAATTGCTGCAAAGATTTAAATCGCGAGTCAAGAGAGTTCCCGAAGATTAACAAAAAGAACATGGATTAAATAAGACAGGGCAAAACTGAGAGAAAACAAGAAAAAATGTGGATCGATGAGGATATACCACTGCCACATCCAGAGCTTAACACGTTATGCAAATACGAACACTTCGAATCTACTACAACAGATGATCTTTTGAAACCTCTCGACTCAAAAAGGATTTTGTTCACTGCCTCCAAAACTTCTACCAAATCACATCCTATATCCCTTGAAACTAGCTCGGCTTCAACTTCCTTTGCTATTGCATCTAGCTCAGACAACCACTCATGCATGTTCTTTCCATCCAGTGGCATATCTTCCACACAGTCCCACCCCTGAGTGTCAGCCGCAGGTGAAATATCTTTCCTTTCACCATGGAGGGAAGAGGCGTCAATTTCACGATTAAAAGCCAAGTATGCCTCATCCTCGGCAGCAACATAAAGTAAAGCCTGCAAAAATGGATTTCATGAGTGTCAAAGAAAACCATGCTGACAAGCTCGTAGTGTTAAGTATGGAAACACGTGTCACTCGCTAATAGTTATAATGAAGGCGCTAGCATTCGTGCATCATAAAGAAGGTGAACTTTCAAAATCATTGAAATTTGGGCAAATCGCCAAAAGTTATGTGGCACTCAAACAACTGAAAGGGCGAAAATGATTCGTCTCTGCGTGTGACACGTTGAAAGATCTAATTCGTTAACGCCTAATCAAGAAATCGCGAAACAAAATCTGGAAACGGTGATATGCCCTGTCAGCAGGGGAAGACTCCAAAGATCAGGAATGGCATAATTTGAGCAGTAATAACGCCGACAACGAGAGAAAACGAGGAATACATATTACCTTTGCAAGTGAGACATCTTTGTCCTTGGACTGGAAGGATATCTCCCTTGTAAAATTATCTCTAGCAACTTTAAGAACCTGAAAGATCATAGTGCTACAGATCAATACTTCACATAACTTTAACCTATATATACACAAGCAATTAACAATCAAAATCAAACCTATATTAGAAATAACTGCTAAATCCATTGCTAGATCAACAAAGGGACAAATCGTAAAAGAAAAGATCATTAAAAAAGAAAATAGACTCTAACCTCCTTGTAGAAATCGGCTCTAGACGAGTTGCGGGATTCCGCTAAAGCAGAAGAAGCCAGAGGTGAAATGCTCAACTTAGTCTTCTTGACAACAACATTTTGATCCATATAGTTCCTCTTCAATTTTCCATAATCACTACTCCAACATCCACCACGACCATCGAAATCATACCTGACGATCGTAAAGAACAATTGGAAATTGAGGGAAACATGCTTCTCCAATCCACTTACCATAACTTTTGCATAAACAATTCAATCAAACTCACATTCAACAACAACAATAATCAATTGCATGCAACTTCAAACAAAATCCAAACCAAACCACCATAATTCTTGAACTCAAAGTATCAAACTCTTATTCAACAACAACAATCAATCAATTGCATGTACATTTCGACAAATCAAAACCAACAAATCACAATTGTTGAACTTAAAATACAAAAAAAAAAAAAAAAAAAATCACCTGCAATAAGTCTGCAAAGTGGTCATAGCTCTACAAGATGGACTAATCCCACCATTGATCCTCATTTTCATCTGTTGATGATTACTCAATGAAACACTCAACATTCTTTCTTGAAGTAAAAGGGAATCTTTCAATTATACCTCAAATGAAAATAAAGGGTTTTTGGCAGAAAGCCCCCCTGTGTTGTTTGAAACAGGCAAGAAACCCCCCTGTGAAATGAAAAGAAGCAGAAAACCCCCCTGTGTATTGAAATACGTAGCAAATAACCCCCCTTTGTACGAGAGTGTGATACACTTGCCAAGAAGTGAGAGTGGGAATTAATATTCTCTTATAAAATGAATTTTCTACCCTTATTCTTAGTAGAATTTTTGGCAGAAAACCCCCCTATGTTATTTGAAACGGGCAAAAAACCCCCCTCTGAAAAAAAAAAACACTTTTGCCTACATTTTTTGCTGTAATTTTTTAGTATTGTTAAAAATTTATCGGTAAAACTCTTATTTAGAAATGTATCTCTTCTAACATATTTTGAAATGTAAATTTTCTTTTGGACTTTTACGTACAATTAAAGTAGTACAAATTTAGAAAACTCATAGAAGCTCATCACATGAAATAACAAATTTTTACATACAATTATTTCCGGTATAAAAAAAATGGGAGAATTATTATTTCTGCCCAATAATAATTATTTATGTGTGGGGAAGATGACATTTTTCACTTTTTTTTGGATTTCACTAATTAAAAAAAATCTTCATTTAATTATATTTAATTTATTAAAGTATTTATATATTTTAATAAATATTACGAAAATATATGTTCATTTAAATATTAGAATAAGTTAATTTTAAAATTTACAGTAACATAATTAGATGGGTTCAAGAATTAAATATTTTTTTTAAAAAATAATTAAGCATAAATATAAAATGGGAAAAATGGTGGGAGAAGAAATGACTATTTTTAATTTGGGGGTAAATGAGTCATTTCTGGTGAAAATATGTATAAAGAAAGAGAAGAGGGCTGTTAGCTACAATTTGTTTAACACAGGGGGTGTTTTTGCCTATTTTATTTTCATAGGGGGGTTTCTTGCCTCTTTTCCATAACACAGGGGGGTTTCTTGCTAGTGGCTCGAAAATAAAATAAAAAAACAAGAAAAGGGTAGTTGAATTTAAGTAAAAAGCTCCCAACTTTACCAAGAAAACAACAAAAAAGGTTGCTGGGATTCGGTTCAAGCGGCACAGCTGTTCAGGACACCCCTAAAATCCGGAAAATATCAAGAAATACAAAAGTGGGGCAGAACTGCAAATACCAAGAAATACAGGGGTTTGATTGATTGATTGATCAGAAAAAAGATTCAAGCTTTCTCTTCATCAGACAAATGGGGTTTAGTTGAGGGATTGAATGAGGGCATTTTGGTAATTAAATCACAACTTCCAAAATACAAGGTTGTTGCTGATGAGGAACTGCAACTACAACAAGATTTATAGTGACCACAAATTACACTACAACAACAACTACAAGTATTATTATTATTGTTGCTAAAATCCCAAAGATCCATTTTTTTAATTTCAAGAAATACAAAATATTGATGAAATCCCAAATTCCCCTCTTTCAATTTTGTGTATTCACCTATACGTATAATATTCTGTATGTATATATATATATATATATGTGTAATGTAATTCAGTGAGTGAAGGAGGAGAATAGTAAGAACACTTCTTTTTATGGTCTTTTTATAATGGGTTTATTATTATACAGTTGTAGTAGACAACAAGATGGATAAGGCCAATAAGTTTGAAAATTGGAATCCAGGTATTGGAAAAGACATTTTTTTATGTAAAAAAAATGAAAAATATTCAAAATGGGATTTTAAAATTTTTTATTTTTTGGAGCTTTTGTATTTGATGATAAGAAAGAAATTAAATGGAGTTATATTATTGCCAAAATAAAGACTATAGAAAAAGAAAAGAATTTTGATAATAGGAAAGAGATTTAGAAGAGGATAAGATTTTGTAGAAAAGGAAAAGAAGAAATTAGGATATAAGTTAATAATATTATGGAGTAACTTAGGGTATTTTTTTTTCAGATTCTTGATTATATATCTCTAGTTACTTATTTTTTTGAAACATTTTTTTTGAGTAAATTCTTTCCCATCCATTGAATATACTCGTTTTAATTTTAGGCAGTGAGCTATTTATAGAAGAATATAGCGTGTCACAAGCAGAAAACCTTTAATATGTACATCTCAAAATAGATTATTTATGACTTATGATTACAAAGCGAATAAATAAAGTAGAGGATGTCACATAACTTGAATATAGTGAGCAATCAGAGACTTGATTTGTCGTCTATGACGTTGTAGTCTACGACGACGAATTTCTAAGGTCGCAGCTCCCCGTGGAGATGAGCAAATATGGTTGGAAATGTGATAGGGTGCAGAGTATTTATGGATTACGACAGAAATGAAAAATGTTGTTTATTATTCAAATCATGTTTGTACATTAGTGCAAACTTCGAGAGAAATGTGTAGCGACACGATAATTTTGGAATTACCCTTAGGAGGTCGTGCATACTAGCTTGAGCCCTCGTATAGGTGAATTTATTTTTACAGTATCCAAATATCTAGTTATTGTTGTACAACAACTAATAATAACACTAAAATTGTTGGTATGTTTTTAGTTGTTCTTTTGTCTCATAAGTAAATTAAGAAAAAATGTTTAAGGTAATGTTATGTATTAAAACTTGTATTAAAATATAAAGATACCGCAAAGAGTTTATAATATTATCTTTCGACCTATTGAATTTAAATAAAAGTACCGTGTCACATGCCTAGCAACCTCCTACAACTTAGGCTTCCAAGTTGATTCAAATGAATATGCTGATTGCTGAGTATGAACGATGACGATATCTTAACTTTTACATTAAAAACTATAATATAGATTAATTTTATATGATAACTAGATAATATTTTATTTAATTATTGGAGAATCATGACATAGCTGATAGCTTAAAGGGCATGTCCAAACTATGTGTCATGAATTTTTAATGGCGTTGCTAAAGGTTGGGAGATTAAATAATTAGTATTAGGAGGATTTAGGTAAGAAATATAATCAGTGCCAAGAGATGGGGACAAGGATAAGGTTGTTTTGGTTTTCTTTCTCTTTTATTTTCTTCTGTGATGGAATAAAAGACAAGAAAAGGCGATAGTTTCACTTTTAACGTGATGGGGAGAGTCATTCATCACTGAAAATTGTTCGATTTGAGCCATTATTATTTAAAGAGTGAATAGTAAAAACACTGTAGAGAAGATGTGATTTTATTTAAAATTTACTGCAAGTTGAACAAAAGAACTCGATTGGAAAGAGGCAGAACCTTCCTCTGTTTGCTTAAATGACAAAAATGACCTTGTATGTAACTACAGAAAAAAGAAGGTAAGAACTATTTAAATAATTCCAAAACTTACCCGTGGACTGCCGACGGCAGCCACCACTTTATTCGGCTTGGACAAGCTCCACACTCGATCTAGCGAATTTTGCCATGTCCAGGGGCGGAGCCAGGGGGTGCGAGCAGGGGCAGCCGCCCCCCAGCCTTGGTCCCACCTCCTAGTATATATGTGTATATATATAATTATTGTATGCATATCTGATATATAAATATATATGTGATCTATTAAAAATATATATATATGTGATATTAGTGCATACGAAACAGGAAATATATGATTTATTTTGTAAGAATAATTACATTTAAGTAGTATATGTGATATTAGTGCATACGAAATAGGAAATATATGATTTATTCTGTAAGAATAATTACATTTAAGTAGCAACGTGAAAAATGAATTTGGAGATATTATATATCTTGTCAGTCTTATATATAGATATATTACCTTAGTGAAAAAGGAATTTGGAGATATTATATATCTTGTCAGTCTTATATATAGATATATTACCTTAATGATAGGAGTTAGTTTTGATTTTAGGAGTTGATTACTCCATAATTTGATTAATTGTCAAAAGTTTGTCACAATTAATCATTTATCTGAATGATTAAACATGATTTTTGTGCGTCTTTATTTCTTTCCTAATTATTTTATACTTATTTATTTATGTGATTTGCATAATCGAAAAAAACATATGTAGTAGTAAAATAAAAATCTCACGATCTTATATGTTTCGTGAAGGTAAACAAATCTATACTACTTGGAAAAAAAGGTGTATATCGCTAGATCAAAACAATTATATCGCTCGTTCAAACGTTTCGCCCCCCCTAAGCAAAATTCCTGGCTCCGCCCCTGGCCATATCTATTTTGGTCTTATTTTGTCCGAGTAACAAAACGCAGTAAATGTTACAATGGGCTGATCAATTGCCAATGATTTCCCATACCGGTTGAGGTTAAATTCATTTTGGGGTCGATTGGGATTGTGCCGAGTCAGCTGGCACCAAACTCGTTCGGACAAATCATCGGTTTTATTATCCTGATGAAGGCTTTAGGCGAACCTCAGGGTCCCGGTCAGTTTTGGGCCCTCTTCGAAGTTTGCAAGATGGAGGTAGGCTTCTACCATGTGAAGGCTCTAAGACACCACAAGTTTTTAAGTGGCGGGGCCACTAGCTATGGGAAGAATTGGAAGAAACGATATTTATACGTTCAGGAGAGCTATGAGGGAGAGTTCACGACGTATCGCCGTGATTGATTTGGGGGTACTAGGGTTACAATACTGCCTTGTGTACGCCAACCTTCATGGTACTGTGATTTTATCCCTAACTTAGTTCGCGATCACCACTTTAATGTTAAGAAACTGGTCTAGAACCGTGTGTTGTCGTTGGCTGGATTATCTTCAGTTCCCTATGATGGGAGGTTTACGCTTGGTATAGATTCTGCATTTTTTTTTTGGTCTAGTGTTTCGTTTTCACTGTTATGATGATACTAATATGTGTTTTGCTTTTCAGGCGAATTTATCATGGACCGCCACGCCTGGTTCAATCGAGCTCTTACTGCTGAGAACGAAGGTTCTCAGACAATCGTTGTTCCCGTGATTCCACCTCCAAGGAAAAAGAAAAGCAATAACAAGAAAACAGCAGCTGAGGGATCGGCGTCGGCCCCCGTTGAGGCTCCAAGAGATCATTTTGAGGATATTTTGGGGCAAAGTAGCGCGACTACTCCCCTCCTGATGATGTCGGCTATGCAGGGAGTGCTGATGAAGCTACAGCCGAATAGAGCGTCAATGCCGAAGGTGCTGCTCAGGCTTAAAGGAGGAGGGGTCCATCAGACTCGCTCCCGAACTGGGGGTGTTATCCCCACATCGTCGTGTTCCACATGCGCGGCGACTGCTCGCAGTTGTGCTACTGCGGAGGGCACTAGCACTAGAGCGGAGCCAATCCATGGCCCGTGAGCCCGTGGGGGGGAGTTCGAGATTTCGGAGGACGAGGCGATCAATGCCATAAAACTCCTCCTTCTAAATCTTGTAGTTCCTCATCCCGTCTCGACTGAGGAGATGAAGATGGTTGAGCGAAACGCTCTTCATCTTTTAAGCGCGGTAATATTTTATATTCCGGCTGCATTGTATTACATAGGTATTTCATTGCATAACATCATTTAACCTCGTGATGTTTCCTTTTTAGGGTGGCGGGATAGTGCACGCCATGTTTGTTGGGTTAGTCTAGGCTCATGGACAGCGGCAGGCTGGAGCTGATTTTTGTAGTGGTGACCCTGATGCTCTGAGGGCCGCTCTTGAGGATAAGGAGAGGGTGCTGCAGAAGGTAAAAGAGTATGCAACGCGAGCTTCCGGTGACAGAGACGCAGCAGGGCTTGCACAGGATGTCGTCGATCATCTTCAAATGCAAGTCAGTAATCTCTCATCAAGCAAAGGTGTGCTGGCGAAACGAGTTGCTGTACTCGAGAAGGAACTGGCGGTCGAGAAAGAAAAGTCTGAGCGGGCCGAGGAGATAGGATATGCTCATGGCCTCAGCAAGGTATATCAATTTTACTTGAGTTGAAGTCTTTATTCTTTTATCCTTCCTTGTTAATCTCATTTGCCTTGTACAGGTTCCTTCTGCGCAACAACGGGTTGAAATTGCCGAGGAGTTCCTCCAGAGCAATACCTTTCGAGAGATAAGTGCTCGAAGGAGTGCCCGGGAGGCCCGAAAAGCTCAAGTTCTCACGGTGCAGTAGCTTTATAGCATCAAATATGTTTGTGGACGCTTCGATCCTGCTTGGCTCAATCTTTCATTGTGGCCTAATAGAGAGATTCTGTCGCCCGCCGCAAATGATCACCCAGCTACTCCGAATGAGTTCGTTGTGCTTCTCGAAAGCGACAACCTCGTTTATCGAGGAATTTCTTCACCGCCTCCGATGCCGCCCGTCTATCCTTCCTCCGAAGACAAGGATGATGCCGATGCATGAGTGCTTCGGCCTTTTATTTAATAATGAACAATCTTTATTCTGTTTTCTGGTGCTGCAATGTCCTTTTAATGTTTTGAACAATTTGAATAATTACTTCACATTCGTACGTTATTCGTGTTATTTTTCATTGATATGCTTTTTTCGTTGGCTCGTATTCATTGCCTTTTCTTTCAATCGCTATTGTTGAATTTTACCTTATTTTGACAACTTGAGCGTCCCTTCGTATTTATGAAGGTGTGTGCATCACTTGCGACGTAGGATTAGAGTTTTATTACTACTAATAAAGGTTCTTCCGTTTTTCATTTTTTGGAATTGCGATATCTCGCGGCATTTTGTTCGGAGTGTCCGTCTCTTTTCATTTTCAGGATTGACGGTGTCTCTTGCCGCTTTGGACAAAGTCTTTGCCTCTTTTCATTGGCAGTGTCTCGTGCCTCTTTGGACAGAGTCTTTGTCTCTTTTCATTGGCGGTATCTCGTGCCGCTTTGGACAGAGTCTCCGTCCCTTTTTATTTTGCGGGAATTGCGGTATCTCGTGCCACTTTGGACAGAGTTTCCGTTCATTTTCATTTTGCGGGAATTGTGGTATCTCGTGCCACTTTGGGTAGAGTCTCCGTCTCTTTCCACTTCTTCCGGATGTATGGTATCTCGTGCCACTTTGGGCACAGTCTTCGTCCCTTCTTTCATCTCTTCTGGATTTACGGCATCTCGTGCCACTTTGGGCAGAGTCTCCGTCCCTTTCTTTGGAGTGAACCTATTTTAGGTCTTGCATAAAATTGAGATTATGGATGCCTCCGCATAGTTAGATGACAATATAATTAATAAACCAAAGCGTTTCTTTTGGAAATGAATTCATATAAGGAGAACATGAGAGGGTTTTGATTGCAAAATTCGCTCTTTTATGCCCATCAAGTCGGCCTTCGTGGCTCAAGTCTTCGGTGTCCCTATTTTAAGTTAGTACATGACTGCCCCTCATGCTTGTTAGGACAGAGAGGAAGAATTAAAGTTGTTCAAAATATTCAAGAAAGTGAAGACTTGCAAAAATTAAATTGGGGCACTTAGGTCAATGTGCTCCATCTCCATGTGGGCTAGTGGTTCTCCTGCTATGCCACATAGCATTTCCAGCCTTCAATGTGGTCTGCAATCACTTCACCGGTTCCAGCAGGGGTGGGAAATTTTACCATCTGGTGGTAAGTCGACGGCAAAGCTCAGAATGCATTTAGCGATGGCCTTCTTATGATGCCATTGTACGAGAAAGGCATATCAAGAACCACATAACTCGCCAGCGGTGTTCTCCTTTGAGGAGCGGTTCCCAATGAGGTAGGGAGGGTAATCAATCCACGAGGCACTATTTTTGGGCCTCCGAATCCATGAAGTGAGGTTCTTACTGGTTCCAAAATTGCGTCATTTAGCCCCATTTTCTCTAATGTGGAGTTGAATAGCACATTAACCGGGCTTTCGTGATCTATCAACATTTTAGTTACACCAAAGTTGGCTATGTCCACCGATATCACCAACGGGGAGTCCAGGTTTGCAGTCTGAATGGCATGGGGGCTCAGATTGCGTAGATCCGCTATTGAGAAAGTGATTTCTTCCTATGGCATTTCCTAGATCCTTAAAATGTCAGCGAAGCTGATGAACCCGTCCGATTCAACGAGCCTCAAAATCTTTTTTCTGCCATTCGTGGAATTCGCTCCTACTAGACCACATGATATCATATTTATCATTCCCCTTTGGGCGTTGCTGTTTTCAGTTTGGTGATAGTCCAACAGGTGCGGATGATCGATTATCTTCTGCTTGTCTTTTTTGGACGATAGTGATCTATCCCTTTCAGCTTCATCCTCTTGCTCTTTCATCCTTTTTACAAACTCAACTAGTTTTCCATCCTTCACTAGTCGTTTGATCTCGTCCTTGAGATCTTTGCAATCCTCGGTTTCGTAGCCCTTCTGATTGTGATAATTACATAAGTGGTTTGAAAACCTTGTTGCCTTTGAATTCTTCATCTGTCTAGGCTCTTTCAGCCACCCTTTTCTTTTCGCTATTCCAAATACTATCATAATGCTAGCATTTAGGGGCGTGTATCGCCTTGGCGATACGTCTCGGTACCTGTTATTCCTATTTTTGTTGTTGTTGTTGTTGTTGTTGCGGTTCTGGTCCTCTTTTCCTCTTTCTTTGTCTCTCGGGGGCGCGATTATGGCTAACTTGGTTGCCATCATCTCTTCACAGTGAACCACCCCCTAAACTATCTTGTTTATCTCCTCGATAGTTTATGGGGTTCCGCCTGAGTAAGTCGTCGCTGAAGACTGTATTGGTTATTCCTCGGAAGAGTATACTCATCACCATCTCTCCACCTTGGCTGTCTATTCGCAGAAGCTCTACGTTGAAACGTCTCATGAAGTCCTTTAGACTCTTATTTGTCTCCTACTTCATTAAGTACATGTGGGAATGATCCAAAACCAGTCTCGTCTGACTTGAGAATTGATCCTCGAACATGTCCCTCAACTCTTTGTAGGTTTTGATTATCCCCCGAGCAATTCAAGTGAACCAGTCCATCGCTACTCCGGCCAAGGTAGTGGCAAATATTCTGGCATGTACATTCACCTTGAACCCGTACAAGGTTAACTTGTTGTCTAGATGAAAGAGGTGATCACGGGGATCAGATTTTCCATCATAGGGTTTCAAATCGGGGTTATTTTCCCCGTGCCCTAGGATTTTCACCTCTATTTATTCAGAAAATACACTACAAGATTTGGGGGGGGTTTCGCAACCCCCACTGGTGAACGCCCGGAGCAACGGGGATCGCCCAGCGGTCCCCATCCCAAAAAGAGGGCTGATGGGCGGTCCCCAGCCCAAAAAGGGGACCGCCCAGTGGTCCCTAACCCAAAACGGGTTTTATGGACCGCCAAGCAGTCCCTAACAGTAGTTTTAGGGACCGCGAGATATTCATACCTTTTATTTTTTATTTTATGAAGAGATTTACATGCGTTTTTGATTTTTAGAAACAAAACTCATTATAACATGTCAATTAAAATAACAAACGAAATCGTTCCATAAAATCACAAAAAAAAATATGAATTTTATTAGGGACCGTCGGGCGGTCTCTAATACCACCTTTAGGGACCGACGGGTGGTCACCAAATATCTTTAGGGACGACCTGGCGGTCCCTAATAATATTTATACTTTTTTTGATGGTACAATTAAGGTGTCGCGTTGTTTGTTTAGTTGATAAATATCCTAATAATAGTTAAGAGAACAAAATTACAAGGTTTCATACAAATTGAAACAAAATAGGATGATTAAGTGTACGTATCACGTAGAATAGGTTCAACGTTAAAAACTTTCTCAATCTCATTCAATGTACTATTAAATAACTAAATTAGTAGTTTTATGATCGTTTGTTACTTCAATTGACATGTTATAATGAGTTTTGTTGCTAAAAATTATAAAACATGAAAATCATTCCATAAAATTAAAAAAGAAAGTATGAATATTATTAGAGACCGCCTGGCTGTCCCTAATACCACCTTTAGTGACCGCCCGGCGGTCACCAATTATATTTAGGGACCGCCGGGCGGTCCCTAATAATATTCATACGTTTTTATTTGATTTTACGGAACAATTATGGTGTCGCGTTGTTTGTTTTGTTGATAAATATCCTAATAATAGTTAAGAGAACAAAATTACAAGGTTTCATACAAATTGAAACCACATAGGATGATTAAGTGTACGTATAACGTAGAATAGGTTCAACGTTAAAAACTTTCTCAATCTCATTCAATCTACTATTAAATAACTAAATTAGTAGTTTTATGATCGTTTGTTACTTCAATTGACATGTTATAATCAGTTTTGTTGCTAAAAATAAAAAACACATGGAAATCGTTCCATAAAATCAAAAAATAAAATATGAATATTATTAGAGAACGTCTTGCGGTCCCTAAAACCACCTTTAAGGACCGTCGGGCGGTCACCAAATATCTTTAGGGACCGCCTGGCGGTCCCTAATAATATTCATACATTTTTTTTTAATTTTACGGAACAATTATGGTGTCGTGTGGTTTGTTTAGTTGATAGATATCCTAATAATAGTTAAGGGAACCAAATTACAAGGTTTCATGCAAATTGAAACAACATTTGATGATTAAGTGTACGTATAACGTATAATAGGTTCAACGTTAAAAACTTTTTCAATCTCATTCAATCTCATTCAATCTCATTCAATCTACTATTAAAGAACGAAATTAGTAGTTTTATAATCATTTGTTACATCAATTGACATGTTATAATAAATTTTGTTGCGAAAAATCAAAAACACGCGGAGATCATTCCATAAAACAAAAATTAAAAAGTATGAATATTATTAGGGACCGCCTGACGGTCCCTAATACCACCTTTAGTGACCGCCGGACGGTCACCAATTATCTTTAGGGACCGCCTGGCGGTCCCTAAAGCCACTTTTAGGGACCGCCGGGGGGTCCCTAATAATATTCATACATTTTTTGTTCACGGAACAATTATGGTACCGCGTTAAGAGAACAAAATTACAAGGTTTCATACAAATTGAAACAACATAGGATGATTAAGTGTACGTTTAACTTAGAATAGGTTCAACGTTAAAAACTTTCTCAATCTCATTCAATCAACCATTATATAACTAAATAGGTAGTTTTATGATTGTTTGTTACTTCAATTGACATGTTATAATGAGTTTTGTTGCTAAAAACCAAAAACACATGGAAATCATTCCATAAAATCAAAAAACAAAATATGAATATTATTAGAGATCGCCTTGCGGTCCCTAAAACCACCTTTAGGGACCGTCGGGCGGTCACCAAATATCTTTAGGGACCGCCCGACGATCCCTAAAAGTGGCTTTAGGGACCGCCTGGCGGTCCCTAATAATATTCATACATGTTTTTTTTATTTTATTTTACGGAACTATTATGGTGCCGCATGGTTTGTTTAGTTGATAGATATCCTAATAATAGTTAAGAGAACAAAACTACAAGGTTTCATGCAAATTGAAACAACATTTGATGATTAAGTGTACGTATAACGTATAATAGGTTTAACGTTAAAAACTTTCTCAATCTCATTCAATCTCATTCAATCTACTATTAAAGAACGAAATTAGTAATTTTATAATCATTTGTTAGTTCAATTGACATGTTATAATAAATTTTGTTGCTAAAAATCAAAAACACACAGAGACCATTCCATAAAATAAAAATTAAAAAGTATGAATATTATTAGGGACCACCTGGCGGTCCCTAATACCACCTTTAGGGACCGCCGGGCGGTCACTAAATATCGAGCGGTTCCTAAATGCAGTGAAATAGGCGGGAATGGGGGAGAAATTTGAAATTTCAGAAAATTCAAAATTTTCACACTCAATACTATATATACCACCACTCTCCTATCCAATTTTTCAACACTCTTCAAAAACATCCAACTCTAAAATTTCTCTTCTCATTTTTCTCTTCCTAAATCCCAAAAATAAAAATCATCCAACAAAAACTTTCATTTCTTCTTTCTTTTACCAAATATAAACAAACACTCTTCCCTTTTTTCTTCAAATCCCAAAACACAACATTTCTTCTCTTTTCTTTTAACAAATGCCAAGAAAACACCAACAATATGTTCTTCATTTCTTTTTCTTCTTCTTTTTCATTGTTTTTGGTTTATTTTTATAACTATCATTTATTTTAATTTTATTTCATTATTTTCTTTGTTTTATTTTGTTGACTTTCATTTCATTTTACATTTTTATCATTATTTTGTTTGTTTTTGTTCTTGTAAATGTTTGTTGCACATATTTACATGCAATTTATACAAAAAACCCAATAATATTCCGGTAAATTTCCGTAATATTATTGGTTTTTTTTTCCTGCCGTAGACTTTTAGGGACCGCCGAGCGGTTCCCAATAATATTCATGGCATTAGGGACTGCCGAGCGGTCCCCATCTATGAATATTATTGGGGACCGCTCGGTGGTCCCTAAAGACTTATGGGATTTGGTGACCGCCCGGCGGTCCCCATAAATCATTAGGGACCGCCCGACGGTCCCTAAATTTGATGTCGCTGAAAATGGTCCCCGCGACTGCAAGGCGGTCGCCAAAGGGTGGGGTCCAAGGGTATCCGCGACCGCCTTTTGGTGACCGCTGGGCGGTCCTTAAAAGTCTTTAGGGACCGCCCGAAGGTCTTTATGGACCGCCCTGGCGGTCCCTAAAGACCCCTGAATCTTGTAGTGATAGAAAGCTCCGTAGAGCACTTTCTAATCGCTCCATTCGGCCTTCGTCAATGGCTTTCTCCCTTTCAAGCATTTCTAGGTTTCTATCACCTCATCGCACTCTTTTCTGGAGTCGCGGCTTTTCGCGCGTCTCCTCTCATTATTCTCCTCTTGCCTTCTTAGTTCGTCATTCTGACTTTCCTCTCTTTCTCTTCTTCTCTCGTCATGGTGCCTCCTAGACTGCACCTCCACCGACTTTGGTTGTCTCTGCGGTCTTCTCTATGTGATTTTTCCTTATTTTGTACCTCCACCGAGTCCGATTTGTCTCTGCTGCCATCCCGATGGGACTTTTCCTTGTTTGCTTTTCTTGGACGTACGGCCGCAGAAGCCTGTTCCCTTATTATCTCAGCGTGTCCCACTGGCGGTGATGCTTGCATCGGTGGCGCGAGGGCCAAACACTCAGCAAGTACGAATTTGACCATGGCCATTATTTCATCTCTCATATTGTTCGGGAGGGAGGTTGTGGTTGTTGTCGCTCTAGTTGCGCTGGCATTTGGCGTAGGTATACCCTCTGCTTGTGCTCCTGGCATTTCTCGCCTCACGAGCGTCGGCACCCCAACGGGTAATGTTAAGGTCCGGCGGCTTCTGGGACCGTCTGACTTGTTGTTGCTCGATTGACCTCTGCATTTGTGCTATCAACTGCTCTACTATGCGATCTAGTAATTCTAGACGTCATTTCTAATAAACTTGGAAATGCGGTGTTTCCACATACGGCGCCAATATTTTGGTCTTATTTCGTCCGAGTAACAAAACACCGTAAATGTTACAATGGGATGATCAATTGCCAAAATAATGCTAATCAAATAGAATGCAGACTAGCTTGGTCCGGAACACCTATTACAAGTTGACTAGGCTTTATAAATAAAATTACTAAGTACATAAAGTGTATCGAACGACTGGGGTCCGATCTATCCTGTATCGAATCGGGTACGTTCGATACGAGATCTGCTTGATGGTCCAATATCGAACTGAGGCCCTTCGATACATATAAGTGTATTGAACTAGGGTCATTCGATGTACTGATGAGCTGATTAGCTGAGTATCGAATCGGCCTGCTTCGATCGAGCGTAGTATATCAAACGATAGGACTTCGATCGAACTCGGGGAATTCGATGGAATACTGACTGTTCGATGTTGATTGAATCGATGATAGTTAGAATGCATGCTGAGAATGTCAGGGACAGGGTATTTATAATCTCCGTCCCACGGGCCCCATAGGCTATTAGAGAAAGTGTATCGAACTGGGATGGTTCGATCCATTCGTTAGATCGAACCATGTCCGTTCGATGTTCATTCAGCATCGAATTTCGCATGTTCGATACACTATTTCAGTTGGGCTTGCTCTTTGGGTCGGCCCAATATTAGTATTGAGCCGTTCCTAAAATACCCCCATCAGTATCTAACTTGCAGTGTACACGTACGCAGTTATTCCGCCAGTCCGAACCCCACAATCTTATGTATGCCCCAACATTATATCGATGTTTGATGTACAAAAAGTAATCCCAAAATTTTCTTTAATAAGATATTGGTTTATCAACGATTGATTCTTACTTTAACTAGTTTACGACTTTGCAATCCAATTTTAATTTTTACCACAAATAAAATAGTTATAGCGTCTTTTAACATACGGGAGCTTCTGATCATCATAAAATTAATATTTATTATCATCACTAATTGGTAAGATTTTTTGTTAAAACGCTGTTGGGATGTTAAAGTCGCATTTCCTTTTTAATAATTAATGAATAAGATCAAATCTAGTTGATGGTAAAATTAAATAGGATAAGGTTGGTTCTTGAATCAAGAAAGAAGGAGCTTATATCGGGAAAAAATAATTGGGACTACTTCAATTATATTATGCATATAAGGGGCAATGGAAAGTGATTTTATCCAAATCGATGCAAAGCATGATGCATAGTGATGAGAATATTTTATGATTGGTTTAAAGTCTTTCTTGGCATTCATCATGGAGGGTCACCATACGTTTGCCTGCTGCCTTTTTGAACCCCACCTCACCTTCTAATTTCAAATATATTTTAGGAATAATTACATCTGCCGATCTGCGTCTATAAAATTTGGTATAACTAGAGGACTCTTTTATAGTATTTAAATAATTATAGAGGCATGCATCCTTGTTTATTAGAAAACTAGGACATCATATATTAAATAAAAAAACATACGAACGTATATATATGTTGAAATCCTATGAGATACAAAATAAATATAAATATAAGAGGTTTTGGGAAATTACTTAATTATTCCAGTGAAAATAATTAGACAAATTACCAGTGTAATTTCAAAAGGCCATTCTCTTTCATTACTAGAAATTGTAATTCACTCGCCTAGATCTGAAAATATATAGAGGTAACTTTTGCCTAAGAAAAAATATATACCTTGTTTTCTTCTATATATAGTTATGTGCATTACACCAAAGCACAAACAACAAATAATCACGTAAAAAACACAAATTATCTCTAAAAAAAAAACACGCACCTAAATCACATAAAGCATACTACACTACACCTAGAAGAAACAATACGAAATAAAAAACGCATTCAACAAGTACTACAAGCACTAGTCATCGGGGAGCGTAAGGGGTGAACTAGGAACATTTTAGGTGATTTAGGTGTAGTGTGTGTTAAAATAATTTAAGTGTATTGTGTCCATACTTAATAGTGTACTTTCTTGGATATTTAGGTGCATGTGTGTCGCTTTAATTGAGTTACGGGTTGTGTGTAGTTTTCACTATCCTATGTTCTTTTAATAATTTAGGCGTAAAAATATTTTTAAGTATATTCTGTGTTTAGCGATTATTAAAAGGTTATCCTGTTAACCGATCTATTGGGTCTACTTATGACTTATTTACCGTTGGTAACGGATTGTGCAATTGGATCGAAATAAAAATCATAGTCTAGGAAAGTTTGACCAAAGATCTGAAGATTATGGAAGATTATTAAGTTTCCAAATGTTGTACGAATTAATTAAGAAACAGGATATTGAATTAGAAAGAATTTTTAAGAAGATTTATTATTGCTAAAATTTAGATAGTAACTCTTATATTCCTTGATTAGGAGGGGTAAATTAGGGAGTTTAAAGCTATTGTTTTGAAAGCAACAAATTTTATTTTGGCAATATCCGCCCATGGGTTTGGGGTTGAGATTTCCATTTGTATGTGTTTTCATTAAAAATAAACCATAGGATTGGAAATTTAATTCATTAAATAGAGCGATGCTTTCGGTAAGATTGTAAAGTGCTAATTTCACTATATGGCACATCACATTCAAAGATTATTAATCAATATGCTTTAATTAAAATACTCAAGACCATATAAATTATATAGCTCAGTTTAAATTTCAACTAATCAATATTTGTACAAATAATCTGACAAATCATTTAAACATGTCTATCCACAGTGCGCATGGCTTCAATTTATTTTTCCACTTTTGCGTGCCAGAGAGATGGGAATGCACAGGGATAATATTTCGGACCACATCCATCAAATCTTACACAATGGGATAAAAAAAAATCCAGAGATTGTAACATATGGAGGAACATTCATTATTCTTTTTGCTAAATATAATAAACAATAATGAAGAAATCTCGACAACCATATTTTCGAGGCATATAAAATAAGCTTGTTCATGCATCACTTAATAAACTTGACATTTAAAAAACTGAACCGTACTGTACCTCTGTTGCTTTATGTTCACAACTTCCCATGAGATGATGAGAGGGCTTGTGAAATATAAATGTGTGAACACTGAACAGTTAAATACTTAAACTCCATCTCATTTTATTCTTTTTAACATTAAATTTAATTATCGTTGGGTGAATTCACACGGCAATCTATAAGAGATAGGTTATTAATTGTGAATGAATGATTTTTATTAATTATAAAGTTGCTTAAATACATATAAGCTAAGACTAGTTACGTAATTACAATTACAAAACTAAATATGAAAAATATACAATAATACATATTTAACTAATACGCTCCCGCAAAATGCACGTTCCATCAACAACGAAAATTTTGGAATGAAGCAACTCAAACCGCGAGTGAGGGAGCGGTTTGGTGAACACATCGGCTAGTTGGTCAAAGATGGGATTGGACCTAAGAAAGACAACATACACGGTGGTGTCACCACCCCAGTAAGAATTCGAGTAAGCCAAAAGAGAGGGCGACGACGCACGGCGAAGGAGGATACTGTGAGAGAGAGTGCCCTTAAGGTAGCGAAGAACACGCTTAAAGGAGGTCTAATCCGAAGAGTCGGGGGCAACCATTCGCTGAGCAAGCTGATTCACGGAGAAGGCCACATCCGGATGGGTAAGGGCTAGGTACTGAAGCCCACCAATAATTTGTTGAAAGATGGTGGCGTCGACTGACTCATCCGGATTCGAAGGGGATGGATTGCGCGACATCGGAGTTGCGAGAGGTTTCTGAAATTGAGGATCGGTTGATACGCGTTCATTGTTAACTTCTCAATGTTACTTTAACAACGTCCAGAATAATAATGCAACGAAAATTAAACAAACGCAAAATTTAAGAAGTGAATATATTAATATTAACTTCCGAGTTGTAGGCAAAATACCACAAAGGGTTTATCAAAATATGTTTCTTACAACTCTCAAGCTCCTCACTCTTGAATTGCTCGAACTCAACAAAGCAGACAAGAATTATTCTATCAATTCTAAATCTTGAACTAATTGAACAACTCACAAACTTTGCAAAAGCAAGACAACACTCAACAACTCGTGAATTAATCTCTTGGATTTATTAGCTCTTGTCTTGTGTTTGTCTTGATGTACTTCACACCTATATATAGGTTCTTGACTTGGACTTCAAGGTGTGTGTACACGGTTGGTAATTCTTTCAATTTCCTTGTCGGACTCCTCTTCCTTGTTCTCGCTGTTCTTCTTGAATAATAGTTCATTTGTTAGTGAACTAACTTAGAAAAGACTCATTCTTCAAATCAGAACTCAACTTGGATGTTTCCTAGTTGCACTCGAACTCCTCTTTCCTTATATGTTGAGCGGCTAGCTTTAATTAAAGAAACTTCTATTTATAGAAACTTTGAGTGATCAACCTATGACAAGTTTGTTTTCTGAATAATAACCAAAGACAATCACAACTGTGGAACTAGATTAGTCGAGTGAATAAGGCAAAACAATAATTAAGATATTCAAAATAAGATTGTAAAACCGATTTTGCCAGTCAATGTTACTCTAACATTGACCTTCTAACATTGCCAGAATACTTGCACTTTCAATCTCCCCCTTTTTGCCTTACTTCACAAAACCCTAGAACATATCTCATTAGATCAAATATTCAGAACAAGCTTAATAAACCGTGTGGTACATCTCAAAACAAATAACTTCCCCTTAATATCAGGAGAGTCCAACACAATGCTATTCTAACATTGATTTTTCCAATGTTGTCATAATATCAGATATCAGCTAACACCTGCAGACATAGTTAGTACTCGATAGAAGCTCGAGATTTCATAAGCAAAATCACAAAGTACCAATAAGCAGAATACTTAATTACATGCCATAATTGTAACAAGGAACACGCTCCTTGATCAAAAGAAAGAAAGATAAGAATAGAAATAGTTCATGCATAACAGAAATAGTTCAAAACAGCTAAGAAACAGAAAATTTAAAACTCAGAAATTAAAATTTAAGAAATTCTCTGGTGGACAAGTCGCAAAGTTAGTAGAGTGTGATGTCTTTATCCCTTCTTAATATATAATGGCCCAAACTAAGTCTAACAAAGTGGCCGTCATATTCTAAAAATAGATTCAAAATGCAAAATATTGAAAACTAGAATTTTAATTGTAAAGGGACATTAATGCTTATCAGGGGCGGAGCCACCCAGAAGGCTTGGGTGGGCTCCAACCCGGTAGAGAAAAATTAAAATAGTCCAGTAGGTATATATATGTGTGTGTGTGTGTGTGTGTGTGTATCATTATTCATGGGCCAAAAAAATATACAATAAATTAGAATTTGGGCCTAGATATAAATTTTCAGCACATTGCACAAAAGAAAGAATCAGCCCAATCCCATAATATATTATTATTTGGTAGACAAGTAACACACAAAAAAAAAAAAAAGGAGCACACAAAGAACCTTGCTTTTTGAACTCCACTGCGACGTCCAGACTCCAGTGCAAAAAAACAGAATTGGTGAATGGTGGGTTCTTTTCTTTCTTACAAAGATTTAGTTTTCTTTTTAATTAGATGGTGCTTTTTATATTTTAGTTTTGTGTAGTGTATCAATTGTTAATTTATTTTTGATAGCAATATACTAAATATTGGGGATTTAGGGTTATCATTTTTATCAATTTCGTTTTGTAAAGAATCTGTAAGGACTAAGGATCTTCAGCTCCAACAATGGCTATTAACACAAAAAATATCGCTAATTTTAGCGGCATTTTGTTTGAATAAAATAAAATGGCAGTGCAGGGGATAAAGAATGTGTGTGTAATGTGTGCCAATCTGTTTTAAATGAGAGTGGAGTTTTGGATGGAAAGTGAATGATGAGACAATGCCATATTTATAGTTGTGCGGTACAGAATACAATAATTCTAAAAGTTTAATGCAAGTGAGAATGAGATAATTTTGTTCTAATCTATTGTCTTTTTTTATGAACGAGATAATTTTGTTCTAATTTATTGTCTTTTTTTTATGTCCTTATAATAGATTATAAATCACAATGGAGAGTGGAAGAATCAAGAAGGGGAAAAGTAAGACATTAGATTCGTTCTTCAAACCAAAAGAAGCTACATCATCAAGTTCAAAGCAACCTCCTCCATCTAGTAGTGATCAAAGCATTTCTAAATGCCAACGAGTTGAAGGTAATGTTAACTCTCTTGAGAGAGATCCAGGATTACGTATCCCGATATGCGAGTACCCCGTTAATGAAAGAGATGAAGTCAGACGTGTTTACATCGACTTGAAACCATATCAACCAACTATGTCAGATTATCCAAGAACACAATTTGGAGATCAATAGCGCCGCTTCCAACTTAGTTGGTTTGACAAATTTCTGTGGTTAGAGTACTATATTACAAAAGATGTCGCATATTGTTTTCCTTGCTTTCTGTTTGAAAACATGAATCCTCGTTATCATGCGTTTACTACCGAAGGATTTCGAAGTTGGAAGTGAGTAAATTGCAAGACGAAATGTCCCATTTTTGGTGCATGTTGGAGGTTCTAATTCACCGCATAACAATAATGTGAAGGCTGTTGAAGATTTGGATAATGTAACTCGCCACATCGATAAAGTAATGAGTACCCAGACCTTGGATGATGTTTAGAAGAATAGGTTGCGGATTACAACATCAATTGAAGTTTCACGATTGCTTAGTTTGCAAGGATGTGCCTTTAGAGGGCACGATGAATCAAAGGATTCGAAAAACAAAGGTAATTTCCTTGAGATGTTAGAACTATTTAGAAGGACGAATGATGGTCTCAAAGGTGTTATTTTAGAGGATGCTCCACAAAATGCAAAGTATACTTCACATATGATTCAAAAAGAACTTTTGCATATACTTGCTAACAAACTTAGAAGGAAGATTCGTCAAGAGGTTGGGGATGCAAAATTTTGTATTTTGGTTGATGAAGCTAAGGATGTATCTAACAAAGAACAAATGGCCATAGTACTAAGATTTGTTGATAGGGAAGGTTTTGTACGAGAGAGATTCTTTGATATTGTGCATGTCAGTAATACGGCGGCTGCAACGTTGAAGAAAGAAATATCAGATGCCCTCGCTCGGTATAATTTACACATCTGCAACATGCGAGGTCAAGGATATGACGGTGCTAGTAACATGCGTGGTGCATGGAATGGATTACAAGCACTTTTTCTGAGAGTTTGTCCGTATGCATATTATGTCCATTGTTTCGCTCATCGACTACAATTAACATTGGTCGGAGCTGCTGAAAAAGAGGTATTAGTTTGGTCATTTTTCTCATAGTTGAATATTGTTGTTAATATTTTTTCTGCATCTCCTAAACGTCAAGCTGAGTTACATGAAGCTCAAGGTGTTGAAATTAAACATATGATAGCTACCGGTGAACGTGTTAGGGGTAGAGGTGCAAATCAAATTGGTACATTACAACGGGCTGGAAAGACTCGTTGGAGTTCCCACTTTGAGTCCATTTGTAGTGTAGTAGATTTATTCAGCCCTTGAATGACGGTTCTTGGGAACATCATGACTCGGGATTCTCCTAATGATATAAAAGGTGGAGCCTGTGGTGCTTTGATTGGAATGAGAAGCTTTGATTTTGTATTCATCTTGCGTTTGATGCAAAAAATTATGGGGGTTACTGATTTGCTTTGTCGAGCCTTACAAGAGAAATCTCTAGATATTTTGTCTGCAATGAATTTAGTGGCAACTACTAAATATTTACTTCCGGAATTAAGAGAAAAGGGTTATGATTACCTTTATGAGAAAGTGGTTGTAGTTTGTTCAAAGTATGACATTACAGTACCTGACATGGCTTCTCAGTATAAGTGTTCCACGGGTCGGTCTTGCTAGCAAAAAGATCTCATTACAGTTGATCATCACTACCGCTTTGATATATTTAATGTTGTTATAGATTTTCAAGTGGAAGAGATCAACAGTAGATTTAATGATGAGTCCATTGAACTTTTAAAGCTAAGTGCTTCTTTGGAACCTCAAGATGGTTTTAAATCATTTGATATTGATAGCATTTGTACTCTGACTGAGGAATTTTATCCTAATGATTTTTCATTTTTGTGAACAAGAGATGCATCATTTGAGAAGCCAGTTGAATTATTATAGGCGGGATGTTCTTCCGGATGAGAGGTTCCAGAAGATTTCAACAATTGTTGAATTGTGTCAAACATTATTCAAGACCAACAAGTCATCAATTTTCCATTTGATTGACAGGTTACTTCGACTTGTTTTGACTCTTCCTGTCACTACCGCAACTACAGAACGAGCATTTTCTGCTATGAAGATTGTAAAGTCGGTGTTACATAATAAGATGGAAATAGAATTTTTGGCAGATAATATGGTGCTCTACATTGAAAGAGAGCTTTCTGCAAGTTTGGATGTCGATTCAATAATTGATAAATTTTATAGTTTGAAGGACCGTAAAGCTAAACTTCGATAGTATAAGGATATGTATTTTTTTTTATCAATGTATTTGTTTTTATCATGTACGAGACAATAGATACTTCTCATTCTAGCTTGTAGGTTTAATATTTTTATTTTGGTTTATATGTTTTTTTTAAAAGTTACTCAAGTTAATAGCAGCCCGGGGTGAAATAAAATCCTGGCTCCGCCCCTAGTCCTCAACCTTACGCCACAACTCATCTGCCTATATCAAAAAACGAGAAAACTAGTAGACAATGTAATGTATATATGACTAGTAAATAATGATTTGATTTATTATTTATAAACTTACTTTATGTCGAAGCATATCTCCAGATGTAATGCAACTACAAAACCCGTTTACGCCTTTTCCTTTCGCTCTCTTGACATGGGCGAACCTTTTCCATTGCCCCTCGTTGTTCCAGTAATCTTCGTAATTCTTTTGCCATTTTTGTGGGATCCAAATCTTTTACTTCTTATGCAAGAAAGGGTGTGATTTAGTCATCTCAAAGATAGTTTTCATATTGTTGATAGATTTTGTAAAACACTTTGTGGCTGTCTTGCGGTGTAATTCTTCTATACGTGGAAGGTCTGCATGATTCCATCGATATTGTTTCTGCATATTTTATGATTTTTTTTCTTTTCAAAACCAAATATCTGATACGGGCCATGTATCATCAAGGCCCAAACGTGGAAAACAGGCCCCACTCAGATTTAAAGACTACATCATTTAAATCTGGCCCAATTGCATTTTCTAATTATTTCTTTTTTTCGAATTATTTCTTATTTAATTGTAATTCAGTTATTTATTATTATTAGTTGATTAAGTCTTAAGTCAGGTGTTAGTGGCCTAAGTTCATGGCTATTGTTCGTGGGTCAGTATGTGTTTGTTTTCTATTTAAGTCTCCGTTTGTAATTCAGATTTCAAGTATTCAATCAAAGTATTTTCTTTTATTAAAATTGGAGTTTTCTTATCCTTTCTCGAATAAGGATAAACGAGTTACTATCATTGATGCTTTCAAGCAGAGCAATTATGCCTCCAAAACCACAAAATACGGAAGAATCAATGCAAATGGCGGAGTCAATACGTTCACTCCAAGGTGAACTAGAGGACGTACGACTCGAAAATAGGGAACAAAAGGAACAAATGGCAGCAATTCATCGTGAAAATCAACAACAATCAGAAAATGTGAATTTTGCATTGGCTGAAATTCGTTCCTTGCTTCAAAAAACGCAGGACAAAGAGGGCCCACATGTTTCTAGTGCGTCTCACCATGCTCAATCTTCCCAACCACATTATCATGTTGACAGCCCCACTAACCTAAATCAAGCCAACACCTCAACAAATCCACTTTTTCAATATCCTAAACCATCAAAACTTGAATTACCTATTTTTGATGGCACTGAACCCTTAGATTGGCTTTTTCAAGTTGAACTATATTTTACCGCTTTTAATATTCCACCAGAATAGCGATTAGGAATGGCTGCCGTCCGCATGGTTGGTCGTGCTCGTAGTTGGTATAAATGGATGCATAACAATTTTCAGCTTCACACTTGGGAAGCCTTTGAGAGAGATCTGTCTCTTCGATTCGGTCCCTCAAGTTATGAAAATCATGAAGCAACGCTATTCAAATTGAGGTAAACTGGTTCGGTGACTGATTTTCAGGCGGAATTTGAAGACATTTGTAATTGTGTGACAGGTTTGAGCCCCGAAGCCATTCTTAATTGTTTTATACCAGGTTTACGATGGGATATACAACAAGACTTGGCCATTCTAAAACCAACAGCGCTACCTCAAGCCATTGGTTTAGCAAAAGCAATTTAACGCAAGCTTAACAGTGCTCGCAATCGTCAATACCAACAAAGAATTGGGAACACCAATACCAACAGCAATGTGCAAAACAACACGTTGGCATTGCCTGCCCCGCGTGCTGCAAATCCTTTACCTGTTCGCAGGTTGAATCAGGCCGAAATGCAAGCAAGAAAGGCTAAGGGTCTGTGTTTTAATTGTGAGGAAAAGTATGGCCCATGCCATCGTTGCAAGGCTGCTCAGTTTCTCACACTCATCACAAATGATGAAGATGATTCAAAATTCGAGATTGATGAGGCCGATTTGGATTTCGAAATTGAAGATGAGGAGTTAGGTGCTCTACCTTTACCGCCAGCCAGACTATTACCGAAATCAAGCAAACTAGAGGCACAATTCCATCTCTCACAAACGCAATACCGAAATCAAGCAAACTAGAGGCACAATTCCATCTCTCACAAGCTGCGTTTGTGGGAAAGCCATCTCCCAAAACACTCAGAGTGACTGGAAAGATCAAGGGTAAGGACATATCAATTTTAATTGATACCGGAAGTACACACAACATTATGCAACCACGAATTGCAAAATTGTTGGATTTGCCGATCATTGTGAGGTCAAAAATTTCTGTTATGGTGGGGAATGGGCAAAGTATAAAATGCAATAGTGAATGTCATGACGTTAAGGTAACTCTAGACTCATCTGATTTTAATATTTCGATGCTAATTCTCCCAATTCAGGGAGAAAATATGCTGTTAGGGATACAATGGTTGCAAACGTTAGGTGACATAGTGGCAAATTTTTCTGTGCCTCGAATGGTGTTTATGTATCAAGGCAAAACAGTTCAATTGTGCGGCGAACCAAAGCTTAAGCCTGTGGAACCCAAACAATTGGAAAAGTTAATTCGCACGAGGTCAGTATTATCGTTGCACTCTGTCTCTTTTCATCCGATATCAAATGAAAAGCAGAGAACTGAACTGTTCACAAAAACCACGACTGGACTAGAGGATTTGTTGAGTGAATTTCAACAGGTGTTTGCTACACCTATTGCATTACCACCTAATAGAGCACATGATCACCATATACATCTTTTGCCAGATTCACAACCGGTCAATGTGAAACCCTACAGGTACCCACATTATCAAAAGACAGTTATGACAGAAATGATTGCAGAAATGTTGAAGGAAGGTATTATCAGACCCAGCAACAGTCCATATTCTTCTCCAGTTTTATTGGTTAGGAAGAAGGATGGAATATGGAGATTTTGTGTTGATTTTCGAGTGTTGATTTTCGAGCACTGAACGCAATCACTGTTCGAGATCGATTCCCAATTCCAACAGTTGATGAGTTGTTGGATGAATTACAGGGTTCTAAATTTTTTACAAAGATGGATTTAAGGTCGGGATACCACCAGATTCGAATGGCAGCAGATGATGTTCACAAAACTGCATTTAGAACATGCGATGGACACTACGAGTTCTTGGTTATGCCCTTTAGGCTAACTAATGCACCGTCTACCTTTCAAGCAGCGACGAATGATCTTTTTAGAAGGTACTTGCGAAAATTTGTTCTTGTCTTCTTTGACGACATATTAATTTATAGTCGTGACATGGTTGAGCATGAAAGGCATTTAACATTGGTTTTTGAGTTATTAGCAACTAATCAATTTTATGCTAAGATGGGAAAGTGTATTTTTGCGGCGTCTACTGTTAATTATTTGGGGCACATCATTTCTGAGAATGGAGTTCAGGTTGATCCAGATAAAATTCTAGCTATTGTGGCGTGGCCAAGTCCAAAAACCGTAACCGAATTGCGTGGGTTTTTGGGTCTCACTGGCTACTATCGACGCTTTGTGCGTCAATACGCCTCCCTCGCCGCTCCTCTCACAAATTTACTAAAAAATCAGATGTTTACATGGGATGACGCCGCCCAATCGGCTTTCAACAAGCTTAAGGAAATTATGACATCTGTTCCGGTTTTAGCTCTACCCGATTTTACAAAACAGTTCGATCTTACAACAGATGCATCAGCAGTTGCTACAGGCACAATATTTTCCCAAAATGACCATCCAATTGTGTTCTTTAGTCGCAAGCTCTCACCCCGCATGCAAACCCAATCAGCTTACAATCTGGAGCTCTTTGCGGTGACTGAAGCGCTGAAAAAGTGGCGGCATTATTTTCTGGGCCGCTCTTTCCGTATCTTCACGGACCAACAAAGTTTGCAGCACATCCTAAAGCAATCCATCCATACTCCTGAACAACAAAAGTGGATCTCAAGATTAATTGGATTTCAGTACGAGGTAATCTATAAACCTGGTAAAGATAGTAAAGTTGCTGACGCATTGTCTCGTATTACCTTGCCTGAGTTTGCAGCGTTAACTGTTCCAGAAGCTCCATGGGTCGACCAAATCCGAACCTTCTATGCATCTGATCCAAAGGGCCTGCAAATTATGAATACGATCAAATCTGATCCAAAGTTGGTTGCTTATTCAGTTCTAAATGGACTAATACATTGCAAAGGACGCTTGTACATACCTAATTTTGCAGAACTAAGGCACAAACTGGTGGCGGAATTCCACAATTCACCCGCGGGCGGACATTCTGGTGCAAAATCAACACTGGCCCGACTCCCAGCAACATTTTATTGGCCTCGCATGAAAATTCAAGTGAAAGAATATGTTAGAAGTTGCACGGTTTGTCAACAAATCAAATATCCAACGGCAAAACCATACGGACTACTAACACCACTGCCAATACCAAAAAATACATGGGAAGATCTAACAATGGATTTCATTATAAGTTTGCCAAATTCAATTGGTAAAACTACGATATGGGTCATCGTGGATCGCCTGACTAAGTTCGCCAGGTTCATCTCCCTACCCTCTCGTTTTAATGCAGCACTATTGGCCTCGGTTTTCATCACTGAAATTTACAGCATACATGGCTTACAAAAACGATAGTGTCGGATCGAGATCCTTTGTTTATCAGTCACTTTTGACAAGAGCTGTTTTCACAGGTAGGTACAACGCTGAAATTTAGCAGCGCGTACCATCCTCAGACAAATGGCCAAAGCGAAGTTGTCAACAGAACAATCGAAGGCTATTTACGATGTTTTTGCATAGATGAACCAAAAACATGGGCTAGATATCTACCACTAGCTCAATTTTGGTATAACTCATCCAACCATTCGAGTATCAAAATGACGCCATTCGAAGCATTTTTCGGGCGCATACCTCACTCTATACCAGTCTACACGCAAGGACAATCAACACATGCTTCAATCGACTCGACTTTAACAACACATGCTCGGATCTTGGAAGTATTAAAAGACACCTTGCACTCAAGCCAACAAAAAATGAAACAACAAGCCGACAAATACCGAAGGGAACATTCATTCAACGCCGGAGATCTAGTTCTAGTCAAGTTGAGAACTTACCGACAAGCCACCGCGAAGGATCAGCCTCATAACAAGCTCAATCGAAGGTTTTTCGGGCCGTTCCGCATACTCCGCCGCATCGGAAAGGTTTCGTTCGAACTCGATCTCCCCGCGCCATCACGGATCCACCCTGTGTTCCAAGCCTCCTTGCTCCGCCCGTTTCACGGCGACCCAACGGTGGTGACCCCAGCGATTCTGGCGACGAACGACGATGGCGAAGAAAATTTTCAGTCGGCGGCTATTTTGGACAAGAGAGAGATTTGGCGAAATGGACGGACTATTGTCCAAGCTTTGGTTAGTTGGTCTCCTAATTCAAGTGTTGATAATACTTGGGAGGATTTAGAGCCGTTGATCAGCCTTTACCCTCATCTGAACGGCTCACAATTGGCTGCCCAAACC
This sequence comes from Linaria vulgaris, assembly GCA_948329865.1. Classification (NCBI taxonomy): domain Eukaryota; kingdom Viridiplantae; phylum Streptophyta; class Magnoliopsida; order Lamiales; family Plantaginaceae; genus Linaria; species Linaria vulgaris. The sequence goes on along the minus strand of OX415249.1, from coordinate 144,425,376 downwards.
CTAGTTGATGCTGATATGGAAGCTGTGCCTAAGCTGGTGGACCAGGCTTCTTCTCAAGAGGGTGGGAGTGATACGGGCCATGTATCATCAAGGCCCAAACGTGAAAAATAGGCCCCACTCAGATTTAAAGACTACATCATTTAAATCTGGCCCAATTGCATTTTCTAATTATTTCTTTTTTCGGATTATTTCTTATTTAATTGTAATTCAGTTATTTATTATTATTAGTTGATTAAGTCTTAAGTCATGTGTTAGTGGCCTAAGTTCATGGCTATTGTTAGTGGGTCAGTATGTGTTTGTTTTCTATTTAAGTCTCCATTTGTAATTCAGATTTCAAGTATTCAATCAAAGTATTTTCTTTTATTAAAATTGGAGTTTTCTTATCCTTTCTCGAATAAGGATAAACGAGTTACTATCAATATCATATTAAATAAATTAATGATAATTTCATACTTATTTAATTAAAGGGAACATCACCTCAAAAATCTCCCAGACAAGCAGACAGTGATCGGGCGACCAATGCAAGTAAGATGTGCACGGCGCCCTCATATACTTCTTCAAACTCGTTGTAATAGAGGCAGAAATATTGCGCTCACCATACCACGGTCCACTCTTTTGGCTGATTGTGATCCACATTCGAACATCGGGATTCGAGTGGATCTGGGCACCGATATTCTGACCATGACCCGGTCCATCCTCATCATCAGCCACAGCCTCAGAGTTTCCAGCCTCGTCGTTCCCAAGAGACAATGTAGGCCTTGTAGAGCTCGATTGTGCCCCATATCCAGAACTAGAAGGTTTAGCTAATTGAGTCCTTGATGCACTGTGAGATCCTGTAGAAACATTTGGAGATGTGGGGGACTCAACTAGACGTGTGCTGGGCATCGACAATGAAGCACCTAAAAAATCCACCGAGCCCGGTCGCTGAACCAGTAGTGTCGAAGTAATATCAAACTCTGCAGTCTTTGGCATATCGCCAGTCGACATTGTGTATGGTAATATCGTATCTCGCCCTCGGCCCCTAACTGGTGCCTTCCCCTTCCCCTTCATCCTACCATTGTTTGGCGATCTTTCCCTATCTGTCATCTAGGGGGGGAGGGGTTGGAACTTATAAAATATAGGGATAATTCCATCAAACCCCGTGAACTATAGCGACTTTTATGGACAACACGCATAAACTTTATAAATAAGCACTTTATCCCCTAACCTTTGCCAACCTGTTCGAGTTGCCCCATGGCAATTTTCCGACCAAAAAATCATCGATTTTTTTTTCTTTTTTCAGAATCTTCTCCTCGTCGAGACGGTTCCGATAGTGGTGATGGTATCGCAAAATTCAAAGTCATTACACGAGAAATTTAGCTTTAATTCGTTGAATTTCCGGAAAATATGAAAACACTTGAAGGTGTTCATCACATTTTTCGGAAATTCGACGAATTAAAACTAAATTTCCCGTGTAATGACTTTGAATTTTTCGATAATGTTACCGCTACCGGAACCGTCTTGACGAGGAGAAGATTTTGAAAAAAATAATTTTTTTCGGCGATTTTTGGTCGAAAATTTGTCATAGGGCAACTCGAACAGGTTGGCAAAAGTTAGAGGTCAAAGTGCTTATTTACAAAGTTTATGGGTGATGTTCAAAAGTCGTTATAGTTCAGGGGTTTGATGAAATTATCCCAAAATTATAATTACAACAATCAACAAGTATCTAGAATATTATAATCTTTGCCTGCCCATCATATATTTTTTCTAAAATACGCCAAAATAGAGCCACTAGTTATATTTGGAACATAATGCAACCAATCACATTATTTTTTACCCTAAATCTAAGTTTCAAAATATTACTTCGTACTCCCTCCAAAGTTCAATAATTGTGAATATGGATCATCCTATGGCAACTAATTACATTTTCTACCAAAATTTTGCCTAATCTGAAAATGATTGTAATGTTAGCCCAACTCTTCTAAATATTATATGGAAAATTACACTTCAACCCCGCTCATGAATTTGGATCCTCGAGCAACTAGTTACGTTTTCTGCCTAGTTACGTTTTTACCTAAAACTAAAAATTACCTCAAACAGCTTAAAATTGTAAATATACACCTAATTTCACAGTAAACAACAAGAATTGCACAATATCCAACATATAAACGAGTATGATCGAAAATATGGAACTTAGATTACATACCCGTGTTTTTTTCCCGCAAGGAATAGCCGAAAAGTGTTGGATTACTGTGTTCAAAAAAAAAAAAAGTGTTGGATTAGTAGCAACCCATGTAGATCTAGTATGCGGTTGTGTGTGTGTTTTCAGTTGAATTGGGGGAGTTGAGGTGCAGTTGCCTCTCTTTAAGTTTTAACCTTATTGTTAACATTGTGGAACGGAAAATTCCGTTGCAATTGCCACCATGACAATTGCATCGAAATTTTCAGTTGCCACGTAGCAATGCCAACTGAATTTTCCGTTTGCTTTTTTTGATCCAAAATCCAAACGTTGGAATCTGTGCTCAAAATCTGACAAATTGATTTATATATGAATCCAAAAAACAATTCAAACAAATAAGATATAACAATTTTAGATTTAGATATAACAATTAAAAATCGATAAACAATAATTTTAAAATCACGCTACAATCAAACACATTATGATATATATATATATATATATCTATATATATATATATATCACATTATGATTGTTTGATTGGATTGGATTGTTAATGCTCCTAGCGAAGCCTAACAAATTGCCAAATTGGACGTCATGTAACTAAAAATACTGGAAAAAATCACTTTTGGTCCCTTATTGTGGCATAGTTATAATTTTAGTCTTGTAATGTGCATTGTTCACATTTAGTCCCTTATTGTGGCTTTTTGTACAATTCTGGTCCCCACGGTGTGTTTTTTATCACCTAAGTTATTTTTATTAGCAAAAAACACCCCCATATATTTTTTTCTAATTAGTAAAAAGCCAATGTAATTTTAGAAGAATATAATTTATTTTAAAATCAGTGTAAACTTATAATTTATTTTATAAATTTTAATTAAAATAATACATTTATTTTTATTACACAAGGGCTTTTTATTAATTAGAAATAATACATAGGGTGTTTTTTGCTAATAAAAATAACTTAGTGGGCAAAAAAACTAACAGTGGGACCAAAATTATACAAAAAGTCACAATAAATGACTAAATGTGGACAATACCACATTATAGAACTAAAGTCGTAAATATACCACATTAAGAGACTAAAAGTGATTTTTCCCCTAAAAATACATTCAAAATCCAAACATAACCAAACGAAAACTATATATATTTTTATCTTATAGATTGTTTTATTCTAATGTTTTAATTTCGGCCCAAGTACAATGCTATCTATCAGGAACTTTATTTGCCTTGCAAGAGATGATAATTACAAAAGGGACTTTGAGAACAACAAAGTTCATACCAAAATTACGATAACGTGAGTGAGAGAGAGCTCCGTTTTTATTATCATAATAGATGGTCGACGTTATGGTGTTTATGTTTTTGGGCTAGTTGGGTTGTACATGCACCCATCCGCTCAAACGTGATTACTAAGACGCAGGGAAGGAATAAGAATACAATAATGAGCTACATAAGGAGATCTGGCAATATGCCTGCTGACCAAAACAAATAAAGCTATATAATTCCAATGACATAAAAAGGTAATAACCAAATTATGCCATTGCAGCGAAACAGTAATCTAGCTCCAGCAAATTCGAATTATCAGTTATTTCAGTTTATCGCAAACATAACGTATCTCTGTATGTATGTCAAGGCTTACGTATATGAAATAGATACCACGATGCATTATGCAGTACATAGATTCTGTTAAAAGTAAACCAATGGTCTCTCCAGAAACCATTCCAATCCTTAGGATCACTAATTAAAATATATCCAAGATCGCATCCAACAACCATTCACCATACAGATCATATGTTTTGGTGCTGAAAATTTGTGCCACGAAAAGTAAAACATGCATCTATGGTGAACCTGGAAGCTGCAAAGACGGTTGCATGCTCAAGCTCCTGCTCCATTAAACGAAGTCTGATGCCTCAATTCCTCATCAGCTTTCCTCAGAAACTGATCCCAGCCACTCCCAGCACTTGTATCCAAATAATCATAAGGAACTGCCGTTTTTAAACCGGGACGAATACCACACCGGTTCTCTACAATCCTAAAATCCAACACATTACCATTTCCATTCAACTTCTCCTCCAATTCCTCCCAAGTAAACAGTAACGGAAGAGTAAATGCACCCCAAGGATTGAAATCAAAAAGCTTAACCCTACCATCTTTTGTCACATACACATCAAACGTGTAACTCTTGGATTCAAACTTCCCCTTCACCTTTTCAAGGAAAAATTCTTCAATCATATTTTTCAAATTCGATCTCATCTCAAGAAGAGCAGGGTAATAGTTAGTGACCTCCCGTTGGCAAATGCCAACAAGCAGTTGATGGCGGACAAAACAACGAAACTCCATTTCAGGCTGCAGCGACGGGTACCATTTACGAAGTGCAAGGAAGAAACTTGACGGCCTTGATGCAGTCTTATCACTACATGAATCATACGCGTGGCATAGATCGTTGACCAGGGAATCAGACGAGCGTAATAAAAGTGCAATCTCGGAGAAAGAAGTACATTTAAGATTCCCAGTAGAACTTATCCAAGCAGCGTCTTTAGGTGCACTCCAGTTGAGCTTAGGAAGGACAGCCCCACCTAAGGATTGAATCGACGCTTTAATATTCACTTCAAGTTCGGGGAATGATGAAGGTGGGGTAGGCTCCTCTGCTTCATCTCCAGATCCTTCAGACACAACAAAATCTTCTTCTTCTTCGGGGTTATGGACTCTGTTCGGAAATGCATCATCGTTTGAAATGGATAGCGGGAGGAGGAATGGATGAGAATCATCGAGAAGGTACTGAGCAAAGGACTCTGGAAGTTCATGGATAACTGTTTTTATGGATATGTGTTTGAATTTGGGGTACCATTCCTGAATTTGGCACTTGTTTATGTCTTCTGTCTTCATCTTAATCTGATCAAGAGATAGTTTTCTTGAAAATCAGCTCAATTCAACTGCAAGGAAATATAAGAAACAATAAAGTTATACTATCATAAAAATCAAATCTGAACGAAAGCAACTCGCAGAAAACTGAGCAAAAGTATTGGTGTTATATAGTTCACAAACTAGCCTGAGGATTCTGTTCAGTTAATGTTAAGTCCTTATTTCGCAGTTCACAAAAAACAACAAACTGAAAAGCACTAATTGTCTTAGTAAGTAAATTTGTTTGATACCTGTGAGAGATTATGATCAACGAAGTTTTAACTGCGTTCTTATTTTGTTTGAACTGCAAAAAACTCATACAGGATCCATGATTCAGTATTATAGAGGACTACAGCTTACAAAAACTCAAACGATTTGGATCTAAAGTCGAGGAGCAGGGGGGCATAATAATTTGGGAGTCTAAGTAGAAACATGCATAGATCCGATTACTCTCGAGTGAAAATCACCATCATATACATATATATCTCAGCACTAAGAACTCCATCAGGTTTCTTAAGCATTGTTACAAGAGGGTAATATTTTCAGGACACGAAATATTTTCAGGTTTCTTAAAAATTATGTTTAGTGTTGATTCATGAATTAACATAAAAATGAATCGCAAAGAATGTGAAGGATGTTTCCCCTCACGAGTTCGTCAAGGCCTATGCTGCTCACATAACAATTTCCATGTCCGAGTTCAGCGGTGGATGGAGCAGATTCAGTTCAGTTCAGTTCAGTCCGAGTTCAGCGGTGGATATGAAGAAAAAATCATCGGAAATATGAAGAAATATATGAACGTTATAAATAAGAAGAAAAAATCATCTGAAATATATGAACATTTGGATTACAAGTTTTTCATATCACTTGTTTTTTATACAGATGTGAAAAACATATATCATAATCTATGTTCAGCGATTCTAACAGATAACCCAAAAGTTGATAACAACACAGGTTAGATTACAAGGGACTTTTAATAGAACTTGTATAAGCATATACTTCTTTTATTCAACAAATATTTTCATGTAGTCTGTAATCCGCGTCTAATCTTTACCAGGCTATCAATCGACCTCTTAACAGTGTATTACTCGATACAAATCTCTACAAAGGCAGTTACCAGTCGTGGTGGAGCAGATTCAGATGTAATAAGATGACGAAAAAAACGTACAGATTCAGATGGTGGTGGCGTCCGTGGTGGAGCAGCAGTCGTGCCGTCGAGGAGCAGCGGTGGATGGAGTGTTTGATGGGGTGGAGTCGTGGAGCTCGTTCGTGGTGGCGGTAGCGGAGGTGAAGTTGGGTAGAGCGCGGCGGAGATCGGAGAGGGTCTAGTGGCGCCGTGGCAGAGAATGAGAGAGGAGAGAGCGTGGTTTTTTGAGAGAGAAGAGAGAAGACTGGTGGGGCAGTTTTGGGCGGCTGAAAAAACCCTAAATGAACACGGGTAACCCGCCCGCCCGCTAGCGGATTACCATATTTTTAAACTGTTTTATTGGCAAAAAATCACTAAACTGCGGGTTTGCGTGTTGTGCGGGTCGCGGTTATATGTACACCCCTACGCGTAACAGTAAATTTAGTGGGAAAAACTCATAGCTATACCACGTTTTACAACGATTGGACGAATTAGGCACATGACTTCTCGCGTTACAACTTGTAAAGCCGACTCATGTACAAATCGCCACACTAACACGCAGCTTCAATAAAACAAAAAACTATATAACAAAAGGAATAAAGGCTTTTCCGATTCGTTGCTCGACCATAAACGTCTACTTTTTCTCGTAAATTATTCCATCTATCTGTCGATCATCAGGTACGATTATCACATGTTCAATCCACAGAAAAAAAAAAATACGACTTAAACTAGACCACCTGCTGTTTTCTACACATTAAAACGGCACCGTTTCTTTCATTCGTATAATCAAATTACAAGTGAATTATTTGTCACATAATCAATCGAACTCCACGAGCATAAAAAACAAGCTAAATATCGTAACAGAAAACATCCAACCATAACTCTGATAATTAATTGAAAAACAAACATTATTCCATCAATGAACGGTTACATGAAAAACTTACTATTGAGAACGGCGGCGTCGGAGAAGAAGACGGTGGCGAAATTTAACGCCGGCGGAGGGCGGTGGCGCGTGACCAGGGGATTCTACGACGTTATTTTGTTGTGCTGTAATTGTAAACCCTTGGGTATTCTCGCACTATTTAAAAGGTTTTACCGAAATCAAATCCGGGTGGGCCTGTCATGACCCGTTTAGTGTAAATTGGGTATTGAATTCTGTGGGTGGGTCAAAGCCCAATAATATATTTTACTAAAGATAAGAATAAAATAATTAAGAAATGAAGCATAAGTATAATATGAAAAGTTTGCAAAGAAATCGGTTCGGAATTGAAATTTTGGTTTCTTTTTGTTCATGTCATTCTTTCTGTACATTGTCGTGACTTGTTTCATGGATTTGATTGAGTCTTATAGTTCTTTTTTGCGTTTTATGGCCTCTTCCCGAATCTTTAGAAGCCAAGCTTTTCTTGGTTTTGTTGGAAGACACGGGATGGATTTTGTCGCGATTAGTTTCGTTTTCATGCAAGAAAGGGTAGAAGACATGTTGCATTTTTTTGGTGCTAGGTGGTAAATTGGATATCAATTTTCTTACTCTTTTTTGAGTCTTTGAATACTCTTCCTATATATGTACAAGCATTACTTGAAATATGTTTAAACCAACACAAGAAGTTACACCAACCTACCAAAGTTGGTTAACCAAAACAAACACTGGGAAATACTAGCCCATCCAACAATAGTGTTATACTATATCAATAGTGAAAAAAGACTCATCATGATACAAACACTTTACAGTTTACACCATCCCTCATCTAACATGTTCAAAGGGGGGGGGGGGGGGGGGCATCTCTCATCATCCCACTACTTCTAATCGTGGGACTAGGCCTCCTGCACGCGGAAACTCCTCGATTAGTTCGAATGGAGAAAACGCCGTCTCTACATGCTTTATTTTCATCCCCGTTCTAGTCCTCCTTGCAATTTATTCAGCTAGTTGTACGATTATGTTACCACTTGCCCTCATTCTTGTCACATCAACTGCCATGACTATGCTTCTCGGGCCCTCATGGATAAATCAAGAGAAAGACGAGTAATGCAAAAACTTGGCGAGACATATGGTTCAGTCTCGTCAAGAAAAAGAATAAAAAAGAAAAGAAAACCTTCAAATATGGAACATGTTTTCTGAATCCACATCAAGAGAAATCAACAAAACTTCTAGCTTTTCAACGCTGTGTCTAAAAGTAGTTCAACCAGGTAGTCGCATCGAAAAGAACCCAAACACAAATACGGAATCCGTAATGCTGAGTATGTTGGCCAAGCAACTTCCATAACTTTCACAGTAACCTGCTGAGAGACTTGATGAGGGATTTCAGGTTCCTTCTTGTGACCTCATCACCAGTAAAGCCTAATATATCAGAGCTAATACTCTGCAGATATTGATGGACAGAGAGGCAAAAATAAATTAGGCTACTTCACGTAATGACGTTGAGAAGGCAATAGTCGCCTGAACCATTTGTATCAAATGTAACATACCTCAATATTCTTTAAAGTGAAAATGAGGGTATAGATTGACTTCTGTATCAGTTCCGTATTTTCAGGAGTCATAATGGATGAATTCACTCTTCTGTGGAGATCAGAAAAAAATGTTACGATAACCATTTACCAAACAAATGCTCCACGCGAAAATTGTGCTAGTTGTCAAACAAGATATGCCCAGTCACATATCAAACTACTTGTAAGAGTTTTATACATTGGTTACGTGATCGATGATTTCTAGAGAAACATAAGGGGTTTAGATGTCTTCGCGTGGAGGGGTTTAACTGGTATACCAATATGTATGTTTGTATGAAAACTCGTTTGGATGCATATGCATGTCGTACATGAACAAGATAAAAGATGTCACCGTAAGTTTATAAACCAAAATGAACAATGTACTACTACACCTCAAATCGTCCGAGGCTCGAGTAAGGCTCTTGGTCAAGTTCTCAACTTCCTTCAGCAAACCACTCTCATGGACTTCTGCCAGCAAAGGTTGTATATCATCTGCCATGGCTTTGATCTGAGAGACGCTACATCAAAAACAGAAGTTTGCATTATATGCAGACTTAACAAATTTGCTTCATCTACAAGGCATCGAGAAAGCTCAAGTAAAGATAAATAGCCTAATAAAGACAAACTGCTACCATAACTGATAACTTGCTGGGTTGCTTTTTCATGTTTGCCATATAAAAAACGGTAACAAAAATAGAGTATACACTCATGCAAAAGGCCAGATACACACCTGGAATACCAGCAAAACATATTAGTGCATCACTTCAGCTAAAAGATTCTTGGTAAATAAATATTTTGTGACACCATTCAAAGAAATCATATACTAAAAAATATATGCTCTATAAAAACTGCTGTGACCCTGTAAAAAGATTCTATCTGCCATGACTAATGAAATATAAATAACTTCATAAGCATAAGACAAACAAATTCTAGTTATATGAGGTTTGCAGAAACTATTTTCATGACAAAGTAAATCCAGACTAAAATAATGGCCAACTTTCTGTTACAAATAGCACGGAAACATACTTGGGGAGTGAATATGCCACAAGGAAAACCAAAACCAGTTATAACAATACAAACCAAATCCACAGGCCACACCTTTGTAAGCAGCGGCCGTGCATCTTCAACAACAGCAGCAACCCGCTCAGCCAACGAAAAAGTATTTGCAACGCCAATTTCTTCCACTTCACGCCCAATGCGAGTAAAAATACCAACTAATGCATCTAGACTCACGCCTTGCTGTCCCTTAATCTTTTGCCTATCACAAATTATTAGGCCCTCTTCAACGCATCGCGTGTCAAGAGGCCCAACCGAAGGTGTTGGAATGGGATCTCGTGGTGTAATATCAATGAGAGTTTCCATGAGGAGACCTGATTGATTGACCTCAACCAATGAATTCCGAGGTATTATAACTTTATCGTCTTCAATCTAAAAACACAATGAAGACAAAAATCAGATGGTCACAGTGCATCAATGCCACAAGGAAATAAGTAGATAGTTAAAGTCATTGCTACCTCAATTACAGCTTCAATGTTTCTCAAGGAAGGATGCACACGAACCACATTGCCCACATTTACACCTCTAATTCTAACAGGTGTCCCGGTGCAAATGCCACTAGCCTGATCAAACTCAAAAACAGCCAGGTACTTTCTGAACCTTGATCGCAACTGGAACCCCCTCAACCAAGCCAAGCTAAGTGCAAGTAGAACTGTCCCTGAAATGAGAAACAACCCAACCCCACCCTCCCATATGCTTTTCCTACCGAAACCAAAATCGCTCAACGGTCTCAAAGTTTGTTTCCAAATTGTCTGAGGGATGTTCAGAACCACTGAGAGAGGGCTCTTGGATTCAGAAGAGGGAGTATTCTGGGGCGAAGCACGATCTGTATCAGAAGATGAAGTAGCTTTGACACAAAACACTTTCCTCTTATGTCTCACAGGATTTGTCAGACATGGCAAGAAATTTAATTTCCCATTCCCTGCAGTAGGTGTGATAGAACAGGAAGAAGGTAACATGGTGGAGGTTGTTGAAATCATATTTAGTGAATTCCCTACCATATCTCTACAAAATCAATCTAGCAAAACTTATGGTAGATGATGCGTACTCGTACAGCACAAGTCAATAGTAGGGAGCGCAAATGATTATTGCTGCCCCTTCCCTTGACAGTGGAGAATGCTACAAATACTTGAGAAATGAAAACCCTGCAATCATAATCATAAAAAGTATAAGCAGTTTTCAGAAGATGCGAAACATGCTGCTAGCAGTGTGAAAATTTAGAGAACGGTAGACATTAGAAATTCTAGCTAAGGCCCATATTATCTATCTATTTGACCATCATATTGATCAGTTATTATCATTATCACTAGGTAATATAAAACGTAAGAAGAATACCATTTTGTGTTGCGGTTGGGATAATGTGGCGCAATTAAGTATCAAATATAAACCCACATAGGGTCTAAACTAGCACAAACTAATGTAACTCACAGTAAAAGACATGCACATACTATACGAGGATACAAATAAGATAGAGCAGTGAAGTTGGATCAATTAACATTACAGCGATCAACAAACTACGTGTGTCAGCCGCAGAATTGGGTAGAAATAACATCACACAGCACGCATTTCCAACACGAAATCCCTCATTTCCAACACGAAATCCCTCAATGCGCAGCCCCTAACGATATTGCTTAAATAGCAAGACCCATTGGACCCTAGCAATGGAAGGAAACAAATCACTAACAAACTACTGAGCTAAATTTCAAAATCTACAACTGATTCACCCTTCCTTCAGTTGACATGCTGGAATACTACGAAAAAAGGAGGCTGAAAAATAGTGGTTTAGTCGAGGAGCAGGGGGACATAATAACCATGTGTAGATCTGATTACTCTCGAGAGGAAATCACCTTCGTATATTTCTCACGACTAAGAACTCCGCCAGTAACCAGTCTTCTTAAGCGTTTTTACAAGAGGTAACATTTTTAGGATATGCCATTTATCGCGGATGAGTGATTTTGGTGGTAAAAAATAGCATTACAACGTTTACAACGATTCGGTAAATTAGGCACATGATTTATCGCGTTACAATTACAAAGCCGACTTATGTACAAATAGCCACTGTAACAAGCACACGTGGAGCTGCTTCAATAAAACAAAAACTACATAAATAAAGACTTTCCAATTTGTTGCTCAACATTAAACCTCTTGATTTCTTGTCAATTATTCCATTTGTCATAAGGCTCATCCAAGCGGCGTCGTTTCGTGCATATAATCAATTTACGAGTGGAGCTAAGCACATAAATGGCTACACAATCGAATTCTAGAAGCATAAACGAAATAAGCTCAATATCGTTAGAGAACAATCCACCGGCAATTCCAACACTGAATTAAAAACACGCAAAATTCCATCAAATTAGTATTCCACGAATGAAGAATAACTTACCGTTGAGAGAGGTGGCGATGGAGAATCAGACGGTGGCGAAATTTCAGCGGCGGAGGACGGTGGCGCGTGACCGGAGGGATCTACGGCGTCGTTTCTTTGTGCTGTAAACACTTCGTTATTCTCGCAGTATAAGGTTTTACCGAAATCAAATCCGGGTCGGGTTGGTGTGACCCGTTTAGTGTGAGTTGGTCCAATTTTTTTTTAAATCTTTCGTTGATTGTGAAAAATAACGAGGAGCATGAACTATATTCAAGACTTCAACATTATTCTGAAATTGGCCACAAAGGACGCTTCTGTAATTTTTTAAACATAAGGGGTGGTCTCTGAAATTACTTAATTACTCATGGCTTACGGGTAGGAGTATGCATAAGGGATCAGATCTATTGAATCTTTGAAAATCAAGTAACAATTGAATAAAACTTTTTTGATTTTTTTTTTTTAAGATCAAGTTGTTTTTTGAAACAAAAAGTGTGCTAAATTTCTTAGAACAATTAAAGGACCATATTCGAAAATTTTAGTTGAAGAGGATGCAATTGTAATTTCTTAAACTATATAGCAGGCATCTATATATTGTTGGACAGTTTATGCAAAAATCTGCAACTTAGTAATGCATTTTCAGGTTTAGGCATGATGAAAGATGACGGTGTTAATCCTGATATAGTAACATTTAATACTCTCATTAAGGAGTTGTGTAAGAACGGCAATTTTGACATGGCAATAAAGATTTTCATTGACCTTCCTTCAAAACGTTTACAGCCTGATGTCATAACATTTAATATTATCATCGGTTGTTTTTGTGAAGAAGGGATGGTAGAAGATGCTAAGTATATGTTTATGGGAATGGAAAAACTCGGTTGTTTGCCTAATAGTGTCACATATAATGTGTTCGTGCAAGGTCTTCTCAAACGCAATAAGTTTAACCAAGTGACACTTTTCTTGGAAGAAATGATGAGAAGGGAATTTTCACCTGATGCGGATACCGTTTCCTTATTAACTGGTCATATGGCAAAGGAAGGTCAAGATGTGGTTGTTCTTGATATGTTACAGAAGTTCTTCCAAAAAATATAAATACTATAATTTCAGCTTTTCTGGCTGGTAATTTTTTTTTTTTTTATCTAGTCGCTAATGTCTGTCAGTTGTTAGGATTTCACAAGAAACGATTTTTTGGATACGTTTCTTTATTATTGTGTGTTTGTGCTCTGATAGACTACGAGTACTACACATATACAATTTGTGTTGATGAATTCTTCAGTTTTGAAGTATTTCGAGTTGTATTTCAGTGTAAAATGGATGTGTTATATAACTGCTTGGTCGAATGAGTTATGACTGATAATTAGGAAACTGATTCACCTACACTTTTACTTGGTAGTTTTAGAGTTATTAGTGAGACAAAGCTTATATTATCATGTACTGTACTACTGTAGTGTCTATTCTATGTTATGTTTACCTGAAAAAAGAAGCTTGTAACTGATGTTTCTGTAAATTTGAAATAAAAGATTTTATAGTATGCTTTCTCTTTTCTTGAAGTAATTACATCAACTTGTCTTTTATTCTGGAACTTTAGAGGCATGAAATGGATAAGCCATATTCCAAACTTGTTATAAACTGTGATTCATTTGAAAAGGCTTGGAGAACAAGTATAAGAGACAAAGCTCGTTGAAATATCTCTATTGCTTGGTTGTACGACGAAGTTGAAATTTGAAGACAGGGCAATGGAATGGGATCAATGCCTGGCAACGCTTAATATAAATGACTAAAGTTATAACAATACAAGAGCTATGAAAGGAGAATTCGAAGAAAGAAACTACTGGTCTAAAAGGTATATTTTAATTACACATGTTGGCATAAAACTTCTTTAATTAAATAATATCACAGCCAAACATTCGAATTGCAACAATGGTAATATATTGAATGTGCATCATCAAGAAACTAAAATCTTCTCCCGTAGTTTCCACTACAAAAGCTTCTGATATTACGACGACTACTACTAGCTAGCCAAGATATCGAGCTTGTATGCTATCTCTGTTGCCCTCCTACCACAACTTCGCGTGCACCTCTCCAAATCTTGCACGGCTGCAACAAAAAACATGTTTCTTGCCTCTAAATGAGATCCTATGGAAAGTTTGAATCGAGTAATTATTTTATTTTTAATATATATAACATATAATAATGGGCAAAATATTTTTTTTGCCCTTTAATTTAGTTAAACTTCAAGTTTTGCCCTTTATCTTTTCGGACTTAGTAAATGCTCATTAACTTCTTTTTTTTTCAATTAAAAATGCCCGGCGGGCTTTTATTTGGGCTTGGTCCAAATTTAGCTTACATGACTAAGATGCCATTAGAACGACACGTGGCGCCACATAATAATTTTTTAATTAATTTAAAACAAAAAAGTAAAGATTTTGCATTCTTATTTTTAATTCAAAATTAAATTAAACTTTATAATATATTGTTGTAAATCATACAAAAAATTATTCAAGTTTAATATAAAGTTTATTTCTAAATGTTTAAAAAATTAATATTTACTAGTAAATATTAAAAATTAAAATATTTCAATGATATATATTTTTCTCATTTCAAAAAGTATAATTATTTTATTTGTCTAAGTTATAAAACTTAATTGTATAATTTTTCTTAATAAACTTAATTTCTCTAAAAAAACTATTCACATTTTTACATATAAAAATGTAATTTATCTATTTATATTACAAAGTATTTTATTTTAGAATTATAAACATCTGAAAAACAAGTTGTACTTTTAGAATTATATTAGTTAAATAAAACAAAAAAATATTAAAAAGAATGTCATCATCTTTGTCATATCATCGCCGACGATTGGCAGCCACGAATTCTCCGTCATCGCTGCTTCCAAGGGCAAATTCGACATCTCTCTTCTTGGAATCAGAGGCGATCGCCAAAAATCAGAATCAACATTAAGAAACTATAAGCTCAAGTATTTTGCCCAAATCACAAATCAATTCTTGCCTTCTTCTTACTCCTCAGTTCTGGTTTTTCTTTTCTCCACTATCAAGCTATATATCAAATAAATCATTAGATATCTTCTCTCTCACTCTTACACTGCAATCTAAAGAAATTTAAAGTACTTGCAAATAACTAATGCTTAAACTCATAATAGTTTTAAGAGAAAATTTGTGGCTAATGCATTTTCAATATTTTGGTGTGGTGGGTTTGGAGGTTGGGGGGGGGGGGGGGGGGTGCAACTTTCTTCTTTCCAAAGTTTTTTCTTTTTCTACAGTGGTGGTAGAATTGGGAAGAAGACAATCTGATTTCTTTTACTTTTTTTTGTTTTTTTATTTTATTTTATATTATTTGAGCTAAATAGACAATTAGAATATTTATTTATAATATATTTACTTTTAATATTTATAATTGGAATAAAAGAGAAAATATATATAATTGTAATATATTTATTTTTAATATTTACTAGTAAGTATCAATCTATTTTTAATTTTTACTAGTATATATAAATTTATTTTCTATTTTACAAGTATATATAAGTTTATTTTTGATTTTTACTAGTAAATATAAATTATTAAACATGTAAGATATAATTTTTATTAAACTTGAATGTATACAAATGTTTTATGATTTAGTATTTTTTTGTTTAAATTAATTTAGAACAAGCCCAAATAAAAGCCCGCTGGCCATTTTTAATTAATAAAGAAGAAGTTAATGGGCATTTCGTAAGCCCAAAAAAATAAAGGGCAAAACTTGAAGTTGGAATAAATTAAAGGGCAAAAAGAATAAATCGCCCTATAATAATATATCAAATTGAGGTAAAAAAAAACAAAATAACAAAGGTTTTTTCATTGAAAAAATAGGAATTTATGTCCATCTAAGTGTAAGTTGTAACTGTTAGGTATTTGAGTCGACAAATACGCACCCCCAGAATTTGCCCATCGTGGATATACGAAGCAAATACGAATAAAATATGACGATAGTAACAACACAAGGATTTTACGTGGAAACTCCTAAACCGGAGAAAAACCACGGGGCCCGAACGAAAATACACTATGTAGAAAATTGTTACAACTACACAATTTCTCGCTCAACCCAACCGATCCCCACAGAGCCTTTATACTGCAACACTCCCCGAATAAACCTCGCACAAATATATATAATATTACAAGAGGAAAGAAGAGAATTATATGTTAAAGAACTCTAAATGTTGGGATGGTTAAAATGAAGTAACAAGCTCGCTATTTATAGCCTTACTTCAAACCATAAAGGTGATTAATTAATGGGGATAATGCTGCAGTAACAAGGAATTAATGCAGCACTACCGTCCCACTAATTAACCGCCCCACAATCTCCACCTTGAAGATGTGATTATTATTGACTAATCACGTCTTCAAAATCATCTTCATTCTGGCATTGGGCAATCGCACACCCACTCCGCCTCAGAAGGTCTCCATAGCTTCTGCTATCACTGCAACCGCAGTCGTACTTTTAGAAGTACCATGCTCCACCATAAAGCATAACCACTCAGAATAAACAATTCCGAGAATTTCCCTTTTCGGCCCATGTCGAACATTAACCTGCTGATAGGATGGTGCAACTTCCACTTTTGGCTCCTCCGGAAGTCATCAGTCTGCCGACATGAATATACCACACCTTGCATTAACGCCAAAAGCAATGCCCGTGTGCACACTAGACCCACTAACATTAACGTCCTGTCTCATGGCAACTTTTAGGGTCTCATGCCATCAGGACGAGCATGCCGCTTACAGAACTTCAGAGTCACTGCAATAAGCAATGTTAGTATCTCCTCCAGTGTTTCCCTTTGATGCCTCGGAGCCATTTGCCGAACCGGCTCCCCTTGTTGGACAATTTCTTCTAACGTGGCCAGATTGTACCGCCAACACACTTTCGTCCTAGAGTTTGTCTTCCTGCCATCGTAAGTCACCAATGCATTGTTTACATGTGAACCGTTACCCCCGCTAAGCCTCCTCTCTTCAGACATAAGCTTGCCCGTAACTTCAGAGAGATTGATTTTCTCTTTCCCATGAATCAATATCGGTTTCATGTGTTCGTACGAACTTGGAAGAGACCAGATGAGTCTCAAGGCTTGATCCTCCTCATCAATTGCAACTCCAATGGATTCAAGCTCAGCAACGATTCCGTTCAGAACACTCAGATGATCTGAGATACTCGCACCATCTGCCATTCGCAGTGTGTGAAACTGCTCCTTCAGGTACACGCGATTCGACACGCCCTTCGCCTGGTACAACTCCTCTAATTTTTTCCAGAGTCCCTTAGCCGAAGAAATCCCATGCACGTTCGCAAGAATGTTTTTGGCCAAGCACAGACGAATTGCGCTCGCAGCTCGCAAATCTAGATCCTCCCAGTCATCATCGTCCACCACAGCTTTTATACCAGCTGCTTCGGAACTCGAGCTAGTAGGGCCGCTACCTTTAGCAACCCTTCCTTTTAAAGCCTTGTGTAACCATGACTGAATCAACACATCCCTGACTTGAACTTGCCACAAGCCAAAGTTGATTTTTCCGTCAAAATTTTCAACGTCAAATCTCACTGCACTCGTACCCTTGCTTCCTGACATTGCACCAGTGAGCCTTGGTGAATTTCAAGTAGATCCGAATAGCACAAAGTAAACCCCCAGAAAGAGTTAGCTCGTCTTTCCAGGTAGGGTTTCAAGGTTCCCAGGTAATTGGTGGGGTCACAACGGTCCCGCTTAATAACCAATTACCTTTGACAGAACCGCCTTTATCAGCGCATATTCACACTACTATCACACCAAAGCTCCACCCCAGCAAAAGCTCCACCTCCAGCAGTACCCGGGCTCTGATACCACTTGTTAGGTATTTGAGTTGACAAATACGCGCCCCCAGGATTTGCCCATCGTGGATATACGAAGCAAATACGAATAAAATATGACGATCGTAACAACACAAGGATTTTACGTGGAAACTCCAAAATCGGAGAAAAAACCACGGGGCCCGAATGAAAATACACTATGTAGAAAATTGTTACAACTACACAATTTCTCGCTCAACCCAACAATCTCCTCAAAGCCTTTATACCCGTAACACTCCCCGAATACACCTCACACAAATATAGAAATATTACAAGAGGAAATATAAGAGTTATATTACAAAAGAACTCTGAATTGTGAGATGGTTAAAATGAAGTAACAAGCTGTTTATTTATAGCCTTACTTCAAACCATAAATGTGATTAATTAATAGGGATAATGCTGCACTAACAAGGAATTAATGCAGCACTACCGTCCCACTAATTAACCGCCCCACAGTAACTATGGGTTATTATTTTCCGAATCTTATCTCTGAAACAACTGAAACGTTTTTATTTTGACTTTAAGAAATAGAACATAAATGTATTATATAAGTTCATTTTTTATCATAGTTTTGAGACACGTTGAAAAGCTTTCGAAATAATTAATACGAAAAGTTTCTAAAGAAATAGCTCAAAATCAACAGTTTTGATATATGATTGCAGTATCACATGCCTTATATAATAATTCGAAGTCTTGAAACATCATAAAGAAAACTAAGGAAATGTATAACTAAATACTCCACGTTTTATGCTGTGATTTGTCCTTTTAGAACCTAAAAATGTGTCAAGAACTCAAGATTCTACTCTATGTTACATATCGGGCAATAACGTTACGCAAAGTCAACTTAGCATCTACTTATTAATTTGTGTACCTTGTGATAATTTGATAACTTCACGACTAAACTCCACAACTTATTTCGTGTTGTAACTACTAAAAGACAACATTTAATCCTTATATTTGGCTTATGCTTTAGTCTTTTAATCAATAATTTAACCGGAATTAAGGGTAGCAACGCAAAACTTGTTTCTTTTTGCGGTTAAGTATCCAAAGCTTTAATTTTGATTCACCCATAACATGTGTTTCTTTTCCAGAATCTATGCTAAGTTGCTATCCCCCTTTATGCCCCACCCCCTCCTCTCTTCTCACGCACACTCTTCTTATATATATACAAACACTCTTGAAATAAGTTTAAACCAACACAAGAAGTTACACCAAACTACCAAAGTTGGTTAACCAAAACAAACACTGAAAAATATTAGCCCATCCATTTTTAGTACTATATTGTAATACTATATTAATTACACTCACCATTTGCGTGCTTATAGTTTACAGTTATAAGCCTCTCTTTATATAAAATAGACTTAGACTCATCATGAACACAAACACTTTCAAACAACACCCCTCATCTAACATGTCCAAAGGACCATCTCCCATAATCCCACTACTTCTAGTGGTGGGACTAGGCCTCCTCCTCCGCGGCAACTCCTCCTCGATTAGTCTCAACCTCCCGTTGGTTTCGGATGGAGAAAACGCCGTCTTTACGTGCTTTATCTTCATACCCGTTCTAGTCCTCATGGCAATTTATTCAGCTAGTCATACGATTATGTTACCTCTTGCGCTCATTCTTGTCACGTATACTGTTACGACTATGCTTCTTGGGCCACTCGTTCTGATTTTGATCGTGTATTTGGCTGGTTCTTACTTGACTTCGGTTAAGTGCGACGGGGAGGAACTCGGTTGGGGATGTTTGTTGGTACTTATATTTTTTTTGCTTCATTGGGTGTTGTCGGAAGAAGGGCGACAATCGGGTGCTTTGGTGCTTGCTATTATGTTGTTCCTTTGTTACCATTGTTTTCCTTGATTGATGAGGTGTGTTTTTTGTACATAGTTCTGCAGAATTGAAGCAGAGTTTTCAGTTGACATGAATTTGTAACATAAGACAGATTAATGAGAGTTAGAACAATGAAATGTTAAGTTGCAAGAAACTTATGTAATGCAAGTAATTGTAATTTAAGTCATCTTTTCTTTCTATTATTGGTCTTATTCTCTATTTTGGCTGAATAAAAAGGTCATTGCTCTCTCGTGTCTCTCGTGGCAACAGTTAACTCCAAGATTTGTCTAACTAATCTTCAGTAACAATACTAAATAAGCCTTATAAATCATCCAAATTTCAGAACTGTAAGAAAGTTGGGAGTTGGTTGGGCGGATATATTGAATACATTATTTTGTCCAACAGTCCAACCATTGCATGATGACATGGTGCAACTAACGACTAAGATATCAAAGCGGTCGTTTAACTCTAAAAGCGTGACCTTGAACATGCTCAAGCTTAATAATCAAAACTCCGAGACAGATTCATCAACTCCAGAGATCCTAGTACTTCTCAAGAATCGCAAATCCTTTTGATGCATTAGATAACAATTTTGAACAAATTTTCATTTTGTGTATATTTGTTCTGCCATATGCTCTGTTTGTTCATCAATTTAATTCTGAATAACTATTACTTAGGCTCATCCATGAATAAGTATTAGCAGTCGCTTTGGTATTCTCAGCTCACTCATCTGTTTCATAACAGATCATTCATACTCATTTTTCTCCTTTTGAAGAGCTTATAATCTCTCATTTTTGTGCATATGCCCATTGGTTCCTGACATATTTTCCTGAATATTTCTTTAATTTGCAGCAACTGCAAATTATGAATTCAAGATACCTTTTTTCCAGATTCTTACATCTAATTCATGTTTCTTATAAAACTTCAATAGAAACTCCCTGTTTAAAGGTTGCCGCTACTGCGGCGGTTTGGTTGGTTCTTCATTTTGTAACAAAATCAATCTTCCCTTTTGATGAGAATAACTGCAGGATATGATCCTGCCAATTCAAACCATGTTTCACAAGCACAAATTAGCACCTTTCTGAATAATAATACTAACAAAAACTGCAAAACAAATACTATAAAACTTAGTTTATACATAAATTCTCAAACCAAAATGTCACACCTCAACTCTTCGAACTCATCAATAGATTATGATGAGTGAAGACAACATAGTTCACAAGCACAAAAAAACTTATGACCAAAATACAATAGTAAAAATAAAACTAATCTTTTTTAACATAACATGACATCTATTGGTAATGTTGCATGCTGCTAGATCTTGGAAGTGTGACCACACACACCTCTGTTAACAAGATTCAGTGATATCCAACTGGTGCTGGAGCTTCCTTCAATTCATGTCCCTGGTAATGAATATCCTGCAATACACGAAAAAAGAGCGTCTTACGACCAAACAAGAATCATATCAATCGATAAAAAAAGCTCTATCGTTGCCACTTGCCATGATACGCGACACTTTTTGATAAGTAATCGACTAATTAGACACGTGGCCATTATTAGCCTTAATCTGATACTGTCGTTTCGTTTAAAAGCTTAAAAGTTATATATTGATAGAAACATTCGAGTCGATCAATGCACATACCGAAGCAAAATGATTGACATCGCGGTGGTGAGCCTCGTCGGCCCTAACCACCACCACCACATCCCGAAGAGTCGAGCCAGGCGGCAACCTCCAGTAATCAATAGCAATGGCCGGCGCAGGAACGTTCTCAATGTTGCCATTATCTAGCTCTTTCAAGAATTCAGTGTACGAATGGATGGCCTCTTCTTCCAAGTACCCCACGATCCTATGAGCGACTTTTGGAGATACAAGGTACGTCAAGAAGTAGGCGTTGAAGAACACGCCTTGGACCGTGAATACTAGAGCACGCTCGTACCATCTAGGCTTCGCCACCTCCATGAATGTCATGAGGTGCATTCTTTCGTTCTCGGCTTCTTCTAGCAGAGTTTTGATCCATCCACCACTGTGCTCGAAACGACGTAGGGACTTGCAGTGAAGCAGCATTCCTCCCACCATGCCGGGGACGGCGGCCACGGTTTCAAGCATCATTGCACGGCAACCATAACGCCTCTGTAGTAAAGTTCAATAGTAGGTATGATTATCAAAAGGATTGTGGAAATTTGATTTGTAACATGACCAAAAAAGGGTCCTAGCTATATCATTTTGCAAAATTGCTACACACAACATTCAATTTTAATTTGTTGTTTTTGAATAATTCAAGGTATATAGACTTTTCACTATGATCACTTCACACAATAAAATTACCTAAAGCATGTCAAATATTATATATCTTAAATCACAAATTTGAAATAATAAAATATATGTACAAACCTGAAAAAATATATCCGTAGGTAGTCGAAGAGACTTGACAGTCCAATATGCAAATTTGTCCAAGAACGTTACCGGGGCATGATGCTTCTTCAAGTCAATAGTCAGATCAGGCTTGTATGTTTCCCATGGCTTCATTCATTTAAAAAAAAAATAAAAAAATCAATACCATATTCAAGATTAAGTATCATAAGTGTAACACTCAAACATAGCATAATTTATACATGTATTTGTTTGAATTCCATAAAAATACCACTAGATCGAGCATATGTATGAAATATAAGCGCATAAGGCTCGACTCTTAGATTAAACGACAATTCAATATAAGATCAAGCCAAGATTATAATCTCACTGTCCCCCATTTATCAAAAAAAAATAAAAAATTGCCAGGCTTCACAAAAATATCATATTTTGCTCATAGGGGTGGTGTGTCAAAAAAAATCAAATAGGTACATCAAAACTCTCTATAAGCCCGAACTTTTAGATGTACCACGATCATAAGAATAAAGACTCTCCCGCAAAATCTACACCATTTTAATTAATCTTTTAAAGATAGATCCATTTTGATAAATCAATTACTATGTAATGTAAAACATATATGTAACTTTTTTATATAAAAAAATAAATAAAAATTGTTTAACTCTTACCCTAAAGCATCTCCACTTCCATTCAGTGCCATCCTCCTTAGTAACCTTAGGAGGCTCAACACCCCAATAACTCACGATCCCCTTATTCTCATCCCCATCACCACCACCAACCGCGGCTCCACCCCCAGCCGACACCTTCTTCTCCTCCTTGTCACCCAAGGCCAACGTGCTCGCGTTACGGGTCCCCACAGCCGGTACCCTCATCCACATCACAGCCGCTCTTTCAACCTTAGCAACAGGACTAGTAACACTTCCATGCAAGAGACCACCACGTGTGGAGAAGTAACGCGGCGACACGTGCCCGAACACTCCTCGTGCCACATTCGTCGCGCTTCGGCTCATCATGTTGTTTTTTTCTTAAGATCAAGAAATTTGGAAGAGGAAAATTTTACAAGAATCTTGGAGAGAAAGTTATGTATGAAGTAGGTTTTAGTTTGTTATGATAATTTCACGAGTTGTGTATGATGAAAGGGTTTGGTTAACAAATCATGTAACATATATATAAGGGGTAGTGAGGTAATATCACGTGACGGTATGGTAATACCAATGCTTGGACATATTTTGTTTTCTATTTTTGACCTTTGATATTTTGTCGGTTTTAATGGAGTTTGACTTTACACGACATTTAAAATGACGAGAATGGACATAAGTTAGGGGTGGGATCCGTGTTACGAGGTGGATCAACCAAGGAATTATTGGTTGGGTTGACTCTGGTCAACGCAAGTTTTTTCTAGATATTAGTTAGACCAAATATTTAAGAAGTTATTTTATGCATCTACTGTATTATTCAACCACTATCAATACACAATTTTTATAAGGTATTGGGATAATAATTTCTTAAGTTATAAAAAAATTAAATTAATATTTAATTTGTATCGTTGGTTGCACCATATTACCAATATAATACAACAAATACATAGAATGATTTGTCCAAATATTTACCGTATAATTTCAAGTCCACGTATATAGTTTAATGCTTAATCAATGGTTGGTCTACAAAAAAGAAGGTTAGTAGGCTGAGGGTAAAATCGGGAAATGGTGTGTTGTATATATTCAATTATTCTATAATAGTAAAGTGCATCAAATGAGATTTTTTTTCTTGGAGAACAAGTTGGTAATGTTACGTGTTGTCCAAGAACTTGTCTTCCAAGGTACACTGAACGTTTGCATTTTTCCTAGTTTGGCAAAGACAAATTCGGAAATAATTAACGTATAAATCAAGCCTCATTTCGTTAATCTTAATATTATTAATTGTATGCTTTTTTTAATTTTTAGAGTCACTCTCGTGTGTAAAGAAAGGCCAAGAAGAACTGACGGCCAGGATGAGGGCTACGTATATACCACGAAATGTATTAATGGCTTGTATAACTGTATCTGGAACTTAATTAATGCCCGAGTTTATAACAAGCGTTAGAAATTTTTTTATTTTACTTTTTTGATGGAAATAACTTTCAATTTTTTTTTTTGATAATAAATAACTTTCATTCATAGCCCAAAAAGCGTGCAATGAGCACGTAACAATACAACGGAAAAGAATCATAACGCCTCAACTATGCTAATAACCAGAAACAACTAGACCGCCTATGTTGCAAAAATAATATCATTAGGAACTAGAGTCGGCCCCATCGCGGAGCGAGCAAGATCATGAGCCACAGTATTTGTTTCCTCCTCACCCAACGAATACGAAACCCGCTCCTTGGTTCAAACAATCCAATGAAGTCCTTAATGATATTCGAGTACAGTGCGTGCGACAGTGTTTGGTGAATAATGTCGTGAACAATATTAAGGTAGTCGCCGTCAAACACTACTTTCGTCCATTGCATTCCCACAGCCAATCTAATCGCCCACGACACTGCCAATGCTTCAACACAACTCGCCGCCATCGTAGACATTAATCTTTTATGTACCATAGCAATGGTGTTCCCCTTGTGATCCCTCACCACAATACCCACTCCAATCTCCCCCTCAGCCTCAAACACTGCCCCGTCGAAGTTCACTTTGAAGCAGCCCTCTCTCGGTGCAGTCCACTCCACTCACCTGACAGCACCTCCGAATTCATCACAACCCCAATTGTACGCCAATCCAGCGCATACGAAGTGGCAAAACGAGCTATTTCCAGTGGAGTCTGCGGCCTCTCCCCCACCAGAACCGTGTTACTGTGACTCCATATCGCCCAGCACAAAGTAATCATCACCCCTAACTGATCCCGTTCCACTTCATGTCCCATACGTACGAACCAGTCACCCAAACCTTCATGCTCCCGAATACATTTTGCCACCGGAACATGAGCCAACGCCCAAACTTGGCGCGCCACGGAACATTCAAAGAAAAGGTGATGCGTCATCTCCACATCCGCTCCACACGTAACACAAGAATTGTCGATGCACACTCGACGTCGCGCAAGATTAACTCGGGTAGGTAACACGTCCATGCAACCCCTCTACCAAAAGATTTTTATTTTATTAGGATAACGAAGTTTCCATATCTTCTTCCACGCCATGCTACCGCTCGAGCTAGGTTCGGCCTCCCCACTTCTATTCGTCATTCCTTGCGCCAATATAAGATAGTAGGGGCTTCTAAACGTAAAGCCCCCGTGTTTCGTATAATGCCATATTTGTCGATCCTCACGCGCTAAGTTCCCCAATGGGATTGACAAGACGCAGCGCGCGTCCACATCCCAAAACACCTCTTGCACCAAATCCACGTTCCACCACCCTGTATCAACTTCCATAAGATCACTCACCCTTTCTACCGTCACACGTGGTTAACGCGTCGTAATTGGACGGAAAGAGATCGGTCGAGGCACCCATTTGTCCTCCCAAACCGAGATATGTTGCTCGTTCCCAACACACCGTCGTATGCCCCTTTTTATCACGGGCAACGTCTCCCAAATACATCGCCACGAAAACGGGGGGGGGGGGGGGGTGGGAATAACCAACTCGCGCATCCAAAAAATCTCTAGAGGGAAAATATTTAGCTTTAAAAATGCGACTAACAAGACTACCCGGATTATGAAAAATTCGCTACGCTTGTTTAGTAAGCAACGCTATATTAAAAGCTTTTAGATTTCTAAAGCCCAATCCACCATCATTCTTCCATCGACATAATTTTTTCCATGCAACCCAATGGGTTTTATTTTTATTACCACTCCCCCACCAATAATTGCAAATAATAAACTCAGTTTCTTTAATTAAGGAGTTCGGTAAACGAAAAGAGCACATAACATACGTCGAAATTGCTTGCAAAGCAACTTTAATTAATACCTCTTTTCCCGCGCTTGATAATAATTTTCCTTTGTAATCCTATGCTCTCTTCCAAACACGTTCCCTAACAAAATTAAACAATTCTTTCTTCGACCTCCCAACAATCGACGGTAGTCCAAGATATTTACTTAATATACTTAGGACCCGCATGCTTCGATTTTTATAATATGTAAACTCCCTATACAAATTTGCACCTAATTTGTTGCATAGACATAGATTATATATTTAACACCTCAAATAAGCTCATGTTAAATATATAGGATTGTGTTGGTTTTGCCATATATAGAAGGAGATTGAAAATGGCTATATTTCTTAATCTTAATTATTTTGAGTACAATTACACATATGTCTTTGATTTGCAATGAGATTGAAATATTATTTTCTTTCTATAAATTAAGGCATAATATAAGAAAGCTTATAGGTCGTAAATTCAAACCCTTACATACTAAAATTCAAATCAGAAAACAATCAAAGATGCTTAACTAGAAATGAGACAATTTCATAATAATTTAAAAAAAAAACATAGTCAAAATATTTATCAACATTCAAATAATTTTATTAATAATATAATTAGATTTACAATGATAATAAATTACAGAATAATATGCATATATGTGCCACCATACGAATGATAATAAGGTATAAAAAAATGAATTACCAGTTACAAAGTGAGAGAGAAAATGGTTCAGATCCTTGTCGAACTAAATGATCAAAGTGATTGTTGTCAACCTAGAAATGTCTAGGCATGGATTTCCTACTAGCTTTTTTCAATTAAACATTTTGAGTTGGATCAGATCCTCGTCGAACGAACTATTAGAGGAGAGGCGCAAAGTGATGGAAGGGCTTCTTCGTCCAGGGGGACTGTTGAGGACATTACCTACTTT
Organism: Linaria vulgaris; assembly: GCA_948329865.1. Classification (NCBI taxonomy): domain Eukaryota; kingdom Viridiplantae; phylum Streptophyta; class Magnoliopsida; order Lamiales; family Plantaginaceae; genus Linaria; species Linaria vulgaris. The sequence goes on along the minus strand of OX415249.1, from coordinate 144,398,425 downwards.
GGTGTGAGAGGATTTCACGAGCAACAACTCAGTCGCTCGATTCGACACGCATGCACCAATGCAGTCCATGATAGCGCGCCCAACGCCTGACATCCACATGATCCGTGTGAACAAGCCCGTCGCATAAGAGCAAATTGAACCAACACTTAGAGTTTTAGGGCAACTTCGCATTCTTTCATCCTTTTGGGACACTGTTTTATAAATAGTTATAGTCTAGAGTATTCTTTCTATATTTTAATATTAGAGCCCTTTAAAACTCGTTGTCGTTTGTCACGGTTAGTTTATTGTCCGAAGAGTGTAGAATTCTCTTGTCTTACGCTGGTTTAAGTTGATCTTGGTTGCCCATTGACGTTGCCCACTTATATATACCCCTTTCTTGTAACTTTTTCAAACACAAGGAGATCTTAGCTCACTTTTCATAGCTTTTGGTGCTCTTTTGTCTCTTTTTTACCCTAGATACACTCCCGATATCACTTTTTCACTTAGAGTCGAACTAATCAAATAGGTGAACAGAACACTTAATTGAATCACACACTTAGCTTTAGGGTGAAAAAAGTCTAAGTCTGTGTTAGCAAACGGGACACTAAAGACTTTTGGCATGGTCCAAGTTAGACGCTGATATAACTATCATAGTTTTTGGTGCTCTCTTGTCCCTTTTGGCATGGTCCAAGTTAGGCACTATGTAACTATCAATATGACTATTGGTATAATTAGCTCATACAAGGTGTTCCGTGCTATTATTTTACTTAACTCACCAACTTCATGAACTGCTATTTTGACATTTCATGAGTGATCTTATCATAAACCTGAGTTGGAACGTACTCACCAATGTTAGGTTGCTTTTTGTCAAGAATGACAAATATTCCAAAGTGGCAAGCTGCAAAAGCGGATCCCACCGTTTTACCTCCGAGAATGGTTCTTTGTAAAATACCTTTTGTCTCTTGACCTCTTGGGTTTTGCTAGTATGAGACTTATGTGAGGGTAACTGCACCATTCTAGACAGATATGAAGGTACATGCACCAGTCACTGCCGCCCAAGTTTGTTGGGTCATGGATAGTTTAAACCAATGGTATCAAACACCGGAATTATGTTTTCAGCGGGGCGGGTTTGAGCAATTTCATGTTCAACATTTTCCTTTACTACGAAGTTATCCACGACTTCCGATTCAGTATTTTTGTCTACTATGATCGCATATACGTGTACGTTACCTACCACTTATGATTCAACATTGTCTTATACTACATGAACGTGTACTTCACCCGCGACTTATGTTTCAACATTTTCGTATACTACGGCCTCGGGCAGTGTACGTTACACTCCACTTATTTTACTACGCTCAAAGGCACGTATATGTCAACCACAACTTTTGATTTAGCGTTTTCGTCCACAACGACCACATGCTCGTGTGCATCACCCACCGCTTTTGGTTCACGTTTTCTTCTACTACGGCCACAAACACTTATACATCTACCACAACTTCATGTTCATCATTTTTGTCAACATGCACGTGTATGTCACCCGACATCACCATGTATGACTGATTGCACTTGCGATTGCAATTTTGCAGTCACATGTAGTTTAGCCTACCAATCTATTCCATCTACATGAAATATATCGTTAGTACCACAATATTGAAAAGGAGACTACATCCAAGATTTAGATGCAAACTTACCAATGGGTGATAACTGAAGATACCCTCTCTCAACCATTTTTCTGAAATAACTATACACATATTTTCAGTATTATGCACAGGTTCATCTTAACTTTACAAGCAACTATTAAATCAACAAATGTGGGCAAACTACAGTTGGTTAATGAATAATTTGTGTGTCAATGATCCTGTAAACCTATTTGGCACCATAGACTAATTTACTCACAAACTTGCACTAAATTGGTTAGCGGATAATTATTTTTTTTTGAAAAAAAACACATTTGAAGCCTGAAGGCATATTACATGACACAATTTTGTATAGCGTTACATAAATTATTACTAACATAATTTTTTTCCCATACATATGTCTTTGAGTTTTCATTTCCCCAATCAAACTAATAGTACAAGTCCACAAGCGTCACGTACAACCCCTCCACATTTTCAAATTTCACAAATTTTGAAAAACCTCAAAAATAATTCAATTGAACCCTCAAAATTCAAACTTCGATAACTGTAACGCCACCTCACAATCCGGCGGCACTCAGCTCAATTACTCCGGCGACATTCGATTCTCCGACGGTTCGTTCAGTTCAAATTCTCATTTCATTTTGTGATTGAATTGGATAACCATTTTTATTAAAGTCACTTGTGTGTCATTTTGTTCATATTTGTGCGTTAAAGTTCGCGTTCATACTTGAACTAGCCGCGCATTGTTCGTTAATGTTACGTTAGGTTGTTCGTCGTGTTGAGTTACGAATCGTTGCTGTCTAATTTTGTTGCAGTGGTGAAGTAGATTAGCGTTGACAATATGTCATTGCTGAGTAGATTCTTCTACAAACGGCCACCGGATGGATTGCTCGAGCTTTCCGATAGAGTATATGGTAATACACGCTTAAAGTTCGAGATTATTGTTGTGAATGAGATGATTAGGTTTGATGAGTGTATTTATTAGATATTTAGAATAAGTGATATGTTGTTGTGTGCAGTATTTGATTCGTGCTTCTCGACTGAGGTATTGCCGGAAGGAATATATCAGCTCTACTTGCATGATATCATCACCGAATTGCACGAGCAGTTTCCGGAATCCTCGTATCTCGCATTCAATTTTAGGGAAGGGGAGAAGAGGAGTCAGTTTTCTGAGATATTGTGTGAGTATGACGTCACCGTTATGGATTATCCTAGGCAGTACGAGGGGTGCCCTTTATTGCCTCTGTCTCTGATTCATCATTTCCTTCGCGTCAGCGAGAGTTGGCTTTCTCTTGGGAACTGCCACAATGTGGTTTTACTGCATTGTGAAAGAGGGGGCTGGCCGCTTCTTGCTTTTGTATTGGCTAGTTTTTTGGTTTTTAGGAAGTTGCACACGGGTGAGAGAAAGACACTTGAAATGGTTTACAGAGAAGGTCCAAGAGGTTTGTTGCAGTTATTGTCGCCATTGAATCCGTTTCCATCTCAACTTCGGTACCTTCAGTATGTGTCGAGAAGAAATATATCGCCAGAGTGGCCTCCTCCTGAACGAGCTCTTTCACTAGACTGTATTATCCTTCGTGCCATTCCAAAGTTTGATAATCAGAAAGGATGCAGACCAATTATCCGTATTTATGGCAGAAATCTCCATAGCAAGGATGGGTTATCTACCCAAATGCTTTATTCAATGAATAAGAAGAGCAGGCATGTTCGTCATTATCGCCAAGTAAGTATGTCATTCCTTAACTTTTCTTGTAGTTTGTGGAAGTTTCTGAGTTAGACCTCATTGCAACATTTAAATGAAATCAATGCAGAAGGACAGTGATGTGATTAAGATTGACATACAATGTTTGGTGCAAGGAGATGTGGTACTGGAGTGTGTCCATGTGGACTTGGATCCAGAAAGGGAAGTTATGATGTTCCGTATAATGTTCAATACAGCTTTTATTCGGTCCAATATTTTGATGCTCAACTGTGAGAACTTGGATACTCTTTGGGACTCGAAGGCACGGTTTCCTAAAGCTTTTCGTGCTGAGGTGATTTTATATCTTTGAAAGTTCAGTTAGCTTATTGAGCTCTGTAGCTCTTGCACTATGTTTTAGGATTTAGCTAAAATTTGATTTTGTCATGTGCAGGTACTATTTGGAGATGTCGAGAACCGCTCTCCCTCTAGATCTCATACTGCAATGTTAAACGGTGAGGAGAGAGGTGGACTGCCTATGGAAGCTTTCTCCAGGGTTCAAGAAATGTTCAATGGTGGAGATTGGGTTGATACTAGCGATGATGCTGCTTTATGGATACTTAAGCAATTATCTACGCTGAATGATGTCAAGGATTTATCGATGTTGAGGAGCAGAATGAGTGGTTATTCATCACCTGTTGATTCAGAGGAAGAGAATAATGCATCTAGTGTTGCTGATAGTCTTGACTTTCTGGACTCGGAGAAAGCCAGTGTACCTGAATTTAATATACTAGATGATCTCTCATCTCTGGATTCTAATTCGGATGAAGCGGCTGACCCAAGATCCTCTGAGGATCATGTAAAGCCATCAATTTCAACTTCGGTTGATCATATGCAGTCTGTCTCTTCTAGTGATAGTCAGCACAATACTATTTTGTCTGAAGCTTCAGAAAAAGTGGAGAGTTCGTGTACAGAAAGTTCATCCATTGTTTACCCATTAGTTCAGGACAACCTGCAGACCACCTCTACTTCTGAAACAATCACTTCTCAATCATCTGCACCTCTGCATCCTTCACCCCCTCCTAGTAATATAAGTCCTTTTGAACCAGGTGCTGCTTCCCACACACATTACTCCAGTAGTGTATCTTCTGAACAACCTCTTATTGGTGAAGAGAATGCTTCACCTGCTGATTCAAGCGAAGGACCATCACAATTGGCTGCTCCATCTCCAAGTTTTTCTAGTAAAATATCTCCTCCCCCTCCTCCACCACCTCCTCCCCTTCCTATGAGTTCCGGTAAAGCTCTTCCACCTCCACCTCCGCCTCCTCCACCCCATACTGGATCAACAATGGGCATGCAATTATCTCCTTCCCCTCTTCCTCCTCCACCCCCACCTCCACCACCACTTACTTATCCTCTTCGTAGTTTAAGTAATGAATCTCCCCCAACCATGACTCAAACGAATGCTAATGAAGCGACGCATTCCGATTCTCGTAATTCAGGTAAAGATTTTCAATCAACCCTGTCAGTTCCTCTGCCTTCTAAAGGAACTTTGCCACCTCCACCACCTCCACCTCCTCCATTGCCTAACAATAACAGTAGCTCTCTTGGTCCATCTCCACTGGTCTCCTCTGAGGACCATTCACTTGCCTCATCTATTCCTCATTCTTCTTTTTCAAATTACATCTCTCCATCAGCACCTCCGCCTCCTCCTCCTCCTCCACCACTGGCCCAGGGTGTACCTGCTCCACCTCCACCACCTCCAGGACGTGCTTCAGTGCCGCCTCCACCTCCACCACCTCCAGGCCGTGTTTCATTGCCTCCTCCACCTCCGCCACCTCCAAGTCGTGTTTCATTGCCTCCTCCTCCTCCACCTCCACCTCCACCACCACATAGTGGTTCAGCACCTCCTCCACCTCCACCACCTCCTAGTCGTTCAGCGCCTCCTCCACCTCCACCACCTCCTAGTCGTTCAGCACCTCCACCACCGCCACCGCCTCCAATTATTGGTTCAGCGCGTCCACCACCTCCAGTTCATGGTACAGCTCCTCCAACTCCTCCACCACCTCCAGGTCGTGGTATAGTGCCTTCTCCACCCCCACCACCTTTGGGCCGTGGCTCAGCACCAATACCTCCACCACCTCCAGGTCGTGGCACTGCACCTGCTCCACCTCCACCACCTCCAGGTCGTGGCACTACACCTGCTCTGCCACCACCACCACATGTTGGTCGTGGTTCAGCTCCTTCACCATCTCCTCCACCTCCACCTCCAAGCCGCGGTTTGGCACCAGCTCCACCACCTCCTAATCGTGGTTCAGGACCACCTCCCCCTCCACTTCTTGGTCAGAAGAGCTCAAATGCGCCTCCACCTCCACCTCAGTCTCTTGGAAGAGGAAGAGGCGTGTCCTCAGCAAGAGGCAGAGGCTCCATTGGCTCTTCAATCCCGCCCAAGAAAACTTCATTGAAGCCGTTACACTGGGTAAAAGTCACACGTGCAATGCAAGGGAGTTTATGGGCTGACTCTCAGAAGCAGGAAAGTCAATCCAGGTGACTTAAAATGATTTTTGAAGTTCCAGTCTTAAATCAATATATCACATGAATATTGGTTGTTGTTTTAGTTTCTTCTGCACTTACCGTATTTGTTTCAGAAAAGTTAGTTAACTTTGATGTGCTTGATCTTTCCTTAAATAATTTAGAACACTTCATGTTTTGGACGTCTGATGTAACACGATTGATCTTCTGGTAGGGCACCTGAAATTGATATATCAGAGCTTGAGAGTCTTTTCTCAGTTGCTTCTGCTTCAGATGGCCCTAAGGGTGGAGGTGCCCGTGGATCTAAAAGTAACAAGCCAGAAAAAGTGCAATTGGTAAGGGCCGTATCGTATATTTTTATTCAGTACATGCTGTGTTTTGTGTAGACATACATGGACATGCTGTTTAGTTATGAGTAGAGCCAGTTCTTGTTCTTTTGCTGGAAACTACCACGATCACATAATTTGCCCAAAATAAAATATGAGATGTTTTAAAATAATTTTGGCTGCTGAACCTTTTTCTAATGTTAGAACTCGTGATTTCAAGGTAACTGTGAAAGTCTTTGTAGGGCATGTGATGCTATGTTGATCAAAAGTCCTCCTGGATCATGTTGATTTTATTTTATAGAGAAGTCATCTGATATGCGATATTCCTGTGGTAAGAGTCTAAATTGAGGATTAGGGAGATTGTATCCTGGCAACAAGATATATTTTGTTCTGAGAATTTGAGATTTTTGTTGAACTTCCAACATTTTGATTCAGGTAACAATTTATGATAAATGGCGGCTTTATGCTCATTTTAACTTTACAAGTACAGCTATACTGTGCCTTTGATTGTGTAAATTGGGAACGACATCTAGGTTCCTTTTCTTCTTTGACCTCTACTTCGTGTTACCTATGCAAGATTGAGGTCGATGTATTTTTATTTCATATCAGTTTCTTATTACTTATAATTATTGTCTTCTATAGATTGATTTACGCAGGGCCTATAACTGTGAAATTATGCTCACAAAAGTCAAGATTCCCCTGCCAGATATGCTTGTAAGTTCTCTACTTGACCTTCTTTCATAATTCAATATCAGAGTGCAGCACATTGCAATTTTATGTGGAAGACTATTTTTTTTCACTATTTAGATTGTGCATGCATCTTTTTTCTTTTGGTAAGGAAACAGATTACGTAAATGAGAAGGCACAAATATTAAATCATGAAGTTTTAAGCGAAATCATTGTCCTTGTAACAATTTTAAAAAATGATCCAAATATAGCCTTGCACTTCTCATCGATATTATTGTGCTTTAGTTTACTTAGCATGGCAATGTCAATGGAACTGCTGTCTTGTGGCTTTTAGCTTAGATTATCTTATAGTAGTCAATGTATTAGCGTCTCATTTGATTGAACTAAGTAACAAAATGTCGTCACAAATGAACTCAAGTTGACGGATTCATTGAATATGTATCATAAAGATGTACTACAAAGCAACATCCTGAATTGCACTATTACTCGTTTCCAGAATGCCATTCTGGCCTTGGATTCTTCTGTCCTGGACATTGATCAAGTTGAGAATCTTATAAAATTCTGTCCTACTAAAGAAGAAATGGAGACACTAAAGGTACCTTTCTGTTGCTTTTTCATGCCTTTAACCCACAGTCTGCAAAAAGCTTCAATATTATTCAGGAATTGTTGTTCCTTACTAACTTTGATATTTCAGAATTACAATGGGAACAAGGAGATGCTTGGGAAGTGTGAACAGGTTCCTTCATTCGCTATTCATGAATAAATGAACTGCAAGATACTAACTGTTTTCTGCTAACAACTGTATCATTACAAATTTCAGTTTTTCATGGAATTGATGAAAGTCCCACGAGTGGAATCAAAATTAAGAGTATTTGCTTTTACCATTACTTTCACTAGTCAGGTACCTGTCTGGATACTCCTTCAAGCATTATTGATTGCAATATCTCTGTTCATTATATTGTATATTTAAGTAGCTTCATTATACAGGTTGATGACTTAAAACTCAACCTAAACACTATCAATGATGCTACTAGAGAGGTAAATATGTTCTTGGGTTGAATATTTCCCCCTGTGAAGTTCTCTATGAGCTAGATCCTTAGTGTTTTCTGAATTGTGGTAGGTCAAGGAGTCCTCAAAATTGCGTCAAATTATGCAAACAATTCTTACTCTGGGGAATGCCTTAAATCAGGGCACTGCAAGAGGTACTTATCCCTGTGGATCAATTTTCTCTATAGATCAGCTTTTTATTTCATCTCAAGAATTTGAACTTTGTATTCATCTTCTGGTAACTTCCATTACAGGGTCTGCTGTTGGATTCAAGTTAGATAGTCTTCTTAAACTTTCTGATACTCGTGCAAGAAACAACAAAATGACATTAATGCATTACCTGTGCAAGGTATATTATAAATTTCATCTTACTCTCTCCCTTCCTCTGGTCTGGTACTCGTGCATTTTTTTCTGGCTCAAATTTGAGCGAGATGGGCTAAAGTGTTTGCCTGTTATTATATAATCTGTCCATTTAAAGTGTCATAGAATTTATTTTTTTTACCTGGAAATGGTTGTGTACTATTATGTATTTCTGACATAATTGCTCTAAGGTAGTATAATTCGCATATGTTTCTGAATGTAAATATTGTATTAGACTCATATTTATAAGGTATATGTGTGTGGATGATCTGATGTTTATTTTTCAATAATGTGTGGATTTCACTTAGTATCACGACGTTGATATATATTCACATGAGTAAACTTATTAAGCTCTACTCATTCCTTGTAATATTGCCACAATTTCGTACATGCAGCCAAACATTTTGGCATTTGTAAAGTTAAACATAGAGACATATATATGTAAGTTCACACCTTCTGAGACCATATTTCTCGCCATCAGATTCTCGCTGAGAAAATGCCGGAATTGCTAGATTTCAGCAAGGATCTTGGACATTTGGAACCTGCCTCCAAGGTTTGTTTGATATCATAGTTTAAGTTATTAGGGTTATGCTATTCCCGAAAAAACTTATAGTATTTGCTGTTCTTCATATTGTGGCTTCTCAAGATTCAACTGAAGTCTTTGGCTGAAGAAATGCAAGCAGTTAGCAAAGGCCTTGAGAAGGTTGAGCAGGAACTAGCCGCATCTGAGAATGACGGTGCTGTGTCATTGGGCTTTAGGAAGGTACTGATTTATTAGCTTTTTAAGTACCTCTATCATTATGTCAAAAGTTTACTACTTGTCCCACTTCTTTTTCATCAAGAACTTGAGAAAAAATCAAAGGAAATAGAGTCGTAATGAATGAATGGGTTCACTTTTCTTTTTCTAGGTCTTGAAGACGTTTCTTGATACTGCTGAGGCTGAAGTGAGGTCGCTTATCACTCTGTACTCCGAAGTGGTGAGCTTTAATGACTTCTCGACCAGGCAACTTTTATTAAAATGTATTATTTTTTCTTGGAAATGTATAACTTCAAAGTGAACATAATATGCAGGGAAGAAATGCTGATTCACTATCACAGTATTTTGGGGAAGATCCAGCTAGATGCCCGTTTGAGCAAGGTTTACTTTGATTTTTGTTTTCTGCTGACTGTATGATTATCAACCAATATTCTTGAAGTCCTTTTTCTTAATCTATTATCACCTACCGAGGTTCGAAAAAAGAAGGATGAAACAAAACTTTTCTGTATTTGAGTTATGTAGTTTACACCATTCTTAAGCTTTCACCTTATGAATGCCTGGTTTCTTTTCTGCAGTTACTCAAATTTTGGCCGTCTTCACTAAAATGTTTAACAAGGCACACACCGAAAATGAGCAGGCGGCTGATGCTGAAAAGAAGAAACTGGAAAAGGAAGCTCTTAAAGAACAAGCAGCAGTAGCTAATTCTCCCGCAAGGAAGGAAGGTGTCGACGCTCTCCAAGCTAAACTTAATTCTCGTAATCAGAAACAAGCCTCGTGATCATTTAGAAATTACTCGTGAGACAACACAAGTGGATTTCACTTTTGGGAGCCATGCAGGCAGATTCGAAGAATCTGTGAGGAGAAATTTTACAAGACAATTGAATATTCAAGCCGAACAAGAAAGATGATTCATGATGTGGTTTGATAGTTGAAATGTAGCACAAGTCAATGAATCCTTGACTGGCTCTTAGCCTGCTGCTCGTCCCTTTATACTGAGATGTAGTAACTTGTAAGTATCCTTTTTTGTACTTGTCCAAACTGCTGAGGGAACAAAAAGTAACATTAAAAATTCAATCTTTTGTACAGATTATAGAGTATAGATTTCACAGGTACTTGTTTCTTGTTTATTACTATGAATGTTGATCTTGTTTAAACTTTGATAATGAGTCCGAGCCATAAATTCGAACGAGCCTTGGACCGGCTCTATGTGGCAGTGTGCTTGGGCCTGGACAAGGCTTTTAGTACATCGGCCCCTTCACTACTGTTACTGTATGCGAACAAAAGCTCGTTATAATTGAACATCAACAGTTGATTGTGGAAACATTGTTAGTCGGACAACAGCAATCGAATTGCTTGATGTTCGAAAAAAACTAGAACTTTTGGCTGCACGAGTAACTTGTTATAGTTAGAACAAGAATTTTCTCCACTTGTTTTGTTTGAGTAAAAGCATTTTTATTTAGGCGTTTTAGCTTTATCTCGTGTTGTATAATCTTCATCTATGTTTTGTTGAATCTTGTTCGCGCTTTGTATGTTTCTCCTAGTCGAGAGTAACATGTGTGAATGCCGTTTTTTAACTTTGCTTAACCATGGTAAGTGATTTTCTCGCATCATTTTCTTATTTCTTCTCTATCTTGTCTTGTATTATTACTCCCACGTCCAACCTGTGCATTTCAATTATATCGTCTTAGGTAGAATTCGTTTTTAGTTATCTAAAATGTGAAAATAATTGTAGCATGTAATTATTCATAATAAAAAAGTGTCAGACTTTATTCATAATAAAAAAGTGTAACACTGAAGAAGATCTGGGGAGAGTATATTAAAAGCCTGAACCACTCCGATTTACTGCTTCTGATCTGTTTGATGACTGAGAATCTGCTAGCTCATTTAATTGAAAGGTGACCGTTGCATAACAATAACATTACTTGGTAAGATGAATATATATTTGTACATTTCGTCCCTTAACTCTACAAAAATTCACTTTCCACCCTAAATTTTCTTTAATATCATATTTGAGTTAGCAACGGTCTTATAATAATTTGGACACAGCCTGTTTGGATGCATGGAGTCCTTATGTTACTTAGATTAATGATTAAGTCGCCCTTAAACCGCAAATTTATTGAAATATTATTTTCTCAAAGTTTAATTATATCTTTCCTATTAGTTTCAGAAAAGGTCATTATAATATTCTAAACCTTGAAGAGATTTCTACAATTACAATCGGAGGAGACATACTTGTAGTTATCCAAATAATATAAGTTATATATATATATATAAAATATATAATTTTCTTGTATTTCATTACTTACCTTCTTTAGTGAAAAACGTCATTTGTCAGTGGTAAATGAACTTTTTCAGATTACTTACCTTCCACAAAATAACTGTACATAAATGGACTTTTTCAGATTCTTTTTACTGTGTTTCACAGTTGTAAAACAATAAAGTTAGTCAGCTTTCAGAAAGTAGGAATGTCATCATTACTATTTTACATATCTGAAATATTATGCAGTGGTACTTTTCTCTGATGAAATGTCATTTTTTCAGTAGTACGGCAGCAAAAGTATCCAACTACAGAAAGTTTGTGGACTCCCAAGCATACTGCTCGTTAAAAGGAGACCAAAGCTGCAATTATGCCAAATATAAACAGTAACTTCATGCAGAGGAGTTAAAAAGCAAGGCAAATAGAAAGGTCACAAAACGACAAAAGCGCATAAAAATGCCCAAATTTTAGTTTTTTCTTTTTAGTTTTTTGATAACTTTAGTTCGTATTTGAAGTTCTTTAATTATTTTAAGCACTACTACTAAAATTACTAAAACAAAAAATGGCAAGTCTTTAAACTGAAATTCTACAATTTGTCGACGAAAATTAAACAATCATATATTAGGAGACTAATTCTCTAATGACTCTTTAATGCAAATAATTCCTCTTGTGTAGTTTCTAGTAATAGATACCTCATACTTCATAGTGTAGTTTCTACTAACAAATAGTTAATGGTATAATAATGTAATGTTTCAACACCGACCACATTAATTAGAAGCACAATTCCGTAATAGCGCCACAATAAATGATACTTTTTAGAGTATAGCTAGATCAAGATTTAAGTCACCTCGTCAAATCAGTTTGGGGGGTTGTGGACACAGTTGCACGAATCGGGATAACAACTACTACAATAGATAAATCGAAAGAAATCGTACCCAACTGGCGACGGACGTAAACTCGTGTATGTCTTTAACGTGCGACTTCTAAAGAGAAATTGCAATAAAGTTACCAAGAGGAAGAGCAAAATTCGACGATCCACCGCAATAAAAGATCGAGACACAACGTCACATTAGTGAACTAATTTTGTAATGGCCCCACCCTAAATCATGGATTGAAGTTTCGTTTTCGGATTAGATTTCGGTGAACTAAAAATTAAAAATATTTCGTAATATTTCGAGAATTTTTCGACATTTTTCAAAGAATTTGTAAAAGTTGTGGTTATAGCTGACATGAAAACTCCATGTATTTTTCGTTTCTATACAATTTCAAACAAAATCTTTTCGATACTTTTCGGAGAAACGCATGAAAATTTTGATACATGCTAACTAAAGAATGAAAATTGAAATTTTCTCATATAAAATAATATTTACAAAAGACAACCCAACATAACTAGTAACTTGTAACTACCACTCTCATTAAAGATTAAATCCAACTCCAACCCCCACACACATTTTCAAACAAAGACAAAACCTTCACACACACACACACACACAACAACAACAACAACAACAAATCAACAATGGCTGCCCAACAAGAACAACAAAAATTTGAAAAACCCAACAAAGATGATGAACAAAATCACTACCAAAAGCTCTTATCTTCATACTTGGGCCTCACATTCACCCTCACCCTCACAAAAATCCCATCTTTACTCTCATCCCTCCACCACACCAACAACTCCCTCTCCTTAAAACTCGCACATGCCGAGGAGGAGCTCAAACACCTCCAAGCCCGCAGAAAGGAGGACTCAAAAGCCAATGCAAGGGTAGTGGAAATCTTTGCAAGCCACAGGCACACGTGGCAGCAGGAGGAGAAGCGGCTGTTGCAGCAGATCGATGATGGGAACGAGGAAATAGCGTACTGGAAGAGCAAAGTTGATGACTTTGAGAGAGTTGAGGCGGAACTGAAAGAGGGTATGGAGGATTTGAAGAGGGAAGTTGGGGAAAGGGATGAAATGTTGGATTTTATGAGTAGGGGTGGATGTGGGGGTGGGGGTGAGGTGGGGGGTGGTGGTGAGGTGGGTGGGGTGGGGGAGTGGGGTGGGGAGGTGGGGGTGAGGTATGGGAAGGGTGGGGAAGTGGGGTGTTTTAGTGATGAGATGGGTGCTGTGTATGGTTCTGAGTTCTTGAATTCTGCGGCGTCGAAATTTTGGTCTGAGAAGGCTAGCTTATGGCAGGTAAAATCGAAGTATTTTCCATTTCATAAGTATTTTCCATGTTGTTATGCTGCTTCTTGATTATGGAATGGACTATTGATGTGTGGAAACTATACATTAAGAATGTCATGTATGTATACGTTTATCGGTCTGTTGATGGACTTTGATGGGGTGGATGGTATTGTTTTTCCCCGTTATCCTCATTGTTAGACTCGATGTCATTCGCCTTTGGTTCATATATTTTTTTTGTGTGTTTCTTGCTTGTGGAATAGACTATATTGATGTGTGGAAACTAGAAATTAAGAATTTGGGTTGCTTCGGATATGTGTATGTTTTTGGTCTATTGAGGACTTGGATGCGTTTGTTGGACTCGACGTGATTCACTTTTGGTTCATAAAATGATTTGGGACTTCAGTTTTGTTGTTGTATCTTGGAATCTTACTCTTGGAGGTTGCTGGTTGTGTAGTTGAATATGAAACTGTATAAAAAAGATTTGGAGTCCTGCACTGAGAGTCTTAGTGTTTCATTTTTTTCTTTATTTGTGCGATGCTTGGATCGTATTTCTTAAGGATGGTTATGGATGGACAACATTGTTATTGTAAGTCCAACCATACTTTGGTGGTTTCATCTTTACTATCTTATCTATCCCAAATTAAGTCTCTCGTGAGTGTACTTTGTAGTAGAATGTGATGATTACCTGGCGATCGTAGTTCCTATCATCTTTCCTTTTGCAGTGAGACAAAGCTCCACGTTAGTGTGGGCACTTGGTGATGAATTCCTTGAAGTGGTCCTGCGAGAGCTGATTAATTTATTGGATGTTCTTTACAGGCAGGATTGTTTGTGTTTTTGTCAATTGGATGATATACGTCATTGATATTTCGCATTGATATTTCGCGTATAGTTTTCGCTTTCGGTTGGTAGATGTTACTTTCCTCTTTCTTGTTAGTTGCAGTACTTTTCGTTGCACTTGTTCGCTCTGTCTTTATTCATTTTTAGTTTGGAGTTATTCGTTCGTTTTTGGTTTTCAAGGCATTTGTGTGGTACTTTTGAGCCTTAAATTCCTGCCTGCAAAAAAGGGTGGTTTCCTAAAGTTGTCTGTATTTGGCCTTTTATTGAACTTTTAGCAATATTTTGGCTTGTATGGTGCTTTTATGTATAGGTTACATTTTAAACAAATCAATCTATTGATCAAACTTGCTTATTATGCGTAAAATCTCTTTTCAATTTGCTCAATGCATTCTGTTTTGAGAATTACGGTTAATGATGCTTCTTCAAATATTTTTGCAGCAAGATATGCAGTATGAATCCCTTGAATCAATGTACCAAGTGAAGCATTTATCTGCTAGGTAAAAGTTGCTTGCTTATACATACTATTTACAAAGTTGGTGCTACAATATTGGACCTAATACCAGTCCACAAATGATTCCTTGTTTCAGAAGGGAATCCCCATGGAAGGTTAATGGCGACTCTACTGGAATCTCCTCTAAACTAGAACTGCTTGAACAAGAACTAATGAATATGGAAAGGATTGTAAAGCCAGATCTTTCGAAGCTACCCTCGCAAATGAGAAAGCAGGCCAAAAGGTATCAGGCATTGGCCGGAAAAATCGATGATCTATGCCAGAGAATGGTAAAAGCCCTTAAGATATGCTCTTTACGAGATTTTGATAGTAAATCCCTGTATGTAATGCGTAAAATCTGTTTCTCAGAACTGTTCTGAACTATTTTTTCTCTTTTTGTAGCAAGCTAGTGATCTTAGCGAACCTACACTTAGTTCAGAGTTTCGAACCCAAAGACAAACTGAGTTTTTGCTAGAAGCATTTCGGCTACAGCAGCGTGCCTCTGAAACTAACCAAAAACTGATGGCGTTACAAACTGAGACAGGCAAGAATTATCAGGGAGAGGAACTCGAAGGCCAGGCAAAACTAGCGACGAAGCGGTCACTGGACTCGATAAAAAACAACTTTAAAGAAATCCAGAGAAATTTGGAGATATGGTTGGCTAGAATAATAGGGGATCTTGAAGGTATTCTAGCTAGAGATGGCGCTTCACGTGTAAGGGATTATTACATATCTAGGTACCCGTTTGTACAGTAACTAACATTTTGGATTTGATGAAATATTGATCTAGCAAATGTATAGTCCCTCTCTTGGTGATCTGTTGTTATTCATGGCAAATAAAGTGGTTGAAGGTCCTTAGCCGCTTTAGCCAATTGCTCATGTGCTATTAGGGACCATGTTGTGGAGACAACTCAAGTACGTGGTCCTAGGTTGCATTGGACCTTTGTCTTAGGATAATTACATTAGCTTAAAGTCCCTCTTTTACCCATTTATGGGGTACATGGGTGTTAGTTCAAACTGCAACAACCAAGCCCTGTACGAGTGGGCTATATGACATGAACCTATGAAAAATCAAGTCAAGTCGGCTACATGAAAAAATCACGTCAAGTCGGCTAGATGAATGGTTGAATGCAACTAGGGAACTCCCCCACAAAGTTTATTGATGATTCTCGTCATAAAATGTGATGAAGTTTACGTTTGGTTTTCTTTTATCCTGGCTTGGGACGAATAAAATCAGCTTGCATAGTGGGTTGAAACTGTGAGCATTTTAAATATTGTATACTCACTGGTTGAGCTGGAAATACTAGAATTTAGAAACTTCACAGGAAGCAGATGAATGTTACAAATGGTGGGATGAAATATTTATAACAAAGTTTTGGAAATTTAAAAAGAAAAAGAATCTTCTTGACTGGCATCTGATAAAAGCATCAAGAGTTTCATTATTGGCTTGGATGGCATCATTGTTCATTGATTTCCATGTTGTGAAAGTGATGTAGAGTTTGTGGTCCTAACTCTACACATTTGAGTTTACTTTTCTATCTTCTGTTAAATGGGGACCAGTAAGAAGTGTCTAGTCATTTGAGTTTGAGATGTATGACTACTTACACCCTTGCAACTCCAGATGAATGCTAAATTTAATCAAAATTTAATTGAAACAATATAAAACTCGTTAGATTTGGTCAAGAAATAAGTCAAGATTATTGAAAAAAATAAATTTAATTAACATTGGTAAGCACAAATCACATTGAAAAAAGCTACACATTTATGTGAACAGTGGTAAAAGATTTGGTAAAGAAACAGAAAAGGGCTTTGGTCAAGAAGATTTGCGAAATTTGAGAATAAACAGAGATTCTTAATCGTGTAAAAGATTTAGTGAGTGGGGCTGACGAATAAACTATTAGTCGATTACATTTATCAATTGATGATAGTTACAAACTTATTTGAAGAATTTAGGAAAATTATTATTCATAATGTATGGTCAAATTGCACTAAGGTTTGGAATAAGAATATCTGATAACTGGTAAGTGTCTAAGTGATAAGCCCAGCCACTGGTACTTTTACAAAAGGTACAAATTTAGATTATGTCATATGCTCCTTCTTCGTAATGGTTAAAAGCAAATCAAGATTCAAATCGAAGAAAAAAAAAACAAGAAGTTGAGTTCAAAATTCATCCAGAAATTAATAAATTACGCAGTGATTTATCACGTCCATAAGTAGAAAACATAATTTAGTTCAATGGTAAACAAGTGACAAGAGAAAGAAGACTAGGAACATTAACCACAAGAACATCATATCTTATGGTGTTACAGTGTCTTAAAACTTCAAGCACAAGCAATAATTTCTGGAGAATATTACTTAATCATAATCAAGACGAAGCAGCGGCAGCTTCTTCGAGCAACTGCTTCACCTTAGTGATATAGTCACTCATCGCCTCGTCCTGGGATTTTCCTGCCACGAGTCGAGAACCAAAATGGATATCAGAACCATGGATTACAGTTCCACTAAGTTGGGTGAGAATACTTCATATTTACGATGGAATCATTTAAAAAGTATGATCCACGACCAGAATTAGGCTAAAGCAATCAGGTGCAACAAACGGAAGAACAAACGCCAAATAAGTACCTTCAACAGCCTTCCATGCATCCCATTTCGCCCTGTCTCTCGGGGCCAACATACCAGGACGGGCTGCAATTGGAAACAATAAGATATTATTATTTCATTTAAATTTGCAAAAAGAAGCAACAAATAAAGTTTTACGATGAATACTAACATGTGTTGACATTTCCAACTGTGGCTTGCTTGTATAGCCCATAGAGGATTAGCAATGTCTCATTAGTGGTGGTGTTGGGCAAGGTCTTGGCCTTGGCGGCATGCTCCTCAAATTCTTCCTGGAGAAGCACAAAAGTCGAGATCAACACAATACAAAATTCGCAAAAAACATATAGGTTGAAGTTAGACGTAATAAGAACTAGCCTACAACAATAACGCAAATCAAAAGACTATTCCTATCCCTAAATGATTCATTATTAGGCTAAGCGCTTTAATTCACTTAATGCATGAAATCCACTACGATATAACAGTGTTTTGCAGAAAACCTTACTCGGCACCCCAATTTCTTGTAATCATATATATACGAAAAGTTCGAAACAGTTATAAATTAATGGGATAATTCTATCAAACCCCCCAAACTATGGGGTCATTTACCGCACAGGGTCAGAACTTTAGTTTTAGCGGCAGTGCCCCCTAAACTTTGGTCGTTTGTGCGAATTTCTCCATTTTCCAATTTTTTGCAATTTTAACACAAAAAATCATCGAAAAAATTATTTAAAGTTTGACTAAAACCTTCGTCTTGATGAGACGGTTCCGATGGTGGTGACGGTGTCGCAAAATTCAAAGCCAATACACGAGAAATTTAATTTAAGTGTATTGCACTTAAATTAAAATTCCCATCTTATAACTTTGAATTTTGCATCACCGGCGCCATCATTGGAACCGTCTCATCGAGACGAAGGTTTTAGTCAAACTTTAAATAAATTTTCGATGATTTTTGGTGGAAAAATTGCAAAAAACTGAAAAATGGAGAAATTCGCACAAACGACCAAAGTTTAGGGGGGCACTGCCGCTAAAACTAAAGTTCTGACCCTATGCAGTAAATGACCCCATAGTTTGGGGGGTTTGATAGAATTATCCCTAAATTAATCATCATAGATTAGATTTTGAACGTAAAAAAACTAAAATAAAACGATACATCTATCAGGAAAGAACTCCAGTCAGACGATAGGGTAAAGTACCATAAATGTTACTGTTTTCTCTCTGGAGAGGACACAGAAGAGTATTTTCCACGTCCTATACAAAACACGTCAACACCGAAACCGCAACTTTGATCCACAACAACAACAACAACCAAGCCTGTAATCCTAATACCTCAGGTACGCTATATGAACCATAAGTGAACGCAACTTCGATCAGTTCCACAAATCGTTCGATCTAACATTCAACTAATCATCAAAAACTAAAGATCCCATTGTACTCATAAGTCATATCCGTACAATTCAATAAAAATCAAAATTCCACCATATCAAAAACACTAATTACACAATAATTAAATCACCTCAACACATTGTTAAACAGTAATCAAACGGTAATTACAAGATCTATAACACAAATCACATATTAAAATTCGAGCCCTAAAATCAACAAATAACATCAGATCTGATAACGCTAATCAAATCACGCGCAAATTAAATACGATTAATTAATCAGCACCAACAGGATATATGAAAAGCATAAATTACTAAAAAAAATTGTTACTAATTTCGAATATCGTCGTACCTTCAACGCCATTTTTTTTCTTCTTCTGTTGAGTTAATTTTGGTTTGTTGTAATTCGAAATCTGAGATGTGTATTATATATATATAGTAGTGAGTGACGGAGTTTTCGATGCGGCAAATATTGCTGGAATATATATTTTTTGTATTATTTTATTAGGGAATATATTTTTTGTAATATTTTATTTGGGAATATATATATTTTTGTAATATTTTATTAGGAAATATTCGTTTTTGATAATAATAAAATAATGCTTACAGGTGGGATGTAGGTGCAACCATTGCTCCGTGCACAATTGTAAAAAAGTATATAGGAATCTAATTCCCCCAAAAAGAATGGTTATAAGTGAACCAAATTGGAGTCAAAATACTCAAATCAGGGTCACGTGGGGTCCAAGATAAATAATCAATTTCGGTATGGAACCAAACATGGATCAAAATTTCCGTGCGTTTCCTCGAAAAGCACCGAAAAGTTTCCGTTTTTGACTTCACCGATACGAAATATACATGTAGTTTCCATGGTAGTTATAACTACAATTTTACGAATTCTTCGAAACATGTCGAAAAGTTCTCGAAATATTACGAAACGTTTCTAATTTTTAGCTAACCGAAACGTACTCCCGTACCGAAATTTTCATCCATGGAACCAAATTCAACGAGTGTATTTGATTTTTTGCCAATTTCATCGATCACTCATCTTCATTCATGCACAATTGTAACAAACATGGGATTCTAATCCCCCAAAAGAATGGTGTGAGTAATTTATAATTTTGCTCCAAGAATTATGATTTATTTATTTGTTAAAAAAATTTATAAGACTTGGAGAAGGCAAGACAATTTATGTGATCATCATCGATGGAAAAACATGAATAACGCAACAAAGATTAAGATCAAATTGAACAAGCGAATGATTGTTCTATACAATTGAAGGATTCTTCTCAAAATCCTTTTCATAACTTGTCAAATCTTGAGTTGAGTGAGTGCGTGATCGTGTATCTTAAGCTATATATAACTGAAATAAGTTACATAACAAATCTAATAAGTTAATTGTCAGAAATATATCACCATAATTGAGATAAATGAACAGAGATATCAAAATTGATTGACGAAAAATTAAACAACGAAATTACAATGATACGAAATTACCGTTACCAAACAAACATCAATCGAAATTTAATGAACGAAAAAACGAGAAGTCGAGGACCTTTCGGTTTCCTTAAAACAGATTCGCTCTCTCTACGTGATTGAGAAAACGTGAGCGACTGTTGTTGGAGAAATTCCTAATTTTGTATTGAGACAAAATGGAATTAAAATTTGGAATTGAGTCCAAATAATTTAAGAGTGTGAATTACATTGGCTTATTGAGAAGCTAAAAGAATGCTACATTTTTACATGTGTATTTTTAATATATGTTGTGAGAAAATGTAGTGAATTTATTTATTGAGTAAATAAATTCAAGATAAATAGTTAAATTTTATTTAAATCACACTAAGGCCTAGTTTGTTTCCCCGGAAAATGGGGGAAAAGGAAAAAAAATAAGGAAAATGAGGGAAAACAAGATTTTCCAGGAAATTGCTTAGGGAAAATAAAATATTTTCCTTTCTTTTCTTGTGTTTGGCTCATAATGACTTTTCAAGGAAAATTCTTAAGCTTTTTTGTATTTCTTATAATCTAACCGTTTAAAATTCATAATTTCACTTTATACTTTAAAATATGCATTAAAAACAAAAAAGAAGTTGTATTAATTTCGTTAAAATTTTTATTTTTGAAGTTCTCCTTGAAATTACTTTATGTAAAATATCAATAACTTGCATAACTTTATTTCATACTTACTATGATAATTATCTTTAAATATGTGTGTTATATATAATATAATTAAAAAGAAAAACTTGTGCAACGAAAATAAAAATAAAACTGAGATATTTACTCATCTTGCGTAGATGAAGAAGATTGATATGTATAATTAACAATATACAATTTAGTTTATATAGAGACTAACAAACGAAAATTTTGTTTAAATTGGTGAGAAAACAAAACTTTTTAAATATTTAGAAGAGATTGGAAAAGTTTTGATGAAATTTTCTCACATTTTTTGTAGGAAGTGAGATAAATAATTTTAAAATAGGAGATAAGATTTCACACGTCGGTTTTCCTCTCCTTTTCAAGATTTTCCCTTATTTTCCTCTCTTTTTCAAGATTTCATTTCTTTTCCAGGAAAATCTTAAATTACCAAACAGGAGAAAAAAAATATTTTCCTTCAAGATTTTCCTTTTCCCCTATTTTCCGGAGAAACAAACTAGGCCTA
Source organism: Linaria vulgaris (assembly GCA_948329865.1). Lineage (NCBI taxonomy): Eukaryota > Viridiplantae > Streptophyta > Magnoliopsida > Lamiales > Plantaginaceae > Linaria > Linaria vulgaris. Next base: position 144,377,035 of record OX415249.1, on the reverse strand, counting down.
AATGGCCTATTAATTCATTTGACTGAATTAATTCTTCCCCTTAATGGTGTAATGGTTGTTGCATCTTTTTTCTCCTATAAAATGTGGCCTTCTGCAGAAGGGAAAACCCATCTTTCATCAACATATTTTTTTGCATACAAAATACATACCATTTTCGATTCTAAGAGTTCTGCAAAATACTTTGAGTATCCAATTTGAGAAGGTAGTATTGTCCTTCACTTACTACCTTATTGTGTGAGGACGTTGTACCTTGGGAGGTCGTTTCCCACTGAGGGCTTGAAGAGTAGCCGGGAAAATTGATCTTAAGATTGTTGGGAATGTGCTGCACATATACATGAATATATAAACATGAACATAGACAATAGCATATGATTAAATTTTCAGAACACATAAATAGTAACATAAAGCATGTATTGCAAAAGTGAAATTAAAATACGACAATAAAATAAATTCGACCTCTCAGCAACTGTAGGAAAATCCTTGGAGTGGATTAGACGAGTCAGAAAATCCCGTCGAAGCATCGGACGAGTTGGAAGTTTAAAGTATTGAGACTTGTGAATTATTTGAAGAGAATTCATAATTAGAATAATTCTAAGTATTGAGACCTGTGAATTATTCGAAAAGAAATTCAAAAAAAATGAAAATAATTCTAAGTATTGAGACTTGTGAATTATTTGAAGAAAATTCATAATTAGAATAATTCTAAGTATTGAGACTTGTGAATTATTCGAAAAGAAATTCAAAATGAAAATAATTCTAAGTATTGAGACTTGTGAATTATTCGAAGATATTCTAAGTCAGAATATTTATACAGACGGTTCTGTCGCAGAAAGGTGGAGTTTAAGCGGACTTGTCCCTCCACTGGCCTGGGAACCTAATATTCTGTCGCAGAAAGGTGGAATTTAAAGAGGTTTTGCCCCTCCACTGGCCTGAGAATATCTGTATAAATAATTCGGTTGATAATTCTCAGCGATACTAATAGAAATAATTATGTGGATTATTTAATTAGTTATGGCGGCTGAAAATTCAAACAACAACTCGAAAGAATGGTAGGTAGACATTGGGGCTACTCGACCACATCTGCACGAACAAGTGGATGTTCACGACCTATCAACTTGTGGAGAACAAGCAGTGTTTCTTGGGAAACTCTACAATCACAAAAGTTGAAGGCAGGGGAACAGTTGTGCTAAAGAGGACCTCGGGGAAAGAGTTGACCCTAAACGAGGCGCTTCATGTTTCAGAGATTCACACGAATCTAATATGTGAGACAATATCGAACTAGAAAAGGTTCACACTTGTCTTTGAGTCAGACAAGGTTATCCTGTCTAAGGGTAGAACCTTTGGAGGAAAGGGATTTTGTCTAAGAATCTTTTTAAAAATGTTTGTTATAACCATGTCACCTAAGGGCGAGGCTAGTACTGAGGCTAGTGTTCAAGTTTGATGTAGTAAAAAATCTCGTGTGAGGAGACTAATTTTACGAATAAATGTAATCGAAATTGCATATGAGGCAAATATTATAATTATTTCGATTACTTGTGACGTCTTTATGACATGGAAAAATAATACAAGTGCGAGACTTGTATATTGTGAATATATATTTGTAGGAAATAGAAGTGTGAGACTTGTATAATATATATATTTATATTTGTAGGAAATACAAGTGTGAGACTTGTATAATAATATATATATATATATATATTTATATTTGTAGGAAATACAAGTGTGAGACTTGTATAATATATATATTTATAATTGTTGAGAATAACACAAGTGTGAGACTTGTATGTTATATATATTTGTAGAAAATAAAAACAAGTGCGAAGACTTGTATTTTATTATATATATATATATATATATGTGTGTGTGTGTGTGTGTGTGTGTGTGTGTGTGTGTGTTTGAAATATTTGGAATTGAGTCCAAATATAAGTGTGTAAATTAAATTGCTTAGTGAGAAGCAAGTGAGATTTAATACTATTTATTTTATTAAATAGATTAAATATTCAGATTTATTTGAAGTAAGACGCGAAGTACACAAACAAAATAAATTCTGAAATAAGTAATTTCTTTAAGGCTAGAGACATTTTTTTCTTGAGGAAAAGAAAGAAATGTGGGGGCTTGAAGAAGAAAGTGTTGGTTAAGATTATTCCAAACTTTTAAGTTGAATAATAATCATAATATTTTCCGAATACTTTAAGAGGTTAAAGAAAATATTGGAGGCGATTGACGAAAGGTCTAGCGAGAGACTAAGTAGCAAATTCATCGAGGGAAATGGGAAATTTGAGCCCACCAATAAGACATCACCCCTATGATGGCAACCCTACCTAAATTGTAAACCCCAATTTGCAGGTTCAAAGGAACAACCGAATTGTGGGGGCGAGTCGAACAAAGCACTCAGGAAATTGAGTTCCCAACCCATTTCTAGGATGAAAGAGTGATGGACCTGTACAGGTTAAGGAGAACTTGAGGTTCTAATGATCCTTATGTCTTGTGAACACAAGCGGGGTATTACAGGATACCCTTAATGAGAGATCACCTATGTCGAATGTGAAGGGGCCGCTTCGTTGAGATGAGTTAAAGGGCTAAATCTCTAGAGCATTCGATGAATTCGCCAAGACAGTCCAGGGCCGAAACTGACAACAACGAGGACCAATATGGTATTGGAATGAGTTGTGTGACTACCATTGTCTTGGTATACACAAAACGCCGAACAGTTCAAGGCATCACGTTCACTGGTTGGCAAGTATATCCGATGGTATTTCACTAAGGAAGGTTCAAGGCCGAAAACTACCTATCCTGATGCAACAAGTTCCGGCAGAACTCTCGAATTGCATATAGCATTGCTAGGCTCACGTGCATTTCAGCCAATTACATTCATGTGGGGGATTGTTGGAGAAATTCCTAATTTTGTATTGAGACAAAATGGAATTAAAATTTGGAATTGAGTCCAAATAATTTAAGAGTGTGAATTACATTGGCTTATTGAGAAGCTAAAAGAATGCTACATTTTTACATGTGTATTTTTAATATATGTTGTGAGAAAATGTAGTGAATTTATTTATTGAGTAAATAAATTCAAGATAAATAGTTAAATTTTATTTAAATCACACTAAATGGCCTATTAATTCATTTGACTGAATTAATTCTTCCCCTTAATGGTGTAATGGTTGTTGCATCTTTTTTCTCCTATAAAAGGTGGCCTTCTGCAGAAGGGAAAACCCATCTTTCATCAACATATTTTTTTGCATACAAAATACATACCATTTTCGATTCTAAGAGTTCTGCAAAATACTTTGAGTGTCCAATTTGAGAAGGTAGTATTGTCCTTCACTTACTACCTTATTGTGTGAGGACGTTGTACCTTGGAAGGTCGTTTCCCACTGAGGGCTTGAAGGGTAGCCGGGAAAATTGATCTTAAGGGGAGGAGGTTAAACTTCCAACTCGTCCGATGCTTCGACGGGATTTTCTGACTCGTCTAATCCACTCCAAGGATTTTCCTACAGTTGCTGAGAGGTCGAATTTATTTTATTGTCGTATTTTAATTTCACTTTTGCAATACATGCTTTATGTTACTATTTATGTGTTCTGAAAATTTAATCATATGCTATTGTCTATGTTCATGTTTATATATTCATGTATATGTGCAGCACATTCCCAATAACTGTCTCCCATGATACAACGACTACGAGCAGAATTGCGTGCACAAGCAAGGATTGCCCCGACGAACTCGAACTGTAACTTTCATCACCGCCACATAATGTAAAATTAATTTTGATTGCGCAGAAGACTTAGCCACCAAGAACGGGGTTAAGATAATTACGAATCGTGTAATTGAAATAAGTACAGGTATCGCAAAGATCTCGGATGAATGCAGACACGTTTCATTTATGAAAAACTGATAGGCAAATCTTATGGAAAGATTTCTTAAGATAATTAATTATCTCCTTGATGCTTATTATTTTTCGTTTATAAAATATAGCAGCAAATTACATAATTCTATTTACGCAAAATAGAAATATTAAATATTGATATACAATATTTCCGACTTTAATTAGTCAACGTTGAGCATCAATTTCTCATTCACCCATGTATCAAACTCGACCTAAAGTCAATTGTACAAAAAGCCGGTTTCTTGAACCAATTTTCCAACAATCTCCCGCATGAATGAAATTGAATGATCATGCATACATCATGTGGTGGTAGAGTTATACGGTCTATGCCTGCATAAGATAGGTAGGACACGCCCTTGAACTTTCTCTTTTGAGAAATACTTTCTTTGCTAGCCGATAGTATGAACTTGATGTCTTTGAACTATCCGCCGTTTGTGCAAACGATCCATAAATCTCAACACATATATATTCCTGTCACAGTTGTGGTTCTCATGGTTTATGTCCATTTCGGCCCTGGACATAAGCCAGGTTCTGTAAGAGTTTTCCAAAAAATTAAGCCCCCACAATTTTACTCAGAGACGGCCTCTCCTCTCTCTCACTTAGGTGATTTCTTATCTAAGAGTAATCCTCATTACCCCGGTCAGATTTTTGACGCGTAAGAATCATTAAAAGCATAATGCTTAACCTTTTCCATTACAAGTATCACTTTTTCATCTAGGAATGGACAATGGTTAACCCCCCCACAGTGACCGTGCAAGGTTCTTACAATTAGGTTGTCCCATTGAACCAAGATCTTCGGATCTCCAGTCAGCATGGTTGGGTTTTCCTTCATAAGAACTTTAATATTCAATAGGCTTGAGTCCCATTACTCTCGATGTCTTTTCAACTTGATCTCTATTTAACCCTTCGGTTAATGGATCCGCAATGTTATCTTTTGACTTCACGTAGTCAAGGATGATAACCCCAGCTGGAATAATTTGTCTAACGGTATTATGTCGTCGACGTATATGTCTAGACTTATTGTTGTACAGAACATTATGTGCTCTTTCAATAATAGATTGATTATCACAATATATTCATATTGTTGGCACATGTTTGGGCCACTCATGAATATCTTCCAAGAAGTTATGGAGTCTTTCGGCTTCTTCACTGCATTTGTCTAATGCCACGAACTCAGATTCCATAGTGGATCTGGTTATCACCGTTTTCTTGAAGATTTCCATGACACGGTTGCACCTCCTAAAGTGAATACGTATCCACTTGTTGAGTTGGAGTCTTGTATAACATATATCCAACTTGCTCTGGTATAACCTTCAAGCAACATTTGGATCTCTGGTATAATGCAGCCCATAGTCACGTGTATAACGTAAGTACCCAAGTACTTTGACAGTTGCTTTCTAGTGCTCATGCCATGAATTACTTGTGAATCTACTCAATGTGTTAATTGTATAGGTAATGTCTGGTCGTGTACAACTCATTAAGTACATCCGACTTCCTATCACTCTAGCATATTTCACTTGATCAACACTTTCTTCCTTATTCTTAGATAAGTGTTGACTCGTGTCAATTGGAGTTCTGGCAACACCATAATCACCATTGCTGGATTTTTCAAGAGTCTTGTCTACGTAGTGTGACTGAGTTAATATAAGAACATCTGGTGATCTTTTATTCTTAATTCTTAAGATTACATTCACAAGTCTCATGTCTTTCATATTGAATCTTGAATTCAGTAAACATTTAATGGACTTTACCATTCGGTCGTTGCTTCCCACAATGAGTATGTCGTTAACACACAAACAGAGAACCAAGTATCCTTCTTCTGTAGTTTTGCGTAGACACAATTGTCTCACTCATTGATTCTGGGATCATTTGACATCATGACATTGTCAAATTTTCCATACACTACTTTTGGTGTTTATTTAAGTCCACACAAGGACTTCACCAATTTATAGACTTTATTTTCTTTTTTAGGAGCTACATAACCCTTGAGTTATTCCATGTACATATTTAATCTATATCTCAGTTTAAGAAATAGTATTTACATCCATTTGATGTACTTATAGTTTTTGGAGAACGATAATCACCAAAATCATTCTTATTGAATTTATTCTCGTTACATGAGAATAAGTATCAAAGTAATAATGACTTTCTTGTTGCTTGTATCCTTCGATCACAAGTCTAGCCTTATACTTTTCATTATTCCATCTATTTTGATTTTTCGTTTGAAAATCCACTTAGAACTCAATGGTTTACATCCCAAATGAAGGTCAACCAATTCTCAAGTGTGCCGTGTCAGATGGAATCAATCTCACATTTTATAGATTCTCCCCATAAATGATCTCTAATAGAGCTAATAACTTCCTATACGTGGAGCTCAACCTCTATCATATAAGTCAGAAAATAAATTTATGTCCTTTCCCTTAGCTTTTCGTGGACCTCATCAGTTTCTTCAATTTCTTCTGGATCTTGACTATTGTCAATATCCTCGAAGACTCATTTTGAAGAACTTTGTCAAGCTACAATGCATTTGCAAGGAAATATGTGTTAAAAAAGAACGCATTCCTTGATTCTATTATCGTGTTTTGTGAATCTCAAGGTTTTTCAGATTCATACACCAGAAACCGATAACCAGTGCTATTGTGTGCATACCCAATAAAAATATAGTCCAACATTTTGGATCTATTATTATTTTCCCTGGCACGGGTGATGCCACCTTAGCACGACACGCCCCCACATTTCAGAGTATTTATATGAAAGTTGTATTTTTCTGTAACTCATAGGGAGTGTTTACTTTTTGGGGTATCTTATTTAAAAAATAGTGAGCCGACAAAATAGTTTCACCCCACTTGTCTTGCAATAACACATAATTTATTGCATCCATGTCATTATCTTTAAAAATAGGAGAATCTCATTTCAAGAATCTCGCAAGATTCAAACATGGTGAGATAAGTAGCATTATTTACTAACACGTTTTTAAAAATCACACGAGTGCAATTCTTCGTTTTTCATTATAGTTCATGAGAACCATAGATCCAACAAGATCAATCAAACTCTTCATGCTCAAATGCTAGGTTTTTTCAAAATTGAACCAATGTCTATGTTGTCGACGTTTGAGGCATCGACGGATTGGTATCAGTAATAACCATATCCTTATTATTCGATATCTCCAAATGTATCAAGTATTTAAAATCTCTCGAGAGTTATAATTTCATATAAGAACATCTCACCATATAACAATGATAATCGATTCAAAGTATCACTTATCTCAATTATAGCAATGCTTTAGAAAAATAAACTATACTTATTTTTTATAAGTAACGATTACCTCAATGGTCAACACTAAGCGTCGACTTGTGTTGGTCTTTTACGCATCACCACAAAGCATATATATATATATATATAACATATTTACCGTATGTGACCAACCATTGCACATGATTATCTATCACAGCTTAAACCCAAACTATCTCACGAAGAGAACCAAGCTAGCAATATTAGTTCAACATTTTAAAACAAGCAAATGATTCAAAGAAGTTCATGGAACATACGTAGGAAACTTTCCGGATAATCAAGTAGGATGCAACAATAAACATTTATATGCAGCGTAAATTTATCATAATATGCATAAGATTTCCTGATCCGAAAGAATGTGCATAACGTCATGATTAAAATAAATCACGTACGGATAATCTTATACAACAAACAAGATGAACCAATTCCATCTACCAAAAACATAGCCACATAATTAATATTATATCCAGACTAACATGGAAATGCGTCACGTACCTTCTGCTTTCCTCAAGGCTTGGGCACATTGATATATTATATTATTCTATGTAGGGATTTGCTTATTGCATATATGAACAAATTCCTTAAATAGATATTTAATAATCAAGGTTGATGGCATGATGCCAAACCAAGCGTCACAACTCACAACCATGCATGCTTGAATAACATGTATTATTGCACGAAAATCACATAATGTTGCATATTGCACGACATTACATTCTCAATTCAATTCACAGGTTCTATCGGTCTGTGAACAATTATATAAGTGCAATTAATAAAAGCACGTATATTTTATAATTTCTTGAAATATACCAAAACAAATCACATCCACAAAAAAAATCATATTCACGATTATTGAGAACACGGGATACAAACAATTCCCGCTAAACGCGTGGATTAATCAATAATCTCGATGAACTAAATATGCTCAAGGCCCATAACGACGCATGAAGCTAGTGAAACTCTGACATGATTTTACGAGATTATTTGTCAAGGAGAGATAAAACCACTTATCTCAAAATTATCAAACTCTGAGTTTAGAATCTTGTGCTCGGTTGAAGCTCCACGGTGGCTTCTTGCTCATAAATCCAGCAAAAACGAACAAATCCAACCAGTGTTTTCAGATAGACCCGATCACAGAATCGGTAAGGCTACTGGGTAGTGGGTCAACATGTTGGACCGGTTTATTGACTTTAGTCAACGTTCAATAAAATATCTAATTAAAATTTCAAAATTTAATTGTATAACAAAAGTCATAACAAAATACTCAATTCCTCAACTACAAAATCTCTAAATAAATATATCATGATATTATATTATCACAATTGTCACTAAATAAGCAAATAAAATATTAAATAACTCTAAATCTAAATCTAAAACTCGAATTCATTGTACCAAAATAGCAAATGAACAAACAAAAATACAAAATTGTACAAAATTAAAAAACTCCAACGCATAAATTTAATACGTTTAATATAAAATATTGTAGCACTATACTAGCAAAATCTGATCTAAGCATTATAAAAAAAAATAAAAAAATCTGATCTAAGGTCCACTTTTTAATTTAAATCAACTCTTCAAGGCCAAATATCAATTTGTCATGTAAAAAGCTAATGCTAGCTAGGGATGTACGTGGGTGGGTTATAGCGGGTGGCAACGAAAAGAGACACCATACCCAATCTTGGCGGTTTACCAATTCTTTCACCCGTGCTGGTGGTAACAATTTACAAACCATGCGAGTTGTGGATTGAGCGGGTTGGGCGAATGGCGGGCGGGTTACATTAAACCGAAATCCTATGAATTGTTGTTAATCATTGTAGTTAATTTTGTTTGTTCATGTGAGTCAAGATTAGTAAAACTCCGAAACTTATTACATGCATGATTACAAGAAAACAAACGAGTAACTCCTAGGAATTTTATAAAACTAATAACAGAAATCCTAATTTTATTTTGTCCAAACTTATAGAACTCGTTCAAACAAACTTGGAAACGCAACTATATATGGCCATATAATAATTGATGAAGCCGGTTCTATCTCTGCTCGTCGTATTGGCCAAAATATATGCATATGCCATATCGTCATTTAATATTAGAAAACTTATTAAGGTTTGATAAACACAATTCTTAATTATAGTGTGGAATTGTGGAGAACACCCAAGAACTAATTACTAACTAAAATTATATTATTCATTATGCTTCAGAATACATGGCATCATTCCTATTTACACACGTAACTGCATAGCAGTTAATTAACTTCTACACAACTGCTAATAGATAATTACATAATTAATAATAAGTCATACTAATAAACAACACCTATACAATTTACTTATTAAATAAATACCATGCAGCATTCCTTTAGCCTACAACAAAGTCATCCAAATATTTGGGGGTGCTGCACAACACGGGTCTTGGAATTATAAGAGCAGGCTTATCAATACTTCCGTCCCCGAAAGGGGCCTTGTCCACAAGGCCCAAACGAGTTAATTCGGCCCATATCTTAGCAAATAAAGTTGGTTGCTGCCCTAAATTCTCAGCCGCAAACATTTGTGGATGAAGTAAGAAAACTTCAGTCAGATCCTCCCACGTGTGTCATTAATCTCATCCGTTGCAGGCCAACTTATAAGGATTTGAGACAACAACCTTTCATTCATTTGCAACACCCTAAAATCCAAGATTTTCTCTGGTTTGAGTGGCGACTCTCGGTCATCTTCTGAGGGTAATGCTGTGACATTCGTCGACATCGGATCACCGTAAAAGGGGCAAAGCAGTGATGCGTGAAACACGGGGTGGATTCGCGACGTCGGAGGAAGCTCGAGTTCGAAGGCAACACTTCCGCCGAGTGATGCGAAAAGGACCATAATAGCGCCGACTAAGCTTTGGAGAAGATCGACTACGAAGTGACAAATACCGGTAAGCCTTTAACTTAACCAAAACCCACTGTCCGATTTCAAAAGCATGTTGTTTGCGATGTTTGTTTGCATACATGCTCATTTGCTGCCTTGTGACCCTTAAATTATGCTTAAGCTTTGCGAGAATATCTTCTCGGGTAGACAACGTGCTGTTAATAGACCTGATCTTTGATGTGCCTTGAACATAGTTGGGAATGGTTGGGGGATCTCGGCCGTATAAAGCAGTGAACGGTGTGATTTTTGTAGCAGTGTGATAAACCGTGTTATACCAAAATTCTGCCAAGTGTAGGTACCTGCTCCATTTAGATGGTTCGTCGCAACAAAAACATCTAAGGTAAGATTCTAACGTGCGATTCACCACTTCGGTTTGTCCATCCGATTGTGGGTGATAAGCACTGCTGTAGTGAAGCTTAGTCCCTAGTTGCGTGAATAATTCTTTCCAAAATCGGCTTAGGAAGATAGGATCACGGTCAGAAACGATAGATCGTAGTAAGCCATGAAGCTTATAGATCTCAGTGAGGAAAATTGAGGCAAGAGAGGCTGCTGTGTAATTGGTCGTTAATGGTAGAAAGTGTGCGAACTTTGTAAGACGATCGACAATGACCCAAATTGTCGTCTTACCATAGGAATTAGGAAGACATGTAATAAAATCCATGCTTATATCTTCCCACACACGATCTGGGATCTGCAGAGGTTGTAGCAACCCATAGGGCTTGTGTGTCGTGTACTTGTTTTGCTGACAGATTGCACAATGTTTAACAAACTCTTTGACATCCTTGTGCAGATTTGGCTAATAGAAAGAGGATGATATCCGGGACACCGTGGCTTTCACACCAGAATGACCCCCCAATGGAGTGCTATGAAATTCTGTAAGTAATGTGTGCTTTAAATCCACTGGATCCGGTATATAGATGCGCTGATCATAGAAAACTAACCCTTGTTTTACAGTAAACCGAGGGTAGCTATCCGACGCGGATTCAATTTGTTGGACCAGTTGTTGACCATCAACATGAGAAGCAAAGAAATCCCGAAGTTGCTGCAACCAGGGAACGGTCGTGACCGTGATAGCTTGCAACACTGGTATGCGGGATAGAGCATCAGCTACTCTATTTTCCTTTCCAGGTTTGTATACAATCTCAAAATCATAACCCAATAGCTTTGTCAAATATTTTTGCTGTTCTGGTGTTTGGATTGTCTGAGTAATGAGATGTTTAAGACTTCGCTGGTCTGAGTAGATAGTAAACTTGCGTCTTAATAAATATTGACGCCACTTTTTGATGGACTCCGTGACAGCGTATAACTCTCTGATGTAGGTGGAATCAACTTGCATTCTTGGCAACATCTTCTTGCTGAAAAAAGCAATGGGGTGATCATTTTGAGACAAGACAGCCCCAATGGATATGCCTGAAGCATCTGTTGTTAAATCAAACTGTCTTGTAAAATCTGGTAGAGCCAGAACGGGTAGTTAAGTCATGGCTGCTTTAAGTGCATCAAAAGCTTGTTGAGCCTGCATGCTCCATTTGAATTCTGTATTCTGTAATAAGTCTGTTAAGGGACCAGCGATGGCAGCATACTGTCGCACGAACCGGCGATAGTACCCTGTGAGGCCCAGAAATCCACGAAGGGCCGTCACAGAAGCAGGTACAGGCCACGCCTCAATTGATTTTATTTTTTCCGTATCCACACTCACACCGTGCACTGAGATAACATGTCCTAAATACTGAACTGAATCGGTGGCAAACACGCACTTGGACAGTTTAACGTAAAACTGGTTAGTGGCTAAGGGCTGAAAAACAACTCTTAAGTGTTCAATATGATCAGACATAGATTTGCTGTAGATAAGAATATCATCAAAGAAAACCAGAACAAACTGCCGTAAGTACACTCGAAATAAATCATTCATTGTAGATTGAAAAGTGGAAGGCGCATTCGTTAAGCCGAAAGGCATCACCAAAAACTCGTAATGGCCATCTACAATGCGAAAGGCAGTTTTATGAATATCTTCTGGTGCAACTCGAATTTGGTGATATCCCGAACGCAAATCTAATTTTGTGTAAACAACTGCTCCCTGTAATTCATCCAAAAGTTCATCCACAGTGGGTATAGGAAAACGATCCCGAATTGTTATCGCGTTTAGTGCACGCTAATCTGTACAAAAACGCCAACTCCCATCTTTCTTTTTCACCAATAGAGCAGGTGAAGAAAAAGGGCTAGTACTAGGCTGTATCAGACCTTGTGAGTGTAATTCTTTGATAATTTCAGTCATGATAGGCTTTTGAAAATGTGGATAACGATAAGGCTTAACGTTAACCGGCTTAGCTGTAGGATCCAAGTGAATATGATGATCAAGTGATCGATGGGGGGGGGGGGGGGGGCAAACTAGTAGGCTGTTTGAACAAATTTTCAAACTCATCTAATAGTGCTGCTACTTGGGGTTCTTGAACTGAGACGCTCTCGACAATATGACAACTTGGTGTATATGATATAACAAAACTTGAGAGTATATCTTTATCATACACAAATTTGTGGATTTCATGAATTGTAGATTCAGATATATGCGAATAACCTGATAGTGTAACAACTCTTCCACGATGCTGAAATGACATACATGGTATGCTGAAATCTGCAATAATTGCCCCCAATGTTTTCAACCATTGAACTCCCAAAACTACTTCGGCGCCATGAATAGGCAGAACCACAAACGGTATTTCAAAAACCTGACCTTGTAATGTGACAGGTAATTGATGACAATATCCCAAACAATTCAATCTGGCCCCATTTTCGACAATAACCGAACACGGTGGACCAGCTATGACTGGTAATTTCAGAAACTTAACCATGTGAGGCTATATAATATTTAATGTGCTGCATGTATCAATTAGCACCGAAAATGAATAACCTTCAATCTTACAAGCAATTCGGAGAGTCTCATTTGGCGACTCGAGTCCCATATAAGCAGCCATTGAAAGAAAGTGGGCTTTTGTTTCTGCTGTTGTAGAAGGTGAAATGAAAGTGTGAGGAATGGGTGGGAGTGGGGGTTCAAGATGGGCGGGATCAGTTAATTCATCATCACTTGAGTATTCAATAACGTCTGAATCTATCATTAGCAAAAATTGCGGTGCTTTACACCGATGGCCTGGTGTGTAACGTTCGTCGCAATTATAGCAAAGTTCTTTTTCTCGACGTTGTTGCATCTCTGCTGGATTTAGACGTCGAATGGGTTTGGGCTGAGTGGATTGTTGTGTTGTGGATAGAGGTGGGTTAGTGTTTTGTTGAGTTGGTACATAGGCAGACTTAGAGCTTTGGAGAGGGTAAGTGATTGATGATTTAAAGTATGACTTTGAATGTGCAGCCAGAATTTTATCCTCTACTAATTTGGCCAGGTCAATGGCATGAGAAACTGAAAAATGGTGCAAAATAGCCAATTCATTTCGAATATCAGTTTTTAGACCCGACAAAAAACATTGGAGAATTGAATCTGATGTCAAATCATCAACGCAATTATTTAGTTTCTCAAACTCCTTAACATAATATTCTGTTACGGACCCCATTTGCTGTAATTTAAATAAATTACCTTTATGATTGGCAAAACTTGATGGGCCAAAACGAATTTGCAGATCACGTGTAAAATCTGCCCAAGTAGTCAACAAATGGTTTCGTTTCAACCACTTGTACCAACTCAAAGCGTCACCTTGCATGTAGCATGACATATAAGGCAAACGACGCGAAGGATGTATGTGATGGAATTCAAAAAATTCCTCGGCCTGAAATAACCAATCCAACGCCTTAGATCCGTCGAAAACCGCTAGATGCATGGTCGGATTCTTAATTTCTTGTGGCTGGTCGTTAAAATTCTGAAACACGGGGTTTTGAAATTGAGTGCTTTCAGCCGTGCTTGGTTGCGGATCTGGTGGAGCGGGGCGGAATTCAGAACACAGATCTGGGCTACGGCTTGCGTGTGAATGCATTTCCGACATCAGTTGTTGAATTTGCGCATTTTGTTGTTGTAGTTGTTGTAAAATATCTTGGGAATTTGATTCCAATTTTCTCGTAAGATGTTGAGTGACTCGTTGCTCCATAGCATTTAATTGAGCAGAATCAATCAAGTCTAATTTAGCAGCCATGTCAACTGCTAAATCATCCAAATTGACGGAGACGGTCGGCTTCGGAGGCATGAGATGCAATTTGAAAGCACCAAATGATAAACACAATTCTTAATTATAGTGTGGAATTGTGGAGAACACCCAAGAACTAATTACTAACTAAAATTATATTATTCATTATGCTTCAGAATACATGGCATCATTCCTATTTACACACGTAACTGCATAGCAGTTAATTAACTTCTACACAACTGCTAATAGATAATTACATAATTAATAATAAGTCATACTAATAAACAACACCTATACAATTTACTTATTAAATAAATACCATGCAGCATTCCTTTAGCCTACAACAAAGTCATCCAAATATTTGGGGTGCTGCACAACACGTCTCGGTCTTGGAATTATAAGAGCAGGCTTATCAAGGTTCAATTTTCATATAGCCTTTTTTCTTCAAAAAATGCAACAATTTACTGTCTCATTTAATCTAACCAGTTGCTTAACTGACCAATCAGTTACGTGCAAGTAGTTTTCACTTTTTGAAGGAAAAATACGAAAGATCCAAGCATGTATTGTTCAATGTATGATGTAACATATAATTAAATATAATCAAAGTTGAAATGGGCATTTAATTAACATATAATCTGCATTACGTTGAGGGTCAGAGCACCTGCTCTTCTTTAAAAGAAATGAGAAAGAGGCTTCGGGCGGAGCGCGCGGCGGAGAGGTGGTGGCGGCTGAGTTGAGAGTGAGCGGACGTGGTGGAGCAGTGGAGTCGTGATTGTGCGGCCCGCGGGTGTCGTGGTGGTGATGGAGCAGTGGAGTCGTGGTGGAGCGTGATTGCGCGGCGGAGAGGTGGTGGTGGTGGCGGCGGCTGAGTTGAGAGTGAGAGAGGTGACTGGTGAGTACCTGAGTGGTGAGTGGTGGTGAGCCGTAGGGGTGTACAAAATTAGAGTTGAAAGTGAGAGAAAGATTGTTACCGTGAGAGAACGTGTGAAAGAAAGATTAGAGTCTTAGAGAGGCTACAAAGCATGTGAGGTGAAATAAAAACCAAAATATGAGAGGATGGTCTTTTACTTTAGGCTTTTATATTTAAGGGGTGGGCGGGTGGGCTGGATAACCCGTCACTCGCCCGCGAGGAGGCGGATTACCATAACTTTGGACTGCCAGCATTGAAATAAAAAAAGGCAATTTATTATTTTTGCCCATTAATTTATATAAACTTCAAGTTTTGCCCTTTTTTTTACCGGACTTTTTTTTTGCCCGTTAACTTAATTTTTTTGTTTAAGATTTGCCCTGTGGGCTTCGAACTGGGCTGGATCGAAGCCCAGTCGACGTGGCCACCCACGTGGCGTACGGATGACAGCCACGTGGCGCCACGTCAAAAATTGGTTCTTTTTTTATATTTACTCAACTAGTAAAAATAAAAAATAAATTTATATTTACTAGTAATAATTAAAAATATATTTATATTTACTAGTAAAAACAAAAATAAATTGATATTCAAAATTATATTTAGTGTTATTATATATTGATCTTAATCATAAAAAATTGTATAAATTCAAGTTTAAATAATTCATGATAGTTCAAAAATTAATACTAATTATTATTAATTTTTTTGATAATGCTAATTGTCTACTCCAAAAGGATTATAAAATATTTTGGATAATATTACTTTTTCTGTTTTATGTGAAATTTACTAATTTTTTTAAGACTTTTACTATTCAATAAATTTCATTAAAGCTTTTATTCTATTATTTGAATAATTTATTACTAAATAGTTATTTTTAGATCCTAAATTATAAACAGATTAAACTCTAAAAAAAACTAATTTATTTCTATTTTTTTTAAAGTAATATTTTCTTCCACCACAACACCCCCTACCGGCCCACCCCACCCCAACCTAACTCTGCCTCCATCCCCCGCCTTCACCACCTCTCCGCTGTCGAAGCTCCGTTACAACGACAAGAACAACAACGAGCATCTCGGCTCCACCCGCTTGCTACCCACAAACCACCATCGTCGAATCTCCTGCGTTTTTGATATTTAGATCTGAAACTTCTACGACGGCACTTGGTACCCACAAACCACCGTTTTACGCATTCTCACCGGAGGAGGGGAACGTGGGTTGCCACGTCGCGTCGTCTGTACGCCACGTGGGTTGCCACGTCGTCTGGGCTTCGACTCAGCCCTCAGCGAAGCCCACAGGAAAAATTTAAAACAAAAAATTAAGTTAACGGGCAAAAAAAAAGCCCGGTAAAAAAGGGTAAAACTTGAAGTTTATATAAATTAATGGGCAAAAATAATAAATTGTCCATAAAAAAAACCGCGGGTTTGCGGGTAGCACGGATCGGGTGGCGGGCAGGTCGGGCGGGTGGCAGCTTTTTGTACACCCCTAATGCTAGCCATGAAAGTCCTATTTGTCATCCGCCACCTTCTCACTTTTTCCATTATCTTTTTCTTCTTTTTAAACTTCTTTCATCTTTTTCTTTTCTTAACATTTTTTGGGTCTTCTTTTGTAATCTTCTTTTATGTATACATGTGGTTAAATATTTTTTCTTTAGTTTATATTTCGAATTGTTTAAACATTGATGTGCAAAATTCATTGAAAATTATGAGATTTGTATTCAGTGTGTTGTTGTTGAAGTGAAAATGGGCAAATGTTACAAAATTTCATGAGAACATCAGAATTCTCATCAATTTTTTTGAGGGGCTGACATGTAATTACCAAAAAGCACGAAAAAAAGGAGCAACGATTGGATAGCCAAACCGGTCCACCGAGCTGACCGGTCAAACCGGCTAATTTCTCGGCCGGCTCGGCAGTGCATTGCGACCCGTTTTGGGGACAGAACCGGACTGAACAAGACACCGGTTCTTGATCAAACCGGTCGGACCGGCCAGTCCGGTTCTAAAAACAGTGCATCCAACCATCAATGTGATCAACAACTCAAAGAAGTATAAGTAAACAACAACAGGTGTAGAATAACAAGAAATTCTTCGAGAACAGTTCTGTCGAAAAGAAAAACAAAGCAAAGAATAACATAGAATCTTCAAAGGATTTATTTTTTCCTCACAAAAGGAAGTGAATTCTTTGTTTATTCGTTTTCCATATCTACTCCGTATGAGATAACCATATAAGCTTAAGTTGTGGACTCACAAATAATGATGTGGTTTGTTTACCAAGTTCGATTTCAAAAATCCATACACATCATGCAATTCAAACATGCTGGATGGAAATTGTTCCTAAGTCAATTCACATGCTTATATAGTTACAGTAAATATATACTCACGGATGACTTTATTTACAAAGCATGATCATAATTAAGTCCTCATCTTTGTTAGCAACTGTTAACCCTAAAAAATAATTGAAGGGATTAAACCCCAAAATGTTAACCCTAAATATAGGATTACCTCTGGACGATACAATCGTCACATATACTTTAGATGAGGAGGCCCATCGAGTACCACAAACCTAAAGCGGTAAGCAGTGGCACCCGAAGAGGCACCAAAGCGTCCCTTGAAAAGTCAACGATGAATAAAGAAAAGATACCAACGCGACATCGGAAAAAGAGTAAACCCCGATTGATCCGCGCGACTCGATATCCATCAAATGAGCCAAGAGGGACCACAACGGACCTCGAGTCCCAGAAAATGCGAGAATACCCCCCACTGAACACTCTAAAAGTTTAAAAGCCATCGGAGAACCCATCCTGAAGACCAAAACCGGAGAAACATGCCCTATCACAGTTTAAAAACCATCGGAGAACCCATCCCGAAGACCAGAGCCGGATAACATGCCCCATCAAAGTTTAAACACCATCGGAGAGCCCATCCCCAAGACCAAAGCCGGATGAACATGCCCTATCAAATTCTAAATACTATCGGAGAACTCCTTCCGAAGACCGAGCAGAAAGACACTACTCTATTAAAGACCAGAATCCATCGGAGCATATGTCTCAAAGTAAACAACACAAGAATAGACCCCTATCAAAACTAAAATGCCATTGAAGGAATCCCAGCTACCTTATGGAGCCTTCCCCACAGGTCCATCCCATCGGAGACAGGAACCCTAAAATGCCAACCCATCGAGTTTCCTGAAGTCCTCGGAATAGACCAAAGTTCATCCTAGTCAGTGCCTAGTAGATAAAGTTGAAAGATATCTTCCCATGTACGCTAAGTGCAACACCTGTAATTTATTTAACATGCATACTGACACCTGTCCCTAAAAAAACCTCTATAAAAGAAGGGGCATATTGATAAGAAAAAGACAAGATCGAAAGAAATCACATACACACATACACAACAACGTATTAGAGCATTCAGAGTGAAATTCAGTGAATACAAAGAGGGATATTTTCGTTATTCTACAAGCTGTTGAACCATGGACAGAGTGTTCCAACCCCAAAATAAATTCGTTAATCAGAAAATAATATCAAACCTGTTAACAGCAACATATACACATAATAATATATTTTAACATGCTAAGATTGGCTCAAAGATGAACGGTCACAAGAAATATGTCAATGTGAGACATTAATCATATCAAGCACTTCATTAATTGGATGGTTGAGATTTCACACGCACCACTACACAATATAAATTGTGGTACCTTAATTTGGCATCTGTTTCTTTTTGTACTTTAATTTGTCCAACCAACTTTTTGATACCCTATGTTTGCAAAGTTAATCACAGTTGGTACCTCCCTAGCGGCGTCCCCAAATGAACCACCCAAATATCTACGTGGCTCACCGTTGACTCGTCCAAACTCAATTTTGACCAAATTAAACCCACGTGGACATGCTGACTGGATTAAAAAAAAGTAAAAATTATTTCTCCCTCTTAATAAATTATCATTTTTAGTTTTTATATTTTTGTATAATTAATTTTATTATATAAATTTTAAAAACTTATTATATAATTATGTTTTAAAAAAACTAATGAACTTTAAAGAAAAAAAAAAAGTAAAACAAAATAAATTAAAACAAAAAAAAAGATAAAAAATATAATAATCTTCAACAGCCACCCCCCACCCACCCACCCATCACCGCCAGCCATCACCCCCCCCCACCAGCCATCACCGCCGTCGTTTTAGTGTCGAATCTGTACGACACCGCCAAGCAGAACTCCGGTTCCCTCAAATCAACCGTCGAAAAGGTGGAAAACGCCGTTAAAACCGTTGTCGGCTCCGTCAACCAGAAATTCAACGGCCTCCCTTTCGATCTCCTTGTTTTCCTCAACGGCAAGGTGATTTTTCTATTCCTCAACGGCAAGATGAGTTGATGGTGGTGGTGGAGGTGGGAGTGATGGGGTGGGTAGGGGTGATGAATTGGTGGTGGGGGGGTGGCAGTGATGGCTGGTGGGGGTGGGTGGGTGGGGGTGATGGGTGGGGTGGGTGGGGGATGTTGAAGAAAATGATTAATTATTATATTTTTTAACTTTATTTTGTTTTACTTTTTTTTTGTTTTTCTTTAAAATTTATTATTATAATTTTTTTTAACAGAATTATATAATAAGTTTTTAAAATTTATATAATAAAATTAATTATACAGAAATATAAAAACTAGAAATGATAATTTATTAGGAGGGAGAAATAATTTTTTATTTTTTTTATCCAGTCAGCATGTCCACATGGACTTAATTTGGTCAAAATTGAGGGTTTACGGGTCAACGGCGAGCCACGTAGACATTAGAGTGGTGAATCTGGGGACGCCGCCGCGTGGGTACCAATCGTGATTAACTTTGCAAACATAGGGTACCAAGAAGTTGGTTTGACAAATTAAGGTACCAAAAGAAAACAGAGACCAAATTAAGGTACCAAATGTGATTTTTTCCCCTTAACCAACCCTTGGCAATAGTTATCCGATTAAGAAATTTAACCCAAATTACTCTCATAATTTCGTAACTAATAATAAAAAGAACTCGTAACAGTTCAAGCACAAAACGCATGCTGAGAAAGAAACAAAATTGTCCTGCCTTGATTTCTTTTCTTCTTCCCGTCAATTACCAGATCACAAACAATTTATTCCTTTTCATTTTTCATCAATTTTACCACGATTTAAATTTTTGTCAAAAACAAAAATCACTATCCAAGAACTGTAATCAACATGTTCATCTCAAATAAAGTTAATCTGTTTTAAGATAGTTAGAAATATAGCACCATAATTGAGATCAACGAACAGAGATATCGAAATTGATTGACGAAAAAATAAACAACGAAATTACCGTTATCAAACAAACCTCAATCTGAATTTGATGAACGAAGAAACGAGAAGTCGAGGACATTTCGATTTCCTTAAAACAGATTCGCCCTCTCTACGTGCTTGAGAAAACGTGAGCGACTGTCTCCGAGGATACAACGACTACGAACAGAATTGCGTGCACAAGCATCGACTGCCCCGGCGAACTCGAACTGTAACTTTCCTCACCACTGCATAATGTAAAAATAATTTTGGCTGCGCAGAACCCTTTTCGTGTATGCAATGTATTTTTCGATAATAAAACCTTATGGGGAGCGACCCCTTTTATAGACTAGGTTGGGGAGAAAGTTGAAAGACTTAGCCACCAAGAAACGATGTTAAGATAATTATAAATCGTGTAATTAGGATAAGTACATATCTCGCAAAGATCTCAAATGAACATAGACACGTTTCAGTTATGAAAAATTGATAGGCAAATCTTAAGGAAAGATTTTCTAAGTTAATTAATTATCTCCTTGATGCTTATTATTTTCCGTATATAAAATATAGCAGAAAATTACATAATTCTATTTACGCAAAATAGAAATATTAAATATTGATATACAGTATTTTCGACTTTAATTAGTCAACGTTGAGCATCAATTTCTCCTTCACCCACGTATCAAACTCGACCTAAAGTCGATTGTACAAAAAACCCGATTCCTTGAACCAATTTTCCAACATTAATCAACGGATTTAAACAACCAACTCCGCTCTTTCTATTTGAGGTAACCGATAATGGTAATTTGAATAATATCTAAATTTGGAAAGAATTGAATAGCAATTCTTCTGGATTGCTTTGTGATTTGTAGATCAGCTAAGTCAATATTATTGCATGAGTAATGGTATCTTTCGATTAACGTGATGTTTATGGCAAAAATACTGATACAAGGTACAAACTTAAAATTGTAACTTATTAGTAGTATTGCGTAATTATCTGATTATAATGCACTTTTTGTTAATTAGCCCCTTTAGATAATTAAAAAGAAAAAAAGATAGTTATAAAAAGCTTCAAAGTTGTCAAAAGATGAATGAGTAACCATATAACTAAACTTCCACAGTGCATATTCAGTAATGATGTCTGTAACTTGTATAAGAAAATGCGTATTAAGAAGTGTGTACGATTATAATAAGATGTAAACTAAAGAAATATTTTATCGCATTTGAATATATTACATTGCAAATTTCTTTTTTTTTTTTTTTGATTTCTCACTGGAGTCCCCGTTTATGCGACTAATCCAACCGAACACTGTCGGGCCTTTTTTTGAGGGGGCAACTCTCCCAGTGTTGTTTTTTTACATCCACAAGGCTCAAACTGGAGACATTGCTTAAGTAAACTCAAGTCCCTTACCACTTGAGCCAACAACCGTTGGTATACTAGATTGTAAATTTCTCATCATTAATACATTACTATATTCAATTTTTGATATCTTACTAAATACATGTACATACCTTCTTTGATTATAGCTGCATAGTAAATAATATAATTTGGTACATACTTAAATAGTTATGACATTAACTCCCCAGATCTTATACATATTTGTACCAATAATTAATCCACAAATTGAACTAAATTTTTCGAAGTTTTTTGAGTTCATCATCCGACACAAAGATTCCATGAAATCCGTATGGTACCCTCTGCGGTAATCGAACAATAGCAATAATATCTAGATTAGGAGACTTAGCATCCATTACCAAAAACTTGGATTCATCAATATTTTCATCATGCACATAAGTCACCAAATAACCATCATCCTCATGTGCCTCCAAATTACTCCTCTCCCTAGGCACAAAAGTTAGCTCGCCGCCATAACAACCCGGTCCATACACGCGGCTAGCCACCGTGTAATCGGTCCCAGGCAGCGACAAGTCGATCTTCACCACACCGTCGACCTTTGGAGTGCCCTCGACTATGGCTGCGTAAACGTACCTACTCTTCTTTAGACTATAATTTGGATTGATCACTCCAACGTCAAGATTTCTGGTGGAAAGTGAGTGCCTCTCTACGTTCTTTGTCCTGACGTCAATAGAAATCTTTTCTAAGGAGAAAGAAAGAGAATTCATGTGTCTGACCACCTGTTCCACAGATAACATATTAGACGCCACGACAACAATGGTGTTGCCATTGTTTTCGTCCCACGCGTTAACCACATGCATCATGTTGAATCCCGGAACGTCAATCCACCACATTCGGCCTTCATCTTTCGCGTATCGAGGAATGATACCGAGCCTTGGTACCTTAGAATTGTCAACTACTAGTGGAGTTTTTCCCTTCACTATCTCGGTCGGCTTCATCGAGATTTGAGTATCGGGAAAAATTGCATAGTTTTTCGTTACTGCAAAGTCATGAATTAGTGAACAACTTTTCAAGGACCAAATTGGCACATCCTTTTGTTTGACACCATTAGGATCGATTATGGAGTAGGTTAAGAATGGACATATAAAATTGCACTTGAAAGCAAAGACCTCATTTGTCTCATGATCTATTTTTGGATGTGCAGTCATGCAAGAGAACAAGTTGCGATTTTCACAAAAATCATGGCGGCCGAGAGTGATTATATCCCCATTTGATGTTAAATTCACAGCATAGGGAAGATCAGCCTCCCAAAGTGCAAATAGGTGTCCTGCAATCAGAGCTAAACTCGTATTCGCGACACCAAACCCATTGTCAACAAGATTAACTTGTCCAATAATTACTAGCCTAAATATCAACATGAAGCTTGCCATTGAAGTGGCAAAGCTATTGAAGGAGGAGAAAATACTAGGAAATACAGGGTGTCCTAAGTCACGTTCCACCACGTATTTATAAGTTTGAACGTAACAACTGCAAAACACGGCTTTGCCTTCAGAGATTTTGATCGAATGAAGCATGCCATCGCCATCCGCAATATGGTAAGGGCCACGAGGGATGAATTGTGGATTAGGACCGTTGCGTATGTAAGCGCCGCTTAGAAGAGGGGGAAGGGAGCCCTCCACCACCTCACACAATGTTGGAGGAAGCTCCTTAACCGGTGAAAAGTTTCCGGTGAGTTCATGTTTCGGATTGTTGTGTGGGCGAAGGGGTAAGCCGGTGATTTTGGGTACCAAGTTGTCTAGTGACTTGAGGATCTTTGCTAGAAAATGTGGTTTTTGTCTCCCTTGAACCATCAATGTGGTCATCCGTGATTGTTCATGTTCATATTTAAGCAATCCAACATTTGTTGCCTGAAATTTGGGAAGGAAAGAGGAAGAAAGGGTGTCCATGAGGTTAATTAGAGGTACGAAGCAACAATAATGATAATTAAGGTGATAGTGTTGATTTGTTTTTTATTGTGGCAAAAGATTTTCATATCTTTTACTGTATCGTATCGTGTCGTATATATATACATAGACATTTATGAAAAGGCAGAGCTAGGTGTAACTTTGAAAGCAAAAAAAGAAAAAAAAATAACAAAATAACGAACAAAAAAACAAAAATTGTTTTTCTTTTATAAAGAATGAGTAGTTTTTTGATTAATTATTTCAAAATCATTACGGAAAGTCAATAACAGTAAACATAATTGACTTAAAGATGCTGTATTTTTTAAATCGCTTTAAAGTAATGAAATTTGTAACATGACAAGACAAAACTTTAGAAAGAAATACAAGCAAGAAACTATTTCATGTGTACGTGCTCTGCTTTGCTTTTACTTTTTATATAGTATTTTCCGTCGGGTCGGATGTTATATAAATAAATTAATATAAAGACTTTGCAAATGTCAATCGTTTCGAAATGGGCATTTTAAACTAAAGTCCAGAGCCTATTCTCGTTACCCACCCTAAGAGTTACCACTTGTGACTTGCCTCACATCCTTAAACAGTTTGCATACGAGTTAATATTTGCACTAGGAGTCTGAAATAAAGTTGTGCCCTAATCAATAGAATATCAAATAAACTGAATTAGGTTTGGCAGTTTGGCACACTATGAGTATGAAATTTTATTTGGCAAGTCTACTTGTAGATTTAAATAGTTGCTTCTCCGAAGATTTAAAATCTCAGTCATTCAATTAATTTGAAAGAATGGATCATAGTAATGATACATAATAATATTCAATCTCATAAAATGGACCACCAATTCGAAATAAATTTGACAAATTATACAACAATGTCAATTGTTAAATACCAGATACTTCCTGTATTAACGTCTTGTTTTCAACTCGATCAAAGTATGTGAAAATAGGAATATCATCACTATCCTACAACTAGTGATAACAAAACTCTTTTCGAAGAGAAATAAAGTTCTCAGTTAACTAGACTATAAGTAAGGATGTTAGTCTAAATGCAGGTTCAACATGAATAATGATACATATTTTATAGATTGATATCAGAAAAATCTGGAAAACATTGCAATTTTTATATAAATGCAATCCATCTAAAATGATGTCGTCAAAGTAACCTGCCGGTTGATGTTAATCCACGATCTTTAGTACTGACGTTGAAGAACCTGAAAAAAGGCTTCCTTTCGGGTATGGCAGAGTTTCGGATGATCGAGAAACGTGAGGTGGAATTCCTGCAGTAGCCTGTTTTTCTCTGTAGGATCCCCAAGTGACCAAATAAAGCCCGGCTATAATGAGCATCCCTCCGAGAATGCTGGTTATAGAAGAATAGAAATGACATTGGTCGTTAAATGAGAAAATCCAGAACTTGACAAAAAAATCTCATCCGGAGGTCGAATAATAAACCTCAACAGTACTAAAGAATGTAAGAAGTACATATAGAGCTGACCTTCCCATATAAATCGGGCTTCCAAGGAAAATTCTTGACAAGAAAGCTGATGCAGCTGGTTGAAGCGGATTGTACAAAGAAACCAAGGCCGGACCAAGAACCTTATTCGACCACGTCAAAAGCCCATAATTTAGTGCAGATGCAATAACTCCCTACACAAAGGGAAAAAGTAATATGGCGGGCGCTTAAAAAGATTAGAACTCGAATATAAGACAAATATATACCACGACTCATATATGATCGACAGCTACTGTTTCTAAACCAGATAATCACAAAGTATAGAAACATTGATGCCAAGGATCTGATTCATCATTCACAATTATAACATGAACATGAGGAAAGATTACAAAATTGAAAGAAATGAGAACAATATTTCGAAATTCTTATCCTTAATGCCAATAGTAGGGAAAAAATCAAGTTTGGTACCTTAATTTGGCTTCCGTTTCTTTTTGGTACCTTAATTTGTCACGCAACATTTTTGGTACCCTATGTTTCCAAACTTAATCACGTTTGGTACCTCTCTAGCGGCGTCCCCAATTTAACCACCGCGTATCCTACGTGTCTCACCGTTGACCACCCCAGACTCAATTTTGACCCAATTTTACACACGTGGACAAGCTGACTGGATTAAAAAAAATTAATATATCATAAATATAAGTTATTAAATCTTTATAATTAACTTTAAAGTTATAACTATTAAATATATAACTATTATAAATATAAGTTATTTTGTTAACAAAAAAAAGTTAAATCAGAAATTTAAGTAAAATAATTATAAAAAAGTTCAATCATCTTCTTCAACCCCCCCTCCCACCCACCCACGAGCCATCACCGCCACCCATCACCCCCCACCAGCCATCACCGCCACCCACCACCAATTCATCACCGCCACCCACCACCATCACTCCCACCTTCACCACCCCCACCACCACCATCAATTCATCATTTTCAACAACTCCCCCCTCCCCACCCGCCGCCGCCCCCCCACCCCCATCATCTCCACCTTGAATTCATCATCTTCAACAACCCCCGCCGCTGCTCGATCCGTACTTCACCACCATCGCCGCTGCTCGATTCGTACCTCCCCAAACCACCATCATTTTTTTTAATCCAGTCAACATGTCCGGCTGGACTTAATTTGGTCAAAATTGAGCTTGGACGGGTCAACGGCGAGCCACGTAGACATTAGGGTGGTTAAATTGGGGGCGCCGCTAGGGAGGTACCAAACGTGATTAAGATTGAAAACATAGGGTACCAAAAATGTTGCGTGACAAATTAAGGTACCAAAAAGAAACGGAAGCCAAATTAAGGTACCAAACTTGATTTTTTCCCCCAATAGTAAAAACAAAAGCCAATAAAGTTTGAAGATACCACACCAGTTCAGAGTTCAGAGTTCAGATAGTCTATAAAAATAAAAGGCCAACATGAAATGGCTCCAGTGCACATGGCAATTATTTGATGTTTCATATTTCGCAAAAGTGAAACCAATTAATTCCATGACCATACCTTGAATTTCCTTAAAACATCACGTAAATAAAATAATGTAGCATCTGGAGACACCAGAGTTAAAGTCTTCAATATGTGCCAATTCTCCGATATCTGAACATGTTCAGGCCTCATGTAGTAATTAAATCTCCTTCATCAGCAGATACAGCAATGAACAATGCGGTGTTCAGACCAAATATGTGCCCTAACTATGTTTCACTTCATACTATTGGAGTTGATTTCATATAGAAGCCAGTATTATAGATTTTTTCCGAAGATTAAAAAGAAAAAGAATTAAAAAATGAACAAAGAAATTAAAGAAAAAGTCTTACAGCATACAATACTGCCAACACCTCAGATTGTGTAAGATTCCAATCAGTAGACTCGTTTGTCATAAAGAATGCAGTCGTTACCATAAACAGAACGCCAAAGAAGTACGAAAATGCTGTAACTGAGATACTGGCAGGATACTTGGCCAGAAGTGGAGCCTGAAACACAAGAATCATAAGTAAAGCTCCATAAACATCTCATCACATATGGAGCAGCAGGATGATATCTAAAGGAGAAAAATTCTATTCAATTACATTAGGTGAAGAGACCAATGGGGCTAAAAGGTTGTTAGGCAATAATTTCAGTTAAGCATGGGAAATGTAGTATACCTAATAGAAAAATGATACTTCAGAGTGTAAAACAAAATTAACATCAGGCCACACGATTTCAATTTTTTCACATCTCATTCCAACAATTGTAAATGTCGAGTTAGTCTTATCCTTACACATTATGATTAGCTGTATGCTCATAACCAGTTTCTTAGACTACATTTCAATTCCTATACTATTCAAATTCTTCAGGACTTTGGAACAAATTTTTTTTTTTTTGGGGTCCTATCCCAGAATAGTAATAAATCTAAAACTAAAACATGAGATTAGTAATAAATCTAAAACTAAAACATGAGATGGGGTCCTTCTCTAGCATTTGACATAAATTTGGATAAATTATCCGCCAACTTATTCGCCTCGCGAGGAATCCATTTAATTTTGCACTCCCACGGCTCGTTGATTAATCTTCGACACTCTTGAACCTTGGCTTTTAACTCCTCGGGGATGTCACAGACTCCAGTCACCATACCGAAGCATGAATAGGAGTCCGTCTCCACTTCTAGACGTGGTATACGTCTTTCCCAAGCTATTTCTAATCTGTATTGGATTTTCACTTCGTCGACCGTTGGTGTTTGTAGGCTCTTAAAAAAGCCTCTAATCCCTTCATGGTCCCGAATTACGCCCGCCGCTGCTCCCGAATTAAGGTGTGGTACCACACTACCGTCCACATTTAGCTTCAGCCACGAAGCGTTCGATTTTTTTCACGTCTCCACTTTCTTAATCGGCCTTAGCATTTTCACCGCGCTTTGTAACTCCACACTTAGGGACTTTATTTTGAAGAGCGTTGTGATGACCGTCTCCTCCTCATTACGGAATATTCTCTCGTTTCATGCCTTCCAAATACACCAACACATGCCTTCCAAATACACCAACACGGTTCCATAAAAATGCTTTTCCAATTGCAGTGCGGGATTAACCTCACTTCGGTTCCTAAGTTTCATGACATTATCTTTCAACCAAGATTCATCTTTAATATCGTTAAACTCGGTCAGCTCTCTACCACGCAGAATTTTGCACCAAACTCGTCGCGCTTTACGGCAATGTCGAAGTATATGCAGGACCGTTTCTTCTTTGCAGTTACAAATCGCACAGGTCGCATCAAGTGATAATTTCCTCCCTTTGCGAAGGCTATTTGTCGCAAGCCGTTCTTGTCCCGCGAGCCACAAAAAATGACAGATTTTATTGCTCAACGTCGTTTTCCAGATCCAGCTGATCTTTCGGCTAGCCCCATCCACAGTGTCGTTTGCTTTGCGGAACACCCAATACGCCGATTGGCATGAGAATAACCCGCTTGACGTTTCGCTCCATATCACCTTATCCTCCTCCTCCCCCAGCACAATAATGCGCGCGTTCTGTTCGGTCCTGAATTCCTCGGTAAGATTTGTGGCGAATTTATTCCCCAACCAGCCCTCCCCTTCGTCCCAAACATCGCGAAGCCGAAGGTCCTTATCTGCCGGATTAATTTCAATGAATCCTTCGGCTAGACAGCCCGTCCTAAGCCAATTATCTCTCCAAAAATTGATCGACCTCCCGTCTCCAATTCTCCATCGGATGTATGGTTTCATTAACTCAACACAATGAGTCACCCCTTCCCACGTCGCGCTGTCCCACGGCTTCGACACATAATGGAGCAAGTTTGAGTCCTTCAAGTATTTCGCGAGTATTAATTCTCTCCACACCGACTCCTCCTTTGTTAAAACCCTCCAAGCAATTTTGGCGAGGAGGGCTTCATTGGTCGTACGTGCAACCCGAATTCCGAGGCCCCCGTCCCTCTTATGCTTTGTGACTTTCGACCAACCTACCAAGTGTAGCTTCCTTGCCGAAATATCCGTAGACCATAGGAAATTCCGATTGAGTTGGTCCAGCTTATCACACGCGTATTCGGGGATCCAAGACGATTGCATCGTATATATAGGCATAGCCGTGAATACGGACTGAATTAGCGTCGCTCTCCCCGCAAGCGAGAGATTCTTTTTTGCCCAGCCACTAAAACGGTTTAAAATGTGGTCGAATAATTTCGCACAAGCTTCCCGTCCCATACTTCCTTTCGCAAGGTTAATCCCCAAATATTTCCCCAATGTACTCGTTTGACCGAAGCCCAAAGTTGCACATATTCCCCGCTTAATGGCCGATCCTTGCCTCTTCGAGAAAAAAAATTTGGATTTAGCGGGGTTCAATTTAAGCCCCGATGTCATGCAGAACTTATCCAAAACCTTTTTCATTGCCCAAGCCGTGCTCAAATCAACCTTCCCCATCAAAATAAGATCGTCGGCGAAGAAGAGGTGCGATAAATTCGGACCTCGTTGACTTTGGAACAAATTGTGAAAACACAGCAACTAAGGACAACTGGAGGCTCAAGGTTCCAGAATAATAAAAAAAAGATACTAAATCGTCAAAACTTTCCCGATAGTTTCTAGGAACACTCATCAATCATTCAATATAACTCATGGACAGGCCTAATATGATTTCAACAAATCCTAAGAAGATTGACGTTGGATTCCTGACAAGATAGATGTGACCTGTTATCTGCTATACGTCTAATGTTTTATGGAACTGGGAATCATTTGGTACAAAAAAAACTGATATAACAATTTTCAAAATTTAACATTATCTTAATGACAGAATTAAATCAAATACGCCATTCATATTTCTAGACTCCTATAAAATTCGCATGTGTAAACTGAGATCAATTACCTGAATTGCCAGATAAGTTGACATGCACATGCAGTTCCCTATTAAGCATAAAACACCGAGGTGCCAATTATCAATCCCTAACTCCAGAAAGCTAGACATCAACCAACCAGCAGGCTCTGGTTGACCCTTGGCACTTATTTCACTGTGGATTGCAAACTCTGACTCCTTATATCCAAAAACAGCTGGACCACGGAATACAGCCATTAGAATGGCACCACAAACACAAACAAGAGTACCACCCAGCTTTGCTTGCCCTTCATTTTTCCGTAAATTCACTGTTTCTGTACTGCACATAGAGGATCAATATGTGACAACTAAAAAACAATTACCTTCGTGTTTCTTAGTAAGAATGAAAGTAGATTCAGTAATACTTGTATTTGGTTGTCGCACATAAAACATATGCGAAGTGACTAGCATAGCATGATCACACAGCACCGACAAGCCCAAAGAAGTAATAGCTAGGAGAGATTAGACTTACCCCATAATAACGGCTAATATGAATGTAAAGACAGGAATAGAAGGCTGTATGGCTGCAGCGTATGTTGGATTCGTGTAGCCAAGACCAATAAGAAACAAAAGTTGGTTCCCGAAAATCCTATTGCAACGACAAAAACGAAATTAAAGAATAAGATCCTTCACAAGGAAGAAAGAAATGCCAACTTAAAACAACACGTCGACATCCAATACATACCCTGTTAAACCAAGAAAGAAGAAGGATGTTATGAGACGTCTATTTAACGGCATTCTTTGCTTTCTGCAAAACAGGACACAATTAATTGGTAGTTGCATCATCGTAACACATATTCCTAACAAAATGAGCCAACTCAAGTATATATGAAGCAATGTACTACACGATTTCACTAATTTAAGATAGAATTACCAAAATCCACGACACAGAATCAACCAAGATATAGTACCACCCAGGACATCATTGTGACGTACACACAATTCAAATTGAACTTGACAGTATTAGCCAATATACATTCGCAATAAATAAACCAACTCAGGTATGTAAGAAACATAATCACTCGTCGATTTTACCAACTTGAGATAGCAATACAAAATCAACACAATATGCATCATCCAATCGACCGATTCCTGTCACCAACATTGGAGATCACAAACATACACAACACTTCACTTCAAATTGAAACGCGCATCCAGAGTTCTAGCAATCAAAGCTCAGCGAACCTCGCCACAGTATTAGCCAACACGCAATGCTAGTCGCTTGGCAACAGACATTCACCACAAAATCAGCCACCTTAGCTATTTAAACACATCACAAGCAAAATCACGCGACGATTTCACCAATTCGACACACAAGCCCAAAATAAACACAAAATGCATCATCAACAACAGTCAACCAACACCGTTAGATCACAAGAACACTCAGCAATCGTCAAATCAGTCAATACAACAACGATCTACAGTAGTAGCAGCAGGGGAAGGGGTATTACTGACTTTTCACGGACAAACGCCACCGGCGCGAGAATCGAGAGCGCGAGGAGGTCACGGCACACGCAGAAAACGAGCTGGTTGACGCCGACGTTGAGCGCTACCTTGGTGATGACGTGGTATCCGCCGTTGAAGAGCTGCACCGCCGCCATCGCCATATGCGCCCTCGATACGTCGCCGTTCGCCGTCGTCATTTTCCGCTTCATAACAAAACGAAACTGTATGTATATGTGTATGTATATATATATATGCTACTAATAATTAACAGTAATTTCAGATTTGAAATTTGGGTGGTTGGTGCGTTGAAATCGTGAGGTTTAAGAAAAAAAGGAATAAAATTGGTAATTATTAATTATGAGTGAATTAAATGTGAATTAATGGAATTGCTTTATTTGATATATTGTGAAAGGGTGATGGAAATGAATTTGGGGGTTTGAGAGTGAGAGCTCAGCTGACTCAGTTCGACTTGTTTTAGAAACATGCCTTCATTGAGGCAAAATATTATAAATTTTGTGGTCCTTTGGTTTTCCTGGTATTGCAAAATGGGAAACCTATGAACTATTGTGGTGCGATTTCGACCCGTCTCGAACCGCCCAATCCAACACGTACAATTAAATTCTACGGTTTTTTTTTTTTTGTTAATGATGTAATAGTTGAGTTGATTGGCTACTCGTCAATTGCTAATAGGGTGGTGGGTGCATGTATCCCATCAAACATGCGATATTTTATTCACTTGCACGTATTCAACCGTGTATATAGTTATAAATCTACATATTTCATAAAATAATGTCTTATTGAATTATACTATTGACTTATTTTTTTATAGTATTTTAAGTTTCTTTCCGTTCATTAAAAAAGTCTCACATGAATGGCATAAGGACTTTATGATTATACGCTTTTGGTAATTTAATATATAATTGATATTTTCTAAATGATTCATCAATTCACATATAAGAGAGATAAAAGGTCAAGATAGACAACATTGTCCAACATTTCTTTCTAGAAGAATGATTTTTGGTTAAATTTCAATTAACCAAGCTCCAATTACAAAATAACTTTATTATTTACTTAGTTGAAAGACCCAACCTGAAAATCGAACTGAGCTCTCAATTTCGATTTTGATCCAAACCAAAATCTCGAATTTAGTTCGGTTTTTTGATTTGAATCAAATCGTGCACACCCTTATCAACAACAAACAACATCTTTATGACCAAATTAGCTGGCAGTTACCACCTCTTAGCTATTGATTACAAGTTTTTCCATCTCGTGTCATTAATTAACCATTCAATTCGGACACATGTTTGTATATTTGTTCGTCGAACTTGGCCTCAAGGGCGAAACCCTCCATAATAGAATCAATAGGTTGAAAACGTTTATTACAACTCTTCATTTTTTTTTAGTATAGAATTGGGGGTTTTGTTGCGTTTATCCTTTCTTATAATTGGACAATTTACCCTCATTGCACTACAATATGTTAGTCATCGAAAAGTTTTGATCTTTCAACATTCTCATCCATTCTTTTAATGTATGCCTGAAATAAGCTAGTGCATGTGTGTATTGTCTAATTCTTGAATCAACCTGTATAACATTGATGGGAGACTTATGCAGCCGAACAAATTTCAAGTAAATTAAAGATATACTATGTCTTTTTATTAGATACAACGACTCACTACAAAAAAACAGGGAATCGCCAACGCTTTTTGTGGCCTTTCCCAACGCTTTTATGCGTTGGCAAAACCTTTACCAACGCTTTTCCGCAGCGTTGTCTGTTCCTGCGTCGGTAAAGGTCCCAACGCTTTTTGGGTGTAGCGTTGGTAAAGAGGGTCCTGTAACAACGCTTTAAAGCGTTGGCGTTGCTGTTAATCAACACCAACGCTTTCTCCACGAAACGTTGGCATTACCACTGAAGCGCTGGTGTTTACATAAGGCCTTCTACAACGCTTTTATTTAAAAGCGTTGGCATATGTAGTAGACTAAATTTAAAAAAAAAAATCAAGCAGCCATCAGCAATCACAGATTACTGCAAATCAATTCCCTATTTCTTCATTTGAGTTAATAAAAACTATGATGTGTGAGTGAAAAAAAGGAACAAAATAAACATTACATAAGCAACATTCCAAGTAACTGCTGCTTCAAATGGAAGTCAATCCAATTATTTGTATGTATATAATGTTTCAGATCCATTTAAATGGCATCCTTTTGTAAGTACAAATTCCAACAACCGCAACTCTTATCTATGTACTGTTAAGTGAGCATGTAGATCATGAATACAACACACTTTCCATCAACTTTCAACTCCTGGCACAACTTTCAGCAATTAAATGGGATGCTCGAAGCTAGTCAGACCTCCAGACGACGTGAAGAAGCATCCTGAAGAACCAAAAACATAAGAAAAAGAATCGGAAATAAAATCATAAACAGAATGCAGAAACAAAACTTTTTAAACGCTTATAATGGCGAATATAGTTGTTGCACTGCCAGGATAGAGGGCATAATTAATGATCAGTACCACAAAGAGTCATATGATAACCATGAAACGTCCAAGACCACTCACTATATTCTCTCCTGCATTTAACAAGAAATGATGAACAAAGAATTATGCTTAAGCCCCAAACAGCAACAAAAATAATTATTGGCTGGAAAAGGGGGCAGAAAAGCTTAACAACTTACCCTAGCCGTTGAGATAGTTGAGTTGACAAAAATGGAACAAGCCAACATATTCTCTATTAATGCAGAGCACTGAAAAAGAAAAGGTGTTATAAATTGAATGCACTTTCACTAAATTCATATTATCTTAACTCATAATGTACATTTCCATAATGAACGAGTTGAAGAATTGATTGGAGTTGTATAACTGTGAAACCATCCTTGTTGACATCTAAATTTAAAGTTTTCTTAGACTGTATCAGAAGCACAAGTACTGATATATCCATAACTGAACGTGCATTTACCACCAATAAATAACCTTCAGTGGGAACTAGCTAACCGAGAGAACAACTGCAAGGAAACTTGTAATGCAATCACCAAACATTTTGTCCAATGTTTTCAAAGGAGGAAGGCCTAAGTTGATAATCTTGCTAATGTCCACGCTGTGTGGATTGTCATCTCCTTTATAACTGTTACACCTGCACCATATTTAAAAAAAAGAATTTTTCTTTACTGCATTTATATGTTGATTTATCTATCTTAGAATAAAATGGAGGGCGTGGGGGACGATACTTGTTTTCGTAAGGGTACAAAGGGTATTTTGCTCTCAACATATCGACAACTTCGGACCAATGTGCCACAGAACTCTAGCATATCACCTGCCAGAAGCTTTACTTTCTTCCATATTGCCAAAATATGAGCATTCACAACATCATCAATGTGCACAAAACCGACCCTACTGTTTGGATACTCTCCTCTTAGCCCTACAACAAACAGATTAATCGACATCAACGCCTCGCATGAGTGACTAGTAGTGTATTAAATTCGTGCAAACGATATGGTGATTAGTTTCACACCTTTAACAAGAGCCAATATCAGTAGCAATGTACTAGTTGGTTGAGGTGAAAGCAGAGGACCAACTACAAATGAAGGGTTGACAATCAGAAGGTCAATCCCATTTTCCTCCGCCAATTTTCATGCCTCTTGTTCGGCTACAATTTTTGCGTAAGAATACCACAACTGGAATAAATTGAAAGATTGCGTACGTGCTAATTTTTACAAAATTAATATATAATAAAGCTTAACAAAACTTATGTACGTTATAGTTCTTACAGTATTCTGGATCAGTCCAGTGTGATTCGTTGAGAGGGGACTCTTTTTGGGCATCATATATGTATCTTATGGATGAACAAGATGAGGTTAACACGACTTGTTTCAAAGTCGTGGATTTCTTACAAGAGTTTAGCACATTTAGAGTTCCTTTTACACATGGGTCGATCAAAGTTTCCTACATGTGTACCAGAGATATGAGTTAGCTAGTGAACATGATGCAAATCATATATTAGAAAGTTAATAGAGCATATATGTATATGGCAGAAAATCTAAAAATGCCCGTTATCTTTGCCTCACTTGAGTTTTTGCCCTTTATCTTTTTTTTTTTTTCCGGTTAAAATGCCCGCTATCTTTTTGTTGGAAATTGATTAAATGAAATGGGTTTGTACATCTGACTTCGGGCCAGATTTTGAGTGGGTTCTACTTGTCGTAGTGACGACTTCAAGATGGGAAAGTTTTCTCCTATGTGAGAGCTTCGAAACGATATATTGCACGCTCAAAATGGTACTCAGGTGAATGAGAATTTGATGCTCAAAGATAGCTAGACAGAGCTGAAAATATTGAAGTAAATGAGGAAAAAACCATAAAGTGAAGATGGTCATATAAAACGATTAGATGAATAGGTATTTCATTAGTTGATTTTGTAAAGAGGATACAACAGTATATATATATATATACAACTACAAGTGCAAGAGATAAGGAAATATTTCCTCTATCTAGCTAAGGAAAGAATAGACTAGAATCCCTTAATCAGGGGAAGGGGATTCCGGATAATCTTCTTTCCTAATACGCCCCCTCAAAATTGCCGTTCCATCGGCTAAGGCAATTTTGCAACGTAAGGAGATGAACCGCGTCTGATGGAGTGCCTTGGTGAGAATGTCTGCGAGTTGGTCATGGGTGCTGATGTGGGAGACAAGAAGTAGACCTTTTGAGACGACATCTCGAACAAAGTGAATGTCGATGGCGATGTGCTTCATCCGCGAGTGGAGGACCGGATGGAGAGAGAGATAAGTGACACCAATGTTATCGCAGTAGATGGTCGGAGGTGAGGGGGTGAGACATGAAGCTCGGACATAAGATTTTGAATCCAGCGAACCTCCGAGGTAGTAGTGGCGAGAGTCTGATATTCTGCTTCTGTCGAAGAGCGAGCGATGGCCCGTTGCTTGCGAGAGCTCCAAGAGATCGGATTGTTGCCGAGAAAAATGATGAAGGCCGTGGTGGAAGAACGGTCAAGAGGGTCACCGGCCCAGTCCGCATCAGAATAACCACGAAGAGTAAGAGGGGAGTTGCGGCGTAGAAGAAGGTCGTGAGTGATGGTACCCTTAAGATATCGTAGGATCCGCTTAACCCCTGCCCAGTGCACCTCGGTGGGTTTAGACGCAAATTGAGCAAGGCGATTGATGGGAAAGGCGATATCCGGTCGCGTGAGGGCAAGGTACTGAAGTTCACCAATGGCTTGACGGTACAGACTAGGGTCACAGGCAGGAGAGGATTCTCGGAATGTCGAGGCAGCATTGGAGGCCATAGGAGTGGAGACAGATTTGGCTCCTTCCATGTGATGACGGTGAAGGATGTCACTGATATACTTGTGCTGAGAGAGGAGAAGACCCTCCTGACAGGGTAGTGCCTCAACGCCGAGAAAATAGGAGAGAGAACCAAGGTCCTTGAGGGCAAAGGATGTCTGAAGACGTCGAATGAGTGATGAGATAAGAGCGGGATCCGTGCAGGTGAAGATAATGTCGTCGACATAGACCAAGAGAAAGGGAACGGTGGAGCCACGACGGAAGATAAATAGGGAGACATCAGATTTGGACTGAAGAAATCCAAGCTGCAGTAGTGTGTCACGGAGAGTCTGAAACCAGGCACGAGGAGCTTGCTTGAGCCCGTAGATGGACTTTCGAAGGCGACATACGTGAGAAGGCCGAGAGTCGTCAACGAAACCAGGAGGTTGCTCCATGAAAACTTCTTCAGTGAGATCACCATGAAGAAAGGCGTTGCTGACATCAAGCTGGCGAATGGTCCAGGAGTTCATGACAGCAAAAGAGAGAATGAGGTGAATAGTGACAGGTTTGACCACCAGGCTGAATGTTTCAATGTAGTCAATGTCGGGCCGTTGGTGAAAGCCCTTAGCGACGAGGCGAGCCTTATATTTGTCGATAGAGCCATCTGGATTGCGTTTGATACGAAAGACCCATTTGCAGCCAACGATGTTGGAGGCCTGATGAGAGGGAACTAGATCCCAAGTCCCGTGTTGAAGGAGAGCATTAATTTCCAGGGACATGGCGTCACGCCAATATATATATATATATATATACAACTACAAGTGCAAGAGATAAGGAAAGATTTCCTCTATCTAGCTAAGGAAAGAATAGACTAGAATCCCTTAATCAGGGGAAGGGGATTCCGGATAATCTTCTTTCCTAATACGCCCCCTCAAAATTGCCGTTCCATCGGCTAAGGCAATTTTGCAACGTAAGGAGATGAACCGCGTCCGATGGAGTGCCTTGGTGAGAATGTCTGCGAGTTGGTCATGGGTGCTGATGTGGGAGACAAGAAGTAGACCTTTTGAGACGACATCTCGAACAAAGTGAATGTCGATGGCGATGTGCTTCATCCGCGAGTGGAGGACCGGATGGAGAGAGAGATAAGTGACACCAATGTTATCGCAGTAGATGGTCGGAGGTGAGGGGGTGAGACATGAAGCTCGGACATAAGATTTTGAATCCAGCGAACCTCCGAGGTAGTAGTGGCGAGAGCCTGATATTCTGCTTCTGTCGAAGAGCGAGCGATGGCCCGTTGCTTGCGAGAGCTCCAAGAGATCGGATTGTTGCCGAGAAAAATGATGAAGGCCGTGGTGGAAGAACGGTCAAGAGGGTCACCGGCCCAGTCCGCATCAGAATAACCACGAAGAGTAAGAGGGGAGTTGCGGCGTAGAAGAAGGCCGTGAGTGATGGTACCCTTAAGATATCGTAGGATCCGCTTAACCCCTGCCCAGTGCACCTCGGTGGGTTTAGACGCAAATTGAGCAAGGCGATTGATGGGAAAGGCGATATCCGGTCGCGTGAGGGCAAGGTACTGAAGTTCACCAATGGCTTGACGGTACAGACTAGGGTCACAGGCAGGAGAGGATTCTCGGAATGTCGAGGCAGCATTGGAGGCCATAGGAGTGGAGACAGATTTGGCTCCTTCCATGTGATGACGGTGAAGGATGTCACTGATATACTTGTGCTGAGAGAGGAGAAGACCCTCCTGACAGGGTAGTTCCTCAACGCCGAGAAAATAGGAGAGAGAACCAAGGTCCTTGAGGGCAAAGGATGTCTGAAGACGTCGAATGAGTGATGAGATAAGAGCGGGATCCGTGCAGGTGAAGATAATGTCGTCGACATAGACCAAGAGAAAGGGAACGGTGGAGCCACGACGGAAGATAAATAGGGAGACATCAGATTTGGACTGAAGAAATCCAAGCTGCAGTAGTGTGTCACGGAGAGTCTGAAACCAGGCACGAGGAGCTTGCTTGAGCCCGTAGATGGACTTTCGAAGGCGACATACGTGAGAAGGCCGAGAGTCGTCAACGAAACCAGGAGGTTGCTCCATGAAAACTTCTTCAGTGAGATCACCATGAAGAAAGGCGTTGCTGACATCAAGCTGGCGAATGGTCCAGGAGTTCATGACAGCAAAAGAGAGAATGAGGTGAATAGTGACAGGTTTGACCACCAGGCTGAATGTTTCAATGTAGTCAATGTCGGGCCGTTGGTGAAAGCCCTTAGCGACGAGGCGAGCCTTATATTTGTCGATAGAGCCATCTGGATTGCGTTTGATACGAAAGACCCATTTGCAGCCAACGATGTTGGAGGCCTGATGAGAGGGAACTAGATCCCAAGTCCCGTGTTGAAGGAGAGCATTAATTTCCAGGGACATGGCGTCACGCCAATATATATATATATATATATATATATATACAACTACAAGTGCAAGAGATAAGGAAAGATTTCCTCTATCTAGCTAAGGAAAGAATAGACTAGAATCCCTTAATCAGGGGAAGGGGATTCCGGATAATCTTCTTTCCTAATACGCCCCCTCAAAATTGCCGTTCCATCGGCTAAGGCAATTTTGCAACGTAAGGAGATGAACCGCGTCCGATGGAGTGCCTTGGTGAGAATTTCTGCGAGTTGGTCATGGGTGCTGATGTGGGAGACAAGAAGTAGACCTTTTGAGACGACATCTCGAACAAAGTGAATGTCGATGGCGATGTGCTTCATCCGCGAGTGGAGGACCGGATGGAGAGAGAGATGAGTGACACCAATGTTATCGCAGTAGATGGTCGGAGGTGAGGGGTTGAGACATGAAGCTCGGACATAAGATTTTGAATCCAGCGAACCTCCGAGGTAGTAGTGGCGAGAGCCTGATATTCTACTTCTGTCGAAGAGCGAGCGATGGCCCGTTGCTTGCGAGAGCTCCAAGAGATCGGATTGTTGCCGAGAAAAATGATGAAGGCCGTGGTGGAAGAACGGTCAAGAGGGTCACCGGCCCAGTCCGCATCAGAATAACCACGAAGAGTAAGAGGGGAGTTGCGGCGTAGAAGAAGGCCGTGAGTGATGGTACCCTTAAGATATCGTAGGATCCGCTTAACCCCTGCCCAGTGCACCTCGGTGGGTTTAGACGCAAATTGAGAAAGGCGATTGATGGGAAAGGCGATATCCGGTCGCGTGAGGGCAAGGTACTGAAGTTCACCAATGGCTTGACGGTACAGACTAGGGTCACAGGCAGGAGAGGATTCTCGGAATGTCGAGGCAGCATTGGAGGCCATAGGAGTGGAGACAGATTTGGCTCCTTCCATGTGATGACGGTGAAGGATGTCACTGATATACTTGTGCTGAGAGAGGAGAAGACCCTCCTGACAGGGTAGTGCCTCAACGCCGAGAAAATATGAGAGAGAACCAAGGTCCTTGAGGGCAAAGGATGTCTGAAGACGTCGAATGAGTGATGAGATAAGAGCGGGATCCGTGCAGGTGAAGATAATGTCGTCGACATAGACCAAGAGAAAGAGAACGGTGGAGCCACGGCGGAAGATAAATAGGGAGACATCAGATTTGGACTGAAGAAATCCAAGCTGCAGTAGTGTGTCACGGAGAGTCTGAAACCAGGCACGAGGAGCTTGCTTGAGCCCGTAGATGGACTTTCGAAGGCGACATACGTGAGAAGGCCGAGAGTCGTCAACGAAACCAGGAGGTTGCTCCATGAAAACTTCTTCAGTGAGATCACCATGAAGAAAGGCGTTGCTGACATCAAGCTGGCGTATGGTCCAGGAGTTCATGACAACAAAAGAGAGAATGAGGTGAATAGTGACAGGTTTGACCACCAGGCTGAATGTTTCAATGTAGTCAATGCCGGGCCGTTGGTGAAAGCCCTTAGCGACGAGGCGAGCCTTATATTTGTCGATAGAGCCATCTGGATTGCGTTTGATACGAAAGACCCATTTGCAGCCAACGATGTTGGAGGCCTGATGAGAGGGAACTAGATCCCAAGTCCCGTGTTGAAGGAGAGCATTAATTTCCAGGGACATGGCGTCACGCCAATATATATATATATATATATACAACTACAAGTGCAAGAGATAAGGAAAGATTTCCTCTATCTAGCTAAGGAAAGAATAGACTAGAATCCCTTAATCAGGGGAAGGGGATTCCGAATAATCTTCTTTCCTAATAGATCATCCCACATGGGAAAAAGAGCACTCTCTTTTTGGGTTTATCAATAGCAATGCATTCTTAGCATGATAAGAATGTGTTGGCTAGAGTCTCCTCCATCCCCTACGTGCGCGCAGAGGGGTGCAAATGCGAGCCAAAAATTAGTGCGTCTAATGTGATTCGGGCTTGCGCACACGACGTACGTGCCGAATGTCGGTCCATTTAGCCTATCAAGCTCCTGCTCGCATGGACCTCGTTTTTGCACCTTCAATATTTATTTTTCTGTTTTATGTAACAGAATTAATTCAGATTCAGATAATATTTCAATATTAAATCCGAAGCATCAAAACGCGTCCAAATTCATCCGAAGATATAGTCTTATCTTAATTACGATCCGGTATTATCTTAATTAGAGATTTGCATATATCTAAAACATCCCGTTCCTTGTTAATCAAGTCAGTCGACTCTCTCCCTAATTAGTATAAATAGGGGTCGCTCCCCATAGGGTTCATATCAAGCAAAAATTGCACTTTTGCATACACGAAAAGAAAAAAAAGTTTTAATCATTGTGTGGTGGTGGTAGTCTATTACTGTTCGAGTTCGCCGGGATTGCTCTGCGAGTGCTAGCAGCCAACTCAAAAGGTCGTTTTATCCTGGGAAGAGTTAGTCCAACGATCTCAGTACGTGGAGAGGACTAAACTACTTTAAGGAAACCGAGAAGGACTTGACCACTTACTACGGTTATTTTCAGTTTCTGCGTTACTAGTTATTTTGTTTATTTGCATGTCAATTTTAATACTGTTCGTTATTCCCATTGTTTCTAACA
Organism: Linaria vulgaris; assembly: GCA_948329865.1. Lineage (NCBI taxonomy): Eukaryota > Viridiplantae > Streptophyta > Magnoliopsida > Lamiales > Plantaginaceae > Linaria > Linaria vulgaris. The sequence goes on along the minus strand of OX415249.1, from coordinate 144,335,298 downwards.
ATCTTAAAGTAGTTTATGTCTTGAGACGAACATATTAAACCATTGGCGTAAGATTTTTGTTTCAGAAAATTATTTTCAAAACTCGGTTTAATAACCGTAGTATATTTTTTCTGTTACAAAAATTATACATATAGGTTTTATATATAAAAACAAAATTATAGTTTTTATTCGTGAAGAATTATCTGAATCCTCACCTACTACAAAAGAATTGTTTTTGTATCTCAAAATAATTTGAAGAATTTTCGTAATTCTTCCGTGTTCTAATAAAAAATTTAAAACTTTTCAGATGTCTGATACCAACGAAAACGTGGACATGAGCATTACTGATGTCAGTCTTAAGACGCCCTAAACGTCGAAATCGCAGGCTCCTGGCACTGCTTTGAAAACTATGCCTCTACGTATGGCAAGTTTGGAAAATCCGGTTGTTCCCACGGTTCCTATGAGCCATAATGAGAAACCGGCGAAATTCGATGGAGAGAATTTCAAACTTGGCAGTAAAAGATGTTGTTCTATCTCACCATGCTGAATCTTGCGAGATTCCTGAAAGAAGATCCTCCTTCTGTTAGAGAGGATGAAATTGATGCACAATCGCAGACGGCAATTGATGCATGGAAGCACTTTGAGTTTCTTTGTCGAAATTTGATTCTGAACGGTTTGGTAGACACGTCGTACCAAGTGTATAGCGTGAAGAAAATGACAAAAGAATTGTGGGAATCCTTGGACCATAAGTATAAAACCGAAGATGTTGGTGCCAAGAAATTCCTCGTGGGTCAATTCTTGGACTACAAGATGAAAGACTCGAAGACTGTGATCAGTCAAGTGCAAGAGTTTCAATTGATTCTCCATGGGATTCATGCTGAGGGGATGATCTTGAGTGAATCTTTCCAGGTAGCTTGTATCATCGAAAAACTACCACCTGGTTAGAAAGATTTAAAGAATTATCTAACGCATAAACGAAAGGAGATGAGTATTGAAGATTTGATTGTCAGGCTTCGTATAGAAGAAGACAACAAGGGTGGAGATAAAAAGGCTTCCAATGTTGTTATCAACACCAACGCTGCTAGGGCAAACGTGGTGGAGCATGACAAAGGCTTGAAGAACAAGAAGCCTAAACCTGGGCTAAAGATTGGACTGAAGGGTGGAATTTCCAAACCGAAGAAATTCGTGGGCAAGTGCTACAACTGCAACAAAGCGAGGCACAAGTCATCTAACTGCCGATTGCCTAAGAAGAAAGGCAAGGAGACTAACGAGGCCAATCTGATGGACACTGCGTCCGAACCTGATCTCTGAAATGAATCTTATGGATGCTAATCCGAAGGAATGGTACCTCGACACTGGAGCTACCCGTCACGTCTGTAGTGACAAAAATGCTTTCTCCGAGCTGACTTTTGTTGGAAACGGGGATATGATCTACATGGGAAACTTTGCTACCTCTGAGATCAAAGGGAAAGGGACGGTGCGCCTCAAGATGACTTTTGGAAGGGAAGTCACGCTGATGAATGTGTTGTATGTGCCGGACATTCGTAGGAATCTGATTTCTCGGTACTTGATGGACACTCATGGCTTCAAGATGGTGTTCGAATCTCAGAAAATTGTGCTTTCCAAATGTGGTGTTCACATTGGAAGAGATTATGTGAAAGAAGGGATGTGGAAAATGAATGTAATGGCTGTTAAGCCCACCTCTTTTGGTTCTAGCAATAAAACTTCTACTTCTGTTTACTTGCTTGAGTCGTCTAATCTATGGCATGGTAGATTAGGACATGTTAATTATGAGTCATTACGTAAATTAATTAACATGAATCACATAACAACGTTTGAAATTGATTCCAAACATAAGTGTGAAACTTGTGTAGAGGCAAAACAAACAAGAACACCATTTACAACCATTCAAAGAAATACGAAACCTCTAGATTTAATTCACATTGATGTATGTGATTTAAAATTTGCACAAACAAGAGGTGGAAACAAGTATTTTATAACTTTCATTGATGATAGTACAAAATACTGTTATGTATATTTACTGAAAAGTAAAGATGAAGCTATAGACAAATTTGTTCTATACAAGCAAGAAGTCGAAAACCAACTTAATAAGAAAATTAAGATGGTTAAAAGTGATCGTGGTGGTGAATATGTTGAACCATTTGGTGAATTTTGTTCACAACATGGAATTATTCACGAGGTCACTGCGCCATACTCTCCCCAATCGAATGGAATGGCAGAAAGGAAAAATCGAATTTTAAAAGACATGATGAATGCCATGTTATTAAGTTCTGGATTACCACAAAACATGTGGGGGGAAGTCATCTTGTCGGCTAATTATCTTTTAAATAAGATACCCAAAAAGAAAGAAGGAAAGACTCCCTATGAATTGTGGAAAGGTCGAGAACCTTGCTACAAATTCTTAAAAGTGTGGGGGTGTCTTGCTAAGGTGTCGTCACCTTTGCCTAAGAAAATGAAAACAGGTCCAAAGACGGTAGATTGTATTTTCATTGGCTATGCGCACAATAGCACTGCTTACCTATTTCTTGTGCATGAATCTAAAAACCCCGAGATTCATAAGAACACGATAATGGAGTCAAGGAATGCAATGTTCTTTGAACATACATTTCCTTGTAAATCCAATGTGGCTGGACCAAGTTCTTCAAAACGAACTTTCGAAGAGATTGATAATAGTCAAGATCTAGAAGAAAATGAAGAAATAGACGAGGTCCAAGAAGAGCCAAGAAGAAGTAAAAGGGTAAGGACATAAAACTCCTTTGGACCAAAGTTTCTAACTTATATGATAGAGGTAGAGGATGAGCCTAAAACATATAAAGAAGCTGTAAGGTCAATGGAAGGCCCTTTATGGAAAGAAGCCATACAAGGTGAGATTGATTCCATCTTACAGAATCACACTTAGGAACTGGTAGACCTTCCTCCGGGATGTAAACCATTAGGTTACAAGTGGGTTTTCAAAAGAAAAATGAAAACAGACGGAACAATAGAAAAGTATAAGGCTAGGCTTGTGTCCAAAGGATACAACCAACGAGAAGGCCTTGATTACTTTGATACGTATTCTTCTATCACAAGAATAAATTCGATAAGGATGATTTTGGCGATTGCATCTATCCGAAATCTTGCAGTACATCAAATAGATGTAAAGACTGCTTTTCTTAATGGAGATCTCGATGAAGAAATCTACATGGAACAACCCGAGGGTTTTGTAGCTCCTGGAAAAGAAAAGAAAGTCTGTAAATTGGTGAAGTCTCTCTCTGGACTTAAACAAGCACCAAAGAAATGGCATGAGAAATTTGACAACGTCATGTTGACAAATGGCCTTAGAATCAATGAGTGCGACAAGTGTGTCTATGTCAAAACTACAGAAGAAGGATATTTGATTCTCTGTCTGAATGCTGACGACATACTCATTGTGGGAACCAACGACCGAATGGTAAATTCCATTAAAAGTTTACTGAATTCAGATTTGATATGAAAGACATGGGACTGGCCGATGTAATCTTAGGAATAAAGATTAAAAGATTGCCAGATGGTCTTATATTAACTCAGTCACACTACGTGGACAAAATTCTTGAAAAATTCAGCAAGGGTGACTCAGGCATAGCCAGAACACCAATCGACACGAGTCAATACTTATCTAAAAATAAAGGGAAAGGTGTTGATCAAATCGAGTACGCTAGAGTGATAGGAAGTCTGATGTACTTAATGAGTTGCACACGACCAAACCTTGCCTATACAATTAGCGCATTGAGTAGATTCACGAGTAACCCAGGGCATGAGCACTGGAAAGCAATCGTGAGAGTACTTAGGTACTTACGTTATACTCGTGACTACGGGTTGCATTATACTAGATATCCTGCTGTACTTGAAGGTTACACCGTCGCAAGTTGGATCTCTAATATACAAGACTCCAAGGCAACAAGTGGATACGTATTCACTGTGGGGGGTGCATCCATGTCATGGAAATCTTCAAGACAAACTATCATAACCAGATCCACGATGGAAGCTGAGTTTGTGGCATTAGAAAAATGCAGTGAAGAAGCCAAATGGCTTCATAACTTCTTGGAAGATGTTCCTGAGTGGCCGAAACCGGTGATAACCAAGCTACGATATATAGAGCAAAGAATGCTCTATATAACGGTAAGTCTAGACACATACGTTGGCGACATAACACCGTTAGAAAACTGATCTCGACAGGGGTTATCACCCTTGACTACGTAAAGTCAAAAGATAACATTGCAGATCCACTAACCAAAGGGTTAAATAGAGATCAAGTTCTAAAGACATCGAAGGGAATGAGACTTAAGCCTATTGGAAATTAAAGTCTTATGAAGGAAAACCCAACCATGTTTGACTGGAGATCCCAAGATCTTGGTTCAATGGGACAACCTAATTGTAAAAACTTTGCACGGTCACTGTGGGGGTCAACCCTTGTCCATTCCTAGATGAAACAGTGACACCCGTAATGAAAAAGGTTAAGCATCATGCTTTTAATGATTCTTACGCGTCGGAAATCCGAGCGGAGTAATACGGGTTACTCTTAGATAAGAAATCACCTATGTGAGAGAGAGGAGGGGCCGCCTCTGAGGAAAATTGTGGGGGCTTAATTTTCTGGAAAACTCTTGCAGAACCAGGCGAATGTCCAGGGCTAAAATGGACATAAACCATGAGAACCGCAACGGTAAAAGGAATTATACCTGTGTGAGATATATGGAACGTTTGCTCATGATGTATGCATGATCATTCAAATTTCATTCAAGTGGGGGATTGTTGGAAATTGATTAAATGAAATGGGTTTGTACAGCTGACTTCGGGTCAGATTTTGAGCGGGTTCTACTTGTCGTAGTGACGACTTCAAGATGGGAACTTTTTCTCCTATGTGAGAATTTCAAAACGATATATTGCACGCTCAAAATGGTACACGGGTGAATGAGAATTTGATGCTCAAAGATAGCTACACAAAGTTGAAAATATTGAAGTAAAGGAGAAAAAAACCATAAAGTGAAGATGGCCATCCCACATGGGAAAAAGAGCACTCTCTTTTTGGGTTTATCAATAGCAATGCATTCTTAGCATGATAAGAATGTGTTGGCTAGAGTCTCATCCATCTCCTACGTGCGCGCAGGGGGGTGCAAATGTGAGCCAAAAATTAGTGCGCCTAATGCGATTCGGGCTTGCGCACACGACGTACGCGCCGCATGTTGGTCCGTTTAGCCTATCGGGCTTCCGCTCGCGTGGGCCTCGTTTTTGCACCTTCAATATTTATTTTTCTGTTTTAGGTAACAGAATTAATTCAGATTCAGATAATATTTCAATATTAAATCCGAAGCATCAAAAAGCGTCTAGATTCATCCGAAGATATAGTCTTATCTTAATTACGATCCGGTATTATCTTAATTAGAGATTTGCATATATCTAAAAGATCCCGTTCCTTGTTAATCAAGTCAGCCGACTCTCTCCCTAATTAGTATAAATAGGGGTCGCTCCCAATAGGGTTCATATCAAGCAAAAATTGCACGTTTGCATACACGAGAAGAAAAAAAAGTTTTAATCATTGTGTGGTGGTGGTAGTCTATTACTGTTCGAGTTCGCCGGGATTGCTCTGCGAGTGCTAGCAGCCAATTCGAAAGGTCGTTTTATCCTGGGAAGAGTTAGTCCAACGATCTCAGCACGTGGAGAGGACTAAACTACTTTAAGGAAACCGAGAAGGACTCGACCACTTACTACGGTTATTTTCAGTTTTTGCGTTACTAGTTATTTTGTTTATTTGCATGTCAATTTTAATACTGTTCGTTATCTTCATTGTTTCTAACACTTTTCTTAATATGCCCGATCGACTAATTAGGGCATTTTTGATGCCACGTCGCCAAAACCCGCCTACGTGGCTGCCATGTCATAATTTTTTTTAATTAATTAAAAAAAGAATGAGTCATCACCTTCCCCCCTCCCCCAATCCCCGCGGCAACCCCCCCCCCCCCAAGCCCACCACCACCTCCACTGCACCGCCGCCGCACCGCCTCACCACACCTCCACCCCCACCTTCAACACCGTTAGATCTCGAATCAATGGCGACGAAAAGATTTTCCGGTCTCTCCACCACCGTCTACCGCGCCACCGTCGCCGGAAACCCCCTCCACCACTGCCTAGTTCAGGCGTCTCTCATCACCACCAACAACAGCAACTCTTCCGCCAGGAAGAGAATCTTCCCCTGGAATAATCAAATCAATCATATTTTCCAACGATACAAATCACGGGCAAATTCTCACTGCACGCACCGGCAATAGCGTTAATCATCACCGTCGGCGGTGTACCCTGCGTTCAGCTCAATGCAGCAGCCGATCAAATTGAGTTGTGATTCAGCTACTAGGTAATCGAGTAGAGTCAAATTGAAGTTGCTGGGAACGGAGAACACGTCGTTGACGCCGATCTGAACGAGCCGCCGTGCCAGGCAGCAATGGAGGTGGTGGTGGACTTGGGGGGGGGGGGGTCGCGAGGATTGAGGGAGGGTGGGGGTGGGGCCGGAGAACACGTCGTTGACACCGATTTGAACGAGCCACTGTGTCAGGCAGTAGTGGAGGTGGTGGTGGGCTTGGTGTGGGGGGGGGGGGGTTGCCGCGGGGATTTGGGGAAGGGGGGGGGGGGGGTTGGGGAAGGTGATGACTCATTCTTTTTTTAAGTAATTAAAAAAGATTATGACATGGCAGCCACGTAGGCGGGGTTTTGGCGAAGTGGCATAAAAAATGCCCTAATTAGTCGATCGGGCATATTAAAAAAAGATATCGGGCATTTTAACCAGAAAAAAAAAGATAAAGGGTAAAAACTCAAGTGAGGAAAAGACAAAGGACATTTTTAGATTTTCTGTATATTTTTATTTATTGTCTTGATGTTTTGATCATAGGGCACGAGCACCATAGATGTCGTGTGAAATACCCCATCAACTCCCTCCACTGCCTCATCGAAGCTTCCTTCCACCAGCAAAACGGCTTTCATCATCTTTAGTCTTTCCTTGGCTCCATTTAGCTCCCACAGATACTCTACTTTTTCAACACTTCCTGGTGCCAGAGAATATTAAAACTTAATGAGGGACAACCTTGACTTTTTATAATAAAAAAAAAGCCGGTAATTTAGCCTTCACATTTAGAACATATTTATGTTGGTGAAAATTAGTAAATTACATTTCGCTGAAAATTACTATGTGTTGCCCTAATTTTTTTATCAAGGTTCTTCCCTTTCCATATCGAGAACTAAGAGAAAGAAGAATTAACTAAACACCGACTTCCTCGGCTAATACAGTTGACAATTAACTCCGAAAATATATTAGCGCAAAGTACTGAGTAAATTCTATTTAGCAAACAAGGTCACATCCCAATAAAAATTACCCGGATCACGAACCATAGTCCTTACATTATGACCTCTTTCCAATAGAGACTTGATCAGATAAGCTGCAATGAATTATGTGCCTCCAGTTGTACTCCAACATATTTTCGCCTTTGGTTTCTTCTCTATATTATATGTTCCTTTAAAGTTTACTTTGCAAGTTACTAGAGAAAGAGAGAGAGAGAGAGAGAGCTCTATTCGTGCATGAATTAAAAAGATTATTCATAGTCATTCGAAACGGCCTAGCTTGATAGTAGTATCATGTTTCGTCTGAATTTGGTATGGAAATGGAAACCATGCCTCATAAATTATGCTTTGGGAGTTGAGAATCTATTTGTCTTACTTTTTAAAATTTCACACAAATATTGTTAGTTCCTTACGCCAAAAGCAAATAAGACATATGCGTAAATATTGGATCACTAAGAAAAGTTCTTGCTTTCATATATATTTACTGATATATTTTTTCATTCGATAAATTACACAAACAAGTAGTAAGGTATATTACCCTTGTGATTAACATGTATAAGAATCTATACGTTTGCAAAAGAGTAGAAAAAAAACAAAAAAATGTCGACCGCTTAATCCAAAGGAAATATCGAATGTACTAAAATACATTTCCTTTGCAAACTCCAACCTGTTACAAAGTACACTTTAAAGTATGAGAAGTAGCATTGAACCCCCAACCTATATAGCGATCATACTCGCCTATAAAAGCCAATTGCAAATTCAATATAAGAAAGTTCTAGAGTAAGTACTATTGAGTTTTGTTTTAAAAGCTTTGCAAAATTGAAGCTATATATGTTTGTTTTGATGTAAAGACTCACCCGTACATTCTCGACCTTTACACTTCTCCCTTATATCTTGCATATACTCAATATATCTAAATTTTTTGGTCATATGCAAGACACAATTTCAAATACCACGAGCATATTCAATTTCGTTTAAGTTTGAGTAAAAAAAAGATGTAGATATTTTTGGCATTTTGTTTTATTTTTTGTAACGCGTAAGCTATTTATTTCATTTCTATTTAGTACAAGATTTTTACTGTAATTATCAAACCTCATGGTTAATTGTAATGATCTTACCGTAATAATCCCTACTTATCAGGAGGGGACAACAACATATTGGGCAAACCTTAAAAGAATTGGGCTTCTAAAATTTGTTTTGGGCTAGATGAGCTTCGTTTTAATTGGGCTTACTGTTTTTCTTTTGATAGATTGATGTTAGGATTTCAGATCAAAACCTTCGAATTGATTTTTTTTTTAGAATTAGACTTTCGATCTGATGTAGCGACAAGTTTCGATATGCCAAATGATGTCGTAATCAACCCATAACTCGTATGAACTTTGTATGGGGAAATACATGCAGAAGCTGAACATGTAAATTATGACCCAATAAGGGGCCCGTTAAGGAGAAGACTGGTCCTCCGTCGAATATCTTTTCGTAGTTGTGTAATCCATCACATTCTACGACACTTAACGGTGGTATCTCAAAATGTGTGTAAGATAGAGAGCGAGCTCTAGTAATTCTACCGCTGAGGTCGTTAACGAATTGATATGGAGCTAGGTATCTATTATCATTTAAATTACTAAGCGATTGCTGACTATCAGTAAATCCGATAATTGTTTACGTTTTATGTGATGTGTAATTGCTTGCACGTGGTATTGGCGTTTGTGTTGACTCATAATTGTTTGATGTGTGTTTTGATTTTCGTACGACTCGTGTTCTTGATCTAAAAATTATATTTTCTCTTCATGAAAAGATTGATGTGTAGTAGAAATTAAAATTTACAGACTTGTATACTTTTCTCTAAAAACGTATTTCTTACTTCTTTGTTGAGAAATAGTCGATTTCTGATACTAAAAAGAGGAACAAGTCATCAATTAAATCACATAAATAATTTGTTCGAGCTCTCTCTTTTACACACGTTTCAAGATAGTAATGTTAAGTGACGTAGAATATGAGGAATCATACGACTAAGGAAAGATGTGTTGAGAGATGACCCGTCTACTCATTTATATAGACTTATTAAAAGCACTAACCCTCACTAATCAGGATTCAATAATCAGGATTCTTAGTACAGAACCGTTTAACGTATCCTTAATAAGTTCATCATAAATGGGTTGTAAGTTACATACTCTCACTTGGCCCATGAGAGCGAACCATAGTCACCTTTGTACAACAAACTACAATACAAACATGAGTCATGGTGGTCCTATATCATCACTATTGATATAATTTCCTCCACGTCCTACAATATAAATGGTTTGTTATGCAAGGCCAAAAATTGAGAACTTACATATTGTTCATTCTTGTTAATAAACATAAATGACAATGAAAGTTCACACAACCAATAAATAACAAGAAGATAACGTTAATTGTCCTAAATAACAAGATGAGCTCAAACGTTACAAGTCATAATAACACAATTCGTGAGGAGATTGGTCCTCTCTCCACATGTCTTTTCGTAGTATAATAATTTCTCATATTCTACAACACTTAACATTACGAAACGTGTGTAAAGAGAGAGAAATCTCCAGTAATTTATTTGTTGATATCGATTTAGTGCTTCCGCTGCTGTTAACGAATTGCCGTGGAGTCTGGTATCTCTTTACCATTAAATTACTAAGCGATTACTTTGTATTGATTCAATAGTTGTTTACCCTTTATGTGATGTAATTGTTTACGGCATTTTATAAAAAAAAAAAAAAGGCATTTTGACATAGTTATAGTTTGATACGTTTCTTTTAAAAAAAGTGGGTTTAATGGAATCAAAGAGTAAAAACTTCTTAATTAACTTTATGAAGAAAAAGAAAATATATATTTGGGAAAGGTTTGTACACAATACATTTTCTGAATTCTAGGGGGGTCACCACTGGGTCACCCCCTAGGATTTTGACACATGTCCACTCAGGTATGTTTTATTTATTTTTTAATTTTTTTTTACACTTGCAGGTTTGTTCTTTTTTTTTTTTGCAGCTATATATTTTTTTTTGACTGTTTTTTTTTTTATAAAAATGAATCATTTTTATGATATTATTTTGTATTCCAAATTAATCTTTCAAAAACTGAATTAAATAGTCTAAAGAAAATAAACACAATACTTTTTTAAGTAAAATAAACTCATTAGCATACCTATTTTTAAAGAAGAAGAATTAAGAAAATTTTGAAAATATTATTTTGCATTCTAAATTTTTATTTTTGATAATTGCCTAATTAATTCAGCTTTTGAAAATAATATTTTGCATTCCAAATTAAACTTTCAAAAGCTGAATTAATTAGGCAATTATCAAAAATAAAAATTTAGAATGCAAAATAATATTTTCAAAATTTTCTTAATTCTTCTTCTTTAAAAATAGGTATGCTAATGAGTTTATTTTACTTAAAAAAGTATTGTGTTTATTTTCTTTAGACTATTTAATTCAGTTTTTGAAAGATTAATTTGGAATACAAAATAATATCATAAAAATGATTCATTTTTATAAAAAAAAAACAGTCAAAAAAAATATATAGCTGCAAAAAAAAAAAGAACAAACCTGCAAGTGTAAAAAAAAATAAAAAATAAATAAAACATACCTGAGTGGACATGTGTCAAAATCCTAGGGGGGTGACCCAGTGGTGACCCCCTAGGATTCAGAAAACCCAAGTTCACACTTCACAGAAATCTTCCAATAGATTAACGAAAACGACGTTGGTGTACTTGTTCTGCACTTATATATTCAAGAAGAGAAAGCATGAGAATACGACAATGTTGTACTGGTGTTACACTTATTTAAGAAAAGCAAGAAATGACCACACTGCACTAGTGGCAGTAATATTTGAAAATAGTACAGTATCAAATTGTCACACATATGTTCAATAAAATAGCAATGAATTTTGCTATGAATTTTCTTTTAAATATTTGGAGAATCACTATATTCCCAAGTAAATTACATTCTTCATATTTAAGAGATTACACAAAGTATTCCTTAAGGCCTAGTTTATTTCCCCGGAAAATAGGGGAAAGGAAAAAATGAAGGAAAGTCTTTTTTTTCCCTATTGTTTGAAAATTTAGAATTTTCCTAGAAAAGAATGGAAATCTTTGGAAAAGAGAAAAAATCTAGGAAAATATTTGGAAAAGAGAAGAAAATCTTTTACACATTATAATAAGTTTTCCCGGAAAATCATTATGAACCAAATGCATGGTAAAAAAAAATTCCTAAGAAATTTACTAGAAAATTATGTTTTTCTTCATTTCCACTTTTTCTTTTCCTTTTCCCCCAAACTAGGCATAAATCTAATTAAAATCGCAGAAACTTCATCTCATGCACTTATTTATTAAACCAAAGTCAAAGAAAAATACATATCCCCATGTACCTCGAACTCACCCCTCGCCCGGTGGTGTCATGATGGTGTCGCGGCGAGATGAGCCGACGTAGTTGTGTGGGCATGCAATTGCAAATGAGGGGTCGAGTCAAGCCTAGGAATACGGAAGTTGTAGCTTGATCAGTTCTTTGTTGTTACAGGGGGGGGGGGGTATCCAAGGATATTTTGATTGAGATAGCAAAGATGATCGGAAAACCTCTCCGAATCGACGAATCAACGGCGTGTCGCACCAAACCGGGAATCGCAAGGATTTGTGTTGAACTGAACCTCCTAGAGAAGCTTCAAGACTCGGTGGTGGTGAGGATGAGTGACGAGGAGGTGTTATTGAAGATTGCGTATGAAAAGTTGCCCAAGTATTGCACGGTGTGTAGGCATTTGGGTCACGAGCAAAACATGTGTTTGTTAAATGGAAACGAGCATAATGAGAAACTTGGACTTGTTACTGGTGTAAATCGAAAAGAAAAAGGAGCGGGGAAGGTTATGGAAGCTGGAAAAGAGCAAGCAATAGCAGTTGAACATCAAGTGTTCGACAAAATGCCGCAACGAGAACAAAACAAGGGAGCATTGGAATCTGCACAAGAACCGCGTGTGACGACACCAAAAACTGCTACAAATCCAGCGACGAATATATCGCCAAGGTCAGTGTGTGAACCTTCTAATAGGTTTGAAGTATTGACTTGCTTGGTTGAGAATAAAAATGATTTGAATTCTGGAACATTTGTTATTGATGCGGAGAATTGGAATTCAAAGGATGTTGATGTGGAGGAGAATAATAGTGTCTTAAATTTGGGGCAAAAAGATAATGAATTTGTTTTAGAAGTTGTTCATGGGAATTTAGCGTTGGATACTCATTTTAAGGAAAGTAGTTTTGTTGGTGATGTTATTTGTGAACAAAATGATGTTGCTGCCAATGATGGCTATGAAGGTGTTATTGATGTGAATACTAACATACAAAAGAGTAATGTCGATGTTCTTGATTGTGACCAAATTGCTAAGGAAGTATCTACCAATGATGGAAATGAATATGTTGGGGGGTATTTTAATCTTGATGAAGGAGGAGGTAATTTAAATATGGATGAGGGAGATGAAGTTTCACAAAATATTAATGTGGGGGTTGTTGTGGAGGAGGAGGAAATTGAAGAAGGGGAAATGGTTGCCATGGTTAATAGTAACAATCAGCAAATTGTGGTGCACGATTCTACAATTTTGGGGACTGAGCAAGGAAAAGAAATGGTTGCCATTTCTAACTCGACGGATGATGTTTTCCGAGATATTATTGATAGTAGAGGTGAATGTTCGGATTCGGAATGTCAAAGGCATATTGACTTTGACTCAATTGATAATATTATTATCAACGATACCATAGATGACAGGGGCATGCAGTCGGATTTCGAGTGCTTAAAGAAATCTCGTAGGGTCTCCCCCAACCGCAAAGACAAAAAAATTCAACACGAAATTGATTATGTCAATGCTTTCGGGGATGATGAGAGCGGGGGAACTGTGAGGAAGGAAACAAAGGAGGCGTTGAAGTCCGTTGACGACAAAAAGATTGGGAAGAGGAAGGTTGCGCCAAAGGCCGATAAAAGGAAGGCTAAGAAAGAAAAAAATGCGAAGAAAGATCCCAACAAGCCAAAGAGGCCTCCCAGTGCCTTTTTTGTGTTCCTGGAAGAGTTCAGGAAGACTTTCAAGCAGGAAAATCCTAATATCAAGGTTGTATCAGCTGTTGGAAAGGCTAGTGGAGAAAAATGGAAATCCTTGACTGCCGCCGAAAAAGCGCCATACGAAGCTAAAGCTGCAACGAGGAAGGCCGAGTATGAAAAACTAATGATTGCATACACTGATGAATGTGACGAAGGATCTGAGAGATCAAGATTTGAAGTTCATGGTGATAACGAGGATGCACAGAACGAGGAGAGGGAGACTCAATTTTCAGTTCTTTGAGTTTGTAATCTTTATAGCATGCTACTCTGCTGTTTTCATTTACAGTACTACTGAAAATTTTGTATTGGTCTATTTGGTTGAGGACTCCAAATATGACTTAATGTGTTAGTCCTCGTTTTATTTATAAAACTCTATATTTCTTCTTTGTTGTTACAGGCAAATTAAAGTAGAGGGAGCAATCACTAGTTGTTTAATCAAGGATACTAACTAATTAAAGTGGCGAACACCATAGATGTTTGATGTAATTATAAGATCTCCGAAGTTTAAGAAATTATAGTCACCCTTGAAATAATTAGTCGTTACGGATAGATGGATTTTATTGATTTAATAAGGATTTTTAATTGGATTTCTATTTTACCCGGAACTAGTTAGAATTTCAAGATGCGTGAATAGAGTGTAAATTTTCTATATTTATTAAGTTTGAATGGTATGGATGTATTATTTTTATATAAAGGTGATGGAAATGAATTTGGGGGTTTGAGAGCGAGAGTGAGAGTGAAAGCTCAGCTAACTAAATTCGACTTGTTTAGGAAACATGTCTTCACTGAGGCAGATATTATAAATTTTGTGGTCCTTTGGTTTTTGGGGTTTTGCAAAATCGGACGCCTATGAACTATTGTGGTGATTTTGACCCGTCTCGAGCCGCCCGATGCCCCATTCCAAACACACTTTTCTGAAGGAAAGGCCATAACTGCCTTCATCTCGCGCAGCCATTTTGGAGATTTCATAGGCGTTGCGTCCTTCACTCATCCAACATTGACTTGCAACATTGACTGATAGGGTGGTGGGTGGGTGTATTCCATCAAACATGAGATATTCTATTCACTTGCACGTATCCAACTGTATATATAGTTTAACCTTGAAGTGGTACGATTTTTCACAAATAGGTATGTCACAGAGTGGACTGGATTGATATAATAGGAGTACATATAGTAAACAAAAAAATTATGGGAGATTCATTTGTCTATATCATGAACTTAACATTTTTTTAATTAATAAAAACAACCATGTCGATGAGCTAAGAATATGGAGAATGCAGAGTTACGCTTGTAAACGTAAATGCACGAGGACGACTAAAGAAAACACGAATGAATGTTATAACGGAGGTACATGAGGTACATAATACTTTACTAAGATGTCATATTCATTTGAAGCGAAAGAAGACAACAAATTCATGTAAGTTGTACAACGTGGATTTACGTTTGATGTGTATAATATAACCCAACATACTAAAATGTTGTTGTATATGTGTATATATAGTTTTAAAGCTCATTACCATTTATCTATGCTTGTTAGTAAATTACTTTGTACTGTTTTTTTATTAGTTAATGAGATATAAATTAGTTTGTTTAATTTTTCCGGACTAAAATTATAGATTTGGACTAGAACAAATGACACATATGGTGATTTTTATTTTTGACGTACATCCACGCCCCACGGGCCAATGGTCAAAAAAACTAAAAGCTGATTAATTTTCTTGAACAAGAACCACAATATCACCTCGATTTATGGTATACAATTACAACACATGCAAACATTTGTCGAGAAAATCACTCAAATTGAGTTCAACCATGCATAGACATCCTTCGTGTCTTCACCAAAAGAGCCATTTACGACTAACAAGCATAAGCACAATTAACACCATGGATCTGGTGTGTCCGCTCTATCACAACTAGCTAGGGGCGTGGTCGTGATTTGGTTTTTAAAGAACTTAGATTTTTGGTTAATCTAAAGATGATAAACCGCGACCGAATTTTGATTTAAACTCGTTGGTTTGATTTTGGTCGTGGTTTAACAAATGAACCAATTTTCTGTGTAAAAATATATTTTGCATTAAAAGAACAATATATTGTAGGTTTTATGTTATTATTTTTTTATAGATCTTATCAACTTTCATGTGCATTATAGTTATAAATCTACATATTTCATAAAAAGCACATCTTATTGATTTATACTATTGACTTATTTCTTTATAATATTTTAAGTTTCTTTCCTTTCATTACAAAGGTTGTAATTTGCATGATTATCGATTGGACATATAATCTGTTTTTATTAGATACAATGACTCTTAAATGAGTTTTTTTTCTTGAAAACTTGTAATGCAGTCATCAAACATTTGGTCCAGTGTCTTCAAAGGAGGAAGGCCCAAGTTAATAATCTTGCTAATATCCATGCTGTGTGGATTGTCATCTCCTTTATAACTGCTACACCTGCACCATATTTAAAAAAAAAACTTTTTACTCCCTTTAAAATTTGATTTATCTATCTTTAGTAAAATGAAGGGCGTGGGGGACGATACTTGTTTTCGTAAGGGTAAAAAGGGTATTTGGCCCTCAACATATCGACTACTTCGGACCAGTGTGCCACAGAACTCGAGCATATCAGCCTGCCGGAAGCTTTACTTTCTTCCATTGCCAAAATATGAGCATTCACAACATCATCAATGTGCACAAAACCTACCCTAGTGTTTGGATATTCTCCTCTTAGCCCTACAACAAACATATTAATCAACATCAACTTGTTGCATCCGTGACTAGTTTGTGGATTAAGTTCGTGCAAACAATAAGGTGATTAGTTCCACACCTTTTATAAGAGCCAATATGAGCAGCAATGTGCTAGTTGGTTGAGGTGAGAGCAGAGGACCAACTACAAATGAAGGGTTGACCACCACAAGGTCAATCCCATTTTCCTCCGCTAATTTCCACGCCTCTTGTTCGGCTATAGTTTTCGCATAAGCATACCACAACTGCAATTCAATGAAAGATTGCGTTAATACGTACTAATTTTACAAAATTAATATATAAATAAAGCTTGTTAATGAAACCTACGTACGTTATAGTTCTTACAATATTCTGGATCACTCCAGTGCAATTCGTTGAGAGGGGACTCTTTTTGGACATCATATCTGTATCTTACCGATGAACAAGATGAGGTTAACACAACTCTTTTCAAAGTGGTCGATTTCTTACAAGAGTTTAGCACATTTAGAGTTCCTTTCACACATGGATCGATCAAAGTTTCCTGCAGTTGTAGTAGATTCATTTGTTAGCTAGTGCATATGATGCAAAGTATATATATATATAGAACATATGTATTTATTACCTTGATGTTTTGATCGTAAGGCACGAGCACCGGAGATGCCGTGTGGAATACCCCATCAACTCCCTCCACCGCCTCATCGAAGCTTCCTTCCACCAGCAAATCGGCTTTCATCATCTTTAGTCTTTCCTTGGCTCCATTTAGCTCCCACAGATACCCTACTTTTTCAACATTTCCTGGGGCCAGAGAATATTAAAACTAGGGACAACCTTGACTTCTTATCAAAAAGATTTGACGATAATTTAGGCGTCACCTTTAGAACTTATTTCTGTTGGTGAAAATTAAATTTTGTTGAAAACTATTATGTGTTGTTCTAATTTTTTCATGAAAGTTATTTTCTTTCCATATCGGGAACTAAGAGAAAGAAGAGTTAACTAAACACCGACTTATTGGCCTAATACAGTCGAAAATTAACTCCCAAAATATATTAGTGGAAAGTATTGAGTAAATTAGCAAACAAGGTAGTCACATCCCAATAAAAATTACCCGGATCACGAACCGTAGTCCTTACAATATGACCTCTTTCCAGTAGAGACTTGATCAGGTAAGCTGCAATGAATCCTGTGCCTCCAGTTACAATGTACTCCGGCATATTTTCGCCTTCGGTTTCTTCTATATATATTATATGTTCCTTTAAAGTTTACTTTGCAAGTTACTATATATAGAGAGCTCTATTCTTGCATGTATTAAAAGATTATTCATAGCCATTCCAAATGTCTTAGCTTGGTGGTAGTATCATGTTTGGTCTGAATTTGGTATAGAAATGGAAATTGTGCCTCATAAATTGTGCTTTAGTAGTTGACAATCTTTTTGTCTTACTTTTTAAAATTTCACACAAATATTGTTGGTTCCTTTCTCACTTCTCATTATTTCTCGTAATTAACAAATTCTAAATGCACAGGACAACAATTTTAAAAGTAATTTCACTTCTAATTCCAATGTCATGCCAAAAGCAAATAAGACATAATGGATCACAGAGAAAAGTTCTTGCTTCCACATTTATTGATATATTTTTCGTTCGATAAATTACACAAACAACTACTAAGGGATATACCCTTGTGATTAACATGTATAAGAATATATACGTTTGCAAAAGTGGGAAAGAAAAAACAAAATTGTCGCCCACATAATCCAAAAAAAATATCGAATGTACTAAAATATATTTCTTGTACGGGATAGATGTAGCAAAACCCGACCTGTTAAAAGTACCCTTTAACGTATGAAAAGTAGTATTGAACCCCCAACCTTTAGCAATCATACTTGCTTATATATAATAGCCAATTGCAAATTCAATGTATTACATTCTCGACCTTTACACTTTTCACCTTTATATCTTGCGTATACTCAACAGATCTAATTTTTTTGGTCATATGTGCTAAACACAATTTCAAATAACTCGAACACATTCAATTTCATTTATATTTGAGTAGAAAAAAGATTTGGCATTTATTATTTGTAATGCATAAGCTACTTATTTTATTTCTATTTTGCACAACAATTTCGCTGTAATTATCGAACCTCAGGGTTAGTTGGTAAAATTGACCTAAACTTAATGGTCTTACCGTAATAATCCCTACCTATGAGGAGGGGACAACAAAATATGGGGCAAACCTAGAAAGAATTGGGCTTCTGAAATTTGTTTTAGACTCAGTGTTATTTTGGCAATTCACTCGTTTTGGACTAGATGAGCTTCGATTTAATTGGGCTTACTATTTTCATGGCTCAACCTATCGTAAATGTTATGGGTCTTTGAGTTATAAGGATTTTTTTTATGGGTAGATGTAAGGATTTCAGATCACGACTTTCGATCTGTTTTTTTTTTTTTTAAATTAGACTTTCGATATGATGTAGTGATAATACACACTTTTAGTTTAGAGTTTTGTATTTTCGAAATAAGACTTCTTTTTTTCGAAACCATTGAGAAAGTTATATAAAGCAACAATTATATAAGTTTTTAAAGCAATATTAAGATACATAATATTTCTTAAGAAAAATACTATAAGTAATTTTTCTCCTTAGAAGTACTTGTACTTGTATTGCATTTGTCGAGTATGTTTTGAACGCTAATCCGAATTGAGTTTCCAATTGATATGCCAAATGTTGTCGTAACCCATATCTCGTGTGAACTTTTTACGGGGAAATACATGAAGAAGTTGAACATGTAAATTATGACCCATATAAGGGAAGAAATATTTTATGCAACTGTTGTATTGCTGACGTGGTGCAACCAAGAGTCTAGATCAAATACAAATTTAACTTTTCCTTGTAATCTAGGAAATAACTAACCCTCATAACCCCATCCTCACCGTGTATTATTGGTAGTGGTTGTACCACGTCAACAATACAGCGGTTGCATGAAATACTTTCTCTAATGGCCCGTTAAGGAGTTTCGCCCATAGACTAATAGTACTAGTTAATAAGGGTTAGGGTTTCTAATAAATTATATAAATGAGAAGACTCGTCCTTCCTCAAATATCTTTTCATAGTAGTATATTCCATCACATCTATATTCCAACACATCTTACGACACTTAAAGATAGCATCTCAAAATATGCTTAAGAAAGAGAAAAAGCTCGAGTAATTCCACCTCTGAAGTCATTAACGAATTGCTATGCAGCCAGGTATCTCTTTATCATTTAATTTAAGCGATTACTGCGTATCAGCATAGATCTGATAATTGTTTACATTTTATGTGATGTAATTGCTTACATGTGGTATCAGAGTTTGTGTTGACTCATAATTGTTTGATACATGTTTTGATTCTGCTCATGTTCTTGATCTCAAAATTATATTTTCTCTTCATGAAGAGATTGATGGGCAGTAGAAATCAAAATTTACATACTTGTATACTTTTCTCTAAAACCATTTCTCTTACTTCTTTGTTGAGAAAATAGCAGTACATGCTTCTCTTTGAAAAGTCAAAGCATTGATTTCTGATATCAAAAAGAGGAACATGTCATCAATTATATCACATAAAGCGTAAATAATTATCGAATTTACACAAGTACACGATAAATAGTAATTTAAATGGTAAAGAGATACCTGACTCGATATAAATTCTTAACTGCAGCAAAATCACTAAATTGTTGTTAGTGGTGGAATTTATTGGAGCTCTCTTTCTTTACACACGTTTCATGATAATAATATTAAGTGACGTAGAATATGTGAAATTATACGACTATGCAAAGATGTGTTGAGAGATGACGAGTCTCCTCATTTATATAGACTTATTAAAAGCACTAACCCTGAGAACTCTTAGTCTATAGGACATAACCCATTAAGGGACCCTTGATGAGTTCATCATAAATAGGCCGTAAGTTACATTATCTCACATGAACAATGAGAGCGAACAGTAATCACCTTTGTACAACAAAACCACAAACATGAGTCGTGATGGTCTTAATTGATTCTATCCTAGCTACTGGAGCAAAGGTCTCATCAAAATCTATACCTTCTACCTGAGTATAACCTTGTGCAACCAACCTAGCTTTGTTTCTCATAATTACAACATTCTCATTAGTTTTATTTTTGAAAATCCATTTTGTACCTATTACATTCACATGTGAAGGCCTAGGCACTAGATTTCAAACTCTATTTTTGGTGAATTGTAAGAGTTCCTCTTGCATGGCATTAATCCAGTAACTATCCTTAAGAGCTTCAGTTACATTCTTAGGTTCAATGGAGGACACAAAACAAGATGCATTTTCAACAGTACATGAAGAAGACATACAAACACACAACCTTACCATATCCCTGTAATTAACCTTTTCTTTGTTGCGCATTCTCATCCCTTCAGTAATTTGACCAATTACTTGAGTGGCTGGATGATCTCTTTGTATTCTAGCAGGAGGATCTCTTCTGGATTCAGGAACTATTTCATCTTCAAAGAAATATTCTTCATCTAGATCCACTGAGCCATGAAAATAATCAAAGTTAGATTCATCATTGTTAGACACAAGATTAGGTTCAATATTAGCATTATATTCATCCCAATCTGCAAATAAGGTCTCATGTCCTGATGTTGGATCCTGAATGTGGGGGTAACATTGAGATTCGAGGCAGTTCTGGGAGTCTTCTGGTGTCCAGTCAATCTGAGTGAGTAGCGCAGCAGTGTGAATCTCTTCTGATTGTTCTTCAGCTTCTCCAGAACTAAAGTCATCTTCATTGAAATTATCTACACAAACCCAATGAGAATTTCCTCTTGTTCTAAGAGTGTTAGCACATTCATTAGCCATATGACCATATCCTTTACATTCAAAACATTGAACATCTTTTAACTTATCAGCTTCTAAAGGAGTAGGTTTTGATGCCATGTACTTCACAAACTTATGAGGTAATTTCTTATAACCAGGAAAACTATTACTAAGATTCTTTTCTTTACCTTTTCCTTTAAAGTTCAGCTTATTGAATTTCTTAGTAATTTTACCATAGTTTGAAGAAATTAATTCACATTCATCATCACTTTCATTATCAAGACTTGATCCTCTTAAAGCAACAACCCTATGTTTGCTAGGTTGTGAGGCAAGCTCCATCTCAAATTCTCTAAGAGTATTCATCAAGACTTGAAACTGCAGATTAGCAAGGTTTCCAGATTCACCCATTGAAATTTTCTTAAGAGCAAATTTAGATGACAATGTTCTCATTGCTTTATAAACCAGCTCTTGATTAGTCATGGCAAATCCTAGATTTTCACATTGGTTAGCAATATCAAGAATTTTCTCAAAAT
Source organism: Linaria vulgaris (assembly GCA_948329865.1). Taxonomy (NCBI): domain Eukaryota; kingdom Viridiplantae; phylum Streptophyta; class Magnoliopsida; order Lamiales; family Plantaginaceae; genus Linaria; species Linaria vulgaris. The sequence continues at coordinate 144,313,793 of OX415249.1, read as the reverse complement.
AACTATCAACACTTTCATTTTCACCCATCTCAAGTTTTTCAAATTGCTGAAGCAGTTGTCTATGTTTAGAATCTTTAACAGCAGAATCTCCTTCACAGTGTAGTTCAAGTATATCCCAAGCATGTTTGGCTTTTGTACAATTCTGGGTTAACTTGAACATGTGATGATTAATCCAACAAAAAATAGCATTAAAAGCCTTTTCATTAGAGTTATAGAGGCTTACCTCTACTGCTGTCCAATCTGCTTCGGGTTTTGGTACTAGACCACCTTCACCATCTCTTGGTAATGTTGGAAGAGAGTATCCATTGATCATAGATTGCCAGGCTCGAATATCAATAACTTTGATCTGAGACCTGATCCTGATCTTTCAGTATGCATAATTGGAGCCATCCAAAACTGGAATCCTGTTGGTATTAGGATACACTGTCCATTGTGTTGTATCACCTCCAAACCATCAGTGTAGTCGGTGTTTGGCTCTGACGCCAATTGAAATTATTGGATCGTGGATTGACACAATAACTTTGAGAGTTAAGCTGGCGTTGCCTTAACTCTATTATGATCTTCTTGATTATAGTAATATGCAACGAAATTAAAAACGCAAGAAGATATAATTTTCAGAAGTTTTCAATATTATTAAAAATTTCCTAGCCTTAAGCGAAATAACCCATAAATGTTTTAACAAAACGTTCCTCACAACAATTCACTCACGCTCTTTGTTGATCGGACTCAACGAAGCAGACAAGCACGAACTACTTAACTTCTAAGAACAAGACTTAAAGTAGTTGATACAAAAACTTCGCAAAAGCAAGACGATGACAACACAAAGAATTAATCTCTTGGATCATTTAGCACTATTGTCTTGTAATGATCTTGATAAACTTCACACCTATATATAGGTTTCTTGAAACTTGCACTCCAAGGTGTGTTGTTCACAGTTTTAGTAACTCTTGTTGTTTCCTTGTTGAATTGGACTTCCTTGTGAACTCGGTATCTTTCTTGAATAAGTGTTCCCTTTATTAGAGTTCTAATAAGGTAACACACCTTCTTCAATTCAGAGTAATCCTAGAAAGAATCCAAGTTGCAGTGGAACTCCAATTTGTTTCCTTATTTGCAAACCGTGTTGAGTTGACTATTCAACTTAACTTGAATTATGGAAACTTCAAGTAAGGAATCTTCCAAAGCTCTTCCTTGTGATTAAGATACCTTCCTAGACATAAGCATAAAAAACTAAAACTGTGGAACTTGATTAATAAGTGAATAAAGGCAAAACTCAAATTTAGCAGTTAAAGAACATTTTCTACGCAAGTTCTCTGGTTTCAATGTTATCCTCAATGTTGTCCCAACATTGCATAACATTGTGAGTCGCTGAATTCAATTTTATTACTTGGGCCACACATTTTGGCCCAAAATTAGACCAAAATGTGGGCCAAATTCTGGGCCTCCACTACCCTACTTCGTGTGGAAGAAATCAGCGACTCAAATTGAGTCGCTGATTCCTTCCTATAAATAAATAATTTTTTTTTATAAATCGAGAAAGCTGTCAAACTCCACCTTCTCCACCCGTTTCCGCCGCTTGCGACATGACCCGACGCATTAGCGACCTATTGTCCGTATTTGCGACCCAAATTGAGTCCCCAACCCAACCCAACCTTACCCGCCACATTTTCGTCCCGTTTCCTCCCAATTTCCTTCTCAAATCCACCGTGGTCCCTTTCCGTTTTCCGCCCCTTTCAATATTCCGTCCATTTCCGCCGCCGGTGCTAAGGTAGCTTTGGTTTTTCTTTTTCCTTTTTGTTTATTTTCTCATTTTTGTGTTAAATCCGAAAATTGTGTTAGTATTATGTTAAGAAATTATTAGATTGTTAATTTTGTATTAATTTTGTGTTACTTTTGTGTTAATCTTGTGTTAATTTTGTGTTTGATTGTTAGTTTGTTAATTTTTTGAAGAATTATTAGTTAATATTGTTAGATAGTTAATTAGTGAAGAATGTTAGATTGTTGGATTATATTAGTGTATGATTAAGGAAAAAAAATAGATTTGTGATAATTTTTAGATTGTTAAATTAGATTAGTGAATGATGAAAGAAAAAAAGATTATTGTTAGATTAAATTAGTGAATGATTAAAAAAAAGATTAGATTAATGAAGACTGTTAGATTAGATTAGATTAGATTAGATTAGATTAATTAGTATATAATTAGTAAGCTAAATATTAATTTGTAAGATTATTAGTTTATTAGATTAGATTTGATTAGTTTATAATTACATTATGAAAATTAGATTATTAAATTAGATCAGATTAGTTTATAATTAGATTATAAAAATTAGATTGTTAGATTAGATTCGATTAGTTTATAATGCGATTGTGAAAATTAGATTGTTAAATTAGATTAGATTAGTTTATAATTGGATTGTAAAAATTAGATTGTTAAATTAGATTAGATTAGTTTAAAATTCGATTGTAAAAATTAGATAAATTAGATTAGTTTATAAATAGATTGTGAAAATTGGATTAATAAATTTTAATTAGTAAAACTATTAGATTATATAGATGTTGAATGTTAGATTAAATGTAATACTGTTATTTAAATGTTGAATTGATATTTAATTTTTTTTACAGTACATATATATATATTCGGCATATCGTCACGTAAGACCCCTAGTGGTACTGGAGGTCGAGGTCGTGGTGGGGTATCGGGTTCAGGTAGTGGTAGTGTTGCTCGTGGAGGTGTTAGAGGTAGTCGAGGTCGTGGTGGTGGTACTGGTAGCGTTGGGCGTGGTGGTGACAGTGGTAGCGGAAGTGTTGGTGGCAGCGGTAGCGTTGGGCGTGGTGGTGGCAGTGGTAGCGAGGGTCGAGGTAGTTGCCGACCTATACGGGTTGTCCGAACGGAACGTGGTGCAGGGCCGAGCCATCCAGCCGAGCCGCCCGTCCCGCCACTTGGGTCAGGTAACGGATCTACATCGAGGACACCTGCACCACATCGACAATTATTTGTAGATGATGAGGTGGCCGTCCTCGGAGCGGGTGTTAGACCCCGATCATCAGAGTCCACCGCATCCCAGGTGGCACGACCACATACTTCAGATTCAGTTGGGACTCACGTGCCCCCATCAGTCGAGTCTACCAGACTTCAGATTCCACCACCTATAGCCGACACCGGAGCTGGACTGAGCCAGAGGTCGACCGGGACTCCAAGACCGAGCCAGACTCGACCGGGTAGGGGACCAAATGTAGGGGTTACGTCGGTTAGGCCTGGGGAGAAAAATCAACTTATTCACTTGAAGCGGGGTTGTTTTTCTAAACCCCCTAGTCGCGAGATTGCCAAGACGATCACTGTACTCATTCGACAGTTTATAAGTGAGTTTTGGCCCTCCTACTTGAAGGTTCCTGAGAAAGTACGAGGAGAGATTTACTCGAGATTTACGGTGAGTTTTTAATGAATTATTAATATTTATTAATTTACTCGAGATACAAATATTGTTTACTTTAGTTTATTAATTTAGTGCATTAATTTATTATTTAATATTTATCTTTTTTGTAGAATACCTATGGGATCCGGCGGTCAGAGGGATCAGGTACATAGGGCATACCAGTTGAAGGCGAGGGGGCTTTATAAGCGTATGATAAACAAGGCGAATGAGCAGTAAATGAAGAACAAGGACAAGGAGAAGTTTCGAGGGAAGCCTAAGACGTCGTGGATGAGCCAGAGTTTGGAGGAGCAGGCGGCAAAATACTGGGACACGGAAGAACATAAGAAGAAGTCCGTGAAGGGAAAGAAGGCTCGGAGAGGCGGTAAGTTGGACAGCGATGCGCCTGCCACCTTTTATGGTGGTTCCATTGACTATGAGAAGATCCGGCGGCGCCTGGTATAATTTTTTAAAATTATATATTTTATTTGTAGTTAAAATATTAAATTTTAAGATTATTGTTTACTGATTAGTTTTAAAAAATAGAATTTTAACATTTAAAAAAAAAGAATTATGACCAACTATTACTTACAATTTGAAGGAGAGGAATAAGGCCAACTGCACCCACCCTATCAGGCACGACGAGATTTATAAGGCAGGACATACAAAGAGGGTGGCGGGGACTGGCAGAGGTACATCCATACCCTTGAGGCGGGAGTGGAAGTCTGAGGCGACCAGACTTATTTACGTAAGTATTTTAAATTTTCTACTCGTTTACCACCTATGAATTCATTACACTTTTTTATTGTAAGCTAATTATTGATTCTAATTTGAATTTTTAATTATCTTTGAACTAATTTCTCTTTTTAATGATCTTTGATAATTCAACATAAGACTCATAGGAGGGAACTGAGGAAGAAAAAGCCGGAAGCAGTAGAAGATAAGGACTTGCCTGAATGGGACGCCGATTCGTGGAAGAAGGCGATAAGGAGGATCAAGAAGGGGAAGGCGCATGGTTTACCGAGTTATGTTGATCCACGGGACTTTGACATGGAGCTCGGAAGGGAGCGAGACTACAGGCGGGAGTTGCTCAGGCAGGTCTAGGAGGAGAACAGAGAGTTGAGGACGACACATGACCCGAGAGTTGACTCACTAATGTCCTGGCTCCAGGAATTTAGACAGGACATGCAGACGCAGACAGGCCGACCAGTGCGAGAGCTTCCGACAGACTTGTTCATGGGGAACGCTATTAGGAGCGGAGGCGCATTTAGGGTTCCGAGGCCGATACGTCAGAGACCATATCCTTTTACTCCAGGTACTTCCACCGCCACCTAGTATGTCGATGATTTTGATACTGATGAGTAGGGGAGTGGTGATGATCTTGATATGATGGATGTTGAGGCAGAGGACCTCAGTGAGGATGATGAGGGTGATGGTGTTGATGAGGGTGGTGATGGTGTTGATGAGGGTGGGGTTGGTGTTGATGAGGGTGGGGTTGGTGTTGATGATGATCCACTGGCAACCCTGGATGAGATGTATGATTTGACGGAGAGTTCTGGTGATGAGGGGGTCGTGTATCCGCCTAGTGATGATGAGTGGGGTCAGTGATCTTGTGGCGGATTGTTATTTGTAACTATGGATTATGATATTTTGAGAATATTAGTAGGGACCTAATTGCGGTCCCTATTACTATTATTAGGGACCACAGTTAGGTCCCTACTAATATTCATAGAGTATCTATGAATACTAGTAGGGACCTAATCGCGGTCCCTAATAATAGTAATAGGGACCGCAATGAGGTCCCTATTGGCGGAAAAACAATAGGGACCGGAGTTAGGTTCCTATTGTTTTTGAGTCAATATGGACCTAATTGCGGTCCATATTGTATGAAAAACAATAGGGACCCAACTGGGATCCCTATTGATTCAACAACAATAGGGACCTAATTTAGGTTGCTATTGCTATTAAAGTATCAGGGACCGCAAATCGGTCCCTTATATTTCGGTCGCTATTGCCCTCATCAGGGAGCTAATTGCGGTCCCTGATGGCAAGCGACCGAGGTCAATAAGGACCGCACAATAGCGACCTATGTGCGGTTCCTATTGATCTTCAAGGACCTTAAGGGGGGTCAATAGGGATCTAATTTAGGTTCATATTGATCATGTTATCTTGTAGTGTAATTAACTTATCCATTAAAACAAAAATTACGGAACTCGCATTTTATAAAAAAAAAATTGGCATTTTGATATAGTGATAGTTTCATACGTTTCTATTAAAAAACGTTGGTTTTAATGGAATCAAAGAGTAGAAACTTTTGAACTTTATGAACGAAAAGTAAATATATATTTGGCAAAGGTTTGTACATCAATCACATATATACACGTGAATGTTATTCACACTTCACAGAAATCTTCCAATAGATTAATGAAAACGACGTTGTTGTACTTGATTTGCACTTATACATTTAAGAAGAAAAAGAATGAGAATACGACAATGTTGTACTGGTGTTACACTTATTTAAGAAAAACAAAAAATGACCACACTGCACTAGTGGCAGTAATATTTGAAAATAGTATCAAATTGTCACACATATGTTCAATAAAATAGCAATGAATTTGATTTATTCCGAGTAAATTACATAAACCATTCTTCATATTTAAGAGATTACACAAAGTATTCCTTAAATCTAATTAAAATCATTTCAATTTCATCTCATGCCCTTATTTACTAAACCAAAGTAAAAGCAAAATACACATCCCTACTCGAACCCACCCTGCGCCCGGTGGTGTCATGAAGGTGTCACGGCGAGATTAGCCGACGTAGTTGTCTTGTGTGGGCATGCAATTGCAAATGATGGGCCGATTGAAGCCTAGGAATGCGGACGTTGTAGCTTGAGTTCTTTGCTGTTACAGATAAATTAAAGTAGAGGGAGCAAGTACTAGTTGTTTAATTGAGGATACTAACTAATTAAAGTGGCGGACACCATAGATGTTTGATGTAATGGAAAAAGGGGATACTAGACCCAATCTATTCGCGTTTTTGCGATGTTGTACCCAACCTTTCATTTTTTACCGCGCTGTACCCAACCTTTCATTTTTAAAATATGTTGTACCCAAACTAACTTTCCGGCCAAAAAACGTCATATTCTGATCTTGTGACATCGGCAATCCGATTTGCACGAGGGCAAAATAGTCATTTCATTTATTTATAATAAAAATTAAAAAAAATTAATAAAAAATAAGAAAAAGCAAAACCCCCCCCCACCCACCCCCTCCACCCCCCATCCCGGTCGCCCCCCCCCCCCCCCCCCCCCCACCCCGATTTTGCAGCAAAACCGCTGCAAATCGCGGTGAATCACCGCGATTTGCAGCGGTTTTGCTGCAAAATCGGGGTGGGGGAGGTGGGGTGGGGTTGGGGGGGGGGGGGGGGGGGGCGACGGGGATGGGGGGTGGAGGGGGTGGGTGGGGGGGGGGGGGGTTTGCTTTTTCTTATTTTTTATTAATTTTTTTTAATTTTTGAGTGTAGTACCGATTTTACCCCTGCAAATTCCCAATTTTGGCCGGAAAATTAGTTTGGGTACAACATGTTTTAAAAATGAAAGGTTGGGTACAGCGCGGTAAAAAATGAAAGGTTGGGTACAACATCGCAAAAACGCGATAGATTGGGTCTAGTATCACCGTTTTCCCTTGTAATTACAAGATCTCCGAAGTTTAAAAAATTACAATAGTCACCCTTGAAATAATTAATCGTTACAGATATATAGATGGATTGTCTTGATTTAATTACAATTTATTATTGAATTTCTATTGTACCCGGAACTAGTTAAAATTTCAAGGTGTGAATGTAATTTTATAATAAATAGGGTGTAAATTTTATATATTTATTAAATTTCAGGAGTATGGATGTATTATTGTTATACAAGTATACGACAATATTATATTAAAATCTCCTGACAAAATTCAAGGGGTGTAACAATTTCAGTACCACCATATAAATAATTTTAAGGTAAAGATTCGTAATAATACTTATACATTTCTTGACGTAAGACACATAATTCTATCCCTCGTAGCTTGAAAAATAAATTTGAGATTTCATACAAACTTGTCCCTCTCTCTCTAATAAGATTTTTTTGAGGAAAATATCATTGAGTACTCTAAATTCTAGTAAGGTATCACATAGAGATCCAATCTATGCTATACAATGATATAATGTTCAGTACACTCACATTTGGATAGGCCCATTCATTTGACACCCACAACACATAAGTGCACTAGACAGTGCACAATGTGTAGCATAGAATAAATTATCACATGCAAGTTAAATCCGTGATGAGCTTAACTACTTTTTAACCTATGTGTGATAAGATATGATGCTCATTTCGATATACACTTGTGAGAGTTGTTGAATTACGTGTTACGTGAGCGAACTTTTGCTTATGTGTATTAATAATATGACTGAGATAGACCTCTTTAAGCGAAAACATGAGGAACTCTAAATTCTAATATGAATTCCTTTATGCTAGGCACTAGCTTTTGTTCATGCCTAAAGCAGCGGAAGTTGTAGCTTATAACCAAGATCAGACACCATGGTATTAGGTTTATTTAAAATGCTATAATTGTAGAGAATTGCTATTCTTGCTTTGGTATTCTTTCCAAGTTGATCATGCATTCATCAGCAACCAACTAAAAGCTAGTGTGTGTGTGTGTGTAATGGAAAATTTGTTAAGAACATACAAAGAATGATATTCAGCAATGCACAAAAATCGGCAAGTTGCCCCAAATGCCTAAACATATTCATGACAACAGCTAGCAAGCTAGTCTCTATCAAAAACTATCATATATATTGAATGATATAATATATTCTTTTAGGAGTGAGGTCCATGTGTTGCTTACGTGAAAATAAGATTGGGTGTGCGCGTGCTCCATCTTTATCAATAACCTAATATATTGAAAATAGGAAGATATGAGATACACTATGATTTTTTCTAGACATACAATCATCATGCTTTTACCCAATTATCTCATTATTTCTTCCACTTACAACCGCCTAAGAGCTGGATTTCTAGCCTTTATCTGTTCACATATGATTACAGTTATTATTTTTTTCATTATTATTATTATATAAAGCAAAGCTAGAATATTATTTCCTTAACTATATATTGCATCAATAATATTAACTGGCAGTACTAGGTAAATTTTTATTCGTTCTTGCAAGCTATCAATTTATTATCTTACTCGTTCGTATGTGCTAGCTATAAGTCTCATTTTCAACGAAAAGGAAGTTATAGTGTACGAGGTTCTAAATTGAGGTTGAATCAGGTTCTTGAAATTTATCGAAAAGAAGAATAATATATAATTTTGAAAGTGTTCAAACCATTAATTCCGCAGAGTTCTAGTTGGCGGACAAATTAAATATAATATCTCATCATAGTAAAAGTTTGATCCGAACAATATTTTGAAAAGTAGATGGAGTTATCTTTATGATTCTATCGATATTCTCATTTATAATGGAAGAAGATTGTATATTCCTCGGCTATAAAGAAATATTTACTAAAACAAAGCATAAAGCTCAAGAACTAGGGCTAGTAACAATTGACCATTTTTTAATGGAAAAAATTGACCATTGCATTACGTACAATAGGTTAAACAGTCATAATATATATTACCTTCTTTTTATGTCGACTGGCACATTACCACATATAATATGTTATTAGCCTTGTAGTTTCTGAAAGTTGCATACCATCCCTTAATATATGTAGATTAAGGGGTATTTTGTAATATAGAAACAGATATGGTGGCAAATAAACTTTAAATCTATCATCATGGAATTAAACATAGCATCTTAATTATGAATTAGAAGTTATAGTGAATGTAAACGTATATATTCATGAGTAATACTTTGTCAAATATTGGGATAGGATATAAAATGTCCGAGGATTAAAAACAAAAACCACTGCCCCTATTAATGACGAATCTATTCCACAAGATAAGAACCACCCAAGAAGAGAGGCCAGCAAAATCAAATGAGCCTCGCAGAACAGGAAGAACTCCCCTTGGAAGCACGGACTTAGTAAGGAGAAGAGCAAAGATCCTCATAAGATACCCATCATCACCCTAGTCTCTCGTAGCAAAGAGGAGGTCATGATCTCGTACAAGACCATCGCACATCAGCCTATGTAAAATGATTATTATATTCTCGGACATAACAATATTTGGCACTATAGAGACTCTAATAAAGTATAAGTAAGAATTGTTAGATTTAGTTTTCAAATAATAAATCTTGTTAGAGGTATTTCACATTGGTTATGTGTTGATATGATGTGAATGCAAAGTACAATAAAAGCCTTTTTGAGTTTGTTTCACATTGGTCAAGTATGTTGGGCTCTAGCTCATGGTAACTATAAACACTTTTATGGCTTTAAGAGCTTTAGCTCTTATATGCAAATTTTACTAGAGTGTCTTAAGTGTCCCACATAGAAAAAGTAAAAACTTATTTGTGGGTTTATATATGTTTGCACTATATTACTTGGGTAAAAAAAACTGCAAGACATATGTGGTGCTCATGCACACACGCGCGCCGAGCCGAGCCCGGGCCCGTGCGTGGTGCTTTTATTTGGCGCACTTAAAAAGCACTTAGCACTTAATTAATTAAATAAAACAGTCACATATTTTGGAGCAGGGAAAAGTCATGTCTTTTCCGTACAACTTTTCAACGTCTATATATTCGTGGGATAATCAGAGACAAGACACATCAAATTTTCGTATCTCTCATATACATACAAAAATAATTGCTGCAGAAATTATTTTCTGTATTAATTGCATTCTTGTTCTTTTTTCTGTTTATTAACTTCGTAAGTCCAAAACGCAGTTAATAGTCTTTTATTTTCTGGGCTTAAATTGTATCTTGGGAGGCGATTCGCTGTAACTCTTTTGGCACACGAGGTGGGAGCGAATTACGCTTTAAGGAAAGTGTCTGTATTTTCGCGACTTTCAAGTTCCCGTGTTCGACATTTTCGACAAATTTACCAACAAACTTAAAGCGTAATTCTGTGTTTTCGAAAATGTCTGGAGGAGGATCGTTGAAGGAGTTTGCTACCAATATTGTGAAGTTGGAGAAGTTCGATGGAGACAACTTCAGGCGCTGGCAGAAAAAGTTGCACTTCCTTTTGGTGCAACTAGGGGTGGTGTACGTGCTGACAACTCTGAAACCAGAAGTGAAGGACGATGAAACCGTTGCTGAAACCAGAAGCAGGCTGAAGTGGGAACAAGATGACTACTGTTGCAAGGGATACATTTGCAACTCGCTATCCGACACGTTGTTCGACATGTACCATGAAAAATCAACAGCGAAAGAAGTCTGGGACAATCTGGAGAAAACCAATTTGGTGGAGGACGCTACTAGTAAGAAATTCATCACTAGTAAGTTTTTTTGTTATTTCATGGTGGATGGCAGAAAGGTACTTGAGCAGTTTTACGAGTTAAAACAAATAGTTAATCAGTTTAAACAACATGCTTTGCATATGGATGAACCTATAATTGTATCTGCTGTTATAGACAAACTTCCTCCTTCGTGGAAAAACTTTAGGAAGGAACTTATGCACATGAAAGAGGATATTTCTCTTGCAGATCTTGAGAGCCATCTTAAAATCGAAGAAGAAGACAGAAACCGAGATGGTGGAGATGGTTCCAAGGTCATGGTGCTTGAGGGAGGAAGTAGTAGCAAGCAGAACAATAATCCGGGCAAAGGAAATGGTAAGAAGAACTCAAATCAGAATCCCCAAAAGAGAAAAGCAAGTAACAATAATGCTTGCTGGCAATGTGAAAAAGAGGGCCATCAAAAGAAAGATTGTCGTGACAAGGCTAAGAAACAGAAAACAGAAAATAATACAAACAAGCAGAAGTTTGTGGCGATGATTTCTGAAATATTTGCTGAGATCAATCTTGTTGGGAATGACCGGTCATGGTGGATCGACTCTGGAGCAACAAGGCACGTATGCAAATACATGTCCATGTTTGTGGAGTATACACCAGAAAATGATTGCTCTGTCTACATGGGAAATGGTGCAAGTGTTGCTGTCAAAGGAAAAGGGAAAGTGCTGATGGAGTTTACTTCGGGGCATGAACTGGAACTCACTGATGTTTACCATGTTCTAGAAATTAAGAAAAATCTTGTATCTGGAAGCCTTCTTAATAAATTTGGCTTCAAACTTGTATTTGAGTCGGATAAATTTATTCTGACTAAGGGAGGATCCTTTGTAGGCAAAGGATACCTATGTGAGGGAATGTTCAAACTCAATGTAACTGAGAACGCTATTAATAAAGTATCTTATTCTGCTTATATGCTTGACGCTTGTTCTTTATGGCATTAGAGACTTGGGCATGTTAATTTTAGAAAATTACATCATATGTCTAATCTGAATTTAATTCCCAATATTGATAAAAATATAAATAAATGTAATACATGCATGATTACAAAAATAACCAGAATGACTTTTCCTAAAGTCGAGAGAACATCAAAAATATTAAACTTAATACATAGTGATTTATGTGATTTTCATAGCACTCCTACTAGAGGTGGAAAAAGTTATTATGTGACTTTTATTGATGATTACTCTCGATTTTGTTATGTTTATCTTTTGAATCACAAGCATGAAGCATTAGATAAATTTAAAATATTTAAGGCTGAAGTTGAAAATACATGTGAAACCACCATAAAACGTTTAAGAACTGATAGAGGTGGTGAATATTATGATCCTACGTTTTTTGAAAATGTGGGTATTGTTCATGAAGTTACTGCACCCTATACTCCACAACAAAATGGAATTGCTGAAAGAAAAAATAAGACATTAACTGAAATGATTAATGCTATGTTGTCCAAATCTGGACTTAGCAAAGGATTCTGGGGTGAGGCACTTTTAACAGCGTGTCATGTTTTGAATAGAGTGCCTACTAAGAAAAATTCTACAACTCCATATGAATTATGGAAGAAAAGAAAACCAAACATGAAATATTTGCGAGTTTGGGGTTGTAGAGCTATAGTTAGAGTTCCTGATCCTAAAAGAAAGAAGTTGGGAGAAAAGGGTGTAGAGTGTATTTTTCTTGGTTATGCACTAAACAGTAAAACTTACAGATTTATGGTTATTGAGAAAAATTACTCGATTGAAGTAAATACAATAATTGAATCAAGAGATGTCATATTTGATGAAACCAGGTTTTCTTCTATTCCTAGAATTCCAGAAAATAATAATAATGAATCTATAAATATAAGGAATTCTGAAATAGAGAATGAAGAACCTAGGAGAAGTAAAAGACCTAGAGTACAAAAAGATTTTGGGCCTGATTTTCACATGTTGTTGAAGGTACACGAGAAAAAGAAACAAATCAAGTGATGTTATCTTTACATGCTGAATCTGATCCAAAAACCCATGCAGAGGCTATGAAGTCTCAAGATGCTAGTTTTTGGAAAGAGGCTATACAAGGTGAGATGGATTCCATCATGGGAAATGACACCTGGAAATTGGTTGACTTACCTCCCGGTTTTAAAACCGTTAGATGTAAGTGGATTTTCAAAAAGAAAATGAAAGTTGATGGAACTGTTGAGAAGTTTAAAGCAAGATTAGTTGCAAAAGGCTTCACTCAAAAAGAAGGACTTGATTATTTCGACACTTATGCTCCAGTGGCTAGAATTGCTACAATTAGGATTTTAATATCATTGGCCTCCATATATAAATTCGAAATTCACCAAATGGATGTCAAAACTGCATTCTTGAATGGTGAATTAAAAGAAGAAATTTATATGCAACAACCTGAAGGTTTTGTTGTGAAAGGACAAGAGCATAAAGTGTGTAAACTTGTTAAGTCTTTGTACAGACTTAAACAAGCACCAAAACAATGGCATGAAAGGTTTGACCAGGCTGTGTTGTCAAACAGATTCAAAATCCATGAATCTCTGATAAGTGTGTTTATAGTAAATTTAAAAATAATAAAGGTGTTATTATTTGCTTATATGTTGATGACATGCTTATCTTTGGTTCTGATGTAGATCAAATCAATAATACTAAGAAATTTCTGTGTGAAACATTTGATATGAAAGATCTAGGTCAAGCTGATGTTATTTTAGGAATTAAAATAATTAGAAGTAATGAAGGTATCATGTTATCACAGTCTCACTACGTTGAAAGAGTATTGAGAAAATTTAATCATTTTGATTGTACACCTATTAGTACTCCGTTCGACCCTAGTACTAAATTAATGCCAAATGATGGGAGAGCATTTTCCCAAAACCAGTATGCTAGTGCAATAGGAAGCTTAATGTATTGCATGACTTGTACTAGGCCTGATATTGCGTTTGCAGTTGGTAAACTGAGTCGGTATACAAGTAATCCTAGTAGAGAACATTGGAAAGCAATATTTAGAGTCTTCAAGTATCTTAAGAAGACCATTGATTATGGCTTATGCTATAATGGCTATCAAAATGTTTTGGAAGGTTATACTGATGCTAGTTGGATTACTGAGAGTGATGACCACGCATCAACTAGTGGTTGGATATTCACTCTTGGTGGAGCCGCAATATCATGGGGTTCTAAGAAACAAACATGCTTGGCTGATTCAACCATGGCATCGGAGTTTATAGCATTAAACTCTGCAAGAAAAGAAGCAGAATGGTTGAGAAACTTGTTATTGGAAATACCAATATGGCCTAAACCAATGCCTCCCGTGTTAATACACTGTGACAGTCAGTCGACTTTGTCTAGAGCTTATAGTCATGTCTATAACGGAAAATCTAGACATATTGGTTTGAGACATAGCTATGTGAGACAGTTAATCAATGATGGTATTATCACAATTATCTATGTGAGGTCAACAAGTAACTTGGCTGATCCTCTGCCTAAAGGTCTTGCCAGAGATATGGTGCATAAGACTTCTAGCGCGATGGGACTCAAAGCCCATACATAGTGATCACACATGAGGGAAACTCAACTCAACACTTGAAATATCAAACTTGGGTTCAATGAGTAAAGTACTTCATTTTTGTGATTGTCAAGCACTTAGTATTTTAAATTAATAATTTAGTTATTAATTGGTTCCATCTAAGTATAGTGCTTGGTACCTATAATGTCAAGGGTAGAGGTTGAGCTTAATACTCTTAATAGACTTGTAACAGTAAATGTTGGGATGTCATAATTACAGGTACATCCTTGACAAGTCTACCAAAGTGAGTAGTAGAAGTGAGGCCACTTCATTAGAGTTTAAGGCTTAACTCTAAAAGCTACTCATGATACCAGGATATAGACACAGGGCCGTTAACGTGTCGGCTTGTTAGAATAAAGAACAAGTAGAGGAACTGTGTATGGTACTTATCTGGTTGGTCGATATAGAATTGCTAGTTCAAAGACTAGTCTACTATGCTTTTCTGATTAACTTTGATAGGTATCCACTAAGTGAAGGTTCAAGTCGGAAGACACCTTTATTTATTCATAGAACTTCTTGAGGTGCAAACTAATATTTATCATTCGGAAATGGTGGAGATTGTTAGATTTAGTTTCCAAATAATAAATCTTGTGAGAGGTATCCCACATTGGTTATGTGTTGATATGTTGTGAATGCAAAGTACAATAAAAACCTTTTTTAGTTTGTCCCACATTGGTCAAGTATGTTGAGCTCTAGCTCATGGTAACTATAAGGACTTTTATGGGCTTTAAGAGTTTTAGCTCTTATAGGCAAATTTTACTAAAGTGTCTTAAGTGTCCCACATAGGAAAAGTAAAAACTTATTTGTGGGTTTATATATGTTTGCACTATATTACTTGGGTAATAAAAAGTGCAAGACATAGGTGGTGCGCGCCAAGCCGAGCCCGGGCCCGCGCATGCGTGTGCGCGTGGCGCTTGTGGCGGTTTTGTTTGGCGCACTTAAAAAGCACTTAGCACTTAATTAAATAAGATGAACGGCTGTGATTTAAACTGAATATTAAATTAATATAGATTAAATTGGATGGTGTGGATTTAATCTTATTTAAGATTTAAATCCGACGGCTCAGATTAATCTGGGAAAATGTGGAGGGAATATTTAATAACTCAGATTTAAATATTAACAGTCACATATTTTGGAGCAGAAGAGTTGTGGCTTTCTGTGAAAGAATACCGGTGGAAAAGTCGTGACTTTTCCGTACAACTTTTCAACGTCTATATATTCGTGGGATAATTAGAGACAAGACACATCAAATTTTCGTATTTCTCATATACATACAAAAATAATTGGTGCAGAAATTATTTTCTGTATTAATTGCATTCTTGTTCTTTTTTCTGTTTATTAACTTCGTAAGTCCAAAACGCAGTTAATAGTCTTTTATTTTCTGGGCTTAAATTGTATCATGTGAAGCGATTCGCTGTAACCCTTTTGGCACACGAGGTGAGGGCGAATTACGCTTTAAGGAAAGCGTCTGTATTTTCGCGACTTTCAAGTTCCAGTGTTCGACATTTTCGACAAATTCACCAACAAGATTCCCATATCAAAAAGCACTACAACCGAGTACTACAACCGAGTACGAAAGAAATATAGTACATCACTTTGAAAGGCTACTTTTTTCTTATCTTTGAAAATAGTTTATTGTATTTTTCATGCTTCAAGTGGGAGTACTACAACCGAATCTAAAACGATCGAATAGGAAACACTCACGGCATGCGCATGGTAATGTGGCTTGTCCTGTCCCGGAAAATACCAACCTTAATTGCTAACCGATGTTGTCATATATATATACATGTCATTAATTCCTAAGATTTGCGTTAGGTTGTGGGGAATTGTTTTGAGTCACGTTATACGAATTATCATACTTTTTCTTTTGTCATGTAAGTTGCTAATTAACAAGACATATAAAGGAGAATTTAAAAGATTTTTTTAATTCGTAACATGATATAACAGTGTCCAAACCGAATAAAAAAAACATTGTTGAATGCCCATGCGCGCGATCAAATGTTGTGCTCATTTTGCCTACACATGAAGGTGTCTGTTAAATTTCTTCTTTATCACTAGAGAATTTTCTTGATTTCATTAACAAGAGGAGAAATGCCCTAAACACCACCTTGAGTTTTTTGTAATTGCTTGCACCAATTAACCTTCATCAACTACTTACCTATGAATCTTATCATTGTTGTCGCATATTGTAGTATACGTACAACTTAAAATTTTAAAAGTACAATAATTCATAATATTCTCTGATTTTATTTCCATTTAAATACTCATAGTTAATTATGTGTGAGTTCCTTAAGAACCTATGCGTTTGTGTTTAAGATAATATTGTGAGTAAATAAAATGAAATAAACTCGCATCACAAATGCAATGGGAAAATAAATAGTAGTATTGATTTACATGCGTTTGAGAATTTGAGACCTTTGCAATCAATCACTCTCAGGTAAATCTGAATGACATCTAATCATCTGATCATTGAGATGATCAATTCCATTCATTAGTTGGCTTTTGTGACAAAACAAATAAAGGAAGCATTCCACTTTGACGCGTTTCGACGCCCCATATGCTTCATGTTACTAGTTGGCTTTTGTGACAAAACAAATAAAGGAAGCATTCCACTTTGACGCGTTTCGTCGCCCCATATGCTTCATGTTACGTTGTTATTTTTGTTGTGAACAAATATTTTACATTGGTAGAAGATAAGAGTCTTGAACACTTTATTTAGAATTGGACTTTTAAAGAGTTAATTCTAGTATTAGTTCTTGTGTTGGGTTAGGTCTATTTGGGCTAGTTTACCATAATAACGTATTTTTTCGAATTTTATTTTGTTTTAATTGTAAACAAAATTATTGAAGAGTTGCAACCCGTAATATTTTATTTTTCAGATTCTGTTATATTTAAAATCTGAAATAATTAGTGAAAGGGTGCAAATATATCATACGTGGCACAACCAATGTGAACAAACATGTCTATTCATATAAGACTTTTCGTGTTTTATAAATATGAAGGTGACAGATTCGTTTTTTATTCACTTAACATTTTATGCATCTCATTCCTAAGTTCCTTGTTGTATCTGGGAAGCAGATTTTCTTAATATATAGTAAAAATATTGCATTTAGGAAAGTGTTTTTCAGTTCACGCCCTCAAGGAAACACACAAATATTTTGTATCATATTTTTTTCTTATTTCCCATTTTCTAACACTTCCTTTCTAAAACTCTAATTAATTTTTTGCTTCTTCTTCAGGATTTCTATATGTTTATGACCTTTAAGCGTCTACAATTTGCTTAGTAATGGTAAATGACAAAAATATTCCACCCTCTCTTGAACTCTCTATCCCACATCGCTTGGGGAATGATCTTGGTTTCTGTTTATCTATACCCTGCCTCTCTCCCTCTAACAAGGCCTTTTAGAGGGAAATATTGGGGGATCTAAATTCTAATATGGTATCAGAGCCTACCCAAGTTGATGTGGGTTTGCCCACTATCTAACCCATGTGTTAGGATCCGATGCTCATTTCGGCCTACACGTGAGGGGGCGTCTTGAACTCTCTATCCCACATCGCTTGGGGAATGATCTTGGTTTCTGTTTATCTATACCCTGCCCCTCTCCCTCTAACAAGGTCTTTTAGAGGGAAATATGGGGGGATCTAAATTCTAATACCCTCCGATACTATAGCGCGCTATATAAGTTACAAATTGTGCGGTTTCTGGTTAGGCACGTGCGTGGAAATTGGCAGTTTGTTGCGGGGTTTCAAGCAAAAAGTATTAATGTAGTTAGTAAAAAAGCAACAACTTAAAGCTATATAACTTTCACAAATTTCTGTTTCTCGAATTATAGAACGGCTTGGTACACACAATTCTGGGGGCTTTCTATGCATGGCTTGTGATATGTTAAATAGAGAACTTAAAATTGTATTTCTTAGACGAAAGGGATCGAAATCGCTTTGATATAATGAGCATAATACATTTTAATAATTACACACTGCCAATAATTTCGAGATTTTGTTTGATTAAGGCTAATGATCTAGTCCTTTCTTGGTTCTTGAACTCAATTTCACTACAAGATTTGAGGGTCAATAGTGACCCCCCAGTTGTGACTCAAGTTGAGTCACTTGTCTTCAGTGACCTGCGAAGACAACTGCGACTCAACCTGAGTCGCAGATTTGTACGAGGACAACATCGACTCAAATTGAGTCGCTGTTGACCTCAAGAAAATTTAGCGACTCACATTGAGTCGCTGAATTCCATTATATGACTTGGGCCACACATTTTGGCCCAATTTGGGCCAAAATGTGGGCCAAAGATATTGGACTCAAATGCGAGTCCAATATCCGGAAGCAATCAGTGACTCAACTTGAGTCGCTATTGGTAATGGCCGCTGTCAATAGTGACCGCAAATGTCAATAGTGACCGCTTTGCAGTCACTACAAAACATTAGTGACCGCAAAGCGGTCACTAGTGACATTTGCGGTCACTATTGACAACGACTATTGTCAATAGTGCCCGCAAAAGTCAATAGTGACCGCTTTGCAGTCACTACAAAAGATTAGTGACCGCAAAGCGGTCACTACTGACATTTCCGGTCACTATTGACAACGGCTATTGTCAATAGTGACCACAAATGTCAATAGTGACCGCTTTGCGGTCACTATTGACAACGGCCATTACCACAATATCCGTTGTCAATAGTAATAGCCGTTGTCAATAGTGACCGCAAAGCGTTTTGCGGTCACTAGTGACATTTGCGGTCACTATGTCAATAGTGACCGCAAATGTCAATAGTGACCGTTTTGCGGTCACTAATATTTTGTAGTGACTGCAAAACGGTCACTATTGACATTTGCGGTCACTATTGACAACGGCTATAACCAATAGCGACTCAACATGAGTCGCTATTGAAGTTGGCCGTTATCAATAGTGACCGCTTTGCAGTCACTATTGACATTGGGCGTTATCAATAGTGACCGCTTTTCGGTCACTACTGACATTGGGGAGTCAATAGTGACCGCTAAGCGGTCCCTAATGACACAACCGTGACTGCATTGCGGTCCCTATTGAATCAACAGGGACCGAATTGCAGTCCCTACTAATATTCATACTTTAAAATCGATATTTTAAGATAGTTTGAGGTGCCGCGTTGTTTTTTTAGTTCATAATAACTGATATAAGAGTTAAAACAACAATAATTTCAATGACGCATTGTAAATCCAAACATTATGTAAAGAGAACGGACCACTTTGACGATGCTCTTATTATTTTGTATGACGAATGTCATAATGACAAATTAATTGTATATACATATAAGTATAATGATTACTTGATGTGATGATTTATACCTCATAATCATATATATGCTAACATTAGTGAAGTAAAGCATAAAAACGAATAACAACTACAACTAACTAGTGATGATTAGTTGTAGAACATGAAATAGATCTCCAACGTTAATAACTCGTTCAATCTCAATCAATCTATTAATCCACAACTAAACTACTATGAGGTTGGTTTTGCAATCATTTATTACTTCAATTTACATGTTACAATGAGTTTGGTTACTAAGAATCACAAACACACCAAAATCAATTAAAAAAAATCGATTTTAAAGTATGGGAGACAATAGTGACTGCGACGCAGTCACTATTGAGTCAATTGGGACCGCAAAGCAGTCATTGTTGACTCAACAGGGACTGCATTGCGGTCCCTATTGACTCAACAGTGACCAAATTGCGGTCCCTACTAATATTCATACTTTAAAATGGATGAATATTATTAGGGACCTAATTGCGGTCACTGATATGACAACAGTGACCGCATTGCAGTCACTACAAAATATTAGTGACTTAATAGCGGTCCCTAATATATATTAGTGACCTAAATGCGGTCATTGAAATCCAAAATTTTGAAATTGGGCGAAAATTTTAGGCGGGATTGAGAGGGAAATTTGAATTTGACGAAAATTTGAAATTTTCAACCTCCCCTCTATATATACTCACCACTATTACACATCTAAATTTCATTATCTCCAAAAATCACCAACATAATTAACAACACTCTCTTCTTTTCTCCAACAAACCAACACACCAACACAACAACATAAATCCAAAAAATCACTTTCTTTTCTTTCACTTTTTTTTTTTAGTTTTGATCTACACTTTATTATCTTTCTTTCTTTATTTTGGATCTACACTTTATTATCTTTCTCTATTTATTTTGGATCTACACTTTATTTTCTTTCTTTCTTTCACTTTTTTTTTTGTTTTGGATCTACACTTTATTTTCTTACTTTTCTTTCACTTGTTGTTTTATTCATTAATTTTTTTGTTTTCATTAATCTTTTTGCTTTCATTGATCTTTTTAATCATTCATTTTTTTGTTTTCATTCATATTATAGTTTCTATTATTAGACATTTTTTTTAATCTTTTTACATTCATGTCATTATATTAACATTTTCTTCATTATTTTATGGTTTTGATCTTGTTAAAATCATAATTTTACAAAAAAAAAAACAATAATATTCCGGATTAAATCCGGAATATTAGTGTTTTTTTTTATTTTTCGTACAGGTAATTAGTGACCGCAATTCGGTCCCTACTAATATTCATAGATATCTATGAATATTAGTAGGGACCGAATTGCGGTCACTGTTCTTAAAATTAGTGACCTGAAAGCAGTCACTAATGTTTTAAAATAAACAGGGACCGGAAGGCGGTCACTAAATTTCCGGTCACTATTGACCCTCATCAACGATCTAATTGCGGTCACTGATGGAAAGTGACCGAGGTCAATAGTGACCGGTCATCTGCGACCCAAACGCGGTCACTATTGACCATCAGGGACCCCAAGGGGGGTCAATAGTGACTGCATTTCGGTCATTATTGACCCCCAAATCTTGTAGTGTTTCTAAAGAAATTCCCTATAACATGTTGTGCTTTACGACTGCAATTGACGCATGGCAAGAATTCAAGACTAAATATGATGGCTACCAGCTCACAAGGCGTTCTCTTCGTAACTTCTTCCATAACTTTGTGGAATGAATTCGTGGAGTCAGAGACCAGTAATTGCTTGCTCGTGTGTCAACTGTATTTGTGAAGTTAACAAACACGTATTGATCTCAATAAAATAAAATTGTGTGCTTACATTCTTAGTATGGCCTTAAGTATTCATATAGTGCAATCATAAGCCAAATATTACTTAAGTACTTAACTCACCTATGTCCCCTCTTCTAAAAGTTTCATTGCGTATGGAGCATATATAAAGTAATTCACACATTTAATCATGCCCAAAACATCAGCAAACTAAATAGAATATGAGTCTAGCTATTTTAGTCTACATCGCCGCGATCCCACTCATTTTGCGTAACCAATGTAAAGAATGCATATATGCCACATACTATTCACCAAATACGTATCAACTATAAGTTTGATATTAAACTTCAAAGGTATTGTTAGTAACAAACATGATTCTATATAAGTTGTGTACATTCCAACATATTTATCTTTTTATTTAGCAACATCGCAATGTTTATATGCATGTGGAGATTGGAAGCAAATTAAGCAACACATCTCTTGTAGTTTAAAGAAGACGGGGTGAGATTTGAACACCAAGGCTCTTTAATTTCAATCGTTGAATATATTATGATATCAAATTATCGTTTTACTTAGAAGTCGATGTTTCAAGAGAGATTGTAAACTTACACTTTATAATAATCTTTCAACAACTATAAAAAGTGTATCATGGTGGAGGGATTTACTAACTAGCGAACAAGATTAGACTATGATGTTCTTATCAACATTTTATGAAGATGGTGAAAACTCCAATCCCATCTATATTAGGCCACATTATTAGATGCTGAATATCAATTGATCGGTTATCAATGGGAATATTTGTACAAACTCAAGTGGTCAGCCATATTAGATGAACGGGAATTGTTATTGACAAAGCGTTAGCTAAAAATGAGTCGTCGTGATATGACAAGACATCGGAATGTCATGATATATATAATTTTGATTTTATTTAAATAATATAACAGTTAATTTAATGTATATCAATTAAGTGGAATGTTTTCCAATTATCAAGATTATTATTTATCAAGATAACAAAATATAATTAGGAAGAAAATAAATGCGAGAAGCCGCGGGCAACGCATAGCAAAGCACAAAGATAATTTTAACTTAAGTAAATATGATTATATATATGATTTATCCTTCAAATAAAATAGAATATGTGTGATTATATGAGGAACCGACAGGTACTAGGACAAAGTTTGAGGTAGTTCACAGTGGTCTGTGTAACAAAATCATGACATTATAATTCGATTTGGACTTTTCAACATTTCCCGTTACGTTGCATTAGTCACCAGGTAACAAAAAAGAACCAATGTAAATAGGGGTTATAGTCTATGGTAGGGGTACCAATGGAACCATTGCTTGGATGATGCCATATGTCATGGATCACTTTAACATATTTACTTGGCTAATCCATTAATTTTAAAAAAATTAATTTTAGCTCCAAAAGTTTGTTTACTTATTTATTTTTCAGACCACATAAAGAAATTGGTATTAGAGCCTAGATTTTATTTATTTAAAGTGGAAATTTATTTATTATAATAATATTTAATTACCTCGAGAGGGGAGTAAATTTAAATCATGAATCAGAACGAAAGTTCGAGATATATTCTCAACAAATGAGTTTTCCAGGAAATTGGAAAACATTAAACAAGAGAAGAATTATAATGATAGTAAAATCCTATCAGTAAGATGAGTAATTTGGGGTCACCAAATTTTCATGAAATCGAGACGGATGGCTCTAAGTTATCCTTAAACCTTAGAGAGACCCAGAAGGCGATTCAGACACATGGTAATTATCAATACCATGTACCCGAGCACCTTCAAAACCTTCAGATCCATATAGAAACCATGGTGAAACATGAGAAGGAAATTCTTAAGAATCTTCAAGATGTCCAACGACGTGTCAAGAATTTGGAGGCCCAACCAAGCTCATTCGGAAAAAGGAAAGGAGGATGGTTACCACTATATTTCAGAAGTGAGCCCTTATTACATCAAAAGGGCGAGGCAATACAAGTTCATCGAGAACTAACAAGCAACGAGAAGCTGGAAACCTTAATAAGGAGAAGGAATGTCTAGAATCAATATGGACAAGATCAATTATGGTGACCTGCAAGATCTCTCTGATCTCGCAGAATCATTTACGGGCTTAAAACTCCTAAATGTTAAAACAATAGAAGGAACGATAGTCCCAACACAAAATCTTCCACAGGGATTTTCGACGATAATCGAGAGGCTTGGATCTAATAATCCAATCCAAGATAAACACATGACACACTAGGGTGACTTTGTTGTTGGATCTGGTCTTCCAGTATCAGGAACCAGATCACGTCCTCGAAGACCATAAATCCACGGGACACCATATGGAAGGTTTGAGTTAGATCCAATACATCATTGTGGGCTTATGCTTAATTTGGATATATTCGATTTTAAAAACTGAGAAACGTTAATCGATGAATGGGCGTCGTCCATGAGGATTGCAGCGGCAACATTAGAACTCAACAAAGAAGGATTCATAATAATGCTACAAATGAGCTTCGAAGGATCGGTTAAACTTGGTTGGGAACACGCAGCTCCAAAAGTACGAGAAGGCATGTTAGCCGGAGAATACCTCAAGGAAATCGTAGATAAAATGGCTAGGCTATTCAAAATCTACTTTATCGGAGAAGGGTACTTTGTTGACCCTGAGACAGGCGGAGGCGATTGAGATAGAGCCAAGAGATACGAGCAAGCGTTGTATAGTTTAGAGTTGCATGATATATGTAACGTCGATTTATACATCAAACTCTTTACCGAGTACAAATGGAAAAGCCGGATTAGTGAACACACGGCGATCCCTTTGTTTTTCGCAAAGATACCAAGCCTATTGAGGGAAATGCTGCTACGCGAATATACACGAGGAGCAATGGGCACCATAACTCGACGAATGTCGTTTCTCAAGGACAAGCTGAGCGAATGGTGCCAGAAGGCAGCAATCCAAAAGAATTACAAAAGACTTCGAGGAGTCAATAAATCAGTTCGCCTTTGTTGCGATAATAATGACATTCCCACAGTCATGAGAACTCCTTAAAAGCATAAAGGGAGGAAACATATAGATCATCCCTATGAACGAAGAGGAGGAAGCTTCCCCAAAAGGTCTTCATGGAGACCAAGGAGATTCTGGTCAAAACAAAAGGCTCGCAGTTACAAATCAGGCCAAAGATCAGGACCTAATCGAGGACGAACAGATTCCAGCCAAGGAAGCACAAGTAGAACGCCAATAAGAACTTTCAGGCGGGCACATACAAGGGCCAACGAAAGTTTCAAGGATTGTAATTATTGGACATGTGGGGCTAAGGGACACATCTCGACCGATTGCCCCGAGAATCAAAAGAGAAGCGTTAGACAGTTTGAGGCAACACCAGAAATTGAAGAAGTTGTCTACTATAAAGACCTCGTACAAGTATACCAGTTTGAAGATATTCCTTCTGACGAAATTATATATGAAGAAGATTAGTGTCAAGATGAGTCTTCGGATACAGAATCAGAATCAAACTGAAGACGAGAAAATCTTTTTCTAGGAAGTGCAAGAAGATATGTCTGGATTCTTTTCACAGACTAGCATATCTCACAAAGGATTGATGAGAATCATGCGAGAGGATCTGAAACTCCACGTCTATGACGGTCTCACTATCGAAAAGATGGAAAGAGCCTCAGCACAACCAAGCCTCAAGAAACGAAAGCATCACATCATCTACAAAGTTATGGCGGGAGAAATAGCAATCCCGATGGAACTAACAAGTAATGTGATAGAAATGTAATTAGTTACTATGAATGAAATTAAGGAGGAACTAAGTCGGCTCAATAGAGAGGTTGCTCAGAAGATGTCATGGATCCATATTGGGGCCATACGAATCTTGATCAAAGCAACATTCAAAGATGGGAAGAATTCGCCGATTGATATTGTTATATTTGACAGAAGAATACAGAACCTACGAGACGACTGTCTTGGAGGAATATCGGGAATCTATTTGCTGAGAAAGTGGCAACATTCATTTATCCAAAGATTGCCTATAATCTAGCAGATAGAGATTTTAACCGAGTTCTTACCCTCAACCAAGATTTCAAAAACAAGGAGTTGATGAAATAAGGGAATAGGCCATACTCTATCACTTACAGTATTTCATATACCCTCTCCAATACTCATCATTCTGATCTTTTCCGAAGGAAAGAGTTTGTGGAGATACCAGAAATCTTTGAGAAAGTGGTTAATGCGGTCAAACCAGAGATTTTCGATCTACCACATATTCATGACATGGATATGATCATAAGAGATCAACCAGTGTTTAACAAAAATACTAGTATTAAATTTGAGCCCATGAGAGTCTCATTCCATAAAAATAGGGTGCACAACCTAACATGGGAAAGAAACCGATGGTTGAGGTTGTCTTCGAACCAAGCAGGTTTACAACTAAAGGAGAACTCCAATGTCCAGGAGGATGGTGCGAGGTTGAGGTAATCTTTGACATCACCCAAAAAGATAATACTCTACCATGTGATGCCTTGTATTACCTAAAGCAGCCCTTTGTGGGTAGATATCAAGGAAACTTAAAAATAGGTGGAATTGACTTTACCATTAGAGGACGTGCAGGAAAGACAAGAACAATTAATTCTAGGGTTGGAATTTCTTGAGGAGCACAAACCTTGGGAAATGTTACCAGACGGAATGGAATTCACAGTGGAAGGAAAAAGATACAGATTTTGATGACTACCAGTCCATTCTCCATATACATCTCAATTGGGATGTTATACGAGAAATATCAAGCAGAGTATTTTTCCGCCTACATCGATTCAGGGGCCGGCATATGTACAGTTAAACCAAGAATCTTTCCAAAAGATATTGAGAAAGAATTACCAGGAGTTGTGGGAAGAGATTTCTCTAAACAGATTATCCTTTTTAAATGAGGAGTAAGACAAATAGAAATCCTAATTGGCAGTGCAGGAGGTACCTCAGCCTTGAAAAAGGTCCTCAGCCAGACATCACTGCTGAAGAGCAAATCTCGCTGGAAGATGTCAAAACCAAAATCCAAAGAAACTTCAACGAAGATCCTTTGGCATGGTGGAATAAAAACGAGCTCAAAGCATCCTTAAAAATTAATAAGGAAAAAGAGAATGAGTTCGTAAGATACAAGCATATCCTCATGAACCAGAGTGATAGAAAGGATATGCAGAAAATTCTTAAGGAACAGTTGGACCTTAAACTGATCTTACCAGGAGTTTCTCCATACAACAGTCCAGGATTTTGGTACTAAACCATGAAGAAATGAAAAGAGAAAAACCAAGATTGATCATCAATTATCAAGGGGTCAACAAAATCTTGGAGTCCGATGGATATTATATCCCAAGTCGAGAACACCTCATCAACTGCGTTCAAAATGCAAATGTCTTCTCAAAGTTTGATTGTAAATCGGGGTTTTATCATATTAAGATGGAAGAAGAAAGCAAGAAATACACGGCTTTTTTCATGCCACAAGGACATTACATTTAAAATGTGCTGCCAATGGGGTTAGTAAATGCACCACAAATATACCAAAGGAACATGGATAATCTCTTCAAAGGTTACTTTAGTTTCATGTTCGTTTATGTTGATGGTATTCTAAATGCATCAAAAAATATTAAGGAACATCTGCAATATCTGAGAATCTTCTCAGACATATGCCACAAGGAAGGATTGGTGCTATCTGAA
The DNA here is from genome assembly GCA_948329865.1 of Linaria vulgaris. Taxonomy (NCBI): domain Eukaryota; kingdom Viridiplantae; phylum Streptophyta; class Magnoliopsida; order Lamiales; family Plantaginaceae; genus Linaria; species Linaria vulgaris. The sequence goes on along the minus strand of OX415249.1, from coordinate 144,286,631 downwards.
AAGAAAGTAGTAATTCTTACAAGAAAGATTGAATTCCTTGGAATTGAGATCGATGAGTCGAGTATCATTCTTCAAACACATTTAGTTGAAAAGGTATGAGATTTTCCTGATGATCTCAAGACAGTTAAACAACTCCAGAGCTTTATGGGGTTAGTTAATTTCGTTGGAATGTTTATCAACAATCTAGCAAGCTACAGAAAAGTTTTCAGTCTACTACTCAAAAAAGATGCAGAGTTTAGATGGACAGAAGAACATAGGAAAACCGTACAATGCCTAAAGACCATATGTCAAAACCTCCCCAAACTAGCGATACCCAATGATGAAGATGATCTGGTTCTATACACATGTGCCAGTGATCATTGGTGGGCAGCGGTTTTAACTAAGGTTGAACCAAAAGAAGAAGTTCCGTGTAGATACTGCAGTGGACTTTTTGCGGAGAACCATGCGGCAAGATGGTATATCAACTAGAAGGAATTCTTTGCAGTTCAAAAGGCTTTCAAAAAGTGGCCTTTGGTTTTACTTGCAAGGAAATTCATTTTAAAAATTGATAATACGAGTGTTAAAGCTTTCTTAAAAAATAAAATAGAAAGCAAACCCGAGAAAGCTAGACTTTTGAGATGGTAAGTTGAATGTCAATACTATGATTTTGATGTTGTTGTAATTAAATCTCATGAAAATATTCTTGCAGACTTTTTCACGAGAGATGGTGGCACATGAAGCCGATACCATCCTAACGAGATGGATACATCACATGAAAAACTTACAGGAACTGGACAAGATGGTCGAAGGCCTTATTATTGATGCCAAGACATCTGGTCACATACAAGAACTTGACCTTTCTAAGGTCAGAAGTGCCATGGAAGCCTTCATGCACAGCGTTACGAGTTTATGGGACAGCCTCATGGGTCCATTAATGTGAGATGCCTCCGAATCAAAGTTTAAAATTGAAGTTTGAGCGCAAGGTCCAAAACCCGAAAAAAGAAGTTCGAGTACCTCGAACACGAGACCTAGTGTTGATCCTTTCGAGGAAGACATAGAGAAAAACAATGATCCAACGATGGAAATATCGGAGGCACTAGACGATTCAACCATGGTTGAAAATGAACAAGAGGAAATTAGCCTTAGACCTATGATGGGAAAATTTAAGGTTATAATCAAGGAAACTGAGAACTCTCCCATATAGGAGTATCAGAGAACATGGGAGAAACTCTACACGAGGATTGGGATTATTCCTGGAAAAACACTGGCAGACTGGTTAGGAAAATACCCTAGGATGTTAATGCTTCCAAGTTCTAAATCTGAAAGCATACGAGAATGGTATGCCTTTGGTTGTTTGGCCTCGGACTTCACCACATCACCAAGATTCCCATAACTATCAAAGTTACCAGCGGGGCTAGTCAAGGGAGTGTATGATTCCTCGAAGAATAATAATACACTCGATCGGGGAGAGGTCCTCGAATTAAAATTCTTGAAAGCGGGACTTGAAATTATGGGAAAAGGCTTTCACAACAGCTTTCATTTTATCTAGTTGCAAAGGCCTAACTTAAAGGCGATGGATCTGGCAAAGCCACCGCCAAAAGGACAATACCTAGTCTCTCTTATTACTGAAGATGAAGTCACCACTAGGAGAGCTTGAGGGCTTTGGGTCTGTCTCACTGAGATAGACAAGGTTAAATATCCGTTCAAAATATTTCAGGGGAAAATGAACGGGTCTTTTATGGTTAACAGCATGACGAGCAGGAGTACAACGTTTGCCGAAGGAATCTTCGAAGCAAAAAGGCAAGAATTGTAGAAAGATGAAATTCCGAGCACACCAGAAACAAGCCGGAAGTTCTGCAACATGGATCATGTTGGTCATTGGAAGGATCGCATCTGCTCCCAATACCCAAACTAGAAGGAACCCCTGCTCGAAAATGAATTCCCAGTGAAAAAAGACAAGTGATATAGTGACAAGATGGGCCCCTCAAAATGTGAAAAGATTCCACCATGTGAAAAGAGAAAAAAATTATAAAGCGGACCCGACAAGAGAAAAATGAGCCATGTGAAGAGGCAATGTGACACTGACGAGGACAACCTCCACTAGCGGAAATCAAGCCAAAGTGGAGGGACCATGACAGATAATGGGTTGATACGTAAACATTGACGAACCAATCCATCAAGAAGAATTGAAATACGAATTTGAAATTCGGACAGACTTCTATAAATAGGCAGGCTGAAGAAAGCAGAAGATATCGACCATTACCTTCTGTTTTCTTACGAAATAAATTGTATTCAGTTCTTCATTCTGAAAGCAAGTATTGTATTAGTTATTTCAATTTTCGTTTTGAAGTTTATGTACCTAGGAAACAAAGCTACTATGAGTAGCTAAACAAGCAACTCCTCTCAAAAGGAATTATTTATTATGTAATAAATATGTTTCCACTAATAAATAAAAAATTCCGACTTTGCCTAAACTTGTGTACACATTGTTTAATCATACATCCCAAATTATACCTCTCACACCCCGGAGTAGAAAACGAACCAGAGTTGTGTTGTCTGCCACTTGAATGAACCATTTCCAAGACCATATGTTGCTATTGTGTGGTTGGAGGCAGTTGGTCTTCGTAAAAACTGGTTGAAATACTCGACGACAGCCCGGTCAAAGTGAGGTACTATTCCGAATTATGATTACTATTTGTACGGAAGCATGTTGGGCCTCATATGGTCGTAATGGACTAATTTAATAATTTATGGGGTCTGAAAAGTAAATAATACAAATGAAAAGATTAGACTTTTAAATTGCATATTAAAGTCATTTAAAATTAGGGAGAATTACACAAAGTAGCCTCAACTATAGGTAAATTACACAAAATACCTCTTTCTTTTGGGAAATTACACAAACTACCCTTATGATCGATTTTTCGTAATTTTTTATTTCAAATTATTGAATGTAAATTCATGCTCTTTAATTATTTACACTAAAAAACAAAAAATAAGTCAAAGGTATTGCATTAAACCTCATTTATCTCGTTTAAAAAGACAAAAAATATTGATAACAAATAATTTCTTCTAACAAAAAATAAATTATCTGCGAATTTTAGTCTCTGCTATAATTTGAATTTGAAAGGTTGTTTTAATTATTTTAATTTTTTTTACCTTAAGAGTAGTTTGTGTAATTTCCCAAAGAGGAGGGGTACTTTGTGTAATTTACCCATAGTTGAGGGGTACTTTGTGTAATTCTCCCTTAAAATTAAACACTTGTCATAATCCTAAGGAAGGAGGACTACTGGTCCTCTCCCAACATAGACCGCATCGTAAATAAGGATAAGTGGATCATGCACAAATCTTCCCTTCTTTTTCGTGTGTGTGTGTATGGCATCTCATCAATCAGACACAATTAATTAATCAGTTGAACGGGTTGAAGATGGGAGATTATTAGGTGCAGTCGTTGTACGTGCATCCACTACCAATACACGGTGGGGATGAGGTGTTGAGTGGTTATTCCTACAATTTAGGAACCTCCTTTTAATCTCAACCATTGGTTGTACATACAGCGGATGTATATAATAATTTCTCGTTGAAGAAGGTCAACAAATATGTCAAATCTTGGAAAAGGTTAATAAATACGTACAATCGCACATCTATGACAAATTACAAATAATTATTTTCCACTTTTAGTATTATATTGTAATCCGATTCATATCTTATATGTTTAAATAAAGTTCATAAAGACATTGAGCTATAGCAAAACTACCCTTGTACGTATGTCGAATTGAAAATAAATAACTTCATGTGTCATTTTTATTAGTAAATATCCCTATTTGAAGTTTAAAAGAGCGAAAAATCCATTTATATGATATTTTACAATAACTGTAACTAGAAATTTCTATGCATTATATCTTTATATCAAACATTTTTGTAATCAACTAAATATTATAAATAAACTATGTTATAATATTTCGGAATTATTTTGAAATTGTATTAAAGCACAAATTTTTTAATTGGTATTGTACTTACGTTTTTACAAAATAAAGAAATCTTAAAGAAAAAACAATTTTTTCCTCGAATATAACAAAAAATATGCACACAGTTCAATTTAAACAACATCAGTTTCTTTGTATATCAAATTAAAATAATAAAGATTATGTTTTAATCAATATAAGCACATGCGGTTAATTAGTGTATTTTTGCTAATTTTTAAACTTCGTGGGGGTTAATTTGTTAATTAGGTATCACACAAGGTAGTTTATGCAATTTACTCTTAATATTACTTTTGGCTTGGTTGTTGAAGAATTCCTAAATATTGGATGCTCTCTTGTTCTCTGATTCCAATACATATATAATATTTTCACAATCTCTGGAATTTACCTTAAGTTTCTCATTAATAATATTTTTACTGTCGGCACAAAAAAGAAAAAGAAAAAAAGGGATTCATCTTCATCTTTACATCTCAAATCAACGACTGTGACATACATTAGTTCAGAATCCCATGCAAAATAATACCGCCGAAAGATAAATGAAGATCAAACGTCAACTACCATTAATTTTTTATTTGTGTAGTTTGATTAGTTATGTGATGCAACCAAACTATAACCGTAGTTAATTAATTACATGATCGTCACCCAAAAGATACGCTTATGACAGCCGAAAAAAGTGTATGTACCATGACATGTGAATTTGTAGGAACTCCGTAAGCTCACATAAAACCGCTAAATCAATGGCCAAAACCTGATCACCTAATCTTATCTCATTAAGGTGCATTATATATATATATATTATATAAATATATATTAAGGTAGTTAAGTGACAATTATTAGGCCAATTATAAAACATTGAAAGCTAAAGACACGAGTAAAATAATGTATTGCAGAAAGGAGATGGAATTCCTAACTGGTTTTAATAATAATGCAGGCAGATAATGAGTGATCAAGTAGGGACACCGTACCGGAGGTGATGATTTTAACATATGATAATGATATATATGTGATTGTGAACATAACGTAAGAATACCACCATGCCTTCCCCCACTACAAGTGCGTGCTATGTGTCGACCTCCTAACTCCTTCATTTTCATAGATCCCGGAAACGACAAACTTTTTTTTTCCATGTGTACATACCATGATATTAATGCATTATTGTAATTTCTCATAATTTTACTAATAAGAAAGTCATTGTTTTATGTGCATATGTAATCTGAAGAAGAAAAAAATGCACATAAAATATCCTTTATCGTCGTGTGTGTGTGTGTATATATATATATATATGTATGTATACATGTATTTTTCATTGTTATTTTGTTTTTATAAAATAATATTATCTAATGTAAGAATACGAAGTTATATATCTTTATAATGCAAGGTAAACGCATATTGTTTCATAGTGTTCTTCCTAGCTACCAAATAATCAAAACATTGGCATGGAGAGATTGTGGGTCCCCCACTATGGGTTTTAGTAAAGTAATCGCCTTAAGTTTTTTATTTAAGGTTTGACACCTTGATGTCACCTTTTGGTCAGATGGAGTTCTAGTATGGTCCAAGGGTCGGGTTGTTTGCACATTAAACCAGTACATGAGTTGCCTTGAGAACGTTTCGTGATAGTTTAATTGAAAGGACATTTCTCTAGTACGAGAGGATCGAGAAGGACACTCCTCAGTCGTACAGTTATCTTGCCCATGATAAATTTCGGGTAGCCAAGTGTGGAGCAGATAACGGCTGAAAGAATCAAAGTAGTAAGCCCACTCCTAGATGAGTGCTCTCCTATTTTGACTTTCCTAGAGCTTCCGGTAGCACAACCATATGAACTCTTTTTTTGTTAGAAATCACAATGCTCGTGCGTTTTTTAACTATCCAAGTTGGTACAATTATTATTTATTCTATGATAGCATAAATGTACACCATTAAAAAAATCTTGATATACAACACATAGAATAAACAAAAATAATATAATAATCAATCAATTACTTAATCTATAAAAGATGTTCATCAATCATGAAGCATCCCCTCCCCCCCCCCCCCACCTCCCACCCCCCCCCACCCCACCGACTGCCCAGATCCCATGAGTGAATTGAAAGTTGGATCTACATTGGATCTCACCCCAATCGCCCATTCTATCCTCTTAAGGAGAGGTTTGGCTTCAGAACCCTGTTCCAACATGACGAGTACGCCATGCTAATATTCCTTGGATGATCCACATCTCAGGATCAGGCGCCGACGAGCACACTGGACTATCTATATGGCTGAGAGCCCTCACAACCCAGGCACCACGCAGTTATCAGGGACGCACCCTACCACTAAGCTAATTTCTTCCATGGTGATTTGATGAATCTACATGCTTCCACCCCTGGTTATTGTACACCTACTGACAAGAGAGTATATCTTTTAAAGAAGAGTTTATATGACCTCAAACAAATCAAGTTAACTTCATTTCTCTTATCTCTTGGGTATAAACAAACTATTGCTAGTTGTTCTTTTTTGTTAAAGCTTATGGTCCTTTTTTTACTCTTTGAGTCTATGTAGATGATCTGCTACTAACAGGGAATGATCTCAATGCTATTCAGTCTCTAAAATGAGCCATTGATTAGAAATTCTCCATTAAAGACCTCAGTGAATCGAAGTCACTAGATACACTAACTGAAATAGGTTATCTAGCTTGTAAACCCAGCTCAACACCTATAGACCCCTCCACCAAGTTACAAAGCAATGATTCTAAGCTCCTTAAAAAACATGTTGTTTGCAGAAGGTTGGTGGGGCGCCTGCTTTATCTCACTATAACTCCCCCTAAATTAAATGTCAGTATACAATGTCTAACTCAACATATAGCCAAACCAATTTTGAGCTATCTTGTAGCAGCTCACTTTGTCCTACAATACATCAACCACAACCTAGGTACATGAATTTTCTACCCATCACATAATGAAACTCACCTTAAAGAGATTGGGGGCTTGTCCTGAAACATGATGAAATCTCACCAGTTAAGTTATCTACAACAAAATGCTTTTGTCCCTTGGAAAGCCAAGAAATAACAGAGGGTTAGCCATTCCTCAACGTAGGCTGAATACAGAGCATTAGACCACCACCAAACCAAATGTAAAATCATTTGGTGTAAACATCTCTTAGATGATTTGTTGATCCCTCAACCAAGAATTCCAGTCTGATAATAGGAGTTCCAGTCTGATAATAGGAGTGCCTACTGTATTCCAACAATTCGGTTCATCGTGAATGCACTAACCACATCCAAATTAACTGTCATTCATTTCATTCTAGAAGTGGTGTACAATGGCTTCGATCTTAAAGGTTGTTCACATTACAAATGATCATCAAGTAGCGAATCTCTTCACCAAACCTCTCTTCGCACGACAATAACATTCAAAATGGGATTGATTGACATTCACGTCCCTCTTGAGGAGAATCTTAAGTTATATTTTACTATTTTTCTATTTTAGTAAATTTGATTTAAATTTCAGTTAAGCCTTGTTAACAACCTTCCTTATAAGGAAAGTTGAGTATAATTAGTTCAGTTCCGTGTGATTGATTAATTTCCGGTTAAATCCGTTGCTTGTAATATAAGTAGATGAGGCTCCTGATCATATAACTCACTTGATTATCCTCTCAAACACTCAATAATCTTTCCCTTTTCAATTTTCAATTCTATGCAAAGTTCTTTTATTTTCACTTATTGTTCTCGCTGTAATTATTCATGGCGTATATACATACTTTATATATATAAAAGGTACTCGTCTAAAGGCAAAATATGCCTGGTATACATAGTTGATCGTTATGTCAAATCTCCTTGAAAGTGTTGCGTCCTCATGAACCTTCTCAGGCAGTTAATGGACCAATCAACTAAAAATCGGATCAGAGTAAAGCACTGATTGTGATGAGGACATTATAAATTATAGAGTTTTTGGCATTATACCCCCCTGTAATATGAGAAATAGGCGTGTTACCCCCCTGTAAAAAAAGAAAGGGCATATTGCCCCCCTGTGATATACGAAATAGGCATATTACCCCCTTGTAATAATAAAATAGGCAGATTACCCCCCTGTGTTATGTTTAATAGGCACATTATCCCCTTGTGTATTTTTATACGGTGCAAAATACCTCCTTTTTATACACATGTACTAAGGGGATAATGTGCAACTTTTTAAAAATTATAGGGGGGGTAATGTACCTATTTCATATATTACAGGGGGGTAATTTGCCTATTTATTTTTTACAGGAGGGTAATGCGCCTATTTCGTATATCACAGGGGGGTAATATGCCTTTTCTTTTTTTACAGGGGGGTAATGCGCCTCTTTCCTATATTACAGGGGGGTATTGTGCCAAAAACCCTATAAAAGGTACTCGTCTAAAGGCAAAATATGCCTGGTATACATAGTTGATCGTTATGTCAAATCTCCTTGAAAGTGTTGCGTCCTCATGAACCTTCTCAGGCAGTTAATGGACCAATCAACTAAAAATCGGATCAGAGTAAAGCACTGATTGTGATGAGGACATTATAAATTATATGCTAATCACAGCATATTTTGGTTGACATTTGAACAATAATATATGCTACACATATAAATTATTCCTGATGATGAACTACTAATTAAAGAAAAAGGCTATAGTTCGATATACTTGACAGATAATTATTTAATTCTCTAGAATATTTTGTTAACTTTATCAGTTCGAAATGTAACATCAACTTTCTTTCTTCTTTTTTCCTTCGATTTTTTAACATTAGCCGCGGGAAGCCTGGCCTTAATAATTGGGTTTAATTTGGAAAGGAACAATTTGAAAGAATATATACCTTAACTCACACAAAGAAAGAAAAAAAGGACACGATCTCACAATTCACAAAGAGAATGAAAATATTTCTATTTTAGTCCTACACAATTAATATAAATATTCGTTTCTGTGCGTGCGTGTGTGACATCAAGCAATTTTATGATGCTTTCAGATATTACGAAATATCCCAAAATATTATTTTGAAGCTTGAGACACATATGAAAAAATGTCCGTGAAAATTAACATTGGTATATTATTGAATGAGAGAATAAAAAGGTAAAATGTCTCTTATCAATTATTGAGATAATTAATTTTATTTATATGTTTAGAGTATGAAGCTGTAACTGAGACATAAATTAATCTACGCGAATGGACACTTGAAAATTGCATATGCTTGACTCAACTTAAAAAAAAAAAAAATCTATTGTACTACAAATTACTTCTTCTTCTTGAATGTATATTTAGGAAACTACAGAAATGAACAACCATTAATATGGACTAGTATATCATGTTTAGAGTTTTACATACAATAACCCATATTTAAAATATTTACAGAGAGGGAAACTATTGTGCGGACTTTTTAGCAAAAAAAGGAGTTGGCCAAGATCAAAAACTTGTTAAATAATTTGAACCTCCGCAAGATATGGAATATCTGCTTATGGCCTGGACAGGAGTGGCATTTGAAAGACCACCTTAATTTTGTATGTTTGTTTCATGTTAACCAAAAAAAAAAAAAAAAAACACATGACGAACCTCTCAATCGATCAGTCATGTGCCATGTTAAAAATTACGCTATTCTGACCTGTTTTCTATGTTTAAGCTGGATTTTTTTTCTATTATTATTATTGATCGACTTGGTATCAACTTCTTAACGACTTTAACTTAAGCTTTGAAAAAATATTATGTGACTTGTTTGAGGGTAGGCTTCGGCCAAGTGAACTGGGAATTTGCCTCTCGAATATTAGTTAGTTAATTTAATATTTTTCAGTATGAACACAAAGTTTTGAATAGAGAAGGAATTAAGTTATTCAGGCATCAATTGGGTATACAATTCTTTGTCAGAATGAGGTATATATGACTGTTTGAACTTTGAAGTACTGACTGATTCATGATGCCTAATTGAACGTGCACGCGAGAGGGAATTTCTCCAGCTTGATTTTTGGCCACTTGTCTTAATCCGAAAATAGATAACGTTTGCTATTATAAATGCTTGATTCTTCTTGAAAAGTCGTATTAAGGCTGCTTATTGTACACCAATTGTCATGTTTAGTTTTTGTTGGAATAAATGTGTGATTGTGGTAGCCTTATACTAGCTAGTAAGTTGTGTTTAAGAAATTAATTTGATCTTGTGGAACCAGATATGGAACCCATCACGATCAACTCCAATGTTATGGCTTCCTCAATAATGAATTTCACGTCATAATGCGTTTGAGTACACGGAGAACTCTACATGTTGAAACATGTAGATGCATATCCTATGCACCAGACATTTTTCATGCTTCTCCTATAGGATATATCCTATCGTTACATCTCCACCAAGGCGGGGAAATTACTTAAAGCTCCCTCGTGTTATCAGAATCGTGCACAAAATTCGCTCGTGCTACTTTTTGTATAGAGTCTTCTTGTGACTTCAAAAATTCTACACCAAACCCTTTATTATAGCCCCGTGTTTTCTGGAGGCTGGTAAATTGAACCTCGTGTTTTTAAGAAGCATGCATTAAAATCCTCCTATAGATTTCACGGCATTAGCTACCGCGAATTAGCTACCGCCTTTCCGTCGCACTTATTAGCGACCGAAAATCTGTCGCTAAGGCATGTAGCGACGGAAAATCGGTCGCTAACACAGGTGGCGACACTCTGTCAGTAGCCAAGGAAGCTAGCGACGGACTTTTCGTCGACAAGTCCATCGCTAGCTCATAATGGCGACAAAGTTTTCGTCGCTAACACAAGGGTAGCGACGGTATTTCTGTCGCCACCATTTAGGGCAATAGGCGAGTTGCCCTAGGCTGCAACTGGGTCGAAGGGGTGACGAAAAGCCCGTCGCTACTTTAGTCATACCGACATGAATTCCGTCGCCCATTTTTCAGTGTATAAAAAAACATACTTCCTCTTCATAAAACATAACATCGAGGCCCCATTTCTGTCGCCCCACCCCCACCCCTCGCTGCCGACGCGGGTGCCATCGCCACCCACCCCCTCGCCGCCGTCGTCGACTGCCGCTAGCCACCGCCACACACCGTTGCACCTTCGGATTGTTGTAAGTTTTTTTGTATTCTTCATTTTTTAGCTTTTTTTGAAGATTGTACACCAATTTCGTAATATCGATCTTGAAATATGCATGTTAGGAATTTTTATATATATCGATCTTGAAATCATGTTACGAATTCGAATAGGTATAATTATTAGTTAGCGAATTTTGTTAAATTTGGTAACGTTTATTAATTATATAGAAATTAGATTTAACTTCGTTTAGTCGATTATATGCTTTAGGAACCTTTACAAAATTATTGTTAGTTTTTGTTCAAGTGTTAGTTTTTATTAAACGTTGATTGTATATGTTATTCATTGAGGAAATTGTTAGTTCTGTGATTTATTTGATTAATTGGACTAAATTTTATAATTTATTTGATTCATGTTATTATATTAATTATCATGTATATTAGTTTAGATCTCGTTGATGTCGTAATTATGCCTTAAGGAATCTCTAACTTACATGATAAATATTTAGGAAATCCTTATAACTTAGAATCGATTATACCTTTACGAATTCTAACTTAGGTTTTGAATTAAATTTTCGACATGTCTGACGATCATACACGCCCCGAGGGTCGCGATGACCCCTTATTGACCCCCCCCCCCCCCCCCCCCCGCTAGTGATAGATTAGGCCCTAGGCTCATACGTATACATTCATCTGCTACTCGAGTTCCTGCTCCTGCCGATGCAGCGCCTTCATCTTCTGTTCCACCAGAGGCACGCGGTACGGATCACGCGGGCACATCATTTACTCTACGAGAGGCATGCAGTACAGATCATGCGGGCCCATCATCTACTCCACCAGCAGGGTCCAGTCAGACACGACCTCCGAGAGGAGTTACTAGAGGAGACCCGGTACCTCAGGATAGCTCACAGCGTAGGCCGCTATTATTAACCCCCTAGAGGGACTATTTGTCGATCAGCAGTGGGTTGTGAAGACTATTACGACAATTATGAAGAAGTTATTGATGGAGTTCGTACCATGTTGGACGAAACTGGATCAAAACGTGAAAGATAAAAATTGGCTAAGCTTTAGGGTGAGTATTTAATATATAAAAAGCACAAATCTAATGTTGAATATTTTTTTTAAAACAATACCTATAATAATCAAACCTTAAATTTTTGATTTGCAGAACACATATAACATTCCGTACACAGAAAGGCGTCGGGCGCACAAGTCATTTAAGACCAAAGTTATGAAAAAGTGTAAGGGGTGATGCATGATGCGAAGCAGAAGTATGAGAAGAGGGAGGATGATCCGAAGTGAGCAAATCGCCAAAATACTAAGATGAACAATAAACTAGAAGTCGAGGCGGTGTTGCATTGGGCGAAGGACGAAGTGAAGGCGTTGTCGAATAAGGCAAAGAAGAATAGGCGAGGAAGAGAGTCTCCCGAGAAGAAACCGAAGGCGGAAGGCACTTACGCTGGAGGATGCATTGGTTACAATTATGTTAGGATGGTATGTTTTATTATACTTTTAGGTGTTAGTAATGTAATAATTGTAATTGATATTGTTAACGGGTTTTGAATTATTTCCTATTAACTGAATTATTTATTTGGGTTGGATCACCTTTGCCCGTGGTTCAAAAACTAAATGCTATGCTCACAAGAGAGAAAAATTGACAAGAACCTTCCTTCCTTTTATTAACTATATTCCACTCTCCTTTCCGAGTCTTTCCTCGTATTCTCCGAGTCTATAGGTGTATTTTTTCCCAATTGTCCGACCTCTCTTTCTTTCCCTTCGTATTTTGTTTATATAGAGTTTTTAGGGGCAGGTGTCGCTATGCATGTGTTTACAGGTGTCGTTATGCATGTGGTGATGCTTTACACGCGTTACAATAGTCTTTTAACCAATAAGATAACGTCTATCTTGCTGACTGTATCATTTCATCTTCTTCCGAGAGCTTTTGTCTTCTTTATGATAAGGGGTAGATTGTCTTCTTTGCTTCCGAGAGCTCATTGCTTCATATGGTGACTCGAGGGCCGAGTCTGAGTGTTCTCTTAGTGATAGTGCTTCTTCGAGAGGTGTGTATTCTAGAGTGTTTGCTTAAGGGTATTCTCCGAGGGGGTGTTCGTTCATGGGTTGATCTCCGAGAGGTTCTTTTAGTGATCGTGGGTAGGTGCTTTCTTTTTCCGAGTGCTCGGAGAGTGTCGTTCTGTAGTTGTTGCGTCATTGTGAAGTCATGACCTCTGGGTTGGTCGACAGAAGTAGTGTTCCGAGAGAGTTTGTGCTAGGAGTGTATAGTAAGGAAGGGTTTTTGTCAAGGTTCTGGGACTCTGTTGGTTTCCGATGGCTCCAGTGGGCTTTGATAGATTGGTCCTTTAGCTCATTCTTTCCGAGAGTTCATATTTCTTGGAAAAGTAGTATGAGTGGGGCGGAGTATTTGCCCAATGTTGAAGTAGTTCCGATAGCAGTTAGTCTGTGAGACTCTGCCTTGGTCTCGTATTCCTTCTGTTGCCTTTGCTCTAATATTTGATGTGTTGGAGATGTGCTCCGAGGGATATTTGAGGCGTGGTACCTGAATTACGAAGGCAGGTCGCATAATCATATAATATATTTGGTAATTCCAGTAATTGATTCATGGTTTATTTCAAGCAGGTGAATTATCACCCTGTTAACAGATATATTTTTTCTTACTTAATCTTAATTTTTGTCCTTTGAAGTGACGCTCTGATGGACTTCCCGTGCGACATGACGAGCTATATATGGCTTTGCACATGAAGACTGTTGAGAAGGAGCGCGATGGATGATATGAAAATTATACTAAACTTCTTACAAATATCACTTAAAATATGAAAATATGGATTACATAGCAGAGTTGCGGCGCAAGTACGGTGATCAAGAGCGTGATTGGTTTGTTTTCGACCATGAGGCATGGCCATAATTTTGTTGTTTATGTTACATTATTATAAACAATGGTGTTTCTATTTATGTTATTTGTGTTTTGAACGTATGAACTGTTTATGCCTTTAATTTAGTTATTTCGGTACGTATTTTAAGTTAAACTTATTTAGTTTGTGATTTGGTTGTATTTTGTAGTTTGAGTATGAACTTATGGATATATGTTTATGCATGTTTTATGTAATTTGTTAAGTTTTTTTTATGCAACTTTTATTATGTGTATCAATCGAATCTCAGTTCATTGTTAAAAAACAATGAAAAAATAGAAAATAACAACGAAAAAAAGTACAATATTGTGACTGTTGGCTAATCTCAACGGTAACGTCCATTAGCTATTGTCACGTGGTAGCTAATGTCAACGGTAATAATCATTAGCGATCGCGACGCGGTAGCTAAAGATTCTTACCGTTGACATTAGCTACCGCTAACCTTTCTTGCCATTGACATTAGCTACCGTCTACCGGTAGCTACGATTCTTACCGTTGGCACAACGGAAAAATCTGATCAAACCCTTTGCTAATGATGATACCCTAACATTAGCTGCCGCAAGTCATTAGCGACCGTCTCGCGGTAGCTAATAATATTTAAGTTCTTAAATTACGATATTTTGACGATTATTTTACATATAATTAGTTGTTTGTTATCAATTACGTCAATAACAAGTAATAATTAACTAAATAAACACAAAATAATAATTTCATTGCACGATCAAATGACATTACTAATGCCGGTTCATAATAACAATAATACATATATTGTTGTTTGTCAATACAATATATATGTGTGTATATATATATACATATATGTGTGTGTATATACATACATATGTATATATATATATGTATGTATGTATGTATCTCCCGATAGAACGCTAAATAAAGATCGTAACTTCATATCGTAACGAATCATCACATTTCATCGATGTATCATTCATCACGTCGCAACGATACTTCAATCACATACGAGACATGATTAAGTGTAGAGGTAAAACTAATATATACATCATACAACAATACATCAATCGTAATAATAACTCAATTACTAATAAATAAGTTAATTATTACTTATTATTACCAATATTACCTACTAAAAAATATAGAAATCAAAATCACACAAAGAAACCTACTAAAGAGCAAAAAACTAGCATTAGCTACGGCTGGGCGGGTAACTACTAATATTCAATGGACAATAGCTATCGCTCGGCGGTAGCTAATAATATTCAACGGAATTTTGCTATCGCATGTCCGTCGCTACTTTGTCATTAGCTACCGAGTCCCGGTAGCTACTAATATTCAACCTGACAGAACCCAGAAATTTGGCGGCATTCCAAAAAAAATCGAAATTTTTGACAATTAGCTACCGATTTTTGGTCGCAAATCCTCGAAAATTTGGACGTCCAAGTGCAGGAAATTCAATTTTTTTGAAAATTCAAACATTTTCAATCTCATATTATAAATATCCCTCAATTCTTCAATCTATAAAATAATCCCAACACTTATTTATATCATCAAAAATTCCTCACTTCTCCAATCTAAAAAACTATCCATACCATTTCTTTATTTCTTCATATCTTCCAAATTTTTCCATTTACCAAATCTAAAAAATTAACCCAACACTCTCTTCAAATCTTCAAAAAGTTTTTCATTTCTCAAATCTAAAAATATATTCCCAACACTTTCTTCATATCTTCAAAACTCCAAACTTTTTTTATTATACAATCATTTTGTTGAAGTATTTTTCTTCTTTTATTTACATGTTTGTTAGTGTTAAATTAACAAATCAACACTGATTTTCATATTGTTGAAACAATAAACAAATAATTTTCCAAAAAAAATCTGGATTAATTTTTTTAAAAAAAAATCTGTAAATATTATTAGCTACCGCTATTCGGTAGCTAATTGTATAAATATGATTAGCTACCGACCAGCGGTAGCTACTAATATTCATAGAATAAGCTACCACAAGCCGGTAGCTAATAAGTAATAATATCCATAGTATTAGCTACCACAACGCGGTAGCTAATGAGGTTTAAAAGGGAAGCCAATTTGGTACATTGGTGATGGCATTTCGGTCGCTAATTTATATATTAGCGACCGCTTTTCGGTCACTAAAATCAGAGAAGTGGCGACGGAGGTTGCGACCAACCTTCAGTCACTAATATTGGTGACGGACGAGTGGTAGCAAACTGGGTCATTAGCTACCGAGTGTCCGTCGCCAATTATTAACGACGAGATTAGTAGCGACTAGAAATTAGCTAACGACTTTTGGTCGCTAATGATCATTAGTGGTCGTAAATGCGGTCGCTAATGCCGCAAAATCTTATAGTGTGCATGCAGGGGCGGAACCATAAATATTTTTTGACATGGGCTAACGTAAAGAGATAGGCATGTTTTTTCTTCAAATTTATAAATAAAACATAATTCATACTTATATTAGCTATCTTATTTGTCAATAAGCATCTCATCATGTGATATAACAAAAACTACTAATAATTAATTAAGTATTCAAGAAGCCACCTCGGCTAAAGGTGAGGGTACACTTGGATGAGGGTCCGCCCCTGTGTGCATGGTTTATGCAACTTGTTACAGCACGCTTAGGGGGCTGAATGCTATCACATGCTTCGAAGTGAACTCGGGTTTTAGTGTATGCATGTTTTGCCTTCTCCCGCTAACAAAGTCTGTTAGGCGCGAAATAAGAGAATCAAAATAATTTTAATAAGCATATTTTTTATACTTTAATTTTCAAAAGTAGATCTAGAAATTTTGATCAACCATAGTACTGACCAACTTATCACGAATCAGTCCGTGATAAGTTAAAGAAATAAAGAAAATATTTGTTTACTAGCTTAATGAATGATATAGCTTGCTCGTTAAAGAAAAATAGATACATATGAGCAAAGCTAACATACGTACTGAGATATGACATGATAAAATTATTCATCACACGCCTAATCTGGCCAACCAAAATAGCCTTATTATTATTGTACTAAAAATAAGTGATCTTAGAGTTAGTTGGAATAAAGTTGACGGCTTAGGCTAATACCTAACTCTCTATACGATGAGGGAGGACAAAAAATCTATGCAACCTGATATGCTATAGATTTTGAAAAAATCTTATAAAAAGGCGTGTGAAAATACGTAAAAATGATTTGAGAGCACTAGTAGAATATTTTTTTATTTTTTTGTCTTCTAAAGTTGAATAGATAATAAACAAGTTGGTACGATCGACGAGGATTAGCAAAAGAAATTGGACTTCAGCTCTGCTGTCACTACTTTTGTGCTTGTGAAATGCGCATTTAATTTCAATTATGTACAATATATTATTATTTATATGTATACCAAAATGAAAAATTGGTGGTTTTTTGTGACATATCCAATTCGAAAAGCATGTCTCATTGTCTTGTTGACGGTTGATTTTGATAGAATTGTTGATTTAAGAATGCATATTAAACGGGTTCAATGAAAGGATACAAGAGGATTTTCTTTTCTGATTATATCACAAAATGCCTGTATACATTTTTTTGTGAACTTTAATAAATTTTCGTATAGGTTCATAAGATATTATTTTGTTTATTAGCAGACAAACAACTATATAAGACAAAATCATGCATTATTAAGACAAACTTCCTGCAGCTCGTTTGTAATTGTACTAGGCAAATATGTCTTAAAGAGAGCATATTATTGTGACTTCGAAAATTATGATTCTATAGTTGCGTTCGAGTGTCAACATCACTATGCTATTTTCTACTGTGGACTTCAATAGCTGCCAAGGCAGATCCTTTGTATTGAAACGTTGCCCAAAATTATTAGCTTACAGTGAAAGAAACACATATTGATCTTGCATTGACATATAAAGTACTATTTTAGTAAACAATAAAAAAAAAGTAAATTTTTAAAAACGATTATTGAGGAAAAGAAAATTAATTGGCCCCATCCCTTCAAACTTAGTGCTCTGTAAAAAAATAAAAAATTGTATGGGGCAGGAATTGGAATCCTTTCGACGTGTTCTTTCCTTTTAATCATTTCTTTTTCTCAACCAAACAGGAAAAAATAAAGACAATTCAAAAAAGAACGAATATATAGACTTTTTTTTAGCATCTAACTTCGTCTTCCACCATTCTTTACCTTTTGAAATCAATTATACTAATTACAAAAATAATAGCCACACGCAATCATATAAGGTCAGATCTGATTTTCGGCGATACGAATGTTGAATACTACAGTTAAACAATTAGGGAAAAACGAGATTAGAAAGTGATCAGGTTGAAGGAATATTAGCTTTACCAGGAAAATCCATTAATTACGTTCAACTTTTAATTAATTAATCTTGTAGAGTTGATTTTGGCCTTCCCTTTTTGTGTCATAGGTTTGTGGTGACCCTTCTATATTTTGTAGGTCGGGGCACTAATGCGCTTATCACTTTATTATTCATAATTCAATACTCATGAAAATCACAATTCAAAGTTTAATGACATATACTATGAATAATTAGAGGTTAAAAATGGGCAAAAAGCGTCAAACAATTTATTGTATAGACCACTTTGCGAATTACCCCAATCGGAAAGAAATATAACAACGATAGAAGAGAGCAAAAAAAAATAGACGATTTTCAAATTTTAAATTACATCAAGATGAACCGTACATTTATCGTATTCTAGTAAAAACAAACTTGTCTCGATCGACATTCGACACTTCGTACATTTTTGGGAAATTTTCTCATTTTTAACTAATAATGGAATTCGAGACGTAATTATATTCTTTAACCCTTTTAAATATTAGTTCACAATTATTACAAAAACCTGCTAAACCTTACACGAGTTTGCACATTTTTGACGATGACTAGCATGATAGTGTCCATATGCTTGC
This sequence comes from Linaria vulgaris, assembly GCA_948329865.1. Taxonomy (NCBI): domain Eukaryota; kingdom Viridiplantae; phylum Streptophyta; class Magnoliopsida; order Lamiales; family Plantaginaceae; genus Linaria; species Linaria vulgaris. Next base: position 144,267,862 of record OX415249.1, on the reverse strand, counting down.
TTACGTTGTTAAAACTGTAGAACATTCCTAGGAGCTAATACAGTGACCTAAGAGAGATTTTGTTGTTGCAATGAAGATATTATCGTTAAGAGGACGACATAGAATAGAGGAAGAAATAAAAAGAAAACAGAAGTAGGAATTGGCTCTATACAATGAACATACGTTTTCCAAGGACTTTCGTTCAACGTAGAAAATTCTCAGAAATACGAAGCATTGTGACACGTATCCAAAGTTAAGAAATACGTTCACGAAATACATTCATAACTATTTGTTCTCTATGGAAAATTCTTGAGACGATGTGGAAAAATTGTTTCATGCAATCGCATACAACTCAGTTATCAGTGTAAATGCACGATGATGATAACAGTTCAGAGTTGGGTCCTTCACATCTAAACTCAGTTTTAATACCTTACAGTTAACATCATGCATAAGTAAATGTTTAAATGGTTCTTGTATCTAATATCTAAGAGAATTCAGTAACTAAACAATGTTGAACAGAACAAAGTATTTTATTTGCAGAAAGCCATAAACAAATCAAAAAACTAATTCAGGTTAAAGATGCACACTTACCATACAAAGAACAAATCAAACAAAACTCCTAATGTTCACATGAAAGCCAAACATCAATACAAGAAAATGCTAAAAAAAAAAAGCAGATTTTCGATCCTTCAAGCTTAGGATATAAACATACCAAGGTTTTCTTCTATTATTCCAGCTAGCTTGACTATATAGTCTTGGGGAAATAGCTCAAATGGTGGAGCACTCGATTGCATGCAAGAGTGAATCTCTACCAGCTTGAACTAATTTAGAAGCCTAAAATGAGTACATTCTACTCAGAAGTAGTGGATAAGGAGATTTCATGTGTGATGTGTCCGGCTTGACGTGATTCTCGTCTAGTCCATATAGCTTACGCGAACTAATTGGTGACAAGGCTTGATTGCTGCTCTTATTGTTTACCATCAGTACACAGCTATTGAAAACTAACAAGTCCGTTCGTGGCAGACGAAAATCAAGTAATGGCTTCTGAAAAGATAATGTTAATTAGGTGGCGTGTTTCTCATACCCCACTAACAGTACGCAAACTGCATGAAGATGCAAGCAGAGTTGGTCATAGAAAAGGGAATATCAAAATATATATTACTAGAATAAAAAAGCAAGAGAGAGAGAGAAATGGGATGCTAAATTGATTAAAAGAAAAGGCAACTATAAAGGAGATTAGTATAATTATCTGATCTATACTAGTGTTAAAGTTCTTTAAGAAAAAAGGTGGTATCCCACCATAGAGTTAAGGCACTTACAACATATGCTGTCCTTGTTAATGAGTCTCGGGCTCTCAGCTTATATATATATATGTATCGACCAGTTTACTTTTGCGAACCCAAATCGAAAGCTGTTCTTTATCGTGTACCTTCTCGCACTACCAGAACACATTGAAAAAGGATCAATTTTTTTAGCATTATTGAAATTTAGCCATGCCCCTTAATTCTGTGGCTCCGAAGCCAGAAACTGATGGCACTGAAATGGCCACAGGCTTGCCTAATACGCTTGAAGCAGGGGATACAGCGTATCTTGCTTATCCAGTGCAAAACACCTCTCAGTCCTTTCTACAACGGGCTTTATACCCCATAACAATCAAGGTAAATAAATCTCTCCCGTCCCTCTACATACATGTATGTTAAATTTATATTTTTGTTAAATTAAAGTTCTTACTTATTACCTTCATCAATATAATGATGATGTACCACGTACGTAAAATAGTACATAACGTAACGAATATTGTTTTGATATCTTTGTATCAGTTTGAGGAGATTGTTTATAAGGTAAATACTGAACATGGAGGAACATCAAGCACCAAAGAAAAGACAATACTGAACGGTATCACAGGCATGGTTTGCCCAGGAGAAATACTGGCGATGCTAGGCCCATCAGGGAGTGGGAAAACAACCCTCCTCACGGCCCTTGGAGGGCGACTCTCTGAGAGGTTGTCCGGAAAGATCAGTTACAACGGCCAGCCATTTTCAGGTTCCATGAAACGAAGAACGGGGTTCGTGGCACAGGACGATGTTCTATACCCACATCTCACTGTGTTTGAAACTCTTGTATTTACTGCACTGCTGAGGCTACCGAAAAGCCTGACGAAAGAAGATAAAGTAGAGTACGTGGAGCAAGTTATAGCAGAACTTGGATTAAGTAGGTGTCAGAACAGCATGATAGGAGGGCCATTGTTCCGAGGAATATCAGGTGGAGAGAAGAAGAGAGTGAGTATAGGTCAAGAAATGCTCATCAACCCAAGTTTGCTATTACTTGATGAGCCCACTTCAGGACTTGATTCCACCACAGCTCAAAAGATCTTGAAAACAGTCAAAGGGCTGGCTAATGGAGGTCGGACAGTTATCACAACAATCCATCAGCCATCAAGCCGGCTCTACCATATGTTCGACAAGGTAATCTTGCTGTCAGAGGGCAACCCAATATACTATGGCCCTGCATCAACTGCTTTGGACTACTTCTCTTCCGTTGGGTTTTCAACCTCCATCACCGTTAATCCCGCTGATCTCCTACTAGATCTTGCTAATGGTAAAGTAATAATAATAATAATCAGAAAAGTTTCTATTTAATTTTCAGCACATGTGTTCTGTTCGACCTAAAAGTTTTTACATGTCCCTTTAATTCCACGCAGCATTGAAATGTCACTTATTAGTTAGTCCACTTGACTGCTAGTAATGATTAAAAACTTAATGGAGTTTAAATGGCCCCACCATCATATTAATTATTCAACACTGACGAGTAACAACGTGAGGGTCGGGTTATACTCCTAATACTAAAATTCTGAATTTGCTAGAAGAAGAAACCTTTTTGTAAACTTAGGGTAGAGAAATAGTAACTTGAGGTAATTATTAAGATTAACCAAAAGGTTATTTTGTCGTTTGAAGAAATAATGAATATATATATCCTGCTATTATTAATTCCAGGGATTGGACCTGATCAAGACAACAATGAAAACACACAACAAGATCCAAGATCTGTGAGAGAATTTCTTATCTCTGCTTACGACAAAAACATCTCTACAAGGCTGAAAATAGAACTTTGCAGTTCAGATGCTACAAGCTACAACTACACAAAAGAAACATCTACAAGTAAGTTGGCATACATATTTCCCTCGAGATCCTAAGAACTTTGTTATATATCTCTTTTTTCAGTCTTGGGTACTAATCGAAGTTGTTTCAACTGATGCAGCAGGGGTTGATGGAAAATTAGAAAAATGGAGTACAACTTGGTGGAATCAATTTAAGATCCTGCTTTTGCGGGGACTGAGGGAGCGAAGGTTTGAGGCTTTCAACAGGTTACGGATATTCCAAGTCATAAGCGTGGCGATACTAGGCGGGCTTCTGTGGTGGCAAACTCCATCGTCTCACATAGATGACAGAGTAAGTCAGTCTTGTACCATAACCATAACCATAACCATATATAGTAGTTAATAATGTATCTATCTAGTTTATTTCTACATCATATTAATAAGAGCTGTCTGTAATGGCATTTTAATATAATGTGCCAGGTTGCAATGTTGTTCTTTTTCTCCGTGTTTTGGGGCTTTTACCCACTGTACAATGCGGTTTTCACTTTTCCACAAGAAAGGAACATGCTAATCAAGGAAAGGTCATCGGGAATGTATCGTTTGTCCTCTTACTTTCTGGCTAGGACAGTTGGAGATCTTCCTATGGAGCTTGCACTTCCAACAGCATTTACATTGATCTTTTATTGGATGGGTGGCCTAAAACCTGACCCCGCCACCTTTATCCTGTCTCTTCTGACCGTTCTTTTCAGCGTTCTTGTCTCTCAAAGTCTTGGATTGGCATTTGGCGCCTTACTCATGGATGTCAAGCAAGCAGCAACTTTAGCCTCCGTAACAACTTTAGTCTTCCTTATTGCTGGAGGATACTATGTTAGACAAATCCCACCATTCATAGTCTGGCTAAAATATCTGAGCTACAGCTACTACTGCTACAAGCTTCTCCTCGGGGTTCAATACAATGAAAATGACTACTATGAGTGTGGTGCACAAGGAGGAGTCTATTGCAAGGTCGCAGATTATCCAGCCGTAAAATCAGTAGGTTTAAGCCATTTGTGGATGGATGTGTTCGTCATGTTGCTCATGTTGATTGGATACCGATTTATTGCCTACCTAGCTCTACACCGGGTGCGTTGAAAGATGATGACCAGTGGCAATCTGATGATGATGAGCTCTTCATTTATTATTAAACTGATGAGGAATAATGATGATAATTTTTAGGCTAATAACAACACCATTGCCAGGTTTTTGTTACAGAGACCACCGAAAAGTACTTATAATGTGCGTTCCTAGTACCCTCTGGCAGTACTACTGTATTATAATCTATAATCATGTCGGCGAAAAGTTCTCGTAATTTGTAGCATTAACATATCATCAGAAGAAATAAAGATGCATAATTTATGATAAGCGCATAATATCGTACATTAGACAAATAAACCAACGAAGGGAAAACAAGTAAGGAAACCTCAAACCATAACAGCATTAGATTAATCGACCCCTGCAGATGCATTGACCACAAAAAATCAGAGCACTTTTCAGGAATCTGAATGGTCGAAAAAACACATGATAGTGATATACATATATATTATAGGGGTAATTACATTAAACCCCCCATCGTATGGTCCATTTCTGAGTCAACCCCCTTAACTTTGTTTTGACTCAGTCAACCCCCCATCGTTTGCCAAAATCATCACTTTGCCCCAAGTCAACTTTTTGCACTTTTTTCAGGGGTATTTTCGTCAAATGTTAAAAAATTTAATATTTGTTTTAAACAAGTGTAAAATTTATTAATCGACAAATATTAATTTTTGCCAAAAAAAAAATTTCAACCAAATTTATTTCTGAAATTTTTTTTTCGGCAAATATTTTTCGACAAATTTTTTTTTTCGACAACATTTTTTTTTCGGCAAATATTTTTTTTCGACAAATTTTTTTTTTCGAAAAAAGAATTATGTCGAAAAACAATTTGTTGAAAAAAAAAATTATCGAAAAAAATAATTTGTCGAAAAAAACATTTCTGAAAAAACATATTTGGCGCAAAAAATAATGTTGTCGAAAAAAAAAATTTGTCGGGAAAAAAAAATTTCGAAAAAATAAATTTGTTTGAAAAAAAAATATTTGCCGAAAAAAAAATTTCGGAAATAAATTTGGTTGAAAAAAAACATTTTTTGGCGAAAATTAATATTTTTCGATTAATAAATTTTACATTTTTTTAAAACAAATATTAAAATTTTTAACATTTGACGAAAATATCCCTGAAAAAAGTGCAAAAAAGTTGACTTGGGGCAAAGTGATGATTATGGCAAACGATGGGGGGTTGACTGAGTCAAAACAAAGTTAAGGGGGTTGACTCAGAATTGGACCATACGATGGGGGGTTTAATGTAATTACCCCTATATTATATATAGTGACATTGAGCAAAGAACAATTATTTGTACGCATGTGTTAACATATCCAGTCCCCACCCCTACTTATTCTTCCAGATCATAATTTGAGTTCAATATCCTGTTCATGGCACTCATCTCTAACATGAAGAGCTGGATTTAGGTTAAGAGTTCTGTCGAGCAATATCAATCTACCAACTTTAGCTTCATTGATGCAAGTTTCTTGTAGAGAAATCCCTTTCAAACCAAACAAAGACGCGTGAACTCGCAATTGCTACACTTCGATAGTGCACTAAGTAAGCCCATGGTTCAACGTAACCACCTTCAAACCTCGATAATCAGACAAACCATATTGGGCTAACTATATGTGACAGGCATAGACTTCGAAGACATAGAATCTAAGTTCTTTCTTGTAGGGATCGAACTTGAGGTCTTTAAGAGAAACTCATCATCTTTAACCAACTAGGTCATCCTTGTGTACCAAAGCAGGAAAGGTAATAAAAACAACTATCGAGGTTGAGAGTTCTATCGAGCAATTCCAAACAGCTAAACCAAGTCTATGATGCACATGCAGGACCCGAGACGGATTTCAAAACAAATTCATACACTTGGTGTCTCCGACATGATTGTTTGTAGTGGTGTGCATCATACCCGTGGCAGTGAGGAATCCCATTGAGACCAAAACAATAGGCGAAAAGTTAATATAAAACAACTATCAATTAGGACAAAAAGATTCAAACCACTACAAGATTAAAAACTACTTTAAAACAGAACTACAATGTTCACATCATAAGCTCTTAATAAACTAGTTTATCTTAGTAGATACAAGGATTGAAACAATAATAAATAATAAAAGAGGCCCCCCGCCTGTTGCAGGATACATCAGGATAGTGAGTGGAATCTCAATGAATTACAAGGACAAAATCCTTGTCATATTCAAATTTCATTCTTATTGGAGTGCCCACCATTCACGCATTTCATCAAATAGTTAGAAAAAGACAAGCATATTATACATATATAATATATATCACGGCTATAAAGTGGATTTTACTGTAATGCAAAAATATCACAAGTGAAATTGAGTGGTTTTAGTATGAAATAAGGATGTTAGAGGATACCATGGGTTATTAGAAGCTTGATTGAACTTAATATGTTGAAGCCATAATTTTATGTAGACAGAAATATGACTTAAAATGCTTTTCTTTGTAGTATTATTATGTAATATAAGTCTTTATAAGGTTCACATGTCCTACAAGTTTTAACCAGAATACTTAAGCAACTTTTGAGGTGCATCACGACTGATTAGTTTTACGTGTGTCAATCTGTCTACTTCGTCACCAACAATAAATTTCCAAAAAGAAACTCAAAAAGTAGATAACAATGACCAAATTCGAGAGAGGCAAATCCTCGAATCTTAAAAAAGTACTTATTATTTTTCAGAAATAATATTGAATTAAGCTTGGGAGTGTTTAAATGAGGCATTAATTCTTGCAAATAGAAATAGCAATTATTTATTAATAAAGGGCAGAGTTAGTTTGGAGACTTTACATGTCCCAAGACATAAGTATGAAATCAAAATTATTTTATAGATATTCTCAAGAAACAATGATACATTATTCTGGTCGACCACATTCGTAAGTTTCCAACTCAAACCAACCAACAAATATTATAATAAAATTGTATTACTTCCCATCATATGCTTCCAACTACTGCCATTAAAATCAACATAAATTCAAGAACTTAAATGAGCAAGTTTCTCAAATACAAACATGAACTCTTAACACTCCAATACAAACTTAAAACAAAATATGTTCACTGCTGCAATACACCTTGAGACTTGAGTATTTTGGTCAAATCGGGTCAAACCAAACTTAAAACCAAATTAGAACCAAATATGTAATATTGTTTGCTAATTTGGATATGGATTTAGCCAATATCCACGGTTCGATTCGGTTTGGGCAGTTCGGGTAGGTTTTGAACAGTCCTAATTTTGAGTTTATATGAGTAATGGTGATTAGTGCAACACACGAGCTATATACAATTTGTTGGTATCATGTTTATCTCTTTAGAGTTGATCGCATTTGCATCTGTAGGAAAGGTAATTCAGTTCGATTTCCTAATTTTGAGTTCTATATAATTTAAGAAGCCGTTTGCTGGAGCCTAATAGGGGTCCAATGTAGCCAAAAATAAAGGGTTAATATGTCTTAATAGTTCATTTGGTGGAGCTTAACAAAGTACGGGCTCGCTTGATTTAATAAAAAAAGCCCGTTCTCAAACCCTATTGGAAACTGCCCATTTGAAACCGATTATAGTTTGTCCATTTTCCACACGTCTATACTACATAGGAAAATTTACAAATTTGCCCACACAATAATTTTATGATAAACATTAATCTCCCCAATTAAAATTGGGATTTTCTATTGTTTCACAATTTTTTTTTAACAATTGGATTTTTTTTTCAAAGACGTTGCTTCTGTTTGTTTATTTTCTAAGGGTTATATTTGCTATATGTTGTTTGTTTTAAGGGGAAAAAATGGTGATGATTTCTACAATTTTTAGCGTTATAAACTCAACTAGTTTTCAAAAGAAAAAATTAAAAAAACAATTAACTACTTTTATAGTAAGGGCATTTTTGATATTTAATCACTCAATTTTAAAGAATATACTTTGTTTAATAAGACTTACCAAATAGATTTCGGACGTGTTTGGTTCTGTTGATAGTCTCATCTATAGATTAACTAAAACCCAGTTAAAAACACAACTTATTACATATGCGCTTTAGTAACCGTGTTTGGTTCCGAACATTAAAAAAAATACTATTTTATCCTTAAATTTGAAACTTAGTTTGGTTTGTCTGATAGGCGTTATTATAGTGTGATGTTGGAATAAAATTCATATTCTGCCCTCGTCTTCACTGAATGAAATACCCCCAAATCCTAATTTCATTAACAAATCCTACAAAATCGAATTCTCTAAAATCTGAAGATTCAAGGACGATCCGACAAATTCGTTGTCATCTCATACAAGGTATTGGTTTTGTGCCTAATTCCCAAATTAGCTTAATGATAATCTTTATTACATCCTTAATTCAATCGTTAGCCCGTGAAAATTAAGAATATATTGATTTTACAGAAACTAAGAACCGCATGCAGTTGAATGTGGAAAGCATATTATAAACAGATGTCTACATGCAATTTATGGAACTGATACAACATGATGTGACGAGGAGAAAAGTAATTTAGCCCTAAAAATCAAAAAACCCCAAATTGAAAATTTCGGAAAACCCTAAAACTGGAAGAAAAAAAATTAGCGTTCTCTGAAAATCCGACAATGGCGTCGATGTGTGGTTGAAAAAGAATTGTAATGGCAAAGCTTTCAAGAAATAATAACACAGTAATGGCGTCGCCATGTAATTCAACTAAAGCTCTTTACAAACCTAATGCAGGGCAGTGGTTGAGACCTAATTTCTGGTTCTAACGGAAGATAAAAGAGGTAAATGGAGGAATTACAGTCGAATGAGAGAAAAAAAAAAAGAGGAATTACCTTGCAATGGAGTCGGCTAGGGTTCTTAGCGGGGGAATTTTGGGGAGAATGAAAAAAAATGAAATGAGTGTTGTGAGTTAGATGAGGTTAGGCATTGGAATTTTGAATGAAAAAGCAAGGGCAAATTCATCTTTTCGTGTGCCAAGTTGGCTGACTAAAAAGTGAGTTGAAATAATAACAAAGGGGTGGTAGAGATTGTATAAGATGAGAAAGTGGGATATGGAGCGGACCTAAGGGATTAAATGAAAAAGCCCAGTGACAACAACATTCAAACCAAACAGGTTATTAAGTGAGATGAGGACAGTCATCTATTCTCATCATCACAACCAAACACGCCCTTCAGTGATTAAACCATACATAATCAGAGTATCTAAGTTGGCTGTCAAACTGGATCTTAATCTACTAATCGATTGATTGTAATATATCCTCTATTATAATCACTTTTAATCATTTGAAGGGTATCAAACGGCCCCTAAATGAATTACATCTTTCAAGCAACTTATTTTGAACAGTTGACTACATTTTTAGCTTATTGTCCCTACCAATATTAAATTACTATTCCATGAAGTTTTACTTGTTTGTAATAAAGTTTCATTAATGTATGAAAAATTACAAGTTAAAGATATATATACAAGTGGGCAGCTCAAATGGACGACCGATGTTGTTTTGATCTAGCCGTCCTCTTAAGAGTTGTACACTATTCTTAATATAAATAATTTCATGGCCCATGAGATATTACAATCCCCAAAAAATAATATATACTTCAAAAATCACAAAAAATCTAGTTGATCTTCTAAACTATGTCGAGAGCAATTTACAACCCATGAGACATTGAGAGCAATTTACAACCCATGAGACACTGTAACCCCACAAAAGTAATATATACTTCAAAGATTATGTAAAAAAACTCGTTAATCTTCTAAACTTTGTCGAAGGCCTTCGAGAAGTTTATAAGTTATGTGGGTTGTCTAGTAGTCACTTAAACCATTGACTGCACCACGTCATCAATACAACGATTTTACTTAATATTTTTTTCTAATTATCCCCCATTTCTAGTCTCACACGATATGATGTAGGGACACTAACACATGATCACGGACATGGAACGATACTAAAATAGACGCAAACATTTAAGAGGAATTTCTATTACGTGGCGGAACTTGGTACAAACTCGTAGATACGACACCAAACTAACACGTGCGTACATATTTTTAAAACGAATTCCTACTATGTAGTATGCACGACACTATAAAACACCACGCAATACAAATACGTGTGGTTTTTTTTTTTCCATTAAGTGCATCATAATTGGAAAAGACTACACGTAATTAAATAGTACACTTTCGCTAATAGCAGATTCCACATGTAACATGGAATTTATTAGCGTAAAGTAAGCATCTTTTTTAGTATTTAGTATTTACACAGCGCACCACCAAATTTCAATCGATCAAGAATCAAGATAAAGAAAAACCTTAACTTGCACAAACAAACTGAGTAAATCATTTTATTCGAGGAAAGACAAAATGGGTGACGATCATTCGAATGGACATGGAGTTCAAGAAGAACATTTCGACGTCCTAACAAAAACTGGTGAGAAAACTGGAATCACAAAACCCAGGTGAGTGTATATTTTATCGAACGAATTGACTGCAAAGTTCTAATCTTTATCACACTCTCAGTTGAAATTATTTTATTTCTGTCCTTTTCTGTTTGTGGGGTTTGGCTTTTTGTGGCTCTTAGGTTGTGTACTGATGTATTAGGATTGTAGTTGTTTGGAAGCATCTTAATCTGTTACCAATTTGGTGTAGAAGTGAAATGGTAGTGTATTAGCTAACGGTGGATAATTAAACCTTCATGAATCCATTTTTGTTCTTTCATTCTAGGTAAAACCCCCTTGAAATCTCAACTAATGGAGCAGAAAAAATATTAGACAACGCATCTTTCTTTTTTTTTTTTTTTTTTACAAATAGGAAGAGGTTTCAGATGAAATGCTGGAGCTGGACCACGGTTGACGGTTGTATAAAGAAATCTTACGGTATTAGTTATTACATTAGTATTGTGAATGAGAAAGCATTTCTTTCTTCTAGGTGTTGGACAGGAGTCATGGGAAGGGTAAGTTCTGTTGCGTTAATTACTTGTTCTGTTATAATGGGGGGAAGTGTGGGGAGTTTTACACAATAGATGAACCGTGAAGGAAATTTGTGCCGGTTTTTTAACTGATAAGGGAGTTGCGGGTCGGTTCTCCATAGTAATAGATGGGAAATTTGTGAAATTCTTGGTAAGTCACGAACATGAAATTCCTGGCAATCCTAACCTCGTAAAAGAAGGGGACTGACATAAGTGGCTCAATCATTACTGTTTTGCGTGGCACGTGCTACTTTAGGATTTGCTAATGTTCTGGTAGGTGTTTGCCATCTAAGGCATGCAGTATCAAGTGTGACGAATTAAGCAGAAAGAAATATTTCGAGCGTTTATATGTTTGAAATGTTGAATTAACTAAACTTATCAAATAACTTGCTAGAGTTAGTGTAATCATAATTAGTGAAGTGTCATGAACCTAGATTTATGATTAAGCAAAGATTCAATTTTTGAACAGAAGGTATTGAGGTGTATCTATTTTATTACAATTTAAACATTCAAATGCTCATGCCTCTCTGATGGGTTTCGTCTAAATAAGTATCTGAATTGATTTGAACTTGCCTGATACAGTAATAGGCACTGGATATTTTCGTAAACTATTAGTTAAAAAATATAAAGCTGTAAGGAGTGACGTGCACAATGTTGTATACTTTCAAATTATGGTAATGCTAAATATATTTCTGCAGAAGTGCTGTACATAGAGACGGCGATTACCATCGTGCAGTTCATGTGTGGATATTTGCTGAGAGCACACAAGAGCTCCTTCTCCAGCTACGTGCGGAACACAAAGATTCCTGGCCTGGTCAATGGGACATATCTAGTGCTGGTCATATTTCTGCAGGAGATTCCTCTCTCGTCACTGCAAGGTTTTACTATTCTTTACTGATTACCATACAAATGGTTTTACTGAGAATTGTTTGCACCGGAATGCTACTCTTCTCGAGTTGCTTTCCTTCCCTTTTTGTATTTGTTAAATTCATCTGAAAACCGAGGTTTTTCACATTTTTCTCAGAAAGAGCAGCTCTTTTAGTTACTTTTCACTTGCTTTGTGTATATTCTCCATAAACTTGTTGTTTCTGGAGAGGAAGATTATTTATATTTGCCGATATTTTTGATGGCTGCAGGAGGGAACTGCATGAAGAGCTCGGAGTAATACTGCCAAAGGATGCATTTGAACAGCTATTTGTTTTCCTTCAAGAGTGGTTGGTCAATGAAATTTAGGTTCAATTTTTCATGTTCAACTTTGCTACAGTTTTGTGCTTAGTAGTTCTTTTTCAATGGTGATATGATCATTATCACACCTCAATCAGAACTGTAATATTATTGCATTTTTATATGTAAAATCCAATTGCTCATCTAACTTTCTTCATTTACTAATCGATATGTCCCAGTGCATTGAAATGAGACTGCCACAAATTATCCAAAACTGGTCAATATTGCCTATTTGGTCTGCAAAATTGCTCACTTTTTACGCCTTAATTCATTTTTCTTCTATATTTAAAGAAGTGTATTGGGGGTTAGACTATTTCTTTCTTGTTAAGTGAAGATTGTAAGTAAATTTTTTGATGCGCAGTTTCTGATGCTAATAAGGTTTCATTGTTCATTATTCCATAATACCTTTGAATATCAATTTTGTCGAACAAGTTAGTCGTACAATGGTGCATTTTGGAAATATTTATTTAAGTTTATATATTATATTTATTGTTGCAGTGTCACAAATGATGGTAAATTCATTAACAATGAATACAATGATGTGTATCTTGTCACAACCAGAGATCCAATCCCCTTGGAAGCCTTTACTCTTCAGGTGTGGTAGCTTTCACCTTCAGGCATAAATAACACCTATTGATTTGCTCACCAATATGTTAAAGTTATTAACTGCCCCATGTCTATTCATGAAACTGATGCTGTAATACAATACCTTCTTTCATATTGATAAAATGCTTGATTATTTGAATTTAGTACTCTGTTGGCTTCTAAAGCAGAATTGCTAATTTAGAAGAAGCAGAGATATTCATATGGATTTTAGCTTAACCCCCCCCCCCCCCCCCCCCCATATGAAAGAACTGAGAAAATGGAGTTTTTAATTTTTATACTCAATATGGCTCCCTATTTGTTTCAAATAAATGAAGCAGAGTCTCTGACTTAATACTAATCGTATTCATGCTAGCTTCATTTTAGAACCTTTTGCTTTCTCAGTAAATTTTGAGTTGCTTTATTTATGCGTGAATATATTGATTAAAGATATATCTACTTTACCAATTTTTAGGGTATTATTTATTTAGTCTTCTAGTGATAATAATATCCAGGTCATTATTGAGTTTCATTGCAGATGAACTTTTCGATGTTACTTCACTGACACGATTGTTTGTTTTTTGTTTGAAGGAGTCTGAGGTTTCGGCTGTTAAATATATCTCCTTAGAGGAGTACAAAAGCCTGCTTGCAAAGGAAGACCCTCAATATGTGCCATATGATGTAAATGGGCAATATGGCCAGCTCTTTGAAATTCTATCAAAGAGGTATGCCAATGTAAAGTTTTGAAGCCTGTCCTCATTATCACTTCTCTAGTCTTACTGAGAGCTTGACTTTTCTTTTTCGAACTGTTCTCACCTCTTTGAAGTTTTTGCAATTCGCTTTGAGAAGCTCAATGTATTTTTGAGTACTTGAATCTTGTACTTGAATTATCAATATTAAGGCACTTTTTCAGAAACATAAATAAACTTATGATACTTGGTTTTACTCCTGGTATGTTCGTCCGTACAAAATTTCCTCACTTTTTTTCGTACTCTCACAGTACATAATCTCTTATTTCCTGTGGGTTCGTCTCACTCGAAACTACACTTGTAAAACTATAGGTACAAACAAAATGCTGAAGCACGGATTTTGCTTCTACAGAAACAGCTAAATCGTTATGCACGTGTCTCTCTTCAGGCAGAGGTTTTGACTTCTCCTTTCTTCTGTCCCCTTATATTATTTGCTAAACAATTTGTTTTCACAGCTAAAATGAACCAAGTGTCAACTACATGCATATTTGCATTGTTTTAGGGCTCTAGTCCTTGATTCGCCAGCTTTCTTTTCTGGTCTTTAGTTTCTGTCTTACTCTGTTTACTATAATGTGTCACTACCAGGTAATAATAAGTAAATCTTATTCTACCAGTCGTTGGTGTTCCATAGAAATTTGTATATCAAACCACTAAAAACACCATACCACTTTTTCCACTTCTAAACCTTGTTTCACTTTTGTTCTGAATGTTTATCATAACCGCCATGCCGAAGAGTTACCTGCGGTAAAATCAAGTATCCTCCTAGCAAGTGGGTATTTACTCCTCCTTTGCCTAAAAATTGACTTTTCTTAGAAGATGGGTTTAGATGACTAGCTTTAAACTGTGTTAACATAACAGGTTTTGGTAACTACATAGAAGTCTTTCCTCGTTTTCAAGGACCCTCATCTCACCATTGCTGTCCACTAGGTTGATTTTCCTTCTTTTTGCCAATGTGCTTCACAGTTAAAGGGGCTCAGCAGGGCAGACAAAGAAGCTCTGGCATTACTTGTTAATGCTGCAAGAATCATGGACGATATCTTCTACCTGCAGGTTGTATTTCCATTCTCAATTATATAGGACATTGCTATTTCTTAATACACGTTACCTTTTTTCGGGTGAGAGTTATATATGATGTAGGGATAACTTATCAATACTTACTGTTTTTTTTCCTGTATGTAGATTCTTTTTTCATTTTTTATTAGTGTTCTCTGCATTGCTTATAGAACCCATAACTTGTAAGTTTCCTTTACTTTTTTAATCATTACTGTAAGCCTCATTATAGTTAATCTTGTTTAGTCCATTTAGTTGGTCAAATTCTAGTTTATTTTGCCTTACTTCGAGCTGCTTCATCAATTGAAATATAGGACTATTCTGAAACAGTTCGTCTGTTTCATTTTTATAGTTTGTCTAAGATAATTATTTTGAGTGTCACATTAATCAGAAGAGAATGACATGACTAAAACTTCTTGATAGAAAATAGTAAATTGAGGTGCAGGAATGAAATCGGTTCAGGTTCCTTTTCCTGTATCCATCTCCTTCCTCTTCCCATTCACCTCTTCCTGTATACTTCTTTACTGTAAACAGGTTTGGTACAGCAATCCATCATTAAGGGATTGGCTAGAGTTACATGCTGATGAATCTCCATTGGAGAAAGCAAAATGGATGTATTATCGAGTCAACGGAAGTCCATGGTCCAGTTTGGATGAAAATGAGGCATTCTTGACTACTGCAGACTCAGCTGTGAAGCTTCTTCCTGATGCAACAAAATCAGTTCCTGGATGGAAGGGTATCGAATATAAAGCTGCATTTCCTGTTGTTAAACCAGCTGGTGCAAATTTTTATCCTCCAGACATGGACAAAACGGTACAGAATCTGTCATGCTTTTTTATTTGAAACCACAAGAAAATATTCAAGCCTATAATCTACTGTTTAATTGTATAACACCTTGTTGTTGCAGCTATCACAATGGTCTAGATCTCTGATTCATTTCTTATCTGTAGGAATTTGAGTTGTGGAAAAATAGTCTCCCTGAAGATCAAAAGAAAGAAGCGACAGACTTTTTTAGTGTCATTAAAAGGGTAAGTGAGAGAACGTTGGACGACTCGTTATCAGCTTCTGCGCCAGGCAGCAGTGGTGATGCTCATGATCTATATATTGTTCCTTACTCTGAAGAATACAATGCGTCCCTAGCCAAAGCTGCTGATTTACTGCATAAAGCTGGGGACTTGACCAATTCTTCTAGGTACATAATTCTTGTTCATTATATTAAGATGTAAGGGTCGCGAAAACTGGGTTTTAAGTAAGAATATGCTAGTGCAGTTTGAAGAAGTTTTTGCACAGCAAGGCTGATGCGTTCCTGTCAAATGAATATTATGACTCAGATATTGCTTGGATGGAATTGGTAAATTATTTTTTCCATTATTTTTTTCAACATTCATTTGGGTTGATTTGCTATTCAACTTACTTTTGTTCATTCTGATACTTCAAAATTAACTCTCGGGGCAAAAAACACATGAGCGAGCTTTTAATGTACTGCTGCAGTATGATATTTTCCTTTCTTTTTTTTTCTTTGAATGTATCGTCTAGGATTCTAAGCTGGATATTACCATCGGACCATATGAGACATATGAAGACGCAATATTTGGATATAAGGTACATCTCCAGAATCTTTGTTTTTCTTATCATTATGATTACGCGGCTCATACTTTGTTCGACATGGTATCTAATTTAGAATTAGAGCCAAAAAGTGTGGTGAGTAGGTGAGAATTACCTTTGATTTTTTGATATGCTTGATGATAATATTGATTGCATCATTGCATGATCCGTGCAAATAAATATATGGGTCCACAGTCAACAATGGAATATTGCTTGGATGCAATAACCATTTTTATGTTTTTTGCAGTATAGTAGCTTGTTATTTTGCGAGGTTTCTTACTTTACTTGGTATTTCATCGCTAGGCAACTTTTGAGGCATACATTGCAGTTAAAGATGATGAGGCAACAGCTCAAGTTAAATTATTTGGTGACCAGTTGCAGGTGCTACATTGAGATTTTACGGAAAAGTACTTTTTTGTCATTTGTTTTATCTCTTAGCAAATGATATACCTTCTCTAGGTTTTAGAGAAGAATCTACCAATGGATGATGTTTATAAGTCTGAAGATGTGATCACAGCTCCAATTCGTGTAGTGCAGCTTGTCTATAATGCTGGGGTAAGTGTCATGAGTTTTTTCTGTCAAACTCTTAGACAAATCTAGCTAAAACTGAATTTTGACTTCAAATAAGATTCTCCGGCCACTATATATAGGTTTGCTCAACAACTGAATACTTGTCTATGTAAAACTATTTTTTACGACAGGATGTGAAGGGTCCGCAGACTGTTGCATTTAATCTTCCAAATGATGAACGGATTGTTAATGATAGAGGATCTTCTATGGTCATGCTCAAGAATATTTCTGAAGCAAAGTATGCCAATCCTTCCTTACGATCTAATCAAAATAAAATAATAAAAAATGTCGATTATCAGCTCCAAATTGAATAATTTTCAGAAGAATAACTTTGTGGTGACCATTGAACATGTCAACCGCGCTTTTCTTGAGCAGGTTTGAGCTTATTCTTCAGCCTATAGCTGAAGTCTGCACAACACAGGAACAGCGGAAGTATGTGGACTTCGACTCTTTCTTCACTCACACAATATGCCACGAGTGCTGCCATGGTATTGGCCCTCATACAATAACACTGCCTGATGGGAGAAAGTCTACAGTGAGATTGGTCAGTGGCATTATTTTACTATCCTTGTTTTTCAAGCCTCAACATCTTATTCTCTGTATGATATCCAGTTTTTACTGAGAAAATCCATATATATGAATTTGGTTATTGAACTTTATGTCATGGTTTTACCTGTATTCAAGGTACTTTTAGTTTGATTATAAATTGTCCCGTGGAGGTTTTACCATGAGTATTCAAAGTGTTTCTTATCTTTACCTAGAAAGACCTGCGGCAGTGGGATGTGTGCAAGATGCTGAAGTAATTAGATCATCCAACTGTACTGTTGGATGCCTTCAATTAGTGAAATAAACTCAGAAAGCCATGTCTTGCACTATGTTGTAAATTACGAATGTATAGGTACTTATTTTCTCCTTAGATTCTTAAGAGTCGAGGTCTTATTAGAAATCTCATTCTTTATTGAATGAACTCCTTTTTGGTGCATTATAAAATTGATTTCTCTTCATTTCTTTTTTTTCCTTCAAATTATTGCAAAAGGTTGTTATATTTAAGTTTGTTGATATTCTGTTTCTGGAGAAGAGCAAGGATTGCGTACTGGTAATGTTTGAGTTAAATTTGCAAGAACAGTCTTTATTTTTTCAATATATTTTAGACCATATTTTCACATTCTAACATTTTTTTAATACGACAGAAGACAGTTTATTAAGAATAATTTTGTACAATTGAGTAAATACTGAAATATCTAAACGAAACCAAATAATTTCACAATGAATTTGTCATCATCTATTTTTCCATTAATTATCCTGGAACGGTTTTTCGTGGTCAACCTTTCTCTACAGCTTCGAGCAGATAGTTTGAAAGTTATATGGTGTATTTATAAGACAAAGTAGATTTCAGTCCAGTAAATTATGAAATAATGATCTTGGACTTTCACCATATTGCTTCAGCTTCCATTTCGCTAAAGAACTCTGATGTACTAACACAGGAGTTGCAAGAACTTCACTCGTCTTTGGAAGAAGCTAAGGCTGACATTGTTGGCCTTTGGGCCCTAAGATTTCTTGTTAACAAGGTGAGTGCGTATTTATATATATTCTCTTCTCTTTTTTTTTTTCCTGCATTTGGCTAATTATATAGTTGAGGGTTCACTTAATTTTTACCTTTTTGATGTCGCAATTTCTGGGTGGAATAATCTGCGGAGATCAATAGCCGTCGCTGCTTTCGTTAATAAATATATTTCTGCTGAATATTTGGAAAATTTTGTGGAGAAGTTTTTCTATCATTGTAATACAAGTCTAGAAGCAAGATGAAATAGCTTTTCAGATGTTCAATATTTTTTTCAACTTCTTAAAGTGTTCCACAAGTCATTGGCGATACCATAGGGCTCTTGCAACGACCTAATGATTTTCTGAAGATGAAGGGTTCAGAACAGTTCATTTCAAAGCCACGTTTTGAATCATAATTCTCCGATTATATATACACTGAGAAATTAGAGGGAACATGCTTACATCTAGACAATGGTTTGTTTCAACGGACCTCGTGTAGCAAGTGCCTTGTGGCAAGGTACTTGTAACTTGTAAGGAATCACGCTAGTGGTGTTGAGTTGTAATTAGGAATATTTTACTTGGATAGTTTAACTCGTATTTGTTTCCTTCAAGGATACATCCTTGAGAGTTTGTTTAACTACAAAAGCCGTTTTTAAGGTTTTAATAATTAGAGCTATACCCTATGAAGCTTTATAAACATGCAAAGACATGAGGCTTA
The DNA here is from genome assembly GCA_948329865.1 of Linaria vulgaris. NCBI lineage: Eukaryota > Viridiplantae > Streptophyta > Magnoliopsida > Lamiales > Plantaginaceae > Linaria > Linaria vulgaris. The sequence continues at coordinate 144,248,698 of OX415249.1, read as the reverse complement.
ACCGTCATATCTTTCAACCTTTAGCAAGTATCTCTGAAATAATTCAAATTTGCTAGAGCCATTCTGCAACATATTTTTCAAAGTTTTGAAGGGTGCTTTGTAATTATTGAAATGGTATAAGTAGTTTCTGTAATTATATCAAATTGAGAAGACGTGCTAATGTTTTGTGTTACTTTTATACCTCTGGTGGCAGGAGCTGCTACCAAAGACCTTGCTCAAATCAATGTATGTTTCATTCCTTGCGGGTTGTTTCCGTTCAGTACGTTTTGGGTTAGAGGAAGCTCACGGGTAAGTTTTTAATGTCATTCTCCAATTTAAATTATCATTTTTCCCACTGAGCTCTGCATTTTATTGAATATGACCAGGAAAGGGCAAGCCTTGCAGTTTAATTATTTATTGGAAAAAGGGGCGTTTATTCTACACGCTGACGGAACATTCTCTGTGGACTTTGACAAGGTATGATTAGCTCACTCCTCGGTTTGAACTTCATTTCAAATGAATTAATGCTCCATTTTATCTCTTAATGAAGGTCGAAGATGCAGTTGAGAGCCTGAGTAGAGAGATTCTCACGATACAGGCGAGGGGTGACAAAGCAGCAGCGCAAGCTATTCTTTCCAAGTATTGTGTGCTTACTCAGCCCTTGAAGTCTGCACTTGATAAATTGGAATCAATCAAGGTATTGTCTTTAATCTTTTGCTTAAATATATGAATCATATACGACAGTTTAACGGATGTGATTTGCATCAGTAATGCAAAATGCAGCCAAACTTTTACTTGAAATCGACACAAGGCAGTAGGATATGTTTTTCTCGGTGATCAGAAGTGCTGACTTGGTTGCCATATTTTTTCACTCCAGGTTCCTGTTGATATATTACCTGATTTCCCTATCGCGGACGAGATCTTGCGCAAGACTGTTTGAATATCATGTCATGAATGTCATTTCTAAAGCTAGGGAAAAATAAAATGCTCTGATTTTCTGGGGTTGATCTCATTGTTGTGGGAAATGAACACATGAACAAAATAAACTTATCATCACTAATAAAAAAATTATGATTACATTTTGTATGTTTTTATTTTACAATTTTGTGTAGTAGCAATTTGGAATTCATTACATAGTAGATGTAGAAGATATTAAATGGGATAATTCTATCAAACCCCCCAAACTATGGTACATTTTACCGTACAAGGTCAGAACTTTTATTTTAGCATCAATGCCCCCTAAACTTTAGTCGTTTGTTCGATTTACTTTTGTGCGTGTTCCGGCCATATTTTTGCCGGAACAGTAAGGCACGTGAACAGCACATGTTAAAGTTTAAGGGTATTTTTGTCCAAAAAATATTCGTCGAACTTTCAAACCCCCCGAACTATACTCTTTTTTGACTTTCCCCCCTGAACTATCAAGTGTGCGATTTGCCCCCTGAACTATGATATGATTAGTAGGACTGCCCCTTGAACTATTTTTTGAGTTTTTGGACTGTCCCTTGAATTTTTATGAGTTTTTAGGATTGCACGCCTGAGCTATAATATGGTCCTTGAGATGCATTTTGCTGAATTAAAATGGTATTAAAAACACCCAAAAATTAACATCAAAACACCAAAAAAATATTCATAATGATCATTTACAACCCCATCATCACCACAATAATGTATCTGAAGGCCTTAACAAAATTACACAACATTTTAAAACTAAAGAGATCTCAATTCTTCGTAAAAAAATAAGAAAGGGCATAACATGGTAGTTATCCCGCACAAAATAGTGGTCACAACCACTTCATCGGGCCAATGAGTCGACATGCATCTCGTAACCATATCTATGACGAAACTCAACAGCTTCATTCCTGGCTTGCTGAACCAAAGCCCTTGCATCAGCTGGAAGCCAGTAAAGAAATAAAACAAATCAAGTCCCCGTAACAAAAAAGGTCAATAAAGGCATCAATCTTGAAAATCTTACAAAATGCCACGAAACACGAACTAGATTTCCATCAACCAACCTTACTCAATAAACAACACAAATAATAATCGTGTATGTATGATCGCAAAGACCATAAAAAAGGCACAACAACCCATTGCAGCTACCAATTGAACGCTAGCCTGTCGCAAAGACCATTCCTGAAAACTAGCCACATCCCCGCTTTTTGTGTAAATGACTAAATGCTTAACATCGCATTTACCTTTGTAGTATTTTTATCAAGTATCAAAAGTTACTGTCTAAATGGAACAACATATTGACTTAAGCAAGGAAAAGTTGAAATATTTTGAAGTGTTTCAACAGAGAGTAATATAAAATCCACATATATGACTCAAAATTAAGCATTAGCTGCAATTTATTCATTATATGTGCATATGTTAGCAGGTGAGCAAAGCAAATCACTTTACTAGTGTTGTAAATCGGTGCTTGACATCACATACCATATCCAGGAAAGTTTGACTTTCAATAAGTGCACCAGGAAAGAGCCATTATAGATTCTGTACAATCTTTAAGTGACACCTTCAAAGGCGCAAAACCAGTACAACAATTTATGGAAAACAAGACAGCTCCGTGGCTTAGAAATGGATGGAAAGCAGAGACATAAAATCGACCAAAATTATATGGGTCCACTGGAACAGTAATAACACACATTTATCTGTGAACAAATAGCATTTTTGCAAAGAACAGTAAACAAAGAGCATTTTGCATTAACCATTCAGAAAAACCACCTTAACTGATGTAGCCAACACCGGAGCTAGGTGAGTCCCGGCACCGCACTCGGCATTCGGACACTCCTTCCTCAACCTCTGCACTTTCCCGGAATCATCAACCTTGTAGAACTGGAGAACACGGAGTCGGAGAACCAAGTGGAGAGTCGGTTCCTTCTGAATGTTGTAATCGGCTAAGGTGCGGCCATCCTCGAGCTGTTTTCCGGCGAAAATCAAACGGTGCTGGTCGGGGGGTACCTTTCACGAAGATCTGCATCTTTTCTTTTCTCTCTCGTGGCTGCAAGGGGAAGAAGAAAGGGTTTAATAGTTTTTAGGTTTCTTTTTTATTAGTTTTTAATTATTTTGTGACGAGTCTATTTTACCCCTTACGGGTCACATGAGACATGCACGTGAGGGAATATTCTAAGAATATTCCGGTAAAATGTGATCGGAACATGCACTAAAACCAACACGCACAAACGACTAAAGTTTAGGGGGCATTGATGCTAAAATAAAAGTTCTGACCTCGTACGGTAAAAGGTACCATAGTTTGGGGGGTTTGATAGAATTATCCCATATTAAATTTTGGGTTATATCTATGATGAATGAAGGTTTCTTTTTACTGGACAGGTGTCTGAATAGCTCTGAATGGTTATGCAAGTGTCGGAAATTACAACAGTTATAATAGGAAGCTGGGCTTGGAATTTTTTTATATTATATATAAATATATGAATTCTTATTCTATATTAATAAAAGGTTTGCTTTTTTTTTTTAGAAAAAGAAAAAGAATTCTTATTACTTTCACAAATAACTTTTTTTGCACAATTCATTAATAAAATCAACTTATATTTCAAAGACAACCAAATCCAACTCTAAAACAACTTATGTCATAACATATCTACTTAAATTTCAAAACAACTGCTTATATTAGGCTATACTTTTTTGTTTTGTGAAAGAGCTTGAGTTTTTGACAACTTGTTAACTTGTGTATAAAGTTGCTGAGGTGTGTGACTATATAAACTTGTCACCCACATACTTGTGTAATTTGATTTTTTGGCAAATCTGTCCTAGACTAGTAGACTAGTAATGATTCGATAAGAACATCGGTGTAAAAACGTAAAAGAAACACACGAGAACGAGTGAGTGCGGGCGGGTTGGTGGATGGTGTTCTTTTAATACGTCTAAATTGAGACTAATGATTTCATAAAGACACGTTGCACATATAGTATAGCCGACACCCTTCGTAAACAAATAAGATGAAATAAAGATTAGACAACATGCATTATGTATTATCAAATGTCTTCTGGACTATAGCACTACAACTAAGACAATATTACATATTATTGGTTTGTTGGTCAATAAATATTACATACCACCTATGATGCACGATACGAGACGATACGATACAAACATGTAATTTTTGAAGTGTTGGTGTATCATATCATACCACATATGCCTTATAACAAGTATTTTTGGAATCTCAAAATATGTACTTACGCAAGAAAGAATGGGTGAGAGCAAATTGATGGATGGTGTCCTTCTAATACATCCAAATTAGGACTAGTGATTTGATACAAACGTTGCCCATACAATATAGTCAACATAGTTAATTTATAAACAAATTAGATGAAATAAAGATTAGACAATATTATGGATTATGGCTACAATAATGTTAAATTGGCTTGTAGCCTTGTACCATAACTGACACGAGAATAAAGATACAACACAACACGACACGTATATATTTTTTAAAGTGTCGGTGCATCATAGCATACCACATACGTCTTGTAACAATTATTTTTTGAATCTCAAATTTATTTTATGAAACAAAAATATTGCTGATGTGCTGCAATCGAAGATTCAGATCCAAACAAATTGCTAACCACTTGATTCTTATGGTGTATTGAGAAAAAAGTTGACGGTTTAGGGCTCGTTTGGTAGGCTTTATAAAGCCTAGGGGTGTTATGGGTCGGGGTCCCGCCGGGTCGGGACCCCGGCCCATCGGGTTCTGCCGGGGCGGGAGCTGTTACACATCTCCCGTTCCTCCCGCCGGGAACACTGTTCCCGGCGGAACGGGATTCCTGCCGGGACGGGAGCTACCCCGGCTCCCGGCCGGCAGTTAGCTTCCAAGTTGGGGCTGGAAGCAGCTGACATGCATTGCGTTCGACTTCGGCATTGGATTTGTAGCTTCAGAGGCAGTGGTTGATATTTAAATGCCCAGGAATTTGCTGTTTGTTTCTGCATTCCCCTCCTTGCTATAACAGTATTGTATATATAAGAAGCTTTTCTGACTGTCTTTCCTTTTGTACTTACGATCACATAATGACTATAAAGTTACTCGAATAAACTTTTAAGACCAACTTCTGTTTTTCATACGCGCGACTTATAAGGATTAAGTTTACTTGATTAATATATATCGCCTTGCATTGCTTGTAATTATAATTTTAGTTTTGGGGGGAACAAAAATTGAAACTTGTGTTTTTGCTGGAAAAAAAAAGACATGACTTGCACGGGTTAGGTGAATTTGGGTGATTCGATTTTAAGACACACGTGTGCATTTTGGATGTCAGATCTCCAATTTCTGTGTTGAGAATGTTGATTTTCTAATGGGAAGCCGTGATCAATTTCATGCGTGTCTTGAGATAAATTTTATTTTTCAAATCAATTCCAAGTTGTGTTCCTTTTCAGAACTCCTTTTCAGAATGTGAAGGGGGTAATATAATATTGTGTTCCTTCTTCTCTCTCCTCTTTTCAGAATGTGAACGGGGTAAAATTTGCAGCATTCTTCTCTCTCCTCTTCCTCATTTCCTTCTTCTCGTCCTCTCTTTGCTCCGAATTTGCAGCATCAACCGACTGCTCCGAATTAGAGGAGTCTTCATCGGAGTCCTCCTCTGACGACGACGAGGCATAGGAGTCGCTGTCTCTCGAGCCTCTTCTCTTAGAACCCGTAGCTAACTTCGTTCGGACTCACCTCCACCGTCGTAGGCCCGTAGCTAACTCCACCGCCACCATATCCATCGCCACCATTGCCACCATCGCCACCATATCCACCGCCTCGTTCTTCTCCTCCAGATCCGCGACGCTGTACTCAACGGTGAACTCCAGATCCGCCTCGTTCTCCTCCTCCACCACCACCAGGTTTTACTCCCGGGATCCCGCGGGAGGTAACGGGATCCGATTCGGATCCCGTTACCTCCCGGCGGGAGTCAAACCGGGAGCAAATTCCCGGTTTGACCAGGAGGAAATCAATCGGTTTTCCCCGAGCCGGGGAAAACCCGCCGGGTCGGGTCGGATTCCAAAATCCCAACCCGGCCCAAACACCCCTAATAAAGCCTTATTAAGGGAATTTATGTGGGCTAATCAGGGCAGCCCACAAATTTGGTTGTACAGATTCATTACCGGGTCAATTCGGATGACCCGGCCTTGGGGAGCACAATCAATCAGCCTCACCCCCCTCCGATTCATAATACGGAGTGAACAGTGACTTCCACTATATGTGAAATTTCCATTTAAACCTTGCAATTACGTGGTGAGTTTTACCCCTCTCTCTCTCTCTTCCATCTCCTCCTCATTCTCTCTCTCTCTCTCTCTCTCTCTCTCTCTCTCTCTCTCTCTCTCTCTCTCTCTCTCTCTCTCTCTCTCTCTCTCTCTCTCTCTCTCTCTCTCTCTCTCTCTCTCTCTCTCTCTCTCTCTCTCTCACAGCTCATGATCGCAACAATGAATAATAATAATAATAATAGTAATCCACCTGTGTGTGATTTCTACAACGAATCGAAAGCCCTTGTCTTCTGCCGCGCCGATTCAGCTAAGCTCTGCTTCACCTGCGACCGGAACCAGCTCTTTAAAAAACACACACGCACCCTTCTCTGCAATTCCTGCAATTCCTCCCCCTTCTTCCATTTTCTGCTGCACCGAATCCTCCGTCCTCGGTCAGAATTGCGACTGGGAATCTCACTCCAAATTTTCCAATTCTTCTGTTCACGACAGGAGGCCTCTTGAGGGCTTTCATGGCAGACCTTCTGTCACTCACCTCAAGAATCTTTTAGGGCTTGAGAATTTGGGGAAGAAGAAGAATTTGCCTGCTGTTGTTAATGATGAGGATTATGATGATGATGAGTTTTTGGATTATTTGGTTTGGGAAACGCCCGCGGTTGTCAGCGCCGTGGTAAACGGTGGGTTGGGGGAAAGAGATTTGGGGAAGATGAAGTAACAGTGTTTTTTTCTTACATTTTTAATTTTTTTATTCCATTAACTTCTAATAATTATGAAAACAATTTATATTTGCTTTAATTCTTTTGAAGAAATTCATAGATGGTATATCTCTTCCTAATTTTGTGTAATTATTTATGAATAACAAATAAATGTATCATATGTATTTTGGTACATATTTTACTTCTAAACGAGCCCTAGGAAAAAAATTAGATAGTTTTTTTTTTTAATTCAAGGGTATTGTTGACAAATTGCTACATTTCCAAATAATCTCTTCTAGTCTATTATCCAACCAAACCTGAAAATTAGTAGCTTAATCTAGCCTAGTCAATCCACCCGGATCTAATCACTCTTAATCCCATCAAGGCAATCAAACGAGCCCTTAATGTTAATACTTAATACACTCTTCATGCGGACTATCCAATAAGCCAAATTCAGTATCGGGTCGTACCCGACCCGGCAACCACCCCCAAGTCCCTCGACTCTCGCACCTTATCTCTCCTCACCACTCAATTCCCGAAAATGAATCACGCAATTAAATCAACGGCTCAGATTCACCGTCACAAATCCATCTTAAATCGCCGGCGATCGGTGCTGTTTCTCCGATCAATCCATCGATTTATCCAATCCGTTCGTGTTCACGGTCTATGATCTAATTAATTAACTTAAATTTAATAATCATTTCGCTATGGCTTCTGATGATGACGATGAAAGCCTCGTTGACTTTCTCGAATTTGAGCTGCTTTCTGAGATCTCCGATCAGGTATTATATAATTTTGACCTTTTTTGTGTTTATTATTTTATTTCATTTTGTTTTTTCTTAATCTTAATATGTTTAGCTAATAGCTAGGTACGATTAATATGTGTTATGTTCAGATTATTTGTGGTTTTTTTTTTTTGCATGTTTTTGTGATTAATTGGTTAAAGAGCGTTTTTGATGATAAAGATTCGTTTTTTATGTATTTTTTTTAATCAGAATTATGTTATTTTATTGTCAGGTAGAGGGAAAAAAGCCTTTTTCTTTTTGCATATTTTGTATTTCAGCTTTAGTGGTGGAAACCAGTCAAATTATATTTATTTTTACCCGAATTTGAGTTTCGTGTTCTCCTCAATTTTTGTTTGAAAAATTGGAGATTTTGGAGAAAATGGTACAAATATGTCTTGTAAATGTTCATTTAAGCGTAATTTTGAACGTCTCTGTTGTCGGATTGCAGGAAGATTTGAAGGCTGACGATAGTGAGAAGGAGAAGAGGGGTGTCAAAAGATCGGTTGTTGAGGAGGGTGTGTTAAGCGAAGAGGAAGAGATAGAGCAGCAAGATGCAAAGAAAATCAGGATCGAGGAGGGTGAAATCAGCGACGAGGGCTTAGCAAGGGCGGTAAAATCATGTTCGTCGTCGTCATTGTCGTCGCTAGAGCTCGATGGTGTAGTGGAAGCGGAAGATGTTTCCTTGCCTGTGAAAAATAGTGATGTTGTCGTTGGCAGCTCTAGTGTGGCGTGTACTGAAAGCAGGCTGGCACCCAAAAGAATTGACACTGGATTTTTCGGTCAAATGCCACCTGAGTTGTTTTATCACATCCTCAAGTTTCTCTCTTCCGAGGTGTGAATATTTGTTCTTGTCTGTTATTTACATGTGTTTCTAAAGCTCGCCCCTTTTTTAGACGGCTTTCATGCTAAAGTAGGTTTTTTTTTTTTTTTTACTTTGTATCGAACTGCAGGATCTTGTTTCATGCTCCATGGTTTGTAGGTTCCTGAATTTTGTAGCAGGAGATGAATCCTTGTGGCGTCGCTTGTGAGTACTCTTCTTCAGTATCCGACTTATCACCTATACCCTCATCAGTAGAGTAGTACACATAGGGGTTCCCTCATCACCATAGAAGTAGAGTAATAAACATAAATAGAATAGATATACACGATCCTGGTGTCTGCAATTTTTAAGGTACTGACATCATTGAAAAAGTCTAAAAATCTGAAGTCACATAAGCTAAAGCTGGGTATATTGTGGTTCTTAAACTACTTTTATTAATATGACATTTTGGTACATTCGTAAAAGGAAAATGGTACGTACCATCAAATATTGCAAACACTTACATTATGTTTGAAGTAGGATTTTAAAATATTGCAGATACTCTCGACTGTTAGTCAAAAGTTACTTTGAGTAGCTTTAAGCTAAAATAGTGAAGAAGCTGCTTGTACAAGTCTTGCAAACACCCCTTGAGTGTGTTAGGCCAGGGAGCACTAATACTTTTCTGTTAATGTTTTCTGGTGAATGATTTATTCCTCTTGCAGATATTGCATGCGATGGGGCCTGCTGCCTCCCAAGAAGCTGCGCGAATGTGCTTGGAAGAAGCTTTACATTCAAGTAATATTTTGTTTCCGTTAAAATGAGGCCATTTCTGGCAAGTAAATTTTAAGGCGATAAAACTCTTACATTGTTATTCAACACAAATTATTAAGTGTTTTACTCTTGTTATTGGCTTATTTTCTGTTTTTTTCCTATTGCCACCTTCAAGTTGAGCCCCTTTTTGGATTATTTTTGGCTTTCTGTATATACATTTGAAATCGTTATTTTGATATTGAAGTTCTGATTCATGTTAATATTTTCTCAGCGTGATGAAGACGATATGGTAGAATTTGCGCGGAATTGCTCATCCGAATTCAAAGAATATTACATCCAAATGCAAGTGGCAAAGAGAAGCCAAGCACCACATCCTTCTCAGGTAAATGGGTTCACTGTTTAATGACATTGGATATCACTTTTTTGGCATACACAAATGCAATTGATTCATAGATGGAGTTTATGATGTAATGACTAACTAAGTCGAATGCATTACCTCTATGCATGGGCATGTAGGTACCCTTAGGTTTGCGGTTTCCTATGTGAATGTGCAACTCAGCACCAATGAATTGTTCTTCCTGCCTTTGGCATGGGAGAAGGTGGGCCTCCCAGAATTCTTATTTTGCATATATATTATGATGCTCATGCCTTCTTAAGATGACTATTTATATCACTGTGATTCTAGACCTAATGTATTACCGGATGGTTGACGAACTAACTGCTGAGGCAGGTATTCCTCTCTGAATAAAGGATAAGGCAGTGGTCATGTGATCATATTTGACATGTTGGGTCAACATCATTAATACTACTGCAGAATGATCGTACAATTCATATTGGTAGCTAAATATCATTATGTGGGATAGTACTCATCATTCATGCTTCTCGCCAGTATTGATTGCTACAAGTTACGAAGTAATTTTTCATGCTTTTTGCTCTTCATGGCTTAGACATGAGGTTTCCTAATTCCTCAGGACATGTTCAGTCTCTTATGATATGGTCTCCCTTCTCCCGACAACCTGCCAAATCACTTTGAAAGTATGGGGAAATCTAAATGTATTTTATCATCTGGTTCTGACATATCACTATTTAATCATCATTGCAACCTGGGAATGAGATGTAACATTGAGTCATGGATCACAAAAAGGGTTTGCTCAATTGTTATATACTGTTTGATGTTTAGGTGAACGATGACCGTATAATTCTTGACAAGACTCTAGCTGATCAAGTTTCTACATGGAAGAGTAGCAGAGGCCTAACTGATAAACTGGTACTCAATCATGCGTGCTCTGGGGAAACTTGCACTTATTACCAAATTGGGGATGTATTTGTTTGTGAGAAGACTGGTAATGTTCATGGTAAGAGGTGACCATAAGTAGAGGATTCAGTGGTGATATATGTTGAGTAGGTTCTTTTATGAGGACTCCTCTCATGATACTTGATCGCATTTTTTTTTTGGTTTCTTGCAGTTTGTGATGATACGTGCAAAGAAGTTATTATGGATCCTGCAAATGAACTCTTGGTCTGTACTGTCTCAGGACGCTGTTTTGACAGATTACTCTCCCCAGCTGAAATGGAACCCGAGGCCGTAAGACTCTTTTCTCTTCTTACATGTAATCTTTTTGCGTATGTGCACAAGTGATTTAAAAAGAATTCCTACATTGTAGCATTTGGTTCTTAGTTCTTAGTTAATCCAACCATAATCTAGTTCCTCTGAGTATCAAATCCGTCAAAAAGGCATCAAGCAGAGAGAAGTACATAATCTGATAGTATTTTGAGAAATATTTGGTGAACAATTCCAACAAATTTTGAGAAATTCCGTTTGACGTGCTGCTCTTGTCCGCAGTTAAGAAACATTTGATGCTACCTTTACTTTTTCTCTCTCTTCAATTTCTTTTTATTTGTGTTGAATGCCCTTTTTCTGATTGGGAAAGAAAAAACTTAGCAAATCATTATAATTATCGACCTTCTTTCTTTGAACTGAAAATACAGGAGCAGCAGCAAGCTGGTGCTGCAGATGAAGCAGAGCCTTTTATGGGATCTGGCCGTTTTGGTATGATCCAACTCTAGTTTCTATACCTGCCAAAATTCCTTTGATTTTATTACTTCATTGATTATTTATTCTTTCTCTTTCTTTCCTTTGTGACCTATCAGCTCGAGCTTACATACTTGGATATAATTGTGACGACGAGAAAGAGCTTGAAGCTGCTTTGAGGTTCTGCTGATCTTGTTCCCATCTGTAGAGTTAATGTTAAATGTGTTATGTGTAATCCTTCTGAGAACCTTAGATATCGGCATCTTCATGCCTCAACAAGAGCATCTAGGCAGATTTAAGCTCCGTATCTATGTAATAACTTTTAGATGTAGTTTGAAACGATGAATGTTGTTGTAATGCTTGTTGTGCTTTTCGTCTCAGTAATTTATGTCATTCTCGGTTTATCGCGGTTGAGTTATTATCTTTATGGTTGGAATAGTGTTGTAGATCAACAACCAATGTCTTGAAGGAGAGGAATCACTGCAGTGATTCTCACTTTCTAACTTTGTGCACTGTCCAAAATTACTGTACTTATTGTATTTTGCTTCTTGACTATGGAGGGCTGGAGTCCGGATTGAGAATCAGACTCCCAGCTAGTGACCATTTCTTTCGGCTGAAATCGAAAAACGACCAAAAGGTGATGCAACCTAGTCTCCTGTATTGCAGTGTGTATATTTTTGTCTATTATGCAAGAAAAGCTTTCGATTTTTGGATGATGAAAAAATGAATTGAAAAGCGTCCTACTTATATGGTAGGTTAGCTTTCATTGATCGAATGTAATCTATTCTCATTCATTGGAAGTTTTTTTTTCTGCTCTCTCGCTGTAGAGTTTTTTTCTCTGCCAAGGTTTCTCTTGTCCTTTCTTGCCCCTTGTGGGTCCCTCTTCCTTTCTTTCTTTCTTTTTCCGTGCCTTTATCCTATTCTTCCTTCAATGCCCAACCAAATTCAGCTACACATCACTACTCTTTTCACACACTACTCCCATGGAAGAAATTATTGCTCAAACCAAACACTTAAACTGCATTGATAGCCAATCAAACCCACCCCCTGACCCACCCGTTCAAGCCTCTTTTACCATTGCAGCAAAAGTTATCTCCACTAAAGTCTTTAACTTTGGAGGAATCAGAAGTGGTTTCTTACCTCGTGGAACCCACAACATCCAGTCCACACTAATTTTTTGGGCCCTAACACTGCTGCTTTTGTCTTTTCTTCACCAGAAGAAGGCAAGATTATTCTCGAAAATTCACCTTGGTGTTTTAGAGGTTACCAGGTTTGCCTCAAAGTGTGGACCCAGAACAAACAGTGAGAGAACTTAATTTCAACTCCACAGAATTTTGGATCCAAGTTTCAAACTTGCCGGTGAAACATATCTCCAACACCACTGCGGAAATTATCGGAAACACCGTCGGAAAATTCATAAAAGCCGAGCTCTCCTCCGACAGAAAAAGGTGGGCCCAATTCTTCAAAATCAGGGTAGAGATTAACCTTCTCCAGCCTATCAAGGACCACTTTATCCTCGTCGATCCTTGCTCTAAAACCGCCATTGCCGAGCTAAGGTACGAAAAGTTGGGGATTTTCTGCTACCGTTGTGGTATCATAGGACACAAAGACTCTCTTTGTCCTAAACCTCAAGGGGAACCTTCCACCCTCACTTTTGGTCCCTGGCTCAAAACTGATAACCAACACACCTCCAATCCAAACATCATCACTCTCCTCACCAGTTCCTTCAATTCTCAAGCCCAAATTTCTACTCCTGCCTCTTCCCTATCCAACACAAGCAATACCAAACAGCCCCTTAACTCTTTTCCCAGCAAAATTACCAAAACACCACAAAGTACCTTTGAACAGCACGTTTCGGATTCTCGTCACATCTTGAGTGATTCGGACAGCCTGACAACAACCATCATTCCTGACACTCCATCTGCTCCCACACACTCAATAGTCGTCGAATCTGAACCTAACCCCACCCCACATCCTCTTATACTTGTAAACGACCCATCTAACCCTGTCAATTGGGCTGCAATCTCTTTCAGCCCAATTATTTTCAGCTCTCAGCCCAAGCCGCCTGGTATCTTTCCTAAACACGCAGCCACTCTTAAAAGACCAGGCTTTCCAAAGCGTCAACTTACCATCACTCCTCTTGAGGATAACCAAATTCCCACAAAGAAACCCAAAACTCTAGCCAACTCAGAAACTACTCTAACCAGTATTGACTTTGAAAGTCAACCATTGACCCTTACTTCAACCCCACCAGCCAAACAGAGCCTTCGTTGTTACAAGAAATTCGCTCGTCACAAAGCTTCTGCGTCTTTCTCCACCACCTCTGCACCTGATTCAAAAAACAAGGAGAATCACTTGGGAGGTTCCTCCTCTTAACGCCATGATTCTCATGTCATGGAATTGCCGCGGGAGTGCCCGACTCGCGGCGAGAAGAGAACTCAGGGCTTTGGTTCGTGTAAATAGTCCCGATATCTTTTTCCTCTGTGAACTTAAAACCAACAATATCCAGCCCATCCTCACCATCCTCTCTAATGCGGGACTTTCCTCTTCGGAATTCTCTCCACCGGTTGGTCTTTCCCGATGATGTCTTCTCGCTTGGAAACCGGAAATCAACCTTCAAGTCCTTAATTTTGATCGTTTTTTGTTCACGGCGACGGTGGACCACCCTTCCCAATGGCTTCTTACTGCAGCTCACTTCCCTTGCTCGGCCATTGAGAAATGGCACTTTTGGGACTCTCTGTTGAATACTCACGCCAATTGGAACGGGGCATGGCTGGTCATGGGTGATTTGAACACCATTTTGTCTCAAAATGATAAGAGTGGAGGCCTCCCTTTTGCTTCCTCCTCCTCTTCGGGGTTTCAGGCTGTGTTGAATGAAACAGGCCTTCATGATATCCACTTTTCAGGCCACACATTCACCTGGAATAACTTTAGACCAGGAAGTGCCAATATCAGACAACGCATTGATCGGGCGATGGCCAACTCTGATTGGAATCTCATTTTCCCGAATGCTCTTCTAACTCACCTACCCCCATCATATCCGACCACTCACCTATATGCCTCCAAACCAACACCCTTGCCATTCCTGGTCGTAGCCCATTCCGCTTTGAAGCAATGTGGATCAGTGACGCACGATGTTACAATGTCGTGCATGGATCTTGGAGCCCATTTGCATCGGGTTCGCCGCATTCCTCATTACAAAATAGAATTTCTAGAACGAGAAAGGCTCTTAAAATGTGGAACAAAGAGCATTTTGGTAATTGCATCACAAATATGTCTAACACCCGAAACCATATCAATCACCTCCATTCCCTTGATCAATCTGTTGAAACCTTGGCAGCGTCGAAAGCACTTAAAAACCACTTGGATATTCTCCTTCAACATGAGGAAACCATGTGGCGTCAACGAGCGAAGCAAGAGTGGTTCAGAAAAGGGGACGCAAACTCGAGGTACTTTCACATCTCCATTTTGCACCGTTCCCGCAAAAATAAGATTCATGCTATTTTTGATCCAGAGAGTAATACACCAGTCACTAATTTGCAAGATATTGGTACTGTTTTTAGCAATTCTTTTAATCTCATGTTTACTACTGTTAACCCCGAACCCCCTCCCGAATTTGATGATCTCATTCCAAAGCTGATTTTAGATGATGAAAATGATATCCTTTCTGCCCTCCCCACTTTTAATGAGGTAAAAAGTGCTATTTTCTTAATGGCTTCTCTTAAAAGTCCAGGGCCTGACGACTTTGCGCCAATCTTTTTCAAAAACTTTTGGGATATTGTTGAACATGATGTCTTTCATGCTGTTACTTATTTCTTTCGACAGGGGTACCTCCTTAAATCGCTGAACCGTACTTTCATCACCCTCATTCCAAAAATTCCCAATCCGTCCAAAGTTGAACATTATAGGCCGATTAGTTTTGTGCAACACTTTTTACAAGATAATCTCAAAAATCTTGTCATCTATGCTTAAACCGTTGCTCGAAAAAATCATCACTCCCTTTCAATCGGCTTATGTCCCAGGCAGGCACATCTCCGACAATACTATCCTCACTCATGAACTGCTACACCATATCAACAACAAAAAAGGCTTGATCTCATACATGGCTATAAAAATCGATCTCTCAAAGGCCTTTGACCGTGTGGAGTGGTCAGTCCTTGATAGAACCTTCAAACTTTTTGGTTTTAGTGAGCGTTTCGTCCAGCTTATCAACCAATGTGTCTCCACTACTACTCTTTCCCCTCTCATCAACGGATCACCCATTGGTTCCATTACTCCATCTCGAGGGATTAGACAAGGGGACCCTTTGTCCCCTTTTTTGTTCATTATTTTCATCGACATTCTTTCGAGAATCTTATCTGATGCAGAAAGTAATAACCTTATTGAGGGAGTTAAAATTTGTCGTGGTGGACAATCCATTTCCCACCTACTTTTTGCGGACGATGTAACCATTTTTTGCAGGGCCTCGGTGGAAAACGCTGAACAAATTAATACTTGTCTCACCACATTTTCATTGTGGACGGGTCAGGTGGTCAATCCTCAAAAATCGCTCATCCACTTTGGAAAAAATTGCCCGCCTCATCTTCGAATGGCAATCCGAGATATCCTTAATATGAACAGGTGTAACCATAATTCTAAGCACTTGGGGCTTCCTTTTTGCAGGACAAACAAATCAAAGGGAAATTCTGCCGAGCTACTTCAAACACTGGACCAACGATTTGCATCTTGGAAAAAAGTCTTGCTCTCTCAAGCAGGACGCCTGGTTCTTATTTAACACGTGGCGCAGAGTAATCCTGTTTACCAAATGTCTACTTTCTTGCTGCCCAAGACGATTTGTTTAAAAATGGATAAGCTCATGAGATGTTTCTGGTGGAATGCAAATTCAGGCTCTTCCTTCCTTGCTCTTAAAAGCTGGGATTCAATTTGTAAACCGAAAAGTCGAGGTGGACTTGGCCTTCGCAGAATGATGGACTTTAACAGAGCACTTTTGGCAAAGCTCCTATGGTTGATCATCACTGCTGCGAACAGACCGTGGGTTGGAATTCTCAGCTCTATATATATCCGTCATCGTAGCTTCTTGGAAATCTCTCATTCGAATGGTTCCTCATGGGGTTGGAAAGGGATTTGTGCCGTGAAAGATATTATTCAGCAAGGTGCGTGCTTTAAAGTCCAAGCCAACTCAAATTTGCTCATCAATTCAGATCCATGGATTCCTACTATGCCAAGCTTTCTACCAGTGCAATCTGATCAACCCTCTTTTGTTCACCTTGTTCGAGAGCTCTTCATGGACAACCCGCCTCGATGGAATCTTGATCTCTTAAACAACATTTTCCCGGCAGCCACAGTGAGGGAGATTCTTAAAATCAAGATCCCAAATCACCATGAACCACGCCGACTTCTTTGGATTCCATCTACCAAAGGTACATTCAACACTAAAAGTGCTTACTGGATCGACCAAAAACCGCGGTTTTCCCCTATTGATGAGAACCGTGCTAAGTTGTTGAAATCATTGTGGAAAGCCAATATCCACAATCGGCTCAAAATTTTTTTGTGGAAACTTATCTCTCATTGCCTTCCTCTTGGAGCTCGCCTTGTTAGTTTCATGCCAGAGATTGATGCTAGTTGTCCCTTATGCTCGTCGGATCTTGAAACAGCGGAACACATCTTCATCCAATGCCCTTTTGCAAAAAAAGTATGGTTTCTCTCCTCCTGGAATTTCAGAATGCACCCCTTTGATGATTGGTCTATTATTCAGTGGGTTACAACTCTCCTGGACGAGGGAAGTATTCTCTATCAGTCATCTCTCCCCTTCCTTGAGTTTTGTACATTCAACACTTGTGTTATGAGCCTTATTTGGCAAGCAAGGAACAAGATTACTCACTCTGAACCCCATCTCCTTGAAGATCAGATTGCTGCACTTGCGGAAAACCAAACTAAAAACCATCTCAATGCACAGAGGTTCCTCGCGGTGACAACCAGCTCTCAACCTCTTAGCCAACCATGGATTCCTCCTCCTCCGTCTTGCATCAAGATCAATTGTGATGCCTCTTTTTTGAACGGAGCATCTGCTACTGCTTGCATCTTTCGAAACCATTGTGGTGCAATCATCAAAGCCGTAACAGCCACCAGCTACTACTCGAACGTCCTTTCAGCGGAAATTGCAGCTATCCGCCTTGCACTTGATCACATAGAGTCCTACGACAATTGTAAGATAATATTTGAAACTGACTCTCTTGAAGCCTCCCTTCTCATCCTCAACAAGGAATCTTCTTGGTCAGCTGAGGAAGATCTTAAAACAATTTGCAGGGCTTTCAATGATCATTCGACTTGGCTTCTCAAGCATATCCCTCGTTTTGGGAATAAAGTCGCGCATAACCTTGCAAAATGAGCTTCGACATCCAACTGGAATGGTCCTCTTTTGCCTCATGTTTTAATTTCTGTTAACTTCGCTAGGGAGGATTTTACCTCGCCTTCTTTTTGTAATGACTGTTTGAACCTTTGATTATCTAGTTATTCCCGTTGCTAAAAAAAAAAGGTTAGCTTTCATTGAGATCAACATTCTTGGGAACTATTTTGGAGAAAGCAATTTTGTCGTCAATTCTCAACGTTGTATAACGTTAGCATGAAGTGTGCAGTTCACATATAATTTGGATATTTAAAATAAAGGTTAATATTTTAGTACAATTTTATTTATTTATCTATACTATTATATAAAGGAAGTTATGTGAAGCTATATTTGACTCAAAATTTTTGATTTTATCTTCTCTTAGATATACTATCAAATCTTGTTATTAGTTGGAATACAACCTAAGTTTATTTTTGTTTTACCATTGTTTAAAACTTTTCATCAAATGTAACAATTATTACCTAAGTTTCTCTTACATAAAAAGCATATTAAGATATATAAATTCTATATCCATATTTAAGTTATAATTTTACAAAACAAACAAATTATATATACTTAAATAATGATGTGGGAACTGTGTGCCAATTCGGTGCACTGGAAAATAGAAACATTTCGTAATGTTTCGAGAACATTTCGTAATGTTTTTAGAAACACGTGGAAATCGTTGTTATAATGAATATGAAAAATACATGTATGCTTCGTTTTGGTAGAGTCAAAAACAAAAACGTTTCGATACTTTTCAAGTAAACACACAAATTTTTTGATCCATGGCGTTTAGTAACAACTAACGCGTTATTTCAGATTCCACACAATGAAAAGCAAGAATAAATCAAGATAATTCCAATTAGAACTCTGATTCTTTTTTCTTTTGATATATTTTTATGGATGGACACATATATATATGTATGTATATATAATATTAGAATATATTTTAAGATTTTTCTTAATAACTTGTCCACCAAGGAATTAGGAAAAAAACCAATTTACAAAAATGGAATAATCTTAAAATTTAGCAATATTTAGTAAATTATATATATATATATATATATATAAAGTATAAATCCCTGAGAAGATAAAATAGTAATATTCTTTTCTCTTATTATTGAAACCCTAGCACGCAATCGGTTCTCTCTTCTACTTCTTCTTCTGCGTGTGTCCACCACCGTTCCCTTCCTTCCTCTGTATCTATCTGTATGTATCTCAAATTAGGGTTTGATTTTGCATTCGATTTAGCTCTATTTAATTAATTAATGGATTCCTGTGTTTTTTGTTTTAATTCTGAGTCAGTTGAAAGAGAGAGAGATGTCGGATCAGAGGTTGACGCGTATCGCTATTGTGAGCTCCGACAGATGCAAGCCCAAAAAATGTCGCCAGGAGTGCAAAAAGAGCTGCCCTGTTGTCAAAACAGGTGCTGATTACTTTTTTATTCTTGTTTATTTTTAAGAAATTGCGAATTTTGTTTTATTTATACCGTGGGACTCTAATTTAAGATGGATTTGATAGTTCTTGTGGTTATAAGAGTGAAAATTGAGCTGGCAAGTTTGCAACTTTCGCTATAATTTGGCTGATTTTATGTTGGGTGAAATTGTGGTGTTTGTAATATTGTAAGATGTGTAGGGATATAATTCTTAATTATGGAAGTTGGGGCTAGATTGTAAAATTTTACTCATTGGTGCTATTTTTGTTGTGTTTTTTTTTTTTTTTTTTTTCCTTTTCTATACACCGTTTTAACATCTGAATGGTGTTTGTAATATTGTAAGATGTGTAGGGATACAATTCTTAATTATGGAAGTTCCGACTAGATGGTAAAATTTAACTCATTGGTGCTATTTTCGTTGTGGGGTTTTTTCTATACACCGTTTTTGATACCAGTATTGTGTAGTTGGTTATGTGACTGCTAATGTTGGTCGTAGATTTTAGAGTTAACGTATAAGTTTACTACAGCCTTTTATGAAGCAGTTTAGCTATAGATCTAGCCATGTAACTGTTTTTGGTTGCTTCTAGGTAAACTTTGCATTGAGGTGTCTTCTGTGGCGAAGATTGCTTACATCTCGGAGGAATTGTGTATTGGATGTGGTATTTGCGTTAAGGTTCGTTTGATTCCCTTATATGAGTGTTGGAAGTTGTATCAACGGTCTTGCGCCTGACTTATACTATTTCTTTTCTTTTAGAAATGCCCATTCGAAGCTATCCAGATTATCAATTTGCCAAAAGACTTGGATAAGGATACAACCCATCGTTATGGTCCCAACACCTTTAAACTGCATAGGTTAGATAACGACTGCCGTTCCCATAGCAATTGCTTTTTATTGTGTTTTAATATTGTAAGAACATTCTCCCAGGTTGCCTGTTCCACGACCAGGACAAGTTCTTGGGCTGGTTGGAACTAATGGCATTGGAAAATCGACCGCGCTGAAAGTTTTGGCTGGGAAATTGAAGCCAAACTTGGGTCGCTTTAAAGTAATCTTATTTTTCCAATACCTTTTATTTTCCTTACTGGTTTGGAGATTAAGTCATCGCTCAACATTTTCTGCTTGAAAATCTCTTGCAGAGTCCTCCTGATTGGCAGGAAATCTTGACTTACTTCCGAGGATCTGAGCTACAGAATTACTTCACTCGTATTCTCGAAGATAACTTGAAGGTAACTTCAGATTAATGAAATTCATTGACATAGGCGTTCTGTTTGTTTGTTTTGTTTGAGTGATTTTTGTTTATTCTAGTCTCTTGCCTATAAAACATGCCCCTTAGCAAGTACTGATTATCTGTTTCTAGAAGCTTTGTGAGTATCCAGTTGAGCTAAAGTTGTGATTCAGCTCTAACTAATTTGAATTCTTATCCATCCAGCATCTAGAGTAGCCTACTTTTTCCTTGAATGTGTTGTATAAAATTATGTATTAAAGAGTTTGAGGAACTTTAGTGGCCATGAGAAATGAGACAGCACGCCCACGTAGCTCTAATTTCTTTAGGAAAATCTAAACAGTTATTTAAGTGGTGACTTCAACTGATGTGATAAACCTTTAAGCCAAATCCTATGAAAGAATTTCTCCCTCCTCCCATGTAAGTACGCTTAATATCCTTCTATTCTTTCATACCACTTTTTGCTGCAATATCTCACATTTAGGCACAAGTCAAATGGCAGACCTCTTTATCTGTGGACTTGATAACTAAATCAGAACGTCTTCTTGCAAAATGCAATTGCAAAGACTTGTATGTAGGAGATTAATGAAGTAGCATTTTCTTTATAACGAGCTACGGGGAAATGAATATCACGACAGTTAATGCGTAATGAATAAATGCGAACTACATATCTATATCATAGATACTGTTCAATGACTATACTAAAATATTAAACCAGGTAGATTCGGTGTTTCAGTCTTTCCTGTCCTATTTAACTCATCTTTTCTCCATATCTCTTACACTCATTTGTGGAATAGCAACTCATGACTCTGGTATATGAATTTGTAAAGTAATTGCTTCTGTGACCAATGAGTCAGTGGTGTTGTAGGAGGTATGCGTTGAGGTTTTCTGGTCAGCGTTATTCACTAATATATTCCGTTGTTATTAAGGGTTGGAAGGTGGCTATTACATATATTTCACTGTGTTATCATTTAGGATATAGTTACCATAATTCAGGTTTTCTCTTGGTTATCATTTTTGTATACTCTTTGATGTACGCTTAAATAGCTTCTAGATATTGGAAATTACATTAGTTTGTTCCAGATTCATGAAAAGAATTAAAGAATGGAGTTGATTGCTTAATTATTCTCTTCTGCCTTCGTTTTTGGTGCATTTGTTTCCAGGCAATCATCAAGCCGCAGTACGTTGACCATATTCCAAAAGCTGTTCAAGGCAATGTTGGTGAAGTGCTATCACAGAAAGATGAGAGAGATATGAAAGAAGTGCTTGGTGCTGATCTGGAGCTGAATCAAGTTATGGACCGGAATGTGGGAGATTTATCTGGTGGAGAGCTTCAGCGTTTTGCTATAGCTGTTGTTTGCATACAGAATGCAGAAATTTATATGTTTGATGAGCCCTCAAGTTATCTTGATGTGAGACAGAGGCTCAAAGCTGCCCAAGTTATCAGATCCTTGCTTCGACCCAATAGGTTCACAATATTTCTCAAGTGCATAAATTTATTTCCATTTTTTCAGATATCCGGCTTACGTTGTCTATGTTTGCTCTTTCCTTCAGCTATGTAATTGTCGTGGAGCACGATCTTAGTGTGCTTGATTACTTGTCGGACTTCATCTGCTGCCTCTACGGGAAGCCTGGTGTTTATGGGGTGGTAACCCTCCCATTCTCTGTCAGAGAAGGAATTAATATATTTCTTGCTGGTTTTGTCCCCACAGAGAATCTGAGATTCCGGGATGAATCTCTCACCTTTAAAGTAAGCTTGTTTCTCTCAGTAGCATCAAGGGCTTCAATGGTAACTGAAGAGTTATTGATGTATTGCCTTTTTCCTTGAAGGTTGCAGAAACTCCACAGGAAAGTGCTGAGGAAATTGAGACATACGCAAGATATAGGTATCCAACTATGACGAAAACTCAGGGAAATTTCAAACTTAAGGTTATGGAGGGTGAATTTACTGATTCTCAGATTATTGTGATGCTTGGTGAGAATGGAACTGGGAAAACTACATTTATACGGATGCTAGTAAGTAAATATCGTTTTGTCATTTGTCTACATTATGTTGCAAATCTGTTTTAGTCAGTTTGTATGTTAAAATTGCTCTTTTTATGTGTGTAGGCTGGACTTTTGAAGCCTGATTTGGTAGAAGGCTCTGATGTCGAAATACCTGAGTTCCATGTCTCTTACAAGCCACAGAAAATCAGTCCTAAATTCCAGAACACTGTTAGGGCGCTGTTGCATCAAAAAATTCGTGATTCTTATATGCATCCCCAGTTTGTATCGGATGTGATGAAGCCTCTCCAAATTGAGCAACTTATGGATCAAGAGGTTGTGAATCTTTCAGGTGGAGAATTGCAAAGAGTTGCTCTGACCCTTTGTCTCGGAAAGGTTAGTCTTCTGTAGATTTTATTTGTCAAGTCATTTTTCAACAAATTCTTTTTGTTAGTAATGAATAAGAGTTAGCTTGTTTGTAGTCCTGTGTAAGCTTCTTTTTTCTCGGGCCATAAATTTTTTGCCTCGTCATTCCTGTTGATGCATGCCTGAAAATGAATTTATCTCTTTCAGTGTTTTTTAGTTTTGTGATTTTTATGTTTTAATGTAAACAGAATCTTAAACTCATGATCCCCATGCACATATTCCTTTATTTGGGATTCAAAGCAATGTGCTGCCATAATTTTTCCCAATATACACATGGGAAGATTTTATATTCTTTGTGGAATTATATTTCTACCGCGTTTTTTGGATTTAATATATTCTGAACCAGTCATTTATTCAGACCTTGGATTGTGTGGACTTTGCACAAGATGATATTTCTTTAGTTTTGGGCTAATTTCTTGTTTCTGATACTTATATTTTACCATAATTACTGATATCGGGTTTGGTGTTTATTGAGCGTTTTGCAGCCTGCAGATATTTATTTGATAGATGAGCCCAGTGCTTACCTGGATTCTGAGCAGCGTATTGTTGCTTCTAAAGTCATAAAGAGATTCATTCTTCACGCTAAGAAGACTGCATTTGTCGTCGAACACGATTTCATAATGGCAACATACCTTGCAGACAGGGTGATTGTGTATGAGGGGCAGCCATCCGTAGATTGTACGGCAAATTGTCCGCAATCGTTGTTGACCGGAATGAACCTTTTCCTTTCCGTAAGACCTGTCACCCATAAAGTTACTATTGATTCTTATACAGAAGGATAGGTTAACCAATGTGTACGATCTTTTAGTAACCTTCTCACTGATGTGTTTTCTTGTTGTTGTATACAGCACCTGGACATCACATTCAGACGGGACCCAACAAATTTCCGTCCTAGAATCAACAAGCTGGAGTCGACCAAGGACCGGGAGCAGAAGTCGGCGGGATCTTACTATTATTTGGATGACTAGAGTGTTTTAAAACAAGCTCATTAATGCGCTCACAGATTCTTGTCTTTGCCACAACTTTCTCGGTAACAGAAACAGCTGCTTTGACCTAGTCCCGCTGCTGCTGATTATGATGATGGTGATAACTGGCGATTGATGTCATGAATTATGTTTGTTTGAGGAACTGGGAAACGATCATAGACGGTGTATGATATTTATTTCTTCTGCGTATGTATGGCTTGTTTCTGTTCACCAGTTGAGGCCATTTTTGATGACATAGAAGCCGGAGGATTTGTCTTTGGTGTTCCGTTTTGAGCACACTAATAGTTTCTTTTACCTATATAGAGGTGTTGTGTTGAGTTTTGGCCTTTTGGGTTTTACCATAAAAATATGAATCACATGTGTTTTACTTTACTGTCTGATCCTTAATAGAGTCAAAACTTAGTGACTTGATATAATACTTCTTTTTGTGAAAACTCTATTCAATAAATTTGATTCTTGCTTACCAGTTGTCAGAATGTGATATGAGATTTTTTCCTGCAAAGTTTTGTTTAATCCCTATCCTGATTTTTATTAAGTTATTGGTTTATGTCTTTCCTCAAGTAAATTCAAAAAAGGCAATCGTGCTCATACATGCACAACTTTTGTTCCGGACCCGAATCCTCACATGTGAGCTGTAGAATATTTCTAGATGTAACTGGTTTGATCATGTAAAATCGGTAGACATGGAAACAAAGAAAAAATAAAACTACTACTCATAAAATGTTGCATATTACATCGACAATTCAACATTATTGTTTCTCTTACAAAAGCAACAGATACCCATAACATTTAGTTAACATACACTTCGTAACTTAGATTTTTAAAATAATCAATAAATAACACTGGTACAAATAATTTAGGCCTTTAGTTGCTGGGTGCCTGGGTCACGGATCTTAATTTAATTCCATTTATAAAACCAAAACGACAACCAATTCTAGGGGTTGCGGTTGACATTTCCTGAATTAGTCGAACTTGTTCTTTTTTATATATTTTAATTGTTCATTCACATGTATGTATATATATACTATTATATAAAGAAAGCCATGTTGATACCAAATTTTTGATTTTTTTTTTACTCTCTTTACACACTATGAAAGTTTATTATTAGTCTTTATCAAAAAAGAAAGTTTATTTTTAATCGGGATATAACTGTAATTTACTTTTCTTTAATTATTATTTAAATTTTTTTATTAAAAGGAAACAACTATTAAATAATCTCTTACATAAAAAAGAAGTTTAAGATATGTAGATTTTCTATCCATATTTAAATTAAAATCTTTACCATATTTACATAAAAAAACAATTAATTGAGCGGAGACCGCGTGCCAACATTTCTAGTATTAAATATGTAATTAATATGCTTACTCTGAGTCATTCATATCGTAGAACTTCGAAAAGAATTAAAATACTATGTATGAACGTATCAATGTATGTGAGCAAAAACAAATTATTGATATATTATTAACTAGAAACGCTGGTTGGGACGCAGTCTCCGCGTGATTAGAAATTTATCTTAATTTTTATAGTGAAGAAAATAACTTAAATAGTAAATATTAAATATATAAGGACACATAATTTTTATATATACCTTTTCCTCATATAAGAGAAAAGAGAATTTTGTAGTTATTTTTTCCATGGGAACAAATCAATTATGACAAAAGTAAAACTTTAGTGTTACAACCATATTTTAATAGTTACAACAAAATATTAACAGTGTATTGTAACATATGGCTTCCTCTATATAATAGTATAGATAATAGATATTATATATAATGAATATTCATAATAAAGTAAAAACAAATAAAGTATTAGCCAATATGAAAAAAACGTATAGTACTATAAACTATCTATATATAAAATGCATTCGTCCAAAAAAAAAAACCCTAACCGCATGCATTTTATCTCACCAAGAGTAACAAAACCCTAATATATATAAAAGCAGTGGCAATACAATGTTTATTCATCATCAAAATAAATATTGAAGTTTTCAGAATTTACTATAATTAATGGCACCCAAGAGCAAACGGCAGAAGGAAGCGGTGAAGGCGGAGGCAGGCAACCCTAGCGGTGGTAATGGTGGCGGTCAATATGATCACCCATTGTTGTTCTTAGCTTTTGAATACATGTTTAAGGATCTGTTTCCCGACCCTAACTATAACGAAATTCTGGAGACGTGTACTCCCGAAATTCGGGCGATTATTAGGATTGCCCAAGTAAGTTTAATTGCTTTAATATGTACATGTTGTTATGTTGTTATTTACCTTATTATTAACCGGTTATTGCATGTTTATAATATCCTAGTTTATTACTTTTGTGATATAACTAACTATCTCAAGATCTTGAGGGTTTCTTGTTAATCAACAAGTTTTTTTTCCTTGTTAGTTATTGTTGCGTGAAGATAAGGGGAATCGAGATTTTAATAAGCTCTATGAGGATCATGCTGCGCTAAAGGACTCGTACGAGCAACTCTGAGGGCCAGTGAAGCCGACAAAGAGAAGATGAGGCACTTGGAAAAAAAATCTGGATGATCCGAATGGAGAGTTTAGTGAGCTCCTTGAAGGAACACGTTGCGCTAAAGAACTCGTATGGAAAGTTTAGTGAGCTCCTTGAGGAACATGTTGCGCTAAAGAACTGGCACGAGCAACTCCAGAGGCCAGTGACGCTGACAAAGAGAAGTTAAGGGACTTGGAAAAAAACCTGGAGGAATATCATGAGGTGAATGACAAGTATAATGAGCTCGTTGAGGAACATGTTGCGCTCGTACGAGCAGCTCCAGAAGGCCAGTGACGCTGAAAAAGAGAAGATGAAGGCTTGGAAGAAATCTTGGATGATTTGCGTGCCCAGTTAGAAGTCGTGGAGGGAAGTGTGATCAAGGCTAGTGAAGGGGCATCATTGAGCGCGGAGAAGAGGAAGAGGCTCCGAAAAGCGTGAGCAAGGTTGGGCAAGAGTCCCTAAGGGTCATTGACAAAATACAAGCAAATGATCTCCCACCTCAAACATTTAAGTATTATTCTCTGATGTTAGGTCAATATTTAGTGTTTTAATTTACATGCTTGGCGTTTGTGCATTTCTTTCTTCTATTTAATGTTTGATTTCCAGACTCCTAGCGATCCTCGTATTATCTGCCGTCTTAGTTCTTATATATCATCAATTATCTTATTTCTTTTTGAATTTTTATATTTTGGTGTGCCTTGTTAATGAGTTGTTAAGTAACATCGTCGTTTGTTTATGGTGTTTGTTGTCCTTTAAGTTGTGCATATTTCGGTTGTGATTCTACTTATAATTAAATAACTGACACATGTGCATTATAACTCAAAATTGAATACAAAGTATTTTCGATACAGTTTTGGATTGCCAAATAGTGAATCAGTGCAACTCTCAACTACACTTGTGTTGAAAAGCGACGAGTTTTAGAGTACACGTCTATGCAAATATAATGGTACATGCATATGTATATTACAAAACTAAAAGCTTAGAGAAGCTAGGGAAAAAGAGCGTACATTTAAAATTGAGCATGGTGAATGAACATTTTGGTTGTGCCATCTCTGTGTATAAGCATGCTCTCATTCTTGACATGCACATCGTAGCCTCCCCTTCTCCTTCATTGGCGCCCACGTCGAATATTTGTCATGCCGCATTTGATAAACTATTGTGAAAGCAGGTAAAGCAAAACTAAGGTCTCTGCTCATTACAAAAATTATTGAAAAAGTTAATAAATCAATGAATGTAAGAGTTAATATAGCATATAGACGTACAAATACAACCATGATACAACAGATTTGGCATCGGATATACAAAATTCTTCTTATGATCAAATATAAGTTTTTCGGGTGATCTATATGATAAATTCTTAAAATTAGAAAGTTGGTGAATAATCGTCCTTAGCATTAACCTCGGAGCACTTGAATAACCAATACAAACAAATAAATAAAAACCTTTATGAGCTGAGTTTGTACCATTATCTTTTCCATTCATAGAAATGCTTGACGCGGTACGAACTAAACTGCAATCATTAAGCTATTGGCCCGCCTTCGTTAGATTCTGGAAAGCTGTTTTCATAATAATTGATTTAATCTTCAATATTGGTCAATATATATTCTCAAGAAACACATACAGAAAATGTAGTATCAGAAAAACATCCACAGTTAACACATAATATTTTGTTTCAATTAGCAAGAGATGATAACACTGAAATATGTAGTATCAGAAAAAACGACTTCTTAGAGTTTTTAATCGCATATTCTTTATAGTAAAGACTTCGTACAATTAATAAAAGAAACAACTAAACAGAACTTTTGAATATTGGCGTGTTACAAAAATGATTTACTATTGAGAAAATAAGAGACTCCCCTTACAAATAACTCAAGGTCGATTCTTAAAACCATTATGATAGTTTGTTGATGTTTGCAAAAATTTCTATCAAAAAGCATGCAGATTTATTTGAGGTCAAATGAAGTTTGTCTTCAAGGTAAATAAGATATCCTTCTATAAATGGGGATCAATAATGTGATTTATCGTTAAATTTTAGAGGTTACATGTATTTCTTTAAATGATGTGGAAATCTGCATTTGCAACATTTTAAATACGCACTAAGTAACTTCCAGGTTAACACAATAGCCCGCAAACTTCTCCAACCAGGCAAACCACTCTATTCTAACTATGTTTGACTTACACAAGCCTATAAGACATAGAATCAAAGTATTCCTTGTGGAATCGAACTTCATGCTAATGCGAAAGTCTCCCCCCTCCCAACCAATGAGACTATTTACTATACAATAGTATCCTATGTTTCACGAACCCGAACCCGAACGCGGTACATATACGATTGCGAACATGTGCAATCTTTTCAAAGGTCGGTACATTAAAGATAATATCTTATCCATCTAAAAGAAGATTTTGAAAATAATTATTTTATCTTTAATTTTATCATTAAGCAATTAATTATGAAGAGTTTTTTTTTTTGTTTTTTTAGTACAACAACAATCAGAAGGGCTGTGTAGATAATCACTACATGAACGAAACACATAGTTAGTACTTAGTATGTGGCATGAGTCAACAAAGCATATGATATTGCTTCCAAGTTCATCTAAATGATAAATTAGACAAGTAGCAAAAAATCACTGCCCACGACAAAGTAATAAAAACATAAGAATACAAATCATAACACGACCAAGAACCTCATAGACAAAATAATAATGAAAAAGGGGCTTCAAGGGTGAAGCTTTCTATATGCTTATCGGAATATGCTTATCTCTTATAGGAAGAGAGTATTGGAATGCTTGTTGGTATGTATGGCTTCTTGTTTCTGTTCACCAGTTGAGGCCATTTTTGATGAGTTAGAATCCGAAGGACTCGTCATTGGTGCTTCGTTTTGAGCGTACTTAACCGTTTTACCTATCTATGTATTTTTCGATGGAGGCAAGGTGTTGAACTTTGGGTCTTACGAACCATAATATGAATCGCATTTGAGTTTTATTTCTGCCGTCTATCAGAGTCGAAACTTTGTGACTTCATATACTTTTTTTTTATTTATAAAAGCTACTAATCAATAAATTTGGTTCTTGTAAGTTGCATACCAAAAGGTATGTCAGAATTTGATATGAAATTTCTTTCTCTGAAGTTAGTTTAATCTCTATCCTGATTTTTATCCAAGTTGGTAGGCCTGAATTCTCTGGGATTTGGGCTCAATACGACTCGGGCCAATTAGGGTTTAAATTGATATTATTTTGTTTAAATCATTAGGATAAGTTTATCTTTTAGATGGTAATTATCTTGATTTTATTATCTTATCTTTATTAGATATTATTCTATTTTAAAGATTAACTTGCATGATATTAGTTATATCTCCGACCTATGTACTTAGACATAATATTAGGCATATTCGTTGAATATATTTGATGATCATGCAGAATCTATCGGATAAGGCAAGACAATCTGTTCGGATTACAACTGAAGTATCGGTGTGCATATAATATAAGAAAAGAAGATATTCCGTGGATTGCAACTAAAGATCTGCTGAAGATTCTGCTCATGCCTATATAAGGAGAAAACTCGACACAATTGAAGGACACTTTGAAAAAGATAGTTTGTGATTTCAGTCTTGTATCGAGTCAAAGTGTTTTAGTGAAGAACATCAAGTCAAAAGAACTTTGGAGTATCTTGATGTGTTCTTCGACTCAATCGAGTACACTAGGTATTGCATCTGCAAATTAGAAGAAGTCTAGATTTGAGTTGAAGTAAATCATTTCATTGTAATTCTTAATTAGGGTACTGTTTGAGTCAACATTTGGGTGCAAACCCCGTGGACTAGGACCATTTGGACCGGACCACGTAAAAATCATTGTGTTTTTTATCGCTTTATTTTTAATTGTCTTTTAACAATTGCAACAGTAAACATGTTTTAAACGTTAAAGAACTATCATATGTCTTACTTACGAGTACAATTACAACTATTGTCAAGTGCAACTGTATTCGAGTACAAGTAACATAGATCTAAGATGTTTCACAAGTTATGCCTTATTCGAAACGACAAATGTATTAAACTACTCTCGTAGAGGTTGGCCTCTTAGATCTTCTTTCTTTATTTTCACTTCTCATCCTAGCGTTCCGACTAGAAACGGCATTCTCTACCTCAACTTCTTTCCCCTTCTTTAAATGAAAAGGGCGAGCTGCTTACCGAATCTGAAATGACTCATAGATGATGTTTGACACTAAGTATAAAAAAAATGAAAATTATTATCTTACTGAAATGTATATATTCTAATACAAATTCAAAAGTTGACTTAGATTCTTCAAAAAAAAAAAAAAATGCATGGGAAAGCTATTCTTATTAATCAGATCTGCAAAATGCCAAATAAATAATGAAACCAGCTAGCAAATTGATCCACTTGAACGTCACTAAGTCATTACCTACTACTATTTTTGGCACTATTTTAAGCTAACAAATCAATTTAAATAATATTAATACTCAGAAACACGAATCTTTCTTTAATAGAAATTTAATTAACACGTCCAGACTGTAGCGGTGGCTTTGACTTTAAAGTTGGGCATGGAGCAAGTAAGCCCGCAATTTCTCACATATTACAACATTAGTACAACGGTTCTAAAGAAAAAATAAATAAAATATATAACATATATATATATATGTATTATTTATAGTACACGAGAAATATAATCTTATGTATTCATTACCTGCATTTGCGTGGATTCTTCAAAGTTTGTACATTGTGGTCAGCTGTGTCCTTCACAACAAATATATATATATTTTTTAATGTGAAATATGTACTAAAATTGTCTTGTGATTAATTTGGTTATAATATGTGAAAAGGCAATGCAAAATCCAACCTCAAACTCCAACACTCGATCTATGTGGGGACGTTGGTTTAGGAGACAACGTAATTATAAGAGTCGTTTCATTTAGGGCAACACAAAAAAAGTAACACAATTTACTAGTGTGTATTCTAAACCAATTTTAGAATTTTAGAAAGTAATTTGTTAATCGAAGAGTAAAATGCACTACATATGACGTCAAAAAGATTAGAACTAACTCTCAAACTACTTAACCAACATTTAACTAATAAATTATAACTTTTTGAAAACTGAAAGAGTTATTATTTATATACTCAAGACATATTTTCACTTTAAAAATAGTTGTCCATCGAGAAAAAGTTACGGAAAAACATTAGATATATAGTCGCTACACGATGAAGCGACATCACAACCAGTTAGAAATACGGTTATAAAACCTAATTTTTGTTAATTTAAGAAATAGCTTTAATTCAACCATTAATTTTACCATGTCATGATTGTCACATAGCAAAGGTACAACACCCCAAAGCGTGTAATTGGATCCAGTACTAATAAATTAATAAAATAAATTACAGTTATTATTACAACTAAAAACTAAAACCCCTCTCTCTCTTATAGTCTTTATTTCTTCTTCTTCTTCTTCTTCTTCGATCAAATTGACACAACCATGATTTCAAGCTCCCCATAATCATGACTGAAAATACTTGATCCCTAATCATAATTTAAAAAATAAAATAAAACCCATTTCTGCAAATTAAAAAGGAAATGGCTTGGAATAATAATCCAATGAAAGAGGTGGCGAATTCCAAGCCATTGTTCTTGACGATCTACGCTACTGTTCTTGTCGGAGTTTTGGTCTCCTCGTTTTATGTCTTCTCTGCTGTTTTCTCAGTGGGGTCCACTTCATCATTCTCTTCTCCCTCCCCAATAGCTGCTGCCTCAAAAGGTTTGAAAAAAAATATGAGTAGTTGTACCCCCTGCTGTAAATGTTGTACCTTTTTATGTTTTTAAGGAGTTAGAATGGTGGGATTCAATTTTTTTTTTTTGGCGAAAGGTGCTATCTTTCTTGATTGTGATTGTATTGTGCAGGGGATGAAAAAAAGCTAGTAGTTGTACCTTCTGCTGTAACTGTTGTACCTTGATATGTATTTAAGGAGTTAGTGGGGTGATTTTTTTTTTTTGGTGAAAGGTGATATCTTGGTTGATTATGATTGTATTGTGCAGGAGATGAAAAAAAGCTAGTAGTTGTACCTTCTTCTGTAATTGTTGTACTGATATGTCTATTGGGAGTTAAGTGGGATTCATATTTTTGATGAAAGGTGCTATCTTTCTTGATTATGATTGTATTGTTCAGGGGATGAGATTTTTTGGTCAAAGGTGCTATCTTGGTTCATTATGATTGTGTTGTACAGGGGATGAAAAAAAGCTAGGAGTAGTACCCCCTGAGACAATTGTTGTACCTTTGTATGCTTTGAAGAGTTGATGGGGGTGGTTTTCCTGGGTGAAAGGTGGTATCTTGGTTGATTGTGATTGTATTGTGCAGGGGATGAATGAAAAGCTAGTAGTAGTACCCGTTACTGTAATTATTGTACCTCGATAGGTTTATAAGGAGTTAGTTAAAAAAAGTGCTATCTTGGTTGATTGTAATTGTATTGTGATCATAGCTATTGTAATGTTGGTGATTAATTAGCAGATGTTATTTGGTTTGGATTGTTGATTGGAAGCAAGTTGACTTTGTATTAGATTTTCATTGTGTTTAGATTGTGGGACCGAACTAACTTTTGTTGTTCGCCATTTAATGGAGAACGAGTTTGAGTCGGAGTTTGATTTCCTTTCGTGCTTGATGATCATTTGAGCTCCTGATTTGATTATGCAGTTTAAGGATTAGTTGCATACAGTTCTTTACTTGTTAGATAGTGTATATTTATGATGTAGATTTTCATAATCTACCACTATTTGTGTGTGCTGCCTGTTAATGTTGCGGAGACCAATTTCACTGGCTTGCTATCTGCATCTTTCATAAGTGCAAATATTGCTGCTACTTAATTCTTTCTTGTAATTCTAGAATCTGTGAGTGTGTATACATTGCTGTGTTCGGAAAAGTTGCACATTCTTCCTCAATCAATAATCTTTACTTCATGCATAGTATCACTTAAGTATTGCTTAAAACCTGCATTTTGTAGAAGAAGTGAGGTCACCGTCTTATAGTCAACCATCCAATGCTTCCACCCAAGAATTTGTGGGAACAACCCCAGATTCATCCTTCCTATCACAAAGCAGATCTCTACCACCTATTTGGAAGGCTCCTCCTCCTGGTTCAAAAATGCCACACCTGGATACCTTTCGACTGACAAAAGAACTCGTTCAGCAAAGAGTGAAGGATAACGTTATAATAGTGACATTTGGTAATTTTGCTTTCATGGATTTCATTCTGACTTGGGTTAAACACTTGTCAGATATGGGTGTTGAAAACCTTCTTGTTGGTGAGTTTTCTTCTTAACTCCCTTATGAAAAACATTCTTTGTAGATAGTTAACCGTCTCATCAGCAAACATGATGTTTGTTGCCAGGTGCAATGGATACAAAATTGTTGGAAGCTCTTTACTGGAAAGGTGTTCCTGTTTTCGATATGGGCAGTCACATGAGTACAGTTGATGTTGGATGGGGCACACCGACGTTTCACAAGATGGGTAGAGAGAAAGTTATTCTGATTAATTCTTTCTTACCTTTTGGCTTTGAATTGCTGATGTGCGATACTGACATGGTTTGGTTAAAGGTAATCTTTTCAACACTTATTATCTTTGATGAACCTCATGACTTGCCGTATACGTCAAGATAAATTCAATAATTCTGCATACGACACTTCCATTTTTCTCATAGTTTTTAGTAGTCTATTAACCACAATCCTCACACCTGTTCTTCCTCCTCTAAGGCAGTGTCCTCGTACTAAGAGAAGGCATATTTTGTTGTGACTAAACATATTTCTTCAACAGGACCCCCTTCCATATCTAGCCCGCTTTCCTGAAGCAGATGTGTTAACTTCAACGGATCAAGTTTCACCGACAGTTGTTGATGATAGGTTGGACGACTGGAGACAAGGTAAAGCTACCATGAAGAACTTTGACTTGATTAGACCTTCTATCGTCTTTTCGTAAGTAAAATTCAAATGTCTTCCCCTTTCCTTAGAAGTGATCTTAATAGATAGAATGGATAATTAGTTCTAGCATTCGTTGCACAACCTCAAGAATAACTGGACCATCTTAATTCATTGCTCTGAACTCTTTCTAACGAAACAGTATAAGAAGAGAGTTAAACCAGTCTTTCCTAGAATTATGGTGGAAATATTTAATCTGTCAGATTGTTGGATATACTCACGGTTTTTCCTGGATTGTATATGTGAGATAACTTCACTCTTGCTGCCACTCTGGTGTTCTTTTAATTTTGAATTTCATGATCTGTCAACAGCCGGTGCTGCATATAACATAGGAATTTTTCACTGGAGGCCAACTGAACCTGCGGTTAAATTAGCAAAAGAATGGAAAGAGTTGCTACTAGCTGACGACAGTATATGGGATCAGAATGGTTTCAATGAGCTTGTGCACAGGCAGCTGGGACCACCAGTTGATGGAGACAGTGGACTTGTGTACGCTTATGATGGAAATCTTAAGCTGGGCCTTCTTCCAGCAAGCATCTTTTGCAGTGGCCACACCTACTTTGTCCAGGTTTCCTCGCTATTTTTAAAAAACCCGCCTCTGATTGTAGTTATAGATAATATGGAAACGAAATGAAGATAAGAGCTGATTAAATGAGTAGTATTTATTTAGTATTGATGGTTAAAAACTTGAACGTAAAAATATGTAGCACAGGCAGAGATTTAAGATACTGTAAGCTTTTTGCAGGCTATGTATCAACAACTCAGATTGGAGCCTTATGCTGTGCATACCACATTCCAGTATGCTGGTACTGAAGGGAAGCGCCATAGGTTACGTGAAGCTATGGTTTTCTATGATCCCCCAGAATATTATGACGCTCCAGGTTTTTTTCTGCACTGTGCTTCAACACAGGGCTTGTCTTTAATTCATATTTTCAACTTTGACCGTAAACAAACAAATATCATATGGATCTATTTGTAAATTTGGGTTTTGTTGAGGTTGTATGTTAAGCGTCTGATGGCTAATAGCATAAGAAATTAGTTCAGGTAATCATTCAGTCATCTTAGAGCTAGTAGATTGGTCCTTAAAGTTAGAATCTCATGAATCCAGTAAATGGATGATAATTCCATGTGCTTGGCTTCATAAATTAAGTAAGAGTATATAAGGAGGAGCATGTTAAAGTTGTTTAGGGTTAATTCTGAGACATATACAAGGAGGAGCTTGTTAAAGTTGTTTAGTGTTAATTCTGTTTCTTCTCATTCAAAATATTGCACGGTTCTAATTTCTATTCTTTTATGTGTTCGTCATGTTTAGAATGTTACACAGTTCTCACAGAAGCATGTAGGTTTGTAGTTACATATTTACTAATTTATCTTAACTGCCTAGTAAAAGTCTGAATCTTTGACGATCTTATACAGGAGGATTCTTGTCATTTAGACCTAATATACCGAAGAGCTTGTTGTTGGATGGTGAACACAACATTGAATCTCACTTCGCTGTTATCAACTACCAGGTATGCGTGGTCAGGCTCTTATTCTAGTAGGATTGCAAGCCAATCATGTCATTTGCTGATTATCACGAATGATCTTCAGATGAAACAAATAAGGACTGCACTTGCCATTGCTTCCTTGCTGGGCCGTACACTGGTAAGATATGCTACTATTTTGTACACATATTTGCGCTAATTTTACTGTGTTTACAGTAGACTCATGAATATTTTCCAGTGATCTGTAACAAAATGTACCCACATTTTGTGGTGGGTTCAGAATGTGTTTCTTGTCTTATGATTTTTATATTGGGATCTTAGTAATTTCACAATAAGATCTTAGTAAAATTTTCATAGTGTCATGTATTACATGAATCCATTTTATCATTATCCTTTTTCAGTCCATTTGTTGTCATGTGTTCTTTTGCTATGTGCACGGCATTTTAGTAGTCTTTTTGGCTATTGTTCAAGAGACACAGTGAGAAGGATCAGTTATATGGTTCATTTTATCATGAGCTGTAAGTTAATTTCTCATGTCGGAAAATTATCTGGAAAAAATAAACATCTGTGGCGGTCACTATGCCCCGGTATTAAAATATTAGAACATGGAATTGTCTAATACATTTACACAAACAAGGGCTAACTTATCGTTTTAAAAACTGTGACATGATAACATCTGTGAAGCATGAGCTCACTAGGAAATCACCTGGATTTGAAAAAAGAATATGTTGGCTGTCTCAGTAGTTTGACTGCAGAGTTGTTCCATTAGGTCGCTTGAGTGTAAATAATTTGGTAGCCAATGTTGCCTCAGAGTTCATTTTGTGATCTTTGTTTCTGATTTGTGATTTTAGGTAATGCCTCCACTATGGTGCAGGTTGGATAGGCTTTGGTTTGGACATCCAGGAGTTCTGCCTGGGACTTTGACTAGGCAACCTTTTGTATGTCCTTTGGATCATGTGTTTGAGGTACTTTTTAGTTTTTTTTTTCTTCTCAAAATACAATGCCGACATCTGTTTAGCTGACACAATACACATGATTAAATGGCTAATGTTATTGTACATGTACATTCATAAGTAATACCGACCACACACACACAAATTTTTTTTTTTTAAGTTGTTCTCGTACATCTGTATATTGCCTGAATTTGGTGCCTTAAGAAAATCAAGGAACCCAAATATCTTGATTGAGTAGTAGAATATCTCATTTCCTCTCAATTGTGCAACAGAATAGGGAGGAAATTAGATAAGAGGTCGCAAAGATGGTTACAGCTCTTTGGAATCTTGTTTTTTTTTTTTTTTTTTTTTTTTGTTCTCATTATTCTTTTATGCCATTGGATTTACTATGAACCCATAGCTCATGTGAATCTGTCCACTTTCTCTTTCTTATAAAGTAAACTATACATAATCACATCCCATCAGAACATAACATTATGGGCCTCTGAGGCTGGTCTATTGTGCATTTCAATACTTTTCTTTTGTCGTCTTTCTTTTCCACATCAGAGGCTGCAAAAATATTAATGTCAATAGAGAAGATTTCATCTACTCCTTCGATACAGACCGGAGGCGTAGAAGAGAGTTAGATAAGGCCTGGATATTCATCAGTTTTTGTTCCAATATCATGTGATCTTTTGGATCAATTCTCTAATTTCTTTCAATTCACTCTTCCCCTTTGATTTTGACAGTATGCCTGTCATAACCAGGAAAAAACTTTCTTTTCGACATTGTTATTGTTTCAAAACTAGTCTGTGATCTCACACTCTCTTTGTTCATGGTATTATTGTTTGAAATTATATGGGGCAAAGAAAGATGTGGAAGAGAATAGGATGTACTAGTTTTTTCACATCATTTTGTGGACTTATTCTACTTCTTGATACCATCTCCTGTAATTTCCATAATGCAGATCAATGTAATGTTAAAGGAATTCCCCGAGGAGGAACTTGGACCGGGAATTAACATTCGGGAGTATTCTTTCTTGGACAATCCATCTATGCCCCAACAGGTTTTATTTCCTATCCTCACAAGGTGAAATTGGAACGTCGTTCTTATTCTCATGCTTATTACACATGTCCATTTATTTCAGGTGAAAAACTCATGGCTTGATGTACACCTTTGTCAAGAAGGATCACCTGGTTGTGAAGTTTCGAACAGCACAACTAAAGCAGGAAGTCTTAAGTTTCCTAAGCGGAGTTCCGAAGAAATGGTAATTGGATTTTCTACAATTATGGTTCTCTTTGGATAATTTTATTTCCGCGTTCAGTAAGAACTAAAGGTAGTATCAGCATTTTTTGGTTCCTACCAATCTGGTCTTTTGTATGCTTAAACATTATTGATCTTATGTTTCTTCCTTTGAAACAGTTCAAGACTGTGTTCTCTCGCTTTAAGGATGTCAAAGTCATACAGTTCTCTTCAGTGCAAGATGCGTTCTTAGGATTCACAGACAAGGCATGTATTTCACATTCTTGTACTTTAACTATGTCGTCTGGATTTAATTCAATGCTTTTATTGTGAGATTCAAATGGGTAATTTTTTATGATCAGACAAGGGAGGAAAGGTTCAGGCGGCGTGTTAAGAGATATACGGGTATTTGGTGTTGTGTGGACAATCAAACTCCGGGGCACATATATTACGACATGTATTGGGATGAAAAACCCGGCTGGAAGCCGTTACCTCCCCAGTCTCCAGAGGAAGATCACCCCCCTGTATAAGGCCATAACTAGGTCTGTATAAGCAGCTGTAACCTACAAAGGTACAGAAAGTTCAAATCAGATTCAATGGCTAACACGTTATTTACGTGTAGTAGAGATCTGATGCATCCACGACGACATATATCAAACTTCTAAATCAGAAGAAATCAATGTGAAAGTAACTTAAATGTTATTTAGGATAGTGCTTATGGATTCTCACACACAAGTTCGAGAACGACAAGATTCAATTTTATCTTATTAGAGTATAGGGTGGATGATTGGGGTGGGGTGGGGTGGGGGGAGGGGAGCTGCAATATTCTCTGTAATGAAGACCATTCTGTAATTGAATCTTTTTTTTATGTTCATAAGGGATCACATTGCTATTTTTTCACCCTTGAAATTTGAATGATGTTATGTCAGGATGTTTTTTTTTTCTCCATTAGTGGTTTTACTTAAAATTTCAGTAACATGGCTGGTAAGATATCTTCTTCATCACGCCTAAGCGCAAACAGTGTTTTTTGCCATTTTGCAACGTGGCTTTTCGAGTTTACGGCCTGTGTTCTTCAGGTGACAATTTATCGTAGTTCATCCAAACTGTCAGTGGCGGTGTAGCTCTCGAGTCTGATCCAGGTTACGGAAAAGATTGAGGATCAACTCATATGCACTCATTGCAGTCCTAACACGCTCACTACAAAAACTATTTTACGAACTTCTCCAACTTCAGTAATCCGCTGAGTGCAGATGATGAATATCGTACGGCGCTCTTCACTGATTGGCCCTACGACATTATAATTAGTAATAGCTTTTGTTAACTAGTAGTGCTTCATTTGTCATTAACCAGCTAAGCTAATAAGGTATTTTAATCGTAATTATTTAAAAATTTCAGGGGTGCAAATATAATTATTTAAAGTAATTTGGAGAAAAAACAAAAGATTCTCAAAACTAAGAGGTCACGTGCGATACATGCTAAAAATGTGACTTAACTTTTAAATATTCCACTGCATGAGGATCAAAATTGAACTACACCATTGATCTAATTGAACTACCTTGTATAATTATCGTAAAACCTTAAATATGGTATCCAACTTGTCTTGTCTGTTGTTCCTGATCAGTTTGATTACGCTACCGTTACATGTTGAAAGTTGTCTCGACCGGTCTTTCAACTATATCAAATACTGTGTTAGAAGTGGTGTATATTTCCACGTCAAATGACAGGAGTCTGTTCATCAAGTACTTAATTAGAAAAGTTCCAAAAAGGGAATTTATGAGAAAATTGGTTTGACCAGATGAAAAGACACAACTAAGACCCTTATACAAGTTTTTATTATTCTCCCATGCATGCGACAATACTTGGGAATTCGACTTCTCTAATGATAATAATATATCCAAATAGCAGAATCTTAAAAATTATGCCACCATATATATATATACAAAGATAAGCAATCCTTCAATTACAATATCAAAACATAAAGAAAACAAAAATTTATTTTAGACAATGAGAGAGTGATGTTTGCACACAAACAAACATGTGGCTTCTTGGTTTCTCCACAACAAGTAGAAGAAGCTATTTGGTTGTTGGTGCAATAACACTTGTTATCATACTCACCGTCATTTTAAGAAAATGGGCTGCCTATTACGATGATCATCAAGCTTCGCACAAAGCAACTCATGATCTTGAGAGTAATTGTGATAATCAAAAGACTATTGTCACACCACAACTAAAAAGCAATACAACTACTATATGTTCATCGTTGGTTGGTATAAGGACGTATTCATTGGATGAGCTGCGGATGGCCACGTGCGATTTCAAGATAAGTATAGGCGTCGGGGCAACATCGTACGTGTACCTTGCGGAGCTCGGGAGCGGTAGATTCGGAGCGGTGAAGCGTGTAATGAAGGAGAGGGGCGGTAGTCAAAAGATGTTCTTGGACGAGGTTTCGGTTTTGCTTAGGATTTCACATCCGAATCTTGTGTGCTTGATGGGATTCTGCATGGAGAAAGGTGCATGTATATAATAACATTTGCTTTACTCTTACTTTTATTTAATTTGGTGTTGATTCTATGTTATTTATGTTATACAAAATAAGTGTTGATGGCCTTTACCTTTACTCTAATAATATTTTTGCAACATAACAGGAGAACAACTTTTGCTATTAGAGTACGTTCCCAACAAAAGCCTATTCGATAGAATGCACGCGCCCCAATGCCGATCAACCACCCCCCTCTCATGGCCTAATCGCCTCAGCATTGCCTTAGACATCGCCTACGCCCTCGACTACCTCCACTCCGTAGCTGACCCTGCTGTCATACACCGCGACATTAAATCATCCAACATCCTCTTGATCAACGACAAACATGCTAAGCTGGCAGATTTCGGTCTATGCAAGCTAGGCAACGACTCACAAAGTGCCCACACACCGACCGCTGTAAAAGGATCACTAGGCTATGTAGACACGAATTATCTCAACACGGGGATTGTGTCCCCAAAGAGCGACGTTTATAGCTTTGGAGTCTTGATACTCGAACTGATAACGGGGATGAGGTCGTTGCAAGGCTCGTTTACGCTCGCGGAGTGGACTGAGGAGTGTAGGAAAAGTGGGAGCGTTGAGGCTTTAGTGGGAATGGTTGATGTGAAGATTAGAAGTGAGGTGAATTTGGAGCAGTTGAAAGTGTTGGTTGATGTTGCTAATGTTGCTTTGTTGGAGAATTCGGATGCAAGGCCTGATATGGCGCATGTTGCCTATATGATTTCTTGTTGTTTGCAAATTCAACCTCAAACGAAGTTGCCAGTTTAGATATTCTCCTTATTTTTATTATTTTAGGTGGGAATTTCCCATATGTATGAGTTTCATTTTGATGTTGTAATGTAAAGTGATTCTTATATTAATCATGGGTCTAATGATTGTGTCAATTCTGGAGCAAAAATCTTCTCTTCTCACTTCCTCTTCCCTTCTCTCTTACCTCAATCACATAGTGACATATGACAAGTAAAAAAAGCCCACTTAAATAAATCTCTCAAAATACCCATTAAATTAATTTCTGTTAGTTTCTTTTTTTGGTAGAGCAGAGTTAACTCCCGTTAGTTACACACGTTAATCCATCAATTGATTTAGTTAATCTATATTATGAAATTAATTATTCTCTTACCTCAAATAAAATCTCAAGGAAATCATTTTTCCCACAAAAATTAGGGAATCAACATAATTCTTCTCCTCCTTTCGGCAACAACTTATCCCTCTCCATTTTTTAAACCCTACCTGCAATTATCAGTGAATCCTGAAGCTTCATTAACATAGACGGTAAGTTTTTGCATCAATTCCCAATAATATTTTCCATTGTGTGATTATATAATGATGATTAAATTTGACTACAATTATAAATTATAATGCACTAAAAACAGTAGAATGCAATAATTATCAATTGCAAAACAATTCAAGTTACTGTAAGGTTCTATGTCTTTGAACCCTATTATTAGAGATCTAATGACTAAAGAATCTCTTTTTCATTGACTTAAGTTATTGGAACTTTTCCAATTTGGAAAATACCAAGGTCAGCTTTCAAAGAAAGTCCAATTCTTTGATCAGTTCCCTGCAATAGGCAAATTTTGTGTTAGTAATAAAAATAAAAATCATAAGGAAACAATTAAGCTGAAGAAAGACTAATTATGTATTAAGAATATACCCCGCAAAGATCTCTTTCTTCGCTGACTAAAGTTACTGGAACTTTTCCATTTGTAAAATATAAAGCTCAACCTTCAACAGAAGTCCAATTCATTCATCAGTTAGTTCCCTGCAATAGGCAAAGTTTGTGTTAGTACCTATCTGCAAAAAAAAAAAAAAAAAAAAAAATTAAACTAAAGAATGACTAGTTATGCAATAAGAATATACCCTGCAATGATACTAAAACTAATGAAATAACTTTAACTATTAATAATCAAGACAACGTGTCTAGATATTATAATTTCAAAGCTAAATCTATTAACATGCCACATTATTCTCATTATCATAGTTTTACTGATTAATGTAATATGTATCTTTGTAGTAATGGAATATGAGGCAGATATCAGGGACGGTGCGACTTCGTTTCATACGGATAAGACCAGGGATGATCCTCATTTAAGTTCTGAAGCCAACATTCCCAAAATGGAGTTTGACGATGTCGATGAAGCATATGAATTTTACAATGAGTATGCACGTCAAAGCGGGTTCAATATTAGAAAGGATTCAGTCCACAAAGACAGCCATGAAAAAATAGTAACAAGAACATTTTGTTGTTCTTGTGCAGCTAAAAGAAAAGTAGATAAACGAGATGTGAATGCTAAAATGAAGATCAATTGTCGTTATTCAAGAAAATATGTAGTAGTTGGGTTTATTGCTGAACATAATGGACATAACGTGGTTATTCCAAAGCAATCTCGTCTTCTAAGATCTCACAGAAAAATAACTGATGAACAAGAAGCAGTTATAAATAACATGGATAAGATCGAAATAGCTCCAAAAGCAGGACTAGACTTTATGGCTGAACATGCAGGAGGGCGCGGAAAAGTTGGCTTTATTCTAGAGGACTTGAGGAATTATTTGCGTTCGAGGAGAACAAGACAAATGGAAGAGGGCGATGCTGGTGGGGTACTTAATTATTTAAGACTCAAGCAACCTGAAGATCTGAATCTCTTTATGCTATTAAAGAGGACAAAGATGAATTGATATCTAGTGTATTTTGGACTGACGGGCAAATGAAGGCCAATTACGCATATTTGGCGACGTCATTTGCTTTGATAGGACATATAAGAAAAATAAAGAAGACATGCCATTTGCACTCTTTGTAGGTGTAAACCATCATAAGCAAACAATTGTGTTTGGGGCAACATTATTATATGACGAGACGACCGCAACATTCATGTGGTTATTCGACACTTTTGCAAAAGCCATGAATGGTAAAAAACCAGAAACTATTCTTATGGATCAAGATGCCACTATGGCGAAAGCTCTAGTAGAAAAATGGCCCAAACCATGCCATCGGTTGTGTATTTAGCACATATACCAAAATGCAGCCAGTAACATTGGTGGTGAATTTGCAAGTCATCCGGATTTCTTAACAGATTTTAGCTCTTGTATCTACGACTATGAGGAGGAAGAAGAGTTTATAAATGCATGTCACGAAATGCTAGAGAAGTATTCTCTTCAAAGTAATGTTTGGCTAGATAGACTGTTCAAAAAGAAAGTAAAATGGGCACTAATGTACGGGAGAAATTCATTTTGTTCAGATATGACTACGACTCAAAGGAGTGAAAGTACGAACAATATGCTAAAGAAATATGTGGACCGTACACATGACATATTACGATTCTTTCAGCATTTTTCTAGATTGATAGATTATCGTCGGTATGAAGAGATGAAAGCCGATTTAAGGACGAATCAAGGTATCCTTGTTCTTTTATTATCGGTTGAAGTTCTAAAGCATGCAAGAAGTGTTTATACACATGAGGTATTTAAGTTATTTCAAGAACAATTTAGCACATCAATTGACTCTTAAAAAGTGAACTAGGTGATGTATTCATATACATGGTGACAACTCTTAAAAAGTTGTTTCAACATATAGTCACTTATCATGCTTCAGAGAAAAAGATTTCATGTAGCTGCA
Organism: Linaria vulgaris; assembly: GCA_948329865.1. Lineage (NCBI taxonomy): Eukaryota > Viridiplantae > Streptophyta > Magnoliopsida > Lamiales > Plantaginaceae > Linaria > Linaria vulgaris. Next base: position 144,204,739 of record OX415249.1, on the reverse strand, counting down.
AAAAGTTCGAATTTGCAGGAATTTTGTGTTCCCATGCTCTCAAGGTATTTACCGTGCAAAATATTGTTAAAAATACCTGAGTCGTATATCAAGAAAAGGTGGACAAAAGAAGCAAAAACTGGGATACATGAAGCCTCTTCTCAGCGATCTACTTCATCCAAGCTAACACCTGGAAATATGAAAGAAGAGAAAGAGAATGAGAAAACAAAAATTGGAGAGCGCTGATGATGCAGATTGCAACAAAGGCAGCACTGACAGAAAAAGAACATGCAGACACACGAAATCTTCTTTGTAGAGCCATTAAAGAATTAGACATTACATATTGTGGCGTGAAAAACTCCTCCGTATCTAGTTTTACAAAAAATCATGCTCCAAATTCTATAACACTAGATGGACCGACTTTTGACCACTCAAACAATTTGAGAAACTCATTGAAAAAAACTGGGACTGATTCTGAAGAAATCAAGGTAAGAGGATGGAAAATAAAGCGAGATACAAAGATAAAATCTGCAAAAGACTTAAAAGTGGACTAGAGGAAGCTACAAGAAAAAAAAAAGCAAACAAAAAGTTGGCTTCAAGTATATCAGCCTCTCTTCTAATACATGGAAATGGTGGCCAGGTAAGTTGTTTAAGTTATACTAACTTCATTACAATTTATCTGTTTGAATTCTGTAAGAAAATGCTTTCATCACAAATAATTCACATATGCATGCAAAATTCTTCTACTACAAGTAACAGGACAGACACGATTGCTCTTTCTCCAATGAATACATCTTCTTTATCACAACCTCCCCAGGTTCTACTCAATTCATGCTTCAAATATGATAATTATTAAATGTTATCTTTACAGATTAAATTACGTTTAGCATTGTATTATTGTACTAGAATTTAACTTAAAATTTTGGATCATTTTTCGTTTGTTGGATAATTAGAATTTCCAAGTTGGTTTGTCTGATTGTATTTCACATTATCCTCACTTGAGTGCCCATCATCCTAACACACGACAATCACTTTCGTACGTGCCGCAATCGCAATTGATAGAGGTAATTTGTACGAATTTCTTTTACCATTCGTTAAAAAAAAATTATATTTAAGCATCTTTGGTATATCTGCTATATGTATCATGTAATACGATTTTGCACTTTGTACAACTAACACGCCCAGGTCAGAGTGAAGAATTGAGAATTGATCACCCTAACACACATGTGCTTCCATACCTGCCACAATCTCAATACACAAAGGTATAATTATCTAGAGTTTATTTATTATTAATTAAAAAAGTTTATTTCTAAGACTGATCTTCTGTATTTAATATAGATATGTGTATTTTCATTGCAGTTGACTCATCCAAATCAGCACCAGCAACTCAATTGAGCACCACTCACACTAATGCACCACATGAACTTCCTTACATGCTGCGATCTCAACCAATAGAGGTATAATCATCTAAAATCCCTTTACCTTAATAGAAAGAGGTTACTTTTTAACATTATGAGTGTATCTACTATATGTTAATCACGTATTATAAATTTGTACTGAAATAAAGTTAACACATCAAAATCAATACCAGCAACTCAATCTTCTCACTTCACACTTGGGGAACAATCAAAATGAGGCATGAGCTTGACTAAGTTACTACAGGTGATGTGTTTTAATGGAATGCATACGATAAAACTAATATAATATTGTTGATTAAGATGGCCAATTCTACTTTACCTTTGATGTATAGACACAAGTGCTTCAACCAGAAGACTTTGGAACTTTTTCCACTCAATGACTCCAGACCCACTCCAGACCTGAAACCCAACAGCCAAATGAATGGAATGGAAATGCTTATGCATTTAAAAAATGAAGAGTCTTTTTTCAGTCGAAGAATGATGGAGTCTTGATATATCCCTAAGAAAAATGTGGAAGGATTTCTTCTTTTCAATGTTCTTATGAATATTAAAAGTTGTTAGACACAGTCCTTTTAGTGGATCAATATGTTTTACTTTTGTATCCACATTTTTTCTTGGATTTTAGTTATCACTTTCTTCTCTTAACGGTAATCTTTTGGGATTTGTTGTGACTGGTAGGCAGAATTGTTTTGAGAAGTTTCATAACAAGATAATGGATATCATGAAACCAACACATCATCACTAGACTTCAAAGTTAAACCCATATAATAATAATTATCAAAACAATTCAAGCGAGTAGTAAATTTGTCAGGAGAAGGAAGTTATTGTCAAGCTCTCACCGTCAGAATTAAGATTAATCTTTTTCTGAAAGAGATGTCTGAACCTTGTGCTCTTTCTTCAATGGCATTTGCCGAAAGAGCACATCTTTTTCTTTATTAAGAACAGCTCCCTGAATCTTATGCTTTTGTTAACTTATAGTTTAGTTCTTATCTTTGTAATTAGAATAGACTTCAGGGGCTACATTGTAAATAAGGGATTAGTTAGCTGTACATATAGTTCTCCTAGCTCAGCTGTATTCATTATCACTTTATAATAAATAATAACATATTTCCAGTTACATTTCTCTCTCCTTACGGTTATCATGGTATCAGTCGCCTGATTCCGATCCGTTTTCACGGTTATTCCGCCGTGATTGTCATCGCGATCGTCGCCGCCGTACACCGCCGTCGATTTGCCCTATTTTTTTCCTTTCTTTTTCACTTCGTCGCCGTTTTCCGCCATGTCTGACTCCGAAGTGAGCTCACTACCTACTGCCGCCACGCGCAGCACTGAAACTAGCCACCGTACTGCCGGTGCGCTTCATTTTCATACCTCGGACAATCCGAACATGTCACTCACCTCTGCGCCGCTCACCGACATCGCAAATTGGTTGCCGTGGAGTAGATCTATGCGCATTGCCCTAGGTGCTAAGAGGAGACTCGAATTCATAACCGGATCTGAACCTAAATCGGATCCATCGCATCCCGATTATGAGGAGTGGATGCGCATTGATTGTATGGTAATCTCATGGCTGCTGAGATCAATTTCAGATGAGTTGCATGATGCATTCATGCTTGCCAGCTCAGCTCAAGCTCTGTGGAAGCAGCTTGAGGATCATTTTGGAATGAGCAACGGTCCTCTACTCTACCAGATTCAGAGAGATATGGCTTCCATATCTCAAGGTTCACTTTCTGTCTCTGCATATTACACCAAATTAAAAAAAGCTTTGGGATGAGTTGAATTGCTTGATGCCTGTACTCTTATGTCATTGTGATGCTATGAAATTGTGTACTTGTCATATAACTAAGAATGCTATGGATTTTCAGTCACAAACTAGGCTAATGCAGTTTTTTATGGGACTTAGTGATGAGTATGAGGCAGTTAAAAGCCAGATTTTAAGCTTTGATCCCCTGCCAGTTGTTGAAAAAGCTTATTCTATGGTACTTAGTGTTGAAAAACAAAAGCAGGTCCAGATACAGTTTCATGTGCCTACAGAGCAAACTGCCTTGTTGGCTAAATCTCCCTCTAACTATCAAGGTTCCTATCAAGGTTTTGTATCCAGGGATGGTAGGAAACTTAAAACTGATAAGTCTGATAGATTTTGTGAGTTTTGCAAGAAGCAGGGACACACTAAAGATGTGTGTTTCAAGCTTGTTGGAGTTCCTGACTGGTACAAAGATCTCAAAAACAAGAAACAAGTCCAAAGCAGCAGAAACTATGCAAATGCAGTAGATACTCCAAGCCAAGAGACAGTGGCTGCTCCAAACCTTCAACATACTATTCCTACTTTTCAACAGGACTTTTACAAATTCATGCAGCAGATGCTGATTCAGGGAATGCATAATGGTGCTGCTAAGGATTCAAATATGGCCAGCTTTGCCAGCTTTGGTGATTTTGCTGGTACAATTCCCTATCACCATTCTATGAACAAAGGTTATTGGATATTAGATACTGGGGCATCAAATCATATGGTGTTTGACAAAGGATTAATGAGGGATATTTGTGGGATCACACCACCCTCTTATGTATGCTTTCCTGAAGGAACTATAAAGTTAGTTCATAACAGAGGAGATGTTACTCTCACCCCTAAAATCACTCTCAAGAGTGCACTGCTTATGCCAGAATTCAAGTTTAACTTGATATCTATTTCTAAATTGACTAAAGACTCACAGTTAAGATGTGTATTCACACCCACTGGCTGTGTTTTGCAGGACCATCTGACTAATGTGGTCATAGCAGTTGGCAAGCTGAGTGGATCCTTGTACCTGTTAGATCCAATGGACTGTTCTCCTCTTAATGCAGCTTGCTTCACTGCTTCTGGTAACAGGTTCACTGAACAACTTGAGGTATCTCCTTTGAATAAAACCAGTAAGTCAGCTTCTAGTCATGATATGTTTGCCTTGTGGCACCAGAGATTGGGTCATGCTTCATATGACACCATTAAACATTTGTCTATCTTGCAAGATATTAGCACAGATAAAAATATTCCTTGTGATATTTGTTATAAGTCCAAGCAACACATGACATCTTTTCCTCTGAGTAGTACTTGTAGCTCTAAGACTTTTGAGCTTATACATGTTGATTTGTGGGGGCCCTATAGAGTGGCTACTGTGAGTGGAGCTCATTATGTTCTTACCATTGTAGATGACCATTCCAGGACCACTTGGACTTTTTTGTTGAAAAATAAAACTCAAGTTGTGCATCTTTTGCAGAATTTTATAGCTTATGTTGCTACTCAATTCTCTACCAAGATACTTAGCATCAGATCTGACAATGGGACAAAGTTCACTAACACTCAATGTCAAAACTTATTTCATGAGCATGGGATCATTCATCAGAAATCCTGCCCATACACTCCACAACAAAATGGTGTTGTGGAGAGAAAGCACAGGCACTTGCTACAGCTCACTAGAGCCCTGCTATTTCAAGCCAACCTTCCAGTTCACTTCTGGGGTCATGCTATTCTCATGGCCACTTACTTAATAAACAGAACTCCAAGCAAACAACTCCATTTCACTCCATATGAGTTAATTCACAAAAAGGCTCCAGATCTATCTCACTTAAAAGTGTTTGACTGCCTCTGCTATTTTGCAAACACCAGTCCACATAAAGATAAGCTGGATTCAAAGGGGTTCAAGGGCTGCTTTCTTGGCTATTCTCCTGGACAGAAGGCTTATAAAGTCTATGGATTCCATGATCATAAGGTTGTGAGCAGCAGAGATGTAATCTTCTATGAGAAAGTGTTTCCTTTTGACTCCTATAATGGAGTGCCACATACTTCTCCTCTCCCTATGGTGGGACATTCAGATATTGAAGTTGACTCTCCACTGGCCTTTGAGCCTTTTCCTGATCAAGAAGCTGCAGAGGTCTCCTCACCCCACTCAATAATTGAAGCAGCTGTGGATTCTTCTCCTGAATTTAGCACAGATATTGACTCACAAGAGCCTCCTGCTCCTGAGTTGCATAATCCAGCAGCACCTACTGTGGCTCTCAGAAGAAGTAACAGAACAAGTACCAAACCTGCTTACCTTAAAGATTTCCTCCTTGTTTGCTCTGCTGAACCTTTAAGTTCTACTTTATACTCATCACATATCCAGTCTCATCACACACCAAATACTTTCCCTTTCAGCATTAGCCCTGACATTTCACCCTCGTATCTCAGCTTCTTAGCCAATATTACACTCTTGAAGGAACCCACATCTTACAAAGAAGCCTGCAAAGATACACAGTGGGTGGAAGCTATGAACTCAGAACTTTCTGCTTTGGAAGATAATGATACTTGGTCTCTAGTCTCTTTACCCCCTGGGAAGCACCCCATTGGATCAAAGTGGGTTTACAAACTGAAATTGAAGCCTGATGGTACTGTTGACAGATATAAAGCAAGGTTGGTTGCAAAGGGGTACAACCAAATATTTGGTTTGGACTACATAGACAGCTTTTCCCCTGTGGTTAAACTTGTCACTGTCAGAATTCTTGTTGCTGTAGCTGTTCAACACAATTGGCATGTTCATCAGCTTGATATTAACAATGCATTTCTGCATGGGTTCCTTGATGAGGACATCTACTTGTCTCCTCCAGAAGGGTATCACAAGAGCTTGCCTGGCCAAGTATGCAAACTAAAGAAGTCCTTATATGGACTTAAACAAGCTTCTAGGCAATGGAACCTTGAGTTCACCAAGTGCTTAACTGCTTTTGGATTCTATCAATCCACCTTTGATGATTGCCTGTTCACTAAGGGGGCTGGATCTACTTTCTTGGCTTTGCTTGTGTATGCTGATGATGTTCTCATCACTGGGCCTAATCTTGCTCTTATCACTGCTGTTAAACAACATCTTCATTCTGCTTTTACTATCAAGGATCTGGGAGAGGCTAAGTACTTTCTTGGACTTGAACTTGTTAGGACCTCTCATGGTCTTTACATCAACCAGAGGAAATACATTCTGGACATTGTAAAGGATGATGGACTCATTGGAGCAAAGCCACATATCACTCCTTGTCCTAAGGGACTCAAGCTGGTCAGTGATGGTGTTTTGCTCAAGCAACCTAATAGATACAGAAGATTGGTAGGGAGGCTCCTATACCTTAACATGACTAGACCAGATATATGTTACATTGTGAATCAACTCAGTCAGTTTCTCCATGCTCCTACCATACAACATTGGGATGCAGCTCTGGATGTCCTTCTATACCTGAAGAATACAGCTTCCCTGAGGCTCTTTTATTCAGCTTCTTCTGATCTCTCCCTCAAATCATATAGTGATGCAGATTGGGCATCCTGTTTGGATACCAGAAGATCCTTTACAGGGTATTGCATATTTCTTGGCAACTCTCTGATAAGTTGGAAGTCCAAGAAACAGACAACTGTTTCAAAGTCATCTACAGAGGCAGAGTATAGAAGCATGGCTCACACTTGCTGTGAGCTCAAGTGGATCTCCTACATTCTAAAGGATTTCTCTTTACAGATACCTCTCCCTATCCCTCTCAACTGTGATAACAACTCAGCAGTTCAAATCACTAGGAATTCTGTTTTCCATGAGAGAACAAAACACCTTGAGATTGATTGCCACATTGTGAGGGATTGTTTTAAAAGCGGTTTTCTCTTGCCACAGCATTGTCCTGGTTCACAACAGTTGGCAGATCTTTTCACTAAACCATTGGCAGCCCCTCTCTTCCAGTTTTGGCTTTCCAAGTTGTACTTATCAGACCCTCATCTAAGTACAACTTGAGGGGGGGATGTTAACTTATTTAGTTCTTATCTTTGTAATTAGAATAGACTTCAGGGGCTACATTGTGAATAAGGGATTAGTTAGCTGTACATATAGTTCTCCTAGCTCAGCTGTATTCATTATCACTTTATAATAAATAATAACAGATTTCCAGTTACATTTCTCTCTCCTTACGGTTATCATTTCCAGTTACATTTCCTTCAATGAAATCCTCACATCCGAAAGGGCTCTATCTTTTTTCATTAAGAAGATGCTTCAAGTCCTGTAATTGAAATGATCACAAGTAATATCGAATATGCCACATGATATACGATTAACATACTCGCCATTAGAATTCAACATTTTCTTTTCTGAATGAATTTTATCCTTTTCTTCAATCACATTGTCATACTACTCCTGTGGTAATTTAGTGTGCAAAGGAGGAGCTCTGATAAGGCCAACTTTTTTAGTCTATTTGAGCTAAATTTGGGGATCTACAATTCCAGTGACGAAACAGTGAATTTTTGGACATGCGACATAAAGAATCTGGAAGAAACCACCTCAGACTTTGAAGTTTGAAGTGAAGATTTTCGCTGGTAAAAGCTTTTTATAAATGTTGTTTCGTAAAAATGCATGAATCTGGAGATGGAGGCATGGAACCTTTCCTCTTCAGGAAAAAAAAAGAAAAAAGAAAGAAAGAAAGGAAAAGAAACTGAAAGAATGGAAATAGAGAAAGGAGTGTTGACTCTTTAGAAAGGTTGCAAGGATACTAATACGTACGGATACGGATACGTGGATATGATTTTTTTGAAATTTACAAGATACGATACGTGTAGGATACTTCGAATATTTAATATTAATAAATAATAATTATATAAATATATAACTAAAAAAAGTCAAATGACATTATATCATATGTAATCACTTGCAAAATTAATCTAAACACAATAAAAAAAATATAAACATATATAAAAGATTCCTAATAGCCATAGGCAATTCATATAAGCTCAAAAACTCAAAATACTAACGGTTAAATGTTAAATACATTAAACATGGTCAACAACAAAAGTTAAAAAGTTTAAAGATGAATTAGACATGTAGACCACCCATTTGCAAATTTCGCACCTCTCATTCTTTTTTTGTTTTTGTTTTGGTCAAAATGATGAAGGTAACACGGCTTCCCAAGTATATTTTGATGGAATTGCAGTTTAGTATTTTAATTGTAAGTTTATTATGTTAGACAACTATATATTTAAAAAAATTATAAATTGGCCCCGATACGTATCGGATACTCTTCAATAGAGTATTCGATACTCGTATCCATATTTTTTAATTAATTTTAATTCAGGATACTCCAGCTGGCGTATTGGATACGTATCCCACGCGTATCCGACGTGTATTCGTGTCCGATACGTATCCGGAGCTGACCGAGCACTTTTTTGTGTATTCGTGCATCCTAGCTCTTTAGCTAAATGGTTTAGAGCTATTTTGCATTTCAGATTCCATTAAGAATTCATGAGAGAGAGAGAGAGAGAGAGAGAGAGAGAGAGAGAGAGAGAGAGAGAGAGAGAGAGAGAGAGAGAGAGAGAGAGAGAGAGAGAGAGAGAGAGAGTTTGTAACTAACGACAATTTTTTTTTTATAATAAAACTAACGTGAGTTAACTCTACCAAAAAAAGAAACTAACGAAAATTATTTTAATGAGTATTTTGGGAGATTTATTTAAGTGGCTTTTACTTATTATATGTCACTATGTGATGGAGGGAAGAGTAAGTGGAAAGAGAAGATTTTTGCTCTAATTCCCGAGCTAATTATATTTCGACAAGTGTAACGTGGAGTGGGATCTTAATTCAGACAGTGTTAGGGCGTTAGAAATTTAACCCAGAACATTAAGGCACGCAGAATTGCACACCATTTTAACCCGAAAGATTCTTTATGAGTCATTCTTGATCGTATATAATATTGCCTAGCTAGAATTAGAGATAAGTGGTAAACAAGGACATTCATATTTTTCAGTTCTAATTGGTAAACCCATTTTTTATGCAATTCTTATTAATTAGCAACCAATCAAAACCCTTAATCTTGTGTTGGCTCAATTGAATATCTACGATTTTCATATACTAAATTTGTGATTTAAGTGTGTATTTTGACGGACTTAATAGTTGAAATAAATCCGTAGGAATTTTTTCTATAAGCATGCACGAAGAAAATACTCTATGATCTTGTTCTACTGATTAAATTGAAAAAGAAACACTTTCTCATTATTTGTTTAGTGACTTTATGAGATATGCAGAAACTTTATGTATAAGAGTTGTACCTCTTAATAAAATTGAAAAAGAGATATGCAAAAACTTTATGTATAAGAGTTGTACCTCTTAATAAAATTTGATGGGGGAAAAAAATTTATTTGCTGACTCGGCGAGTTGATAAGATACTCCATAACAGACCGATTCATTGATGTGCTAGAATCTACTTTGTTCTTTACACGCCTGCACTCCAAGCATCACTGAACTTGGGTGAAAACCAAGCTGCCTACGTATTCCACTGAGGGAATCAAGCCGAACGTAGTTTATTTATCTCTAAGTATCCATAATAGGTCGAATCAACGTTGTTCAATCTATGATAGGTCGAATCTGCGTTGTTCGATCCATGATAGGTCGAATATGCGTTGTTCGGTCCATGATAGGTCGAATCTGCCCTGTTCGATCCATGATAGGTGAATCTTCCATGTTCGATCCATGATAGGTCGAATCCATTCTGTTCGATCTATGATAGGTCAAATCCGTTCTGTTCGATCCATGATAGGTCGAATTTGTACTAATCGATGTAACTCTGTGTCGAATCTGATGAGTCTCGAATGATATCGGTTCGATGCTGCTGAACCTCGAATGGGCGCTGTTCGATCAACTTTATGTCGAATCAGGCGGTAGATCGAATATGATGAGTATCAAATGTCTGAATTCGATCGATATGTAAGTGTGTCGTGTCTTTAATGTCCCTGAAAATGTTGGGGGACGAGTATTTATAGACCCTGTCCTGCGGGGCCTGCCCCGACATCGAATTAGGTAGATCAAATAGGTACGATTCGATCTTCAAGCATAGATCGCATGGACACCGTTCGATATAGAATTTATTGGGCCTTATCTGCTTGGGCTGGCCCAGAATGCTATTATGGGCCTTCCTAAAATATCCCCATCATATAGTCCCCCCCAGCTTGGAGAACGTTGTTGATTAGAGAACGGGTGCCAAACTCATTAAATTTATCTTTGACGTGCCCCTTCTTGTTTGTGATTTTGATAATGCTGAGAATCATTGCGTTGGAAATCATGTCCTCGATTGGGAAGCTGTCTTGAACAAAGACCGGGTTCCAAGCTACGAGACTTGAGCTCTTTGCGTTAAAAATTATGCCCCCAATTGGGAGGCGGTCTTGAATGGTGATCGGGTTCCAAGCTTACTGCTTCCGATCTATCGAGTTGGGCTTTAAATCATGTTCGAAACCTCTCTTTTTATTTGCATTTGCTATGACAGATAATTAATGTGCATCATTTTTTAATGTTGGTGATGCGATCGAATGAGTTTTGTTCGATCTTGCGATGTTTTGCTTGCTTGTTTGGCTCGTTTCCGTTGCCTTTTCTTTCAATTGCTGTTATCGCATTTTACTTTATTTTGACAATTCGAACACCATTCCACATTTGTGGAGAGTTGCATGTTTTTTCTTTAGTCAATCGTTGTGTGTGGTCACTATGTCTTCCCACTCCTTCGTTGGATATCTTATATGATCATGTTCGTCGTGACATCTTTGCTTCTCTTGTGGTCGTATAGTTATCGTCCGTCTTTTTAGATTAGATGTCTATCCACTGTATCTTCTTTTTGGGACATATGATTAGCACATGTCGTCTCAGACTTGGTGTGCGTCCCGTTGTCCATTTTCTGGGATTTGTGGTTATCACTTGTTGCTTCGGACAAAGTGTCTGTTCCGTTTTTATCTATCGGGATTTACGATTGGCACTTGTCACTTGGGACAGAGTGTTCGTCCCGTTTTCATTTTTCGGGATTTACGATTGGCACTTGTCACTTGGGACATAGTATTTATCCCGTTTTCTTCATCTCATGGGGTTTTCGGTTAGCACTTGTCGTTTCAGGCGAATTGTCCATCTCTTTGGAGCTCTATAACTTTTGCGTTGAGCTGAATTCCTGCATACCAGTACTTGTTTTATCATCCTTACTCGCGCAACATGAACATGTGTAGTGCGCTGACAACCCTTTGTTTTTCTCTTGAATGATATGTGAAATATGAATTTTGTGCAACTTCGTACATGTAAAGTATTTTTGTTTCTCGATGATGGAGTAAATGTATATTCGTCTTTTTGCGGCGACTTGGTTGCTCAGAAGTTTATCCGCTTTGGTCTACGCATATGGGCATAGTCTTCTCGATTCTTTTTTATCATTCTAATACATCTTGTCTTTCATATAACAAATTCTTTTGTCGCCAGTAGGATGACTCTCATTTTTTGTGAAGATCGTGGCTGAGTTGCAAATTATGTATGTGAAATGATGCCACAAGTTGTTAAGTATGTGAAATGATGCCACAAGTTGTTAGTGTGTAAAGACCATCAGGTATTCTACTCGTAAGAAGCTTGCCATTGAGGTTCCGACGAGAATAGCTTTGTATTCTGCCTCGTTGTTTGTCACAATGAAGTTCGACCCTGGGTAGGCTAGCCAGTTGTTGTATGATTTTACAAAGTTTGTTACCCTCCAATGTTGACTTTATCTCTGTTTCGAATATGTTGCTGATAACAAGGTGACAAGCATAATGAACTATGACTTGGGAGTCCTTTGCCTTGGTGTTTGCATCGATTTGCAATTATGTTTGGTTTAGATCGCTATCTCTAGTCATGAGATTTTATGGCATGCATCGCCTTCATTGAGGGCTGATGTGGTGATAATTAAAGAGGTGGGGCTGCGCCATGCCACTTAGAATATATTGATTTTGAAGTGATAGACTAGTATGGGGAAGACGTGAATCTTAGACATTGTGTCGCCTTTATTCGGATTTGTGGCTCTCTTTAATGATTGCTCGCGTTTTGTTTATGGGCAATTTGTGCATTCATGTTATTGCTCTTCGATGTTTATGGCTAATTTGGTGAATGGATATTTTCACCTCTTGAGGTGATAATCCTTTTATAGTAGTCTAAATATGCACTCCTTTGGGCGGGTTTTCATCGTACTATGCAGGGTAGATGCCTGTGGTAGATTTGGGTGGATTTGCATCGTACCATGCTGGGTAGATGTAAATGATTTGCCATGTGAAGTTTATTGCAATATCCAGCCTTTCAGGCATATGGATATGTTGTTTGCATCATGCTTTTGCCAACGGATGTCTATCCTTTGTGGTTTAGTTTGTTTCTGACCACATTGGGCTGATGTCCATTTCCGATATTTTATATATTCATCTAACCGCTTCGGGCCAATATGTCATTTTCTGGCCGCTCCGGGCCAATATTTTATGTTTTCATCGTACCACTTCGGGCCAATATTTTATTTGAATTTATCTGACCATTTTGGGCCAATATTTTATTTTTGAGGTTTTAGGTTTGCATTTTATCTTGTCGGGTTGATGCTTTTGGTGCCGCTTTGGACAAGTTTGCTTCGTATCGCTTCAGGTAGGTTTGCATCGTACCGCTTTGGGTGGACGTTCTTGGTGCCACTTTGGACATGTTTACTTCGTACCGCTTCGGGTAGGTTTGCATTGTACCACTTCAGGTAGATGTTCTTGTTGCCGATTTGGACATGTTTGTCGTACCACTTCGGGTAGGTTTTTATAGTACCACTTTGCGTAGATATTTTTTGGTGCCGCTTTGGACACGTTTGTCGTACCACTTCGGGTAGATTTTTTTCGTACCACTTTGCATAGATATTTTTGATGCCGCTTTGGACACGTTTGTCGTACCACTTCGGGTAGGTTTTTATCGTACCACTTTGGGTAGATATTTATGGGTGCCGCTTTGGACACGTTTGTCGTACCTCTTTGGGTAGGTTTTTATCGTACCACTTTGGATAAATATTTTTAGGTGCCGCTTTAGACACGTTTGTCGTACCTCTTTGGGTAGGTTTTTATCGTACCACTTTGGGTAGATATTTTTGCTATCTCATACGGGTAAGATTCTTCGATACCTCATACGGGTAAGATTCTTCGATACCTCATACGGGTAATATTCTTCGTTACCTCATACGGGTAAGATTCTTCGATACCTCATACTGGTAAGATTCTTCGATACTTCATACGGATAACATTCTTCGATACCTCATACTGGTAAGATTCTTCGATACCTCATACGGGGAAGATTCTTCGATACCTCATATGGGTAATATTCTTTGATACCACTTAGGGGTAAGATTCGATGATACCTTATACATGTAAGATTCTTCGATAACTCCTACGGTTAAGATTCTTTGATACCACCTAGGGGTAAGATTCTTCGATACCTCATACAGGTAATATTCTTCGATAACTTCATACAGGTAAGATTCTTCGATACCTCATACATGTAAGATTCTTTGATACCACCTAGGGGTAAGATTCTTCAATACCTCATACGGGTAAGATTCTTCGATACCTCATACAGGTAAGATTCTTCAATACCTCATATTGGTAAGATTCTTCGACACCTCATGCGGGTAATATTCTTTGATACCACCTAGGGGTAAGATTCTTCGATACCTCATACGGGTACGATTCTTCGATCCCTCATACGGGTAAGATTCTTTGATACCTCATACGGGTAAGATTCTTCGATACCTCATATGCGTAATATAGATTATGCACTGTTCGAAGTGCAGTTTTTTATTCCTGCAAAGGAAGCTCCTCTCAGTCGCTGCTTGTAAATAAGATTCGACATATGTTTAGTTGGAAATCTGTTAGGATTTTAGACAGGAAGATAAATGATTAATGTAGAGGATTGGGATTGAAAACTCCCTAAATGATGCAGGTTTCTTTGGTTGTTGTGTGGATTTGATTACTTCCATTAACACCACTCCTTTTTCGCTTGACAGCTAGTTTCATGTTGTTAAATCCGTAGTTGTTCCATCGGTCTTAACATACCTAGGATTGACTTTGAGACTGCGAGCTTGTTTCTGAGTACATGTAGTATGTTCCCACAGACGGCGCCACTGTTTTGGGGTGTTTTCGTCTGCTGACTCGGCAAGTTGATAAGACACTCCATAACAGGCTGATTCATTAATGTGCTAGAATCAACTTTGTTCTTTACATGCATGCACTCCAAGCATCACGATAGGAGGGATCGGGTGTTATTGCTTTCAGACTGAACTTGGGTGAAAACCAAGCTGCCTACATATCCCACTGAAGTCGAACGTAGTTCATTTATCTCTAAGTAGCCATGATAGGTCGAATCTGCGTTGTTCGATCCATGATAGGTCAAATCTGAATTCGGTCAATATGTAAGTGTATCGTGTCTTTAATGTCCCTGAAAACGTTGGAGGGCAGGGTATTTATAGACTCCGTCCTGCGGGACCTGCCCCAACATCGAATTAGGTAGATCGAATCGGTACTGTTTGATCTTCAGGCATAGATCGAATGGACACCATTCGATATAGAATTTATTGGGCCTTATATGCTTGGACCGACCCAAAATGCTATTATGGGCCTTCCTAAAATATCCGCATCAATCACACTTTCAACTATATATATATATATATATATATATATATATATATATATATATATATATATATATATATATATATATATATATTGGGTAAGAAATAACTGTGAATAAATGATAAGCACAAGTTGGGATGTTTGTGGTTCGATTTTCAAAAAATTTGAATTATTGTTTTACCCAATAAACAATAACCAATAATCGAACCAATAAAATTATTTTACTTTTTTGTTTAAAACTGCTCGATTTGGGTTATGGTTTCGAGTTAACCAATCACCCATTCTTTCAAAAATAAGAAAGATTTTTATATAATTAATAAATATATAAAATTCTTTCAAAGAATTGAAAATATAAAGTTATAAAGCTAAATTAACAACTTATTTCACTAAACTTGTCTACTAATAAAAAAACAAGTCATGTTCAAAACATAACACATATATAATTGAAAATTATGTTTAGAACAACACATTACCTAACAATCCACGATAATTTGGAACACATATTCAATAATTCATCCATCATCTAGAATAGCCAGTTTCCGGTTGACATTGGTTAACTGGGCAACGATTTCAAAAAGCTTTATTTTTTTAAAACTTCAAAAGTCAAAGCTGAAAATCGAACTAAGTAGCTAATTTTGATTAGGATTTGGCCTAAAAACATGATTAACTTGTGATTTTTTTGATTGTGCCTAACGTGAACATCCCTAAGCACAAATATGGTTTTTGCCAATTGGACAATATTAAAACAAGAAGAAATAGTCCAGTGACTCAAGAATCCAGTCCACAAGTTAACGGTATCCAAACAAGCCTTTGATTCACAACAAGTTTAATAAGGCCAAATAATCAATTATATTTTTTGAAATTAGGCACGTGATTATAATGGGCCGGCCTGCTTTATCACATAAAATAGGAGAAAATCATTTCCGTGAAGGACTGAAGGTCAAAGTAAATTATCGTTTGTCACTCTAGCTGCTTTTTTTTTTTTTTTTTATATATACTAGAAACTTTGACACACGCGGTCCCTGCGTATAAACTATATAAATTATCAAAAAAAATTTAATGTAACACATGTTTTAATATAGTTTATAAAATTGATGCAAATAATAAGAAAATTAAGTCCACATTAAAAATCACGCAAGAATTAGATTTGTCAAATATGTGGAGGTATTTTAGAAGTTGTGTTAGTTACTTATTTTAATTTTTTATTTTTTAATTGTTGAAAAGTCAAAGCAAGGGTATTTTTGGAAACTTAAAATCTGGTATCCAAACTACCATTTTGTGAGTGAGAGGGCTTTGCTTTTAATAGAGTAATAGATATAATATCAGTTGTGTTGTGTCAAAACGGACTACATACATGTAAAGAATGCGTGACGTATACGCGTAATTATTTTTATTTCTTTCTTAATCTATAAAATAAAATTGAAAAAATATAATTGATTCTTTTATAACGCAAAAATGTACAAATATCTTCCTTTTTTTTCAGTTTACAAAAATCATAGAGGCCAATTTCGCTTAACACCTATGATAACTTACCAAAAAATCTTTCTCTTAGAAAGTAATTGGTAGGGAATTATCATTCACTTTTTTTTTGGACGAGGGAATTATGGTCAACTGAGAGTTGAATTATGGTTAGCTGAAAGCAGTGTTATTAAAATCGGATCGGACCGGCCGGTCGAACCGGTGACCGATAGCTTGGCCGGTCCGGTTGAGATACAGAATCGGTTAAACACGATAAGAACCGGTCAAGAATCGAGAATCGGTGACCCGGTTTGGTAATGGTTGAACTGGTTTGTATATTACTTCATAAAAAATTAAATTTCTTATGGTAGTGGAATTGAACCCTAGAATTTCTTAGAGGTTTTAACCAATTAATCTACAATAGAATTGGTAGTATTCACACTTATTAATATATATATATATATATATATATAGATTAAATAGCTAGAATATACTTTTCTCATATAAAACAAATATATTATGCTATTATGTTTATAACTTAGTAGTATTATATTATAAAACATATTTGTTATGTCATTTTCTTCTATATAGTAGATGTTCTTAGACTAGTATTTTTTTTTTCAAACACTTTAATAATTAGAATTCATAAAATGTTATGCATATTTGCTTAAACTTTAATCAATACATGCGTAGTTTAATCTTTTAATTATTATACGTTAATCAAATACTCTAATTTAATTTTCTTTATTTTTAAATAACAAATTAAATAAATAAATTAAAATATGAGTTTTATGATTAGAAACAAATCAATTAAGAGTGAAGAAACAAATTTATAACTTCTCGTTTCCTAAAATTGATACTAACAAAATTATGTAGCAAGATATATTTTATATATATTTATGATTTTTATAATATATTGTGTTGTACATGTCGGACCAGTGGTTCGATCGGTTTAATCACTAAAACCAGTAACCAGTGAGGTTATCGGTTCGACGTCCGGTCCGGTTCTGAAAACACTGGTTGAAAGTGAATTTTGATTATTAGGGTGTGTGGAGTTATGGTTTGAACTTTGAACATTTTTTTTGGAACAAAATACAAGATAGAGGCTTGTACCATCTCTTGAATAGACATTCTATGACTAATTGTCCCTTGTTGAATTCTTAATTATAATTCGACTTTTCAACTTATTCAACAAAGATCTCAAATTAGAAAGCTGTTACACAGCTAGCTATTCTTTAACGATATGTGGCAAAACTTTGGTTTAGAATCAGTTTAGTCTAATGTGTGATTATAATAGAAAATTGTTATTATTTTTGGTCTAAACAGCTAATGAATAAGACTTGACGAGTTTCCTTGACTCCAAGTCTGAGTCACGAGCTAAGAGTCCGAGAAAGAATAAATCGCTTGTTTCACTGTTACATCATTGACAAAGTAATAAAAATATATCTAAGCCTTCACTATAAGCGAAGAGATGGACTTCACTGCATAGAAGTTTTGGTCCGTTTATAGAGGCAGACATAAAAATCCTTTTTAATTTAGCTTTGTATTTATTACTAGCTTATTTCATACTTTTTCGGCTTGAATTTGAATTTGAATTTATTTTGTCAATATTTTTCCTTTAATACATAATTATGTTGTCAGTGTAAATCTGAGTAATAGTATTCGGACAAGAACCAATGATTAAAATGTCGTCTACATACACTAAAACAAATATTTTAACATATGCAATAGTGTAAGTAAACATAGAATAATCAGCAGAGCATTCCACAAAACCATGTGCTAACAATTGTTCAGATAACCTTTTAAACCACGCTCTTGGCGCTTGTTTAAGGCCATAGAGTGATTTATGCAATCGACAAGCGAACAAAGCCTCGAGGTTGCTCCATGAAAACTTTTTCATCTAAGATACCATGAAGAAACGCATTAGAAATATCCAAATTCTTGATTTCCCAATGAAAAGATACAACAAGAGCTAATAAAAGTCTGATAGTAGATGGTTAAACTACTGGTGAAAACGTTTCGCGATAGTCTAAACCATCTCTTTGATCAAAACCTTTTGCGACTAATCTAGCTTTGTATCGATCAACTGATCCATCTTCTTTTCTTTTGATCTTGTAAACCTCCTTATTCCTAACGATAAGCTATCTATTGGTCGAGGACAGAGAGATCATGTGCCATTTTCCATTAACGCATCAAACTCGTTTCCCATAGCCACACGCCATTCAGGTCTAAATACTGCACTAGTAACATGATGGTTCAGTTTCAATAATTAAATTGGCTAGCATACATAAAGGATGCCGGGTGGAGGAAAACACCTTGTAATCGTTTCACTTTTTAGGATAAGAATGACCTGTTTTAGACCTGGTGAGTATTTGTCTATCAGATGGTACAATAGGCGTGCTTATAGCAAGCCAGGTTCAGATCTTTGGATAGTTTTAGAGGGCTGCACACAAGTTTTTTGTGGTGAAGAAGTTTTTATGCATTGATTAGAAAAGGAATCATAATTTTTGGTGTTCCATTATCATCATTGGAATCAAGAGTTACATTTGTTAAAGGTTGTTGCTACAAAGGCGTGCACGAGATTGGGGAATTAATCAACACATTTGTACAGGCAGAAGATTGATGAATGGTGGGAGTCATACCTAGAGCAATGTGACTGCTAGAGGTGGCTGAATTTTCCACTGATTCATTGTCTGGAAAGGAGTTTTTGTCAAACACAACATGTCTGGACACATAGACACGATCTGTAAGCTTATCTAGGCAACAATATCTTTTTTGTTGACTTGAATATCCTAAAAATACACATTGTTTACTTATAAAAGATAACTTGTGTGATTCATATGGTCCCAACAAGGGATAACAAGAGCAACCAAATATTATTATCATATGAAGGAAACTTTTTGTGGAGAACAAAGTTAGTTATCATGTGAGAAAAATGGATGGTAAGAAAGCATCTACCCAGTAACAAGGCTTTAAATGAGCTTGAGCTAATAAAGTAAGACCTGTTTCTTGGATATGTTTGTGTTTACGTTCAGCTATTCCGTTTTAAGTTTATTAGCTTTGCACGTTTAGGCCATCCGTCCAAGTATGCGTTAAGTCGTTTAGCAAGTCTTAATTGTCTTTATGTTCAAGAGTCATCTAATAAAATTAGTTTTTGTAAGTTGTCTTTAATCCTAAAACATATATTTTAATTTTAAATATTAACCAAGCTGATCGAATTACCTAGAAAAATTATATAAGTAAATATGTAACTAACAAAGAAATCTAAT
Organism: Linaria vulgaris; assembly: GCA_948329865.1. Classification (NCBI taxonomy): domain Eukaryota; kingdom Viridiplantae; phylum Streptophyta; class Magnoliopsida; order Lamiales; family Plantaginaceae; genus Linaria; species Linaria vulgaris. The sequence continues at coordinate 144,185,195 of OX415249.1, read as the reverse complement.
TATACATATTTGAATTTTAATTATAAATAATTGAGGGACTTGATATGCAATTAACAATTGATGAAGTCAGCCATGGCATCTTTTTGATGAGATAAGCCATGACATCTTTAAGAGCATGATTAAATTTATATTTTTTGTGATTTATTATAAAATAATCAAGGTGGGACATAAATAGTTATGATTAAACTACTATTTACGCCTATAAATACTCATCATTGTTCAACATTTTATACAGCCCAAAATAATCCGATTTTGCAAAAGTACCCTAAAATAAAAGTTGTTCCATTTTGTGTTTTACTTTGCAAAATAATTTTTTCAAATTTTTATCTTGTTATTTTCTACCCAAAAAGACGTCAATACTTTTACTGCGCATGAAATGCCGATTCTGCATCTACACCTTAGAAAAATCATATCAAATAGTAGAAATATTATTTTACTACCAATTTTCGGATACATACCCTCCTTGGTGTCTTATATCTTTGTATGAAGATATCGTTTCCAAATAATATGATCTAGAAGATCGTAATACATAAACCGTGAACTGCTGCCAAGAAATCCGATAGCAACTCTTATGTTGCAAGAATTATTTAGCATTGTAAACCTTTGTATTTTCACAAAATCTTGGATTATCGCATCTCTCACGATGTTAGAAACGATAAACCATAAAAATATTTGAAAACCAAGTTCATTTGGATGTCTTATCAAAGGTAAAAACCAAAAACTGCGGCAATTTTTCAGTTTATTTGGCATAACCTTTGTTTTCTTAATTTAAAAGTTTAATCACCATCATAATTCAAGTATTTATCACACACACAAATTTAACATGATATAGTACTGTCATAATTAGATTATTATGATTTATAATCATTAATTGCCATTTTTGTGATTTTATTTATAGCATTTAAATGGTATATTTATCATGTTTAACGTACTATTTTCATAAGTCTTACAAGATTATTTTTGTCACTTCATGACCTAACCATCAAATAAGACTATTTATCATAATAAATATTCCTTATCACATGTTTTGATAAATCTCACACGTTTATATCTTTATATTTAAGTTATAAAATAAGTATATGCATTTTAAACTTACTATGTAAAATAATGTGATAAATGACTAAGTTATACCTTTTATGGTGTTACTTCGTATGATACTTATTTGGTGTGTGGTTATTAAAAGTTTGGAACTGATTAAAGACTAAAAACACGAGTTTTCCTAGAGTTAGTTAAGTAATATATTTTTAAGGATTGATTATGCATCGGATTGGATAGTTAATCAAACTTTACTTGTTACCATTACTTGTCGTCAAAATGACTTTAACATGAATACTCACAGTCATAAGTTTAAAATATATGGTTGTTTAAGATAATTTTGAGAGATAAACAAGGTGGTTAAAACAATAGATATTTGATATTCAATTTAAACATATGTTTTTTTCTTTAAATTCATCATCTAAGGTTTTCATATTTTGTGTAAAGACATAAATTAAGCTTATGTGTTATTTACTAAGATTTACATTATAACGAGCATTTTTAACCAGAACGTTCTCAATTTCACCAACATCAAAACTGAAGAAAAAGTACTAATATTTGTTGTGGTAAATTATAAATTCAGTTGATTAATATTATTTAAACTTGTTAAAGGTTTGACGAACTAACCAACAACATCAAAGGTTCTCTGTACGAGTAAAGGTTATGTTTTATTTATGATTTGTTCTAGCCCCGTTTCGCATCCGGCCCTGAGGAACTTGGATAGAAAAGCCATTACTCCATTACCAAACCTCAAACAACCTATATTTCATCATATTTCTGTTTTTGCATCTCTCTCATAACATTATTTTTTTACTCGTCCTTAAATCATATCCAATCATTTATTAATCATATTGATTCATAATCATGGTAATTTTCTGATATAATCTCATATGTTGGTTCTTGAACTGTGCAAAGAGCAACAGACTGTGTTCGGGACATTTAGCTCAAAGTGCAACATATATTATCCGATTTACTAGCTTATTTGTATATCTGTTATACCCATTGGGACGCCTTTGGGAAGTCGGGCCCAGGGACTGAGTTGAGTTTCTACCGGGTAGTAAGGTATGTCGATTTAAGTAATTTCTTTTGATACCTATCTATGTAGGCGCCGTTTGCAGTCAGGAGTTGGATGTAACCCGCGTGCTGGATCGACATGTACTCGAGCATGTCTCTTGATTGTTTGCGAGGTCGCTCCTCATCGGGAGGTATAAGGTAGAATATTAGAAGTCATAAGGCTGGATTTGTTTATTGTTAAGCACAAGTTCATTAACTAATCTATGAAAATTTCAGTACCATTGCTACATCAATATGTCTTGTTGAACTGTTTCTACCGGTCAGATCACTCCTCGAAATGTATCCAGTAGGTCACAGTTAATTATTGCATTACTAGTTCTTTTATATGAATCTCAATAAGTCATTAAAGTCTTATTCCTCGTTTCTTCTGTCCCTTCCTCAGGATAAAATCAACATGGCAGCATGGATCAAGTGAATAATTGTTCAAGCGTGCATTTTGGAATATTCGTGTTTTGTCACTAGTACATAACCATTAAAATAGTCACATTGTTTGTAATACCAAGACTTCCGTTGTATATATTAAAATATAATTTATAAAACATGTATGGTTTTGGTCCTGAACAAGTGAGACCCCTTCATATGAGTTGCATTTTAGTCTGGATTGAGTAAAGTGGCTAGCCACCACTGAACCAACTCGGATCGGAGCATGGCTTATGGGGCGTGATCGTCACACTATCTGTGTACCAGACTTGGTTCTCAAAAGCCGAGTGTGCTTCAACTGCCATAACTGCAAGATCTGTTGGAGGAACATGACATTGATAGGCCATATTGAACCTGCTATAACAATCCAGGGCCATATGCCCAAGCTTTCTACAAATTTGAGAAGTCGGTCTAGAGTTGTTAGGAGTGAATTCTCTAGAGTTTTGCATATCAGAGGAGATCCTTGAAGGATTAGATCCTGGATTATGGGGTTTGAATGTAAAAATCCGTGGCTTAGGTTTTTTCAGGTAGTTTGGCACTTTTATTTTTGCTACAAAGGCAAAAGTTGAGGGCTCGACTTGTTGAGTTTGTTGGTTTTCCAGCAATGTCTCATAGCTCACGAGTTCAGCATAAAAATCTTCTAAAGAAAGATCTTTTTCCCTTGTTGTAAAGTTAAATGAAGTGATGAAGGGATTAAAGTGTGGCTTTAAACTAGAAATAAGGAAAGAGACTTGGTCCTGATCTTCAACAGGTTTCCTAGTAGCTGCAAGTTGATCAACGATATTTTTTGCATCTTCAAAATAATTGGTACAAGACTTATTACCATGTGTCATAAATTGAAGCTGTCTTTTTAACAAAGCGATGCGGGATCTCGACTGTGAAGAAAAGCAAGTTTGGAGAAGATTCCAATTTTTTTGTGAGTTATCTTGATTGGAAACAGTTAATCCAATCTTCTCCGCAATGGAGGCGAGAAGCAAGCTTAAAACACAATTGTTCTTGCGGTACCAAATTGTGTAGGCTTGGTTTGGTGAGCCGTCTTGACCTATCTGTGGTTGAGAAACATCTAAACCATCCACGATACCAAGGAGATCGTGACTATGAAGAAAGGCTACAAACTGATTCCTCCACACTATATAATTGGAGCCATCCAGTTTTCTTGAGAGTGGTTGAGAGAGATGTGGTATGGTGAGGGTGGGACGTGTTTGATTTGGTTGAGAAGTGGATGGATTTGTCGATGGTTCAATCATTTTGAAAAATAAAAAGAAATCAAGGCGCGGAAGCTTTGTGGTAATTCAGGATCAGGCGTGTGCCCTTTTTCTGACTGATAAGACCACATTAATTTGAAGAAGTAGAAGAACAAGATATATATCAAATGTTCTTGGTTTTATCTTAACCAAAAGAACTGCAGTAGCTTTATATTTATAGATACACAATGAAACTGATCCCATCAATAATATGAGTCAGTTTAGATTTAAATTAGATATATACCAACTATAGATAAGTCTAAGAATTCAAAAGAAATTAATTTGAACTATGTAACGGCATTATCTAAAACTCTGGCATTATCTCTAACAGTCAGCTTTAATATTGCAACTATATATAATATCATAATGTTTAATGCATGAATATATGTTCATTGTTATGTTGAGTGTTTGTTGTACTTAGTTTAATCTTAGCAGCGTCATATTTTGTTTTTGATTAAATGAAATTGGTAGTATATATATGTCATATATTAATTGTGGCGTGTTTTGTTCTTTTCTTGTGTGATATAGTACTAACTAATATTTGTTGAATTGTAACGTCCGATTGTATTCTTTTGTTACATGAATGTTGTAACATCTATATACTATTATATAAAGAAACCCATTGTGACACCAATCTTTTGATTTCCAACTTTAACCTTTGTGTTTTAGCTATATTGTGAAAATTTCTTATTAAATCCCCAAAATAGTCTTACAAATTAAGTTAGACTAATTAATTATATTACTAATTATAATTAATGACTTACTTTTCCCATAATCTACTTTTCTTTCATTGTTCTACTCAGAATTAATGGGGGCATGTTATCTAGATAAATCTTCTTCTTTAACCCACATAGAATGACATTGAAAAAAGAATTATGCTCGCGGGAACCGCATGCTACATTTGCTAGTATATAATTGTATTCTTTTGTTACATGAATGTTGTAATATATACAATTTGTGACTTTGATGATGTGTGAAAAGCATCAAGGTTCGAACTTAGAACGTGATCATGGATCGAAGCAAAAAATTCAAACTATCTTTTGTGTTTTGACATGATGAATTATCCATCTATGTGTAACTAATGATCAAAATAGGGTGAGTATTCCTTGTACTCCATCAATAAAATTTGATCTTGCCAAAAACGCTGTTGGGATTATTGGTCACTCTAAATTCACAAACAAATAGACCCAGTCACTCGTTCCCTAGTTAGTCGAACAGGCCAGCCTGATGGACTTAATACATTAAATTTGTGAGTAGTTATAAAAGCATAAGTTAAACTCACCCTATGGTTACGCAGACTTGTTTAATTAAGTGCATAAAGTAATAACAATTCTACTCGAAGAATGAATACGTTCAAACTAAGCCAACTGGCCTTCACTGATTAATTTTGACTTATACTATGCTTTTGATCATACATTAGTTACCTTTTGTCTAATCATGACAATTTGCAATATTGTTTTCCAATCAATTGATTGAGTGTGAAATAATCGTTGGATGTACGTAGTACGTACATGCACCTGTACCTTAAATCATAGGCTGCTAAAGCACGTGCGCTAATAGTTGCATGGATTCTGCATGTCGACTGAATATATTATATAGAAGATTCATGTTCAACAAAACGGACAAGACAGACAGCTAAAGTACATTATCGGATAAAAAAGAAAAGAAGGGACATGACAATATAAATTAAAGATGGGTAGTATGAAATGTGAATAGGGTATAATTTTGTATTATATGATGGACGGAGGTTAAGTGATCTTAAAAGCAGTAAACTTCAGATCAATCAAAAATAGTACAAGGTAAAATAAGGTAGTGTATGTACCTTGGGACACCACAAAAGCAGCCACAACTTATCTGTAAAGTCGAAAAATGACTCGGTACGAAAGCGATTGATTTATGTAATATATATGGAGAAAAAAACATGCATATATACACTCAAATGAACACTTTTTGTCATTCTTAATTAAATAAAAATTGTCATAGTTTTTATATATGTAACAGAGATTTTTTCCATTCATGTAATGGAGAGCTTATTTCTTATACATTCATCAGAAGCATAGGCAAGAATTAAGTATAGGGGAGGGGGAAGGGAGAAACAACATTAAAAATTGTGTTCAACTGTTTTGAAACATTAAAAAGTAGTTTTGTAATTAATTAACTTCTTGCTGTAATTAATTTACTTTGAAACGTAATATCTTTAATAATAAAATATAAGATTTTTTTGACTAAAATTTGATTACTATAATTAACAGTCACTTATTAAAATTTATGAGTATATATTTCTTAATCATAAAGAAAATATCTCATCTTAACTGTACTTCTTTCTTAACTATATATACTATTGCAGTTATGGTCATGAGTTAGCATATAGTTGACTGCTATTTCTTTCGATGTTGCGTAAGATTATCTTTTCTTTTTATGAATTTTCATTCAAAAACACACTCTTTAATGTTCATAATTTCATCGTCACATGCATTTCCAGTTTATAGTTTTTGAAATATAATACATTATCCTATAAAATAAAATGTAGATCAGAGTTATTAAATGTTACTTGAACTTATCATTTTATACTATTCATTACAGCTAAAGAGTTAATAAAGACAAAATAATATTCGTACATTTCCCTTATAAATTGAATTAAATCATAATTACACGAAAAATATTTGAAAACATATAAGTTAATGTAACTATGAATAAGACAATAAAAGAAAGGAGTTAATTATATGAATAAGATATAATTATATGAATAAGATAATACTAACTTCTAGCAACAGACATATCTGAAGATATGCAGATGTCAAAGGTCTCTAAATTAACCTTAGCTATGACTAGGTTCCTACTTTCTTGATTTGAAGATATTAAGATAATCTACAGCAATCTCAATAAACGACTAATAACCAAATGTTGGAAAGTACGTCTTCCACTAACTCTTGCGACTAGCTTAAAGACATATATCGATCTCCATTCTCCAATAATCTTAATCATACATGATATTTTAATAACATCACTTGAAAGTGACGGTGGAGTGGCTTCCAGCCCACAATATTATAATATACAAAAAATAATTAAATGTGGGCTGAAAAAACACATTTTCTGAACTACTTTGCCTCTCAACTGCATGAATTATTATGATTAATTAATTTTTTTAATTCCTTCAATTTCCCCCACCACTAAAAAGTCTCACCTAGAAAAATAATTATTGGGATATTTAGGTCCAACGCAGCTCCATACTTATACGCCTGACGAAAAAAATAAAAAATATGTCGCCCTTCTGATCGAGAAAATCAATGATTAATTAACAAATACATAATATATTTTGAAACAATATATAAAAATGACTATTATTTAATTTATATCGTCATCGCTTTATATGTCAAACAGCGACCGGGCCCAAACTGGTTTTGGTTCAGCACACAGGATTAGTGCCGTGTGCGTCATATCCATGGTTGTTCATCCGCATGTGATATTTCAGAAAGTGCCCAATATTATTTTTATCCCATCTCAATAGAATGTCAATGGTCAATCATCCGAAATTGATGGACTTGCTTACTGATATTACTTTTAATATTTTTCGTTTTAGCATATTGACTTAATTACTAGCAGGGTGAGTGAAATAACGAAATGTGGGATCGTTTTTTAGGATTTTATAAGAACAGAAATGTTTGGGAATAAGATAATAACTAACGAATGATATGTACATTATGTGATTCGTGTGTAAAATACTCATTTTCGTGAACGTTTTTCAGACTCATTAGATTGCATATTTTGATTAGCTTCGTTTTTTACTTTTATTTTGTTTTCATATTTTGTTGGATTAGATAGTTTATATATTGACAAAACAATCATAGTACCTGTTGCAAAGGGAGTTGAAGGTTTTGTAGATTAAGATTTTGCTCGTTGTTTTGGCGTAATGTATTTCTTATACGTTGACACCGCTATAAGCTAGAATGCTAGACTTCAAAAGGTAGAAGCTTTGTCACAACATAAGTTGAATACGTAGCGCTTGTAGAAGCTAGTAAGTAGGCTCTATGATTCCCTAAGCTAAGGAGCTAAGGATTCAAGATGAAGTTATAACTATGCATTGTGACAATCGGAGTGCAATACACTTAAGTTTACCATGAGAAGAGTAAGCATGTTGAAAGCAAATTTCACTTTGCGCGAGAAATGATATCAAGGGGCTCAACTGTGGTAAAAAAATGTTGCAACTGAAGAGAATCTAACATATATGAATACAAAGGTGATGCCAAGCAATAAGTTCAACTTGGATCTTATCTAGCTAGAATGGATGTAGCATCTGTTGAGGCTAGGAGAGTTGCGGGATCATGAGTTGGTTTTGTGTTTGATTGAGAAAAAAGCATAATAAAGGTGGAGAATTGTTGGAGCCATGAAATCAATTTGAGTAGTTGTGTTTTAGTTTTGCTAAGAGAGGCAATAGAGTCTCTTTTTAATCGGTTTGAATTACGGTTATGACGCGATTTGGGCTAGTTAGATGCCTGCGGGTGATACGTGCGTTGTGGTGGACTATTTTTTTTTTCTTTGCTTATATAGTTGATCATAGAGATCAAATTCTAATTCCAATTCCAGTAATCTATATCTCACAATCATCATAAATAAAACTCATATCCCGTTACTTGGATGTACAATGTGATCACATTGATCACACTGGAATCAAGTAAAATTGTGTGTGATGTGTATTTGTTTTTTCGCATTTGTTGTTTTTCAAATTTCTTCTACAATTGTTCGTTTAATTGCGATTGCATGCGAATTGTGTTGTTGATTCTCAAGTGAAATCGTGTGATCAATTTGTCTCAATGTCACTACACATTAAACATACATGAAATGATGAAAAATATTTCCACGATTAATCAATTTCTTGGTTAGAGGTCAACGGATCCATCCAAATATTAGAATTTATTTAAAAACAAATTGACCCCTAACAAATCATTTACTTTTCGGAGTCGCATCGGCTAGCCTTTGGAATTCAAACTATTAAATTTCGCAAAACTACACAGGTTTCAGAATAATACATTAGTTAATAACCAGAAAGACGTTAAAACACGAAACCCGTGATTGGGGTTGACTTGTTTATTTAACTGAATAAGTAAATGTATTATTGGACGAACAAATTGGTTATTTATGTAACTAAGCCATCTGGCTTTCATTAATAATTAACTATGGCTTATCTTCAGTAATATTCCATCTCACATTATAAGGTTTGTCCAATATTAATCTCTCAATATTATTTCCCAATTAATTGAGTATTTAGAACTCATCGATCGATGTATGTACGTACGTACATGTACCCGTACTTAGAATCAGCACGTGTCTGCAGTTGCATGGATTTTTGCATGTCGACTGGATAAGTTGTAAATACAGATTTTAATTAATTTTCAAAAGGGACAAGCAGACAGCTGAGGTGGGGAAACGTTTTGCAATAACAATGGGAAAAAGTTTTAGCTAACTTTTGTGAGAGGTGAATTATGTAACTGCACAAATATAGTAGTAACATTAGAAAAAGTGCCGTGGGGCACTACAAAAACAGCCGAATATTATCTGTAAAGTAGAAAAATGACTTGGAGCGACAGTGATTGCTAATTGCTTTTACGTACGTGGAGATAGTTAAGCATGAATAAATGTGTTAATTACTTACATTGTTTTTTTTTGTATTTGTATTTTTAATAACTTGGAAACTAATTTTCTACTATATAATAGTGAAGCTTATTGTTTTTTTAGTTGTTATACCACATTATAATCGTATTACGTGGCACCAGTCAAAGAAGGTTACTCTGTCAAAAAAGACGCGGAGAAAGATGTGTTAAATCAAACCAATCAATATTATCTCTAAACTATGTCTAATTCACTATCTAAATTAGAGACAAGATTAGAGATAGTACAAAGTTATGTCTAAAACTATCTCTAACTTGAAATTTACCCACGAATTTTGAGTTAGAGACACACTTAGACACAACCCAAGAGACAGACTAAGACACAACCCAAGACATATGCATGATTTATGCAATTAATGGAGTACTTAGTGGCATGATTAGTGGAGTCAATCCACTATATATATATATATATATATCCAACCGCAACCGCAACCGCAAAATGTACAATATTTTTACTCATGCAAAACCAGAGCTCTCACCTATATCTCCAATCCTCCCTCTAATTGCAAGTGTTGAGTTATCTCTAATCTTGTCTCTTGAGCCTAAAGAGGAAATTAGAGACATAGAGCTGTCCCGAGATACAATTCTAGACAGAGCACCCACCTATATCTCTAATTCTCTTTCTAGTTACAAGTGTTGAGTTGTCTCTAATCTTGTCTCTTGAGTCTAAAGAGGGAATTAGAGACATAGCTGTTTCGAGATACAATTAGAGACAGAGCACCCACCTATATCTCTAATTCCCTCTTTAGTTACAAGTGTTGAGTTATCTCCAATCTTGTCTCTTGAGGCTAAAGAGGAAATTAGAGACAGAGTTATTTCGAGATACAATTCGAGACAGAACACCCACCTATATCTCTAATATGCTCTCTAGTTACAAATGTTGAGTTATCTCAAATATTATCTCTTGAGCCTAAAGAGGATAATAGAGAAGTAGAGTTGTTTCGAGATACAACTCGAGACAGATAACCTTGGTTTAGCAATACTCATCATAGACTCTAATCGATACACTTTTAGAGATTCAATTAGACATACTTTTGTAGGCATGATTAGATACAACATTCAACAAGCTTCCTTAAGCTTTCTCATCAAAGATAATTTCTCCTTACTGACTTGAGGGTCGGAGTGCTTTTGCGGGGTCTGCCCCCGTCTATTTCACGTGTCGTGTTTCTAGTCCGAACTCAAAGCTAGCTTGGGACCAATAAGGAGCTCGAGCTGATCTAACGTATAGCATTGAGTCAGATTGACAAGTAAGCAGACGAAAACACCTCGCATCAGTGACGCCGTCTGTGGGAAACCACTAAGGGCACTGAGATAGAAACATACGTGACCATTCAAACATGTATGTGATCACTAGAGCTCAAACAACAACTACCAATTAACCACCAGACCCTTCAACTTTAGTCGATAGGGTAGATAACACAGTCCATAGTCAATAGAGGGACGAGGCTTCTGCAGCTAATACAACACATGGTCGCAGAAACGCTGCACCGACTAAGAATCAACATGCCGCTCAAGCAGCAATAGCCCCATTGCCACAACAACATGTGGAACAAATAGTGCAAACACTGCAACAATTGGGTGTCATACCTACTACTACGCATGTGGCTCTTCATGGACTTTAAAGAATGACCGAACAGCAGGTACAAAACTCGCGATCGCATGATCTATGACCGACCAGTCTAACCTGTCAGAAAAGAGAAAAGAAGGAAGATGTGATCTCACGTTTACATAGGAAAACCCGTTGAGCCTCCTCTAATGTTTGTCTAATGAGGCATATGGGCGGACCGAGGCCCAAAAATGACAGAAGAATCCCTGAGCCCTGCGGAAGGCATGGTTGAAATAGATGAAGTGAACTCATCTGACAGAGTTTGAAGAGGAAAGAAAGTGGGTAGAAATGAAAGACATAATAGGCACCCGCTCAGCCTAGAAAGAAGAGAACATTACCATACCCGTCGTGAGCCTACTCCGACAAGATATACGGGGGATCGAAGAAGACCGATTGGATATAATCGAAACAATGACAAAATTTCTGAGCCGTCACCTTTTTGTGACGAACTACGTATGGTAGTATTGGGGAGAGGCCAAGATATCCCTAATACGCCCCACTACGACAAAACTATTGATCTGTCATCAAATCTACATGTGTTAGATGAAATAATGAGTTTAGAAGGCTATGACACAAGGGTCCAAGCACGATTATTTTTGATATCCATGATGGTAGTAGCGTAGGAATGGTTCACACGTATTCCACCAGTGTAACGCCCCTAAAATTTGAACAAAAATACAAATTTACAATTTAGTCCTCAAACTTTTGAAAATATCACTTTGACCCCAAATGTTTGAGAAAACTTGCATTTTAGTCCTTCAACGAAAATTAACCATTCTTTTCGACTTATATGCTTCAAATATCTTTAAGAAATATATTTTACAAGTACATATTGATCTTGTAGTTTTTTACCTAGAAAAACTTATATAAGTAAATATGTGTAAACATGTCTATTTATTCATATTTGATTTTATTATAAACAACAAGAATAATATCACATCATAGGTGAATAGTTTTGAACTCAGCCACATCACTCTTGTGATAATTGAAATCAAATTTTGGTGATTAATTATCAAAAATATTAAAGTGGGACATGTTTTAACATGTATAAAAAAATAGATATGTATATATTTATCTATATATATTTTGTTTTAATTAGACATATTATATTGTAAGTTGTGGAATAAAAATCAGCCACATCTCCCATTTATCTAATTAGAATCTTGATTAGGTGGCCAATGATAAAGAAATTAGGGTGGGATCTTAATCAAAAGTATTTTAATTTGATTTTTTTACTATAAATAGTAGGCTTTCTTCCAACAATTTTCACACCCAAACCATTTCGATTTTTACGTTCTTTCTTCCCATCAATCTCTTTATTTCTGAGTGTACTTTTAGGAAAAATTCATCCCAAGTTTTTATTGTATCTTATTCTACCCAAAACACCCAAAACTTTTAATGCACAGAAATTGTCCATTCGGCCCTGCACCTTAGAAAAACCATAACTAATTGTAAAAATATCCTTTTTGAGCAAGGTAATCGGCCACATACTCTCCATTATGTCTTCTAACTTTTATATAAAGACATGTTTATCAAATAATGTGATTTAGAGGGTCGTAATGCATAAATCGTAGACTCATGTTCGAAAATCCGAAAGCAGGTTCTATGTTTATAACAATTATTTAGCATAGCAAACCTTCATATTTTCCTTCCAATTTGGGTACCCATGTTCATCGTGATGTTAGGGATCAGCCGCCACAAAAATATTTGTAAACAAAGTTCATTTGGATATCCGATCAAAGGTAAACTCGAGACTACGACAATTTTCAACTTATTTTATATACTTAAGTTCTTAGTTTATGATTAAAAATAATTAGCATGATTCCATGACTGATCACCCACACATGACTCTTATAAGATATAACAATGATTATAATCACTTTAATATGATTTGTATTTACAAATTAATATTTTTGAGATATTTCTATATCATATAAATGAGATATGTATAATGTTTAATACATCCTTACATAAGTTTTATAAGATTATCATAGCTACTTTTGTGGTCTAATCATCTAATATGATTATGTATCGTAACTTAAATATTTATTGAGCCTTTAGCTTGATTAGGTTTACATATTAATATTTTTATATGTTATAAATAAAATTTTATGTAATTTAAGGTAGTCTTGAAACAAAATAATATTAACTAAGTTATACAATTTAAGGCATTACTTCATAGTATATTTGTTTGATGTCATGATTCCTGAAAATTTTGGATGGACTAGAGACTTAAAGAACAATTTTTCATAAATCTAGTTAAGTAATATATTTTGAAGATTTATTATGCATAAACTTATATAGTTTATCAAATTTTACTTGATATTATTGCTTGACATCTAAAATGATTTTCTAACAATAAAAAATATAGATAATTATAGTTATAGATTTATACATATGTTTACTTAAGATAAATCTTGAGATATCGATTACGCATATAAAATATATTTGATATTTAATTTAACCTTATGACATCAAAGTTTATCGCATAAGATTTTTATCGATGATATGTGATATTTACTTTAGTTAGTATTAGCTACCATTTTAACAAGAACTCCTCAAATTTCATCAACCCACGAAAGTTGACTAGTACATATGCTTATTGTGGTGAATTATGATTATTCAGTTAATTGATATTATCTTAATGTTATTAAAGGTTTGACAAATTAATCAATGGACAAGCAAGATTCTCCATACAAATAAATGTAAGGTTTGCTTTCTGATTTTGTTCTAGCCCCGTTTGACATTCCGCCTGAGGAACTTGGACAGAAAAGTCACCACTCCATTACCAAACCATGAACAACCTATAACTCACTCGTCATATTTTTGTGTTTTTCATTTCATCTCATAACATGATTTTTATACTCATCGTTAAATCATACACAATCATTAATTACTTATCACATATTAATTCATAATCATGGTAATTCTTCGATATTACAACCTCATCTGCTGGTTCTTGAACTTTGCAAAGAGTAACGAACTATGTTTGGGACATGTAGCTCAAGGAGCAAAGAATATTATCTTATTTACTAACTTATTTGTTTATCAACCATTGGGACGCCTTTGGAAAGTTGGGCCCAGAGATTGAATTGATATACTACTGCATAGTGAGGACTGAATTATGTTAATTCTTGCATTGCCAGTTGTTATGTATGAATCTCACTAAGTAATCAAAGACGTATTCCTCGTTTCTTCTATCTGTCCATTCCTCAGAATAAGACCGATGTGGCAGCATGGACCATATGAATATTCTTGCCAATCTTGTCTTTTGGAATGTCCGTATAATTGAAAATATTTTATCACCAATCCGTACTTATCAAAGTTCACAAATTATTTGTATTTTCAAGACTTCCGATGTGTATATTAAAAGTTATTTTTTTTGTTTATCATTATGTGTATGGTTGGTTCTGGATAGTGACACCCCTTCCTAAGAGTTGTGTTTCAGTCTGAGCTGGGTAAAGTGACTGATTACCACCGAACCAACTCGGATTGGATCACACTCTTGGGGCGCGGTCGTCACAACCAGTCACTGTTTATAGCTATGAATATTTGCGTGACATGTTCAGATCAAAATTTTCTACTCTTTAAATAGATCCATTGGACGCCGAGTATCTGCGCCGTCTCAAGCAAGGAGAGAGGGAATCACTGCATGAATATATGAAGAAATTTAACGTAGAGATGTTGAAAGTTAAACCGCCTACCCAAGAGAAATTCGGGGAATCCTCTGTAAGACCTTGAGAAGTAGAGCTTTGGCAAACGATTTAGTACGATACCCACTTCCAACTATTAAACTGATCATGGAGAGATTGCATCGTGAGATAGAAGTGAAAGAATTGAACCAGTATAATAGAGAAGAGCTACAATCCTGAGGAGGCTACAAGATTGAGGAAATTGGACATAGATATGATCGGAGCAATTAGGGAAGAAGCCTTTCAATGCTCCCTTGCCAACAAGAGTGTGATGGAGAAAGCATATGATAAGAAAGTACGCTTTAGGGAATTCCAAGTGGGGGACTTGGCATTAAGGAAGGTTGAAGCAGCATGAGGACATGTTGGGAAACTACAACCAACATGAGAAAGACCATACAAAGTCATCAAGGCAAGCACCAAAGGTTATTACTACTTAGCATCACTTGATGGCAAGGTCTTGAAGAGGCCTTAAAATATTCAGAATCTACAACATTTCAACCCTTGAAAGAAGCAATAATGGATGACAGATCATGACTAGAGTTAGTTTACATCTCATGCAAATATGCAAATAATCTGAGATCCCGACTTGTACGAGTCAATGCGAGGTTTCCACCTGTGAAACTCGACGTGATGTAAGTACTAAAATGAACTACGTTCAGCTTAATTCTATCTTATAAGGGATACGTAGGCAGCTTGTCGTGGCCGCAAGTGCAGTCTGTAAATAAATAAAACCTTTTTATTGGCCAAAATAGTGGTTCAACTACGCCAATTCAACACTGCCAAATGGCAGTATACAACTGACACACAGGAAGTTGCACGAGCAATTGACAAAAGATTGCTAAACACTAGGTGAAGAGCGTAATAGGTGAGAATTCTATAAAGTAGGCGAGCTATAAATATCCCTACCAAATTAAGCTAGGTGAAGAGCCTATTGGGTGAAAATTCCATAAAGTAGGCGAGCTATAAACAACCCTCCAAATTAAGCTAGGTGAAGAGCCTATTGGGTGAAAATCCCATAAAGTAGGCGTGCTATAAACAACCCTGTCAAATTAAGTTAGACGAAGAGCCTAATGGGTGAAAATCACATAAAGTAAGCGAGCTATAAATAACCCTACCAAATTAAGCTAGGTAAATAGTCTATTGAGTGAAAATTATGTACAGTAGGCGAGCTATAAAAAGCCATGCCAAATTAAGCTAGGTGAAGAGCCTATTGGGTGAATATCCCATAAATTAGGCGAGCTATAAAAAGTCATGCCAAACTAAGCTAGGTGAAGAGCCTATTGGGTGAAAATCCTATAAATTAGGCGAGCTATAAACAACCCTACCAAATTAAGCTAGGTGAAGAGCCTAATGGGTGGAAATACCATATGATGAAAGCAAGATCAAGAAAGGAAAGAAACAAGGTCAAGAAAGGAAGAGAGCACGATCAAGAAATGAAGAAAGCAAGATCAAGAAAAGAAGAAAGCAAGATCAAGGAAGGAAGAAAGCAAGATCAAGAAAGGAAGAAATCAAGATTTGTTTTTTTAAAAAAAGAAAAAAACATAGGAAGAAAGCAAGATCAAGAAAAGAAGAAAGCAACATCAAGGGAAAAAAAACCTTTGTCTATCAAAGCAAAGTACCAAATGCAACAAATAGAACTATACTTATCCCAGAAAAGACAAGAAACAAGTATCAAATGAACTAGAAGTTGAAAAGCAAATAAAGGCATAAGTGCCAAAAAGTAAGGCAAATAAGGCATTGCTTCCGGCGGACTTCAACCGAATTCCAGAAGGAAACTAAAGATTGAGGGATTCAACCGAGGCATTAAATTTACAGACACTCGTATACTACGACCCTTTGCTAATTGGGAGACTTATGTTGTACCACATTATAATCGTATTACGTGGCACCAGTCAAAGGAGGATACTCTGTCAAGGAAGATGCGGACAAAGTTGTGTTAAATCATACCAAGTAATATTATCTTTAAACTATGTCTAACCCAGTCTCTAAATTAGAGATAAGATTAGAGATAGTACAAAGTTATGTCTAAAACTATCTCTAACTTGAAATTCACCCATGAATTGTGAGTTAAAGACAACCTTAGACACAACCCAATAGACAACCTTAGACACAACCCAAGAAATAGGCATGATTGGTGCAATCAATGGAGGATTTAGTGGCATGATTAGTGGAGTCTATCCACTATACATACCCCCAACCTCAACCACAAAAGGTACATCATTTTTACTCATGCAAAACCAGAGCTCTCACCCGTATCTCTAATCCTCTCTCTAATTGCAAGTGTTGAGTTATCTATAATCTTGTCTCTTGAGCCTAAAGCGGAAATTAGAGACATAGAGCTGTTCCAGGATACAATTCTAGATAGAGCACCCACCTATATCTCTAATTATCTCTCTATTTACATGTGTTGAGTTATCTCTAATCTTGTCTCTTGAGTCTAAAGAGGAAATTAGAGACATAGCTGTTTCGAGATACAATTTGAGATATAACACTCACCTATATCTCTAATCCTCTCTCTAGTTACAAGTGTTGAGTTATCTGCAATCTTGTTTCTTAAGCCTAAAGAGGAAATTAGAGACATAGAGTTGCTTCGAGATACAATTCGAGACAGAACACCCATCTATATCTCTAATCCTCTCTCTAGTTACATGTGTTGAGTTATCTCTAATCTTGTCTCTTTAGCCTAAAGAGGATATTGAAGACATAAAGTTGTTTCGAGATATAATTCGAGACAGATAGCCTTGGTTTAGCAATACTTATCATAGACACAATTCGATACACTTTTAAAGATTCAATTAGACATACTTTTGAAGGCTTTGATTAGATACAACATTCAACAAGCTTCCTCAAGCTTTCTCATCAGAGATAATTTCTACCTACTGACTTGAGCGTCGGAGTGCCTTCGTGGGGTCAGCCCCCGCCTAGTTCACGTGCCGTGTTTCCAGTACATGTATTCCGAACTCAAAGCTTGCCTGAGACCAATAAGGAGCTCGGGCTGGTCTGACGTGGAGCGCCGAGTCAGCTTGACAGGTAAGCAGACAAAAACGCCCCGCATCAATAGTAATTAGATTAAGAATTTAGAGGCTTACAAAAATTGAAAATATAGTATGTGTGTAATTAAAGTCAAAGAATTGCCTTATCTATTTTGTTTACGCGTCCTGAATAAATCTAAGTAGAAACTAAGTAGAATTGACTCCTGATGATGATACAATATTAATTGGACTTTTTGAATAGAAGCTAAAAAACGATTTGTCTATGCATAAATCATTATTTTTCCTACCTTCATTAGTCTTACACTTCATTCATAAGGTATATCATTTATTCGATTAGGTTATTTGCAATTGTATCAGCCAACGTTAATTATAACAAGGGAAAGTCTTTTTTCAAATAAAATCCGTATCATTTCAATTTTAATGAAAGTAATATGTAGGTTGATCAACAATTTGATTCACTTTAAAGGTCCTTCGCCCCTGATGTATTTTCATTTTCATGTTGATCTTGTCATTTTGTGATAACTTGATTTAAGGTTTAATGAATGTACCAAATCGCCAAAATGCAACTTTTTCAGAAAAAATAATAATCCCGAGTGCAAAGTAGGATGCCAAAAAGTTCTGGCTACTACGTTCCGACTAGCTTCGTAGATATTAAGATAATCCAAAATCTAATAAAAAGACAGCCGAAGCACCTTAACTCTTCCGAGCAACTTAAGGACATTAGAGGATTAGATATCAAATAAACAAAATCATGAAAGATTTGACAGCATCACTATAGAAAGTGAGTGTGTGAAGTGGCTTCCAGCCCACAACTTGCAAATAATATGATTATAAGTGAATGTGTGGGGTGACTAATAACAAGTCTTTGTCTATATTTCTTCTGCCCCCAAATTGCATGGAATTTTTTTTTTTTTTTTGGCCCCAATGGCCAATTCCCATCCTTCCTTGTCTTGTTCCAATGATTAAAAAAAGTCCCACCTTCACAATATAGAGGTTCATAAATTTAAAGAACACACACACACACATATATATATATATATATATATATATATATATATATATTGTTAACAGCGTACCCACGTGCTTAAAACATACTATAATTCGATTACTAAAATTTTCGGAGATATTATTATATGATATATACTCGTAACCACAAAATACCCGTATCACACGGCGAAGACTCTGAGTCCCCCGAAATACGAGAACACCCCCTACACCCTCCGATGTCTAAAAGCTATCGGAGAACTCATCCCGAGGGCCAAAGCGCGATAAAAATGCACTATCAAAACCTAGAACCCCTCGGAGCGCACGTCATAAAGACCTGAATGCAAGAACATTGCCCTGTCTGAACAAGAAAGCCTTGTCTAAGCACAAGGAACGTTGTAAGACATTCTACGAGGGCTTGGATATTAAAACACTACTTCACGAAGACAAAGCAAAGCCCTCGAAAATCAAATCAGACCCCTCGGAAACATGCCCAATTTACGGAACTCAGGACCAAGATAGAAACACCTATTGGAGTACACATCAGAAGAAGGCATCCCAAAGATAGACTGCTATCGGAACTACCACAGCATCGGACGAGCGTTCCGCCCCACCTATTCAACATTTCCGAGAGGTATAACCCATCGGAGAGAATAAGTCAGAAGAATCAACCTATCGGAGCCCATGGGAGCTATCGGAAAGGATATAATTCACCCTAGTCAGCGCCCCGTTAGCAGATATACCCAACAGATAAAACTTTATCTTATCTTGTTCGCTTTTAAGCATTTCACGACACCTGTATTTACTAGACACATGCATAACGACACATGTCCCTAATAAACTCTATATAAATGGAGGTGATCAAGTAAAGAAGGAGGACTTAAGTCACACACACCAACATAGTGACCAAATTGAGGAGTGGAATTCAGTGAATAAAGGAAATGATATTCTCGTACTGTTATTTTCCATAAAATCATCGTTTTTTGAATCACGGGTAGGCGTTCCAATCCAAAAATATACTCGTTAAATAGGGAATAATATCCAACCCGTTAACAAAATGGCGCCGTCTGTGGGAACCGCCGTTGAATCCTTGAGCAAGCCCGATGAGATCGCCGCCAAGACCAAAACGAAAAGCAGGTGCTACTGCCACGGGGCGATACTCTCCGAAGATAAGTTTTTATTTCTCCAAACTCGCATGATTCGATTCAAATCTTGGATATCTCCTTGAAAATCATAAGATTTTCTGATTGCTATATAAGTATATATGCGAAGTCTGTAAAATACTTGTAAAGGAAGGAAAGAGGTGGTCTAGTGGCCTCAGAGAGGTTCTCCGTGGGCGCTTACCCGGAGAACCTTTATTCGTAACCAGAATGTGAATAATCCTACCGGAATGATTCTTTAAAAGTACGTGAGAATATTCACTAAACTCTAAGCACCTATATATACTTAGGAATCTTTCCCCGGATGATCGAATTAAGTTTGAGCTGCCCAAGCTATGTTATAGCCACGATTACGTGTCGGGGGATACTTCTATTTAGAGAAAATGTATCTCCAAAGTTTGCACTGCAAACAAGCACGTTATGCTAAGTAATTTGTTTGGCCAGTAAGAATGAACTTCATTTCTTTAAACTCAATCTTAAGTTCTACAATTAAAGGAAAGGATCCAAGTATTCATAACGTGCTGAAAAGTTATGACGACTATTAACACAGAAAAGATAAGTTTCATTCCAATAAAAAACAAAGTACAATTGTGCATAAAAAATAATAAAAAGCCTCTAAGATGGGGGGTAGAGCACTCGTGAAAGTGGGGGTTGGCACATTTGTGGGGACGAGAGTCGGATCACTTGTAGAAGGGGAAGCACCAGAAGGACCAGCGTGGGCCCCCATACTGGGAGGAGCATGAGTTGTAGGCAGGGGGACCACGACAGTTAAGGGAACCCGAGTCGGTGCAGAAGAGGAAGGAGGAAGCTGAGAACTACTCTTCACAAAAAGATTATAGGCTTGTTCCAACGTGGGCTTCTGCATCTCCGCTATATTTATCAGACGCAGATCTACATTGGGAGCTATCTTCATACGCACTTTCCCGAAGCATTGAAGGAACCCCCACATTACATGTCCGATCAAGTATCCATGATTTTTATGGACATATAGCTCCTTGACGTGGGTAATGGCATCCTCCTGGGCTTGCTTCACAGCAACATCCATCTTTTGTTGCATCTCCTCGGAAGTGGTGCCCCCCGAAACTAGAGCTTTTGATAACTCTTCAGTAAGAGCATCCACCTGGCCAAGTGCTTGATACAAATTACTCTCCAACTCTTTCTGCTTTACCTCCCATGCAATCTTCCCCTCCTCAAGAGAGGTAACCTTTTCTTTTAATACCAACCTCGAGGCCTCCATCTCTGATACGTAAGACTGGAGCCGTTTGTTTCCCCCCTTAACTCTTGGTTCTGCTGCGTGATCTTAGCCCACGCTTCTTCATACTTCCCCATCTTCTCTCGGAGATCCTTATTTTCTTCCTCTATCTTCCGAGACCTTTCTTCCGCTGCGTTCGCCAACTTTTGCAACTTCTCAACCTCGAGTAATAGAAGAGGAAGCATTTTAGGCGCCTAGAAAGCTAAATAGAAGGATAAAGATCCCAACAATGGGTCCTAAAGGAATAAGATAAGTAGAAATTAGATCTTACCAGCATAGCCACACAATTCGTGCAAGCCTGGACAAATTGCCACCCCTCCG
This sequence comes from Linaria vulgaris, assembly GCA_948329865.1. NCBI lineage: Eukaryota > Viridiplantae > Streptophyta > Magnoliopsida > Lamiales > Plantaginaceae > Linaria > Linaria vulgaris. Next base: position 144,163,748 of record OX415249.1, on the reverse strand, counting down.
ATGGCAGAGAGTTGGCAGCCGATAGGTATCGGGTGACTGTATCGAGGGCCACCTTAGCCTCTTCCGAGCTAGGCTCTCGTCCCGAGGCTGGAATACTCGAAGACGAAGGTCCCCCTAAAGGTACTCCCCCCGATATGGGTACTTGAGTAACCACGGGACTGTCCGATTGAATAGCGGCAAACCGACTCGGAGCAGGATGATCCGTAAAAGAAGGAGCTGCAGCCATCAGCTCAATCAATAAGAGCATCGGATCATCGGAAGTTGAAGGAACATAAGGATCCGAGGCAAAGGATCCTCCTTCAAGATTAAATAAATTATTGCCCCCTGCGAATTAAAAATTCCCGAGTAAGTAAGCTGTTCCCTAAGGGGAAACTAAAAAGGGAAATGTTTAATCTTGAGAAGCTTACCCAAATCTGGAGCATCCTCCTGAGATACTCCTTCGTTCTAAGCAGTGAGGGCCTTTCCTTTGTCTATCAAAACAGAGTTTCATATAGGTAAATATGTAAGTATCTCAATATCACTTAAAACTAAGAAGAGATACGTACCTTTGGGAGGGGTTGCCAGTAGTATCTCCAACGAATCCCCCGATGCCTCTGAGGGCGAAGATGCGTCGACAGCACCTAAGGGGGGCAAGGGCATCCCCCTATCCCTACATCCTCGTCCCCTTCTCCTAGTGAGAAAGCCCCCACGAGGACCGCATCCGCGGAAGTCACGTCCAACTCCGTTTCTTCCGGGGTATCGGACGTTCCACTAGATGATCAGGACATGGATGTCAAAGTCGTTAAACGAGTCCCTGCTTGCTCGGTATCACCCTCCGCAGCCCCGGGGGCTTCGTCTTCTCCTACCATCAACTTCCCTTCCTGAGTTCCCATCTCCTCATTACCACCCGAACCGCTAGCACCTTCCACTATATACGGCCTTAAAATATCCACTGCAAAACAACTAAAAGTTAGATAAACCAGAAGAAATACCTATAAAATAAGAAGTATAAGTATAATAATTTACCGAAAGCGTTGAAGTATTTCGCGGGGATGGCCAGAGAGGTCTTGATTTTGTCTATCGGGGCAATATGTCGCAAGCCCGCGGTCCGATAGAGACGAGCAAAATCCCTCGACTCCACCAAAGGTTTCGCAGAGAACACAGGTGAAAACACCAATGTATCGTCCAACACTCTCTCTGGGAATTTGGGCACCCTCCAAGTAAGTGGCATGTCCCATTTCCCCTCGGTGGGACAGATGTAGAAAAATTTATTCTTCCATGTGCTGTGAGAACTGACATTGCCCTCGGAGATACGGTCATCTTTGTCCCGATGACTAAAACAGTAGAAAGGAGCCCCCCCCCCCCCCCCCCCCGGGGACACCTTCAACTCAAAAATTGTAAAAACCTATCCCTCGTACATTCAATTCCCCTCACCAAACACCAGAAGACAAATAAAGCTAGGGCCGTGAAAGAATTGGGGGTGAGTTGACTAGGGCATACATTGCAACACTTAAAAATTTCGCAGTAAAAAAGCAGGAAAAAGGAACGCAATCCCGCATTTACCTGGGAATAGTACACTGTTAAGTGCTTCGACGGAAGAGAATTTCCCCTTTGATCTACATCCGGAACCGTCACCTCCACATTCCGGCCTGAAGCACCATATTCAGTGAACAACTTTCGAATCTCCTCCTCTGAAGCAGTGCTAACTGTCGCGTCAACCCTTTGGGTAGCTCGAGGAGCACCACCCTTGTCAACATTTTTCTTTGATTTTTCACCTTCCTTGCACTGCCGCTACCATCGCCCCCCATCACCACCGCCGCGCTTCTCTTTCGAGAAGACGGAAAAATAGCCCCCGTCGCCCCGCCAGTGCCAGAAGTGGCAGACACCAAATTGGTTGTGGGTAGAGACGCCACTAGAGAGATCTTAAGAAGATTAGAAAGCTTTTTTGCAGAGAGAGAAGTTAAGCGGGAGAAAATTTTTTCGCCTAAAATTGCAAGTGAGAGTAGAATTGGAAAGAGAAGTATTTATAAACCCTAGGCCCAATAAAGGCATTAATTACCCACTAAACCTCTTTACACCCCACGATTGGAAATCGTGCCTAGTGGGTTATAAACCATCACGCCTCTTCGGTTAAGGAAGGGGTAACGGTCCGAATACCTCGGCCCATGTACCACTCTTGAACGTGGCATTAAACCACCATTAATTGCATTTAATCACAGTTAAGTAAATGCCACGACATTAATTATAATTAATTCCCTGATATCAATCCCACGAGGGCACATTTCAAAGGCATCGGAAACCTCTCGCCTCAAAAAAGGCAATCACAATAATCCCCTCGTCTCTTCAAAAGCAAGGCCAAGAACTTGGGAGACATGTGTTAAACAGACATAAACGTCAATGACGAATGTCTACGACACCCCATAAGAGTTCTACGATACCCTCCCAAGGTTTTCCAAGTGCTGGATGGGACTCGAATTCCTCTCGAGGATCTACGATGCCTTATGAAACGTTCATAATATAATACCTGACCAAAATCTACAGGTTCCCTGATAACTCTACGATGCTTTAAAAGGGTCAAGGCAGCCCCTACGATGCTTATAAGGACACTAAGATGTCCTGATACTACGTACAATATTCTAAAAGCTCGAAACCAGTGCTCTCGACGACCCCGATGACTGAAGGCTACGATACCAGGACCATCGTGACTTTCGACCTTTTGAGTTTCTAGTGCAGTCAACTGCACTAAAAACTGGGAGGGGGGGGGGGGGGGGTTGTTAACAGGGTAAAAATCCACGTGCTTAAAACATACCATAATTCGATTACTAAAATTTCTGGAGATATTATTATATGATTTATACTCGTAACCACAAAATACCTGTATCACACGGCGAAGACCCCGAGTCCCCCGAAATACGAGAACATCCCCTACACCCTCCGATGTCTAAAAGCTATCGGAGAACTCATCCCGAGGGCCAAAGCGCGATAAAAATGCACTATCAAAACCTAGAACCCCTCGGAGTGCACGTCATAAAGACCTGAATGCAAGAACATTGCCCTGTCTGAACAAGAAAGCCTTGTTTAAGCACAAGGAACGTTGGAAGACATTCTACGAGGGCTTGGATACTAAAACACTACTTCACGAAGACAAAGCAAAGCCCTCGAAAATCAAATCAGACCCCTCGGAAACATGCCCAATTTACGGAACCCAGGACCAAGATAGAAACACCTATCGGAGTACACATTAGAAGAAAGCATCCCAAAGATAGACTGCTATCGGAACTACCACAGCATCGGACGAGCGTTCCGCCCCGCCTATTCAACATTTCCGAGAGGTATAACCCATCGGAGAGAATAAGTCAGAAGAATCAACCTATCGGAGCCCATGGGAGTTATCGGAAAGGATATAATTCACCCTAGTCAGCGCCCTGTTAGCAGATATACCCAACAGATAAAACTTTATCTTATCTTGTTCGCTTTTAAGCGTGTCACGACACCTGTATTTACTAGACACATGCATAACGACACATGTCCCTAATAAACTCTATATAAATGGAGGTGATCAAGTAAAGAAGGAGGACTCAAGTCACACACACCAACATATTGACCAAATTGAGGAGTGGAATTCAGTGAATAAAGGAAAAGATATTCTCGTACTGTTATTTTCCATAAAATCATCGTTTTTTGAATCACGGGTAGGCGTTCCAACCCAAAAATATACTCGTTAAATAGGAAATAATATCCAACCCGTTAACATATATGTAATGTAAATATAACATTTTCTAAATTTTAGAAACTAGTAAGACCCATCCTGTTATGCCTGACGGCAACTAATGATACGTAGGCTTCTCCTTTAATAATTGGTTCGTTAAAATAGGCAAAGAAAAATTATTGATATATTTAGTTTTTTCTTTTAATTAATATCATTGCCTGGTTTTGTCAAACAGCGACAGGAGCTAAAACTGGTTTTGACTTCGCACACAGGATTGAAGTAGTCTGCGTCAAGGACACGTAAAATGTTACGACCCTAAACATACGCAAGTCGTACTAATTAAAGATTAACACGATTAATTATTTTATTTCATCTCATTATAATGTCAACCCCGAGCCACGATTGATAGTTTAGGTACGTATCGGATTTATATTATATAATTTTCCCCTATTTTGCTTGTAAGGTTTCCAACGATTTGGGATATATTGTAACATCAGAAACTTCCTGATGGAGCTTGCGGAACTTTATGGTTTTTAAAATGCCAATTGTAATTATTTAGTTTATCCAATGTATTAATTATGTGACAGTTGGTAATCAATACTATTGGTTTTAACACAAAGTAGTACTATATTTTCTGTAACGCCATTGAACGTAAAGTGATCGATAATTTGTGGTTCATATGTACCTACTTATTCTTTATCTTATTTGGATACTTCTTGCAATTTAAACCTACGTGGTTGGATAATGTCATAATAAAAGAGTTCATATACATAGATTCCGTTCTGTTTCGTTTATTTGGATGCATCTAGAACTATTGCTAGGAAGCATTTGAATTAGAGCTAGACAATGCAATAATATATATAATACTATTACTAACAGTAAACTAATTAATAGGCAAGTAGCTAGTGAACCGGAACTGACCAAACAAACTTAATTAGGCATGGCCTACATTAGGACCAAGTTGTGAAAATAACAAACGAGAATGAGTTATGGGCAACTGAATCCAACCTATTACTTTTTATCAGTTTGTCTTTACATGCAAATGAATGAATTTGCGCTTTTTTATAGTGCGTACAAACCGTGTGGTACGTAAATTTGTGGCAAATGTAAAATCAAAGACCATAATCACAATATTTATGATTTGAATGCCCGTGATCCACTGCTTCAATAATCCCCCCCCCCCCCCCCCCCCGACCTAACTTTTGGGGTCACAATTGTACGTAAAAATATTGTCAGATGATGTGATTCTAGACTTTGACAATACTATTTCGAGTTTGTTACACAACGACTCATAAGAATGGATGAAATTGAATCCTGAATCAAGAAAAAAGACAATTTATAAGCGAAACAAAACGAAAAAAAGAAGAAGAAGAAGAAGAACACGTTATGCCATAGTTAACTAATTCAATTTCCTTTTTTTTATTTAATTTTAAAACTAAGTTACATTGTCCAAACTTTGTAATCTCTTATTGGTATATAATTTCATAGAGAAATTTTACTGATCGTTTTTTTTGTACTTAATTAGAATGTGATCACTAATTTAGATGGTTGCTAAGAATGTCTTTAGTTTCAATAATGCCGGTACGTGTCACACTGCCCAAAAATTACGTGCGATATTTTCATGACAATTCTACGTTAAGATGTGTTATATTTAATCCAGTACATTTCATATTATTTTTTATTAATTTTATCATCATTTATCCACGCATTCATTCAACTATATGTAATCGACCGTAATACCTGCAAATTTCTAGCTAAACTTAGCATGGAATATCACATGCAAGTGACGTAATTTACATGGCTATGTTCGGCGGATCGGATGGCCACAATTTCGGACCCCGCAAAATTGATTATAATCTTATCATCATATTAAAAAGCTACTATAAAGTGGTTGTATGTCATGATATGCATATTTTATTTACGTTTATGTGTCATTTTCAGAACTTTCATCTAACAAGAATTGATGAATATTTTGTACTCATTCCAGCATGGGACTCAAAAAGATACGTACGTGTGCATTACTTTGTATGTAGAAAAATTCGGCCAAATACATTTTTGAGAAATGCTATATATACACAATTCAGTCCCCCTCGTTACTATATGCAGTTTCACCATGACGTGAAGATCATTAGATATTTGTTACAAAACTTTAAGAAATTAATGCCGCCCTTTATATTGGTGCTATTAAAAGATAAATAATTTCTTAAAGAATTGAAGATAATAGTGTTCCTTGCATTCAACTTTTAGGAGTTATCTGAAACGAGAAATTTAGAATACTCTTGGACAATTAATTAACTTGAGCTATACGCAAAATAATATATGGCAACACATACCCTTATGCTACGAGGCTAGAAACGATTTATCACTTTATTTGAACACTATATTCATGACCTCGAGCCCTAGACCACAAAAACGTATCTTGTGTGCCGTAAAAGTATAAGTTGCCAAGTAGGTGGTAAAGGTGCTAAGCATTTTACGTATGACTCTACTTGGAGACACACGAATGAAGCTGCCTACATATCACGTGAATAAAATTAATGCATGTCGTAGTTTAGATAGGCGGGATGCCTGCCTGACTAGGGTCATGCTTTGTATAAATGTGGGGGAGGGGGTCTTCGAGATGAGACCCCCTCTTCATAATTGTAGAGAGAGCGAATAAGAAGAATGATCCTCTTTCACAAGAGGAAGCAAAAGTGGTTAAATAAAAACTCCCTAATTCAAAATAAGGCTCCTAGAAATGTTTGATGTCTTCATTTGAGGTGACAAGTGTTGGATAATTGTTGTCAAGTGCTTTATTTAGACACTTCACTATTGACTTGGGATCGCAATGAGTAACAATATTACTTGTTCATATCGTAGTCCGGGTGAGGAGCATGGTTGCGTGAGGAGAGGAGTCGTGTTGTGTGATGTAAGAAGGTAATGAATACGGGCCAAATTTCTCAGTAAGCGTAAAGAATAAGAATAAGAGTATCGGTTGATCTAAGTCACTACAAGATTTTACAGTATTAGCTACCGCAAATTAGCTACCGAAATTCCATAGCTAGTCATTAGCTACGGAATTTCCGTAGCTAATGAGTTTACCGACGTAATTTCCGTCGCTTAAATTATTGGCGACAACCAATCGGTTCCGTCGGTAATTCCAGCGCTACGGACAAGTGGCGACGAAATTTCCGTATCTAATGACTAGTTACGGAATTTTGGTAGCTAATTTGCGGTAGCTAATGACTAGCTACGGAAAATCGGTAGTTAATGACTAGCTATGGAATTTCGGTAGCTAATTTGCGGTAGCTAATGACTAGCTACGGAAAATCGATAGCTAATGGTTCTTACCGTAGACATTAGCTACCACAAGGCGGTAGCTAATGGTTCTTACCATTGACATTCTCTACCGAAAATCGGTAGCTAATTGTTCTTACCGTTGGCACAAATTTGAAAATTTGATTAAACCCTTTACCCAAACCCTAACAATAGCGACCAAATGGCGGTAGCTAATATTTTTACCCTAACAGTACCTACCGCCAGTCCGTAACTACTGACTAAATCAGCTACCGCAAGTCGGTAGCTACTGATATTCAAGTGCTTAAAATTGTGATTTTTCGACGATTATGTTAAATATAATTGGTTGTTTGTTATCAATTACGTCAATAACAAGTAATAATTAACTAAACAAACATAAAATGATGATTTCTTCAATCTACAAAATAATCCCAACACTTCTCCAATATCCCTACCATTTCTTTATTTATCAAATCTATAAAATCATCCCAACACTCTCTTCAAATCATCAAAAAATCCTCACTTCTCCAATCTAAAAAACTATTCATATCATTTCTTTATTTCTCCATATCTTCCAATTTTTTTTCCATTAATCAAATTCCACACTCTCTTCAAATCTTCAAAATGTTTCTCATTTCTCAACACTTTTTTCATATCTTCAAAACTCCAAACTTTTTTTTATTTTACAATTATTTTGTTAAAAAACTTGAAGATATCTTCCAACATTGATTTTCATATTGGTGAAACAATAAACCAATAAATTTCCAGAAAATTTCCAGAATAATTTTTTTTTTAGATCTGTAAAGGTTTATTACCTACCGTAATGCGGTAGCTAATAATATTCATGGCTTTAAATATTATTAGCTACCGCCAATCGGTAGCTAATAAGACTCAAGGCTTTAAATATTATTAGCTACCGCATGTCGGTAGCTACTAATATTCATAAACTTAGCTACCGAAAATCGGTAGCTACTAATATTCATAATATTAGCTACCAAAATTCGGTAGCAAATGCGGGTTAAAATGGACAAGCTAAATCGGTAAGTTAGTGATGAAATTTTGGTAGCTAACTCCACAGTAGCTACCAAAAATCGGTAGCTAAATTTCAAAGTCGTGGCGACGGAAGTGGCGATGAAACTTCGGTTACTAATGTTAGCGACGAAAATTTGGTAGGAAAGGGACTTATTAGCTGAAATTCGGTAGCGAGTCATTAGCGACGCGATTAATAGCTATCGAAAATTAGCGATATAATTTCGGTAGGTAATGATCATTACCGACCGCATTTGGATCATTAGCTACCGAAAATGCGGTAGCTAATGACCGAAAATCTTGTAGTGAGTGTGAGCGAAGTAGCTAACAACTCTCCTTGTTCAAATTTGGGTATATATATATATATATAGTATGTAGATGTCCTCTTTGAGGGTAATATATTTGGGTTAGTTTTAATTAATATGTGTACGTAGTAGACATTACATTTTAGAAACATACTTGCATTCAATAATAGTGGTGTTTATGCAGAAAGAGTGACTAAGAATGGAGAAACTCTAATAGATTTATCCACTAAGAAAAGGCAATTAGGAATGCACAGTTGATAGCTCAAAAATACATCGGTAGGAGAGCGTTTTTCCATAGATGGAAGCATCGCGAGTTGTAGTGGATGAAGCAGAAGCAAGAATTTTGACTTGAGTAACTCAAACATTTTTGAGAATCCAATGCCCTAGAAACCTAAGGTTTTCTCTACAAGGTTTGTCTATGGAGGCTGAGTCAGGACCCTAGATCAATGGCATACTCTGTGGACAACATGTGAATATTGTGTACTACCCCTTGTTAGTTACAAGAGACAAAGCAGACTAGGTTAGTGGAAAGATGGTTATCAATTCAAGAACGTAAGGTCCTCTTGCTTTTGTAGAGTAAGAAGGTGTAGAGAAAATGCCTCGAGTCAATGTTTGAGCACTAGGCATTACGATGCTGAAGTAACAACCCACGCCACACTCTCACGAAAAGCTCGAACGACCTTTAAACAAAAAGGATTTTTGTACCCAAAATCGACACATGTGGGTAGGTAGAGAATACCCAGGGCATGAGACAACTCTTTCTAAGGAACTTGGCAAAATAGCTCTGTAACTTCTCGATCGGGCATACAAATCATAGAATTATCTCATCAAATTGAGGGTGCCCACAAAGATGTACCTTAAATTGTTGTTTGCTCCATTGAAGTATGGTAAGGATTGTCAGATAAGGGTCGCCAACTCCGTAGGTGGGGGTATTTAGAGGCCATTTATGCTCATACGAGCTGAAACCCGTACGTTGTGATGTGCTTTCTTTTCATGTTATTGTTATGAAAATGGTCTTTAGGTGGACCCTTGTAACAAGTGATTCTCAAACCCGAATAAACCTGTTTTTCTTATTTGTCTTTGTGAGTATCACATTTTGCAGCAATGTATTTGTTTACACTCTTTTTAGCATACTATTGTGATTGAGTAATTAACTATATAAGCTCGAGAACGCCTCTACCCAAATTTAGGATAATATAGATTAATAAGACTGAAATGATGGCGAGTAATACTCAACGGGAAAGGAAGTAAAATAGGTAATTGATAATTTTATTTAATTTGATCCTACAATGTAGAATGAGCTCCTTATTTATAGGAAAAAAGTCTGGACATGTGTCAATTATATGCTTTTTATGTTGACAAGTGTTTTCCATGCACCTTATTATTGGCTAATATGCTTGCTTGATTTTTTGACAACTGTCATCTACATGTGTCTCAGTTGCATCTTCTGTCACATGGTCTTTCATCCCCTTGGCTCTGATAGTTCTTACCGTGTTAACGATTTCTGTAAGACATCGTGGAGTCTGCTTGGACTCGTAGAGTCTTGTAAGATATCATGTAGCCTTTAGTGCATCGTGGATGTATATCTCGTAAAGCATCGTAGATCCATGTAAGATATCGTAGATTCATTTAAGACACGTATAACCTTGTAAGGTATCATTGTGTCTGTGAGTGTAAGGCATCTCAGACGTGTGACATGTGAGGTATCATGGATCCTTGTAAGACATCGTGAAGCCAGCTATGACTCGTAGAGTCTTCAAATGTATCTTTTCACTTGTAAGGTACATATGTAGTGGCGTAGTTCCTATAAAGCATCGTGACACCTTATAAAGTGTCATCGAGCTTGTGAGGAAACTTAGACCTGGAAAAGCATTTTTGTCTTCAGAGGACATCACAATATCGTGACACTTTATATCGTGAACCGATGGTCGTGATGGTAGGAGTCAACAGTATTGTCCATAGCTCCTTTCTTCATGACATTAGCTACGAGACGATCACTACAAGAAAAACAGGCTTTACCAACGGCCTCTGCCCTTGGTAAAGACCCATTTCCCGTTGGTAATGAGTTAGTAGGGACGGCCAAGCCCTTGGGAATTTCCCGTTGGTAGTAATCGCGTCGCAAAATTTTCCAACGGTCAGCCCCTTGCTATAAAGTAGGGACGGCTCAGCCCTAGCTACATATTACCCACGGCCAAGCCCTTGGTAAAAACAATTACCAAGGGTTGGACCGTGGCTAAGAACATGCAATCATTACCAAGGACTCAGCCCTTGGTAATGACTTAAACGTCATTACCAAGGGCTAAGCCGTAGTTACTAATATTCAAGATATTACCAAGGGTCCGACTGTTGGTACTATTATTGAACCACATTTTACGTTTAAATATTAGTAGCCACGGCTCGGCCGTGGCTACTAATATTCATCCGAATAAAAAAAACCAATAATATTCTGGCAATTTTGTAAATTGCCAGAATATTATTGGATGCATTTTAACGATTACCGAATCTTGTGATTTGTTGTGTGTAGAGAAACAAAATCTTTGAATAAGAAAAAGAAAGGTATGATTGAAAATAATTTTGAAGATGTATAGAAAAAAGTGTAAAGAAAATGAAGAAACTTTGAATATTTGAAGATATGAAGAAACTTTGAGGATTTGAAGAAACTTTGAAGATTTGAAGAAAACTTTAAAGATATGAAGAAACTTTGAAGATATGAAGATTTGAAGAAACTTTGAAGATTTGAAGATATGAAGATATGAAGATTTGAAGATTTGAAGATATATGAAAATTTGAAGATTTGAAGAAAGGAAAAAGTTTGAAGATATAAAGACAAATTTGGAAGAGAGGAAAGAAAAAGCTTGAAAAAAATGAAGAGAAACTTGAGTATTTTCGTGGATAATGAAAATGAAGGGTTGAGGGGAGGTGTATTTATAATGTTGGATGAAAAATTCAAATTTTCATGAAGTTTTCATTTTCCCGCATATTCTGGAGTCATTACCAACGGTCCGGCCGTTGGTACTAATTTCAAATTTTTGAAAATTTGAAAATTCCGCCGAAATTTTGGCTAAAACATTTTGAATATTGTCTTGCCTGGGTAAAAAGACGTTTGAATATTAGTAGGGACGGCTAGGCCCTTGGTAAACCGGGTAAACATGTTTGAATATTAGTAGGGACGGCTAGACCCTTGGTACTAACCCCTAAATTTTTCGTTTTCATGATTTGCATTATATAAATTTGATTTGTTTATGATTTTAGTTAAGATATTGTTACAATATGTTAAATGAAGAACTAAAAACACAAGTATGATAGTTTTTGATTATCGAAATATACATTATAGAATTAGATCATCATACGTTTTATATTCTCATACGTATATTACATACTAAGTTAAGTTTTATATCCTTATATATACTAAGTATGTATTGGATTTAATAAGATCTTACGAAGTTGTAATGATCACACGTAATTGATTAATGATCGTTACAACATGCAATTACGAATGTTACATAGATTTAATTTGTGTCAAATATATGTCATTACGAACAACGTTATTCAGTTATTTTGCCATTAAGACCCGGAGTTTATAAATGATGCATGATTGTACTACGAAAGCTAAAATTTATGTATATTAAACTAACTTATACTTATAATTGTCGTAATCGATAATAAAACACCCACATATGTTAAACAATCATGGAAAATGTAAAATTTATGTACATGAATATTACTACCAATGGCTCAGCCGTGGGTAATGAGCCTTATTAGTCACGGCTGGGCCGTAGCTAGTGTTAGGGTATTTTTCCAACAGCGCAACCCTTGGTAATAATGTCAATAGGGACGGCTGCACCATTGGTAGTGTTAGGGTATGGAGTATAGGGTTTGGGGTTTAGGATTTTGCATGTGTTTTAAAATTTTCACTAATTACACTTTCCACCCCTAAAGTTTTATTTATCGTATTATCAACTCATTTTTTGATGAAATTTAGGAAACACATATATTTATGTTTAAAAAGTGTGGTTTAAAAAAAAATCATTTTGGAGGCATTTTACAAATTTTCACTAATTACACTTTCCATCCCTAAAGTTTTATTTATCGTATTCTCAACTCTATTTTTGATAAAATTTTAGTAAACACGTCTCCCTATGTTTAAAAAGTGTATGGCTTAAAAAAAATTGAGTTTGGAGGCATTTTGCAGCTTTTCATTATTTACACTTTCTCCCCCTAAAGTTTTATTGCAAACATTATTACCAACGGCCTAGGCGTGGCAAATGTCAACGGTAAACTTCATTTCCAATGGCCGGGCCGTGGCAAATGTTAACGGTAACTATCATTTGCAACGCCCCGGCCGTGGCAAATGTAAACGGTAGCTTGCATTACCAACAACTTGGCCGTGGCAAATGTTAACGGTAACTCTTATTACCAACGGCCGAGCCGTTGGAAATGTTAAAACTTACAAACTTCGCACTAGCAATGAAAGCGTCGTCGAAAATGTAGGTGGCGCCGTCGGAAAAGTGAGGAGAAGAGGTGAGAGTATGAGAGAAATGAAAGAAAATGGAGAAAAAACGAGGGTTTAGCGGATTTATGTTCTGTGATTAGTACCAACGGCTCGGCCGTTGGTACTAATATTATTACCCACGGCCAAGCCGTTGGTACTAAGGTCCAACAACAGCCCAGTTGCGCCCCATTAGGCCCAGCTAAAAAAGGTCGTCGCCCTATAATTAGTACCAACGGTATGCCCGTCGGTACTAATGTAGCAACGGCGAAACCGTTGGTACGTATTAGTTCCAACGGCTTAGCCGTTGGTAATGGTTATTACCCACGGCTGAGCCGTGGGTACTAGTAGCAACGGCTTGGCCGTGGGAAAAAAGCCGTTGCTACTACTCGATTCTCTTGTAGTGGATCAGGTAATAATCTATGTAATTATGCGGCTTATGACCTGATATGTCATAGATACGTGTAATCAATATATATTTTCATGCAAGTTAAGAACAAATCAGCACACATAAGTAATTGTATACCACATCAACTGGATAATCTCTTTGTAAGTATACTCGTCAAATTGGGAAACCTAGCACTCAATTATTTGTCAAAGGTTGAAAAGTTAATAGTTCGACTCTTGTTGAATGCATGCACACATATAATTTCGAATAATTACGTCATTTGAGAGAGATTTTAAAGTTCGGGGTGCTTCGTGGTGTTAAAGATCAAGAGACGCGTGTGCCCTCTCATCAGTGAAACTATATCTCAACCCCGGAATTATATTTTAGTATATAATATATATCTATATATATATATATATATATATATTCTTAAAATTGCAACTCAATTTTGTGCGCGTACGGCTAAGAGTTCTTCTTACCAATTAAGCTGCAATTCTATATCATGGTCTAAAAACTGTTGCAAAAATTCTAATGCATATATAAAAATTAACTAGCAGCACTGCATAGATCTCACTTTTGGGATTCATACGTTCCAATATAAAATTATTCTATTTGGATGCGGTTTTGCAAATTACAATGTGATTCTAATATTTGGTATATATAGTCTCTTATAAATTGTCCAACAATTTCAAATTCAATTTTGAAACGTTTAAGTAGTTCATGATCCCAATTCGGTACACGGGTGTGCATGGGAGAAATGTAGCCGCATGCCCGTAAATATTAAAAGATACAGAAACTACTAACTATATATCTATGTGTGATCTGTATGTGGTTCACTAATTGACCGTTTTATAGTATGGGGTACCAATAAAATTATGACAAGATGCATAGTTACATACTTACGTTCTCATAATATATATCAGTACAACTATTTTTGTTTCTTCTCTCTTTTTCTTTGTGCATGAATAATCAAATATCAAGACTTTTTGGTTCATCAAAAAGGAAATAGTTCGAGACTTTTACGACGAAATTACGTCATATCACCAAGTAATTACATTAATTGAAATATTGCAAGAACCAACAACCTTCTCCTTTATCAGTTTGATCATTGTCTAGGCTTTTTAGAATATCATCTGTTAACAACTTATATGTATGTGTATCCTTGGTCCATAACGTTTCTTTACTAAAAAAAGTAATTACAAAAGAAATTCATGTGTTGATCATTGTCTAGGCTTTTTAGAATATCATCTGTTAACAACTTATATGTATGTGTATCCTTGGTCTATAACGTTTCTTTACTAAAAAAAGTAATTACAAAAGAAATTCATGTACACATTATTACATTAATGCACCTTTTTGATACAAAGAAATGTCCACATTAATGGAGATATTTCTTAGTGGTATATGCGATTTTATCTGGCCGTTCCGGAGCTCTAGTGTCCATATTCGCAGCATCCTATGAACAAATTAAAAAGTTAAGGTACGTCACTAAGTCATATAGAAAATGGCAAACTTGCTTAAATATTGTACGGATATATGAGAATCTAGAGGTACTATAGTAATCATACCTCTAAATTTCTTGACATAACCATCCTACAATCTACCGGTTGTCATAATTTCTTATGGTATCATCACTGGTAGTACCACTACCACATAAGTTTAGTAACCTGTTGTTAAGTAGGTTAAATTACGAAAATACAATCTGGAAGTCTATAAAACATATAACCGCAATATATATCGCCTAGAGAGATTTCCAAATTTTGTAAAAAGAATAATGACTAATCTATTATATTATTATTACATCAGGATATATATATATATATATATATATAAATATGAAAATAAGTGAAGCCTATATATAATAGTAATAATAATGATAATAATAAAGATATTGTTATAAATATGGCAAGTGGGATATGGCAAGAGATCAATGTTGAAAATTATGCACAAATACTATTTTATAATAGTAGTATTTGTTGTAAATAGTGTAAGATGTTGGAATTTTTTTCCTATATAAGGAGCCATCAAGATGAAGAAAAAATCATCAATTCAAAAGGTTATCTTACATAATATTTGCACCTCTTTCCCTAATTTCTCTTTATATATTTTTATAATCCCCAAATAGTTTTAGTTATTTTATAACACATTATCAGCACGATAGTGCTCGATCCAGAATAATTCAGTTACTTCGTTAAAGAAAACGTTCAAAGTCAAAATGTATGAAAATTTTATATTTACTTGTTCATCTATCTACATTATTATAGACAAGACAGATTACCGCATATCTCTAATTTTATGATTAGATGAATATCTGTTTATAATTTTATTGTTAAAGGTTAATCTATCCACATTAATATAAACAAGGCGGACTGCCGCCTATCTATAATTTTAAGATTAGATAAAAAAATTCTTTATATTTTTATTGTTATCTAACTCTAACATTAATAATAATCTTAACACTCGTTGATGCTTGAGTTAACCCCAAGCTAAAAACGACTACTAACACTTAATTATTATGAAAGGTTTTACCTCCTATTATATTGTTTAATTTATTCCACAAGCACATGAAAGTTTTTACATAGTAATATTCGAAAATTATTTACGCACTTAGTTTATTTCAATTATGTTAGTTGTTTATATTATTTCACAAGTCCATGAAAGTTTTTATATAATAATGTGGCGAAAATATCAACATGTATTACTTATCGTAATATTATTTCTTAAGCCCGTTGAAATTTATTAACGCAGTTGAAATTATTTACTTGTTATACAATTAATCCTTATTGCTCGATTGTTAAAGATATTATCATTCATCAATCATGCCAAATTAAACAAAAAAAAAGGAAATGATTGTTTTCTAACTCCTATAAAACGGCTAATTATAGATATCTTTCTTCTATGAATATGGAGATTTCATAACTCAAACTCCACATAAATCTTCATCCCCCCCCCCCCCCCCGCGCCCCCTCATCTTGCAAAATGCTTCGTATGTCAACAATGATCTTGATGCTCGTTTACCTTTTATTTTTTATTTTTATGCTAGTAGCCGAGGACATTCCTATGTTTCTACCTATGACATTCCTTGCTTGGTCGTAGTAATGTTTGAGTGCATAATTTGGCTAGAGATGAGATAATTGCATCATACTATTGTAATATATGTGCTTGTGTGGTTGCGTATTAAAATAAAATGTCTTGATCCTAATTATATTTGTTTTAATATTCATTTATCTGCAATATGTCTAAGCTCTCGAAAGTAGATTTTACCGAACTCACTGTCGATGGGAAAAACTATATGCAATGGGAATCAAATGTGAAAACGCATCTTATTGCGAAATTCCTCGCGGAAATAATTGATAAGGAAAATGAATGTACATACCAACAACAATGCGAGGCAAATATATTCCTGAGTAGACATTTAGATAATTTCCTGCAAACGAAATATCTCGATATTACAGATTATTCTCAGCTATTGATTAATCTGAATGAAACATATGACCACCAAAGGGAAACAATGCTTCCAAAAGCCATACATCACTAGAACATGTTAAGGTTCCAATATTTTACATCAGTAAATGATTGCTCCTCTGCCATTCTTAATATCCCACAAACATTAAAATTTTGCAGGACATAAATTACTGATGAGGGAACGATTGAATTTTTTTTTCTACTTTTCATGTCAGTCATATACTCATCCAAATGCAACATAGACTAGTCGGATACACTAAGTATCACAAACTAGAGAGGGTATTGTTAACGACAGAGAATAGTAATAATATATTGGTTAAGAATTCCGAGTTACGCTCAACTGGAGCACATGGCACATGCCATAAATTTTTCAAACTTCTGTGGACGAGGAAATTACAATAATGGTGGTCGAGGCAGAGTCCAATATCAAGGTCCGAGTTGTTATAAAGGATGATATGTTTCTAGAGGTGGTCGTGGCCATAGAGGTGGTCGTGGTGGAGGTCGTGGTCGTAGACGTGGTCGAGGTAGTTATCACAACCCTTCGACTAGTGATACGGTCCATAACAATAACCATCATAATAAAAAAATGCTCACAATAAATCTAAAGGTTACTATTTTAATTGCAGAATGAAAGGACACTGGGCCAATATGTGTCGTACACCTGAACATTTTTGTAAATTGCACCAAGAGAGTAAAGGCAAAGAAAATGAAGTAAACCTTGTTGAACAAATGCCTAATAATCCCACATATTTGGCAGCATCTGATTTCACGGATGATCATGATGTTACTATGGCTTGATATGAACTATATGATTCATGTTTGCGTGATTCCTGATTTGATATGCATTACCTCATTCCTTGCTGTGTGATTTTTGAATTGATATGTATTTGCGATTTCTGCTTGTAATGTTCAGTGTTTTCATTAATTGTGTTTCCTTATGTAGTTTACTGAAACTATTTCCCTTTTCTCAAATATATGCTTTGTTTATTGCTATATCATGTTTAACTTTACTTGTTTGACATGAAGTCAGTATGGAGCATACCAATGATTTTTGCATCCCTGATAGCAGTACAACTCACACAATTCTCATAAGTAATAAATATTTTACATATCTAAAACCAACAAAGGCAAAAATAATACAATATTAGGTCCTACTGACCTGATTGTAGGATTTGGTAAACCTAGTTTTATTTTACCAAATGGAACGCTATTTAACATCAGCGGTGCCTTATTTGCCCCAAAATACAGAAGAAATTTACTGAGTTTTAATGATATATATCGTCATGGATATGATACCAACTCAAAGACTGAGAATAAAACTAAATATCTTTTCATTATTAAGTATATATATATATATATATATATATATATATATATATATATATATCAGGAAAGCAACATATATTTGAAAAACTACCAAAACTCTCATCAGGATTGTAATATACATATATTAATGCTATCGAGTCAAATATGGTAGTCAATGAAAATCTTAAATTATTAACTTTATGGCATGATCGACTAGGTCATCCTGGTTCAACAATGATGCGAAGAATAATTGAAACTACACATGGACATTCATTAAAAGGATCAAAACTCAATTTAATCAATAATAGTCCATGTGAAGCATCTTCTCTTGGAAAACTAATTATAAAACATTCACCATTTAAAATTAAGACATAATTACCAACATTTCTTGAAAGAATCCAAGGTGATGTTTGTGGACCTATTCATCCATCATGTGGACTATTTCAATATTTTATGATATTAATTGATGCCTCAAGTCGATGGTCAGATGTCTGTCTATTATCTACTCGTAATATGACATTTGCGAGACTTTTGGCTCAAATAATCAAAATAAGAGCCCAATTTCCTGACTATATGATCAAGAAAGTTAGACTTGACAATGCTGGTGAATTTATATCTCAAGCTTTCAATGATTATTGTATATCAACTGGAATTACTGTTGAACATAGCGTTGCACGTGTACATACTCAAAATGGTTTAGTTGAATCATTAATTCAACGTCTTCAGTTAATTGCTAGGCCATTGTTAATGAAAGCTAAATTACCAACTTCTGTATGGGGTCATGCAATTTTACATGCTGCATCACTAATTCGAATTAGACCAAACTCGTATCATGAATACTTCCCATTACAACTTGTTTTTGGTCAATAACCTAATATTTCCCATATAAAGATTTTTTGTTGTGCGATTTATGTTCCGGTTGCACCACCACAATGAACAAAAATGGGACCTCAAAGAAGGTTAGAGATATATGTTAGTAATGACTCACCATCTATAATCAGGTATCTTGAACCATTAACAGGTGATGTCTTTACGACACGTTTTGTTGATTGTCATTTCAATGAGGCTAACTTCCCAACCTTAGGGGGAGAAAAGAAGTAGTTGGAAAAGTATATATCATGGTATAATCAATTACCTGCTGCATTTACTGATATACAACGGGTAACCAAATCGCATATACCAGCTGCGAATGTTCCTGTTCGGATTGAAATTTCGAAGGACATATCCAACAATAATTAAATAAATGCACGTCAAAAACGTGGTCGTCATGTTGGTTCAAAAGACAAGAATCCTCGAAAAAGAAAAGGAGAAAATATTATTAACTCCATTATCAAGGAAATTATTAATGATGAAACAGAAAATGTGACGAATGAGATAACTCAAGAGATCACTGAACCAAATCTCAATACTGAGATCTCTGTAAATTATGTTAATTTATGAGTTATTTGGAATCGAAATGAAATAAAAAATATAAGTGAAATACTTTCATATAATATTGCTTATGATCTTATGAATAAAAATGATGATCCCGAACCACAATCTGTGGATGAATGCCAAAATTGGGACGATTAGGTTAGATGAAAAGATGCTATGGAATGAATTGAATTCCCTTAACAAACGAAAGGTTTTTGAACCTATTGTCCTCACACTTAAAGACCTGAGACCTGTAGGCCACAAATGGGTCTTCATTCGAAAAAGAAATGAGAAAAATGAAATTGTAAGATACAAAGCTCTACTTGTTGCACAAGGTTTTTCTCGAAGACCTGAGATTGATTATGAAGAAACTTATTCATCAGTAATGGATACAATTACTTTTCGATTCTTAATCAGTTTAGCTGTTTATGAAAACTTAAATATGCATCTCATGGATGTTGTCACAGCTTATCTTTATGGATCACTTGATAATGATATTTATATGGAAGTCCCTGAAGGACTTAAAATGCCTGAATCATCTTGCTCCAAACCTAGAGAAATATACTCAATTAAATTGCAAAGATCGTTATATGAGTTAAAACAATCATGTCGCATGTGGTACAATCGTTTGAGTGAATAATTATTGAAAGAAGGATATATAAATAATTATTTGTGTCTATGTATTTTTATCAAGAGAACATCATTTATTTTGCAATTACTACGGTTTATGTAGATGATTTAAATATCATTGGCACTGACAAAAAAATTCATTCAACTATGAATTATTTAAAGAATGAATTTGAAATGAAAGATTTTGGTAAAACTAAATATTGTCTTGGTTAATAGATTGAGCATACTAAAAATGCCATACTAGTGCACCAATCTTATTATACCAAAAGGATTTTAAAACGTTTTAACATGGATAAAGCAACTCCTTTATGTCATCGTCTCATTGCTAGATCATTAACTAAAGACAAAGATCCATTTCGTCCAAGTGAAGAAAATAAAGAAATTCTTAGTTCCGAAGTTCCGTATTTAAGTGTCATTAGAGTTTTAATGTATCTAGCTAATTGTACTAGACCTGATATATCATTCACTGTTAATTTATTAGCTCGATTTAGCTCATCACCTACAAAAAGGCACTGGAAATGAATTAAACATTTATTTCGTTATCTGCAAGGAACTACGGATCTCGGTCTATTTTATTCTAACAATGCAAAACATGAATTGATTGGTTATGCAGATGCATGTTACCTATCAGACCCACATAAATCCAGATCTCAAACTGGATATGTATTCACGTATGGTGGCACTGCTATTTCATGGCGTTCTCAGAAACAAACACTTATTGCAAAATCATCGAATCATGCTGAGATTATTGCACTCCATGAAGCTAGCCGGGAATGTGTATGGCCATTGTCAATGACACATCATATAATAAGTACATCTGGCTTACCAATTAAAGAAGGTCATGCAACACTATACGAAGACAATTTTGCATGTATTACACATATGAAAGAAGAGTATGTCAAGAGTGATCGAACCAAACACATACACCCGAAATATTTTGCCTACACTCAGGAACTCGAGAAGAACAAAGAAATTATTATCCAATATGTTCAATCATGTGACAATATGGCAGATCTCTTTACAAATGCACTCTCTACTTTAACTTTTAAGAAACATGTTGAAAGTATTGGGATGCGTCATCTACGAGACTTAAGAAGAATTTGTGATGCCAACTTGAGGCGGAGTTCACACGGCTGCACTCTTTTTCCCTTATTAAGGTTTTTATCCTACTAGGTTTTTCCTTATAAGTTTTTTCACGAGGCAGCATAAGACGTGTGCAGAAGACGGATCATGTACATAACAAAATCTTCAAATGGCCAAGGGGTGTGTTATAAATTGAGGCAACATAAGACGTGTGAAGAAGATGGATGATGTACATAACAAAATCTTCAAATGGCTAAAGGGTGTTATAAATATGACAAGTGGCCATTGTTGAAAATTATGTACAAATACTATTTTATAATAGTAGTTGTTGTAAATAGTGTAAGATGTTGGAATTTTTTTCCTATATAAGGAGCCATCAAGATGAAGAGAAACACACCAATTCAAAAGGCTATCTTACATAATATTTGCACATCTTTCCCTAATTTTTTTTATATATTGTTATAATTCCAAATAATTTTAGTTATTTTATAACATATATCAAATAATTCTAGTTATTTTATAACATATATCAAATAAATAAGATGTTTCGTTCTCTTGCGGACGCGTAAGTTCTAATTTTTTTGGATAAGACTTCGCATATGTGTTGGGGCTTACCCTTTAATAGTATGCCAACACTGACTCATATGTGTTGGTCTAAAATTCAGGATGCATTCTTGTTTGGATGCTAACGAATGCTTACTTTCAAGAAAAAATAGCTTTGACCTTGAAAAGGTAAGTAGCAATTTGAATGGTACTTATTGATCAATAATGGAATATAATCTTTTTTCTCGTGTTGCTGAATAGACAAAAGAATGCTTTAGTTAAAAAAACAAATATTTTACAGAAGAACGTGGCGTGAAAATTAGGTGGCACATGATTACGGACTGCCAAGAATAATACGCTTTTCTAGTAGTTTTATATATAGTTCAGCTGAGTTTAATGAAGAAGAAAATACTAAATTAGAGGAGCATATATAAATCGGTCTTCTTTGCATTGGTCCAAATATTATGAACTAATACGAATTACTCACTTCAATACTTTCGCGGTAAATTTATTATATTATCATTGCTTCTGCATAATTAAATATTTCCCTTAATTGGTTTTCACCCAATTCATTCTTGGAGCTAACCCGTGAAGTATTTTACATATATAAAGCTTTTCTGCCGCTTTAAACAAAATAGATGAAGTGGCAGAAAAGCTTTAAAGTAGCTACACGATTGTATATATAATACACCAGATTCATAACTAGACTTCAAATCCTATTACTACGTGGAGTAACACAGAAGAAGCCGTGCATGCAATTTGGTCAAATAATGTTATATAGGATTTGATTAAATTTTGGTCGTTGAATTACAAAACATTTCGTTTTCTACAACAGTTCCGGCACATTTGAATACTTCAAAAGGATAATAAAAGCATCAAGCCCTCTAATTAATTAGGTGTTTTGCACTTTGTTCCTTAAACTATGTTTATCAGCGTTTTGGTCCCTAACTTTTAGGATGTCTGTGCGATTTGCCCTATTTTTGCATTTTCGGCAATTTTCGACCATTTTTTGTTGGAATATTCCCTCTATCCGACTTATATGTGTTGTACTAGGTGTATAATAGTAGTTGGTGAAAAAAAAAGACAAAAAACACCTCAAAGGGAGGAATATTTTGGCCACAAAAAGACCATAAATGCACTACGGGATTTGACCATTTCCGGCAATTTTCTGCCATTTTTGGCCGGAATATTCTCCTCTACCCGACTCATATATGTTGTACTAAATGTATAATGATAGTTGGTGAAAAAAAAAAGACAAATAAAATACCTCAAAGGAAGGAATATTTTGGCCACAAAAAACCGAAAGTGCACCATAGGACCAAATCGCACAGACACCCTAAAGGTTAGAGACCAAAGCGCCGATAAACATAGTTTAAGGACCAAAGCGCAAAATACCCCATAGGTTATGGGGTTTGATGCTTTTATCCCTACTTGGAAATAACATCGATCTTTGCCGTATTATTTGTAGAAAGAAATTCAAAATAATCGGCATATAAGCAACATGTCTCTTAAAACCATTAAGTTTTTTAATATGTGCTTATCTTAATTTCTCTAAACCTACAATGTGTAACAATTTCTTGTAGATGAATTTGTATTTAATTTAAAGTAAAAATTAGTAATAATCTCAAACATTGAATTTTAATAACTTTGCGTGATTTTTTACCAAAATTTCCTTGGGACATATTGGTTTCTATTTCCTTGAGTACATGTAATCGATTTTTCAACATTCTATACATCTATTCATGCATGTTTTCAAAATCCATTACTAAATGAGTTCTTAATATTAACGTAAGTTTTATGTTTTTTTTTTTTGATCAGACGTAAGTTTTATGTTTTCAAAGAGTTATTGTAGTTTTTCATGATTTGTTAAAAGGTTAACCTCAAGTTAATCATGATTACGGAAGAAAATAAATAAATCAAACATATGCATTGACTTTGTGTAGAGATGCACGTTAAGTTGTTTTTCCTTCAAAATAACTCTATAGCACGATTTTCCCATAATCTCATTCGTTCTTTTTCCCACATCAATAACGCCGTCTCCTAAATTTGACTGACTATACAATGAATTAAAGGTGTAACAAGTATGTGGAAATTTTCAATTATTTCCAAGAAGCCAAACATTAATTACAGCAACAAAATCAAAACATGCTAAGTTGCTAACTTTCAGTTAATTAAGATACTAATTGTGTGCACATGCTTGATATGTATAAGTTACATTTTCACTTTTCTCATTTTTCTTTCGCAATTTACTAAAACAGATAAATCGCAATTTAAATTGAACTTATGAAACTTATGAATAACCGGTCAATTAATATAAACGTTCAAGGTCAAAGACTTCAATCTAAGATATCTAACTATAATGTCAACAGAATTAAGTATTCTTCAATATTACAACTTGAAATTTTCAACATTTTAATAACCCAAACAATCTGGTTTAAACAAGTGTATATCCTATATTGCATTGCACGCTGATGGAGGTAATTTAGGAATGACCCAATATAAATATCGGGCTGGCCCACGGAAGAAGGGCCATTAAATTGTATGTCAAATAGGAGAAATTCGATATTGGACGAGCATCGAATGGCCTCGATTCGATCCTAGAGTTCGATCGAATCATCCCAATTCGATACTCGTTCCCCAACTGACACTGGGGTCTACAGGACGGGGGTTTATAAATACCCCATATTTTGGCATTCTGAAGGGAGATTAGACACACACAACATATTCACGTACATCGAATTAGCCGATTCGTTACACTTTGGATTCGATACACTTCAGGATTCGATCCTCCACTTAATTCGATACGCTAGTTTGACTTTGACCAGGATCGAACCGCACCCATTCGAGGTTCTCCAGCATCGAACTCGGATCATTCAGTACACTTTAGGCTCGATTTACAGCAGACTCGAACCATTGCAATTCGATATTCATAGATCGAACGACGCTAATTCGATCTATCAGATTTTTTGTCTCAAAGGATATCTATAGTAATTCAATACTTGTAATAGACAGTAGGTGTTCCAGACCAAGCTAGTCCACTTATTGTAATATATTAGCATTATTTTGGCATTGTCAGACCCAATTGTAACCAATTATGGTGTATTGTAACTCGAACGAAATTAGACAAAAATACACGCATGTTGAAGGGTAAAGTCATAAGCATGAACAATCTTTCTTGAGGTCTACAAAATGAAATGCCCTTTTCTTTTCTCTCTCCTTTTTTTTAATATGCTTAATTAAGAACATTTCTCTGAAAGTAACCGCACAAGAAGCATGATCACATTTCAAGTTTGGTGAATAACCTCCAACACTTTTCATGTTTTAGAAAGTATAATAGCTCACGTGTAATTATATAATATGAAACATAGCGAGCATTAGTGTCGGCTATTTATGAAGAGCTCCGTTTAAACTAAAAGTAAGAGAATATTTAAAATCATTAGAAGTCCCACAACCATAATTTTTAACGCGCTCCTACCAGTCATTTCAAATACGTTGTTCTCTATTTCTACCTATCACAACTCATTATTTGTAGGCATCTCAAGACAATCTCACTTAGTTCGTGATGCCTTCTTGACTAGTGACACCTCCTTTAATAGTTTTTCTTTCACGAATGTGTTTTCTTTGGGTTTTAGCTTTTGTCGTCTTGAGCATCACACAGGTAAAGTCGTGAGCCTCAAGTCGCGCCTCTTTTGTTGGCCTTCTCAATGCCACAAGTCGCGCCTCTTTTTGTTGACCTTCTCAATGCCACAACTCGCTCCTCTTTCTATTATAGTGCTTGGTCACACCTCTTTCCTTGGAGGCTAATGTCTAGAATTATGGCTACTATTCAGCCTTGGTAACGCCAGGTATGGTGCAGGTCACGTCTGATGTTCAGCCTCCAATTTCATCTTCTTTTTGTCTGTAAGCTCAATTCATCCATCATTTATGCCTATTTTGCTTTATTTTGCTTCAACTTGAATTCAAACTACAAAACAAAAAAACTCGACTTAAACTAATAAAAATGCTACAAAATGATCAAAATAATAGGTAGAGCGAGCACTAAACTTATCTGTCTTACGCACTCATCAGGTAAGCATAAAGAGCCACGTCAAATATGTTGAGCAGTGGAAAATACAAAACCACAACAAAAATAGAAAACACGCACAATCGAAAGCGATAAATAACAATCAGCACACAAGACAAAACTTGTTTACCCAGTTCAACTATTTTTACGTCTTGGGGCGATCCAAGCAAGGATTTTCACTATGATGATGATGAGTGATTTCCGATTACAAATAAGATACAATTGTGCTTCACAGATTAAGAACAATCTCTCACAATGTCTCTCAATCTCACAAGTATTTCTCTCTCTTGTATTTATCTTTCTCTATATCAGCCACACTCTACTAAAACGTCCAAATTACATATCTATAGCTGCTAAGGCAATTATAATCGAGATGGGCCATAACTGTCAGGCGCGATCTGCCCGCGATAACGCCTGACCGTAGCACCTGGCATGCGACATGTGTCGTATCGCGACTCCTACAATGCCACTCTCTAGAAGAACTGCTTAAGTAGGGTCACTCATGCGCGATCAGTCTCTGTAGCGCCTGACATGCGCGATCACTGCCGTAGCGTCTCACCATAGTGCCACTCCCTTGTTGCACGTCTATTCTCCGTTCTCACCATTGTTAGAACTCTAGTCTTCAGTTTCAGTACACCGTCTTCATTGTTCAGACTTTACAATCCTAACAAAATAAAAGATTCTAATGCAAAGCATATGTCATCAAAGTAATTATGTATTGCAAGCAAGGAGAACATGACACCTGGATTATTTAGGCTTAGCAAATGAGATCAAACAACTGATTCATAATGGGCGTTGAGTAGAGTTTTTAGATGATTAATCTGATAAAGATGGATGTAAGTCCAAATCACACTCGCATCATTTAGAAAGGTGACTAAGATACTAACTCACGAGGTCAAAAGTGTTGGAGCAAGAAGACTCCACTATTTGGAAGACTCGAAGGGTGGGGATCTGAAAGTTGTTCTGCTCCTAGATCTTTTATAGTTTTTCTTTTGTAATCAACACTATGAACTGCTTTATGCTTGATTTACTAGATACCATTAGAAGACAACCTGGTCGAGGCTCAATTTTAGTCTAAAATCAATAAGTATGACTTACCCAGATCATATCTTTTATATACATAGATAACTTTTGTCACACGACTCAACAAGTTACCTCACTAAAAGGAAAACGACGACTTCCTGACACAATAGACATGATTAGACGCTACACAACTTGATTAGAGCCATAAAGCACCAAATGCTTCATGAAATGACGAAATACAACATGTGCTTATTCGCAATGCAAAACGAGACACTTCTTTTAGAATAAAAAAACATTGAGAAATTTCATTGTTTCTTTTTATAGGAGAGGATATCATTGTTGAATATCGACATATGCTTCATCAAGCGACAAAACAAGATAAGCTTAATCAAGCGACGAAAAACAATATATGCTTCAAGCGGCGAGGAAAACGACATTGACTAATGTTCATTAAGTGTTGTATATCGACACATGTTTTCTTTAAGTGGCGAAACATGACATGCTTTTTGTCAAGCGACAAAAAAATGACATATTAAGCAAGTGAAAAGACAAAAACACCCTTTGTCAAAAAACTGAAGACCCCTCTTGAATTTGCTATACATTTCACTTAAAATATACATAACAAGTGGAAAGAATCGACGTGTAATAGCTTATTATGACACGTTGCAAAGAATTGGATCACGTTATTATGAAAAACTTGATTTTAATTTAATGCAATAATAATTACCACAAGTACGGTATTCATGCTCATCGACAAGCCCGCCACCACAACTATAATCATTTTAAGAAATTGCAACTTAATATTGGTAGACTGCTCAACATGTACTTCAAACATTCTTGGCGCCTCAACTAAGTCTTAGCTCGTTTAATCTTTATTCTCCATCTCACTTAAGCATCAATATGACTACGTTTGATCCTCCTCGGCCTGCTTCAAACTTGTTATTTATAGTGCATGTACAACAAAAGACTAAGACGAAGTAAGATTTTGTAGAGCAATAAATTAATTAGTGACGAAGTAAGATTTTGTAGAGCAATAAATTAATTAGTCCCGGCGTTAAGTATCGGGTCGTCGTGCCAACTTAGATGTTGAAAACTCCGGACATCAAATAACATAAATTAAATCACACTTCAAAGTAAATAACAATTTTAGATTGTGTATTTCTAACAAATATGTCAAACTCTTTCACATTCAATATAAAATTCGATATTTCATTAGTTACTGTTTATCGCTGCCGTTGTCTTCTATAAATAGTATTTACCTCTTCGCAAAACATAAAAAAAAATGTGTATAGACTTTTAACCAATTTTAAGGGGTCACTGACTTTATCAGAGCTTATCTGTTAATGTTTGTTTAACTTATACGACGTGATTAGTTATATTATATATTAATTAATTCGATTATCGAAAAGAAGATATTTACGTTTAGTACTTCCTACTTCTTCTTAGAAGCAAATAATAAAATCCTCTAAACTACTTAGAACTTACCAATCTTCCTCCTCTCTATTCGCACCTCTTCAAAATAATACAATTTATACCACAAGTGGGCTAATAGCCTAATACTCGCCGCCCTTTATTCCAAAATACAGATATAGGTGAAAAAATAAAAACTAAAATAGAATGAAGGTACGGATGACAAGATCCATCCCCTCTTTCCTTTTTCCTTTTTTACTTTATTTTTTTATTATTTTAACCATTATTTTATTTTATTTTTTGTAATATATGCCAAAACAAGTAGTAGGCTGTTTCCTGGCACCTCTTTCATTTCATGCATCAATGATTTCCTAACTACGACAGTCATGGTCAACCAACTCTCCCCCACACGCCCCTCTTCTTTTCCCCAACTCAACTGACACCTGCCCTTTAAACCTATACGTACACCTATACATACACACATATATTACATACATACTCTCTCTCTCTCTCTCTCATGAGCTAGCTGGAGAGAGATTCCGTGTGTGGGATTCGAGCTGTAACTGAAAGGGTCACTCCTTTGCCCCCTTCTTTACCTATATATACACCCTTTCAACCTTCTTAAACTCACTCAACCAAAATTTCATTCTATCTCTTTTTTTCATCAATCCAAAAGCCACTCATTGTCTCTTAAGTATTTAACACTACTATACTTCTCCCCATCCATCATTACATTATCATTACTACAAGAATCATGGAATTCATCTCTTTGTTGTGTACCTTTGCGGCCACCTTAATTGTATCAATCTTTGTACTAAGTATGATCCTTAAGGCCTTGTCCTCCGGACAAGTCAAACTCCCACTTCCACCAGGCACCATGGGTTGGCCTTACATAGGCGAAACATTTCAACTCTACTCTCAAAATCCAAACACCTTTTTTGCCTCAAAAGTGAAGAAGTGAGTGCAAATCTCAGTGTTTTGATACAAAATCAAGAAAAAAGGGGTTTATTTTGTTTGTTTACTTATGGTTGTTTCTATTTGGTTCAAAAACAGGTATGGTTCTGTATTCAAGACACACGTGTTGGGGTGTCGTTGTGTGATGATATCGAGCCCTGAGGCGGCAAAGCTCGTGTTAGTGTCAAAGGCGCATCTCTTTAAGCCCACATTTCCGGCTAGCAAAGAAAGAATGTTGGGCAAACAAGCTATTTTCTTCCACCAAGGTGACTACCACACTAAGCTGAGGAAACTCGTGTTGCGCGCTTTCATGCCTGAGTCGATTAGGAACATCGTGCCTGATATCGAGTCGATAGCGCTTAACTCTCTACAATCGTGGGAAGGGAACTTGATCACTACTTTTCAAGAAATGAAAACAGTGAGTTCATTTTGTTAAGAACATCAAAAACAGGGGAAAACAGAGCATTCCCCTGTTTTGTTTTTTACATAAATTGGATATTTTGACAAATGATTATTATTAACTTTGAAATCTTGATTCTTGCAGTATGCGTTCAATGTGGCATTACTTTCCATACTCGGAAAGGACGAGGTTTTGTACCGAGAGGATCTCAAGAGGTGTTACTACGATCTCGAGAAAGGGTACAATTCCATGCCTATCAACGTGCCCGGGACACTTTTCCACAAGGCGATGAAGGCTAGGAAGGAACTAGCACAGATTTTGGCTAAGATTTTGACTCTTAGACGACAAACGAAACAGGTTCACACCGACTTGTTGGGCTCTTTCATGGGTGACAACGAAGGCCTAACCGACGAGCAAATAGCGGATAACATCATCGGTGTGATCTTCGCGGCTCGTGACACCACAGCTAGTATCTTGACATGGATTCTAAAGTTCCTAGCTGAAAATCCAAGTGTCTTGCAATCTGTCACTGTAAGAATATTAATCCTTAAAAATCACATCTTTCACTACGTTATGAATCAAATTATGTAATTCTAATACTTCTGTTATTACAGGATGAACAAGAGGCTATAATGATGTCAAAAGAAAATAATGGTGAGGATAAGGTTTTAACATGGGAGGACACAAAAAAGATGCCAATTTCAACAAGGGTTATTCAAGAAACATTAAGGGTTGCATCAATCTTGTCTTTTACTTTCAGAGAAGCTGTTGAGGATGTTGAATTTAATGGTATGTTCAAATTTTGTACCCAAAACAATTTGCATTTTTTTGTTCCATATTTAGTTAAATTCATTTTTTTTTGTAACTATTCTAATAGGTCTGATTTTGATTTGTAACAGGCTACCTAATTCCAAAAGGGTGGAAAGTGTTGCCACTATTTAGAAACATTCACCACAGTCCAGAAAACTTCCCTGAGCCTGAGAAATTTGATCCTTCAAGATTTGAGGTGAGCATCAACTCAAAAAAGATTCTTTAAAATATTATTAAATTTTTTATTGTCTTTATTTTACTATGAAAAAAATCTTACCTTCCCATGATCTATTTGATTGTGAGGCCTAAACTTGCTCCTTTTTGATTTGAAAGGTTGCACCCAAGCCCAATACATTCATGCCATTTGGCAATGGGACCCATGCATGTCCAGGCAATGAGTTGGCCAAGATGGAGATATTAGTCCTTTTGCACCATCTTACCACAAAGTACAGGTAGGGTTAAAATAAAAACCTTAATTTTACCAAAAGATTTCATTTTTCTTTTTTTACCAAAATCCTAAAAATAGGTTCTCATTACATATGTGATGATGTGTTTTTTTTTTTTTTTCTAATAAAAGTTTGTTCCAATCCCTTATATGCAGGTGGTCTATGATGGGCCCACAAAATGGAATTCAGTATGGTCCCTTTCCACTTCCCCAGAATGGTTTGCCCATCAAGCTTACACTCAAGTGACAACAAATATCTATTGATGCATGAAGAAAAAATATAGAACAATGTCACAATACCATGTGCCACAACACAAACCATTCAAGAAAAAAAAAATTCCGAGTTAAATGAAACAATGGAAAACTCCAAAAAACCAGAAGAAGATTTCTGGTGGAACACAGAGAGATGATGAAGCCAACAAATGTACATACAGAGTTATCATATGTATAATGTAACAACATGTACAAGTTTTGAGGGATGGAACAGATGCTAGTATATAGTCAGGGAAATTCTTTTTATTAGTTTTATTTAGTTTCTTTTTTGTATTATTGTTTATCATGTTAATTTTCACATGTAAAAAAGTCCGCAAGGCAATTTTAATGAAAGACTTACTGTAAGTTTTGAAGCCAATACCCATGGATCTGTTTCAGATATTTTCGTTGTTGTGATTTTTATAATCATAGAACATTTCTTAGTTTATATTTGGTTTTTGGAATTATTATTATTTTATGAGGTATTACTATTAGTGTTTCACCTTCTCACAATCTACACTTGCATGCAAAAGAAAGCAAAACTAGTATTTTGGTCCTCAGAAATAAGAAGTATCTAGAATGTATGATAACAATTATTGTAAATATCTCTATAGCTAATGGTTTAAAAAGCAAGATTTTTACCCACGGTTGAGAGATGATCAGTGACTCACTGGTGTTTAATTTATATTATAGCCGCAGCACCAATGTTTCAGAGCTTAACTACATACTAATTAAAATGTATTGTAGTGTTTTATATACTTCTAAGCAAGACTCTATTCATCAAAAAATATATATCAGTAATACTATATGATTATTTTTGCATAAAACGGTCAATTAAATGAAACATTTGTTTGGACTTATATTAGTTAGCACATTATAAGTTTTTTTTTTTTTGTTTATATATTAATGTAGAATATGAATGTATCCACGGTGCTCCACCGCATCAATATAATTTATTATTTTTAGCAGTACGTGATGGCATATTGCAAACTAAGGCAAACGGAAGTTTTGTTTCTATATTTTCAAATACCTCGCTTTAAATAATATACCACTATCTCGCCTCACTCTATTCATAATCTATAAGGATATCTCACTTCACCTTTATTTCTCATCTTTCAAACACTATTATGATGTTTACCATATGTTTTAGAAAATATTGTCCTAGTGCAATATAGTTGAACACGTAAATACATAGACTGGTAGATAATTTATAATATTTGAAATATATAATAAATTAAATGTTAAAAACAAATTTATGATGCTTAATTGCATAAAACAACTAAACAAGAAAATTAATTAAAACAAAACAATTTTAAAAAAAAGTATTGCATGTAAAGTGGCGGTTTACCGTCACCTTAATATTTCTTTTTAATAAAGAAAAAAAGCACAGGGAAGGAATTCGCTTTCGTTCGCATTCCTTTTGTTCCTCATAAGGAGAAACGAGCCTTAGGGAACGAAAATCTTACTTAATAGAATGACGTTTTTCGTTTTCCTTGCTAATATACAATTCCAAGAGGCTCGTCTTAGTAGGCATCATGGATCATACACGACGATATTGGTCTCTAATGATCATAAAAGATAAATCACGTCTTTCATCAAACTATTTGTTCTTTTCACAGTTACCGTCGACTTTCTCGTAAGAAATAATTTGCACACACACACATATATATATATAGGGAAGTATGAAATTAGAAAAGAATTCTATATTTATGGATTCTGATTCATAACCATGGGTTTTAATGCATGAGATCTTGTAGCACTTACTTGATTACACTACCATGATTTGCTGGATATTTGTTATTTACTTAAAAATTATAAAATATTAGACTTCATTCCTGTTAAAAAGAATCAGGAATTCGTGGACTGAATAGGTAAGACAGTGATCTGACAATTTCTGAGAATTATGTGCTCCCTCCCCGTTCCCTAACAATCCATGCCGGCCTTTTAATTAGGTTACTCAGTCATGACGCAGCAGCTGGCCGGTTTGATAAAATTTATTTCTCCAACAGTTGCACATAATAAGTACCTTACGTGCCCAAAAATATAGCCATTGATCTATATGTCTTCACAATTAACATTCTGTATGCGTGTTTCGTTTGTGTGTGTGACATCATGGTCAGCTTTTAATATTGATCAGATCCATCAACATTTTCTTATTTGACTTTTTTCAATAATATTTAATAGTTCAACAATGCAGCTGATTTTGGGACCTTGTTCTCTAAATACGCGAAACACTTGTCTCTCATTTAGCCACCGATCGATGCTACTATTTCAGTCTGACTTTATTGTAATTGTTATATCGGCATAAATTATGTGTCACATTTTGATAAGGAAATTAGGAAACATGTCTATCCATCTAGAAGAGTTGTAGTTCATTGGAAGTAAAGGATCAAACATGTTTTTCTGGGTTTTTGGCAAGTTTAGTCCTTTATGTATACCCTTCTGCAATGTTAGTCCGTTATGTATACCTTGCTCGATTTTAGTCCTTTATATATACCACATGCTCGAATTTAGTCCTTCGGCCAATTTAATTTGAATTTTGACCGGAACACGTCAACGTGCCGCGCACGTGACGTCTGAGTCAACAAAATTTTTTTTTTTTAAATTGAAATTGTAGTCCTTTATATATACCACTTTGCAGATTTGGTCCTTTATATATATACTGCTCAATTTTAGTCCTTTATGTATACACTGCGCTCTATTTTGGTCCTTCAGCCAAATTAATTTTAAATTCAGTCAAAAGACGTCAAGTGCGAGTCATGTGATGTTCGATACGGGTCTCATTATTTATTTATGTCTATGTTAACCTTAAATTTTAAGAAAAAATGTAGATTCGTCAACAAAAGGTAGATTTTGTCGGGAATGCTCCCGACCGAAATTCGGTCGGGATTTTCCAGTCGGAAAAACACCGGAATTCTTGTAGTGATTTGTTACACATTGTCAATTCATATATAATGTTATTCCATGTGTCATTGAACTAAATTATGGATTGAGATTTTGCTCGACACGCGACTTCTTTTGACAAAATCTATCTTTTGTTGACGAATCTACATTTTTTCTTAAAATTTAAGGTTAACATAGACATAAATAAATAATGAGACCCGTATCGAACATCACATGACTCGCACTTGACGTCTTTTGACTGAATTTAAAATTAATTTGGCTGAATGACCAAAATAGAGCGCAGTGTATACATAAAGGACTAAAAATGAGCAGTGTATATATAAAGGACTAAATCTGCAAAGTGGTATATATAAAGGACTATAATTTCAATTTTTTTAAAAAAATAAAAAAATAATTGTTGACTCAGACGTCACGTGCGCGGCACGTTGACGTGTTCCGGTCAAAATTCAAATTAAATTGGCCGGAGGACTAAATTCGAGCATGTGGTATATATAAAGGACTAAAATCGAGCAAGGTATACATAACGGACTAACATTGCAGAAGGGTATACATAAAGGACTAAACTTGCCAAAAACCCATGTTTTTCTTGAGATATATATAATGGAACCATCCAACTTTTTTGTGGAATAGAGTCGAAGATATAATCGCATTACTAAACTTTATGTGAAGGAAATTATATTGCACAATTTAAATGTTGGGAGTAACCTGTGATTTATGAAACGGCAAAAAACTTGATTCATGTTGTGTTACGTTTCTATTGTAAACCATCATGATTGTGGCTTTTAAATCTCAACACAAAAGCCTGTATCCGTTTAGTGTATATGCAACATTAGACTTGCACTTGCTTAATATGAACTTAGATGAGTGGTAAATTACCTTTTTACTTAAAAAAAGTCAAAGACAACTCTTTAATATATAATAATGTATGAACCGGTTGCCACTAAAAGGGGCTTATTCTAATTTAATTTCAACACTATTTCGTAACATGAGATATATTTTGATTTGGGGCGGTTTCGTATGCTGACTTGGCGTGCTGACGAAATACTCCACATCATACTGGTTTTAAGCCACGCTGGAACTAACTTTGTCATTTGCATACATGTACTCCTAGCGACGTGATGAGGGGACAATGGATCTTTGATGATTTCCGACTAGACTCGGGTTATCCCAAGCTACCTACGTATCCCCTTGAGAAAATCAAGTCAAACGTAGTTCATTTATCTATTATGATGATTGAACACTAACCGTGCTATGTGATTCACTTGGATGTATTGCAGAATATCGAGGGTGATGTCGATGATATACATATCGAAGATATATATTGAATATCATTATCGGGGATCATGTCGAAGGTGATCTTATATACAATGTCGGATGTGATATCGAGGTATGTCGAGGATGATATCGAATATGGATATTCGATATCAGCAGGTTAATTAGCCAGCTCAAAATGTCATGTCCCTCGATATGCGGGGTAGGGGTATTTATAGGTTTCTGCCCCGTACTATATCGAAGAAAATATTCGATATAGATATCGGGTCTAATCCCCGATATAGATGAACATGGGCCTGGCCCATGGCCAGCCTAATACGGGAATTACCCATATCATGTAGTCCCACAGTTTGTGAGTTAATGTTGTAAATAATACGTCGTAAACTAACTAGATCAAATTTTGACTTACCATAATTTCAATTATAGATGAGTTTAACAATACATCACCTCATATCCTGAGTTTAAGATAAAGTATGCAAGAGAAAATATAATAGAACACTACAAGAAAAAGGGTTTTTGGCTAGGCATTTAATCCTAGCCAAAAACCTCATTTTCCGTAGCCAATGGTCATTGGCTACGGGTATTCGTAGCTAATGCCCATAGAGAAGTAGGCAATAGTCATTGGCTACGGATGGCCGTAGCCAATGACTATTGGCTACGGATCTTCCATAGCCAATAACGAAAGAGCAAAATGCCCTTATACTATTGCCTATGGAAAGTTCCGTAGCCATTGATTTTGTTAACGTTTTTTCAATTTTTATTGGCGACGGATACATCGGTCGGCAATAATATTCGTAAATATAAAAAAATTAAAAACAATTTTTACAATTTTTGAATTATATATAATGAAATATATTTAAATTAATTAACTAATGATTACAAGATTAATTATGTATATATATTTATTGCATAAATAATTGTATATTGAAATAGTTTTTGAATTATTAAGTGGTTAATGTAGTAAATATAATTTTTTTTAAAATGCATAAATATCTTGGAAAGTATATGAATTGGAGACTTAATTTAAATATTGAATGGTAGGAATTATAGGAAGAGCTTATGAAGGTAGAAATTATAAGAGAGATAAAAATATGTTTATGAATGGAAGGGTTGGGGTATTTATATATAGAATAGACCAAGACTATTGGCAAGGGAATAATCCTTAAGCAAGTCATTGGCTACGAAACAATCCTTAGGCAATAGTCATTGGCTACGGAACAATCTGTAGCCAATAGTCTTTGGCTACGGAATATTCCATAGCCAATAGAATAGTTATTGGCTACGGAACAATCCGTAGCCAATAATATTTGCCTACGGAATATTCCGTAGACAATAGTCTTTGCCTACGGAAAATCCGTAGTAATGCGTATTCCATTTTTTTTTCTTTTTTAGTATTTTGTGTGTATTTGTATTCAATTTTTATATAATTATATTTTTTCCCCAAAAGTTTGTTTATTGTCTTTTGAAATTTTATATTTTATAAAATTCGTGAAAACATACTAATAAATAGTTTAGAAGTGTTTGGTAAAAGAAGAAATGGAAACGTGTTTGTTTTACGACTTTCGATTAATTATATTTTTCCCCCCGAAAGTTCGTTTATCGCCTTTTGCAATTTTGGTTTTTTATGAAATTCGAGAAAACATACTAATAAATAGTTTAGAAGTGTTTGGTGAAAGAAGAAACAGAATCGGGTTTGTTTTATGACTTTCAATTAATTACATTTTTTTCCCAAAAGTTCGTTTATCGTCTTTTGAAATTTTATTTTTAAGAAATTCGAGGAAACATACTAATAAATAGTTTAGAAGTGTTTGGTTAAAGAAGAAACAGAATCGGGTTTGTTTTACGACTTTCAATTAATTACATTTTTAGCTGAAAGTTCGTTTATCATCTTTTGTAATTTTATTTTTTATGAAATTCGAGAAAACATACTAATAAATAATTTAGAAGTGTTTGGTGAAAGAAGAAACGGAATCGGGTTTGTTTTACGACCTTTGATTAATTACATTTTTCCCCCAAAAGTTTGTTTATCATCTTTTGTAATTTTATTTTTTATAAAATTCGAGAAAACATACTAAGAAATAGTTTAGAAGTGTTTGGTGAAAGAAGAAAGGGAATCGAGTTTGTTTTATGACTTTTGGTTAATTATATTTTTTCCCCTTAAATGCGTTTACCATCTTTTGTAATTTTATTTTTTATGAAGTTCGAGGAAACATTGTAACGTCAAATTCTTTAATTCTGTAATTAAAAGACAAGAAAAAGATTATAAAATAAATTTGAGTAAATTTAAAAGTACAATTTTATTTCAATCTTTATCCAATCGTCTGATTCAATTTTACAAGAACAATATCAAAATTTGTAATGAAAATCCCCAATTTGATCTTCGCTGAAATAATTTGAACTTGGAAAAATGTTAATTCGAGGGTCTTGGACTTGATCTCGGATTAAAAGTTGATTTGAATTGAGGATTTGACTTGAGGATTTGATGAACACTGATTTGATTTGGGGATTTGATGGACACCGATTTGACTTGGGGATTTGATGAACACCGATTTGACTTGGGGATTTGATGAACACCGATTTGACTTGGGGATTTGATAAACAATAATTTGACTTGAGGATTTGATGAAGGATGGTATGATCTTGGTCCTTATTTCTTTGAATATGTGGGATTTGATCTTCCTAGTACGGATTTTGATCTTCAAAAACGGTTTTTCGAGGGTCTTGTGACTTGATCTCGGATCAAACGGATTTTTGGCTTGAATGTTATTGAAGAACGGTATAAAATTGATTTGGATTTTTCCGAATATGTTGAAGATTTGATCTTCAAGCTTCGTTGAACTCAATTCTTCAAGCTTCAATTGTGATTTTTGTTCTTCTAAAGCACCAGTATTTATAGTTGTAGAGTGAATCTCAATTAGAATCTCCTGATGAGATGAACGGTTGTGATCGCGTCTACAATTTCTTGATTTGGAAGACTTGATGTATATGAATCTTCTTGATATCTCTTATATATTGAATCTTGGAGGAGAAGACTTTCCTTGTCTTGAGATTTGATGAGCAATTATTTCATTGTCTTAAGATTTAATTAATATATTTATTTTAATCTCTCAAAATATTAAGATTAAATAAAATATATTTTGTATTTCTTGCATCTTAAGAGTTACCATCATTTAATTTAATTAGACACAAAATTAATGTGTCTACAAATTGCCCCATCGAGACTTGTTCACGATTTGTGTTGAAACGCATCAGTGAGTGGATAAGTCTCGACATCTTTCTTCTTCTTGTTCTCGTTCTTTAATTCAACCACCATAAATCAACTTCATGATTTTATAACATTTGTGAGCTTCATCATTGGATCCATCAATTTGAATGTTGCATGAACATTTTTTTTCGGATATGACTAGGCTAAGAATGAACTTCTAGCTGCCTACGTATCCAATGAAGGAATCAAGTCATGATGTAGTTCAAAAGAAATCAAGATTGATTTAAAGGTGGTTCCATACACAGTTTCTACTAATGCGGGCCAAGAGTAACGTGCAGTTTAAGCTCGTGCGCCATGGAGCATTTGATTTGGACATTTGTAGGCAGTTTTATCTCATATCTAGGAGGCTTTGACTGAAACTTTTGTAGACAATTTTGCTCGTGTCTATGAGACTTGGAAAATTGAAGGATTTGTAGACCTTTTGGCTCGTGTCTAGAAGACTTGGAGATTTGAAGGATTTGTAGACCTTTTGGCTCGTGTCTAGGAGACTTGCAAATTTGATTTGAAGACTTGAAGGATTTGTAGACCTTTTGGCTCGTGTCTAGGAGACTTGAGGACTTTGACTTTTTGCTTTGGAAACTTGGTTTTCAATAATTTGCTTTGACTTCAAAATGCAAACAGTTTATACTCGTGTTAAGGAGAATGTTGATAGTTTATACACTCTTATCAAGGAATGAATATTTTGGCGCTTACTTTGAAGATTTGAGATAGTTTAAGCTCGAATCAAGGAGCATATATTTTGGCACTTAATTTGAGGATTTGAGATAATTTAGGCTCTATCAAGGAGCATATATTTTGCCACTTAATTTGAGGATTTGAGATAGTTTAAGCTCGTATCAATGAGCATATTGGTTGGCACAAAAATTAACGGCGCACCCTCTTCATTGTCATCGTTGTCGTCTGTATCATCACTTTCAATATCATGAGCTGGGTTTCCTTCTTTAATAGAGTTTACACTTGTCTCTATGTCATGCGCTCGCATTGCCAACTCTTCAAAGTTTCTTGGCTTGATTCCTTGAAGTATATAAGAGAGACTCCAATTCATCCTTTGAATGCAAATCTTCATGGCTGAAGCTTCAGATAGTTTCTCTTTGCAACTTAAGGATAAACTTCTCCACCTATTAATGTACTCAATTACTGGTTCGTCTTCTTGTTGATGAGAATTTGCAAGTTCAATCATGCTCACAGTACGCCAAGTACTATAAAAGCGATTGAAGAAATCGGTTTGTAGATCGTTCCAATTGTCAATAGAGTTTGGCTCAAGATCGGTGTACTAATCAAATGCAAAGTCTTCTAAGGTTCAAACAAACTACTTGACTAGAAGATCTCCATCAATGTCGGCACTATTGCATGTCTCAACAAAGTGAGCGACATGTGGTCTTGGGTCTCCAGTCCCATCGAATGTTTGAAACTTTGGAGGTTAATAGCTTTTCGGCATTTGCAATTGCTCAATTCTTTGAGTGTAAGGCTTCGTGTAAGATTTAGAAGTCATGTGTTGAGCTTTATGATCATTTGCAACCTCTTCAATGAGCTTCTTCAATTGAGCGGCAGAGACAAGACATTGCGGGGAAACTTGGATTTATTTACTTGAGGACTTAGGATTTTCTCCAACTTCAACATCTTGAATGTTTTTCTCGGCAAAATTTGTGTGCATCATGGCGCATTGCTCTTCATTTCTTGAGAAATTTGACTTATGAAAAAGAGAAGTGGCTTGGATTCTTTCACTTAGGACTTCATCAAACACTTTAGCTTCGGCTCCTTGAGTAGCATTTTCACGCGCTATGCTTTGATAGTTGCTTTCCACGAGCTCTTGATTTTGGAGAGGAGGAGAGACTTCAACTTCGTTGATTGTGGTCTTCATGCATTCTTGAACTCCAATGTTGTTGGTGACTTCTTTGGGAATTTCAACTCATTCTTGGCACTCTAGCTTTTGGAGAAGACGATTCAAATGTACATCATGTTTGTGAGTTTGATTTGTAAGATTCTCAATGGCTCTTGCAAGCGCCGCAACTTGCTCTTCTAATGAGGATGCTTGATCATGTTCTTTTGCTTCATGTCTTGTCCCCGGTGCAAGTGTATTTTTTTATCACCGGTTGCGAAAAGCCTCCGCTTGTTGCCCCCATTAACTTGTCCATTTGTTGAGCAACACTAAGTTCTTGTGACTTGCAAACTTGCTCGAAAAGGGATGAGAGGTAGAGATGGTCCCACTGGGAGTGTCAAATTTGTAACGACAAATTCTTTAATTCTGTAATTAAAAGACAAGAAAAAGATTACAAAATAAACTTGAGTAATTTAAAAGTACAATTTTATGTCAATCTTTATCTAATCCTCTGATTCAATTCTGCAAGAACAATATCAAAATTTGTAATGAAAATCTCCAATTTGATCTTCACTAAAATGATTTGAACTTGAAAAAACGTTATTTCGAGGGTATTAGACTTGATCTCGGATTAAACGGTGATTTGACTTGAGGATTTGATGAACACTGATTTGATTTGGGGATTTGATGGACACCGATTTGACTTGGGGATTTGATGAACACCGATTTGACTTGGAGATTTGATGAACATTGATTTGACTTGGGGATTTGATGAACAATGATTTGACTTGAGTATTTGATGAATGATGGTATGATCTTTGTCCTCAGTTCTTTGAATATGTGGGCTTTGATCTTCCTAGTACGGATTTTGATCTTCAAAAACGCTTTTTCAAGGGTCTTGTGACTTGATCTCGTATCAAACAGATTTTTGATATGAATGTTGTTGAAGAACGGTATGAATTTGATTTGGATTTTTTCGGATATGTTAAAGATTTGATCCTCTTGGCAGAGACACGATCTTCAAAATGGTTTTTGGATGAACTTGAGGCTTGATGACGGATTGAAAGAAGTTCTTAACGAAGAACATCTTGAAGATTGTTGAAGGATACCTTTGAAGATTGCTGAGCTTGTTGGAGAGGATTTGTTGAACTTCGTTGCTCTGAATTCTTCAAGCTTCAATTGTGATTTTTTTCTTCAAGAGCACCGGTATTTATAGTTGTAGAGTGAATCTCAATCAGAATCTCCGGATTACATGAACGGTTGTGATCGCGTCTACGATTTCTTGATTTGGAAGGCTTGATCTTAATGAATCTTCTTGATATCTCTTGAATAAGAAGACTTTCCTTGTCTTGAGATTTGATGAGCAGTTATTTTATTGTCTTAAGATTTAATTAATATATTTATTTTAATCTCTCAAAATATTAAGATTAAATAAAATATATTTTGCATTTCTTGCATCTTAAGAGTTACCATCATTTAATTTAATTAGACACAAAATTAATGTGCCTACAAACATACTAATAAATAGTTTTTCCATAGCCACTAGGTCGTTTTCAGTGATACGGTCGAATGTCGGTGCCTTAGTCCGTGAACACCTCCTGATGATCGCGCTAATCATGCTTGAAATTTGATTTTTTTTGTGTTTTTCATAAAAAATAAAATTAAAAGGGACGATAAACAAACTTTCAAAAAAAATATAATTAATCAAAAGTCGTAAACCAAACTCGATTTCATTTCTTCTTTCATCAAAGACGATCTAAACTATTTATTAGTATTTTTTCTCGAATTTCATTAAAAATAAAATTACAAAAGACCATAAATGCGCTTTCATGAAAAAAATGTAATTAATCGAAAGTCATAAAACAAACTCGATTCTATTTCTTCTTTCACCAAACACTTCTAAACTATTTATTAGTATGTTTCCTCGAATTTCATGAAAAATAAAATTTCAAAAGTCAATAAACAAACTTTTGGGAAAAAAATGTAATTAATCAAAAATTGAATAAAAATACACACAAAATACTAAAAATGAAAAACAAAATGGAATACGCATTACCTACGGATTCTCGGTAGGAAAATACTATTGGCTACGGAATATTCAGTAGGCAAACATTATTGGCTACGGATTGTTCCGTAGGCAATGACTATTCTATTGGCTGCGGAATTTTCCGTAGCCAAAGACTAAGGGCGACGGGTGTCGCCCGTAGCCATTGGCTATGCACGTCGCCTATATTATTGGCTACGGCTTCTAGCCTTCGCCAATAGTTTTTGTTTTTGTTTTTTTTAAAATATTAGTGGACTATGGGCGACGGATGCCCGTCGCCTTTGACCAATGGCTACGGATTTACCCATCGCTAATGGTCAAGAGCGACGGGATATATCCGTCACCAATGACTTTTAATTTTTTAAATCCACCATTGCCTATACCATCCGTAGTCAATGGTCCTAGCTAAAAATCATTTTTCTTGTAGTGAGATATTGATAGCAAAAAGCTTAAGAATGGCAAAAGTACGATTACGTACAACGGTAAGGATTCCGCATGCGGCTTGTTAGTGTACGGATACATCAATTTGAGATGTCATACGAGACAAGTTCAATTGACTTTGTAAAACGACAATTGTCCATTCTACGACAAAATTCGACCATCTCGTAAG
This sequence comes from Linaria vulgaris, assembly GCA_948329865.1. Taxonomy (NCBI): domain Eukaryota; kingdom Viridiplantae; phylum Streptophyta; class Magnoliopsida; order Lamiales; family Plantaginaceae; genus Linaria; species Linaria vulgaris. The sequence continues at coordinate 144,120,863 of OX415249.1, read as the reverse complement.
GGGATAAGCTTGAGTGCCCGACATTTGAAGTCATAGAAAAAGTTGTCTTACCCTCTTAACACTACAAGAAAAAAGGGTCATTCGCGACCGCCCGGGATAAATATTTGTTTTTTGCGAATATAATGTATGGTTGGACGGTTTTTTTATATAAACATCATTTAAGAGAATGATTTGTGTTATACGTAAAGAAAAGAAGAAAATAAAAGAGTTGGTGTTTTGTTTTTTGGAGATATAAAGAAAGAGGAGAAGAAAAACTGTTGGTGTTTTGTTTTTTGAAGATATAAGAAAAGAGGAGAAGAAAAATTGTTGGTGTTTATGTTTTGGATTGGGAAATGAGGAAAGGAGGAGAAAGTGTTGAGTTTTTTAGAGAAGATAATGTGAGTGTAATGAAAATAAATGGGTAGAATGGTGGGTATATATAGAATTTTAGTGAAAATTTTGAATTTTCAAAAAAATTGAATTTCCCCCCAATTCCAAGGTCATTCGTGACCGTCGGGCCGTCGCGAAAGACCTTGGAATTGGGGGTAAATTCAAATTTTTTGAAAATTCAAAATTTTCACCATGAATGTTATTCGTGACCGCCGGGCGGTCACGAATGACCCTCATTCGCGACCGCCGGGCGGTCACGAATGACCCTCATTCGCGACCGCCCAGCGATCACGAAAGACCCTTATTCGAAAATCAAATTTTCTTTTATGAATATTATTCGTGACCGCTGGGCGGTCACGAATGAGTGTCTTTCGAAAGTTTTGATTTTCGTTTGTTTAATTAAGGTGCGATGTTTGTTAAATTGATAAAATACTTACTACTAAGTTAATTAAAAGAGAATTTATCACAAAGTTACACATTACATTTAAAACAACTTAGTGTATATGATGATTAGTTGTAGAACATAAAATAGGTTATTCGTTCATAACTCGCCTAATCACATCTAATTCGCTATTTGAATATGTTAATTACTAATGTTGTACTAATTTATTACTTCAATTCACATGTAGTAATGAGACTTATTGTTAAAAATCATAAACACATCAAGATGAATCCATAAAATTAAATTTTCTTTTATGAATGTTATTCGTGACCGCTGGGCGGTCACGAAACCTACTTGTGGTCACGAAACCTACTTCGTGACCGCTGGGCGGTCACGAACATACTTTGTGACCGCTGGGCGGTCACGAAAGACCCTTATTCGTGACCGCCCAGCGGTCACGAATAAGTTTCATTCAAAAGTTTTGATTTTCGTTTGTTTAATTAAGGTGCGATGTTTGTTAAATTGATAAAATACTTACTACTAAGTAAATTAAAAGAGAGTTTATCACAAAATTACACATTACATCTAATACAACTAAGTGTATATGATGATTAGTTGTAGAAGATAAAATAGGTTCATAACTCGCCTAATCACATCTAATTCGCTATTTTAATATGTTAATTACTAATGTTGTACTAATTTATTACTTCAAATTACATGTAGTAATGAGACTTATTGTTAAAAATCATAAACACATCAAGATGAATCCATAAAATCAAATTTTCTTTTATGAATATTATTCGTGACCGCTGGGCGGTCACGAATGAGGGTCTTTCGTGACCGCCCAGCGGTCACGAATGCCAACGGCTAGTTGGCATTCGCGACCGCCCGACGGTCACGAACTGCCAGATTTTCATTTATAAATATCATTTCCCTTACTTTCCTAATTCACAACAATCTTCACCATTTCTCTTAAGGTATTCTCGTTTTTTTCATTTAGATGGTCAACTATATTTTTAAATACTAAATATTGGTATGATATGTTAACTTGTTTATTCATTTCTTGATAGATATTGGCGTAAACACATCGAGGGTACTCGTAGAGGACACAAGATTCTTGAAGATCGTTTTTTTACGCTTCAAGAAGTAAGTTGATCAATTTATCACTCTACAACCTTATCGTGCATGATAATTGTTACATTTTAAATTGTTAATTATTAATTGTTTGTAGTATTAATTGTAATTAATTATTTCCTTTAAAATTTACATTTTAGATAAATAATGGACTATCAAGTAGATAGGAATTGGATGTACGATAGATTCGAGAGCAGTGGTTATTTGCGAGATAGTTTTGTGGTTGGGGTTCGCACATTCATAGAATTTGCTTCGCGACATGATGGCTATTTAGATCTAGGGGGGCGTATTAGGTGCCCGTGCAAAAAATGTAACAATTCAAAGTTTTTTGATCGATACCAAGTCCGTGATCATCTTCATAAGTCGGGATTTACGCCTGGATATTTTGAGTGGGTTTTGCATGGAGAGCAGTTTACCACCACTTCTATGACGTTTATCGACGAACCTCTCGGCCCATCACACGCCAATATTCCTGACAGCCCTATTCGTGCTGACGATTGGTTTAGACAGATGGTCGTGGATGCATATGGAGGCCGATTTGATGAGGACGCTGTGCGTAACGAGGATCCGAATCCCGATGCGAGAGATTTCTACGACTTGATGCGTCTAGGTCAGGTGAAGATGCACCCTAAGAAGAGCAAAACCGTCCTGCAGTGGATTGGAGAGTGGGTGAATTACAAAACTATTCACAAGGCGAGTAACATCGTTTCTGACCATTTTTTAAAGATTTCTAAAGATGGGTTCGACCCTGAGATTGAGAAGTTGTTACCTAAAGACACGAAAGGGATGCATATGATGGAGCGAACCTTGGGGTGTGGGTACGAGAAGATCGATGTTTGCACAAATCAGTGTTTTCTGTTTTACGGGTTTGCGGCGAGCAATGACTTCCTAAAATGCCCGATATGCGGGGTTGATAGATACGAGGAAGGTAGGAAGTCAAAGGTCGCAAAGAAGCATTTGTGGTATTTCCCCCTAGGTCCTCGTCTTCAGAGGATGTATTATACCGTAGGTACTGCAAAGCATATGACTTGGCATTTGAAGTGTCGAGAGGCTACGGATCGAATGATTCACCCGGCTTCCAGTGAGGCATGGCGACACTTTGATCGGACACATCCGGATTTTGCAGCTGAGCCTAGGAACGTACGACTCGGCTTATGTACGGATGGATTCACACCGTATGGCTCATCTGGGAAAAATTACTCTTGTTGGCCAGTGATGGTAACCCCATATAACCTCCCCCCCCGATCTTTGCATGAGGCAGGAGTTCATATTTTTGAGCCTTATCATTTCCGGTCCAGATAGTCCCGGGAAGAACTTGGATCTTTATCTTAGACCACTAATTAACGAGCTTAATGCTTTATGGAGCACTGGTTTGGAGACGTTTGATAGCTCAAGGAAGGAAAACTTTCAATTACAAGCGGCCCTGATGTGGACGATTAGCGATTTTCCAGCGTATGGAATGTTGTCTCAGTGGAGTACGCACGGGAAGTTAGCGTGCCCTTATTGCATGGGAGATACGAATTCATTTACGTTGAAGAATGGTGGTAAACCGTGTTGGTTCGATTGCCATCGTCGTTTTTTGCCCAAAAATCATAGGTGGCGGCATGACAAGAATTCATTCAAAAAAAGGGGAAAAGTCACTAGAAGAACCTATTTGCAGGAAAATGGGCGACGAAATGAGGGAAATTGTGGAGGGACTTGGGGATGTTGGTTTTGGGGACAAAGTGAACAATCTACCGGGTTTTCATACGGATCATAATTGGCTGAGGAAGAGCATATTTTGGGAACTTCCCTATTGGTCCACAAAATTGATTCGTCACAATTCAGATGTCATGCATTGTGAGAAGAACTTTTTCGATAACATCATCAACACAATATTGGATGACTCTAAGACTAAGGACAACATCAAGTCTAGACATGATTTGAAGATTTGGACTATCCGTGAAGAGCTATTTTTAGAACAATCACGAGGAGGCGCATATGTGAAGCCAAGGGCAACCTATTGTCTCAAGCGGGATGAAAAGGTCAAGGTCTTGAAATGGTTGGGCGATCTGAAATTTCTGGACGGATACGCGTCAAATTTGGGACGATGCGTACAAAAGCAACAACATAGGCTCTTTGGTATGAAGAGTCATGATTGTCACGTCTTCATGCAGAGATTGATTCCCATTGCTTTTCGCGACTTCCTGCCCACCAACATTTGGGAAACATTGGTGGAGATTAGTTTATTCTTTCGGGCAATTTGTGCCTCAGAGGTTTCGGCCACCGATATGAGAAGTCTTGAGGAATCCATTATAGTCACGATGTGCAAGCTTGAGAGGATATTCCCTCCTTCCTTCTTCGCTTCTATGGAGCATTTGGCCATACACCTACCATACGAGGCTAAAGTAGGCGGCCCGGTTCACTACAGATGGATGTATCCATTTGAGAGGTGCACAATGTTTAATGAGTTTAATTCGCTACTGTTATTCTATATGTTATTGACTTTTCGGTATTCCCAGGTGTATGTTTGATTTTAAAAAGTCAGTGATGAACAAAGCAAGGGTAGAAGGATGCATAGCGAATTCCTACCTCCTTTCAGAGCTATCCAATATGTGTGCACAATATCTAGGTATCTCCGCGAGTACTAGATATAACCGTCTCAATAGGAACGAGACTTTTGAGAGTTCAGAGTGGGATGATGAGCTGATGTTATTTCGAAAGAAAGGGAAGGCCCTTGGGCCACTAAACAAGAAGAGGCGGTTGTCGTCCGAAGAGTTGGAGCAAATTGAACTGTACACGCTTCTTAATTGTGAAGAGCTGGATGGATGGGTCGAGTAAGTCAAAATTCTTTATTTTACGTGCAAACACTCTTTATTAAGGATAACTTGTATGTATCACGTATTTCTAACTTATTTTGTGTGTAACTCACATGTTGTTTATTGAGGAGGAGTGTAATGGACTTACTCCCATGGAGGTACAAAAGAAGAGAAACTGCGAGTACGTGGCATGGTTCAAGCAGACCTACTCGAGTGGCAAGTACATGACAGACGATCGTGTTAAGCCGTTGCTCGCAGGTCCTCTCAACTCAGTGTTGTACTATGAAGGGTACATTGTGAATGGGTTCCGATTTCACACAGATATGCGTTTGGGCCCTAAGAAGAGTGATTGTAGTGGGGTTTATGTGGAGGGGGACATGGGAGGATCCCACGCCACCAACTTCTACGGGACATTGAACGAAATCATAGAGGTGGAATATTGGGGGCACAGAAGACCACTATACATTGTATTCTTCAAGTGTAGGTGGTATGATATTAGAGCTCGAGGGACTCGTGTTCACGAGACGTACAAACTCGTTGATATTAACCCACGATGGTCTCTCACAACCAACGAGCTTTTTATTTTTGCCAATCAGGCCCTTCAGTCGTACTACGCCCCGTATCCACAACTTACGAATGGTCGACCAGGTCAAAATGGATGGATGGTTGTATCTACTATACCGGCTAGGCACGTGATCGACATGTCGTCACTAAGTGATTCAAGCGACACAGAAACAGAAATAGGGATGCCAGCGGAAGTGTTCCAAGAGAACGCATCTGTAGGAATTAATATGTTTGTAGACTTTAGCGCATTTGATATGGATATACAATTGGGGCGGGCAAATGAGTTTGAGATCGTCGAAGATGTACAAGATAGAGGAGAAAAAGAAGCTGAAGAGGAAGACGAAGAAAGTGAAAATGTGGAGCTAAATAGTGATACTGAATAGTTCAAGTGTTTTGTAATAATTTAAAACATTACTTTGTGACGCACTTTATTTGTAACGATTTGGTAGTGTTGTAAAAGACATTACAATAATGAAAATTTAACAGTCAAACATTACAATAATGAAAATTTAACAGTCCAACATTACAATAATGAAAATTTAACAATCCAACATTACAATAATGAAAATACAACTAATCATCATCCGAACTATCATCAAACCCACATCCATTCCCGTCATCATCCTCCCCATCATCCTCCCCATCATCCTCCTCATCATCCTCACCACTCCCAACACCATCCTCAACACCCAGTTCCACATAATTGTCAGTCTGCAACGACGCCATAATATCATCGACATCGTCGTCATCATCGTCATCAGAGTACTCCTCGATATACGTAGGCCTATCGGAAGAACTAGGAGCAAATGGATCTGGCCTACGACGCGGCATACAAACCGGTGGAATCACATCTCCGTTCCTACGTGCATGCCCCATGAATATAGAATCTGATATCGGTGGAAGGTCCACGTTCACCTTCTCATTAAGCAAGCATCTCCATAGCTCCATAGTGGCTTTCATATCAGTCATCCTTTGATCACTACGATAGATAGTGCGGTCATTCTGTGTTTGTAATTCGTCGATGCAGGCCTGTGAATAATCTTCTTGTTTCCTATATTTAATGTTGAACGCCTCCGGGCGTGCATCCCTCGGCAAGCCTTTCGCCTTCCCCTTCTTCACAGGACCAAATGCCTCGGTCCAACAGTCGGGATCGAACACCGGGAGCTTAGCTGGGCAGGGATATCTTTGCCTCAATAGTTCCATGTACTTTTTCTGCATTAACATTTGAAAGAATCAGTACTTATATTGGAATAAATAATTTAAAAGGAGTATGCGGTTGAAATAACTTACATATTGCGCTTTCGCCACAGCATCTACCCAAGTCCGCCGAGCTGGAACTCCTGTGTTACCGCCCGTCCCCTTCACCCGCTGCGTGTGACCACGTCTATAGGCCTCATCATATCGAATAGGGTCTTTTCGTGTTGGGTCCTCCTCAGCCTACACATTTCAAGAAAGAGTACGTCAAAATTGGCTTACGCATATATTAAGATTACTTAATTACACCTATATTGTTAATTTTCATAATTCATACCAGCCGACGTCTGAGCTCCTCTAGGTCGCGGGATCCACCAAAAAAAGTGGGAGGTGCCTTCACCCCCTCCTTTGGCTCCTCGCCTCCTCTCCTGTTTTTCTTAGACTTATGCGACACCTCTTGATGATCCTCAGTGGCCCAATGCTTAATCGTCGCCGCCTCTAACCCGTCGTGCATCCAAGTTTTGTCTTTTCCGGCCCATTTCGGATCCACAACCCTCTCAAAGTATTGTTTCTTCGTGTTGTAAATCAAATTCTTATAACACAACTTCGCCTTCGTTTCGTAGGCCCGTTGTACTGCGTGTTTTTCTCTCTGACGAACACCATATATATTCTGCCAATTAATAAAATTTGATTTATGAATATATTAAATTAAATAATATGATATAGTTGTGAAATAATTCCTCACCGTAAATTTAACAAACATTTTGCCTCGCACAGTTTCGGGCATCGTCAAGTAGGTAGGCCAGAACTCCTTCATGAACTGTCTGATCAACTCCGTGATCGTAGTCGCAACCTCGTTGCTAGAGGGGTTCATAAACAGGCCACGAGGACACAATTTAATGATCTGCCTTTGTTTCGCGTCATTGGGTTGTTGTGCACCTTTGGAGGTGCCTCTAGGTGGGCGCTGTTGCGTGACATTGAATACTCCCGATGCTGGAGTATCACTCGGCCTCTCGCTCGGGCCAGCTCTGATGGAACCAGCGGAAGATGGTGCTCTAGCCCTAGATCCAGATGCAGTCGGTGCGGCATCGGGCACTATAGCGGCATCAAAAGAAAGTCGGCGCTGTATTAAAGGCGTCAACGATGTAGACGCGTTGGGGATTGCGGCATCGCAACTACGACCGCCACGTGTGATAACTATACGAGGTCCAAGACTACCTCGCCCACTAGCAGTAGAGGGAACATCGGGAACATCAGGAACATCCGCATCATCAGGAACATCAGAAACATTTGAACATTGTTGACCACTGCCAACCCGACGACGACGACTGCCTGCCATATCGAATATATGCTAGAAAACTACGAGAAATTATCTAAGTTAGATGATTCAAAGAGATTCTCTAAAATTCAGTCGTTACTAAGTTATAAAGATTCCTTAAAGATCATTTGTACTAAGTTACAAAGAATCCCTAAAGATTATTTGTTCTAATATATAAAGATTTTGTAAAGGCATTATTTCTAAGTTATAAAGTTCCCTAAAGGCGTTATTTCTACAAAAAAAACATTAACCAATAATTTGACATGCATTTAAACTAATAGTTTAACATTAAATTACCGCGACGAATAATAATACATTAAATTACCTAAACTAACAATTTAATATTAAATAAAGATTCTCTAAATGCATCATTTATAAGTTATAAAGTTCCCTAAAGATCATTTGTACTAAGTTATAAAGAACCCCTAAAGATTATTTGTTCTAATATATAAAGATTCTCTAAAGGCATTATTTCTAAGTTATAAATTCCCTAAAGGCACAATTCCTAAATTATAAAGATTTCCTAAAGGCATTATTTCTAAGTTTGACATTAATAAAAATAAACTTATAATTAAACAATTAAAACTATTACTAAAACATTAAATATAAAACATAATTAAAAAACATAATTAAAAAACTAGAAAGATAAATATTTAAGAGAGAGAGAGGAGAGGACTTACAAAGGTAAGGAATGAGAGAGGAGGAGGTAAGAAATGAGAGAGGAGGACCCTCCCATCCACGACCGCCCGGCGGTCGCGGACTCCATGGCGGGCAAAATCCCGCCCACTGGCGTCCGCGACCGCTGGGTGGTCGCGGACGAGTGGCATCCGCGACCGCCCAGCGGTCGCGGACGCGACTAGGCGGGCCATAGGCGGGAAGTTTCCCGCCTATGGATTCCCGTGACCGTTGGGCGGTCACGAGAATTATGTCCGTGACCGCTGGGCGGTCACGGCGTTGTTTACCGTGACCGCCCGGCGGTCACGAGCCGGCGGTCACGAATGACCCCGGATTCTTGTAGTGTAAATAGTCGCGCATAACCCAAAGAGAGGAAGGACTTTCCATCCTAAAAGCTTGAACACTTGTTTTTTAAATGACTTCACGACAAGGTATTTTACGTTTCTCAAAAGATGCTTATTATTCTGTAATTCGCCGAATTTTAAATAGATACAAGTGTAATATTAATGCAACAAAAGTAAAGGCACTTTTGTCTTGTAATAAGAAAAGTAACACCAAGTTAGATGGAGATGGATTTGTGCCAAATATTACAAAGCACGAGCTAGATAATCTTAGACCAACAAATAAACTTTTCTAAACCACAAAAGAGAGTTTTTTCTGGATTTTTTAAAATTTATATTACACATGTTGATAATTCAAAAGTACTCTAATTTACAAAAACGTCGAATTCTTAATTTGAAACTGCAGTAATATCTTTATAAGAGATATAATTGTCAAATAGAATACGAAGTTTTAGAAGGAAAATTGTCTACGTCTAATATAAGCTTGCATGAGGTACTAGTTCTAGTTTATCAAAAAATGCTAGGATATGAGAATTATCCAAACCAAACACTTAGGAATTTCTCCTTGTTAAATTAATATTCGATTTGTTTGATTTGGGAGTTTGTCTATAATATAATCAAGACTAGTTATGTACCATATGGAACTCTTCCCACAGTTGAATATTCTTTTCATGTTAATATTCATAGTTTACTTGTAATCTAATTATTGTGCCACGGATATGACCTTCCTCTGTTTGTTCTCACATCTGCTTAAATAATTATGGCTTGACTATAGTAATTTATTGACTGGTCGAGAACTTCTCGACTGTAAGTGTTTTAGTCCGGTTAAGAGAAATTGAGCATTTTTGATCGAAATTTTAAAACTAACGGGACAGAAAAAGTTGGCCCAAAAACAAAAGGCATAAAATGTTTTTTTGGTAAAGTTATTGGGCAAAAATAATATTTCTCCCTATTTAATTTGATAGGATTAGATCGTCATCGCTACGACTCTAACTAATAATATTTTACTACCGCTTAATATTTTTCTATTTTCTTTTAGCAAGCCACTTCATGAGCATCCACGTATGCATAGACTATAATGTTTTGACCTTACGTTTCAAGTTTTAGATCATTCGTTAAACTTAATTTGTTTCGAGAATACAATTATTGTTGATCGACAAGGATCATTTATATCATTTTGTGTTCTATATATTGTGTGTCATAATTATGATTATGATACGCATCTTTTATATATATCTTAATATTAAAATATTTTTAGTATATAGAATAGATGGTAACCATTTCATGAGCATCCACGTCTAGAACAGAAGTTGAGTATTATTACTTTCTAAAAAATCGAACTTTTAACCCTATCACACCTGTACAGGTAACAAACAAGACTATTTATGATACTTAAATGTAGATTATTAGTAATTGAGTAATTGACAATGCAAAATGACTAAACAATACTTTCTTTCAGAATCCATCACCTGTAAACCGCACAACCATTCCATTAATTAGCATTTGAACATATAATCTTACGTATACATAAGATGGAGTTCTGATATTACTGCCAAGAAAAATCATAAACAATAATGTCGCGTCAAGATTCAATGACTTTGTTCCATAAAAGCATTACATGTATCTATTATTAAAGGAGATTTTGATTTAAGACAAATGACAGGTCAAATCCTTGCGTTTAATTATATGATTACGATTGTACAAAGGTACAAAAACATGTGACATTAAACAAAGGCTTAGTTATGATAAAAGTCAATCACTATTAATAATGCCAGCAGGCAAAAATAGATACCGTATATATTATCATTAAGCTAAGTACGTATCCAGTGCAACAAATTGCCAACTTCTAATTGTTGTTGACTTTTTGCATGAATACGTGTATATTAAATTAATTCATTGTGATTGATCTTCATTATTATTTAATTTAAAGTTCGGCACATGGCAGCGAGTCACTATACGATACTTCAAGAATTAGATTAAGCGGAATTCTTATCGCTGGGCTGAATCTTATAGCTTGATCCTCTAAAGATGCTCCTAATTATTGTGTGTACGTGTCGTACATTAACATAATTGTTCACAATCATTTAGTCACATAATATTAGCTAATCAATAGAGGTGTATATACATACTATATATAAATATATAGACGCACACTTACATACACATAGATAGTACATTAGTAACAAAAGATGAGTCGATAGACTCAAGTTGTAATTGGTTTCATAAAATGGATGTACCTAATCTCTCAAGATTTGACTTAATCTAAAATATAATACCAGTGAAATAACTTTTAAGTTTTATATCATATCAAGACTTTATTTTTTTAAGGCATAACGTACGTAGTTGATCAAACTACTCTGGTCAAGAACTTTTAAGCTTAATATATATGATAATCTGGATCTACTACAATTAATAAGTGAACTAAGATATACACATATATATAATAATCATTTAGAAGTGAACGCTTGAGCACATAAATGATCCTTAATCTTTGTATGATTTTTGCCAATTTTCGATATATAGAATCATCACACCAACTTAATCAATATACGTACAACAAAAACGCAAAAATATTATATATATATATATATATATTGAAAAAAAATAGTTTTCTGGCCAAAAAGAAACTTGAGGCAATATTCTCCACTCTAATTCGGATACTATTACTTCAATTTATCATTTTTTTTAAATATTGTTCCATGAAGAACATCCTTACAAGAATGCTTATTTTAAATATTTACCCAAGCATGCGAAGTCTGTATAAATAATTTAACCAAAGACATCGATCACTTAATTGACCCACAGTCACAGACCACAGTTAAAAACTAATTTAATTAGTGGAGTTAAAGCTGTAAAGAAGTCAACTATACTATATTGTCAAGTACCTACTGGTGAATAAGGTCGACACTCAAAACTAAATATTATTAGTCAACTGTTACTAGTAATTACTGAAAGTTCAGTCGAAGCATGCACCACTTTCAAAATTATATTAATGGCGATCGGTACAGATTAAGGATATCCTATAGCTGCTATAGGATGACATAAGGGAGTTCTTCACACTACAGGATTTCGCGCCCATTCCCAACCGCAAAATCCCGACCGAAATCCGATCGGGAGCATTCCCGACCGATATTCGGTCGGGATGACTTTTCCCGACCGATATTCGGTCGGACATTTTCAAAAAACAATTCCCGACCGCATATCGGTCGGGAAAGAGTATTCCCGACTGCATTTCGGTCGGGAATATTATTCCCGACCGAACAGCGGTCGGGAAACCCTGGGCGGGAAATTTCCCGCCCAGGATGTAACCCTAATCTCGGCCCAGCTGGGCCGAGCGTTCCCGACCGGTTTGCGGTCGGGAATGAGTTATTACCGACCGAATTGCGGTCGGGAAAGAGGGAGGTATTTCTACGGATGCACGTCACGATCGGTTTGGTTTCTCGACGAAGAAGAACCCAGATACGACACATGATTATGCGAGGGCGTTGGAGAGGGAGAACCGTCGTCTTAGGACTGTTACTGATGAGAGGGTTGACGAGCTTATTACTCACGCAGAGTACTTGACCCAACACATCACCCAGACTACAGGTACTCCTCCATCTCGACCCATGCCTACAGGGGGACTCATGCGTGATGCTAGTCGAGCCGGCCAGCGTTCCTCGCCACCCCCTCCTGATCTTTTTGCGCATGGTGCTCCAGATTGCACGATGTATGATGATGAGTACGAGGATGACCCTGATGAGAACCCCGAGGATGACACTCTCGGTGGTGATGCAGCCGATCTTGCCGGTGATGGTGATGATGGTGCTGGACCCTCCACAGCTCCTGATACATTTGGATTTCATGACGAGGACTATGAGTTGTAGTAGTTTTATTTATTTTAGGGATATTTTAGTATTGAAAACTGTGGTAGTTGTTTGTATTTATGTAATTTGTTTGATGCTTGGACCAATTATGTAATGTTAAACTAGTTTCGTATTTATTCTGTAATTATGTTGTTAATTATTTGTTCGTTTGATGCGGAGTAGTAGTATTATTTGTTCGTTTAATCAAAGTATTGAAAATTGTGTTAGTTGTTCGTTTATTGGTAATTATGCCTATAATATGAAATTAAACAACGTGAATCAAATTTTTTTATAAAATAAAATTCGACCTACTAAACCATAATCGATGCTAGTCATACATACTATCCTCAGAATCTGAGTCACTCATTATCTCTTCCTCTTCCTCTTCCTCATTGCCCTCGTCGTCCTCGTAGCCCTCTTCTTCCTCGTTGCCCTCCGTTGCTGCCTCCTCGACAACCACATCAAATCCCTCGTTGGCCAATTGGATATTCATATTGAATGAGGAAAGATCCACGCATAAGTTAAACCCTTCAGATGCATTCTCTTGTAGCACTTGGTTCGGTATCCCTGCGTCGACATCTTTTGATCCTGCAACTGATGACATATCGATTATGTGTCTGGCAGGAATAGTAGATACGGCCAACCATCCTCTCTATCTCGGTCGCCCTGTCGTCTTTTTTGGATAGGGCACATAGTACGCATGTTTTGCTTGGTTAGCGAATACAAACGACTCATTGGTGTTGAGGGTACGCCTCGGGTTGATGTCAACCAACTTGTACGTTGAATGCTCCTGCGTACCTGCGTTTATATCATACCAAACACATTTGAACAAGACAAGGTATAGGGGCCGGATTCTGCCCCAATATTTCACCTGTATAATGTCTCTCAACGTTCCATAGAAGTTGGTAGCATCGGATCCTCCCATGTCTCCCTTCACATAAACACCGCTACAATCACTCTTCTTCGGGCCCAAAATCATATCGGTGTGAAATCTGAATCCATTCACAATGTATCCCTCGTAGGTTGCCACTGAATAAGCCGGACCTGTGATTAGAGGATATATTCGTACGTCGGTCTCGTATTTCCCACTTGAATATGTCTACTTGAACCATGCTACGTACTCTTGGTTCCTCTTGGATTGTATCTCCATTGGACATATTCCGCCGCACTCCTCTTCTACAAACAGTCTGCATAGGAAAATCATCATAAGTTAGTTGTCTTTAAAGCGCTTAATCATTTCGTTATTAAAAATAATTAACTACCACTTACTCCACCCATTCGTCAAGCTCTGGACAGTTTAGAAGCGTGTAAAGCTCTATTTACTCCATCTCATCGGAAGTCAAGTATCGTCTTTTGTTTAGTGGCCCTATTGGCGCCCCTTTCTTTTGAAATATTGTAAGCTCATCATCCCACTCTGTGCTATCTAGTGTCTCGTTCCTGTTGAGTTTTTTATATTTAGTTTGAAAAGAAATATCCAAATATTGAGAACACTTATTGGATAGCTCAGCAAGTAGGCATTGATTGGCTATGGATCCCTCCACCCTCGCCTTGTTCTTTACTGAACCCTTCATGTCGAACATCCGCCTAGTTCATAGAAGTGAAAGATTAGGCAAAGAATCGATATTTTTAAAAGTTAATTGTTATTAAAAATATAAGATCGTACCTCTTGAATGGATACATCCATCTATAATGAACTGGACCACCAACTCTAGCCTCGTACGGAAGGTGTATGGCTAAATGCTCCATAGAGTCGAAAAATGAAGGAGGAAATATCATTTCCATCTTGCACATGGTAACAATAAACGATTCCTACAATCGCTCCATAACTTCGGCCGACACCTCTGAGGCTTTTCCACCATGCTTAAGTGTAAAAGAATCTGTCTCACCCATGCAATAAGGGCACGCCAGCTTACCGTGCGTGCTCCAGTGGGACAACATTCCGTAAGCAGGAAAATCGCTAATAGTCCACATTAGGGTCGCTCGCATTTGGAAGTTTTCCTTTCGTGAGCTGTCATATGTCCACAAACCATTACTCCACAAATCATTCAACTCATCAACCAACGGTCTCAGCAAAAGATCCAAGTTCTTTCCAGGACTCTTTGGACCGGGTATAATAAGGCCCAAAAAAATGAACTCCGATCGCATGCATAAATCCGGCGGAAGGTTATAAGGGGTAACAAACACGGGCCAACAAGAGTAGTTCTTCTCAGATGGCTCAAACGGTGTGAACCCATCAGTACATAGGCCGAGTCGGACATTTCTAGGCTCTGCTGCGAAGTTCGAATACGTACGATCAAAATCTCTCCACGCCTCGCCTGCAGCTGGGTGAATCATTCTATCTGTTGACTCTCGACACTTCAAATGCCAAGTCATATGTCTCGAAGTGCCTATAGTATAAAACAACCTCTGTAATCAAAGGCCTAGGGGGAAGTACCACAACTTCTTCCTTGCGACCCTGGACTTTCTACCAGCCTCGTACCTATCG
Source organism: Linaria vulgaris (assembly GCA_948329865.1). Classification (NCBI taxonomy): domain Eukaryota; kingdom Viridiplantae; phylum Streptophyta; class Magnoliopsida; order Lamiales; family Plantaginaceae; genus Linaria; species Linaria vulgaris. The sequence goes on along the minus strand of OX415249.1, from coordinate 144,105,758 downwards.
GTCTTGCATATCGGACATGATGTGAGATCCTTGTCGGCATTATCGTCGTAGTACAAGAAATAAAATTTCCAACGTACGTCGATCTTTTCGTACCCTAAACCCAAAACCGCGAGCATCTTATTCATGCCTGGAACCGTATTCGGTTGCATTTCCTCAATCTCTGGGTCCATAATATCTTTAGACAAACTTAAGTACTTTTCGCAAGCGACATTAACTACTTTGTGCATCGTCTTGGTAGTTAAGAACTCGGCAAACCACTGGAGCACAGTCTTCGACTTCTTACTGTTCATTTTTATGTTTCCCATCTGCATCAATTTGTAGAACTCCTTTGCCTCGGGACTTGGATCTTTGTTGCGCACCTCTCCCTGAAAAAATCGACCCCCATATGCATCCACAACCAATTCTCTAAACGAAGTATCGACATGAACCGGACTATCAACGTGAATACTAGCAGACGATGATTCATGTACATATGATGTAGATGCCTCGATCGCCATCTCTCCATGCAACACCCATATCCAATATTGATGCACAAACCCCCACTTATGAAGATGATCCCGTACTACGTTTCGATCAAAAAACTTTAAATTGATGCATCTCTGGCACGGGCACCTAATACGATTTCTTAGATCTACGTAATCTGTTTGTTGTGATGCATATTGTATGAATTCACGAACCCCAACCATGTAATGTTGATTCAAATAACCAGTGTTACTATCTATCCTATCGTACATCCAAGATCTATCGGGACGATAATCCATTTCTAATCTAAGAAAATTAAAAAGAAATTGTTACAATTAATTTCATCAATCAATATATTTATCATTTATATACAAATTTTAAAACTCAAGTACGACGAAGCCAAGACAATTAATACTTACTTGTTGTAGCGTAGAAAATACTTAGATCAAGTATTCTTTGCAAACACACGCCCATCATTGCATTTACCGCAATATCTAAAACAAAGAAACATTAAAAAAAAGTTAATAAAAATGATCTTAATTGAGAAAAACTAACAAAAACAGTTATAACAAGAGGAAATCGTATATACCTTAACAAGGCATGAATGTTGGAATGATTTCTCAAGTGGAATAAGGAGGGGTATTTATAGGGGGGCTGACAGTTATTCCCGACCGCATTTCGGTCGGGAATAACAACGGTAACAATTATTCCCGACCGACATTCGGTCGGGAATAACAACGGTAACAGTTATTCATTATTTTCCTCATTTTTTCATCTCCAAACATTTTTTTCATCTCCAAAAACTTTTTCAAACACTCTTTTCATCTTCAAACACTCTTTTCATCTTCAAACTTTTTCAAACACTCTTTTCATCTTCAAACACTTTTTCAAACACTTTTTTCTTTCAACTTCAAAATTAAATTTTTCACTTCTTTATTCAACATTTCAATAATCAAACACTTATTTAATTCTTTTGTGTTTTAGATTGAGGAATGAATCAAAACTTTAATTCCTCATCTAAAACACAAAAAAGCTAAATAATGTTTTAAAATATTTCAAAATAGTAAAAAAACAAATAATATTCCGGTAATTATTACCAGAATATTTTTTTTTATTCTGATAAGTTTTCTTCCCGACCGAAAATCGGTCGGGAATAATATAAATATTATCTCCGACCGGAAAGCGGTCGGTAATAGTATGAATATTATTCTCGACAGATTGCCGGTCGAGAATAATATAAACATAATTCCCGATCGGATTACGGTCGGGAAAAAAATTGAAAACTTTTCGATCGATCTTCGGTCGGGAAAAAATTTGAAGCATTCCCTCCGGTCGAGAAAAAAATTGAAAACTTTCGGACCGATCTTCGGTCGGGAAAAAATTTGAAGCATTCCCGACTGAAAATCGGTCGAGATGTTTGAAAAAAACTTCCCGACCGAAAAGCGGTCGGGACATACTGTTCCGACCGTTTACCGGTCGAGGCTTTTCCTAACTGATCTTCGGTCGGGATATGCGGTCGAGAATTTCCCGACCGGGTTTCGGTCGGGAAACTTTTACCGACCGAAGCAATGCCGACCTGCGTTTCCCGACCGAAATTCGGTCGGGAATAGACAATTCCCGACCGCAAATTGTCATTCCCGACCGGCATTGCGGTCGGGAATGACCCGAAAATTTTGTAGTGTCATGCAATTGCACCTAGCAAATATTTTTTATTTTTTATTTTGAATAGAACTTGTTTATTGATTTAAGAGGCAGTAATAAGATAATGTACATACGTAGAGGAGCTGAGTCTAGGTTTTCGCAATAGGTACGTATAAATAATGTACAAGACATATCAGATGAAGCTAAATCTTTTAGACCGGGCAGGCAACTCATTCAGGCTGCACAGAAAGGTGACTGCATGGGGAAATTCACCTGGGCTCATCTGAGACCCTGTCGAGCCAGTACATCCGGGATCCAGTTTGCCTCTCTCTATATGTATATGAGAAAGTCAGGTAAACTAACAAGTATTAGGAGACTAATTTTGTATATTAGAAAATTATGTAAATTATCTCGTAGGAAGATCCTTCTGTCAAGAGCTTGACTCCATACGAAGTATGGACCTTATGGCCCAAAAAACCTGACAGAGTTTATTCATTAGTCTTCTGTCTTCATAATAAACTTGACAGAGTTTATTTAGTTTGAAGCTAGGTACACTAATTTAGTGGTCAGGCGAATTGGATATCACAAATCTTAATGGACTAATTTCTTTTGAGAAAATGGAATTTGCATGTGAATTTACTAGGGAATTGAAATCCTGATAAATTATGTTTTTTTCAGCGATTCAAGTATTATTTCTGAACTCTATTTCCATATAAATTGGATATATTCCCGTATTAGAAAAAAAGATTGAAACTACCAAACCTTACAAGCTTTGGCCGGGCTAAGGATCTTGATGCAAATTAAAATATGAATCATCTTGAATCACTACAAGAAAACCACCTCATCCGCGACCGCCATGTTGAATCATGATATCTTGAATCACTAGAAGAAAACAACCTCATCCGAGACCTCCATGGTGGTCGCGGAAGAGGATTAGGCCGACACCATCTGCGACCGTCCAGCGGTCGCTAAAACGCGGCCGCAGATGAGCTCGGTCGTGGCTCATCCAGAATCGACAAGCGGTCGCAATTGAAGAATATTATTGCTTTTTTTAGAAATTACGTATAAATATTGGGCAATAAAGTAGTATAGGAACAAAACAAAATAAATAATGAAGGAAAATTAATAAAATGAAATAAAATGATTAATAAGTGAAAAAATATTGCAAAAATGAAGTAACAAAAAATAGGTGTTAAAAAAAACAAATGAAAAGATAAAATAAATGAAATGGGTATTTTCTTTGAATTTGGGAAAAGAAAAGAAGAGAAAATAAAGTTTGTGTTGGGTTTTCTATTTTGGATTTGGAAAAGAAAAGAAGAGAAGAGTGTTTGTTGTTTGGTGTTTGGATTTGGAAAAGAAAAGAAGATAAGAGTGTTTATTGTTTTGGATTTGGGAAAAGAAAAGAAGAATATAAAGTTTGTGTTGTTGTTTTTTGGAAAGTATCAGAAAATTGAGAGAGAAGTGGTGGGTGTATATAGTAGATAGGGTGAATTTCATGACCACTAATACTCATTATTCAAATTTCAATTTTATGTAACGATCTCGATGTGTTTGTGAATTTTATCAACAACCCTCATTATAACACGTTAATTGAAGTAGTAAATGATTTCAAAAATAGTAATTGAGTTATCAAAAACTAGATTGAATGTGATTGCCCGAGTTATTAACGTTGAACATATTTTTATGTTCTAAATCTAATCACTGTATAAACCTATTAGTTATAGACTTATAGTTGTTATTTGTTATTATGCTTTAACAGTGTTAATTAATGTATAGATATCATTACGATGATTAATTAGTAGATCACACACACACACACACATATATATATATATAGGCATTATGATCCTTATCGTTCAAAATGGTAAGAATCTTCAAAATAGACCGTCCCCTACATATAATGTTTGGATTTGCAATGAAATATTATAATTATAGTTGTTTAAACTATTACTAGGGTAATTATCAACTAAACAAACAACGCGACATTAGTGACCATCCGGTGGACACGAATACTTGCATTAGTGACCGTCTCGCAGTCGCAAATACCATTATTCGTGACCGCTCGGCGGTCATGTATGACATTTATACTTAAAAATCATTATTTAATCATCATACACACCTTGTTATTTGTTATTATGCTTTTCTTCACAAATTAAAGTATAAATATAATTAAGTGGTTCAATTAGTAGATCATCTTATACATTATGTGTATATATATGTATCTAGGCATTATATCTATGATCGTTGTCGTTTGAAATTGTAAGAATCTTCAAAACGGACGTCCCCTATATATAATGTTTAGATTTGCAATGAAATATTGTAATTATGGTTGTTTTAACTATTACTAGGGTAATTATCAACTAAACAAACAATGGCCCACCTCAAATCATCGGAAACACTTCCTTTTTAAGTATGAATATTATTCGTGACCGAGCGGCGGTCACAAATACTTGCATCTAATAGCAACGGCTAGTGATAATTGCAACCGGCCAGTGGTCGGCAAAACTAACGGCTAGTGACAAGCGGCCGCATATGCTATTCGTTGGCTTTTGCGACCGCCTGGCGATCACGAAAGCCATTTTTTGCCTATAAAAGACCCTTCCCTACTCTTCTAAGATTCATTCCAATCTTCACTCATTCTTAAAGTATCCACGTCTTTTTCCCTTACTATCTCAAATGTTTATTTTCAATAATGTAATTTGTTATTTAGTTCTAACTTAAGTTTATTTATTTGTTGATAGATAATGTCGTACACACACCGAGCATAATCGTGGTGGACTCGACATTCTCGAGGATCATTCTTTCACGCTTTAAGAAGTACGTTGATCATTCTATCGCGCCTTAGCTTGATTATATGTGTTATGATAAAAATTGATTGTAGTATAAATTATAATTCTTTGCTTTATTTTACAACTTAGATAAATAATGAAATATGAAGCCGATAGATCTTGAATGCACGATAGATTCGATAGAGATGGTTATTTGCCAGATAGTATTGTGGTTGGAGTTCAAACGTTCATTAAATATGCTACGCAACAAGTTGGATACTTAGATCTACAATCGCAAATTAGGTGCCCTTGCAAGAAATGCAATAATTTACGACTTTTCAGTAAATACGCGTATGTGATCATCTTCATAAGTCAGAATTTATGCGTGGATATTTAGATTGGGTTTTCCATGGGAAAACGTAAAAAGAGACTACACCATCGTATGTGCCTGATTACCCCAACTCATCAAACACCGATACTCCCGACAACCTAGTATATGTTGATGTGTCGTTTACAGACATGATGTGGATGCACGTGGAGGTTGATATGTTGAGTACGGGGCCACTAACGTGGATCCCACTCTAGAAGCACTAGCTTTTGACAAATTGATGCACCTATTACAGGTGAAGTAACATCCTAATGAAGATATAAGTATCCTTTAGTGGGTGGCCGAGTGGTTGGAGGACAATACACAACACAAGGCTAGTAATATTTATTCTGATAAGACTTTTAACAAGGAGAAGTTAAGTTTCAGGCGAGAGACTGTAAAGTTATTACCAAATGACACGTAAGGGATGTGTACGATGCTAGAAACAGAGTTACGGTACGTTAAGTACGATTGTTGTCCAAAACATTGTTTCTTGTACTACGAAGATGAGTGTAAGGACTCCGAAAAGTGCCTGATATGCGGTACGAATACATACGTGGCTGGTTTGAAATAGAAGGTCGTGAAGAAGAAATTGTGGTATTTCCCTATTAGTCCTCGTCTTCGGAGGTTGTATTCTACCACAGGAGCTGCAAAGCATATGACTTGGCATTTGAAGTGTGACGAGGTTACTAATTGAATGATTCACCCAGTTTCAGGGGAGGCATGGCGACACTTCGATCGAACGTAAGTGGATTTTGTAGCGGAGCCTCGGAACGTTAGACTTGATTTGTGCACGGATGACTTCACAATGTATGGGTCATCTGGCAAGAATTGCTCTTGTTTGTCAATGTTTGTCACCCCGTATAACCTTCCTCTCGATCATTTGTTCTAAGTTGAGATTCCTAAATATAGCACCATTAATTTAATATTTAAACTAACACATATAAACTTTAAATAACAATTTAACATTGAACTAACAATAATACATTTAATCTAACACATGTAAACTTTAATTTAAACTTACAATTAATCATTTAATCTAACACATGTAAACTTTAACTTAAACTAGCAATTATACATATTAACTAAAAATTATAATTTAAACTACCATATGAAAATATTAAACTAAGAACGTTAAACTAATTAAATTAATATTTTAACATCTAAACTTACAATGTTGTCTAATTTTTAGAGAATCCTTAAACTAATATTTTAATATTTAAACTAAACCTTGTTCACTTAAACTAACAATTATAATTAAAACTAACAATTTAACATTTAAACTAACCCTTCTTCACTTTAAACTAATCCTTCTTTAATTTAAACTAATCATTCATCACTTTAAACTAAACTAACACTTTAATTAACTTTTAAACTAATTATTCTTTACTTTAAACTAATCTTTCTTCACTTTAAACTAATTAATCTACACTTTAATCTAACAATTATACATTTAAACTAATAATTATAAAAAAATTTAGCTAAACTAATAATAATTTAACATATTAAAATAATATTAAAACATAAATCGAGAAAAAAAAACAAAAACTGAACAACAATCCGACGAAACAACGGGGCGGCGGTTGCTTCACGATGTTGAATTGGGGCGGTGGACGGACTCGGGTCAGGTTGGGTCGGAGTGGAGAGAAAATGGAGAGGAGAAGAATGAAAAAATGAAAAAAAAAATGGAGGCTTTTTTTTATATAACTCATATTCGCGACCGTTCGACGGTCGCGAATACTCTCTATCGGCGGTCGCTAGGGAGACACCCAAAATTAGGCAACAGGCCCTAATTTTGGGCCCTGTTTTTTGCCCTAATGGGTCGAATATTCGGAGCCCATTGGCTGGATTTGTCCTGCTAAGCAGTCACGGCCCATTAGCTACAACCGGTAAGCGGTCCCGGATGAGTTGCGACCGCCTGGTGGTCGCTATGGGGTGGTTGTGAAAACTGCCCCAGTCTTGTAGTGACTTAATACTATATTGTATCCTCACAACGGGGTAAAAGAAGAAAAAAAAAAGCTAAAGCCAAAAAAAAGTAACGTAAGAACTTTAAAAAAAAAACATCCATATAGATAAACACGCGTTATGAACTATATAATTTATGCACACATTGTGTCACAATAATGATGATGATTATAATTACTTTTTAATAGTGCATCAACCAAAAAGGGTTAGTTTAAAACAACATATATCGCAACCATGCAAATAGATTGAAATTAATTAGTTGAAGAAAATAAAGAAAAAAGACTTTGCGTTATTCATATTATTAAGCAAAGTTTTACCTTATAAACACCTTCGAAAAAAGAATCTAGTGACTTATTTTGTCAGATTGTCTTTAGATATGCACGGGGATTTTTTGTTGGCGTCATTTCTTTTTCATATGAAGAACTTTTTTGCAACTTTTGGCAAAATAAAGTTCTTAACCTATTGCGCGTAACATATGGAAAAAAAATTAGTAGCTAGTAGAAATTAATCCGAATAAATGAAGAAACTATAATGCATGCATTATTGCATTATATTTGTCATGTCTTTTGTACCACTATAGAATGCCACAATATTGCATTGTGTTTGTGTCGTATCATCTTACAATCATATATATGCACGGCATAAGGGCTTATACATTTTTTCTCAAAAAAACCATTCACGTGCTTAGCATGAACTAACCAAAAACGAAACGAACTATTTGACAGTCTGTACAATGGATTTACGTGTATCATTGTATATATGCATGTGTTTAGTATTATATGAATGGATTTTACCACTCAGTGTTTTGAAATATGCATAAATTTGTGGTAAGTTGAAAACGATATATAACTCGTCCGCCACATTAATTCTCTTCCTTCAATTATATACCATCAACAAACTCCTTCAAGCTAATTACAAACCTTATGCAAATATATATCCAGAGTTTTCATAGGTGGTATATGCAATAAATAAACTTCGATTATAGATAACGTACTAATAAATTATTTTTAACTGAAAAGATGAAGCCCTCGCTTGCTAGTCTCGTGCTTGTTACATTGTTGCTCAGCTCTGGCTACTTTGAGTTCGGAAACGCTGAGGATCCAAGTAAGAATTTTGGACTTTAAGTTTAATTATATTCCCTTTGCATTGTGAGAATTTTGATGCCTAGCAATGTAGGTTACACTAAGTAAATCATGTTACAATGGGTCAAGATATATTTCGATTCATAAATTTATTTTCTATTTATCAAATATTGATACACCTAAATTTACAACAATACCAAAAAGTTTAATACATATATATATATAAATTTAAATAAAAACAAGTTACATATTATTCAAGAGCTAGCAGCGATTCATCTGTGTCCAGCGTTTCATAACTACAACAAATTTCGACGCTCCTATATATATATATATATATATATATATATATATATATATATATATATATATATATATATATATATATATACACTACAAGAATGGGCGGTCATTAGCGACCGCCCATTAGCGACTGCCAAGCAGTCGCTTGTCTTCAGCGACTGCTGAAGACAACAGCGACTGCTTAGCAGTCGCTAACCAAAATAGCGACTGCTTAGCAGTCGCTAACAGAAACAGCGACTGTTAAGCAGTCGCTGTTGAAATTTGCGACTGCTAAGCAGTCGCTACTGTCACAATGGACAATCAGCGACCCCAAAACCCGATTTCCGCCATTTTCAGCCATTAGCGACTGTCGAGCTAAATTTGCGACCAAAAAACGGTCTCTAACTCATAACATCCTTTTCCCCTCCAAAAATTGCCGGTATTTTGAATCTCCGCCTCAAATCTTCATTGCGTCGCCTCCTTTGCCGTTCGAAACCCCTTCTTGCGCCGCCTCCTTTGCCCATTTCCGCCTCTCACCGCCGGTAATGAAGAGCTCTTATTTGTTTTTCCATTTTTATTTGTGTTTTACTAATATTTTAATTTAAATCCGAAAATTGCTTAATTTAAATTCGAAAATTGGTATTGTTAGATTGTTAGATTTGTTGTATGATTGTTAGATTTGTTGTTAGATTTGAAATAGAAATAGAAATAGATTATTGTGAAATTAGAAATAGATTAGAAATATATTATTGTGAAATTGTGAAATTAGAAATAGATTATTGTTAAATTGTGAAATTAGAAATAGATTATTGTGAAATTGTGAAATTAGAAATAGATTAGAAATTAGATTAAGGAAAAAAAATAGAATAAGATTAGAATTAGATTAGCAATAGATTAGAGATTAGAATAAGGAAAAAAATAGTAATAGATTAGAAATGAGATTAAGGAGAAAAAAAAAGAAATAGATTTGTGAAATTGATTAATGAATGATTAAAGGAAAAAAATAGAAATGGATTTGTGAAAATTAGATTATAGAAATTATTTTAAATTAGATTAGTTTTTACTTAGATTTTTTAATTACATTGTAAAAATGAGATTAAGTTTATACTTAGATTCTTTAAATAGATTGTAAAAATTAGATTAAGTTTATACTTAGATTTCTTAAAATAGATTGTAAAAATTGAATTGTTCAATTTGAAATAGTTTTGTGTTAGATTGTTAAATTGTTAAATTAGATTCAAATGTTGATTTGAGTTTCTAAATGTTATATTTTCATTTTTACAGTATATAGTGATTTTCGGCATGACGTCACGTAAGACCACTAGTGGTACTAGAGGTCGAGGTCGAGGTCGTGGAGACGGAGGTCGTACTGGGGTGTCGGGTACTCGTAGCGGTGGACGAGTCACGAGTAGTGGCAGTGTAGGTCGTGGCAGTGTAGGTCGTGGTGGTGTTGGTCGTGGTGGTGTTGGCCGTGGTGGGGTTGGTGCCAGTGCTAGTGGCGGAGTAGGTGATAGCAGTGTTGGCCGTGGTGATAGTAGCAGTCGGGGGGGTCGAGGTAGCCTCGGACTTGTACGGATTGTCCGATCGGCGACTCGTGCATCGGATGGCCATGCAGTCGAGCCATCCGATGCGGCACTAGGGTCAGGTGACGTCTCTACGTCGAGGACACCAGTGTTGCAGCGGCAGTTATTAGCAGAGTTTGAGACCGCCGAGGTGCCAGAGGTGGCACTACCCCGATCATCAGAGTCCACCAGGTTCGAGGTGCCACGACCACGTACTTCAGCTTCAGTAGGGACTCACGTGCCCCCATCTGCCGAGTCTACCAGACTTCAGACTCCATCACCTGTGCACGACATCGGAGCTGGACCGAGTCAGAGGTCGAGTGAGTCACCACTACCGAGCCAGTCTCGCCCACCGAGGGGACCAAATGCACCATGTACGACGGTCCCGGCGGGACAGAAGATTCCGCTTATAGAATTGCATCGGGGTTGTTTTTCCAAGCCCCCTAGTCGTGAGATCTCGAAGGTGATCACTGGCCTCATTCGTCAGTTTATGACTGAGTTTTGGCCCTCCTACACAAAGATTCCCGAGGATATACGGAAGGAGATGTATGCTCGATTTACGGTGAGTTATTAATTTATTGTTTAATATCTCTTAATTTAGTTTATTAAATTAGGGCTTTTTTAAAAAAAATTTATGTTGAATTTAGTTTATTAATTTATTGTCGTAATTAATTGTTGAATTTTTTATTTTTTTTGCAGAATAGGTTTGGGATTCGTTACTCCGATATGGGTGCAGTACACAGGGCATACCAGGAGAAGGCGAGAGAGCTTTACAAACGAGCGATGAACAAGGCGCGTAGCTATTACATGGAGAGGAAGGATTTGGAGAAGTTTCGCGACAAGACAAAGACGCCGTGGATGAGCGAAAGTATTGAGAAGGCGGCGGCAAAACATTGGGAGACGGAAGAATTTAAGAAGAAATCTGTTAAGGGAAAGAAAGCTAGGAGAGGCGGTAAGGAGGATGGCCCGGCTCCCGGCACCTATTACGGTGGTTCTATTGATTACGAGGAGATCCGGCAGCGCCTGGTATTTTTTTTTTAATTATATATTTTTAATTGTTCTTAAGTTATATATTTTAAGATGTTAATTTTTTAAAATTATTGTTCTTAAAAAGAAACCCCACTTTTATTTTCAATTTAAAGATAAGGAATCAGCCCGGTCGCACGCACCCTATCAGGCACGACGAGATATACAAGGCGGGACATATTAAGAAGGTGTCGGGGACTGGGAGAGGTACCGACCAACCCTTGAGGCGGATGTGGAAGTCAGAGGCGACGAGACTGATTTACGTAAGTGTTTCGACTTTTGTACTTGTTTACCCGTTATTAATTCTAATTTAATTTTAAATTATATTTCGAACTAATTCATCTTTTTCATCACATTTTTGATAATTCAACAGAAATTATACAAGAGGGAGTTGAGGAGGAAAAATCCCGACGCCGTGGAGGATAAGGATTTGGATGAATGGGACCCCGAGGCGTGGAAGAAGGCCATAGGGACGATCAGCAAGGGGAAAGCGAAGGGTTTACCGACTTATGCCGATCCACGTGACTGGGACATTGAGATGACGCGGGCGAGAAACTGGGATCGGGAATTGCTTAGGCAGGTCCAGTCCGAGAACCTAGAGTTGAGGACGACACCGGACCCGAGAGTCGACGCACTGACGACATGGGCACATGGCTTTGTCGAGGACCAGATTGCAGAGCGCCGACCAGTGCGAGAGCTTCCTAGTGAGTTGTTCATGGGGAGTGCTATTAAGACCGGAGACGCATTCAGGGTTCCGAGAAAGGTCCGTCAGAGAGTTGATCCTTTTGCTCCAGGTACTTCTACCGCCTCTCAGTATGTTGATGATTTTGAGGCTGATGAGTGGTATAGTGATTGTGATGGTGTTGCTGGTGATGAGGATCCCGAGGCCGGTGTTGATGGTGAGGAGAACCTAGATGAGATGTATAGAATGTGGGAGAGTTCCGGTGATGAGGGGGTCGAGTATCCACCTAGCGATGATGAGGGGGGTGATGTTGGGGTCGGTGATGTTGGAGACGGTGATGATTTGGTCGGTGATGATTGGGAGGGTGATGATGAGGGGGGTGATGATGACCCGGCTCATTGATCGGGTGGATGTTAGTGGTTTGTATTTTGTTTGGGATTATGATACTATAGTTTTTTGATTATGTATTGTGTTGAAACAGGTTTTGAATTGTGATTGTGATTGTGTTTGTGTTTGGATATACAAGTTTGTGATTAGCTAGCGATTTGGAAATTATTGTGTTGAAACAGGTTTTTAACTATTATTAGGTCCAACTCATGCCAATTTTTTTTATGATTATCGCGTTATGGATATGATTGTGTTTTTGAAAATGTATTTTTTATCGGTTGCAACAGGTTTCCGTTATGAACTATTAGTTGTAGTAGTTTGAAACAAGTTTGTGATTAAACAATGAATATGCAATAAATGAATAAGCCCAAACACAAATCTATCACTCAAATAACCATCACTATCGTACGGATCGTACATCCAAGATTTATTCATTATGTAATCCATATTTTAATTATATGAATAGAGTTGAATCATCCACCACAAGAAATTTAAAGAGTTAAATAGAAAGATGAACGTACTTCTTGAAGCGTGAAAAGCGCCGCAAGAAAGTTTTGTACACCACGATTACCCTTTGTGTGTGTAATATTACCTATCAACAAATAAATAGTGATAAGTTAGAATCTAATAAAATAACAAAATATATTGAAATTAAAATTTGGGATAATAAGGAGAAAAAAACGTGCATACCTTATGAAGTATGGAAGTTTGTAATGAAAATGAGAGTAGAAGAAGAGTCCTATTTATAGGGCACTATCAGTCAATAGGGACCGCCTGGGCGGTCCCTATTGACAACGGATACTAACAATAGGGACCGCCTGAGCGGTCCCTAATGATACTATCCGTTGTTAATAGGGACCGCCCAAGCGGTCCCTAATGACAACGGATACTAACAATAGGGACCACCTGGGCGGTCCCTAATGATAATAGCCGTTGTCATTAGGGACCGCTTGAGCGGTCCCTAATGATACTATCCGTTGTCAATAGGGACCGCTCAGCGGTCCCTATTTTGGCATTAGCGACATTGTGCATCCAAACATTATACAAGGAGAACGGGCCGCTTTGAAGATTCTCCTACTATTTTGTACGACGAATGACATAATGACAAATTAATTCGATCTACATATATACGTATAATTAATGAATACTTAATCTAATGATTATGCCTCATAATCGTATCTATGGTAACGTTTGTGAAGTAAATCATAAACACGGATAACAATTACAACTAACTAATTAGTTAGTTGTACATTTGTGAAATATATCTTGAACGTTAATAACTCGATCGATCTCAATTAATCTATTATTTCACAACTAATCTACTATAAGGTTGGTTTTGCAATCATTTATTACTTATATTTACATAGTACAATGAGTTTGGTTGCTTACAATCACAAACACAACAACATCAATAAAAAAAAAATCGATTTTTAAGTAAGAATATTAGTAGGGACCGCTTAACGGTCCCTATTTTGGCATTAGCGACCGCTTAGCGGTCGCTATTGTCATATTAGGGACCGTTAAGCGGTTCATATTGTCAATTTAGGGACCGCTTAGCAGTCCCTACTAATATTCATACATCAAAATTATGAATTTTTCGATTGTTCGAGGTGCCGCGTTGTATGTTTAGTTCATAATAACCATTGGAATAGTTAAAATAACAATAAGTACAACGAGACATTGTGCATCCAAACATTATACAAGGAGAACGGGCCGCTTTGAAGATTCTCCTACTATTTTGTACGACGAATGACATAATGACAAATTAATTCGATCTACATATATACGTATAATTAATGAATACTTAATCTAATGATTATGCCTCATAATCGTATCTATGCTAACGTTTGTGAAGTAAATCATAAACACGGATAACAATTACAACTAACTAATTAGTTAGTTGTACATTTGTGAAATATATCTTGAACGTTAATAACTCGATCGATCTCAATTAATCTATTATTTCACAACTAATCTACTATAAGGTTGGTTTTGCAATCATTTATTACTTATATTTACATAGTACAATGAGTTTGGTTGCTTACAATCACAAACACAACAACATCAATAAAAAAAAAAATCGATTTTTAAGTAAGAATATTAGTAGGGACCGCTTAACGGTCCCTATTTTGGCATTAGCGACCGCTTAGCGGTCGCTATTGTCATATTAGGGACCGTTAAGCGGTCCCTATTGTCAATTTAGGGACCGCTTAGCAGTCCCTACTAATATTCATACATCAAAATTATGAATATTAGTAGGGACCGTTAAGCGGTCCCTAATTTGACATTAGGGACCGCTTAACGGTCACTAAAATCGTAAATTTTGAATTTTTGGCAAAAATTTTTGGCGGAAATGAGGGGGAAATTTGAATTTCACAAAAGCAATTCTCAACCGTCGATTAAATCCTAATCTACGGTCATAAGTACCCCATCATGTCTTTAACACGGATCGCCATCTCAAACCGTCGATCATCTAAAATCATCCAACGGACAAAAACTAATTGAATCCTATATATAACCTCACAACTCTTTACACCCATTTCATTATCTCCAAAAAATACTATCTTTTTTTCTTCTTTCACCAACACAAAAAAACACTATCTTTTTTTCTTCTTTTCACAAACACAAAAACACTATCTTTTTTTCTTCTTTTCACAAACACAAAAACACTATCTTTTTTTTCTTCTTTTCACCAACACAATCTTTTCTTCATTTTCTTTTCTTTCACTTTCTTTATTTTGGATTTTTATTTTCTTTTTTTGACCAATACAATCTTTTCTTTTTATACTTTTTTTTTATTATTTTGGATCTCATTTACTATTCTTCACTTTTGATTTTATTCATGTTTTTTATTTCATTCATTTTATATTATTACTTATTTTATTCATATTTTCACATTCTTTTATTCTTTCATATCAATTGTCATTATATTAACTTTTTATTCATCATTTTATTGTTTTGATGTTGTTAAAATTACAATTCTACAAAAAAAAAAAAAAATTATATTCCGGATTTAATCCGGAATATAATGGTATATTTTTTTTTTCTGGAGGTCCCTACTAATATTCATACTATGAATATTAGTAGGGACCGTTAAGCGGTCCCTATTTTTGATATTAGGGACCGTCAAACGGTCCCTGTTGTTGGTATTAGGGACCGTTAAACGGTCCCTATTGTAAAATTAGGGACCGTCTAACGGTCCCTAATTTTTTTTTCAGAATATAGCGACCGTTAAGCGGTCGCTATGTTCTGAAGCACATTAGGGACCGCCCAGACGGTCCCTAATGTAGAAATTAGGGACCGCTCAAGCGGTCCCTATTATAAATAATTAGGGACCGTCTGGGCGGTCCCTAATGTGATACAATAGGGACCGCTTGGGCGGTCCCTATTGTTAATAATTAGGGACCGTCTGGGCGGTCCCTAATGTAGAACATTAGGGACCGCCCAGACGGTCCCTAATTTTTTACAATAAGCGGTCCCTAATGTAGCACATTAGGGACCGCCCAGACGGTCCCTAATTTTTACAAAAAGCCAATAGCGACCGTGAAGCGGTCCCTATTGAGGTCATTAGGGACCGCTTAACGGTCGCTAAATTGCGGTCCCTAATGACCTCAATAGGGACCGCTTAACGGTCGCTATTGGCAAGCGACCGCTGTCAATAGCGACCGCTGCTTAGCGACCGTCTAACGGTCGCTATTGGTCAATAGGGACCGCCTGGGGGGTCATTAGGGACCGCCCAGGCAGTCCCTAATGACCCATTTTTCTTGTAGTGATATATGTTACACGGTTACTCTTACAATAAATTTTAATCAGGTCGATGTATAAACGTTACTAATAAAACAACGATTTTTTTTTACTCTGATATTGCTTTCTCTAATATCTTTTGTTCTTTGGATTTTCAAATATATTATGCATGTATTGAAGATTTTTGTGATTCCAAGTGTGCTGTGAGGTGCTCTAAAGCTGGATTACACGGCCGATGCCTGAAATACTGTGGGATTTGTTGTGCAAAATGCCATTGTGTTCCACCTGGAACTTATGGAAACAAAGACCAGTGCCCTTGCTATAGGGACTTGAAAAATTCCAAGGGAAACCCAAAGTTCCCTTGAAATTTATCACTCATATATGCATGATGATTGGATATCATTGACTTGGTGCCGTATAATATGAATTAAGCCCTGATATATTATGAATTTATAACGTTTAGTTTATTTGCTTTGTGTTCCAAAAGTCGGCTATTGTATGTAATAAATCGAAGACCTTGAATATAATGTAAACTCTATTTCAGTAAATGAAACCTGATTTAATTCCTTGTGATATATGAAGCATTAAGATTTACGCTGATTAGTAATCTCTTGATCTTGGCCGGTGTTGTTATATATTACAAGTTACAAACAGATGGACATAAGTATTCTATTATCACTTTGCTTATTCGTTATTTTTTTCTCACTATAATTCGTTTTTTCTTTTTTTTTTTTTCAACTTTGACGAGCTCAATGTATTCCCTTTCTCCAAATTTTTGTAGTTGTAATTTAGACGAAAAGTCCAGAGTATGATATTACAATCACTTTCAATGTTATAAAAATTTTGTGGCCAACAAATGAAACTAATTATGACGCCTGGTTAGAAAGCAAGAATACTATATCGATGCAACGTGTTTCAAGTTTCAACTGGCTTTTACGTTTTGTAATGATCAAGAAAATGGAAAGTACATTAAAATAAGTACGAATTATCAAAAATGCCCGCTAACTTTTGCATTTAATCCTAAATGCCCGTTATTTTCAAACCTGCTGAAAATGCCCGTTAAGTTTTAAATTTTCTAACAAAAATGCCCGATTTTAAAAATTCGGACTTTTTATACGACGTGGCATTCGAATCAAAGTGACGCACTGCTGAATAAAAAAGTCGCGTTTTAAAATTCGGGCATTTTTGGTAGAATTTTAAAAGATACAGGGCATTTTTAGCATTATTTTTCATACAAAATAAGTTTTTTTGTGCTTATTTTTTATTTCGGGCATTTTTAGTAGAAATTTTAAAAGATACAAGGCATTTTTAGCATGTTGGGAAACAACGGGCATTTAGGATTAACGGCAAAAGTTAGCGGGCATTTTTGATAATTAGTCCTTAAAATAATTGTAATTTACTTCAAATATCACTTGTATTTTAAATTTAAAGAAGTTGACATATGTTAAGTAGCATAGACCTGTCACCTTTTGTCTCCATATATTACGTTAAATTGTCTCCCTCTAATATGTCAAAGTGATACATTAACCTCCAAGAAAAAGAATATGTAAACCATCCTCTACCAAGTATAAAAGGAGGCATATTGTATTGAAAGTTGTAACTCTAGTTGATACAATTCTAATTTATGAAGTCGAATAACATAATCTTCCTTTAATTTTCTCAAGAGCCCTCACAATGAAAAAATATTTCATGCAACCTTACAACAATAAAGCGATGCATCAACTTAGTTTATACTACAAATACTGCTACAAACACACGGTTTATATGAGGTTTATAAATAGGGATAATTACAGCTACACCCCCTGAGGTTTGGTGTAATTACAAAGACCTCCCCTGAAGTTTGAGTAATTACAATGACCTCCCCTCAATTGTAAGGGTTGGTTACAATTACACCCCCTGAGGTTTGGTGTAATTACAAAGACCTCCCCTGAGGTTTGAGTAATTACAATGACCTCCCCTCAATTGTAAGGGATGGTTACAATTACACCCACTGAAGTTTGGTGTAATTACAAAGACCTCCCCTCAGGTTACAATATTATTTTAAAAAATAATATAAATAACAAAAATACTAAAAAATATATTAAAAATAATTTTATTTTGCTTTCGGTATTTTGGAATTTTTTTTTAGTAAAAAGCCCCCATTTGTTATATATTTACATAAAATTATATATTCACTTAAAAAAGCTAAAACATAAACAAAAAAATTACAAAAATATTTACTTATTAACTAATTAAATAATTTTCTGTCAATTCTAAAATATAAGCTCAAAAGAGTCCTGTTGTATATTTATAATTTTGTAGATACATATAATTTTATTTTTAAACTTTTAACAAACTTAAAATGGAGATTAATATAATATATTTCTCAATTTAAAAATATATTAACTTTTTCTTATATATTTAAATTTGTAATAAACCTAGACTAATTGAGTGATGTGGAATCAATTTTTATTTTCTAAATATAAATAAATTTTAAATATAATATAAAATAGATGATTTGATGAAAAAAATCAAAAATATCATTTTTTTAAATTATTAAAAAAATAAACAACAAAATAAGTCAAAAATACACAAAAAAAAATTATCAAGAAAAAAAAAACTAAAAAAAATTCCAAAATACCGAAAGCAAAATAAAATTATTTTTAATATATTTTTTAGTATTTTTGTTATTTATATTATTTTTAAAAATAATATTGTAACCTGAGGGGAGGTCTTTGTAATTACACCAAACTTCAGGGGGTGTAATTGTAACCATCCCTTACAATTGAGGGGAGGTCATTGTAATTACTCAAACCTCAGGGGAGGTCTTTGTAATTACACCAAATCTCAGGGGGTGTAATTGTAACCAACCCTTACAATTGAGGGGAGGTCATTGTAATTACTCAAACCTCAGGGGAGGTCTTTGTAATTACACCAAACCTCAGGGGGTGTATCTGTAATTATCCCTTATAAATACTGTACACTAAGTCAGTCAACTTCAGTCTCCTACCGACACACCTCCTCCCGTGATTTACACCCGACCGCCATCCACCAAAAGTCATTCACTACAAGAGAAAAGCCATTTTCCGACGGCACGAAAACCGTCGGAAAATGCCTCTTTCCCGTCGGAAAAGACCGATGAAAAAAGTCTCGTCGGAAAAGGGGTCTTTTCCGACGGCATCATACCGTCGAAAAAGGGGTCTTTTTCGACGGCACTTGATCGTCGAAAAAGAGCTTCTCCGACAGCATCATACCGTCGAAAAAAGGGTCTTTTTTGTATTGTAAAAATTTTTTATTTTTAATTATACCGTATAAAAAAATACGTATTTCTTTTTTATAATACGTATTCAATTATTTAAAAAACATTATTAAAATATTATTTTCGACGGCGATATGCCGTCGGAAATAATATTTAAATATTATTACCGACGGTAATATGCCGTCGGAAATATTATTCATAAAAATAAAAAAAAAACTTTTTTGTTTTTTACGAAAAAAAACTATTTTTTTTGTAAAATTTTGTCTCAATTTCGTCCGAATATTTGGAAAAAGCAATAAAAATAGTTTTTATTTGTTGCATATATATAGTTAATAAAATAAAAACAAATAAATTATTTATTACGAAAAAACAAAAATATAAATTAATTTATAATATATATAGATAAATAAAAATGGGTTATTATGAATGTAATAATATATATGTGAAATTAAGAATAATAATTTTGTAAGAACAAAATATATATGATAAAATAAAAAATATAGAGAAACTATAAGTAAGAAAAAAATTTGAAGAAAGAATTGGGAGAAGAAATGTAGTTATAGGGAGATATAATTGAGTGTTTGTGTATGAATGAATGAATTTTAGGTGTTAAATTTGAGAGTATTTATAGATGGGGGAGGGAGAATGGTGTCACGTCACCGATCCGGGTGAAAAATCACCCGGAAATGGTCTTTTCCGACGGCACCATGCCGTCGGAAAAGACTATTTCCGGGTGATTTTTCACCCGAATTGGCTATAAATAGTCGATATCGATTTATAATTTCAAGTCATCACAATCTTTTCGTTTCAAAAATTAAGGTTCGTATTCATATTTAATTATTATTTTACGTAATATTTTTATACATTTTATGCTATATATATGTTAATTCTAATTAACTTAAGTTATTTTTGTTTTTCAAATTGAAGAATAGCAACGAGACGGGTGTTAGAGATTCTTTCGAGCGTTGTTTGCGGAGTTATTTTCTACAAGAGGTACGTACGCGTTTATATATATACTTACAATCTCTTTTAATTGTAGACACGAAATGTAATTTTGTCGTATTCATAATGGTAAAAACTACTATTTATAGATAATAATGTATCAAAATGAAGATAGAAATTGGATGTACGATCGTTTGGCCGAGAAGGGTCGAGTGAAAGAAAGATTTGCCGAAGGTGTATTCAATTTTTTGCAGTTTGCGTTAGCTCATGAACGTTATCTAGACGATAGTCGAAATCTAAAATATCCGTGTAGAAAGTGCACCAATAGAAAATATTTGAAACCTGACGAAGTAGCTGCTCACCTGCATCGATGGGGTTTTGTAGAGGGGTATCGTGTATGGGTGTTCCACGGGGAAAATTATAACGAGCATAATAGCCTCTTAGGGGCGTCGTCGTCAAGTCACGCAGTTAGAAACGATCTGATAGTTGTTCAAGACGACAATTCTTTTGGAGCTTTAGTTGATGATTACCGATGCCAATTTCAAAATGTCGATTGCGATGAGGAGCCTAACACCAAAGCAAAACGATTTTTGGAATTGGTGAAATGGTCTGGGATTAAGTTGCGCGACCCGAAAAACATGTCTGTTTTGGAGTGGGTGTCTGAGTTTTTTACTACCAAGCTAGAGTATAACTCTAGCAGAGCTGAGTGTGCAAAGTTTTACAAATTATCACGCGAGTGTTTGGGGCCAGAAGATAGCCATTGTTTGCCCGCAGATCTGAATGCTGCCGAGAAGTTAATGAAGGGTTTGGGGTTAGGATACGAAACAATCGATGTTTGTGATAACAATTGTTTCTTGTTCTACGAGAAATTTGCATCTGCCGATTACATAGTGTGTCCTGAATGTGGGGAAAATAGGTATGAAACTGTAGGAAGAAAAAAGCTTGTGGCAAAGAAAATTTGTTACTTCCCGTTGGCCCCACGGCTTAAACGACTCTTCATGACTCCAATAACTGCTGAGCACATGTCGTGGCACTTAAAGTGTAGGTCTTCGAACGATGATATGATTCACCCAGCATCAGGGGAAGCGTGGAAACATTTCGACAGGACACACCCTGAATTTGCTGCCGAGCCACGAAACATTCGTCTAGGTCTTTGCATGGACGGTTTCACACCGTTTGGAAACTTCGGATCCCAATACTCATGTTGGCCCGTGTTCGTGACTCCTTATAACCTTCCTCCAGATCTTTGCATGCGAGAGGAGTTTATTTTCTTGAGCTTGATCATATCGGGTCCGCGTAGCCCAGGACAAAACATTAATGTTTTGCTTTGCCCCCTAATCGACGAGTTGAAGGTTTTATGGCACGATGGTGTTCGCGCTTACGACAGATTCAGGAGTCAGAATTTCCAGTTGAGGACTGCATTAATGTGGACTATTAGTGATTTTCCAGCGTACGGGATGTTGTCATAATGGAGCACACATGGAAAGTTATCGTGCCCTTATTGCATGGAGAACACAAAGTCCTTCCCGTTACCCCACGGTAACAAACCTACATGGTGGGGGTGCCATCATTGTTTCTTACCAGAGGGCCATGAATCCCGCCATAACGTGACGGGATTCAATGGAAACACAAAATACGATGGGCCTGCACAACGGAGGACCGGTGCTCAAATGGCATCAATTGTTGAACAACTGCCACCAAGGTCAACGAATCCAGACTCACCAAAAATAGTAGTATATGGGGTAGAGCACAATTGGTCGTACAAGAGCATTTTTTGGGAATTACCCTATTCGAGTACGAACCTGATCCGCCACAATCTGGACGTGATGCACTGCGAGAAGAATTTCTTCGACAACATCAAGAACACAGTGATGGACGAACCGGGTAAGACAAAAGACAACTTAAAAGCTAGGAGAGATTTAGCGGAGTTGACCACTCGGGAAGAGCTTTTTGTTACTGATCTCGTTGATGGTAGAACGGTAAAGCCAAAGGCCAAGTATTGTCTTGATAGGGCTCAAAAGAAACTAGTGTGTAAGTGGTTGGTTGGTTTGTGATTTTCGGATGTGTATGCTTCAAATATTAAACGTTGTGTGCAAAGACAACAGTTGAGGTTGATTGGGATGAAGAGTCACGATTGTCACATTTTTATGCAAAGGTTAATACATATTGCATTTCGTGATTTGCTGCCTGATCCGATATGGGGGGACCCTCGTAGAGATTAGTATCTTCTTTCGAGCATTGTGCGCCACAGAGATTAAAGCCTCGGACATGGCATCATTGGAGGAATCTATCGTGATAACAATTTGCAAATTAGAGAAGATATTTCCCCCTCACTTTTTTGATTGGACGAATTATTATTTATGCCCTGTAAGTTACCCCTTTTATTGAAAATGCCCGTTATGTTACCAATTATACAAACATGCCCCGTAACTATGCGTTTTTTGTAGAAAATGCCCTTTGGGTGCCACATGTGTATTTCGGCCTACGTGGCATCCACCGTGGCTGCCACATGTGTTTTTTTGTCTATGTGGCTGCCATATGTAATATGTTTAAAATAAAAATATATTTATATCCATAATATATATAAAAACTATATCTTTATGTATTAAAATATATCAAATATATATATAACTATATAAAAAAAGGTAAAAAATAATCATAAATATCATTTATATCTATAATATATATAAATATATAAAAAAAAAGTATATCTTTATGTATTAAAATATATCAAATATATATTTAAGTATATAAAAAAGGTAAAAAACCATAAATATAATTTTCTATTATTGAAATATTAAAAAGTTTTTTTTACTGAAATAAAAAAAATCTTGTTTTTTTGTGAAATTAAAAAAAAAAAAATTTTACTGAAATTAAAAACAAAACACATATATAAAAACTTAAATCTTAATAAATTTAAAACATAAATATATTTATATATTTAAAAAATTAATTAAAAAAAAATAGAACCCCTTCCCCCCCCACCCCGCAACGCCCCCCCCCCCCCCCCCCCCCATGCAACTCGCGGTTGCAGTGGCGGCGGCGTCGATCGACGCCGCCACCGCTGCAACTCGCGGTTGCAGTGGTGACGGCGTCAATCGACGCCGCCGCCACTGCAACCGCGAGTTGCAGTGGGGGGGGGGGGGCATTGCGGGGTGGGGGGGAGGGGGCAGTGGGCGATCCGGCTGCGGGGGTGGGGGGGAGGGGGCGATCCCGGTTGCGGGGTGGGGGGGGGAAAGGGGCAGGGGGCGATCCGGTTGCAGGGGGGGTTCCGACGCGGGGGGGGGGGGGGGGGGGTGGTCGGTGAAGAAGATGATGAATTTTTTTTTTTTTTTTTTTTATTGTTAAAATGTTTATTATTATTATATATATATATTTATTATTTATAAAAAATAGTTATATATGTTTATATGTTTATTATTATTAAAGATATAAACATATATAACATGTGGCACGCATGTGGATGCCACGTCGTCCGAAATGGATGCCAACTCGTTCGAAATGGATGCCACGTCGCCCGAAATACACATGTGGCACTCAAAGGGCAATTTCTACAAAAAAATGCATAGTTACAGGGCATATTCATATAATTGGTAACATAACGGGCATTTTCAATAAAAGGGGAAACTTACAGGGCATAACTAATAATTCGTCCTTTTTGATTCTATGGAATATTTGGCGATACATCTTCCCTACGAAGCCAAAGTTGGTGGACCGGTTCAATATCGTTAGATGTACCCGTTTGAGAGGTAAACCGTTTTATATTTCCAAAATTATTTGTCATATACTTATGTCAAACTATTATTGAATTACTTGTTGGTTTATAGGTGAATGCTTGGGTTGAAGAAATCTGTGTTGGACAAAGCTCGCGTTGAAGGTTCAATTGCAACATCTTATATATTGTCCGAGAGCACCCACTTATGTTCGCGCTATTTTGAAAAAAGTGTTGAAACGAGATACAACAGGCTCAGTCGAAATGAGGCCGAATTATGTGGTGATTTCACAGGGCAACTTTCTATTTTCCATCGAAGAGGGAAAGGTCTAAATCCAGATAAAAAACAACGGCATCTTACTTCTGAGGAGCTGATGCTAGTTGAGCTTTACATGCTGATGAATTGTCCAGAAGTCGACGGCTGGTTCACGTATGTATATAACAATTAATATTTTTACATATCTCGATTATCCATTTAATACGTTGATGAGAACTATGTTACGCCCGTATGATAGGTTGTTTGAGGACTTGTTTTGCGGCGGTCTTACTCAACAACAAATTCAAAGAAAGAAGAGAGCTGAGTTCGTGCCATGGTTTAAAGAAACTGTTTGCTCTGGAAAGTATGAAGTAGATCAACGTTTGTACGCCCTCGCCTTAGGGGCAAGCACACTAATAAAAGGGGACGCAGGTTATAAGGTGAACGGGTTTAGATTCTGTACGGACTCGTTCAATGAGGGCAAAGAAACAAATTGTAGTGTGGTTTATGTGAAGGACAGCGGCGATGGGGTTGAGGGCACAAATTTTTACGGGACGCTGGAGGACATCATTGAGGTTATCTGGTGTGGCGGCAACGATATGGTCCAATCAATTGTATTTTTTAGATGTGTGTGGTACAATATTACTCGTCGTGGTACGGCAATACACCCGGTGTACGGAATGGTTGACATCAATCCTACGCGTTCTCTCACTACCAATGATCCATTAATATTTGCAAATCAGGCTCTCCAAGTATACTACATTCCATATCCAGCACAACATGTGTCGCGGAGGAAAGGATGGTGGGCAGTTTGCCCTATTCGTGCAAGGAACATAGTCAACATGTCGTCAATGCAAGAGGAAGAAGAAGCTGAAGAACTCTTTCAAGATGATGAGTCACCCGGACTTAACTTGTGCGCAGATTTGAACAACTTTAACGTTGAAGGACAATTAGCAGATGACGTGTACGAGTTGGTTGAAGACGACATGGACGATAACAATTGATACCAATGTACTCGAGTTCAATATTATATTTGTTGTAACTTTTTAATTTTTTAAACACATATTTAGTATTCATGTCTTAATATTGGTTAAGTCTAGTAAGCGATAAATCGCATCAATTACGATAACAAAATTACAATTAAAATTATGATAAATTGCAATCGATATTTATATCGTCGAATTACATAACATTACTTAAAATGCGTAAATTTATTACAAACAACATAACTGGTAATTAAAAAAACCTCTTACAAACTCGTAATTTAAACATACAATACTTAAGGATCAAACCATTCACATGCCGTGTAGTCAGTATCAGGGAGAGGCAGACTCGCTAAGTCGGCTAAAGTAGAGTCGTCTTGTGTAACATGAGACACTACAGTATACAATGGAGACCTTCTGGAGGAACTTGGACGATCCCCACTAACGCTAGCACGTCGAGCATCATTCGGACGTGAGAATTGGGTATCATTATTAGACCGCAGCAAGTAGTCCAAATCACTTCGAACACTATTGTTGGGCATTGTGTGTTGCTGCCATGAATTGTTCGTGTTGGCGTTATGTTGGTTCCACGTACGTGGCTGACTCATGGTGTTAGTACCCTGGTTTCCTTGCTGCCACAACGTGTTTGTACCCTGGTTTCCTTGCTACCATGACGTGTTTGTACCCTGGTTTCCTTGCTCTCACGACGTGTTTGTACCATGGTTTCCTTGCTGCCACAATGAGCTTGTTCCCTAGTTGCCTTGCTGCAAACGACGAAGCTTAACCATGTTGAGTCTGGTTTTGTTGCCAATAATCATACGACTGGCTTTGCGTTCTATGAAACTGATTTGGAGGAAAGGAGCTTGAATTATAGGTGTTTGGGTGGTTGTTCCATTGATAACGATGCTCCCACTCTTCTCGGTCACGAATTCACTCTCGCTCCCTGTCCTCTCGCTCACGAATTCGCTCCTGCCTGTGCTCCTCCAGGCCCCTCGCCACTTTCGACCGCACATCGTGAATTTCTTTTTCCAACCCTGCCACGGTTTCTTGCAAACCAACAGTAGCCACCTTGACCGCTTTAGCAGTTCTTACCGCCTCAGCAGGGTTCGGATTTGCGCCCTGCGACTTACCATAATCTGCGAGGGTACTGTGCCTATTTTTGCCTCGAATCCTCCCATGTGTGCCATTATTATCTGCAATGGCCCCTATATCTATGTCAAAATGAAGCGGCCATTTCTCTTGGGGACCATAATTATCCTCGAGCGCTTCAAAATAACGTTCCTACAAATTTCAAAGTAAATAAATGAAAAAGATATAGGCACAAAACAATCATATACATGTTTAAGATAACTTACATAATACCCTTCTGACTGTGGGGGGTCCCAACAGATTATTCGTCCATCCAGATCCGCCCTTGCGTGGTCCAGCATGTATTGTTGGTCCCAGCGTAGCACGTGCGGAGTACCATACTATAACAACATTTTTTTTCAACAATATTAATGGTAAAGAGTAACTCAATATCACAAAATATATTTTGCAAATAAGGAAATCATAACGTATCGTACCGTTTCATAGCTCCTCTCATATGTACTCACAGATCCACCATGGTACGTAGCTAAGGAACCTTACCGTCGACGCTCTTTGTCTTATTGGATTCTCGATTTTGCTTTGCTTTTTCTGCGAGTTCAATTGTCCTTTCCATCTCCCAATGACAACAGTACGTCGACTTAAAGCCACGAGGTAGCCAAGTCTTTTGGTACCATTCGGGGCCTTTATCTCGGTTCTTGTACATATTTTTGCATTCGTATATGGATTCCTTCTATGAGGATTGTGCCACTCGATGGAATGCCTTTGTGATTTTAGGCGTTTCCTCATCATCCCATTTGTATACACTCTTCGAAATATAATAACATATAAGTATAATGACAAAATTATAATATACATAAATAATGCGAAATGTGTTAAAATAAGTTAAAATAAGATACCCTGAAGTAGATTATAAATTTTTGTTTTCGTGCCGCGGATAATTGAGAGTAATATATCCCCAGTTCGGTCACCAAGGACTTTATCGTAAAGCCAATAGAACGCGTTATTTTTCCAGTAAGCTCTTCACATAAATTTGGATCAAAGACGAAATTGTCATTCACCCCAATTTTGCGCCTCTCTGCGTCGGTGTCTGTAGCAGCTCGACCCTTCCTCCGTCCCCTAGGCGGCCTAAGGCTAGTAGAAGCAGATTCAGATTCAACAGATGTTGGCGAGGGTTGCAATCCCGACAAAGCTCCTTCGTTGTTGGTTTGTGAAACTTCGTCCGTCAAGCCATGCGGAAAGATTGAACGTGGAGGAGTAATTTCAGGCGGCAAGACTGGATCTGGGTCCCTTAGGCGGGGAGCAAGGGCTTGGTTCCGAGTGGTAGTGGGGCGTTGTGGTTGTGCATCCGCCGGAGTAGGGGCCTGGGTCCGAGTTGTAGTTGGGCGTTGTTGGGAAGCAACCGTAGTATGTTGAGTTTGTGGGAGGTTCCTCAACGTTTTGGGTAACTTCGTCGGGACTAGTTGTTTCAACGTTGCCACCACGGCGAGATTTAAAAACACTAGCAAAATTGAGCATCCCTAGAGTTTTTGGTAACCCTACATTGGAAATATATTTTTGGACTTTTTTCTGTTTCGCTTTTTCTTTATCGATAAACTTGTCGCGATTATTTTTATCGGCCATTTATAAAAATGACGATTTTTTGAAAAAGAAAATATATTTGAAGAATGATTGTGATGATGAAGAGCTAGTGATTGTGATGAATAAAAAAATTCTTCATGCCAGTATTTATAGAGAATAATTTTTATTTTTATTATTATTTTTTTTTAACTTTTACCCGCGCCTTTTTAAAAAGGCGCCAGACCCACGTCATTTCCGTCGGCACTTGGTCGACGGAAATGACGGGGGCCGTCTTTTCCGTTGGCCAAGTGCCGACGGAAAAGAGGGGGACCCTCTTTTTATTATTTTATTATTTTTTTTCTTTTCCGACGGCCAGGTGCTGTCGGAAAAGAACATTTCCAACGGCACCTGGCCGTCGGAAAATACCTTTTCCGACAGCCATGTGCCGTCGAAAAAAAGCGTATTTTTTAATTTTTTTTTCTTTTCTGACGGGCTTAAGCCGTCAGAAAAGGTCTTTAGCCATTTCCGACGGCCGATTCGGTCGGAGGCCGTCGAAAATGGTCGTTTTTCTTGTAGTGATTGCTCCAATTATCTGATTACAATGGGCAAGACTTGGACAACTTATCTACTACTCAATTGCCTATAATTGTAGCTGCATATGATCAGGAAAAATACAAAAAAAAAAAAAGAGAGAAACATCGAGTGAAAGAAAAGAGAACTCCATAGAGTTCAAACCTGAGATTTGAGTGTTGGTTTTTTGTAATAGTCGGATGTGAGAGTTGCTCCTCCTATTGTAATTCGTTCGTATTGTTGAATGAAGAATTTTCCAACCCCAACAAAGTGATATCAAGAGCCACGGGTTTCGTTTCTCCGTTCTCTGTAAGTTTTTCG
The DNA here is from genome assembly GCA_948329865.1 of Linaria vulgaris. Classification (NCBI taxonomy): domain Eukaryota; kingdom Viridiplantae; phylum Streptophyta; class Magnoliopsida; order Lamiales; family Plantaginaceae; genus Linaria; species Linaria vulgaris. The sequence goes on along the minus strand of OX415249.1, from coordinate 144,077,125 downwards.
TCCCGAACCTGTGATTTCTTATCACGGTTGTGAAGCTCTCTGTTCGACGATTCCGAATATATAGTTTTTGAGCTATTTCGATCGCCGGAAAGTGATGATCGAAGGCGACCTAATTCTACATCAAAATTATTTTTCGTTCCGGAATTGCATTTTGTTACTACCATTATGAAGCTCGTGTTGCAAGGATTCTAAATATATATTTTTCAAAATTTTTCGATCGCCGAAAACCTCCATTCGATGCCGGACGAGTTAACGGCGAGTTAACTCGGCCCAACTCACACCGGGCGAAGAAGAAAGGATCTGACCCGGTCAAGGCTACAGGTCCAGTCAAATACGGTCAACCGATCAACTCTGGTCAAAACTGGATTCAATTCGGTTCAACTCCTTCCAACTTGTTTCGTCCCGGTTCAACTCATTTTTGATTCGTTTTCAACAAGGTTAGAACGGTTCCCACGGGTTTAGACCGTTCCGGATCCAACCGTGTGCTCTATCTCCAAATTCAGCCTCTAAATTTGGGTACAAGCAAGCTTGTTGAATTTTAACAGGGAAAATTCAACGTCGGACATGATGATGCGATTGACGCCTACTAATTACAATATGTGGAAGCCTCGCACGGAGGATTTGCTAAATTTGAAGGATTTAGCCGAGCCAATCGAAAATAAAGGTGCCAAACCCGAGAAGACGAGTGATGACGATTGGAAAAAGTTGAACAAGAAGACTATTGCTCAGATCCGCCAGTGGATTGATAATAGTGTGTTCCATCTTGTCGCACAGAAAACGAGTGCCCACATGTTGTGGGATAAGCTTGCTCACATGTATCAGGCAAAGACGGCACATAACAAGACCTTGTTGATGAGACGTTTAGTAAACCACAAGCTTCATAGTGGTACGTCTATGCCAGAACACACGAGTCAGTTCCAGGACCTCGTGAACCAGCTTGTTGCCGCCGATTGGAACCTCAAAGATGATGAACAAGTGATACTACTTCTAAGTTCCCTGCCAGATAATTGGGAGACTCTTGTTGTCACCGTCAGTAATTCTGCCCCCAATGGTAAAGTATCTATGCAAATGGTGACAACTGCTTTACTTAATGAAGAAGCCAAAAGAAAAGAAGTCAGTGCCGACCAATCTTATGCTCTTGGGTCGGAAAGTAAAGGCAGAGGTGGAGGTTGATGAAGAGGTCGTGGCAGAGGCAGAGGTAGAGGTCGAGGTCAAAATCATGGACGATCTCAAGATCGAGGTAGATCCCAAGGGAGAGGTAAATTCGTTGACAACTCGAGTCGATTTTTATTGTGAAATTTACGGTCATATGAAGATGGACTGTCGAAAGCTTTTGAGGGATCAACCCCAAACCGGCCATAGCTCCAACAAGGATGAAGGTGAAACCATTGTCACAGTATCATTGGAAATTGCTCTTGTTTCTTATGGAGACGAGATATGCCTACATGTTGGCAATCAAGAAATTGAGTGGGTGATTGACGCTCCAGCTTCATTTCACGCCACTCCGCATCGTGATTTGTTTGCTACATCTAAATCAAGGGACTTTGTTACCATAAAGATGGGTAACACCAGTTACTCCAGTGTAGTTGGTGTTGGTGACGTGCACGTGAAAACCAACATAGGATGTTCTCTTATCCACAAGGATGTGCGCCATATTCCGGATCTCAGGCTGAATCTGATCTCAGGACTAGCCCTTGACCGACATGACATGAAAGTAATTTTAAAAATGGCACTTGGACGCTGTCGAAAGGCGTGATAGTTGTTGCGAGGGGTCATATCTGTGGCACGGTATTCAAAACTCATACAAAAATGTGCGAGTTAAGACTCAACGCCGTTGAAGAAGAGGCGTCACTAAATATTTGGCACAAAAGACTTGGGCATATGAGCGAGAAGGACTTGGCTACGCTAGCCAGGATTGATGCTATCAATCTCTCGAAGGATGTTGCACTAGATCCTTGCGCGCACTGTTTATTTGGGAAACAACATAGAGCTTCTTTCAGTTATACCAGGAAGCAACACTCTGAGTTACTGGGTATCATTCACTATGATGTGTGTGGACCAATAGAAGAAGAATCTCTCGGTGGAAGCAAATATTTTGTCACCTTTATTGACGATGTTTCACGGAAATTATGGGCTTATTGTTTAAGATCAAAAGATCAAGTTTTTGATCGCTTCAAAGCATTTCATGCATTGGTGGAAAGACAGACAGGGAAGAAGTTGAAGTGCCTTCGCTCAGACAATATAGGCAAATACACTTCTACATAATTTGTAGTGTATTGCACTGAACATGGAATTAGGCATGAGAAGACGGTTCTGAGGGCCCCACAGCATAATGGTGTTGCTGAGCGAATGAATCGCACCATTGTTGAGAAAGTTCGTTGCAGGATCAGTATGGCTAAGCTGCCTAAAGCATACTGGGACGAAGCAGTCCTCACAGCTTGTTATCTGATAAATAGGACACCGTTAGTTCCTTTGAACTTTGAAGTTCCGGAGAAGATATGGACAGGGAAGGATATTTTATATTCTCACATAAAGGTGTTTGGGTGCAAGGCTTTTGCACATGTGTCGAGGGATCTCAGGCAGAAACTTGATCTCAAGTCAACTCCATGCATCTTTATTGGCTATGGTGATCAAGAATTTTGTTACAGATTGTGGGATCCACAGTCTAAGAAAGTTATCCGCAGTAGAGAAGTGATTTTCTACGAAAATAAATTATATGACTTTACTCCAGCTGCACCAGTTCAACAACGTACTAGTGCTCCGGAAGAAGTTACTTCACCACCAAAACGTCATATTGAAAATGAGGATGCCTAAGATAATGTAGACGATGCGGATGAGGATGAAGGTGCTGAGCAGGGGGAGCTCTCACCTCATTTACATGAAGATGGTGAACCTCGACGATCTGGACGTGTGTCGATACCATCAACAAGGTATCCTGCATTAGAATATATCCTTCTTACGAGTGAGGGGGATCCAGAAAGTTTAAAAGAAATTCAATCTCACGGTGATAAAGAAAGCTAGAGGCAAGCCATGGAAGAAGAAATGAATTCTTTGCAAAAGAATTAGACTTATGAGCTTGTGAGACTTCCGAAGGGAAAGAGAGCACTGCAGAATAATTGGTTTTTCAAACTGAAGAAAGATGGTCGCGAAAATATTGTAAAATATAAGGACAGGCTTTTCGTCAAAGGATTCCAACAGAAGAAAGGCATTGACTTTGACGAGATATTCTCACCAGTGGTGAAAATGACATCCATCCGTGTTATACTTGGGTTAGTTGTAGTTTGGATCTGGAGCTTGAACAGATGGACGTGAAAACTGTATTCCTTCATGGTGATCTAGAAGAAGATATATACATGGAGCAGACAGAAGGTTTTCAAGTCCGCGACAAGAAGCATCTTGTCTGTAAATTGAAGAAAAGTTTGTATGGTCTAAAGCAAGCTCCAAGACAGTGGTACAAGAAGTTTGACTCTTTCATGGCGACTCACCAGTATAACAGGATTGCGGCAGACAAGTGTGTTTATTTGAAGAAGTTCGCTGACGGTAAATTTATCATCATTTTGCTCTATGTCGATGATATGTTGATAGTCGGCAAGGATGCAGCGCTAATCAACAACTTGAAGAAAGATTTGTCCAAGTTTGATAATTTTGGACCATGGATTGACACAACACTTTTGAGAGTTAAGCTGGAATTGCCTTAACTCTATTTTGATCTTCTTGATAATAATAATGTGCAGCGGAAGTAAGAACACAAGAAGATATAATTTTAAGAAGTTTTCAATATTATTAAAAACTTCCGAGCCTTAGGCCAAATAACCATAAAGGTTTTATCAAAAACGTTCCTCACAATAATTCACTCACGCTCTTTGTTGATCGGACTCAACGAAGCAGACAAGTAAGAACTACTTAACTTCTATGAACTAGACTTAAGCAGTTGATACAAAAACTTTGCAAAACAAGACGAAGACAATACAAAGAATGATTAATCTCTTGGATTGTTTAGCATGATTGTCTTGTCTTCATCTTGATGACCTTCACATCTTTTATAGATTTCTTGAGTCTTGAACGCCAAGATGTGTTGTTCACAGTTTTGGTAACTCTTGTTGTTTCCTTGTTGAAATTTGCCTTCTTTGTGAACTTCATATCTTTCCTGAGAATGTGTTTCCATTGTTACCGATTTAACAAGGTAACACATCTTCTTCAATTTGCAGAATCCTGGAAAGAATCGCGTCGCAGAGAACAACTAGCTTGTTTCCTTCTTTTGAAACCGTGTGAGTTGACTATTCAACTTAGCTTGAATTATGGAAACTTCAAGTAAGGAATCTTCCATAGCTCTTCCTTATGATAAAGATACCTTCCTCGACATAAAAATAAACAACTAAAACCGTGGAACTTGGTTAATATGTGAATAAAGGCAAAACTTAATTTTGGCAACTAAAGAGTAGTTTTCGCACAAGCTCTCGGCTTTCAATGTTATCCTCAATGTTAACCCAACATCGTCTAACATTGCATCGTCTAACATTGACTCCAGAAAACCCTGCACTTTCAAAGTTCTTTGACATGAAAGACTTGGGTGCAGCACAATAGATTCTCGGCATGAAGATTACCGGAGACAGGAAAACGAGAAAGTTGTACTTATCTCAAGAAGATTACGTTGAACGGGTTCTCAAAAGGTTCAACATGGGTAAAGCCAAGCCTGTTTCGACTCCGCTCACAAATCACTTCAAGTTAAGCAAGAGAAAGTGTCCTTCTACGATGAAGGAGAAAGAAGAAATGGAGGCGATACCATATTCTTCGGCAGTGGGAAGTCTGATGTGCGCGATGGTGTGTACTAGGCCAGATATTGCTCATGCAGTTGGTATTGTTAGCAGATATATGTCAAATCCAGGGAAAGAGCACTGGGAGGCGGTTAAGTGGATTCTTCGGTACCTGAGAGGTACATCTAATCTATGTTTGTGTTACGGGGGAGCAAAGCCAGTTCTGAATGGTTACACAAATGCCGACATGGCTGGAAATCTTGATAGTAAAAAATCTACATCAAGTTACATATTCACTTACGCAGGGGTAGTTGTTTCGTGGCAGTCCAACCTGCTAAAGTGCATTGCTTTATCCCTCACTGAAGCCGAGTACATTGCTATAGCGAAAGCAGGGAAAGAGTTATTATGGATAAAGCGTTTTCTTCAAGAACTAAGATTTACACAAAATGAGTATGTTATTCACTGCCATAGTCAAAGTGCTCTAGACTTGAGCAAGAATGCAATGTATCATTCTCAGACAAAACATATCGACATTCGGTATCACTGGATACGCAAAGTGATGGAGCAACAATTGTTAAAGCTGGTTAAGATTCACACAAGCAAAAATCCTGCAGACATGCTAACGAAGGCGGTGACACGAGAGAAACTTGGTTTGTGTACGAACATAGTTGGGCTGTAGGGGGAGATTTGTAGACTAAGTCAACTCCAGCCTCCTACCGACACACCCCCTCCCGTGATTCACACTCGGCAGCCATCCGTCAAAAGTCATTGCTCCAATTATCTGATTACGATGGGCAAGACTTGGACAACGTATCTACTACTCAATTGGCCATAAATGTAGCTGCATATGATCAGGAAAAATACCCACCAAAAAGAGAGAAACGCCGAGAGAAAGAAAAGAGAACTCCGTAGAGTTCAAACGTGAGATTTGAAGGTTGGTTTATTGTAATAGTCGAGTATGAGAGTTGCTCCTCCTATTGTAATTCATTCGTATTGTTGAATGAAGAATTTTTCAACCCCAACAAATATCCCATCACCACACTATTCTTCACACACAAAATTAAAATCATTTCAAATCCTCTACATTGTCTAGACCTTTAGGTTTTAAGTTTAGTCTTAATGACTTTGTACCACTCCCTCACTTCTTAATCGTTATATTATTTAGGAAAAAAAACGAACTATACCCATCGTTTAGCCTCTTTTACGAAACTATACCCATCGTTTGAACTTTTGCAATACAATACCCAACCTTTGTAAATCGTAACTATGTTATACCTAGACTAATTTTCCGGCAAACAAAATCATATTCTGATCTTGTGACATCAGCAATCCGATTTGCACGAGGGCAAAATAGTCATTTCATTTATTTATAATAAAAATTAATAAAAAATTAATAAAAAAAAAAGAAAAAACAAAAAAAGACCCCTCCCTCCTTCCCCGTTGCCTCCCCCCCCCCCCCCCCCCCCCACCCCACCGATTTGCAGCAACACCGCTGCAAATCGGCGTTATTTTTTATTAATTTTTTTAAATTTTTTAGTGTAATACCGATTTTACCCCTGCAAATTCCCAATTTTGGCCGGAAAATTAGTCTTGGTATAGCATAGTTACGATTTACAAAGGTTGTGTATAGTATTGCAAAAGTTCAAACGATGGGTATAGTTTCGTAAAAGAGGCTAAACGATGGGTATAGTTCGTTTTTTTCCCTTATTATTTATCCCTTATCACCCCAGAACCCCCCATTTCCCAATACTTCTCTCTCATATTCTTCAACAGCCTAAAAAAGAGAGAAGAAAGTAACAGTTCAAACAATGTTTTGCTTCCCATCTATCCTCAACAAAAAGTTCGGTACCTGCAACCCTTTCATTTCCGGCAAAGGCACGCAGAACAATTTGTGCAATCTCGCACACCGACATCAACTGGGCGGTACTAGGAGATGTTAGGCATATTTATATTTCTAGGAGGAGGATTTCATGTAGATTCTTATAGCATACATTTAGGTTGTTAAATTGATTTGTATTATTTTCCTTTCGTATCACTCATATACATACCATGTATATATAGCAGTAACCGTACGTTGGCATCCATTCACACATGAAAAATCAATAGTACAACTTATTTTTATACTTTTTCTGTGGCTGAACTTATATCCATTGATTTCTCTTAATCGTCACCAAGGGTTTGTCTTAATTTGTCTTAAAGATAAACACATACTTTGCAAAACTAAAATGCCACCATATGGCTTGATTTGCCTTCCTTTAATTAACAAGTTATAGTTCATCTTATTATTATGGGAAACACCAACCTTTCGGTTAAACTAGATGGAGAAAAAATTCAATAATTTCATTTCTCACTACAAGATTTGGGGGTCAATAGTGACCGAAATGCAGTCACTATTGACCCCCATTGGGGTCCCTGATGGTCAATAGTGACCGCGTTTGGGTCGCAGATGACCGGTCACTATTGACCTCGGTCACTTTCCATCAGTGACCGCAATTAGGTCGCTGATGAGGGTCAATAGTGACCGGAAATTTAGTGACCGCCTTCCGGTCCCTGTTTATTTTAAAACATTAGTGACTGCTTTCAGGTCACTAATTTTAAGAACAGTGACCGCAATTCGGTTCCTACTAATATTCATAGATATCTATGAATATTAGTAGGGACCAAATTGCGGTCACTAAGTTTAAAAATAGTGACCGCAATTCGGTCCCTACTAATATTCATAGATATCTATGAATATTAGTAGGGACCGAATTGCGGTCACTAATTACCTGTACGAAAAATTAAAAAAAAACATTAATATTCCGGATTTAATCCGGAATATTATTGTTTTTTTTGTAAAATTATGATTTTAACAAGATCAAAACCATAAAATAATAAAGAAAATGTTAATATAATGACATGAATGTAAAAAGATTAAAAAAAATGTCTAATAATAGAAACTATAATATGAATGAAAACAAAAAAAATGAATGATTAAAAAGATCAATGAAAGCAAAAAGATTAATGAAAACAAAAAGATTAATGAATAAAACAACAAGTGAAAGAAAAGTAAGAAAATAAAGTGTAGATCCAAAACAAAAAAAAAAGTGAAAGAAAGAAAGAAAATAAAGTGTAGATCCAAAATAAATAGAGAAAGATAATAAAGTGTAGATCCAAAATAAAGAAAGAAAGATAATAAAGTGTAGATCAAAACTAAAATAAAAAAAGTGAAAGAAAAGAAAGTGATTTTTTGGATTTATGTTGGTGTGTTGGTGTGTTGGTGTGTTGGAGAAAAGAAGAGAGTGTTGTTAATTATGTTGGTGATTTTTGGAGATAATGAAATTTAGATGTGTAATAGTGGTGAGTATATATAGAAGGGAGGTTGAAAATTTCAAATTTTCGTCAAATTCAAATTTCCCTCTTAATCCCGCCTAAAATTTTCGCCCAATTTCAAATTTTTGGATTTCAATGACCGCATTTAGGTCACTAATATATATTAGGGACCGCTATTAGGTCACTAATATTTTGTAGTGACTGCAATGCGGTCACTGTTGCCATATCAGTGACCGCAATTAGGTCCCTACTAATATTCATCCATTTTAAAGTATGAATATTAGTAGGGACCACAATTTGGTCACTGTTGAGTCAATAGGGGCCGCAATGCAGTCCCTGTTGAGTCAACAGTGACTGCTTTGCGGTCCCAATTGACTCAATAGTGACTGCGTCGCAGTCACTATTGTCTCCCATACTTTAAAATCGATTTTTTTTAATTGATTTTGGTGTGTTTGTGATTCTTAGTAACCAAACTCATTGTAACATGTAAATTGAAGTAATAAATGATTGCAAAACCAACCTCATAGTAGTTTAGTTGTGGATTAATAGATTGATTGAGCTTGAACGAGTTATTAACGTTGGAGATCTATTTCATGTTCTACAACTAATCATCACTAGTTAGTTGTAGTTGTTATTCGTTTTTATGCTTTACTTCACTAATGTTAGCATATATATGATTATGAGGTATAAATCATCACATCAAGTAATCAGTATACTTATATGTATATACAATTAATTTGTCATTATGACATTCGTCATACAAAATAATAAGAGCATCGTCAAAGTGGTCCGTTCTCTTTACATAATGTTTGGATTTACAATGCGTCATTGAAATTATTGTTGTTTTAACTCTTATAATGGTTATTATGAACTAAAAAAACAACGCGGCACCTCGAACCATCTTAAAATATCGATTTTAAAGTATGAATATTAGTAGGGACTGCAATTCGGTCCATGTTGATTCAATAGGGACTGCAATTCCGTCCCTGTTGATTCAACAGGGACCGCAATGCAGTCACTGTTGTGTCATTAGGGACCGCTTAGCGGTCACTATTGACTCCCCAATGTCAGTAGTGACCGAAAAGCGGTCACTATTGATAACGCCCAATGTCAATAGTGACTGCAAAGCGGTCATTATTGATAACGGCCAACTTCAATAGCGACTCATGTTGAGTCGCTATTGGTAATAGCCGTTGTCAATAGTGACCGCAAATGTCAATAGTGACCGCTTTGCAGTCACTACAAAATATTAGTGACCGCAAAGCGGTCACTAATGACATTTGCGGTCACTATTGACAACGGCTATTGTCAATAGTGGCCGCTTTGTGGTCACTATTGACAACGGCTATTACTATTAAATACGGATATTGTGGCAATGACCGTTGTCAATAGTGACCGCAAAGCGGTCACTATTGACATTTGCGGTCACTATTGACAATAGCCGTTGTCAATAGTGACCGGAAATGTCAGTAGTGACCGCTTTGCGGTCACTAATCTTTTGTAGTGACTGCAAAGCGGTCACTATTGACTTTTGCGGTCACTATTGACAATAGTCGTTGTCAATAGTGACCGCAAATGTCACTAGTGACCGCTTTGCGGTCACTAATGTTTTGTAGTGACTACAAAGCGGTCACTATTGACATTTGCGGTCACTATTGACAGCGGCCATTACCAATAGCGACTCAAGTTGAGTCGCTGATTGCTTCCGGATATTGGACTCGCATTTGAGCCCAATATCTTTGGCCCACATTTTGGCCCAAATTGGGCCAAATGTGTGGCCCAAGTCATATAATGGAATTCAGCGACTCAATGTGAGTCGCTGAATTTTCTTGAGGTGTCCTCGTACAAATCTGCGACTCAGGTTGAGTCGCAGTTGTCTTCGCAGGTCACTGAAGACAAGTGACTCAACTTGAGTCACAACTGGGGGGTCACTATTGACCCCCAAATCTTGTAGTGTCTCTTGCCTTATCTGCTTTCTTTTTTTGTGTGTGTTATCTTCTAACATAGTGATTTACAAATTCTAGATTTTGACAACGACGAGCTCGTCGTTCAGCATGGAGAATGCTATTATTCTAGCTTATACGAGGGCAGTTTAATTATCTTCAAAATTGTTATTTTCATTTTATGTGTACATATTGTTTTGTGGAATTTTGAAGTCATGTCCACTTAAATTGTAGAAATTTCTGAACTACAAAGGTTTGGGCTATCGCAAACTTTCCAAAAAAGGCCTATGCAGAAATGGAGAGGTAAATATTTTCAGTTAAACTTGGTAGGTTACATTTGGTTATCAGTGATACAACTTTTCTTGTTTCTCGGTTGTGGTTGTTTGCATGTATGTGTTGTTTAACACGGATTATTACTCGTATTGGAGCTTTTGGCCAGTTTGCCTCCGGCCGGGTTTTAACAGCAAAGGCAGCAATGATAATGGGTATTGACAGAGTTTAAATTAAGTTATCATAAGGTAACCCTTATGATTAAGTTTTATTTATGTAGATTAAACATTTTTTATTATGTGCAGACATCTGCAACTTGTAGGTTTGTATTAGATGAATAAATGGTCGACTACTTGCTTCCCAAAGACTTGATAATTCAAATAAGTATTTATCATATATTAGAATTAAAGTTTCATATTATTAATAAGGGATAATTACAGCTACACCCCCTGAGGTTTGGTGTAATTACAAAGACCTCCCCTGAGGTTTGAGTAATTACAATGACCTCCCCTCAATTGTAAGGGTTGGTTACAATTACACCCCCTGAGGTTTGGTGTAATTACAAAGACCTCCCCTGAGGTTTGAGTAATTACAATGACCTCCCCTCAATTGTAAGGGATGGTTACAATTACACCCCCTGAAGTTTGGTGTAATTACAAAGACCTCCCCTCAGGTTACAATATTATTTTAAAAAATAATATAAATAACAAAAATACTAAAAAATATATTAAAAATAATTTTATTTTGCTTTCGGTATTTTGGAAATTTTTTTTAGTAAAAAGCCCCCATTTGTTATATATTTACATAAAATTATATATTCACTTAAAAAAGCTAAAACATAAACAAAAAAATTACAAAAATATTTACTTATTAACTAATTAAATAATTTTCTGTCAATTCTAAAATATAAGCTCAAAAGAGTCCTGTTGTATATTTATAATTTTGTAGATACATATAATTTTATTTTTAAACTTTTAACAAACTTAAAATGGAGATTAATATAATATATTTCTCAATTTAAAAATATATTAACTTTTTCTTATATATTTAAGTTTGTAATAAACCTAGACTAATTGAGTGATGTGGAATCAATTTTTATTTTCTAAATATAAATAAATTTTAAATATAATATAAAATAGATGATTTGATGAAAAAAATCAAAAATATCATTTTTTTAAATTATTAAAAAAATAAACAACAAAATAAGTCAAAAATACACAAAAAAAATTATCAAGAAAAAAAAAACTAAAAAAAAATCCAAAATACCGAAAGCAAAATAAAATTATTTTTAATATATTTTTTAGTATTTTTGTTATTTATATTATTTTTAAAAATAATATTGTAACCTGAGGGGAGGTCTTTGTAATTACACCAAACTTCAGGGGGTGTAATTGTAACCATCCCTTACAATTGAGGGGAGGTCATTGTAATTACTCAAACCTCAGGGGAGATCTTTGTAATTACACCAAACCTCAGGGGGTGTAATTGTAACCAACCCTTACAATTGAGGGGAGGTCATTGTAATTACTCAAACCTCAGGGGAGGTCTTTGTAATTACACCAAACCTCAGGGGGTGTATCTGTAATTATCCCTATTAATAATAGATGTCCCTAGTGATCAAGTCTTAAATAACTATTACTGAATTGTTTTTTTTGCTTTCTAAATATTTGTCTTGCTTTTGTTATAGATTAATGGGAAAATGTCAGACCATGACACAACTAATAAAGCTTTCGAGTTTGTGGGTTCGACTATAGATGGTTTGACCGTAAGTCGTCTTAAAACTTCTTAGGAATATTTTGAATACGTAGTGTAACTTTGTTTTTCCTTTTTAGTTGCTAAAGATGGAAGACAAGATGCTTTTATGCAACATGGTCATCGAAGTCGATGGCATGAATGGTGTCGTACCACCCAGTCTTACCACATTTGAGTATCTCAAGGTTGGTTTTAAATTCACAACCATTAAATAATATATGTTTTAGCTTTAATTCTTTAATGATTAATATTTAGTTCTTGGTGATTTTCAAGACCAAAAATCTGTCCCGTGTGACGTGTGAGGATATATACAATGATGCTTAAGCAAGGTAGTACCACTAATAACTATATGATCTTGTAATAACTTGCATTACCTATTTGTCACCTTTTGTTTGTCTTCTTAGGTATCTGTCCCAGACTCAACTCGATATCAGAACATTTCATCCCTTGTAGGCAAGCCTCATTCTCGCAATAATTGGGCTTTAACAGGGATTGCTCGGTTGTCAAAGTTGACATGGTGTATGTTGGTTCTTTTAGTAGTGGGTTGGTTGAGGAGTTTTGGTGCTGCAATAATATTCCTAGCTTCGGTAAGATAGCCTTAATATTTGTATTCTATTTTCCTTTTTATTGGTCAATGCAACTTCGTTAATCATTGTCACAAAATATTTTAACGCATTATTTATTTAGCAAGAAAGAAAAGTGAAAGTCCCCACCCTATATTGTTACTGCCACAATGAAGGTATACCTCAGTTATACTCTTGGTGGTGTTGTATAATATTCGTAATCATTGAAACGGTAATACATTGATTAAACTATCAAAGGTAATAATGATATAAGTTAGTTGTAGTTGGAAAGAGAGGCTATGTGTATGAGGAATATAATGATAGAATGATAATTATTTCTTGAAAGATGTGTTAAATTGAGAATCTAACTATGAATTTAAAAAGAATAAAACCATTAAAGTAACATCTCCTCTCCTTCCATGGCATCATAATCAACGACGACGACGGCCGATATCATTCCACCCGGATGCTCGCCTTGAACGAAAGACCTCATTTTCGAGACTTTGTGGTCAACAACAATAGGATCCTCCGAATATAACTCAATATGAACCTTTGTCGTTCTATGTTCCTGAAGTTCTCCTTCCCTCTCCTAACTTATTCAAAAAAATTGAAAAACTCATAGGTGAGAGAAAAGCTTTTTTATTCTTAGAATGGGATTGTATGAGTGCATGGGAATATATAGACTAATGTTTGCACACAACAAACACAACACACACATCGTGTCCTTTCTTTGAAATTTGGGGGAACTTCAACCAAACCTAATTTTGAAATTACAAAGGGGGGAAATCAATTATTACCTTGGAATCAACATAGCATGGAAATTGAAACGATCAAAGTCTGCAAAGAAAGACAATTCGAAGGAGATCCAAGACTACCTGCAAAAACAAAGGGAATTGAACAAGTGAGCGAGACATGAATATAATGTTGGTTGAAGAGAGAAAGTTGATGCCTATAATAAGTGAATGTGACATGAACATTGTCTTTTGATATTGGGTAAGAATCAATCAAACCTTAATTTTGAAATAAAAAAGGGGGGAATCAATTATTACCTTGGATCAAACAGAGATCATGGGAATTGAAACAATCAAACTCTGCAGCGAATGACAATTTGAAAGGGATCCATGGCCACCATACCTGCAAAAACAAGGGGAATTGAACAAGTGACAGTGAACGTTGGTTGAAGAGAGGAGAAAGATGGCTATATATTAAAATTAGGTATATTCATATTTCTTTCTTTTTATATGGAAGTTCTATTCATTTGTGGATATTGTGGTGTATAATAACAAATTTTATTTACGTAAATCTCTCGTAGAATATAGACAACCTTCTTTTTCAAAAAATAATACCCACATATTTTTTATAATAACTTAATGAATGTCAAGCATCTAGAGTTAAGGCCTTATAAATATTTTTCAGTAAGTGAAATCAACGCTCCAAGACTAAAGTACCCTTATTGTGGCTAGATATGTTCAAAGTAGTATTATATTTTGAATTATTCACTGAAACCTAGTAATTATCATATAATCTTCCGCGTTTGATGAATGAGCTAGAGATGCAATGTATACTTAAATCTTATTATCAAAGGTAATTATATAAATTAGTGTGAATGAGAAAAAATGGCATGTGTATGTGGAATATAGACTATAGTAATTAGAATGAGAATTATTTCTTGAAAGATGTTAAATTAGAAATTTAACTATGAATTTAAAAAGAATAAAATCATGAAAGCAATATCTCCTCTCCCTCAATAGCATCATCATCAACAACGACGGGCATGCTGATCATCATTCCACCGGGATGTTTGTCTTGAACGAAAGCCCTCCTTTCTGGAACGGTGTGATCACACTACAAGAAAAACATGCTTTACCAACGGCCTCTGCCCTTGGTAAAGACCTCTTTCCCGTTGGTAATGAGTTAGTAGGGACGGCCAAGCCCTTGGGAATTTCCCGTTGGTAGTAATCGCGTCGCAAAATTTTCCAACGGCCCAGCCCTTGGTAATGAGTTCTTTACCAACGGTCGGCCCCTTGTTATAAAGTAGCGACGACTCAACCCTAGCTACATATTACCCACAGCCAAGCCCTTGGTAAAAACAATTACCAAGGGTTGGACCGTGGCTAAGAACATGCAATCATTACCAAGGGCTAAGCCGTAGTTACTAATATTCATGATATTACCAAGGGCCCGACAGTTGGTACTAATATTGAACCACATTTTACGTTTAAATATTAGTAGCCACGGCTCGGCCGTGGCTACTAATATTCATCCGAATAAAAAAAAAAACCATTAATATTCTGGCAATTTTGTAAATTGCCGGAATATTATTGGATGCATTTTAACAATTACCGAATCTTGTGATTTGTTGTGTGTAGAGAAACAAAATCTTTGAATAAGAAAAAGAAAGTTATGATTGAAAATAATTTTGAAGATGTATATAGAAAAAAGTGTAAAGAAAATGAAGAAACTTTGAATATTTGAAGATATGAAGAAACTTTGAGGATTTGAAGAAACTTTAAAGATTTGAAGAAAACTTTAAAGATATGAAGAAACTTTGAAGATATGAAGATTTGAAGAAACTTTGAAGATTTGAAGATATGAAGATATGAAGATTTGAAGATTTGAAGATATATGAAGATTTGAAGATTTGAAGAAAGGAAAAAGTGTGAAGATATAAAGACAAATTTGGAAGAGAGGAAAGAAAAAACTTGAAAAAAATGAAGAGAAACTTGAGTATTTTCGTGGATAATGAAAATGAAGGGTTGAGGGGAGGTGTATTTATAATGTTGGATGAAAAATTCAAATTTTCATGAAATTTTCATTTTCCCGCATATTCTGGAGTCATTACCAACGTCCCGACCGTTGGTACTAATTTCAATTTTTTGAAAATTTGAAAATTCCGCCAAAATTTTTGCTAAAACATTTTGAATATTGTCTTGTCTGGGTAAAAACACGTTTGAATATTAGTAGGGACGGCTAGGCCCTTGGTAAAATCGAGTAAACATGTTTGAATGTTAGTAGGGACGGCTAGGCCCTTGGTACTAACCCCTAAATTTTTCGTTTTCATGATTTGCATTATATAAATTTGATTTGTTTATGATTTTAGTTAAGATATTGTTACAATATGTTAAATGAAGAACTAAAAACACAAGTATGATAGTTTTTGAGTTATCGAGATATACACTATAGAATTAGATCATCATACGTTTTATATTCTCATACGTATATTACATACTAAGTTAAGTTTTATATCCTTATATATACTAAGTATGTATTGGATTTAATAAGATCTTACGAAGTTGTAATGATCCCACGTAATTGATTAATGATCGTTACAACATGCAATTACGAATGTTACATAGATTTACTTTGTGTCAAATATAAGTCATTACGAACAGCGTTATTCATTTATTTTGCCATTAAGACCCGGAGTGTGTAAATGATTCATGATTGTACTACGAAAGCTAAAATTTATGTATATTAAACTAACTTATACTTATAATTGTCATAATCGATAATAAAACACCCACATATGTTAAACAATCATGGAAAATGTAAAATTTATGTACATGAATATTACTATCAAGGGCTTAGCCGTGGGTAATGAGCCTTATTAGTCACGGCTGGACCGTAGCTAGTGTTAGGGTATTTTTCCAACAGCGCAGCCCTTGGTAATAATGTCAATAGGGACGGCTGCACCATTGGTAGTGTTAGGGTATGGAGTATAGGGTTTGGGGTTTAGGATTTTGCATGTGTTTTAAAATTTTCACTAATTACACTTTCCACCCCTAAAGTTTTATTTATCGTATTATCAACTCAATTTTTGATGAAATTTTAGGAAACACATATATTTATTTTTAAAAAGTGTGTGGTTTAAAAAAAATCATTTTGGAGGCGTTTTGCAATTTTTCACTAATTACACTTTCCACCCCTAAAGTTTTATTTATCGTATTTTCAACTCAATTTTTGATAAAATTTTAGGAAACACGTCTCCTTATGTTTAAAAAGTGTATGGGTTAAAAAAATTGAGTTTGGAGGCGTTTTGCAGCTTTTCATTATTTACACTTTCTCCCCCTAAAGTTTTATTGCAAACATTATTACCAACGGCCTAGGCGTGGCAAATGTCAACGGTAAACTTCATTTCCAACGGCCGGGCCGTGGCAAATGTTAACGGTAACTATCATTTGCAACGCCCCAGCCGTGGCAAATGTAAACGGTAACTTGCATTACCAACAACTTGGTCGTGGCAAATGTTAACGGTAACTCTTATTACCAACGGCCGAGCCGTTGGAAATGTTAAAACTTACAAACTTTGCACTAGCAACGGAAGCGTCGTCGAAAATGTAGGTGGCGCCGTCGGAAAAGTGAGGAGGAGAGGTGAGAGTATGAGAGAAATGAAAGAAAATGGAGAAAAAACAAGGATTTAGCGGATTTATGTTCTGTGATTAGTACCAACGGCTCGGCCGTTGGTACTAATATTATTACCCACGGCCAAGCCGTTGGTACTAAGGTCCAACAACGGCCCAGTTGCGCCCCATTAGGCCCAGCTAAAAGGGTCGTCGCCCTATAATTAGTACCGACGGTATGCCCGTCGGTACTAATGTAGCAACGGCGAAACCGTTGGTACGTATTAGTACCAACGACTAATGGTTATTACCCACGGCTGAGCCGTGGGTACTAGTAGCAACGGCTTGGCCGTGGAAAAAAAGTCGTTGCTACTACTTGATTCTCTTGTAGTGTCAACTGATACGGGCCTTCAATTTCCAAAGCCCAATATCTCGAACAGGCCCAGCCGCACCATATTTAAGCCCAAGCATTTTCAGGATTATTATGTGTAATTTAATTAAGTTATGTTATTATTTTATTAATATAAATTCTGTAATTAAGTAGTGGGTTAGTGGATGATGGCAGTTATGTAATTTCTGTTTATTAATATCCTAGGAACGACTTGTAAGTTTTTTTATGCAAATATTATCTAAGTAATTCCTATCTTCTTCCTACTTTTCTAAGGAGATTTGTCCAGTCTCGAATTTGGACTACTCGATTCACTTTAATTTTGATTAAGGTGCATCATTTTGGTGCTTTCATTGTCTTATGGCTCCCCGAAATCAATCCCAAAATTCAGGAAACGATGTTTCTTTTGTCGAGTCGTTGCGTCAAATTCAACAGGAGTTGGCGGAAGTTCGCTTGGCACAAGATCAACAAAGGGAAAACTCCATTGCTGAACGAACAGATTCTCGCGAGGAAATTGCCAGGATTCGTGCAGAACATCGGGATCCCATGCAGTCTAATTATCTCTCTTTTATAGAGATCATCCAATACTTCCACTTTATAATTGGTCCCAACTAGCAGAAAATCGGCCAATACTTCCACTTTATAGAGATCGGCCAAATACTTAAACTTTATATAGAGATCGGCCAATACTCCCACTTTATCTTTTAAGGTTTAGGACTTTTTTTCGACCGGAATGCGGTGGGTACTAATATTCATATTTTTTATTTTCTCATTTCGCTCTCCAATGTTAGATAAGTCGTTGGTTTAATGATCAATTACAACAACATTAGTTATATATAAGTTACAAAATAAAAAATTATTTTCTCGCACGTTAAATAATCATTTAAAGCGTGGGTTCATAATGTCACTTGTCAATACATCAGTATATTTTGCTAATTAACTACTTATTATTAATTTAATTAAATGTAACATCTAAACATGTGTGTGTATATATATATATATATATATATATATATATATATATTGCAATTGTCTTCTCTATACTAACGTTTCTAGCGAATGCTAATCGCAAATGAGAGATTACTCTATACTACATATGATTAATATACGTAAAACTTTAAACAACTGTAATAGTAATCTTACTATGTTAATCAATATTAACTAAATACTAGTTCAAAAGAACATTAAACTTACTAAGTATTATTTTAATTCATGTATTTTTAGTGAAATTATATAGTTAAACTCACAAACACATCAACATTTTTTTCTAAAATCAAGCAAAACAAAAAGACTATTTTCGATCGGAATTCGGTCAAAAACAATATTCATGATTATTTCCGACCGAAATCCGGTCAGAAATAATATTCATGATTATTTCCAACCAGACTCCGGTTGGAAATCTTGGCCGAAACAATTTTTGATGGTCGGTCTAAAATTTTTAAAAAAAATGGCGCATTTTCAAAATTTTCAAATTTAAAACTTTTTCCGACTGGAATTCCATCGAAAAAAATTGAAAATTTAGGCGGGCTTAGGTGGGAAATTCAAAATTTTCGAAAATTCAAATATTTTCTCCAAATTCTATATATACACTTCATTTTTCACCCCATTTTCATCAAAATATTCTCTTCATCTTTAAATACTCTCCAAACACAAATATTTTACCAACAAATTTCAACTTAAACACTTCCTTCATCTTTAAATACTCTCCAAACACAAATATTTCAATATTTCATTTCATCTTTAAATAAACACCGTTTTCTTCCTTTCATCTATAAAATAAACACTTTTTTCTTCATTTCATCTTAAATAAACACTTTTTTTTTTCTTTTCATCTTTAAAATAAACACTTTTTCTTCCTTTCATCTTAAATAAATATTTTTTGACTAACAATCACTTTTTGTGTTTTAGATGGTGCAATAAATCGAAATATTTCAAGAAAGCAAAAAAATAATATTCCATTAATTATTACCAGAATATTTTTTTTACTCTGTTGAATATTGACCGGTTTCCGGTCAAAAATACCTTAACTATTATTCTCGACCAGAGTGTAGTCGAAAATAACTTAAATATTATTTTCGACTGGTATCCGGTCAGAAAAAGTTGAAAGAGCTTTTCCAACCGAACTCCGGTCGGTATATTATGCATTTCGACCGGAGCGCGGTCAAAAAATTTACCACTGGAGCGCGGTTGGAATAGTTTATTTCGACCGGAGCCCGGTAGCAAATTTTCCGACCGCGGTGCGATCGAAATATTTCTTTTACCGATCGGACTCCGGTCGAAATATTTGCTAACGGACTCCGGTCGGAAAAGAATGTTCCGACCAGTTCGGTCGGAAAAGGTCCCGACAGGAGGCCGGTCGGGAAAACTTTTTCGGCCGAAGCATCCCCGACCAAACTTTTTTGACCAAAATGCGGTGAGGAAAAGGTCTTTTCCGACCTAATTTAGGTTATTTTCAACCGGAGTTCTAGTCAGAAATGACCTGATTTTCTTGTAGTGATGTTTGACATTAGCAAGGAATTTTTTGTGTTGATATAATGTTTGATACAATGTCATAGAGAAACATATTGTTGAATATGTTGCATGTATAAGCTTTGTTGGTTGAAATTTTGATCCATTTGTGGCGAAATCACCGAGAGATATGCAAGTTCATTGAGTAATGTAATTCTGGATTGATGGTACTTGAAATGGCTTTCAAACTATTGAGAAACTTTGTCTAGTGGCATTCGAATACAGAGTATTTAGCTAATAAGATGCATCCCATATAGATTATGGGGGCCGTTCTAATACTCTATCCGAGAGTATCAGTATTTACTAACTCTGTTCATTTCTAATGGAATGTTATTGGATCAAATGTCAAAGATGTTTCTTAAGGAAAGATGACTTTTTCGGATGAAATGAAATTGGACTCATGTAACGAGAAAGATTTTCCATTCCTTAGCAAGAAAGATATGTGGCAATGAACGAAGGATTAGGTAGAACATAATTAATATATATATATATATATATATATATATATATTGGTAGGTAAAGTTACATATATATTAGAACGTTTGATGAACAAGAAAATTTGCATATTTTCTTTTATTAAATTTTGTCAATTTTATGTATAAATAATGTTGCCTTAATTATAGGAGTTAGTTATAATTAATTTATAGAGTTCATCACGGCGTTTATATTATAGAAAGATATAACGTATATAACTCTCTCTATATATACTTATTATTTACCTGTTTTATAAAAAAATTGTGTACAGTTGATTTTATATAACTTTTTATTTGTTTGACTGATTATCTTTTCAGTTATTTCTTTCACTTATCTTACTACCCCTGATTTATTGATCCCTGATTTATTGATTTATTGTTGTAGATTAAACTAAAGTTAGTATTTTTGATATTGCACTAGTGACTAAAAAAACCATTCCGCTAACTTTTTTAAAAAAGTTAAAATGTCCGTTTTTTTCGGGCCTTGACAAAATGCCCCGTATGTTTAAATAAAACTTTCAAAAATGCCCTCGGCCCTTATTCGGGCCAAAATTGCCTACGTGGCAGTACAAAATTGCACTTTGCACCCTAAAATATTTTGGGATGCAAAAATGCAATTTATCTTGTGGTGCAAACTGCAATTTTGTTCTGGCACGTAGGCAATTTTGGCCCAAATAAGAGACGGGGCATTTTTAGTAGACTTTTTAAAAGATATGGAGCATAAAAACAAGGCCCGTAAAAATGGCATATTAACTTTTTTTTTAAAAGTTAAGGGGCAAATTTAATTATTCGTCATAGTTTAAATATCTAAACGAAGCTTATATACATTTAATTTAAGTATGAGATGTTAGCAATATGCACCAGTGACCAGCATAATGAAAACAATATGTGCAATAGTAGGCAAAATTTCACGTCTCCTATGTTTGATGAATGTAAATAAATTCGTTCTATTTAGAAAGCAGGGAGTTATCACTTTTTACAACAAAAAAAAAATATTGTATCCTTTATGTATTTCTTAGAGTAATTACGCATTAACAATTATTATATTTTAACCATAATATAAGGAAATTATTACTCCGCTCATTCAACTATTCCTGAGGCAAATTCTTGGCTCCGTCCCTGAACATAGAGAGTTACAATCAAACACGTGGCGTGTTTATTTTTCTAAATTATGTCTATTGTATATGCTATTAAATGTTGTGAGTGTGAAATGTGTATAATATGATGAAACTCACCTAAACGGGAGGATTATTTTGATTGCTATAAATTAAGTGCATAGTAATTATAAGCTCTTACGTAGTTAATTTTAAAGACTTGAAGGGTTTGAGATAAAAGTCATTCGAAGTTTGTATGTTTTAATTGGAAAGTAGAAAAAAAAGTAATATTTTTTATGTAAATTGCAAGTGATATAGGGCTATTTTAGTCACAAAACCAAAAAAGAAGAAGTATTTGGGTGTTTAGGAATTAATCTTATTTGGGGTAATTTTGGGTATTAATAGTTGGGTGGGGGGTGTTCAACTATTAATCACATGATTAGCTTGCCACGTAGGCAAATCCAACTAATAGTTATGCAAACCAAATAAATTTATATCTGCATCTATTAATTTAATTAGGCTTAGTTGGGCAAAGCAAATGAGTCCTAAGAAAACGAACCTTATTTTGTCATATATCTTAGATAAGCACGGGGATTTTTTTTGTTGGCATCATTTCTTTTCCATATGAAGAACTTTTTTGCAACTTTTGGCAAAATGAAATTCTTAACCTATTGAGCGTAACGTATGGAATCACATTTAGCTAGTGGAAATTAATCAGAATAAATGAAGAAACTAAAATGCATGTACTATTGGATTATATATATATATATATATATATATATATGTGTCTTTTGTACCAATATAGCATAAGAAGAATTACACAAACTACCCTTATAGCCGAAAAAAATAAAATAATTAAGATAACCTTTCAACTTCAAATCATAGCAGAGACTAAACTCTGCAAATACTTCATTTTCTTTGAGAATATTATTTGTTATTATTTTTTTGTCTTTTTGAATGAGATAAATGAGGTTTAATGCAATAATTTTAATTTAACTTTTATTTCCTTTGTAAAATAAATGAAGAGCATAAATTTACAGTCAATAAAATGTAAAAAGCTAATGCAAAAAAATCGGCCATAAGGGTAGTTTGTGTAATTTCCCAAACATGAGTGGTGGTTTGTGTAATTATCCCATAGTTGAGGGGTAGTTTGTGTAATTCTCCCTAGTGTATATATATGCCACAATATTGTAGTGTGTTTGTGTCATCATCTTACTAATCATAGATCTGCACGGCATAAAGACTTATTCCTTTTTTGCAAAAAACCATTAACAAGCTTAGCATGAACTAACCAAAAACGAAACCAATTATATGACCGTCTGTACAATGGATTTACGTGTATCATATCATTGTATATATGCATGTGTTTAGTATTATGTGGCTGGATTTTACCACTCAATTATTTGAAATATGCATAAATTTGTGGTAACTTGTAAACGATATATATAACTCGTGAGCCACATTAATTCTCTTCCTTCAATTATATACCGTTAACAAGCTCCTACAAGCTAATTACAAGCCTTATAAGAGTTTCATGAGTTTCCTAGGTGGCATATGCAAAAATAAATTTCCATTATAACGTACTAATTAATTATTAATTTTTATTAAAAAAGATGAATCTCTCGTTTGCTAGCTCAGCTCTGGGCCTCTGGCTACCTTGAATTTGGCAAGGCTGAAGATCCAACTAAGAATTTTAGATTTTAAATTTAATTATATTCTTTTTGCATTATGAGAATTTTGATACCTAGCAAGATAGGTTACATGTAAGAAAATCATGTTACGATTGGACAAATTAAATTTAACGTCATGAAATTTCTTTCAAGTTATCAAATATAAATAAACCTAACTTTTGCTGCAATAGCAAAAAGTTCAATATATATAGTAGGAGTAGGATTCAAATATATACAATTGCATACTTTTAGAGCTAGCAGCAATTCATCGGGGTTTAACACAAGAGAGAGGCAAAAAATATTAATGAACCCTAGCTATATATTGTAATTTTTAGAGAAATAGTCATCACCTCTCCAATTCTTATATATTTTTGAATCTTAGACGAATATTCCCGTATAATATAAACATTTCATTATATGATAATGAGCCTGGTATACATAGGTTGAAACACTCGCGACTACTTTACATACAAAAATACACGGGGACAAATAGTTTTTTTTTTCTTTCCTCAAAAGGTGTTAATTAGATCTTAACCAAATCATGCAGGAGGCGAACAAACAAAAATAATATTTTCAAAAATTATCTGTTCAAGTACATATTTTGTTACTTGTTTTATTTTAAAGTCACTCATGATAACCCACCATGCATGAACCTAATTAATTACCTTTGTACGTACTCTTCTCGTCCCTTAATTAATTATTGGACTCTCCTTTACATGTTACTCTTAAGACAAAGTTTGATCTTGTCTATATGTAAGTTACTAATAAAACGACGATTATATTAATCTGATATTACTTCTAATATCTTTTGTTCCTTGAATTTTCAAATATCACGTATTGAAGATTTTTGTGATTCCAAGTGTGCTGTGAGAGACTCTAAAGCTGGATTACACGATTGATGCCTGAAATACTGTGGGATTTGTTGTGCAAAATGCCATTGTGTTCCACCTGGAACTTATAGAAACAAAGACCAGTGCCCTTGCTATAGGGACTTGAAAAATTCCATGGGAAACCCAAAGTGCCCTTAAGATTAGAGTGATTATTGTATGTAACTTAAGAAAATACAATCATTTCAATTGCTGACAGCACCACATCAGCCATACAACAATTACCAAATTATTGTTTGCTTCCTTGGAAGTTTAAGAGAATAAAACAAATAAAAAAAAACATATACATATATGACCTTGGCTGGTCCCTTAGCAGTTTCAGTCAACAGAATAATATTCAATAGCAACTTTTTTCCACCCAAATTCCTGCCAAAATAACTTGCCAATATTCTCAATATAACAGTTCAACAACTAGGGGGAAAAAATCCGCGAAGGCTTGTCTCCTCACCGCTAAGTTACGACATGATAATGACAAAGACATGATGGTTAGAGAATGAAGCATGCCTCTGCATAAGTTAAGAAGTTCAAAACATGCAAGAACCTCAATCGTCTATCCTTGTATTTTTTACATACAGAACGGTCTCTGGCAACCAATACATAAAATACACCTGAACAGTATCCGTAAGACAACGATGGCTCCAACTCACTCGGCTCAAATTGTTCCAGATTGCTTCTCATCACTGACTATTATCCTTCGATTATTTTCTCACAACTTGGCCGTGTGGAGAACATACATGAACTCATTCTGAAGAAATCCAAAAATTTAGCCAAGCAAGTTCTTAAATAAATTGGGGTTCTGACCTGATGGTGTCACACCCATTTGCCTCACAAGTGCATCCTTCTCCAATGCTTCTTTCAAATTGGGTCCTTTGTTCAATTGCACTGAATGTTCCACTGTACTCCCTCCAAGATCGTTTTTGTTATTCACATATGGGACAGTATTCAAAGACATGTCTGCAAAGAGAGACGAGAAATCAGGAGCCTCAGTGGCCTGAACTCCAACACTTTGCGGGGTTGTATCTTGGGTAAAATCAAGTAGGCCTTCTAATTGCATAAAAGGGTCTACGGATGGTGCAGAAATAGTAGCAGATGGTTCCCCAAGGTCCAGCAAGTCAGGAGGTGGAATGGATGGTTTCACAGCAGCAGTACCAGAAGTTGCAGGGTAGGCCGCACGAGACTTATCAGCGGAGTGATCTTGAGTTTTTGAAGTCTTTTGGCTAGAATACGACTGTTTTCTTTCGGTTTTTGATGCATTCCCAAAAAGTGAAGCAGCCAGCTTCTGCTTTTCAGATGGAATTTCTACTTGTTGCTTTCTTGAATCATAAGATACGTCACGTACTTTCGAGCTTGCATTGTCCACTGGATAGTTTTGAGTAGCCTCATTTTGAATTTTTACTGTATCAGGGCTAGAGGTAGAAGATGCTGGAGAGGAGTAAGTGGGCCGACCCCACTTTTTCTGAACTCCATCAAGTCGAAGTTTGAGTTCTGATGATCGAGCATCAGAGGCTGATGGAACAGATGTAGTAGGTTGGAGGAAATCTGAAGCATAAGATAGGTCCGGGACAGAAACGAGTTCAGTTGAGGATGAAAGTACTGGAGGGATGGATGGAGGCACCACTGGCTTGGGTAGCTCGTAGGCCTCAAATCTAAGAGCATGAGCTGTGGATTCATGATCTTCGTAACTCTTGAAATTGTTGATACTAGACATTCCAGAGCGTTCAGTCTCAGGAATGTATGGCTGAGCGCCATTTTCCAATGACTGTTCGACATAGTGGTCAAGGAAGGAAAGATTCTTGTCAATCTGCAAACAAAATCCTTGATTAAAATGATTTTATAAGCTAAATCCTCAACTTAATAGAAAAAAAGAGCAGTAACATGTATTCACAGGATTATTATTAATACCAACACGGGAATGAGTCAAAAGTTTGTTCTTGGCATAATATTTCTAAACAGAACTTAACAGGACTAGGCCAATGCCAAATGCTCCCAAACTCAATTGAAGACAAAAATTCGTACGGTTAGCAAGCGTCTTCCATGGCATAAAACGCTTTTCCACTTTCACGTTCACTGGGAGATTGATCTGTTTGCAATCCATGGACATAAGAAGACCATCGGCCTTTTCTTGTGCTTCATTAGGTCTAAGGTGAAGTATCAAATGAAAAGGCTTACTTTAATTGTTCGAAATGACACTTACCAAAGTGATTTGTTTTTCAACAAACTTTGGTTTGTCCACAAATACATCAGATTAGTACCTAGATCTAACTGAACAATTTTTTGAAGCTTTTCACTGGCTCATGTCATGATTTTGACCAAGCCCCATAGATCCAGGCACATTAACCATCTCCCAAAAAAATTGAGCATGGGCATTCCAATATTGATTAAAAAATAAACTACACTATGTATATGGAACTTCTTTGAAGTATGGAACTGTTAAATATCACCCGCGTAAGAGGAACCAAGCTTACCTCATATAGTATGATATTACTACACAGCATTATGATATTTTATAATATGTTCCTAAAATACAGAAGGAAGCTTGACTCCTTCAGAAACTAATAAGCTGCAAGCATCTAATTTTGGGTTCATAAGCTACCTTGTTCAAAACTTAACAATACAACTACAAGTCCCAAACATCTTTTCAAATGTTGAGAAGCTATTTAGCCAGAGATTCAAAAATATCCTTCCATCTTAAGGAGCCAAATTATATGAGAGCAGAGAAATTTAGCCTATCAAAATATCCGGGAACAAGCTTACACATGCTATCCCAAAGTGATAGGGATCAGTCTATGGCTAAAGTACTAATATTCATTCTGCTAAGAAATATTACCTCAATATCCTCAGAAGTAGAATCGACTGGCATTATTTTCTCAACCTCAGGAGCCCCCAAACCAAGAATTGCCTGAAGCTCATATGCGCGCTGTTGCAGATCAGTTGAATGTGACGCTAATAATTCCTCGATCAATGTTTGGCACTGTAGCAATAGAGTTACTATTCAGGCATGACATACTTATTGGATGAACTTAGGCACAAAATTAGAATGTAACCACCAGCGTTTATAACCTAGCGCATACCTCCGGTAGCATGTCCACTTTTCTCCCAGCTGCAATTTCAAATGAATATATCTTCATAAGAGCTGCCACCGCATATGCCTTAATGAACGGAGAACACATTAGGTAACAGAAAAAAAAAAGATCAACATACGACTCGCAGACAGAACTGCAGCATCATAACAAAGAGATTGGCAACTAATGGTTAATAGACCCCCCAAACGAAAGATTCAATGAAAAGGAAAACAGTGTCCATAATGCCGAATAGACTTAATTACTTAAGATTATGAGTTGTTCTTATGAATGCATCATATTTGGTGATTATTTGCCGCAGAACAATTATTTTCTCTGTTTCCTTTTCACTTTCTTATAAATGAAACGCAAGCATTGCTCTTTGAAAGGATAATTTATAAAATTACTGCTATTGCCCAAAAGCTAAAACTAATTTACAAAAACACAAGAACCATCCAGCTTAATTTCAACTCATGCAGCACGTCTGCAACTCCCGATGCCAAACTAAGGGAAAGACAAAATCGAACGGTTAGTTTAAAGTTTCTCCCAAAAGGCTGCTTTCTAAACAGTGCAAATACATGCAGATATATGCTTCTGGTCACATTGTGGATGAGACGCAAGCTTTTACTCTTCCAGTATTGTTATTTTCCAGGCGTGAAAAAGCAAATCAAATTTTTTATCTCGGAAATTTTCCAAATATACTGGAGACAAATGTGGCATAAGCTATAAAAAATCAACGTAAAGTTAGTTAA
Organism: Linaria vulgaris; assembly: GCA_948329865.1. Classification (NCBI taxonomy): domain Eukaryota; kingdom Viridiplantae; phylum Streptophyta; class Magnoliopsida; order Lamiales; family Plantaginaceae; genus Linaria; species Linaria vulgaris. The sequence continues at coordinate 144,049,360 of OX415249.1, read as the reverse complement.
TTAATTGCAGGTATTGCATGTTAAAATTTATTACAGGTTCCAATGGAATTTCAGAATACTGAGCACTTTTTGCCACTCATGTGGTTTGAGGTACAGAATTTTTAGACCTAAAATTATTGTTAGCACATCCAACACCTGTTATCAACGAAATAGTACTAAGCTGCCGAGGGTACAAAAATCACCATGTGAAACTAAATGCCATAAAAAATTAGGGGTTCAAAATGCATGAAACTTTTTTCACTTGAACTTAGAGCAATGCTATTCACGTCATTGGATACTTAAGTTTCGGTTTACATTTAAATGAAGCTTGCAATTCGTGGTAAGTGCGTCACCAAATGCCATGTATGGTTTAAGATGTCCTATGGTCAGATAGATTTAGCGATGAAATTCCTAAATCCACGACAGATGTCTCCTCTTCTCAAAATCTGTCAACAATAAAACTAAAAAGTAGCCTAAAGTCTTAAGATACTTAATGTTAAAATCAAAAGCATTTTCAGGGCAATCAAAACAAATGAATTTACCATCTCCAGATGTATTACACCAAACAACAGTGAAAACAGTGACGAATTCAGTTACGTACTTTTACTATGTCATCTGTTGAATGAGCTTCTGCCACATCACACAACTTCCCCGTGATATATGATGCAGAATACTTCCCGTCTGCTGTTCCATATTCCCCCAAGACCCAACATATGACCTGAATCACAAAATGAAATAAACCAGAGAGGGAGAGAAGAAATCTAGCCAAGAGATGATGCTTTGAAGAGAAAAAAGAAATGCTGATATCGTAGACATACTTGAAGAAACGCAGATGGGAGTTTTGGCTCTCCCATAATTTGAAGATACGACTCCACCTGTAATCGAGGGATTATTCCATATTTCTTGTTAGTAATACCAGAGAGTACAACCGTGACAAAAAATAGATTCATCTCCAGAAATGAAAGTCAAGAATCAGATTAAACTGTAACTACTAATGACCCCAAGTTAATAATTTCAAAGTATGCACTTAAATGCTTTATATCCGAAGGCTAAAGAAAAAAAAATTACAGCATTATGAAGCAAAAGAGAACATACAGCAGATGACCGCAGCTGACTATCTGCAGCATCATCATCCTCACCAAATCCTTCGGCAATCAACCTCATCAAGTTATGTGCAACTTTAGCATTCACAAGATCTCCTGCGTGCTCAAAGACTTTATTCATGGTCTGCCAGATATAACAGTGGACAAGGGCAGAAAATTAATAACTCCTTGAACATAAACTATATGATGAGGAGTAATTAAGTCCATGCAATTCCTCTCAAAAGAAAAAATACAAAAAGTAAGTCCATGCACATAAGTAACCTGAATAAACCATTGGTTGCTCGGTGCAAACTGTTCCGCAAGCTCAACACATCTGGATGCTATTTCAGTTTTGTAATGACTATCATTGATGCTAATCATGTACTCAATCATGCGGTCCACAATTACTTCAACATTCGATGACTTGGTCATTTTATATAGCAGTTCAAATGTTTTGCGCTTCAGGGTGTCGTCGGGGTCCTGTATCATGAAGCATATCATATATAACACTGAAATTCAACAAAACAAAATGGCATTGAAAACAACCATGTGCATCAAGATCCTGTGGAAAAGACCCCACTAAAAGAAGTTGCAAGCCACAAATGAGAAGCTCAAAGTAAACAAACAGATCAACAAAGCTGCATGATCACAGTGTCATCCAATCAAATACTACGTGATTCAATAAAGCATCTCTCACCTCTAAGCAATCAATGACGGCCAATTGGTGCTGTTCAGCTATTTCAGGGCTTATCTTTATCAACCGACTAAGAGCATCAATACCAAGGTATTTCAGATTGTGGCTGTCACTCTGTCCAACCAAAATTTTAAGTAACATTACTCTCAACACAATGCATAAATAGGAATAGCAGATGAACTAGGTTGCAATTACAGACTTTAAGAAACTTTGAAATGGCATCAGCAGCAGCTTCTAGCAACTTTGGATTGGGGTGTAGTGAGGAAACACAGCAAATGCACTCATAAAGAATGGCATTACCAATATTGCTCGTCGAATCACATTTTCTCATTATGTCACCCACAATTGTATACATTTGTGAACTAGCCTTTTTGTCACCACTACCCAGTAGGGCAAGAATTTTCAACAATTTGATCTGTCAATATACAAGCAAAACAAAAAATCAACAATTAGTGCATGGGTGAAATGAGAACAGCATGGAGTTGCATATAGATTTGGCATCCATCGGTGCAAATACTCAAAAAGGAACAGTACAGTTAATGTGCCCTAGTCGTCATTATGATTAGAAATAAAAAAAAAAACAAAAAAAAAGGCCATGGTAAGAAAACATAATAGGCGTCTGACAAGATTTCCGAAGTGAACATAGAAGAAAAAGAATGATACTAAAAAATAACAGAAAACTGCCCAGCACTCATAACATATCCGGACAGGACAATGTGCCACCATTTTCTGACTCTTCCACATTGAAAAGGTATAGAACACTCATGGATATTTCCTGTCTTATGACTTCATAAGTTCCCAACCACTTGCAATCTTGCTGCTTGCTTCCCTTTTCAGTTCATTGTTTTGTCTATATTACAAAGAGAGCGATGTCCTGTCCTCTAATTTCAATCTAAGGATACCCTGACATTTTTTTTATGTTCTGGGGCATTTTGAGAAGGTCATTTGCTCATATTGCACTAAAATGTGGACATTCATATCCTCGCTGTTACCTTGCAAGTGAAATGACTTCTTATGCATAGCCTACATATGGCCCAAAATTCTATACTGCTACTCCTGAAGCATGGTAAAATATCATGTTAACTTGAGCATATATAAGAAGAAGAAAGAGAAGCTCGCCTGAATGAACGGAGCAGGCATCTGATGATAATCGTAACTTTTTGGCAATCTACGTTCTGCTACTTGCTTAAGAATGTTTACGAAACTGACGACCAGGTCCTTATATGAATCAACATCAAACATAATAAGATCCAAAAGGGGGCAAAGTGCAGCGCCCATAACACCAGGATCATTATCAGAAAGTTTCTGCAACAACATTAGTAGTTGGTATGCAACAAAAAGTTACTTCCAGATATCAATAACAGAGGTTTACATATGCATGTCCTGATCACTACATAAAATGACTCAGTATCAAATATACAATTGGCTTATCATTAAACATACTCGCAATTGCCATATGAAGTGGAACAAATACAACTACTTTTAGCTGGTTTTGAAAGTCAGTATAGTAGCATTTCTCTAGTTGGTAGAATCGGAAGCAGCATAATTGATCCTTGCACCACTTGAATGTAGAAAACAATGAGCAGATAATAATATATAAAATGAGTGACATTAGGAAATTTCACTTATCACAGCGGCATAGATTCCCTGGACCATGCACCAAGTTTTCATCTTTCATCAAATAGATGGAATTTCAACTACTTTTCTTCTTTGTGCTAGAGTTTAATTGAAACTAGCTATGCAGGGGATTATGTGTCATGATACCCTATATTAAATTTTACTATCAAGCAATACTTCATATAATCAGTTGAGCAAAATTGTACTCATTGTAGCTGATATGTTCACCTCATATTATAAAGCTTGCCTCTCTTTATTCACTCAAATGGAAAAGCATGCAGATCGAAAATAAGTTACAATTTTACAAAAGCATCCACTTGCTCCACGGACATAACAAATTTTTCCCTTTACAAGGGACATAACAAACAGCACATCCGGACATTCCATCTTATTTACTACACAACTAAAAAGATAATATCCAGGACAAAGACACTACTAATTAGTCGAAGAAAATTTATTTCCTTTAATGTAGGATTTGCAGTTAAGCATTTGTACACAATTATAAGATTGAAAAATCCGCACCTTGCGGAAATTAGAGACGAGATGCGAAACCGAACCAGGCGCCCTCTGATAAAACCGATGCAGCGCCATCACCGCCTTCTTCCTCACCGCCTCCTTCTGGTGCCCAAGCAGCTCCACCACCTGCGGCAACACCGCGGGAATCGTCTCCTCGTTAATCAACCTACAGACCGCGTTCAACGCCGCGCACACCACCAAATAATTATCGCTCTTCAAATCCTTCTGAATCGTATTCACGATCAGTATAATCAGATCATGATCCTCATTCAAAAACAGCGTCACCGCCAGGTACCCCGTCCGCTTCAGCAGCAAGCTCTCGTCGTGCGTCATCTTCACCGCGTGAATGTAACCGAACGAGGCGTCGTGGCCGAGCATCTCGACGTAGAGGAGACGGATGACGTACTCTTTGAGCTTGAATTTGGGGGTGTTAGGGCTCGAAAGGCGGGATTTGAGATTCTCGATCTCGCGGAGAACAATGCGATCTTCTTCCGATTTGGATCGGGCCTCGCCGATCGATTTGATTAGGTCGAGGAACTCTTTGGACTGGCCGAATCCGCCCTGTGAGCCCATGGCGAGCTCGCGGCCGATGGTTTTCAGCTGCTCCATTGAGAATTTGGAGCAATTGAATTGGGGGATTTGGGGATTAGGGTTAGGTGATGAAGATCTAGAGAGAAAAAGTGGATGTGTGAGAAACAGAGCAGATTAGAGAAGACGACACTTTTAGTTTTGAGGACTCTATTGACTATTGTGTTGCACTGATATCAGAGGAGAGTGCAAATTTTGGAACTTTGGGGGTTAAAGTGAAATATCGACCAAATTCGAGGGCGAAATTGATTTTTTTTTTTTTTGTAGTGTTTATGTCTATGATTTTTTGAAACTATAAAAAGTTACGCGTGTACTATGTGTGTACGAGTTGTGTTGCGCCGTCTCGTATCGACTTATCATGCACCGTATCGAATATCCATGTGGTAAGAATTTGCTTTAAAAAAATTGTGTCCTCGTGTTGTGATATATGCATACCCGGCTTCGCTCGGGGTAATTTTCCTATCACTTATCTTGGCGCGCCACTTGTTCGAGGTCGCCTAAACTACACGCATTTTATTCCTTGGCTTGATCAGGTCCGCGGCCTTGTGTCCGGATGGGAAATGAAATTCCTTAATTTTGGTGGGCGGCTCACTCTTATTAAGAGTATTCTTTGCTTGATTCCGATTTATCTATGCCAAATTTTGGAACCGCCGCTATGTGTGTTGGAAGAGCTCGAAAGAATTTTCTCTAGATTTCTATGGGGATCAAGTATTGTTAAGCGACGTATGCATTGGAGGAGTTGGGAACGGATTTGTGCGCCTTTTTTCAAAGGTGGACTTAATGTGAAATCCTTAGAAAGCATGGTGAACGCTTTTGGGGTCAAACTTTGGTGGCGATTTCGTGCGCAAAACTCTCTTTGGGCACGGTACATGATGGCTAGATACACCGCTCGGCCTAATTTTCTTTCGATTCGGGGGTGGGAATCGAGCGGTTGGAAAAGGTTGTCGAGAGAGGCGGTGATTGCACAACCTCACATTTTTTGGCTTATAAAAAATGGTAGTGCTTTTTTTTGGCAAGATCATTGGATTGGTACGGGTATATTGCAGCCTAAGGATGGGGCCGAGCCTGACTTTAATAGCAAGATTCAAGATTTTTGGGTGGACAATGAATGGGATATGGATAAGCTTGATAGCGCACTCGAGGAGGAGTCTTTTATACAAGTGGTGGCAAGACCGACTGCACAAATTGGATGCGACACGCCTATATGGAAACACGAATCAAGCGGTCTTTTTTCTACCAAGTCCGCATGGAAAGTGTTACAACAACCAATGGAAGAACAAGGTGTGTTTAAATTTTTGTGGCACAAATTTATCATGCCTAATATTTCATTCTTTGTTTGGAGATTTGTTCAAAATATTTTGCCGACGGATCAAAAGCTTCTCAAGTATTATTCTATGGTGTCGATGTGCAATTGTTGTGGTAAAAATTGTGAGACTAATCACCATCTTTTTTGGGAGGGAAATATTGCGCATGAGGTGTGGGTTTTTTTCTTCGGTTCCTTTATTATGAAAATGCCTAGAATTATGTCTTGGCGGAATATTATTGCATATTGGATCCGTTCGAATATAAACACAATTGCAGGCCACATTCGGGTTTTGATCCCGATATTTGCCTTATGGTTTATTTGGTCGGCTAGAAATGATGCGAGGCATAGAAGAATTCCTATGGATGCAAAAAAAATCATTGGCAAAGTAATTGATCATGTTAGAGATCTTTTCGCACTCACCCCGTGCCCCGAAAAATTTTGGCGTGGATATAAAAATGTTGCGAATGATTGGGGAGTACGGATCAGGCTTGATAGTATGAAACCGCCAATTGTTGTTGTTTGGGAAAAGCCGATTGGTGGAAGCTTTAAGCTCAATACCGATGGCAGTTCGAAAGGGAATCCGGGGGCTGCCGGTGCAGGTGGTATTCTTCGTGATAACGAAGGAAACTGCTCTTGGTGTTATCATCTTGCTCTTGAGAATTCTACCAATGTTGAAGCTGAAATTATGGCGATCTACAAAGGGCTTGAGTATTGTTATTTGCTGAATCTCTTTGACATTGTGGTTGAAACGGATGCGAAAGTTACCCTTCCGATGATCAGCGCAAGGCAAGGTGGTCCGTGGAAACTTATTGAATTTATTGATAAAATAAGATTCTTTCTTCGGGAGCTCCGTGGCACGATTAAGCATGTTTTCCGTGAAGGAAACTTTGTTGCGGATCAGTTAGCAAATGAGGCTTGTGCGCACCATTCTAATGGGAGATTCTCTCTCAATGATGCTAGTTTAAAGGTGAAGTCCCTTGTAATGAAAGACAAGGAAGAATGGGTTTATCTTCGGGTTCCAAAAAATACGAATTGACGGCCTCCATTCTTGTCCTTTTTACCGAGACCGTCCCTCACTATAGGTCGAGGTATTTCATGCTACTTGTTAATCCTTGTAGCTCACGTCTTCTATCATTTTTATTTCGGCTAAACACGAGTGAAGTCATTTTTCTTTCTTTTGCCGCGTTACATACACTATCTCTTCATTTCCATAATGGCTTCACTCAAATCTTTGCACGCTTCGGCCACTATGATATATTATTATGTAGGAATCTGTTTTTGGATGGTTTTTCTAACATAATTTGCAGGTTTGGATGTTCGCTCTCCCCTCCCGAGATACACCGCTCGAACCCTCGGGAGTACCCCATTTTATGTCCTTGCTTTCATGCCGATCCCATCCAGATTCTTAGCCTTCATAGAATCACATTTAATCTTGTGATTTCACGTTATATTCACCTTTGCGTTTTGGCCACTCAAATGCCATTGACCGAACTTCGCTTTCTCCCTCTCATTCATGGTCAAGGGCATTTGACGATCTTTGCACACTACTCTCGGCGTACTCTTGATATGGATCATTGGCTCGTGCTCTTTGTGAGCTTCGATATGGTTGTATATTTTTATAGAATGGTTTTGCATAAATTAAACACTCGGACACTTGGTGGATATTTTTATATTTGTTGTACCGATCATGTGTATGGATCGATTGGGTGTATTTATTGTTGCTTTATGTATTATTGTGAGTTCCGGAGATGCTTGGAGGGGTGGTGCGTCCTCAAGGCCGACTTTGGATCTTTTTGGCTTTTTTTGGAAAGTGGTGACAATCTTCAAGTGACTCTCTTACATGTCAACCTCCGTGGCAACGAGGACAGCGGAAGATGGATCGATTCTCTAACTGATCATATTAGTTGTGACCTCATATGTCTCCCCGCCATCAAGTGCAACAAAGATAAACAATGCGTGCGTAGTGACTATGATTGTATCATTAGCCTCTTTATTTTCTCGCTTAATTCCCTGTACTATATATACTTTCCGAGGTATCATCCGCTGGGATATGCTCTTTATTGTAATCTCTTTGATGCTAGCACTACGGTGAGATTTAGTGTTCTTATGTCCCGTGAAAAGCGCAACTCCGAATTGCACACTCCACCTTTGGGTGTGATTTTTGGCCGCGATGCTTTAGGGGATAAAGGCACACGAAATCTCACTTGTTGGGGTCCTCACGTCTCAAATCATGAGCTCAAAGCCGAACCGCACACTTCATCTTTAGGTGTGATCTTCGGCAGCGAAACTCTTGGGGATCGGGGCCCCAATTGCGATCTTCATTTTTCTCGTTTTGGGAGGCATAACTTTAAGCCTCCTTAGCTTTGGTTCTTATGTTTGGTAGGCTTGGTTGAGGACTCCAAGTTTGGCTTAATTTGTTAGTCCTCATTTTATTTATAAAACCTCTATTTTACCTATTATGTCCGTATAATAAGAATGTAATGAAATTACAATTTTGGTCTTATAACTTTCCTGATGATTAATAATTAGGCCTTTGTCTTTACATATGATGATTGAGGTGAAATTATCATGAGAAGATATTTGTTTTGTAAGGTGTTTATTTTGGTTCAATGATTTAATGTTTTCAAAAAATAATAATTTATTATTATATTTAAAAAAAATCATATTATTTAGTAATACTATTGAGTTGAAGTAATGTGTGAGGAGAGTGCAAATTTTGGAACGTTGGGGGTTAAAGTGCAATACCGACCAAAATCAGGAGCAAATTTGAAATTTTATGTAGCGTTTAATGCCTAAATGCACCTTCTCCGAATCACCACCCGAGTCTGTGTCTTGTGGTGTTTGTCAACATGTTTGATACTGTGTCGAACGTCATATGGTACAAAATTTGTTTAAAACATATGCGTAGTTGTGTTCGTGTCGTGTCCTTGTCGCCCTATTTGTGTTCGTGTGTCACGCGTTTACGCATAGGATTGCGGCGAATTTACAATTTTGGTCTTATAACTTTTTTCATGACTCATAATTAGTCCTTTATCTATACATTTGTTGATGATTGCGAAATTACTCACGAACAGATATTTGTTTTATAAGGTGTTTATGTTTGTTTGATGATATATTATTTTCAAATAAAAGAATTTATTATAAATTAAAAAATTCATGTGATTTAGTAATACTACTAGAAGTTTATTCGGCCGTTGATGGGCTTAACGGAAAGATGTAATCTTGTACCTAACAAAATGATTATATCAATGAAAGGGACAATATTTAGTTAGGTAGGTGAGTTCGTACTTACTGAGGTGCATTGTGATAATTAAAAAATAATGTTATCGATGAAATAGGAAATATATATATATATATATATATATATATGTGGTAATTAAATGAATAGTTAGGTTATCCTTAGCATACATGTAATGATTTTCTCTGTGCTACGTTTGTTATTCCTAGTTACTTCTTAAACTTAATGTGACTTGTCTCCTGAGTGAAGCTATTGAAACAGCTACTTTGAATTGTACTCAAAGCAGTCCAAATCCAGAATAATTTGAGTACTTACAAGCCCAAGAAAGCAAATTTAATTTGAATTAATTTAACACTCGAGAGCTCGGGGGAGACCGACTAAACCGTAGATGGAGGTACACAGTACGACACAAAGCTCATAAACTTGAACGAAGATTTACTCCTTAACCTGAACGAATGGAGGCAGAGAATTTTATGTAAACGACTCGGCGTGATTCAGTCTTGATTCATCTTGCCTAAAGAAGCAATCTTTTGGGATTACACCTTAGGTTGTTGTTGTTGTTGTTGTCACCAATTAACTATGATTTTATTTGCACAAGAAATTGATGCTCTCTAATCTCTATGTTACATGTTGAAAGACATAAAATTGTTTATTTTTCACTAATTGTCCCATTTTATTACTCACTCACTCTATTTTCTTTTGATTTTTGTTAAGAGAAATCCAGTTATTAGATCAAGGATTTTACTGCCATGTTTGAGATCAACTTGTAGTAGCATCATTTGTTGTAAGTGTTCACTTCTCAGGCTTTGTTAGTAGCACAGTTAGTCAATCTTCCATTGTTATTCATGAAGTCCCTCTGCCATATTCCTTTGTTGTTCCTTTTTGTCTTTCTGTATTATCGTTATCCGACCAGCAAATGTGCATATGGCTTATGCGCAATGAGCTCGAATGAAATGATATGGCATGCATTAGCTGGATTGGCAGAATGGCAGTCTATATCTATATATCCATGTACTGTGTTTCAGCATTGCAGGTCTTGAACATGTACAAGTTTCTTAGCATATCATTGACCATGCCCTAAGCTTACAAGTATGCTGTTACAATGACGAAGAATTTAAAATCTTTCTGATTTATCAATAAATTCTGCACAGTATGTTATCATTAATCCACGAAAAAAAATAGTTTGAATACGAAGTCTAGTTCTCCAATTCTGTAAGAATACTTGTATTATCCACAATTGGGCATGAGATGGCTCGAATTTGACACTTAAACTTCTGATCAGTATGTGTGTTGTATGTATGAATCCGCGCTTTCATTCTGTATGTCTGCCGTTTATCACTTACTCCGGTGCTACACTTTATGTCATCCTTCAACTTGTGCATAAAATCTTCTTGTTTTCTTCGGTTTTCATTCGCCTCAATGTAATTGCTGCTGAGCCGACAATTGAGCCAATAGCCACTAAGGCCAGTAAACCCGAACCCACAAAGACCCCATCTTTAACTAAGTAGCATTCTCCATCGAGCCATCCGTCTCCATACGCTTGGCTTCGGCTCATGCTGGTGGCTACACTGATTAAAATCACAGCTATGCCAAAGTTGATCCTATATGTGTGTTATTTAGATTGTCAACATTGAATCATATTTTGTTGAAAAAAATGTTTTTAACATGTTGAATACCAGAAAATTAAAGAATTCATAGTAGTGCATAATAATGTGTCTAGCTGTCCATGTTAGAAGGTTCTTTTGCCTAGGGATTTAATTTTTAATACAAATATATTACAGCATCATGGGATTAGTGGATTTTTTCTTGGCTACCCAGTGGGTGCAATGCCCAGTCTCTCACATACTGGTGGGCCCCACCTGTGTGGGGCCCACACCCCATGTGAGTGCACTGGGCACTGGAGACTGGGTAGCCAAGATATGACCGGATTAGTGACATGATAGTTGTTTCCAGCATGCAATTGTTTGGTTCTAGGACAAGTTGGCTAAGTATGTTAGGTAAGTGGATTCTTTCTGAGTTATCATGATTGGTCTGTTTTTTTTTTTAATTTGATAATTTAATTTTCGATGAAAATTAATGATGAACATAAAATCTAAGGAGTTGTGATGATTGTTGAAGAACATGATGAATTTGAGAGACAAATTGAACATCGGGAAGAAAAAAGATGATGACTTTGATAATTTTTTGTAATTAATTAAAAGTGATAAAAGGCTAGGCTTACCATGAGAAAACAAGCAATATGCATGAAACAGTAGGCTTTCTGGCTATTATATTACAACCTCTGCTCTTGTCTCGTGAACAGAATTTTGCGTAAACGAACAAGTTTCCGATGACCTGAGCGATGGAAAGACAGATTAAGGACGCGATTCCTAGCTCAAACGCCGCGCTTTTGGGCAAATAACAGAGGTTTCCATCCAATCTGAGTTCATTTTTCTATAAAAAGAGACTGAATTGTGTAAGACTATGTATAGAGAAAGAGCTTCAAGCAGGTAAAGGTAAGTAAGCACCTTTGATTTCTTCAATTCGGCGACAAGGCACAAGGCGAAGGAGACAAGGGACAAGGCGAAGATGGATGAGAAAAACAGTGTGGAACTGTATTGTTTCACTCTTTCCATGAACATCATGAGATGGTATGGTTTTGTTCTATATGGAAAAGAATGGAATTTGAACAGAAGAGTGTTGGAGTTTACTCAAAGGAAAAGAAGAATTTGGACTTGTATTGGATGATGACTAGAGTTGTAGTTTAGTTTCTTGGAAGGAGAGGAATAATAGTTTGATTGAATAAAGACACTTCATGTGTCAAGTTGGTCAACTTTTCCTTTTCTTTTCTTTTTTGGTGGGGACTGGGGTAGGTATTGTGGGGGGGGGGGGGGGGGGGTAGTGGGTACTTGGGCTTTAAAGATATAAGAAAAAGCTTTGAACTGAGTCTATGATACTCAACTATTGGGCTTTATTTAAGATTGATTGAATGTGAAGACACCAACAAGATTCCTCATAAAGTGTTAAATAGAACTTAGAATTAGAAATTTGGGTCACAAATAACCCAATCTCAAAAACAAAGAGTCTAACAACTAGGTAAACCTTAAATTTCGAAACTCTTAATTATCATGGTTGCAATTTGCAAAACAACTAGTTTTATTTTTATTCATAAGCTTACCAAACACTTCACTCTTACACAAATAACTGTTCTAAACATGATTTATAGTACATTTAGCTATTACAAAATCCAGCAAATAGTTTATATAATGGAACTGCTTCACTGCAGAAAGAAATCAGAATCTCAAACAATGTTTTATTACAACAAACAGACAAAAAAGATTCCAACTAGACCAAACCTTGGGCACCAAGAGCATCAAGAATAGACTGTGCAGTGCAATAAGCTATAGCTTGAACAGTCACCATAGGATTCACCCCCAACGCCGTCGGGAAAACGCTCGAATCCGCCACGAACAGCCCCTCCACCTCCCAAGTCTGCCCTTTTGGACTCACAGCCGACACTTTCGGATCCGGCCCCATCCGACAACTCCCCATCTGATGTGCCGAACACATAGGCCACCACAAGTTTTTCAAAGGCCTTAAACTCTCTTCTTTCACAAACCTCTCAAACTCGTCTTTACTACATTTCTTCACATTCAACACCTTCCCAGAGACGTGTTGCGTCCCTATCTCCTCGGCCCCGGCAGCCGCCAATATCCTCAAAACTCTCTCTACTCCATTGCTGATGTTATCTCGATCAGATTTCTCCAGATCGTAGCGTATGTTGTTCGGAGTGATTACCTTTCCCGACCCTTTATCTCTAGTCAACGCAAAAATATGCGCGGTCCTCGAAAACTTGAGCATCCTGTTTTTTATGTCTTGGCCCGACAGCCATGGCGTTAAGGCCGCAAACATTCCAGGGTGCAATGCCGGTGTCTGAATTACAACGCCGTAGCCCGAACCGTCTGGATCCGCGACAACTTTAGACATAGCCGTCATTATCCCTCCTTCGTAGCTTTTCTTCTCTGCCTCAGGCCACGAATCGTTTGCATGATCAGGGAAGTAGCCCCAGGCCATTGCTACAGGATGGAGATGTAAGTTTCTGCCAATGTTTGGATTCTTCAAACCGCTACGTTTCAAAACCGAAGGCGTACAAATCGCACCGCAAGCAACGACGGTCACTCTGGACTCCACAATGGCAATTTCTTTCCTCCCCTGATGTTTGAAAGCAAAAGCAACGCCTATAGCACTTTTCTTGCCATCTTTTTTCTGAGTAATCACTTTCACCGCTTGACATTCGGGTAGAATCGCCCCGTTTCCTGATTCAACCAAATCCACGAGCCATGTTTCGGTAACACCCTTCTTTTTCCCATCCTTACAACCAAGGTGGCACCAACCACAGTAATGATCAGACGAGGCGTTACGTGGGATATTCTCCACAGGGTACCCCAAATTTTCACACCCTTTTCTTAAAACCATATTGTTGAATCCTTCGCTCTGCATTTCAGATTGAACTCCCATTTTTCGGCACACGACATCCAGGGCATTTTCGTAAACTTTACTATCAAACAACTCTAGCTTGTGCTTTTCACTCCATTCTTTTCTTACATGCGGTGGGGTCCGAAGCGAGGCTGACCAATTTATCATCGATCCTCCTCCGATGGTCGATCCTGCAAGCATGATAATATCCATACCATCCGTCCCTGATATCCCATTTTCAAGGTACATTTGATCCAACGCTTGCCCTTCAAGAAGGGAAAGATTGCTTTTTGCAAAATACATTCCCTTTTCGAGCACAAGAACTTTGTATCCGGCTTTTGCTAGAACTCCGGCGACAAGTCCACCGCCAGAGCCCGAACCTAGTACCACAACATCGCATTTGACGACAAAAGATGGCTTTAGAGATTGGATTCTTGGGGTTCTTGAATGAGGCGTAGAAACCGGAAAGCCTAAGTTCTTAAGCTTGTTAAGAACTAATTCCCTTGGTAGGCTCATATTGATGATGCCTTTGTTAAGGGGTTCGAACGTCTCTTCCTTAACTTGATCATTTGCTGTTTTTTGAGCAGATTCGGTTCTGTTATTTGGAGTTTTCAGATCCGGATCCGGGCCGCAGTAGCCTATTGCTTTCCAGGAAACGTTTTCACCATTTTCATCCACCTGTGTTATCAGTTCAGAACATGAACAACGTGTCATTTTACTAAAAAAAACAAAATTCAACAATGTACATCATAGTAACCTAACGATGCCATCCAACTCAAATGTCTATCGCACTTTGATGGCACAAGATATGGACAACACTAGATCGTCTAAGCCATATTTTGCGTACCATTTCATGTGCCATATAACCTTCACCTTCCATGTATTACGACTCAGGCAATGTGTCGTCATTACAACTAGGCAACACACACTTGTTAGCTTAACCAAATATTTGTTTCTTTATCGTTCAAATTGCATTATGATGTCAACTTTATGGCATTCTCATATCGTTTTACTAGAAACTTGGGCACGCGATACCCATTCATATCTCTTTTCATACTAAAATGTACGACCTTTGCCATATAAAAATGGATTATTTAAATACATAAAGAGTAATACATAAATACAAGAGAGACTATAGAAAGACATAATATGAAAAAATTAAGTGGAGGAAATGATGCAGTTAATGTGATGTAACTCAAATCATAAGGATAAATTTCAAAATTAACTAATTAATGTTACAAGGTAATTTAAACTATAAGATTAAAATTGCATACATAACACTTTTTTATATAAGGGTATATTTCTATCTATATATATATATATATTTTCTGAACAAGCTATATATATATATATATATATATATATATATATTCTGAACAAGCTATATATATATAAATATATATATATATATATTTTCTGAACAAGCTATATATATATATATATATATATATATATTCTGAACAAGCTATATATATAAATATATATATATATATATACATTCAATGCTATTAACTGAGTAATTATTGTACAATGGGCTACTTTGAATTGGCGTTGAATATATTGGTACCACATACCCTAGCTGGATCAACCAAGTAGTAGCTGTGAGCTAGTTAAGCAAGAGAGTAAACTTATGATCGTTCAAATAGACTCATTTTCTTAATGACTATAACGGTAGGGTCAAATTAGTTTTTTTTCTTCTTTCTTTTTCTTTTCCTTATTTTTATTTTTATGAATAGCGTGCGTCAATTTAGCTTTTTTTAATTCAGCTTGGTTCTTTATATAATTGGACTAAGCAATTACACTCAACCACCTGAAAGTTATTTTATGTCATATCCATCATGTGGTTAATTAATTAAGGCCACCAACCATTTCAATATTACACGACTATATATATACTGTATATGTATAAATGTGTGTTCATATGGTAGGTAGGGGGCTCTTAAGTCTTAACCAAGGCAAATAAATAAGAGGAAGGAAACGAGGAACATATTCTAGTACAAAAGAAAAAAGACAGAACATATTAAATTCACTTCACATGTTGTCACCCAAATTAAGTTACAGGACCAGGCACGACTTTAATGCTCCATTCCCATCACGCATCAGCAATCCGCTTGTTAGCTTTGGATTTTCAAAAGAAAAAAGAAAGCTTCTTAAATGGTTAATTATATGAATTATAGTTGTTAATCCTTTTTTGAATTAGAAAAACACCATTATAGCGTGATAACTTTTAATATAACATATATGCCACATAATAACAATCTGGTGTTCAGTTACCGCGTACAAGACTTTGACAAAAGCCAAAATCATATAGCACAATGTTATAAACTTCGGCAAGAAGAAGAAAAATCTGAATAAGCGCCACGCATTAAAATAATCTCCGGTAACAAGTATAACACATTTTTGTGATCATTATATAAAATACTGTTAAATAGTACAACTTCAAAATGTAACCAAAATAGTAATTAATGCCATACATTAAAATAATCTCGTGCAATTTTTTGGTGCCATGTATCATCCACCTTTCAACTTGTGATTTGAAAGCTAATCTCCCAACTGTCCTACGGAATATAATGTTACGTAGTTTGTCACGTCTGTCTAATGTTAGTTGGAAACTTACATTTAATTACACAAGACCTATACGGCAAAAATTATATATATCATATATAAAGATTTCATGTTGAAAATAAAAGTTGCAAGAGATTATGAAGTAATCGAGCCTAACTAAGTGTCGCTCTTCGTATTTCCAATGATGTGACTGCGCACATTGAATGATACTAATAGACTCCTTTTCCGGTATATATACTTGATAACAATCAATATCTAATCTTTCAACACCTTTTTTCTTTTCTTAAATAATCATCATTTAGAATTCGTCAATTTTATGATTAATTCCAATTTATAACAAGTACAAAATAAGCTTTATCTAAAGAAAAATATATATACTTGAGTTAATTTAAATTTTCTTTATAAGCATATACCAAGAAAAAATAAAGATGTCGGGTTCTTACGACGACGCGGTAAGTGCTTACAAGTATTATTTATTATGTCGGAATAAGATACATCATCATATACATATAACAGAAATCTTAAACATACATTTAGATTTCTCACATAAATAAAATTGGGGGAGGGGGGAGACAAATAAAGACTTCTACTTATTATATGTGGCTTATTATACCTGGCGAAATCATCTACTTGAATATCGTGTGACAAACTTAAATTGTTAGCAATTGATCAATGCCACTAAAACTGAAATTTGAGCAAATCAACAAGCACGATTTGTACATGACTTAAACTAAACGATGACATGTTTTAAGACAGTTTTTGTCATATATAAAATATTTGATACGACATTCTAAAGAAATTAATAACATTGCTAATTTAATCATACGCATGCATTGTTATTGATAATAAATAATTTGATTATTACCTGTGTGAAAAATAGGAGCAAGGTGAAGAGCTTTAAGGCGGTATAAAGGACCCTCAAGAGAGAGAAACAGCTATTACACCACGACAACAATATTTGCTCTCTTTTTTGACGTGAAATTTGTGAAAATCTGAGAAAAAATGGGAATTTATTTGTCATACTTTTTGTCCCACATAGTATAAAAGTCCCGATCCATGTTGACAGAAGAGACAGTGCAATCCTGCTCAAATATATTTTTGGGTGATCTATCTTTACACCAAGCAACACAGCCAGCTGCAATATTAATGCAACTGATTAAATTACGAATAAACATTTGAAACATAGAAATTCAAGATTCCAAATTAAATTAAGATATAATGTGGGAAAATAGCACAAGGTTAACCGACAAATAAGTTAAATAGTTAAGCACATGTTGAAATTGAATGGTTAATAATATAATCAACTTGGGTGAGTTTAAAATTTATGTAAATTTGTTGGACCACATCATGATGCAGGCAGAAGTTGGATAAAATAATTAGACGTTTCTTGAACTTGCTTTCTCCTCGAGTTGTGTGTCGTAATATTTCCAACAATATACATGTTGACTATAGTTTGTTACGTTTCTCAAATGTAGCATAGTATTATAACTATAATTGGAATTATTACTAGGGAAAAAAGCATACTACACCCCTTAGTTTGGGCCGTTTTGAATTTTTTCCCGAACTTTCTTTTTTATCAATTTGCCTCTTCAGCCTTAGTATTCCGTAACATTTCACGACATAATGTGACCGTAAAAAAACAAATATTTTATAAAAAACGAATATTTCGTTAAAAATGCAAAGCTGGACAAAATTTAACGGAATATTCGTTTTTTTGACAATATTCTCGTGGGTAACATTGGGTGGAATAAAAACTGGAAGACAAAGTGCTAAAACCAAAATTGGAGAGGCAAGGTGCAAAATAGCCGATAGCTATTTTTTCCCTTATTACTATTTTCCATCACTTAATTAAGAAGGCAAAGTGTAAGTGAAAAAACTAAACATCAACTCAAGTTTCTGCCACTTAAAATTGATGAACGCGGTTTGGTGTCAAGATGTTTCTTATGTTGCAAGGACACAAACACGAGGATGGTAAGGGTCACGAACACAACAAGGGCGCGTAAACCACTAGTTCCAATAATATCAAGTGATTACTGCATAATTTGACACCGCATAAATATTTTACAAAATAAAGGAAAACAATAATATTTGAATAATAATAATTAAAAAAAACTGCGAAGTGGAGTACACTTACATGGGGTGGAGTTCCGGCCATGGGGGCGGATGTGCGATAAAATTGAAGGACAGAATCGTAATTTGCACGAAGCTTTTGTTGTTCGTCAAGAGAATGTGACGCTTCAATTGAGGGCAGTAAAGTGTCACTTAAAGCACTAAGTGCCTCCATTTGACCCGATGTATATGGCCCTTTGCGCTCCACATTTTTCGCCATTTTCTTTTTCTTCCTCACAATAGAAAGTGTCAGGTGTATTATGTGTGTGTGTGTGAGAGAGAGAGAGAGGCTGATGGAAAATAAATAATATTTTGTGGAGGTTAAATTGCGTTAAGTTATAGTAGTGTAGTACTAGTACAATTCTGAATTTGTGATGAGTGATGAATCATATATATATAAATCTTACCACAATTTTAGTTTTAACTTTAAATGAGTCGGCGCAACTGCCAACAGTTAAACAGCTTTAATGCAATTTTTTGTACAAATAATAAATGACCCTTTACAGTGCCCTGCTAGTCATAGTCATGATATTTGTTTTTACTATTATTTTCAATAGAACTTTCATTTGGCGAGTCTTTTATGTTATAATTTATTTATTTACTATCACTTTCATTTACATCCACAATTGTGCTGACCTTTTCTGCTTTAATACGCAACATATTCTTTGTTTCTCGCCCCTGAAGTAGGTGCCAATGTATAGTTTAGGGTTAATTACTGTTATACCCTGAAGTTTAGTGTAATTATAGAAGCATCTCATGTGAATAGTGATGGGATCTGGACGGATTTGGGCCAGCTCGGCCCAGATTAGTTTTGTTCACATTCTATATGAAACGAGTTGGACTGACTCGTTTACAATATGAGTCAGTCCAGCTCGATCCATTTTTTTTTCTTAAAATATGGTCAAACTCGGATACCATATTTTGGCCCATATTTTGACCCATATTTTTTGTTTGATTTTTTTTTAAGAACTTAATTTAAATAACAAAAAAGACAAAAAGTGATAGAATTCATGATAATATTATTAAGTTGTGGAGAGAAAAAAACATAAAAAATAAACTCTAAAAATACTATAGTCTATAAATAAAAAAAGACATAAAAAGCTAACTTAAAAAACATGAAGAGATATGAAAAAAAAACATAAAAAGTAAACTCTAAAAAAAAATACATTGGGTAATCTTTCGTTTAAATATCTGGAATGGTCATTGTGTAATCGGTTTCATCATAATCCAATACGGTTTCAACTTTTCTCAATGTTCTTTCTCTATAATCTTGGTCGAGTTCGTCTTTCCATATGACACAGTACTTGACAACGGATGATAAATATTGTTGTAAAATGGGGTATTTATAGATTTTTTTTGAAAAAAAAAATAAGAAAAAAGGAAAACAAACGGCTCTATATTGTAAAGAGCCGTTGTATATTAATTTTTCTTAATTTGAAAGAGCCGTTGAAGAGCTCTCCTTTTTTTTATTTTATTTTTTTAACATTTAATTAGGACATTTGGGCCATTTTTGGCCCATTTCTTTTTAAAAATTATATTTTTTTTGGGCCAAACATTTTTTTGGGCCATTTAAAAACTTTTTTTTTGATCCATATTCGGCCCATTTATAGAAATGGGCCGAAAATGGACACGAGTCGGGCTCGTCCAGATTAATCCGGACGAGCCCACTTGCGCTCACTTATTAAATGAGACGAGTTGCTTCAACTCGTCTCAAATATGGGGCGAGTCAACTCGCCCCATATTATAAACGGGCCGAGTCAAGGCGAGTTGACTCGGCCCACATCCCATCACTACATGTGAACAATACAACGATCTCCTCTCGCAGACTAATATTCATTGAATAAATTGATGGAGTTTAATGATTAACCATGAACTTTCAATTTTGCATCCAGTTAATAAAAAGCTTCAACGGGCATATGTAGTTGGAATGCTACATAACAAGAGTGTACTTTGATGCGAGGTAACTTCGTATGTGGACTAAATACTCCATCTCAAACTAACTCAACCTACTTATTGAAGCTGGGTTAGCTTTGAGTTCGGGATGCATGCACTGAAAACACAGCACATGAACTAGGCCGAAGTTGACACTGCGTAGGTACTCTGAAATCAGTTGGTGTCCGATGATGGATGAGACTATAAGCGGGTATAACTCAAATAAGATGTAATTTGGATAACAGTTGTAGGATGTGTATTAGCAGTTGTAGGACGTGTTACAACTGATGAACTTGAGAATAAGCCAAGTTGTCTATGTATCACATTTAGAGAATCAAGTCGAACGTAGTTCATTGTTCCTCGATGGTGGCTAAGCGTGGACTGAATTGAATATTTCGCCTTGAAGGTCCAGTCTTTTAGTTAATCCAGTGTCATAAAGGTAACATTGTCGATCTAACCGCGACCCTTAAGCTGAATTTAGGCTTATTAGCCTAATAGGTTGAGCATGAGTTAATGCTTCAACGTTGCACAACTTTTCCATTTTGCTCATTCTTCTTATTAAACCACCTAACGACCAGCCTACAACTATGGACAGCAGTACAAAGACAGCAAGTACCAAAAATAAATCAAATCTTGAAGGATAATATCAGCATACAAGACTTGAATTACAATCTTTGATTGGAAATATTACAACTTTAATTCCTGTCATATCCACATTGGATCCCCTCAATCACGGCTGCAGATTACAAGCATCTCAAGAGACTATCTTTCAGAATCACATTAAATTGTTAAACATAAATCAGCATAATGTTTTTATTCTTTGTTCAGCTGATGGAGCCTCTCATTGGAAAAAAAAATTAGGAAAGTTGTGATTATGTATCAATCACTCGAGAAAGTCCCTCCTTATCAATCTATAAATACTAGTGAGAAATATTGTATAATAAAAAAAGAAGAAAAACATATCAGTGAATAAATATTCATCAATAGTTGGTCACCGTTCTACTCTCTGTTCTCAATCCATTACATTTTATATACAAAAAAACCATGTCATTACATCCATCCATTAAGATTCCTCAGTTTCTTTATGGTATCTAGAGCCTTTGGTGATCAACTTTTTTTTTATATTTTACCAGTATACATCATCATAATAAAATAAAAAGAAGAAGCCATGAATAACATCAATGTCAGCAACTTTATCACCCAAAGATTGGAACAAAGCAATTATCCAATTTGGAGGGAGCAGGCTTTAGCCCGCATTGAATCTCTAGACCTTTCCGATCATATCTTCGGAAATCCACCACCATATTTTCTTACAAATTCTGAAACGGAAGAGGCAGCAATAGAAGCTTCGCCAAAAGATAATGCGGAGTTCATCGCGTGGAAAAAATCTGATCGAATTCTACGTGGATGGTTAATCAGTACCATGTCTCACGAGGCTGTCTCGGTCATTCTTGGAATCAAAACAACTCAAGGAGTATGGGATGCTCTTGCTGATACTTATGCTCAGAATTCCCAAGAACGTGCATATGCGCTCCGCCAACAACTCATGACTCTTCGGAAAGACTCATCAACTCCTATATCAGAGCATGTTTGAATTTTTAAGGGGATCTCAGACTCGTTAGCGGCGATTGGACACTCTGTCCCTGATGGCGACAAAGTATTCTTACTATGTAAGAGTCTCGGACCAACCTATTTAGATTTTACCACAACGATGCTTAAATCTCCAAAACCAAACTTTGCAGAACTCTTAAACAATTTACGCAATCATGAGATGTTAACTGATCTATATTCCGGCGGATCAAGTTCTGCAAAAGAAGAAAATACCCATTATGCTTTTGTTGGGCAAAGACGCAACAGATCAAACAAGTTCTCATCAGTTGGTCGTGGGTTCTCGGCGCAGTTAACAGGACCTGGTCACCTTAATTCTCAACCACCTACTCACATGGAAATCCATCATCGCCAAGCTATGGGCGACCGACACAATGGTTCAGGTACATACTCCAGTTCATATCCTCAAACTCATTATAATTATGAGACAGGTTACCAGCCCAAACAACAAGTTGGCCATCAACAAAACAAACAATATGGTCAAAGATGGCCTGAACAAGAAGGAAAAATGAGGCGTCCACCACCTCCTGGATGCAAAAGGATGACTCCGGAAGAAAGAAGAATGTACGAAAGTGAGATCTGTCAACACTGTCACAACAAAGGTCATATTGCGAAAATTTGCTGGTGGAATCTACTTGGCAATGAGAAGAGGAACGAACTCCCTCAAGCATTGGCTGCATTAACGCTTGATACATCCGTTGTTGATACAGAATGGACTACTGATACTGGAGCCTCCCAACACATGACAGGAAACAAAGGTATGCTCTCAAATTTTCGTCGATACTCGGGTTCAGATTACGTCTTAATTGGTGATGGATCACCTATTCCTATTCAAGGCATAGGTGATTCAAAGATTAATCAAAAAGATATTCAACTCGACTTAACCAATGTCCTTTATGTACCTTCATTAAAAAAGAATTTGTTGTCTGTAAGTCAACTCACTGATCAGCATCCTTTAAATCTTGAATTTACTAATGTTGGTTTTGATGTTAAGGATAGGAACAAAGGACAAGTATTGATTACAGGACACCGCAAGGGTGATCTCTATGTCATCTCAGATCCTCCTAAGGCATTTTTTTCATACAGATTCCGTTCAGCTTCAAAGGATGTGTGGCATCAACGCCTTGGTCACGCTCAACATTCATCCGTTAATCTGCTAAAAAATAAAGGTCTTATTGATGTTATAGATTCTAATAAAAAACAAGCATTTTGTGATAGTTGCCCATTAGGAAAGTTAAACAAGTTACCATTTAAGTTTTCCACAAACTCTAGCACTTGTGTTTTTGATAAGATTCATTGTGATTTGTGGGGACCTTCCCCGGTACCTTCCATTGGTTCTTTTCGTTACTATGCATGTTTCGTAGATGACTACTCTCGCTATACATGGATAACTCCTCTTAAACATAAATCTGAATTTATTCATGTTTACCTTGCCTTTGAAAAGTATATTGATAGGCAGTTTCATAAAAAAAATTAAAGTTTTCCACTCTGATGGAGGTGGAGAATTCATAAATAATAAACTAGCAGCACATTTTCAAACCGAAGGAATTATACATCAAGTTTCATGTCCTTATACACCTGAGCAAACTGGTATGGTCGAACGACGACATCGTGTTATTCGAGAACTAGGTATGACAATGCTTTTTCATTGTGGCTTACCTCTTAAATTTTGGGTCGAAGCATTTACTACTACTGTTTATTTGCTAAATCGTTTACATAGTTCAACAATAAATTTTGACACTCCATATCACAAGTTGCATGAATTGTTTCCAGACTACTATTCTTTACGAGTTTTTGGATCAAAATGCTTCCCGTACACATGGGATTCTAAAAAAAACAAGTTTGATCCTAAAAGTGTCTTGTGTGTCTTTGTAGGGTATAGTAACAAATATAAAGGTTATAAATGCTACCATCCGCCGAGTCAAAAAATAATAATCTCATGCCATGTAATTTTTGATGAATCCGCCTTTCCCTATAAATCAATGAACTCCCAATCTCCTACTAAAGCACAAACAGAAAAAAATTTAAATGCGTGGCTGGATACTTCCTCTTTAAATAATGAACAACACCCCTTGCAATCAAATCATAAAAACACATCATTCTTTAACTCAAATATTGGAACCGTGCCTACATTTCCACTCCACTATTCAGAACTTATCCATGAGCCTAATGAATTAATTCAAGAAGTAGATTCGGACCCACTTTTAGAACTCACATCCGCCTCACCAATCACGCCACAATTTGAACTAGGTGGCTCAGCTCATGAGCCTTCCTTTATTCCCAGCTCACCTCACCTACAATCTGTATAAGAGAATGAACATTGTACTTCTGGATCTACTTCCTCTCCCAATTCATTATCCATGAGTCCCATAATTCCTTGTCCTAATATAAATGAATCTGAGTGCCTCCCTAATCCAAATTCCACTGATGATCCATCAACTTCAACCCATTCAATTGTTACACGTTCAAAAATGGGTATTTTTAAGCCTAATCTGAAATACGCTTTGACGGTCCAGACCTCAAATGTTCCTCGAGAACTGAAAAGCACACAGTCTGCTCTTGCTCATGAAGGGTGGTGTCAAGCCATGAAAGATGAACTTGGTGCTCTGCACCAGAATCAAACATGGAAATTAGTGCCACGCACTCCCTCCATGCATGTTATAGGTTGCAAGTGGATGTATAAAACAAAACTTAAGGCCGATGGTACTCTTGATCGTCTGAAGGCACGTCTTGTCGCAAAAGGCTTTCTTCAAGTAGATGGGATAGATTACACCGAAACTTATTCCCATGTCATCAAACCAGGTACTATTCGAATGGTTATTTCTATTTCTTTATCTCGAGGATGGTCGATTCGTCAACTTGACGTAAAAAATGCTTTCCTTCACGGCCTCATATCTGAAAATATATTTATGGAGCAACCCCCAGGTATGCATGACCCCAGTTATCCCACTCATGTTTGCAAACTTCAACGTGCTTTGTATGGTCTTAAACAAGCCCCAAGGGCTTGGTTTGATAGATTTAGTCAATTTTTATTGCAAAAAGGATTCTTTTGTAGTCTAGTTGATCCCTCTCTTTTTATACTCCATTGCGCTCAAGGAATGTTAGTTTTACTCCTCTATGTAGATGACAAGCTTCTTACGGGATCAAATACCGAACTTATTGATAACTTCGTTGTTCTACTTGGTAGTGAATTTGCTATGAAAGACTTGGGGCCTTTACATCATTTTCTTGGAATTGAAGTTATGACTACACCTAATGGATTACATCTATCACAATCTCATTATGCTCTAACTATTCTTGAACGCACAAATATGCTAGATTGTCAACCGATGAGTACACCTATTGAGTCTAAAACCCGTGGACTCACTGATCAGTCCCCATTGAATGATCCGAGTTACTTTCGTAGTATCGTTGACGCCTTGCAATATTTAACACTCACAAGACCCGACCTATCTTTTAGTGTTAATTTGGTTTCTCAATATATGCACTCTCCAACTGATGCTCATTTAAAAATGATACGTAGAATTCTTCGTTATGTCAAGGGTACAATCCATCAAGGCCTCATGTTTACCTCGCATTCTTCACTTGATCTTTTTGCTTATTCGGATGCAGATTGGGCGACTTGTCCTATTACTAGGCGCTCTATTACTGGATATTGCACATTTCTTGGCTCCAACCTTATCTCTTGGTGTTCAAAAAAGCAAAATACTATCTCTCGATCTAGCACGGAGGCTGAATATCGGGCCATGGCGCATACTACTGCCGAAATCACGTGGCTCACCTTTCTCCTACGGGATCTTCGTGTTTCTATAACTCATCCTCCCACCTTATTTTGTGATAACATGAGTGCTTTGTACATGACTATTAATCCTGTCTTTCATGGTCGCAGCAAACATATTGAGTTAGACTATCATTATGTGCGAGAACAAGTTGCTCTTGGACGTTTGGTCACCCGCTACATTCCGACTACTCAACAAATTGCTGATATCTTTACGAAACCTATGTCAAAAGTATCACTTCGGTATTTCTCGAACAAACTATGCCTCCAACCCCGTCACAGTTTGAGGGAGGGTATTAAACCACCTAACGACCAGCCTACAACTATGGACAGCAGTACAAAGACAGCAAGTACCAAAAATAAATCAAATCTTGAAGGATAATATCAGCATACAAGACTTGAATTACAATCTTTGATTGGAAATATTACAACTTTAATTCCTGTCATATCCACATTGGATCCCCTCAATCACGGCTGCAGATTACAAGCATCTCAAGAGACTATCTTTCAGAATCACATTAAATTGTTAAACATAAATCAGCATAATGTTTTTATTCTTTGTTCAGCTGATGGAGCCTCTCATTGGGAAAAAAACAGGAAAGTTGTGATTATGTATCAATCACTCGAGAAAGTCCCTCCTTATCAATCTATAAATACTAGTGAGAAATATTGTATAATAAAAAAAGAAGAAAAACATATCAGTGAATAAATATTCATCAATAGTTGGTCACTGTTCTACTCTCTGTTCTCAATCCATTACATTTTATATACAAAAAAACCATGTCATTACATCCATCCATTAAGATTCCTCAGTTTCTTTACTTCTTTTATATAAGTCGAATTTACAAATCATTTTTTGATATGAGTAAATGAGGGTGACATGTGATACGTAGATTCTAGGGATCAAACCTTGGGTCGAATGTCGTTTGATGGTTCAGTATTGTGCGGTTTTACGATTTTGCACATAACTCTTTACTTAGGCAGTGATGTGTAGGTCAACAATTAGTTGATGGCTCAACATATGCGGTGTTCCGATTTTGTCCATAACTCTTTACTTAGAGGTCAGATTTTCAATCCGCTTGTTGATCTAGAACCTAGGGTTCAAGGGCTTTTCAAGGATACATGCCATGGCAGGTTGGCGCTAAGTCGATGGCTCAATATTGCGCGACTTTATGGTTTTGTCCATAACTTTTTTCACAGAG
The DNA here is from genome assembly GCA_948329865.1 of Linaria vulgaris. Classification (NCBI taxonomy): domain Eukaryota; kingdom Viridiplantae; phylum Streptophyta; class Magnoliopsida; order Lamiales; family Plantaginaceae; genus Linaria; species Linaria vulgaris. The sequence continues at coordinate 144,022,691 of OX415249.1, read as the reverse complement.
GTCAAATTCACAACTCGCTTCTTGATTTGAAAGCTAGACTTTGAGGACTTTACAAGTATATATGAAAAAGCAGGCAGCGATAATGTAGTAGGTTAGTTGTGACATGGCAAATCGCCGATGATTAATATTCGATGTGACACAACTGATGTGCCTAGGGGGGCGTGTTCGAAAAACTCCTCTTAATGATGACTAAAGGGCATTTATAGGAGCTTTTTGGGCCATTTTTTATGGGCTTGGATCCCTTTCGTTTAGTTATGTGCGCCTTTACTAATTTGATCATAACTTCTTCTATGATTTCAATCCGTTTGTTGTGTTGAAAATTAGACATTCGTCTCTTTCCAACAACATATGCTCATTGCCTTAAAAATTAGTAGTGAATCATGCAGGTTGTGCTTAATCGTTCAACGTTAAGATACTCAATTACCAGTCAGGTTGTCGTGGTTTTTTCATATCGCGCCACATATTATTACTAAACTATACTTGACATTTTTATTAACTTTAGGACATAAACCACGATTATATAAATTTGCACTTTATTACATCCTTGCTCCCCTTAAACCTTTAACTCATTGTAGGCTAAACTGAAAATTGATCACCATAAATCATGAAAAACGATTTTCATAAATATTTAAAAGTTATTACATAATTTTAGGGTAAGTTGTAATTACCAAACTACATCTACAATTTCTGTATACCTCAAGATGTGTAGCTGTACTTATCCCTATAATATGTAGTAGTTGTACTAGAGAGAGAGACAGGAAATTCCCCACGGGCCACGTGACACGTGACACTATCATTTTGGTAAATTGATTTTGCTGTTACAATTTATATATAAAGCAACCGCTAACCACTAACCAGAGTCAAGAAGTTTAGTTCTGCACGCTTAATTAACTGACTATTTAGATAGTTTGACGGTGAGAGAATAACTTTAAAAAGAAAAACGAATCAGGCGTCGTGGTTTCTTTGATTTTTATCCTTGTTCCATAAATATAAATTGTAATTAAATAGACACTGACACGATAGATTACTATAATGGTTTTGTCTAATTGTTGTTGGTTTCTTAAATTCGATGTACGAGTAAATATAATGTGCATTTGTACAGCGACTGAGTAATGTCTTGTAAGGAACAAGAAGGAGTTGGTGTTGGATTAAAAGCTACAAGAAGGATTTTTCTCTCTTTTTCTGATTGGGTTCTGCTCCCTTCCTTGTGCTTATGAATTAGGTGCAAGTTTGATTTTGTTGTTTTCTGTTGTACCTTTTTGGAGTATTCCTTGTACTCCATGGTTGTTTTTTAATAAATTTTTGCCTATCAAAAAAAAAAAATGTCTTGTAAGGAACAGGACGAATTTTGATAAAGGAGTTTTCCCACAGCGCTCAGATATGATAATAAAAAATAGTCATTATTACTCTTTTAATTTGTGAAAATAAATAATATATATTACTCTATCTGTGTATTTTTATGTTAGCAATATACATCATTCGAGTGAGTTAAGCCACTCGCAGTTCGGAAGATTAAAATGGCGGTTTATGAAAATATGTTATTTCATTTCTCCAGTTAATGTGAAATACAGATATGAGTTAGAGTGATGAGAAAGTATGTATGCAAGAAGTGTTGATGTAATCTAGGATTTTCGTTGTAGTAGAAAAATTATTTGTTGTTGTTGTTGGAGTTGTTGTTGTAGTAGAAGTGTTGTAAGAAGTAAGAAGTTGTATCCATTCATCGAGGGACACGTAGATACCTTGAAATTCATCCGAGTTCAACTGTAAATTTTCAAAATTCACCATTTTACTCGGGTCGTGATCGGTGTTTCGAACAAAATCGATTCACTCTTTTTTTTCGTAAACAGGCGGGAGAAATTGTGTTAACACATAGGATAATAAAAGGGGAAATTACATCAAACCCCCCCAACGTTTGGGGCCCTTAAGTTAATTTGTTTTGGAGCGGTTAACACCATATCGTTTGGAGAAATAGGCAACTTGCCCCAAGTCAACATTTTGCACTTTTGATCAAGGGTATTTTTGTCTAATCATCTCATCCCACCTTTTGATAGGTTAAATGTGCTCCCTAACGTATTGCATTGAGTGGAGATTGCCCCAACCTATTCTTAAGAAAAATTCAACATTAAAAAAAAAGACAAAATTAAAAATTTATTAAATTTGACTCACCTTTTTAGTTTTTTAATTTTTTTAAGGGCTCAAATCCACTATGCACCCTCAAAAGTTGCTTTTTACAGTTTGCACCTCAAAATGTTTTTAAACAAGTTTACACTCTTAAATGTTAGTCAATTATCACTTTGCACCCCTTTAATAATTTCATCCATTGACCAACATTTTTTTAGGGGTAAAATAGTCACTCAACTATTCATTAGTCTTACTCCTCCAAATACTTATCATTTCCCCCAAATCAAAATCGAGGGTTTTGTCTTTCACTCGAATTTCTTCTCAATGATCCAAATTCAACACCCATAATCGACAATGGTATGGCAGATCCAAGCGGATAATGAAAGCAGCTCGATATATGGTAAGTTTTACCTACACTTTGCACTAAATCGTGATGCTCTATTTTTTTCAGTTTAGTGCAGTGAATTTTCGAGTTTATGAAGAAGAAATGTTGATGAATTCAGTTCATTGTGATTTTTCTCCAATTCCATTTAATTTTCCCGTTTTAACTACTGAAATTGTTAAAAGTTGTTGCCAAAAGATGCCTACATATATCAATCTTCATGAAGTTTTGAAAGGTTGGTCTTTTAACATTAAAGAATCATGCAAGACTTCGGGGGTAAACTAATTGAAATGGAAATATGAAGTAATAGACATTGTTACATATATATTAAAGCATCATGCAAGACTTGCGATGATTAGGAATTTAATTTAGCTCAACTCAAAATTCAGCTATTGTAACACCACCTCCAGCTAATACACCACCAAAGCCACATGTAAGCACCATTAACTAATTTACTAATTAAGTAATTATTTTGTGATTTTATTTCAGGTGTTGATTAATTAATCTGTTGAATAATTAATTACATCTTGTTGTCAAATAAGCATCGTGTTGATCAAATATACACATGTAACTAATCTTTAACTAATTTTCCAATTCAGTAATTATATGATGATTTCATTTGATGAATGACAGATTTTAATGTTTTGCTGAATTGTATTTTGTTGATTAATTAATCTCATCTTGCTGTCAAATATACACATATTTTTAACTTTTTCTCAACTTCAGGCTAAGAAGAGGTGAAAGAAAGTTCCAGCCTCTAGCTCATCTCACCTCCAACTACTGCACCATCAAAGTCACATGTAAGTAGCTATAACTAATCTGTTGATTAATTAATTACATTTTGTTGTCAAATATAGACATATTATTAACTTTTTCTCTACTCAGGCTAAGGCTAAGAAGAGGTCAAAGGAAACTCAGCCCTCAAGCTCAAGTGAATGTACCTACCCCTCCTGCTAATGCACCACCACCTCCAATTTCAACTAGATATTTCAGGATGGATGCTAACAACATTGTCACAGTGATGATGTTTCTACTATTACAAGGGTTTATAAATGAGGGCTCATTTTTTGATGGATATGATGGAAATATAATGTCCGTTTTATTTCTTTTGATAACCACATATTGTTGTGGTGTTTTGGTTTATGTTGTTGCAAATAGTTTACCTCATGTGGTATTTTGGATATTTGTGGTGCCTTTGTTGGTGGATGGTTAGGTTGGGTAATTACTAGTATTTTGCTTGAGGTTATTGCAATAATACTTGGAAAGTTATGCCTCTTTGGATTGTAATTTTGATCAAGAATTTGGTATTTGTGATACATAACAGATTGCAAATATTTTTCTTCATGTTGTGTATATTGTATCTTGGATTTTTGGCTTTGTATGCTTAGTAGAATGAACCAAAATCATGACATGTTAAGTTAGACAGTAAAGTAATGGAAACAGTTGTGGAAAGTGAACTTACACCATTTGCATTGTCATTACATTAAAAATAAAACTACAACACCAACTTGATTTAAGAAAATAACGCCAAATTCACCTAACAAGGCAATCTCACACACTTGCACTACAACAACACTAACATGGTTAAAGTACACACCACATACTAACACAACATCAAGAAAGCCACAACATGATCAAAGCCACAAATAAAACAACACCTAACACCTTACATGTGAGACTATACTGTGCATTTTCTTTTTCAGAATTCTAACTTGGCGCTTATGAAGTCGATCTTTCTCCATAAGCATATCCCTTTCTTCCTCCAGCTTCACCAGTTTATCATTATTCTTTGTATCAGCGGGATGGAGCTTATATCACTACAAGATTTCAACGGTTTTCTCGACCGAAAACTCCCGACCGAATTTCGGTCGGGAGCATTCCCGACCGATATTCGGCCGGGATAACTTTTCCAGGCCGATATTCGGTCGGAAAATTTTTAAAGACCATTCCCGGCCAAATTTCGGTGGGGGAAAGTATTCCCGACCGCAATCTGGTCGGGACTATTATTCCCGACCGCACTCTGGGCGGGAAATATCCCGCCCAGACTGTTGCCCCAAACTCAGCTGGGCCGAGACTTCCCAACCGAATTTTGGTCGGGAATAGGGTTATTCCCCACCGAAATTCGGTCGGGAAATATAAATATCTCCCTCCTCCTCTTCATTTTCACTCTCAAAAATTTCACTCCCCCTGCTTTTCCCGACCGCCGAGTAGCTTTTGCGACCGAAATTCCGTCGGCACTTCAAACCCGGTAAGTTTATTCACTTTTTCTTGTTTTTTATGTTATATTTAATGTTTTAATATTTATTTTTTATGTTTAATTGTTAGATATTGTAGAAATTGTTAGGATTTAATTAGGAAACTCCTTTAGGAATTGTTAGGCTTTGGGAAAATATTAGATTTTTATGCCTTTAGGAATTGTTAGGCTTTAGGAAATGTTATAGTTTTATGATTTTAGTAATTATTTATGCCTTTAGGAATTGTTAGGCTTTGGGAAAATGTTAGATTTTTATGCCTTTAGGAATTGTTAGGCTTTAGGAAATGTTATAGTTTTTTGATTTTAGTAATTATTTATGGCTTTAGGAATTGTTAGGCTTTAGGAAATGTTATAGTTTAGTAATTATTTATGAGTTTAGGAAAACTATATATGATTTTTATATGTGTTAATTTATTTATTAGGACATTAATTATGGAGGTATTTATGTTATATTTAATGTTTTAATATTAATTATTTATGTTATATTTAATGTTTTAATATTAATTATTTATGTTATATTTAATGTTTTAATATTAATTGTTAGATATTGTAGAAATTGTTAGGATTTAATTAGGAAATGCCTTTAGGAATTGTTAGGCTTTGGGAAATGTTAGATGTTTATGCCTTTAGGAATTGTTAGGCTTTAGGAAATGTTATACCTTTATTATTTTAGTATTTATGTCTTTAGGAATTGTTAGGCTTTAGGAAATGTTATAGTTTAGTAATTATTTATGACTTTAGGACAAAACTATATAACTTAGTATTGATTAAATTTAGGTCATCTCTATAATTAGAAAAATTCTAACTTAGATGTTTTAACTTAGTCCGTAGCACTCCTCTTCGACGACATGTCGTCCCGTCATAGCGATCGTGGCCAACCCTCGAAGATAGTGCGTAGTGGTCCATCGAGCACTACATCGAGTACTCCACCTACTGGTCCACCGAGGATAGGTCCTCGTCTACGGATCATTCATTCTGGCGGTGCACCGCCCGATCCTAACGATGCACCTGATACTGATCTTGGCGAGTCCCCTGCTTCTTCACATCCACATAGGCGTATCGGACCAAGCGGGGGTACTCCACCAGATCTAGTAGTACCATTCTACTAGATGATGCTCACGTAGCATCGGCGCCATCGTCATCATCTGGGCCATTGTCATCATCGAGGCCTACGACACGTAGGCCACGCTCTGCAAAGTCTACACTGGCGGGTCCTAGTACTTCTTCCCCTGCAGACGATGCTGGTGCAGGACCATCTTCAGCGACGCAACAGAGACCGGGTTGAGGCATATCGAGAGGGCCCCAGGTTCCGGCTGACTGTAGAGCCCGTCGTAGGGTACAGCTAGATGAGCACGGCGTATTTATTGATGGGAGCAAGATAGCGACGGTGATTACCTCGATCATTAGAGGGTTTATGAAGACGTGTATTCCTTCATACACCGAGGTCGATCCAGGACTCCAGGGACAGATGTGGGCTAAGTTTAAGGTGAGATTTTGAAAGTTTACTAAATATATATACATAGTAAGATTTTTATTTAACGAAACCTTAATTAAAAACCTTATTTAATTGCAAAGCATATACTACATTTATCCGGCTGACATGGTTCGGGCACATTCCGCATACGAGGCGAAGGCTAAGAAGTGTTACAAGGAAATCATGTAAAATGCGAAGAAGAACTATTACGACAGGCTCGAGGATCCGAAGTGGGCGACGCGTCCGAAGAACAATTGGATGAGCGACAAGTTAGAGAGGATGTTCATGATGCATTGGGAGTCGGCTGACCATGCGAAGAAATCAGAGTCAGGACAGAAGAACAGGCGAGGAGGAGAGGCACCAGGCCATGATCGTCCTGCACGAGCTACTCATGCTAGTGGGTCGCGGAGCTACACGGAGATTCGACGTAGGATGGTATGTCTTATTAAATTGAGTTTTATACGAATAATATTATTGTCTTAAATGTAAATAGCTAAAATAACAAATGTATATCAATATGCATGCTGCTTCTAGACCTCCAGGGCCCCTGAGCCTCGGCACGATGAGGCATATCATTATTAGCATACACATGTGCCCAGTGGTCTGCCACAGAGAGCTCCACGTCGCCGCGTTTGGGTTCACCCCAAGTATAGGGCTATCTACGTAAGTATTTAACTTGTAAAGCATTCTTTGATTACTATATTAACATATGTCTTCCTTAATTATGTACTAACATTTATGACAAAATGAACAGGAGGACTATATAGGCCGTATGATTGAGAGGTACGAGGCGTATCGTTCTGCGTGGCCACCACTAGATCAAGAGCCGTGGAGTCTGGCGATAGGAGGATTGAAGAAGGGGAAGGATGCGGGTCTCCCTACGGATGCATGCCACGATCGGTTTGGTTTCACGACGAAGAAGAAGCCAGACACGACACGTGACTATCCGAGGGCGTTGAAGAGGGAGAACCGTCGTCTTAGGACTGTTACTGATGAGAGGGTTGGCGAGCTTATTACTCACGTAGAGTACTTGACCCAGAACATCACCCAGACTACATGTACTTCTCCTTCTCGACCCATACCCACATGGGAATTCATGCGTGATGCTCGTTGAGCGGGCCAGCGTTCTTCGGCCCCCCTCCTGATCCTTTGGCGCATGGTGCTCCGGACTGCACGATGTATGATGATGAGTACGAGGATGACCCCGAGGATGACACTCTCGATGGTGATGCAGCCGATCTTGGCGGTGATGGTGCTGGACCCTCCACAGCTCCTGATACATTTGGCTTTCATGATGAGGATTATGAGTAGTAGTAGTTTTATTTGTTAGTTTTATTTAAGTATTGAGAACTGTGTTAGTTGTTTGTATTTATGTAATTCGTTTGATGCTTGGACCAATTATGTAATGTTAAACTAGTTTCGAATTTATAATGTAATTATGCGGAGTATTATTGTATTATTTGTTCGTTTGATGCAGAGTAGTAGTATTATTTGTTCGTTTTATCTAAGTACTGAAAACTGTGTTACTTGTTTGTTTATTGGTAATTATGTAATGTTGTTATTACTACAAGCACGAATACAAACTATAATATGAAATTAAACAATGTGAATCAAATTTTTTTATAAAATATAAATCGACCACTAAATAATATTCGATGCTAGTCATACATACTATCCTCAGAATCTGAGTCACTCATTATCTCTTCCTCTTCCTCTTCCTCATTGCCCTCGTCGTCCTCGTTGCCCTCCTCTTCCTCGTCAACCACATCAAATCCCTCGTTGGCCAATTGGATATTCATATCGAATGAGGAAAGGTCCACACATAAGTTAAACCCTTCAGATGCATTCTCTTGTAGCACTTGGTTCGGCATCCCCGCGTTGACATCGTTTCATCCCGCAATTGATGACATATTGATTATGTGTCTGGCAGGAGTAGTGGATACGGCCAACCATCCACTCTGTCCCGGTCGCCCCGTCGTCTTATTTGGATAGGGCACATAGTATGCCTGTTTTGCTTGATTAGCGAATACAAACGGCTCATTGGTGCTGAGGGTACACCTCGGGTTGATGTCAACCAACTTGTACGTTGGATGCTTCTGCGTACCTGCGTTTATATCATACCAAACACATTTGAACAAGACTATGTACAGGGGTCTGATTCTGCCCTAATATTCCACCTGTATAATGTCTTTCAATGTTCCATAAAAGTTGGTAGCATCGGATCCTCCCATGTCTCCCTTCACATAAACACTGCTACAATCACTCTTCTTCGGACCTGTGATTAAAGGATCTATTCATACATCGGTCTCGTATTTCCCACTTGAATATGTCTGCTTGAACCATGCTACGTACTCTTGGTTCCTCTTGGATTGTATCTCCATTGGACTAAGTCCACCGCACTCCTCTTCTACAAACAGTCTGCATAGGAAAATTTTCATAAGTTAGTTGTCTTTAAAGCGCTTAATCATTTCGTTAATAAAAATAATTAACGACCACTTACTCCACCCATTCGTCAAGCTCTTGACAGTTTAGAAGCGTGTAAAGCTCTATTTGGTCCATCTCATCGGAAGTCAAGTATCGCCTTTTGTTTAGTGGCCCTATTGGTGCCCATTTCTTTTGAGTTTAGCTATATTCTAAGCTCTAGTGTCTCGTTCCTGTTGAGTTTTTTATATTTAGTCTGAAAAGATACATCTAAATATTGAGAACACATATTGGACAGCTCAGCAAGAAGTCGCGAAATGCAATCGGGATCAATCTCTGTATAAAGACTTGACAATCATGAATCTTCATTCCATACAATTTTCTTGTTATTTTTGCACACGTCGTCCCAAGTCCGAGGCATATCCATCAGGAAACTTCAGTTCGGTCAGCCAATCAAGCACCATGTTCTTTTGATCCCTCGTAAGACAATATTTTGCCTTTGGCTTTATATACTCACTTCTTGTGCCACTGGGTTTCAAGAACAATTCTTTACGGTTGGTCAACAGCTTAAGATCGTGCCTCAACTTAATGTTGTCCTTCGACTTAGCATCGTCCAACACTGTGTTGATGATGTTCTCAAAAAAGTTCTTCTCACAATGCATGACATCTAGATTGTGGCGAATCAAGTTCGTGGACCAATAAGGTAGTTCCCAAAAGATGCTTTGACGACACCAATTATGAGTTGTGTTAAATCCCGAAAGCTTTGTGGAGTTTGCCCCAAATCTAACCGATCGTAGCCTATCCACAATTGCCCTCATCTCCGCTCCTGTCTTCCTTCGAATGGGCGCTTCAAGTACCTCCCTACCCTTGTAGAAATCCTTCTTGTTGTACCTCCATTTATGACCCTCTGGTAGAAACCGACGATGACAATCGAACCACGAGGCTTTTCCACCACGCTTAAGTGTAAAAGAATCTGTCTCACCCATGCAATAAGGAACGCCAGCTTACCGTGCGTGCTCCACTGGGACAACATTCCATAAGCAGTAAAGTCGTTAATAGTCCACATTAGGGTCGTTCGCATTTGGAAGTTTTCCTTTCGTGAGCTGTCATATGTCCACAAACCATTAATCCACAAATCATTCAACTCATCAATCAACGGTCTCAACAAAAGATCCAAGTTCTTTCCAGGACTCTTTGGACCAGGTATAATAAGGCTCAGAAAAATGAACTCCGGTCACATGCATAAATCCGGCGGAAGGTTATAAGGGGTAACAAACACGGGCCAACAAGAGTAGTTCTTCCCAGATTGCCCAAACGGTGTGAACCCATCAGTACATAAGCCAAGTCGGACATTTCTAGGCTCCAATGCGAAGTCCGGATATGTACGATCAATATCTCTCCACGCCTCGCTAGCAGCTGGGTGAATCATTCTATCAGTTGACTCTCGACACTTCAAATGCCAAGTCATATGTCTCGAAGTGCCTACAGTATAAAACAACCTCTGTAATCGAGGGCCTAGGGGGAAGTACCACAATTTCTTCCTTGCGACCCTGGACTTTCTACCAGCCTCGTACCTATCGGTCTTGCATATCGGACACGATGTGAGATCCTTGTTGGCATTATCGCCGTAGTACAAGAAACAAAAATTCCAACATACGTCGATCTTTTTGTACCTTAAACCCAAACCCGCGAGCATCTTATTCATGCCTGGAACCGCATTCGATAGCATTTCCTCAATATTTGGGTCCATAATATCTTTAGACAAACTTAAGAACTTTTCGCAAGCGACATTAGCTACTTTGTACATCGTCTTTGTAGTTCAGAACTCGGCAAACCACTGGAGCATAGTCTTCGACTTCTTACTATTTATTTTTATGTCTCCCATCTGCATCAACTTGTAGAACTCCTTTGCCTCGGGACTTGGATCTTTGTTGCACACCTCTCCCTCAACAAATCGACCCCCATATGCATCCACAACCAATTCTCTAAACGAAGTATCGGCATGAACCGGACTATCAACGTGAATACTAGCGGACTGTGATTCAGGTACATATGATGTAGATGCCTCGCTCGCCTTCTCTCCATGCAACACCCATATCCAATATTGATACACAAACCCCCACTTATGAAGATGATCCCGTACTACGTTTCGATAAAAAAACTTTAAATTGATGTATCTCTGGCACGGGCACCTAATACGATTTCTTAGATCTGCGTAATCTCTCTGTTGTGATGCATATTGTATAAATTTACGAACCCCAACCACGTAATGTTGATTCAAATAACCAGTGTTACTATCTATCCTATCGCACATCCAAGATCTATCGGGACGATAATCCATTTCTAATCTAAGAAAATTAAAAAGAAATTTTTACAATTAATTTCACCAATCAATATATTTATCATTTATATAAAAAATTTAAAACACGAGTACATAGAAGCCAAGGCAATTAATACTTACTTGCTGTAGCGTAGAAAATACTTAGATCAAGTATTGTTTGCAAACACACGCCCCTCGTTGCATTTACCGCAATATCTAAAACAAAGAAACATTAAAAAAAAGTTAATAAAAATTATCTTAATTGAGAAAAACTAACAAAAAATAGTTATAACAAGAGGAAATCGTAGATACCTTAGCAAGCGATGAATGTTGGAATGATTTCTCAAGTGGAATAGTGAGGGGTATTTATAGGGGGGCTGACAGTATTTCTGACCGAATTTCGGTCGGGAATATTTGGGTTTAGGGTTTATGGTTTAGTGTTTAGGGGTATTGGCGACCGATTTTCGGTAGGGAATAATATTCATATTCCTAATTTCACAATTTTGCTCTCCATTTTAGATAAATCGTTGATTTAATGATCAAGTACATCAATATTAGTTATATATTACTAAAAATCTCAAAAAAATTAAATTTAGTTGCACGTTGATGAATCGTTTGAAGCGTCGATTCATATTGTCACTTATAAATGGATTGTTATATGTAGCTGCTAATAATGTAACTACTTACGATTATGTTAAACATATGTTAATATATATATATATATATATATATATATATATATCACAATTAGCCTCTCTATACTAACGTTTGTAAAAAATGTTAATCGCCAATTGTGAAACTCCTCTATACTACGTATGATTAATATATGTAAAACTCCAAAATAACTTAACTTATATTCCGGTAATCTATACTAATTTCATAATTAAAAGTACATTAAACTAACTAACTATTAGTGCAATTCAGGTATTTAGTGAGATTCTATAGTTATACTTAACAAACACATCAAGTGTTAACAGGTTTGGAATAATACCCGATTAACCGATTTATTTATGAGTTCGGAACGCCGTTATCCGTGGTTCAAAGAAAGTAAATGACTATTAGGGAAATTACGAAAATATCCTTCCTTTATTCATTGAAATTCTTACTCCCGAGGAGCATAAATACGATCTTATGCTTTTTCTGAGTGAGTTTAAGTGTATATCCTCCTTTTTCCTTGTTGTCCCCCTCCTTCCATCTTTCCTAATTTTCCCTTATATAGGTATGGGAGGGTGTTTGTGTCACTATGCATGCGCTGCATGTGTTACAAGTGTAATGTTGCATGTATGACAAGTGTCCTTCTATAAGATAAGGTATATCTTGTTGACAAAGCGCTGACTAGGCTGATCCTTATCTTGTCCGAGGGCTGCGGGGAGTTCTGAGGGGTTGCTTCTGTTTTCTTCTCTTTGGTGGACTGAATCTTCTGTTTTCTTTTCTCCGAGGGGCTGGATTTCATGAGGAGGTTCACTAGTTGAAGTGGAGTGGGTGTCCGATGAGGTTTCTGTTCTGGGGACAACTATTTCCTCGTCGGCTTCTTTGGTAGAGTTCTCCGAGGGGCATATTTGTTTCTCCAGGCTTGTGAGGTGGGCTCCGAGAGCATCAATATGTATGTAAGGAGGTATTCTCGTATCTGGATATTTGTAGTATGGGTTCCGAGCGTTTCTTGTCGTCATTAGAGTAGTGGTCTCTTCGAGAATCATTCTCCGAGGGCTTCCTGTCTTTGGCTGAATAACCTTCTTGGCTTGGGCCTTCGGGGCAAGTGACTTTAGTGAGTGGTGCTTTGAGTAAGATGTTGTTTTATGAATTTTAGCCTTCGGGGTGATGATTCCGAGGGCTTTGGGAGTGTTCAGCAAGGAAGTATTCTCGTATAGTGGTCCCTCTTGGCGCGGTGATGCATATCAGAGTCGCGTGGATCCATCGGGGTTTACTCTTTTTCCGATGCCACGTTGATATCTTATTTTTATTCATCTTGACTTTCCAAGGGACGCTTGGGTGTCCACTCGGATGTCACGTCGTACCCTAGTAGGATATGTGAGTTCCGAGGGACTATTATCTATTCGGGTGCCACGTCATACCATAGTAGGGTATGTGACATACGAGAGTGTTTGTGACGATAGTATCGCCTTTGGGATTAATCCCTAATTTAAGGGTTAACCTTTTGTTTAACTCATATAATCCCTTATTTATTTTTTAGGGTTAACACTAGCCCCCCCAAATTTCGATCGTTCTCGTTGAGACGAGTGAAATTTTATTTCGTGGCCTTAATATGGCAAAATGGGCTTTTTCTTTATTTTTTGGTGATTTTTTCGAGGGGTTTTGGATTTCTCCATTCTTTTTTATGATTTACGGGGGTATTATATGTATATAAATATATACTTGAAATACCGTGAAGTAAAATTACCGTTATGTTCTTGGGAAGCAGCGGTTCAGATGAAGAGTTACTTTTATAACGGCTTTTTCTAGCCGTTGGATGTCTTAAATGACATTCATTCATCCGTCCGTTAATCTGCAGTAACGGCTAGCGCGTGGAGCGACACGTCGCTTCCTGAGTGGAGACGTGGGGCGTGGGAGACGAGACACGTCTTTAATGGCGGTTCACCTATAAATACCTCCGTCCGTACTCTCTCTTCCCATTCTCTTCACAAAATTTTTACACTTCCAATTCTCTCTACTCTTCTAATTTTCTTAAGCAGAAAAGAGCGATTCTTGCTCCTCTTACAGCTTTTTATTCTCGCTTCTCTTTCCTTTTACCAGATTAGTAAAATTTTTCTTTTTGCCCCAAAAAGTAGATGGCTTCCTCTGCCAATACATCCTCTGCTGTTGCTGCCCCTGTTGACGTTCCCGTTTCTGTTGCGACTACGGTTCCCCTCGTGGGACCTGCTGCCGCTACTCGCAAGAAAAGAGCTGCTGTCGCCGAAGGGAGTGGCGCCGCCGCCGCGAAAAAAGCTAGGGTTTCGAAGTCAAAGAAACCCCCTCTTCGTGATTTCTCCAAAATTGAGAATGTTCAATCCGTGGTTACTTATGAACAGGTCATGGATTTGTTTGAGGCTACGGGAACGACAATGATGAATGTGACTGTTCACATTCCTTCAAAAGATCAAAGGGCGTGCTACCCTCCCGCGGGTATGCTCACCGTGTATTTCGCGCAAGTGAATTACGGGTGGCGTTCGTTTATGCCATCCTTTTTCTGCGAAGTCTTCAAGACTTGTGGAATCTGCCTGAGTCAGTTAGTTCCCAATGGATATGCCGCCCTCTGCATTTACGTGTTTTGGTGTCTTGTCAAGGGGTACGAGTGCAATGTGGATCATTTCCTGTCTATTTTCGATGTGGGAGTGTCACCCGGGGGATATCCCTTTTATCACGTCCACCACCGGGATCACTCGGCTAACTCTACGAAGAGGATTTTGGGTGCGACGATAAGCTTGCACGGCGTTTGGAAGGACAAATTCTTTTATGTGAAGCCCGTCCGAGGGAAGTGGGATATGCCCTTCAAGTGGGGGGAGGGTGTGACTCCAATTCACACCCTGGCTGAAGATATGGTGTTGTCTCCAGTGGTTGCCCAGCATGCGCTAATGGAGTCAGAAGATTTCTCGTGGTTATTTGATAGGGTCGGACTTCACTTCGTAGTAGGTGCTAATGACAACGTGAAGAAACCGCTTTTTGTTTCGAGCATGTTCATGCCAGCTTTCGGTAAGTTTTCCTTCTGTTGCTCGTATGCTTTTTTATTCCATATCTATTTTCTTCAAGTAGTTTTTCGTATTCTTCCATTACTCGTACTAAGATATTTTGGTGTGGTGCAGAGGAGGTTATGGCGAGGTACTATTTAGTATCTGGTTCCGAAGAGGTGGCTCCAAGTGGTCATAGCGAAGCTTCCGAGAGGGGAGATCACGAGGGAGCGGAAGCGCAGTCCGAGGAGGTAGGGATGGACACGGAGGCTGAGGGTGTACACGAGAGTGTTCCGCGTCCCTCCGAGGATGTTGGGGGAGTGCCCCTGGAGGCTGTTCCGTTGCGGCAGGTGGCTCCCTCGTCCGTTCTGACTTGGAGGTCTGCCTCCGAGTCCAACACTAGTAGTCCTCTGAGGGGCTCGCAGGGGGTGCCATCTCCGAGGGTCGAAGAAGAAGAGTTTTCGTCTCCGGATCCGGATGTGGTTCTGGTCTCTTCTCGGGATCCTTCGCCCGTTATTCCGGACCCTTCTCCCATTCGCCCTCGTAAGTTTCTTATTCTTCTTTGTTTACTTTAATACTCTATTCATGTTGATCCCTTATTCGAATTTCGTTATCATTATTTAACTGCGTACTTTGCTCTTGTAGATGTCGATAAGGGAAAGGCCCCTATGTTTCCGGGTGCGGATCTGTTCGCTCAATTACTTCATCAGGACTCGGAGGAGCCATCCGATGGAATCAGCCAAGGTCCTGCAGATTTATTGAAGGATTTGGAGGCGAAGAGGGAAGTGTGGGATACTTTGCTCCGGGGAGAGGGTCCCTCGGCCACTACAAAAGTTCCTGAAGCGGTTATGACGGAGGCGGTGGCCGCGACTCCCGCTACCGCTATTCCTTCTCCGATAGGAGATCTCCCGAAGAGGGTTCCTCTGCGGAGGTCAGCTTCCGAGGGAGATTTTTCATCTCAAGTACCCGAGAAAGAGCCTTCGACTGTCGGGGAGGCATACCACGAGATCCTCCACTTCTTCGGATCTTCTCTTGCTGCGCCCGCGGAGGGGTATCAGTTTTTGCGGGCGAGCATGGTCTGGATGGAAACCATCGTAAGTGCTTGTTCTCCGGTCGCTTTTTTTTTTTTAAAATAATTTTCCCGTATTCTTCCTCATGTTTCTCTTCTTGTCATGTAGTCCAAGAAGACTCGGGAGGTTATCACTGCAGTAGAGCAGCGCCATTCGAGGGAGGTGGCTGAAATAGGATCTCTCCGAGGGCAGGTAACTTCTCTCCGGGCCCAACTCTATGAGGCCGAATCAATGAGGGATGTTTTCCGAACGAAGTTGGAAGCCAGTGACTTCGCTTGGAGGGAAGATCAAAGAGCCAAGGAAGTGATGCGGCTCACTTTGCAGAGGATGCAGTCAGCATACGATAAGCTGGAGGCGTCCGAGGGGGCTGTCCGAGTTCAGTTGACTCTTCTGGAGAAGGAGAAGGCAGAGTCCGAGGAGATTCTTCGTGCTCGGGTGGAAGCTTTGGAGAAGGAAAAATCAGAGTGGTTGGAGCGAGAACAAGAGCTTCAATCTCGGGTCAAGGAGTTGGTGGATTTGAAGATAGCCAAAGTAGTGCCACAAGAGGAAGTGCAAGCCCGGATTGACGAGGTCGTTCGGTATGTAGCAGTGGAGGCGGAGCGCCAGTATGCTTCCTTATCCGCCCGGGAGTCTCTTGGGCATATGCTATGGGGATGGCTAGAGTGTGCCACTGTAGCCCGTGGAGTGATGCCCTCGGGGGCGAACTTTGGCAGCATTTTTGATGTCAAGAAGCTTGCCAAGCCGTCTCCCGAGCAGGTTCAGAGCCTTCTTGAAATGTATGATGCAGTAATGACGCCCAGGGGCTCCCCTGCTCCTCTTCCAACTGCGTCCAATCTTGGTGCTACTGGCTCGAGTGGAGTTTTGCCTCCGAGTTCCTCTGTTAATTTCCCCGGGGGGTTTGCTATTAGTCCGCCCCCACCCCCTCCGAGTACGGGGAGTTAGAATAGGATTCCCTCTTTTTTTATGCTTTTGTAGACGCTTCCGAGAGCTTCTCGGACTTATAAATGAACAATTTGTCATACTCTTTTCTTTCTATTTTGTTTTACTTGTCCACTAGCTTGATATAGTAATAAACTATGAGCATGGTTATATATAAAACTTATTCCCTTTAATCTTCTTTAAAAAAGGTAAGCTAAAGACAAAATCCTTTATTTGCTGACTAAGTATATAACTTAGCAGGATGTGTCAAATTATATGCATGCTTAAGAGTTATTTATCCTAATTAAGGACACTCATGAGCACGTGTCATGCCCCTAGGAGTGGGTGGGACAGCTCCAACTTCTTTCCACGGAATTAGCTTATCACATATAATATGCTAACAGTGGTATTTATACTGATCATTAAAAGCTATCTTGCTTTAGCAGATAAATCATTTTACTTTCTTCCTTTAGAAATCTATTCTCGCAGGACTTAGTCTTTACTTTCGTAGTTGTACTCAATACTTTTTCTTCGACCTTCGTATAAGAGTAAACGGAAAACTTACTATTAAAGATGATGCCGCCACATCACAGGCATGGGGGGTCCACATCATCAAGTAGTTCTTCTCGGAGTCGTGCCCGAGTTGTCCCTGGATCCCAGGTTTATAGTGCGTCCTCGGAAAGTTCTTCCCCGGGGCAGCGGAATAGGCTGGTTGAGAATCAAGTGATCATTGGGACAAGCTCGTCTTCAAGGGTGGGGAGTAGGTCATCGTACACGGACTCTCGAAGGATGGACCATATAAGGGATGTGTTCTTGGGTAGAGAACCATATTCTCTTGCCGATGAGCGTTCTGTATTTAACTTAATACCTTTGAGTCCCTCAAGGTTGATAGGTCGGGGACGAGTTGGTTCCGCCGTTAGCACTGTGTACGGAGAGTCTCTAGTAACTCTTTTTACGGAATTCAATCTGAATTTCGATGATTTTGATGTGATTGTGCCCTCTCCGGATCAGAGAGCATATGATCCTCCTCCTGGATTCTTAATTGTCTATTGTGATCAAATGCACTGTGGATTACGGGTGTTTTTTCACCCTTTTCTTCGATCGCTCTTCCAGTATTGGCAAATCTGTCCGAGCCAGTTAAGACCCAACTCGTATCGCCTTTTAGTGGGATACGTTTTATGCTGCGAGCTCCTTAACCTTCCCATGTCCCCGTATCGGGTGGGGGCAATTTTCATCCTTCGGCCTTGTTCGGATGGAGTCCCCCTTTTCAGCCTGGCCTATCGGGACGTCGAGAAAGCCTTCACTGGTATGTCCAGTCCTCGCACTCATAGGGGGGACTGGAGGCAGAGGTTTTTCTTCGTCCGTTCGAAAGGCCATTCGGCCCGATCGTGGGGGGTACCCATCCGATGGGGCTTGGGATACGTTTCGCCCCTATCCGAGACGTTGGGGCGGGAGTGGGAGGAACTGAGTCATTCCGGGTTATTTTCTGGCTCGTACGATATTACCGGCCTGCTTGCGTGTCCTGAAGCTCTTATTCTGGCAGGTCTTCAAGAGGGAATAAGAAGAGAGAATTCGCCAATTCATCCTCTTCACGGCAATTTCTATTTTCGTAAGTCTTAAGATTTGTCGACTTCTCTTTTATCAACCTGTGTGCTCTCGGGATCATCATATACTCTATATTTGTCTTATAGGTGCTGAGATGGCGGCTTTTTCCATAGATCCATTTAATGGTGTTTTTCTGGGGCGAGCTCTACACGGTATGCGGCGGGCACCAGAGGGCATTTCCGATACCTTCGTGGCGGTTACGAGGGCTGGCTCCTCCTCGGAAAGGACGAAATCGGAGGGTTCGCCCGTTGCAGCCCCCCCAGTGAGCTTTGTAATTCCTCTTAGGGTAGAAAATTCGGTTACGGCTCTTTCTCCGATAAACTACCCAGTGCCTCCCTCGGTGTCGCAACCATTTCCTCGGATTTCCGATATCGTGAATGTTGTGGAAGGAGGTCCCGAGCGCATACCCGCGTCGCTGGGCGGAGGGAATCCTCCTCCCGTGGGTTCCTCTCCTCCGGGTGCTGACCTAGGGTTTTCTCCCCTCGGAGAGGTATCGGGGTTTTGTCAAAATTTTCTTAGCGGTCTACTGAATGTTACAGATTGTGAGCTCATGAGGACCCTTCCTTCCTCTCGTCTTCAGGATTTAGTTTGCAAAAACCTGTGTGAGGTAAATGCTCATTTTATTTGCAAATTTTGGTTACTTACCTTTTATTTCTTCGGTAGTGATTCCTTCGTCTCCATTCAGATTTATATGGTGCTAGATGCCATCGGATCTCGGGGGTGTTCCTCTTCAGATCCTGGCTTGGTATATCGCCGTCGGGACGAGTTAGAACATGGTTTGTTGGAGGCTCAAACAGAGATTTCCCGCTTGCAGGAAGAGCATGAAGCTGCTAAAGCGATTCACGAGATGGTCCTTCAGATTGAGAGGGATAAGTCTTGGGAGGTGGAGCGCCAGTTGATGCTAGAGAGGACCCGGGTGACGAGTTTTCAAGCGAGTTTGGAGGAGTTGAAGGGTCAACTTCGCCACTCCGGTGAGCAACTACTGCAGATGATTCAGGAACGGGATGCGGCAACTCATCGGGTGCTGGAGATTACTCGCGCCCACGACGTTGCTTTGGTGGTAGCTCGGGTCCGAGCTGTTTTGGATATTGCGGGTCCTTCAGCTTTGAGGGAGTCTTTACAAAAGGAGATGCGTGATCTGGTCTGCATTGGGTATCGACTTGGTACGGATGCGGTTCAAACATTGCCAGAGTGCCCCGGGGACTTGGTCATTCCCGAGCTTAATCTTCATCCCATCTTTCCTGAAGATAGTCCCGTAGCATCCGAGGGCGTGTTATTGGCGGATCCAATAACCCTATCCGAAGAGCAGCGTCGTCGCCTTATTCGAGAAGGGAATCGTCCTTTGCGAGAGGAGTAGTAGATAGTATTTAACTTGTAGTAGGTGGTCTTTTGGAGTCCGATGACTGTTTATCTATAGTAGATGGCTCCTCGGGGTTAGGTTGCTTGTAATGATTTCCTGTGTAAGGCTACCATTTTTGTTTTGCAAACCTATGTACCCTATCGGATTCGAATGTATCGTAACCATCTATTTATAAACAAACAGTTTTATTTATGTAACAATGAAGATGTTACATTAAGCATAGTATTTTCTAAGATTGAAGGAATTCCACGTATTGCGAAGAGTGGCGCCTTCGGAGTTGGCAAGTAAATAAGTTGCGGGTCCGACAATTCCCGCTATTTTATAGGGTCCTTCCCATCGGGGCTCAAGCTTGCCTACGTTTTTGGAAGCTCCGACCCGTTTTAGCACTAAATCACCCACTTGAAAAGTTCTAAGCTTTACCTTGGCGTTATAGTACCGTGCCATCCGAGTTTTGTATTCTTCAGCCCGAACGGCGGCTCGGATTCTTCTCTCTTCTAAGATATCAAGGGCCAGAGCTAAGTTAGCACTATTGGCCACTTCTTCGTATTCTTTGACTCGCCAACTCTCGATCGAGACTTCGGAGGGTACCACTGCTTCACAACCATAAGATAGGCTGAAAGGGGTTTCGCCTGTGGTGGTATTTTGTGTGGTCCGATAGGCCCATAATATGCCGGGTATTTCTTCAACCCATTTGGCTTTGTGCCAGTCGAGTCGGGCCTTCATATTTTTCAGGAGAGTGCGATTAGTTCTCTCAACTTGTCCGTTGGCTTGAGGGTATCCCACCGAAGCAAAACAGTGCTTAATCTCCCAATTATCACACCATTTTTCTAACCCTTGGTCAGTAAATTGCAGGCCGTTGTCACTTACCAGGCTCCAGGGACCCCAAAACGGCACAGAATGTTTCTCCACAAGAAGTTAATGACCGCCCCTGCAGTTATTCGCGCTAAAGGCTCCGACTCCACCCATTTGGTGAAGTAGTCTACTGCCACGAGTAAGAACTTCTTTTGACCAGCATCAGGAATAAGTGGACCTATTATGTCTATTCCCCATTTGGCGAAAGGACATGCGGTCAGATGGGGTTCCCACGGAGCCGCTGGCTGGTAAACCCGAGGGGCATAAGCTTGGCACGACTTACACTTTTCCGCATGGTTTTTGCAATCCTTGGCCATCGTGGGCCAATAATAATCCTGTCGAATTATCCGTCCAGCCATGCTTCCGCCACTGGTATGGCTACCACACACCCCTTCGTGAGTTTCTGCCAGGACGAGTTGAGCCTCCTCTTCATTTAAGCATCGGGCATGAGGGTAAGAGTATGTCCTTCGGAATAGTATTCCGTCTTTGAGGAAATATCGGATGGTCTTCTTAGACATCATCCGTCGAACAGATTTGTCCTCGGAGTATCCTTCAGGATCTTGCAAAAATGCTTTAAGGGGCGTTATCCAGCTTATCGGGGGATTGGTCGTGGTGGCGCTCACCTCTTCAGGTTCAGCCCTTTCTGATTCGCTCATATGTAACAGAGTGACTTTCCGAGTACGAATGGTGGTTAATTGTGCAGCCATTTTGGACAAGGCATCGGCTTCCTGGTTATCCCCTCGGGGAATCTGCACTAATTGATACTCATCAAACCATGCTTTGGCCCGATGGACTACTCGAAGATATCTCTGCATCCTTTCTTCTTTGGCTTCGTATGTACCCTGAACTTGCTGGACAATTAATTGAGAGTCACTATGCAGGCGGATTTTTCGTATTCCGCCTTCCCGAGTGAGCCTCATTCCGATAAGGAGGGCTTCATATTCGGCGTCGTTATTGGATACGGGGTAATCAATTCTAACCGCGAAATGTAGCGCCTCCTCTTCGGCTTCCGTGTTAATCAAGATTACTCCGGCTCCACAATGCGTATTTACGGAGGAACCATCCACGTAGACATGCCACAGAGGTTCTTTCCTTTCCACTCCGATTCCCGTAAGTTCTACCACAAAGTCTGCTAGCACATGGGCTTTGATGGAAGGTCTCGGGGCATAGGAGATATCATACTCCGTTAGCTCGACGGCCCATTTTATCAGTCTTCCCGAAGTCTTGGGTTTGTTGAGAATTGCCCGTAGAGGGTGCTTAGTCAGGACAGTGATCGGGTGGGAGAGGAAATACAGGCGTAATCTATGCGTCGTGGTAACCAAAGTGAGTACAAGTTTTTCTATCAGAGTATACCTGGTTTCCGCTCCGAGGAGAGTTTTGCTAACGTAGTAGACCGGATGATGCTCCCCATCGTGCTCTTTGACCAATACCGCTCCGATAGCCTCCTCTCCTACGGACAGGTACACGAAAAGTTCTTCCTGGGGCGAAGGTTTGACCAGCAAGGGTGGTCTTACCATATAGCTTTTTAATTCCTGGAGAGCTTCTTCACATCGTGAGGTCCACTGGAATTCTTTGATATTCCGAAGGATTTTAAAGAACGGGAGTCCTTTCTCTGCTGACTTGGAGACAAATCGGCTGAGGGAGGCCATTCGCCCGGTCAGTTTTTGCACGTCCTTTATGGATTTTGGAGTTGGTAACCCAATAATTGCTTCGGCTTTCTCGGGGTTAACTTCTATTCCCTTCTCGGTAACCATGAATCCCAAAAATTTGCCTCCTCGGATACCGAAGGAGCATTTCCTAGGGTTTATCTTCATCCCAAAGCGATCCATGATAGCCAGTATTTTTCGCAAGTCTTCGGGATGATCTTTCGCGGAACGACTTTTGACGACCGTGTCGTCCACATATACTTCCACGGTTTTTCCGATGAGCCCCGCAAACATGAGGTTCACCAATCGTTGGTATGTAGCTCCTGCGTTCTTAAGTCCGAAGGGCATGACTAGATAACAAAAGGTACCTGCATCCGTAATGAAGCTGGTTTTGTCCTGGTCCGGGAATGCCATCGGGATTTGATTGTATCCTTGGTCCCCATCTAGAGTCGACATGAGTGCACAACCAGCGGTAGAGTCGACCAATTGGTCTATGCTTGGTAAGGGATAGCAGTCCTTTGGGCAAGCATCATTAAGATCGGTGAAGTCAACGCACATCCTCCATCTTCCTCCCGACTTAGGGACCAAGACCACGTTGGCCAGCCATTCGGGATACATGACCTCTCGGATTTGTCGTAAGCTGAGAAGTCGTTGAATTTCTGATCGGATAATTTTGTTGCGTTCGGGCCCCATTTTTCTCTTCCTTTGTTGAATGGGTTTGGCCCCCTGGCTTTACATTAAGGAAGTGTTGGCATACCTTATTGCTGATCCGTCCGGGGGGACCTCGTTCCCATGCGAAAAGGTGACAAAATTCCTTTAGAACGGATATCAATTGGGCTTCCAACTCAGGTTCCATATTAGTGCCCATTTTGATCGCCCTAGCGGGATTTCCTTCCACGAGTTCTATCATCTTGAGCTCTTCAATGGGTTGGACTCGGGTTTCTTCTACTTTCCGTTTTTTGCTACTATCTGAGGGGTTTTCGTCCTCTTCGGGGAGTAGGGCATTCATTCGGCATTCTCTGGCTCTAGCTTGATTTTCTCGGACTTCTCCGATGCCTGCCAAGGTAGGAAACTTTACCTTAAGGTGGAGGGTAGAGGGGATCGCTTCGAATGACCGAATGGAGGGTCTTCCGCATATAGCGTTGTATGTCCTTGACGAAGCCTCCACCACCCAAAATTTGGTGGGTTCCGTTCTTCGTAGTGCTCCTTCTCCCCACGACATTGGCAAGGTCACGGTTCCGAGGGTGTTACAGGCTTCGCCAGAGAAGCCTACTAGAGGGACTTCAGCCACCTCCAGTTGCTCCTTCTTCAATCCCATGGCTAGATAGGTGGGAAAAAACAAGACGTCCACAGAGCTGACCGTATCTATGAGGATACGCTAGATCCCAAATCCGTAGATGGGAGCTTCCATTACCAAAGGATCTTCGTGGGGGTAGACTATACCTTTCAGGTCTTCGGGTCCGAAAGTGATATTTGGTAATCTGGCCCCTTGGGCGGAGCATACCGGGAGCCCTTGTCCCGCTCGTCTGGCTTCTTTGAGATATTTTGTCTTCTTACCCTGGGTATTCTGGAAATATCTCCTCCCTCTATCATGTTGATCGTCCGTCCCGAGGAGGGGTTGACCTCGTACGTGTCGGGAGGGGGAGGTAGGTTCCGATACCCTGTGGTCCTTTCCCGTGATCGCCGCGGAGACGCAGCGGTTCTTTCTCGGGGGGATCTTTGCCGCTTTCTGGTATTTTCTTGGGACCTCCGCCGATGTTCCGCGGTTTGTTCTCGTGACTGCCGGTGGGGACTATCCTCTTCCTCATCAGGTCCTTCTCGGGGCCTTCTCCATACATGCGCTTTGGGCTCTTCAGGATTACTTCTTTTTAGGTAGTTATGCAGATATCCTGCCTCCAGAAGGCGAAGTATTTCTCTTCGGAGGGTAGTACACTCCTCGGTAGTGTGTCCATAAGTTTTATGGAATTTACAGTACTTACCCGTATCCTTATCTTTGTTGGGAAATTTGGCAGGCCGGGGCCAACGCACTTCTTCGTTGCCCCGCATCACGTTGAGTACTTCCACGGGAGCTAAGGTCATAGGAGGAAGGGGCACGGGTTTAAGGAATTTCTTGACCGTCTCCCCATCGTCCTTCTGAGGGGATGGTTTTCCTTCTTTGCCCTTCTCTTTGGTCTTAGTTTCCTTTTCCGTCTGCTCGTGACGTTCATTGTCATCCTTCTCCAGCCCTCTCTTTGTATGTTCAGCTTCTTCCATAAGAATATGAGTTTCAGCTTGTTGCATAAGTTCATTCATGTCCGTGACATGATTCCCCATCAGGTATCGGAAGAATTCTCCCGCTCGGAGTCCTTGTGTCAGAATATCGGCCATAATGGTTGGGCTGACGTTCGGAACATCCAGCGCTTCGTCCGTGAAGCGTTTTATATATTCCCGAAGAGATTCATCCTTTCGTTGTTTGATGGTAAAAAGATGAGTGGCCGATTTGGGATATCTACGATTACAGGCGAAGTGGCGTATAAACAGGTGAGCCAATCGGTCAAAGTTGACCACTGAATTGGGAGGGAGATGGGTAAACCAAGATTGAGCTCGTCCTCCGAGGGTAACAGGGAACACTCGGCATAGGACATAGTCCGGGGCAGACGATAGGTCCATTCCTGCCAAATATTGATGTATATGATCTTGCGGATCTCTCCTGTCGGCTTCTCCTGTATACAATGGTACATTAATAGGCCGCATTCCTGAAGGAATCGGAGCAGAAGCTATTTCAGGAAGGAAGGGAGATGTCTTAAACGTCGGATCTTCCTTGGGTCCTACAGTCCTCTTGAGATCTCCTACTTCCTTTCGTAGATCTTCAAGGCTTCCCCATAATGTTGGCTCTCCGTTGAGAGTGATAATGGGAGGGGGCCGATATGCGGGAAGAGACCTTTCTTCCCTCTGGATTATCCTCGGAGTTTCCAGATGATCATAACGCCTTAGCGTCCTCCGAGGAGTTTCCTGATACCACGAGATTGGAGTAGGGCATTGTGCCCCTCTTGCATAAACTTCGCCTTCTTCCGAGGGGTAATCTCCTCGGTGTGAAGCTCCTGGGACTGTTTCCAGAGGAGTCTCGAATTCTTGGTGATTAATTCGAGCGGTAGCTTCCACTAGTCTCTCAAAAACGGATCGGGGAACATTGATGAAGTCCCTTTCGTCGGAACGGCGATTCGCTACGGTTTCCTCCGAATTGTCCAGATGGGGCGGGTGGATTTCACTGTGAAACAAATTTTCCATAGTTGGTTTGCTTTTTTGAACACGCTCGAGGACAACTTCTATGGCGTTCCCACAGACGGCGCCATTTTGTTAACAGGTTTGGAATAATACCCGATTAACAGATTTATTTATGAGTTCGGAACGCCGTTATCCGTGATTCAAAGAAAGTAAATGACTATTAGGGAAATTACGAAAATATCCTTTCTTTATTCACTGAAATTCTTACTCCCGAGGAGCATAAATACGATCTTATGCTTTTTCTGAGTGAGTATAAGTGTATATCCTCCTTTTTCCTTGTTGTCCCCCTCCTTCCATCTTTCCTAATTTTCCCTTATATAGGTATGGGAGGGTGTTTGTGTCACTATGCATGCGCTGCATGTGTTACAAGTGTAATGTTGCATGTATGACAAGTGTCCTTCTATAAGATAAGGTATATCTTGTTGACAAAGCGCTGACTAGGCTGATCCTTATCTTGTCCGAGGGCTGCGGGGAGTTCCGAGGGGTTGCTTCTGTTTTCTTCTCTTTGGTGGACTGAATCTTCTGTTTTCTTTTCTCCGAGGGGCTGGATTTCATGAGGAGGTTCACTAGTTGAAGTGGAGTGGGTGTCCGAGGAGGTTTCTGTTCCGGGGACAGCTATTTCCTCGTCGGCTTCTTTGGTAGAGTTCTCCGAGGGGCATATTTGTTTCTCCAGGCTTGTGAGGTGGGCTCCGAGAGCATCAATATGTATGTAAGGCGGTATTCTCGTATCTGGATATTTGTAGTATGGGTTCCGAGCGTTTCTTGTCGTCATTAGAGTAGGGGTCTCTTCGAGAATCATTCTCCGAGGGCTTCCTGTCTTTGGCTGAATAACCTTCTTGGCTTGGGCCTTCGGGGCAAGTGACTTTAGTGAGTGGTGCTTTGAGTAAGATGTTGTTTTATGAATTTTAGCCTTCGGGGTGATGATTCCGAGGGCTTTGGGAGTGTTCAGCAAGGAAGTATTCTCGTATAGTGGTCCCTCTTGGCACGGTGATGCATATCAGAGTCGCGTGGTTCCATCGGGGTTTACTCTTTTTACGATGCCACGTTGATATCTTATTTTTATTCATCTTGACTTTCCAAGGGACGCTTGGGTGTCCACTCGGATGTCACGTCGTACCCTAGTAGGATATGTGAGTTCCGAGGGACTATTATCTCTTCGGGTGCCACGTCATACCATAGTAGGGTATGTGACATACGAGAGTGTTTGTGACGATAGTATCGCCTTTGGGATTAATCCCTAATTTAAGGGTTAACCTTTGTTTAACTCATATAATCCCTTATTTATTTTTTAGGGTTAACATCAAGTTTTTTCAAACGATCGGATTTTTTTTTTTACTATTTTTCCCAACCGATTTGCGGTCGGGAAAAATATTCAAGAGCATTCCCGACAGATTTTCGGTCGGCATTAACACTTATTCCCAACCGAAAATCGGTCGGGACTAATATTCAAACTTATTCTCGACCGCGTTGCGGTCAGGAATAATATTCAAAGTTATTCCCGACCGAAAATCGGTCGGGAATAATATTTAAACTTAATCCCCACCGAAATGCGGTCAGCATTGGACAAATTTCTGGGCAGCAATGTATTGCCGACCGAAATTCGGTCAGCAATTTTTGAAAATTTGGCGGGTTGGCAAAATTTTTGAAATTTCCCGACCGATTTTCGTTTGAGAATACTCGAAAGAATTGGCGGGACTCGGTGGGAAATTCAAATTTGCCGAAAATTCAATTTTTTTTTTTACTTTTTCTATAAATACACTTCATTATTCTCCTCATTTTTTCATCTCCAAACAATTTTTAATCTTCAAACATTTTTTCAAACACTTTTTTCATCTTCCAACACTTTTTTCATCTTCAAACACTTTTTTCTTTCAACCTCAAAATTAATTTTTCACTTCTTTCTTCAACTTTTAAATAATCAAACACTTATTTATTTTTTTTCTGTTTTAGATTGAGCAATGAATCAAAAATTTAATTGCTCATCTAAAACACAAAAAAACAAAATAATGTTTTAAAATATTTCAAAATAGTAAAAAAAAAAATATTCCGGTAATTATTACCGGATTTTTTTTTATTCTGATGAGTTTTATTCCCGACCGAAAATCGGTCGGGAATAATAAAAATATTATCCACGACCGAAGTGCGGTCGGTAATAGTATGAATATTATTCCCGACCGATTAACGGTCGGGAATAATATGAACATAATTCCCAACTGGACTACGGTCTGGATTACACGCAAATATACCTGACCGGGATTCGGTCGGGAATACCGAAAATTATCGCCGACCGATTTTCGGTCGGGAAATAAATTAAGGAACTTTCGACTGGGAATTGGTCGGGATTTTTGAAAAAACTTCCCTACCGAAAACCGGTCGGGATATATTTTTCCGACCGTTGCCCGGTCGGGACTATTCCCGACCAATATTCCGTCGGGATATCCGGTCGGGGATTTCCCGACCAGAATTCGGTCAGAAATTTCCCGACCAGAATTCGGCCGGGAAAAGCCTGGGCCGACCGAACTCCGGTCGGGAAAGACCGAAATACGGTCGGGAATAGGAAATTCTCGACCGAAAAAGTGTCATTCCCGACCGGCATTGCGGTCGGAATGACCCAAAAATTTTGTAGTGTATGTTCGAACTTCCTCCTTCATTTTTTCCATTTTCTCCTCATACTTCAACACCAACTCTTCTTTCTTTCTTTGTTCTTTCTCACACATGTTTAGTTTGTTCAATAATTCGGGGATTATTTTTTTAGCTCGATCACATATTTTAGAATCAAACCATTTAAAGAAATCACAATCTCCTGCATTTTGTGAATTACAAAATCTAGTCAATTACAACAAGGCATTATATCTATAAAGTAATAAAGAACTCTCTCTTTGAATAAGTTTGTTGAATTATTGATTACATTGCATTTAGTTAATATTTTATGACCTTAATCCACAATTGTACACAAAAATTAAAATCAAACAAATATGTAACTTATCACATGCAATAGTGGAAAGATAACAGAGGAGGAAAATTCATTTTAGCTTCATCATTATATAGGATTTTGTTTAAAGATTAAAAAATGAATTTTGTCGAAAAGGAAACCTAAATTCCTTGGTCTTTAAAAAAATAATAAACTAAAAAGGTGGGTGAAATTTAATAAATGTTTAATTTTGTCTTAAAAAAATTTAAAAAATTTTGAAATTTTTATAATAATAGGTTGGGGGGCAATCTGCACACAACTCAATACGGTGGGGACACATTTAACCTATCAAAAGGTGGGATGGGATGATTTGACAAAAATACCCTTGATCAAAAGTGCAAAATATTGACTTGGGGCAAGTTGTCTATTCCTTCAAACGATAGGGGGTTGACCGTTTCAAAACAAAGTTTAGGGGGTTGACTGCAAATGGCCCCAAACGTTGGGGTTTGATGTAATTTTCCCTAATATTTTTAAAGATGTCGTTATTTGTAAATAAGCATAACTTTTGTTACTCAAGAAGTGTTTAAGGGGTTGTTTAATTTGCAATATATTATAGAAACAATTTTGTTTCTCTGATTTTCATTCAAAAAATTCAATTTTGTAGCGATGGAATTTCGAGACCTTAAAATAAAAAACAAGAAAAATCAACACAAATAAACTTTATATAAATTTAAACAAATATGGGGTTATAATCACTATTTTTAAATCTGGCCCGGACCGGCCGTTCGACTAGTTCGATCGGGAACTGGAGCCTTGTCCAGGCCGGTTCTCTTGCTATAGTGGGTCGCGCGATGCAGAGGGCGAACCGCCGGTTCGCCCGGCCACCCGCTGAACCCGTACAACCTTTTTTTTTTTTTTTTAAATAGAATTTTGCCCAGCTGAAACTGAAAGTCAACCTTAAATAAAAGAAAAAAAAACCTCGTGTCTCCCAGCTCACGATTAGGGAAAATAATAAAAAAAATCCTAAGCTTTTCTCCACAAATCCGCGCCGGATTCACCTCCCCTGCTCGCCGGACCGCCACTGAACCGAATCGAAGTAGTAGCTTTCTCCTCTTTTTTTTTTCTTTTTGTTTGAACATCATCGACACATGAGAATTTGAAAAAATGAAAAAATGAAAGTTGAAAGAAAGTGGCGGATGATGAGAAATGAGGAGTTTGACTAGGGGTTTTTTTTTTCTACTTTAAATTAATAAGGCTTCAACAAGTTTTGGGCCTAGTCATTTTATATTAATAAGACTTCAATAATTTTGGGCCTAGTCATCCCACTTTAATTGGGCTTGAACTCATTAACCCATTTACTAAAATTTTCAAGGCATTTTGTATAGGGGTGTGCAGGCCTGGTCGGATCTCGGGAATCCGACCCGACCCGATCGGATTTTTCCCGGCCGGGAAAAATCCGATCTCCTTCCCGACCCGCCGCTGCGGAATTTTCTCCCGCAGCTGTTCCCGCGGGTCGGGGTCGGGAGTTGGGGTTAGAATCCGATCCGACAGCAACTGGAATCTGCAGAGGCGGCACATAGAAGAAGAAGAAGAGGGTTGTAATTGTAACAGATCTGGCATTTCATTATTGACTTTCCTTATCATTGAGCTCGAAGTAAAACACCCATTTCGTCATAGAAGAAGAAGAAGAAGAAAGTCGATCCAATTTTGCCTTCCTTTCTTTTTTATTTTTGTACATAAAAAAAAATGCTCCTCCTTGGACACCCAACTCCGCCTGCCCGCCGCCGCCACCTCAAAATCGAACACCCAACTCCGCCTTCGTTATTCCCATCACCGCCCGCCGCCGCCTCACCAGCCTCCCCCACCACGACCACACCTCGAGGGCATTTTCGTCAATCACCACTACCACCACCACCACCACACCTCCGAGATCCCCGACGAATGCTTAGCCCTAATCTTCCCATCCCTCAGCACCGGCGACCGCAAACGCTGCTCCCTCGTCTCCCTTCGCTGCTCCGTCGCTGTTGCGGGATCCCGAGAGGAATCCCGCCTCCCGCGGGACTCCCGCATATGCGGGAGTTTGTTAGCCGCGGTGCGGACCGGGTAGCACCAGCGTGCTCCTGATCCCGCCGGAATCCGTGGGCCAGAATCCCGCCACCGCGGATTCCCGTCCCAACTCACCCCTAATTTTGTACATGTTGACTATATTTTATATATTTTATTAAATACTGATTAAAGTCAACAAACTAGTCCAACCAGTAGTTCGATTGGTCCGACCTGTTGACCCACTACCCGGTAACCTCACCGGGTCAGTCACTTGGCCGGGTTTCAGAACACTAGTTATAATCTCTCTAAAATCCTCTGATTCTTTTCTACAAATAATCTTGAGATTTGGTTGATTTGAGAGTGGATTTAATTTTGATCTCTTCCACATGTATTTGAGTTGAACGTTAATCCAATGGCTTTTGAGCTTCATCTTGAATTAACAATCGGCTTGACTTGATTTTCGCGACGAACAATTTGATCTTCGTCTTGAATTCTTGAACTTGTTGAATATCAATCTTCTTTTGAGGAATCTTGATCTTCAAAAGGATATTTGACAAACGTTGATTCGCGGGCTTGATGGCTTGATCTCGGATTGAACACAAATTTGATTTGGAATTTGATTTGAAAGTTGATAAAGAACGATATGATCTTCCTCTTCATTTATTTGGATATGTTGGGCTTTGATCTTCTTTGAATGGACTTCAATCTTCAAAAACGGTTTTTCGAGGGTCTTGTGACTTGATCTCGGATGAAAATGACTTTTGGCTTGAAGATGGATGAAGAGCGTTATGAACTTGGTTTTGGATTCGTTGAATTTCTTGGAGTTTGATCTTTCTCGGAAATAGTAAAATTTTCAAAAACGATTTTTGGATGGAACTAAGACTTGACGGCGGGTTGAAAAGAGTTCTTTGCAAAGAACACCTTGAAGATTGTTGAGCTTGTTGGAGAGGATTTGTTGAACTTCCTTGCTCTAAATGCTTGATTGTTCAATTGTCAATTTTCTTCTTCAAGACCACCTCTATTTATAGTTGTGAAGTGAATCTCAATTAGAATCTCCTGATTGGATGAACGGTTGTGATCATGTCTACAATTTCTTGATTTTAGAAGACTTTATCTAAGTGAATCTTCTTTCCATCTCTTGAAAATTGAGACTTGGTGGGGAATTCTTTCCCTGTGTTGAGATTTGGTGGAGAATTCTTTCCATCTCTTGAAGATTGAGATTTGGAGGAGAAGGCTTTCCGTGTCTTGAGATTTGATGATCAATTATTTCCTTGTCTTAGATTTAATTAATATATTTATTTTAATCCCTCAAAATATTAGAATTGAATAATATATATTTTGTATTTCTTGTGGATGGAACGATTTTGTTGTTGAAATGGTACGTTAGTATCAGTGTTTTATTGTAATATGGTGTTGTGAGTTGGATGGAATATTTGTGTTGTTGGAATGGTGTTATTTTGAATGTTTATTGTTATATTGTTGTGGATTTTATTGTGGATCCCGTTGAATCGATTTTCAGTTGGTTTGGCACGTAATGCGGTCGAATGCCGATTGTCGATTGGCATGGCCTCATCCTAGATGAATTAGTAGCCTGTTTTTTCACCTATTTGTTGGTTTAGCAGTTGTTTTAGATAATTTGGTAACAGGTTCATTTTTTTTTCTTTTTAACAGAACATATAGCAGCAGCTTTTTTTTTGGTTCCGTAAATGTTATTCATATAAAATTCTAAAATAAAAAATAGAGGTCATCGAGCGTTTATTCGTTAGCTGATAATGCTGAGCTGGAATTAGCTAGCAAAAAAGCGAATGCACACGTGTGGAATTTATCCTTTTTTGGGGTGAGGGGGGGGGGGGGGGAGGCGGGGAAATTGAATGGAATTTATCTATTTGTTTAATGTCAATTTTAGTGGTAATTTAATTACTCAAATATAATTACTCCATTTTTAAATAAAGATTTTTATTTGACTAATTTAATTAGAGTTATTATTCTTACCAGTTTTTATTATTCAATTTTAATTCCTTAATTTAATTGGCCCATTTTTATTTGTATTTTATAATCATAAAATCTTATTTAGAGAATGTTAATTGGTTAGGATGTACTTTTTACCTTTTCCCTCTTTTCTTTGTATTTTTCTTTAATTAATCAATTATAACAATGTAAAGCCATCTAGCACTTATTTGGCAGCAAGAATTTCTATTTCTATTTCCTATTCCCTTTTCTATTCCCTCAATCATATAATGACATGTGGCATGTAGAGGCCCACAAAAAATAATCTCTCCAAATCCTTGCCTTTTTATTTGTTTTCTTTAATTATCTATAATTTTGCTGATATTTTACATAACAATATATGAAATTTTAATTAAGTTGTGTGACTAATTATAAGCGTATAAAATATAAAAAGTGTTAATTTAATATTTGAAAAAACTGAATCTTCTTGAAGATGTATGAGTGCGATTTTATGCATTAACAATCAGTCATATCTTATGTCTGAATGATAGATGGTCATTTTTGTCACCACTCTCTATAGCTTTATGCACAAAAACATTCAACAAATATTTAATTAGAAAAAAAACGTAACTATTTAATTAGCTTTTAAATATTATTTTCACTAGTATACAAAAGAGAAAAGGACAGTGCAAATTAATCAGCTTTTAGATATATTTTTACTAACATACAAAATAAAAGAGAAAAGGACGTGGACATTAAATTAATTAATGTATCGCATTATAATGTGGTTGTTTGGTGAAACTATTTTGCGGATCATTGCTAATTTATTTTGAGAACCAGCAATTGAGTTTTTATATTCATTTACTAGAATACAATTTTATTAATGATTGTCAAAATAGCAATGATTTTCAAAATAAATTCACCAAGATTTCTCTAGTTATAGATAATTAAAGAAAACAAATAAACATGATCTTTGAAAGATTAATTTATGTGGTCATTATATGATTGAGGGAATAGAGAAGGAAATAGGAAATGGGAATAAAAAATTCTTGCTGCTTATTTGAAAGCAAATGGCTGCTGATGTGGCATAAATAGGAATAATCGTTTTAGCTAGTAAAAATTTCACTGCAAAAGTGTTTCCAATAGCTTTTTCGCT
Source organism: Linaria vulgaris (assembly GCA_948329865.1). Lineage (NCBI taxonomy): Eukaryota > Viridiplantae > Streptophyta > Magnoliopsida > Lamiales > Plantaginaceae > Linaria > Linaria vulgaris. Next base: position 143,989,282 of record OX415249.1, on the reverse strand, counting down.
TGCAATTGTTCACGCTGGCTTTTTGCTACGGATAATATATTTTGTAAGCGTTTTTTCCCTCATAAGTTTTCTTTTCGGATTTTTTCGCTCACTAGTTGTCCAAGCTAAATAGCAACATTCTTGTAATGAAGATGGCCATTTCTGAGCTGACCAAGAGAAAGTTACAATAATTTGTCATAATTTAAGTGGCTCCTGAAGTTAAGGGCTGTCAGCATTGGTCAACCAAGTAATTTCATGTGTAAAATTTGTGATTTCACATGGATAATCATCAAGTCTTTATCTTGATTAAAAGTCGACATAAATTATTATCTCTTGTTATAGTTAAAGAAGAATAGCAATGAGATTAGTGTCAGCTCAAATATCTCACATTGGTATTAGAGCTCCGGTTATGCTAAAGCTGGAGCTTTTGTTGGGGTAAAGCTCTTGTATGAGAGTAGTGTAAATATGTGTTGTTATGGCGGTGCTATACAAAGAAACTTGGTTTTTAAGTGGAACCATTGTAACCCCACTAATTAAGATAATATCAGTTAACTGAATAATCATAACTCGCCACTATAAACATATGTACTATTCAACTTTCGTGTTGATAAAATTTGAGGAAGTTCTTGTTAAAAAAGTAGCTAATACTAATTTAAGTCAATAGCACATATCATTGATGAAAATCTTATGCGATAAACTTTGATGTCGTAAGGTTAAGTTAAATATCAAATATACTTTGTATACGTAATTTATATCTCAATATTTATCTTAAGCAACCATATATTTATAATTATAATTGTAGTTATAATTTTTCTAATGTTAGAAAATCATTTCAAATGGTACGTATACCATAGAATCAAGTATAGTATGATAAACTATTTAATTTGATGCATAATAAATCTTCAAAAATATATTACTTAACTGATTTATAGTACATCCAAAACAATTACCTTATGAAGAATCCATTAAATTGTATAACTTAGTTAATATTATTTTGTTCCACGATTATCTTAAATTACATAACATTGTATTCATAACTTATAACAATATTAATACGTAAACCTAATCAAGGTAAATAATCAAAGAATGTTTAAGTTATGATACATAATCATATAAGAGGATTAGACCTCAAAAGTATATATGATAATATTATTAAACTTATGTAAGGATATGTTAAACATGATAAATATATTATTGAAAAATATCAAAAATATTAATTCGTAAATACAAATCATATGTGATTCTAATGATTGCTATATCTTATAAGAGTCATGTGTGAGTGATCAATCATGGAATTATGATGATTATTTTCAATCATAAACAAAGAACTTAAAGTCATAGTTTCGAGTTTACCTTTGATCGTATATCCAAATGAACTTTTTTTCCAAATATATTTGTGGCAACTGATCCCTAACATCACTAGGAACATGTGTACTCGAATGGGAAGAAAATCCAAAGGTTTGCTATGCTAAATAATTCTTGAAAACATAGAACCTAATTTCAGATTTTCAAACAGCAGTCTACGGTTTAGGAATTTCGACCTTCTAAATCACATTATTGGAAAATTATTTCTCATATGAAAGTTAGAGTGCATCATGAGAAGTATTCGGCCATTGGCCTTGATCAAAAAGGATTTTTCTACAATTATTTATGATTTTTCTAAGGTGCAGGGCTGAATGGATAATTTATGTGCAATAAAAGTTTTGGGGTATTTTCGGGTAGAAAATAATGAAATAAGAACTTGGGATGATTTTTTTCTGAAATTAGACTCACTAATTTAGAGATTCATAGGAAGAATTAAGGAAAAATCGAAATGGTTTTGGGTGTGAAAATTGTTGGAAGAAAGTCTACTATTTATAGTCAAAAAATCATGTTAAAATACTTTTAATTAAGGTCTCACTTTGATTATTTTATAATAAATCACAAAAAAATCTGAATTTAATCATGCTCTTTAGGATGTCATGGCTTACCTCATCAAAAACATGTCATGGCTTACTTCATCAATTGGTTAATTGCATATCAAGTCCCTCAATTATTTATAATTAAAATTTAAATAGGTATAATTAGATTTCTTTGTTACATACATATTTACTTATGTAATATTTCTAGGTAATTCAATCAACTTGGTTAATATTTGAAATTGAAATATATTTTTTAGGATTAGAGACTTATAAATATAATAAAAGACAACTATTAAGTTCAGGGGGGCTCAAATGCAAATTTTTCTAAACATTTAGGATAAAAATTAAATATTTTCAAAAATTCAAGGACTAAAATATAAATTTATTTTCTTCCTAATTTTTTTTGGGGCGTTACATTGATGGTGTCGTCCATCTGCAATACAAGTAAAATATGTATCAAACAACTAAAGTCGAACATTATTAAATAACAACAATTGATCGACCTAATGTTCTAACTCAATAATTACTAATGTAATAGTCATGTTATAAAACATAATTACTTCTACTTTATCAAGTTGTTGCAAACAAATAAGTCCCTATAGATATATCACAAAATAGACATCAAGTAAGTAAAATAAATTTGAGCAAGATTTACACATTCAAATATCATTAAACATTCGAGAATGTGCAAATTTTCATCTTCAACTTCGAGAATGTGCCATTTCAAAAATCAACTTCAGCCTCTATTCACCCCAATATTTCACAAAAAACAATAAATTACTAGCTCAAACTACACCAAGATATCAACTTTATTGTTAAATTAGCTCAAAGAGATCAACTTTCAGAATATCATCTCCACCTCTAATTATAAGCCAAAGAATTATGAACTTAAAAGAACAATAAACGAAAAAAAAAAATCCAACAACAGAGTGACACACACACTACTAACTCACTATCATCATCATCATCACAACCCACTGACTAGCAGACACCACTCAATAGAATTCTGCTACTTTGTTATAAGAGCAGCCTTTCCAACAGTAAGACACCAACAATAACCCATTCAAAAACACCGCTCAACAGTGATACAACCACTTAACAGTGTTATAACTTAAAAACACACCACTTATCAGTGTTACAGCCTCTCAACAGTGTTATAACTCAAAAACACACCCACTTAACAGTGTTATAACTCAAAACACTACTAAACAGAATTTCACCACACAAACTTTTAACAATCATCACCAGAAACTGAATTACAAGTAACAGAACATGATTTGGCACAATTAACAGAAGCCCAATCCATTTCTAGAAAAAACATCATGTAATTTTTTTAAAAGGTAATTCAAACACTGAAATTACACAAAGATTAGGGCAAAACCATCGTCCTAATTCGAACAAAACTAGGGCAACCGTCGTCCTAACATGCAACATTAAACAATACCAAAAATAGTGAAAAACCACATAAACCCTAATTCGAAAAAAACTTGTAAATTGATCGGCAAAAAACACAATTAGGGAAATACGACACATACCCGTGTAGTAATTCACTGAATAGAAGCGATTCATAGCGGAATTACAGGATTTCACGGCGAAAATGGACAATTCGTGCTTCGGTTGTAAGTAGGGTGTATTTTTGGGGAAGAAAATGGGAACTAGGGAACTAAGCTAAAGGGAACCGAGCTAGCAAAATTTGGGCGGGAATTTGAGGGAGAAAATTTCAGCTAAGGGTTTTGTTGGGGAAGAAGTGTGGGAACTGAGCTTAAGGGAGAAAATTTCAGCTAATGATTGAATTTGAGCTAAGGGTTTCTTTTAGCGGTGGTGGTGGAAATCTACCTGGATGGTAGGCAGCGAATTTTCGCTAGCTGAGTCGGATGAGGTGGATCTAGCAACGGCTTAATATGTAGCCCCAAAGTTGAATTTATAATTTAATTCTAAATTAATCAAATAATAAAATAATTTTAATTAATCAACAATATTAGTGTAAATCAATTATTCTAATGTAATTGTTCTATTTTTAATAAGAAATTTTCATTTTACGATTTTTATTAGAAAACCTAAACTTACCAATTTTAATTATTAAACTTCTAGAAATTATTATAACTCAAAATATTTCATTATTAGAGACATCAAATATTACATAATTCAAAAAACATCTACGTATTATTAAACGTATATAAATTCATAATTAAGAATCTTGCATAATTAGGGACAATAAATATTACGCAATTCGAATAAAAAAGTCTAGAAATCACTGCTATGCTTCTTTAAATTATTATATAATTATAGAAATTATTCATAGTCAAGATAATTGTCTTGTTCCGGTGCCCCAACATCTGGTTCAATTTTGGAAGATGTAACGTGATGATCCTCTATGTCAACCAAGTTATGAACATTAAATGAGTTCACATCGAAGAAAACTCTGATATCAAGAGGGGTGTTATCTTGGAAGATCTCAACGTCTTCAACAATCTCAACTGGGTCAATATTTAAAGACGTTGTGTCTATAATATGTCTCGCTTGTGTTGTGCAAACAGACCACCATCCCCTTCTAGCTCGAAGTCGTTGGCATGCATAGGGAAAATAACATGCTTGTTGAGCCTGACTCGCAAGAATAAATGGCTCCGATTCATTGGTCGCAAAACGCTTAGTGAGATCAATGTCAATCAACTTTAAAGTTGGGTGCACGTTAATCCCTGTTATCAAAGCGAACCAATCACACTTGAAAAGAACTACTGTTAATGTATGCCCACTCCCCAAATAATCAACCTCTATGACCTCATGAAGTATTCCATAATAACTCAACTCTTCTGGATCGTTGGTTGCTCCCTTAACATAAATTCCACTGTTGTTTGCTTTTGGATTCAATCCATCGGTGGTTCGAAATCTACAGCCGTTAACTTTGTAACCACTAAATGCCCTAGCACCGGGACAGTACCCGTGTTCTAATTGTGTAACCCAGATGTCCTCACTACTATATCCCAATCCAACCATTTGTTCAGCCACTCAACAAAAAACATGTTACGAAGCTCCTGAATTTGGCCTTGCGGAACATCATTACACATATGCTCATCAAACATCCTACATTCAACAGATTTGTACATAACCATACGTGGTCTAATACATTCATTTGAAAGGAATTAAAAGGAATATAATGAAGTAATTGTACCTTAACCACGACTCTAGCTCTGGGCAGTTTAGTAGTACGTATAGCTCAATGGAGTTGTACTCTAAATTTGATAATTGTTTCCTTTTTTTCACTCCCACGACTTCTCCATTCCTCTAGAAGATGGAAAACTCGGTATTGTAGTCAGTATTCAACGCAACTTCATTCCTGTTCAACCAATTATTCCTTGTTTCGTACGTGGGCTCGAAGTAGTGTTCTAGAAACTGTGTGATTTCTGCAATAAGAAACTTCTCACTTATTGAACCTTCCACAAAATTCCTATTTTTGACAGATTTCTTCAGTTCAAGCATTTGCTTGAAAACAAATTCATACAAACCTAACTGTAAAGCATTAATAGGGATTTTAACTATTTGTGTGAAATAAAAAACAACAACAACAACATAATATTGATATCTTTCAAACGGATACATTCATCTGTAATGGACTTGACCTCCAACCTTTGTTTTCCATGGGAGGTGAATAGCCAAATGTTCCATTGAATCAAAAAACTCAGGAGGAAATATTTTCTCCAATTTGCACATAGTAAGGATAATCGAACTCTCTAACTCCTCCGTTTTCTGTTTACTTATGCCACGATCACATAAAGCTCTGAAGAAAAGACTAACATCAACCAAAGGTTCCCAAACGAAATCGGGCGGGAAGTCACGAAATGCAACTTGGATCAACCTCTGCATGAACATGTGACAATCATGGCTTTTCATTCATGTTATTCGAAGCTAGGGAATCTGAACACAGCGGGCTAAATTGGACACAAACCCATCGGGAAACTTAATTTCTTTAAGCAAATTACAAACCGTTATCTTTTGATCCTTCCTCAAACAGTACCTAGCCTTTCTTTTAGTCGCATCACCCTCCCCGACAAATAACGTAGAATGGCTTGTGTACAATGTCAGGTCTCTTTTGGATTTTAAATTGTCCTTTTTTTTTTTGGGTTATCCATCACGGTGTTTTTGATGTTATCAAAGAAGTTCTTCTTGCAATGCATTGCGTCGAGGTTGTGACTAATCATCTTCGACTCCCAATAGGGAAGTTACCAAAATATACCGAGTCGCTGCCAATTGTGATACCTACCAACTCCGTGGATAACTTTATTTATTTTTCTAAAAGGAATATTGGGGAGGGTACTCACGTGGTTCCACATTTCTGGACCCAATCTCCGATGCAACGACATATCGGTTTCAACAAGGTCTTTGGTGAAATCTGTAGTATTCCATCTCCATTCATGATCAGGGCGGAGAAATCGTCGATGACAATCGAACCAACAACATTTCTTTCTATTTGGAAGCCAAAAGGACTTTGTGTCCTCCATGCAATATGGACAAGCAAACTTACCATGGGTGTTCCACTACGAAAGCACACCATAAGCTGGAAAATCACTAATAGTCCACATCACATGGGCACGCATTATAAAAGTATCTTTGTAATAGTTGTCATATGTAGGAACTCCATGCTCCCACAATGTCTTTAGTTTGTTGATGTTCTTTCCAGGACTCGATGGACCTAAAATCAATAAACTTAGAAATATATACTCTTGTCTCATGCACATACCTGGAGGAAGACTGTAGGGGGTAACGAAAACTGGCCAACACGAATAACCATTAGAAGAATTCCCCCATGGACATAAACCATTGGTGCAAAGTCCAAGCCTAACATTTCTTGCCTCATCTGTGTAATCGGGATACGTTTTATCAAAAGTCTTCCATGCTTCACTGGCAGCAGGGTGTATCATTGTATCGTTATCCCCTCTACATTTCAAATGCCATGTCATATGTTCAGCGGTGACGCGAGACATGTACAACCTCTGCAATCGTGGGGTGAGTGGGAAGTACCACAATCTCTTTCATGGGATGCGTTTGGCATGACGACGACTAGTACTATACCGTTCCTTCCATATTGGTGTTTCACATGTAGGACAAGTTGTGTAAGCAGCACTTTCGTCGTCACCGTAATAGAGAAAACAATTATTTGGACACACATCCAATTTTATGCATTCCATCCCTAACTCTTTTAGTAGTCGCTTACAATGGTAGAAAGTATCGGGGATTTTGTGGCGATCCTCAGGACTTAACAAACTTCTCGAATTGTCTAGCTCATCATCACAACTACTTTCAGTCCAATTGTGCCTTTATCTTGCTTGACATGAATTTGGCGACCTATTCTAATACAATCATCTCAATTCCGTTATAAATCTTTTCCTCCGCTTTCTGCAACAATTCAAAAAATGCTATTGCCTGATCGGTTGGCTCATGAGTTGTCGCTATATCGTTCTGAACATTTGCATGTTGCCCCCCAAATGCATTGTCAACCAAGTCTCTCAAACGACAAGCGTTATCAGGACCGGTGTCGTACGTGTTTTCAAACAACCCCTGATCAACATTACCAGATGACTACCCAACGTCGTATGTATTCGGCTCCGTATTGCTGCCAATACATAGTCTCACCATGACAAAACCATACATAATAATATGGAACAAACCCCTTACTGTATAGGTGACATCTAATCTGGTCGAGTTCTATAAATTTGCTGTTACGGCACTTTGCGCAAGAACACCTTGCCTTTCCCCGATCAACAAGACTAGGTTGATCGATTACATACTGGAGAACTTTCAACACCCCATATAAATGTATTGTTAATATTTCAGCACTAATCCTATCATGCATCCAACTTCGATTTGCGTTGTTGTACATTTTCAATCTACATATATAACAACAAACACCACCCAATTTCACCATAAAGTACATCAATTAACCTATTAACTCACAAATTAACCAAAAAAGCTGCTAAAAAAACGTACACAAAACATACCTCTTCTAGTCGCGATTGTTGGTGAAGAATAATGTTAATGGCGATGGTTTTTTGGATGAATTGTGCAAATGAGGGAGGTTCCTTTCTGAAAAGAGAGCAAGAAAAATATAGATCTGAAATATGAGGCTACAAACGAGGAAGAAGAAAGTAATTATTAGTATGTAGATTAAAAAAAATTGCAACCGAAATTTTTCTAGCTGATGTGCTTGCTGAAGTTTGCTTCAAACAATTCGCTAGCCAAAAGCTGACTAGACAAACTTGCTGACCCTTATGCGCTAGCAAAACACCACGTCACCAATCCGCATGCCGTGGCTAGCAAAAAATTGCTAGCTAATTGTGTAGCTGCGCGAGACTGCTCATATGTAAGTATTTCATTCCCACCATTTCCTTATTCATCAAAAGCACCCACCATTTCATTCTTCACATCTAAATTCTTAATCTACATTCTCATTAAACACTTTCATTGTGATGACCGCACCCTACGAGCCATGCTCCGATAATAGTTGGTTCAGTGGTGGTCAGCCACTTTATCCAATCCAGACTAAAGTGCAACTTATAGGAAGAGGGTCTTACTTGTTCAAGATCAAAACCATACACGTTTTATAAATTATATTTTGATATATACAACGGAAGTCTTGGTATTACAACTAATGTGACTATTTTAGCGGTTATGCACTAGTGACAAAACACGAATATTCCAAAATGCACGGTTGAACAATTATTCACTTGGTCCATGCTGCCATGTTGATTTTATCCTGAGGAATGGACAGAAGAAACTAGGACTAAGTCTTTAATGACTTAGTGAGATTCATATAACTGGTAATGCAAGAATTAACTGTCCAACTAGACAATTTGATGTAGCAATGGTACTGAAGTTTCATATAATAGTTAATGAACTTGTGCTTAACAATAAATAAATCCAGCCTTATGACTTCTACTATTCTACCTTATACCTCCCGACGAGGAGCGACCTCACAAACAATCAAGAGACATGCTCGAGTACATGTCGATCCAGCACGCGGGTTACATCAAACTCCTGACTGCAAGCGACGCCTAGATAGATGGGTATCAAACGAAATTACTTAAACCAACAATCCTTACTGCCCGGCAGTAACTCGACTTAATCCCTGGGCCCAACTTCCCAAAGGTGTCCCAATGGGTATAACAAATAAACAAACAAGCTTGTAAACCGGATAATATCCATTGCTCCTTGAGCTACATGTCCCGAACATAGTTCGTTACTCTTTGCACAATTCAAGAACCAACAAATGAGATTATAATATTGGATAATTATCATGATTATGAATAGATATGATAAATAATAAATGATTGGATATGATTTAATGATGAGTAAGAAAATCATGTTATGAGATGAGATGCCAAACATGATTATGATGAAATATAGGTTGTTCGAGGTTTGGTAACAGAATAGTGGCTTTTCTGTCCAAGTTCCTCAGGACCAGATGCCAAACGGGGCTTGATTGGGCTAGAACAAATCAAAAATGGAACCTCACCTTAACTCGTATGTGGAACCTTGATGGCGTTGATTAGTTCATCAACCCTTTGATCGGATATCCAAATGAACTTTGTTTCCAAATATTTTTGTGGCAACTGATCCCTAACATCACTAGAAACATGTGTACCCGAATGGGAAGGAAAATACAAAGGTTTGATACGCTAAATAATTCTTGAAAACATATAAACTATTTTCAGATTTTCAGACAATAGTCTAGGATTTAGGAATTTTGACCTTCTAAATCATATTATTTGAAAAATATTTCTTCGTATGAAAGTTAGAGGACATCATGAGGAGTATTTGGTTGTTGGCCTTGATCAGAAATGATTTTTCTACAATTAGTTATGATTTTTCTAAGGTGCAAAGCTGAATGGATAATTTCCGCGCAATAAAAGTTTTGGGGTATTTTCGGGTAAAAAATGATGAAACAAGAACTCGGGATGAATTTTCCTGAAAGTAGACTCACTAACTTAGAGATTCACAGGAAGAAAGAAGGAAAAGCCGAAATGATTTTGGGTGTGAAAATTGTTGGAAGAAAGCCTACTAATTATAGGCAAAAAATCATGTTAAAATACTTTTAATTAAGGTCCCACTTTGATTATTTTATAATAAATCACAAAAATCTTTTAATGATGTTCTTAAGGATGTCATGACTTATCTCATCAAAAAGATGTCATGGCTTACTTCATCAATTGGTTAATTACATATCAAGTCCCTCAATTATGTATAATTAAAATTCAAATCGGTATAATTAGATTTCGTTGTTACATACATATGTACTTATGTAATTTTTCTAGGTAATTCAAAACTTGGTTAATATTTGAAATTTGAATATATGTTTTAGGATTAATATTAGAGACCTGTAAATATAATAAAAGTCTAATGTTTAAGTTCAGAGGCTCAAATGTAAATTGTTCTAAGCATTTATAGTCAAAAATGGAAATTTTACAAAGGTCAAGAACTAAAGTATAAATTTATTTTCTTCCTAATTTTTGGGGCGTTCCATTCATTTTGTTATAAATTATTTGGTGTGTAATCATACATTAGTATTCCTTTACTTGTGTAAACTTTGATTCATCTTTTGTTACACTTGTTTAATTAAAATTTGATTCTTATTTTGCTACAATTTTGTTTTCCACTTTGATTCATCTTTTATTACACTTTATTGATTTAAATTTTGATTCTTATTTTGCTACAATACCCATTTTAATTCATATTTTGCTAGAATTTAGTTTTTAACCATTGATTCATTTTTCTACCTTTTGATTTCCCTTTAATTCATCTTTTGCTATACTTTATAGTTTTTGTAAGTTTGTACATAATACAAACTTATTTCTGCCAGACTTTATAATTATATTTATAAATAATTTATGTTTAATGTATAATTGTTACTTTTCTAATATAGTATATATAATGTAATTGTGGATATAGTTTATATATTATATAAGTATGATTAAGTAATAAACTTATTTTTACCTCTTAATTAATAAATTGGCGCATTATTTGCAGCCAATTTTTTCTTAAAATTATTTTGGAAAGTCAGCTAGCGAAAATTCGCAAGCTGATATTAAATAAAATATATATTTTGCCGCGTTATATTCGCATAACATTTCAAATAAATACTGATATACCATGCATATATGAATTACAACAATACGTTAACTAAATAACTCCAGCGGAATTTTCGCTAGCAAATATACACGTAGGATAATTGGCGAGCGGATTTTCGCTAGCTAATGTCCACGTTGGCTTAATTTCTGAGAATTAATTCCTTTTACATGTGTATTTGGCTAGCGTTTGTTCGCTAGCTATTCCAGTTTTCGCTAGCAGACTTGTCAGGAAGTGAGCTACCCAAATATCGCTAGTTGATTCGCTTACAAGGATTGTAGCAACATTTTCGCTCGCTGATTGTTAGCTTCGACACCAATTGCTGGAAAACATGACAACTTTATTTTCGAGAGCTGATATTGTAATCAACTAGCGAATTTGGTGTTTGGCTACAGAATATGACCAAGCTAAATAGCAACATTCTTGTAATGCTTAATTAGAATCATCATTATACGTAACTGATTACCGGTTTTCCTGTTAGATGATCAAATATATAGTCATAGGATCCGCTAGACAAAATGCCAATTACCGGTTTTCCTGTTAGATGATCCAATATATAGTCGTAGGATCCGCGCGCTAGACAAAATGCTGGGTGGGCACATCTCTCTGTTAAAAAGTTGTGCACTAATAAATTAAAATTCATAGGTTAACTTGTGTGTGTGAAAGAGAGATGTAATAAAAAAGTTTTTTTTTTCATTCCAAAGAAAAGTGATTAGAAATGATTAGACGGTTACTCTCTCTCTCTCTCTACATATATATATATATATATATATATATATATATATATATTATAGCAAGATGCTAATAAGAGAACCTTTGCAGTTTATTATTCTAAAAGTATATAATGATATTCGATCGAGGTGAATCTAAAGGTAAACGTTTATGAGAAAACATCGATAAGAAAAAAAAGGAAAAAAAAAGAAAGAAAAGGAAACGGAATAGATGCAAACAATGAACATTAATTATATAATCTGTCGCTTCTTTCTAACGTCTTATAATTTTTAAACCTTTAATTTGATGATGGTTCCTAATTTAGAAATGATATTTGAATCAGACACGATAAGATGTTATTTGACTCAATCTACCACCCATTTCTTAAAGAAATGTTCCCACTTTTATAATAACCTGGCGATCTTGCCCAAAAAAAATAAAAAATCCAAACACACACACACACATTTATATATAATATATGTATATGAAAGTTGTAATAATATATACAATATAATATAATATCAATATTCTTTAGCCAGTATTGCAAATGATGGGACGTAGAATTATGTTTTATTATAGCCCTCGAGTTCTAACCATTTTGTTAACCAAAATGAGACTTCATAATCAAGGATTATATTTTCAAATGTTTCAATTATCTACTTGTAGAAACTATACGCAAATTCATTTACAAGTTCATCGATACAATTAGTTTTTATAACCATGTACGGTCTTTTTTAATGTTTTACAAAAAAATTATACATTTTCAGGATGACATAAAGCTAGGAGGACGCCAAGGGAAATGCAAATGTTTTACAAGCATATGAATTAAAACGCTCAAGGGAAATGCAAAAGTCAACCGGCAAGCTTATTGACTATATATTTCGTTCACTATTATACTTATACGAGTAAGTTGTGAGCCATTTAATTATAATACATGAAGGCCAAAAAAAAGAAAAGATAATGCGTGAAGTAGCTTCTACAAGGCGATATATTCTAGTAAAATCATCTAAAAGAATTTACAATCAACGTTTTCTAGTAACTCATTGGTCAAGTTTTCGATTATCGAACAAATTAAATGGTTAAGTTTATAAAGTGGTAAGTAGTAGATTCAATCATACGTATTCTACTCTACTTCTCTATTTAATTTGTACAAATCTCCAACAATTGTCATGATCAAACCTCGCTTACGTATCTCTAACTCTACTCAAAAAATTATAGCTCAATCGATAGTCATACATTGGTATCCATCAAAAAAAAAAAAAAAGATAGTCATACATTGGACAAGTAATATAATTGAAAAAAAAAAGATAGTCATACATTGGACAAGTAATATAATTGAAATCATAAATCAAAACCAGCTTCACAAAATAACAAAATTTAAACATTGTCGCATGCATGCAGTACTACTGCCGCCAAACCTAAAGCATTAATAACCCCAATACTCAACTTTTTCCATAAGAATTCCTACAAATCTCTCAAGCAAATAAAAGAAGCTTCACAATGGATTTTCTTTTTGGATTTAAAAACTAACTTTGGTAATCAGAAATCATCTTTTGACTTTTCCGGGTGGTGTATTATGACCCATACCAGGGCTCGGACCCGGATTGGTTGGTCGGAAAGCATCTGTCTCGATCTTCTTGAATCGGTTCATGTGAAAACCATGCAAGGTTACCGGATGATTTGGCTTGAAGGTACCTTGAACCGGAGCAGGCGGTCGAACGGTTGGTGGTGGTCGGAAGGCGGAAATAAGACCAATATACTGTTGTGAAAGCAAAACAAAAATATAAAGAGCAAGTAGAAGGCTATGTGAAGTGGCCATGAAAATGAAATGAGGTTTAGGTGTATTTATTTTCTCAAGAAATTTATGCACAAAATTAAGTGAGATGAAATTAATTTGTGGCTATGGCATCATAGTGAGAGGCCTTTTTAAGCAATAAAAAGGCCGACACACATGGCCTTGTTGATTATAAACAAGGACAAATTAAGCTTAATGTAAAAAAAAATGATTCACATGGGGGTGTGATATATGTTTTTGGAAAAATTAATGTAACACTGTCACTTGAAATGTGGGAATATTTCCATATTTGGCAAGAATAAGGTTTGTTGCTTGATTAGTACAAAGGGGCCTTCGCAGGACCGCTCTCGATCGCTAATATTTGTTTAAGTGGGCTTAGCGGTACTACAGCAGCTTTATGATTAGACACCACAAATTAAAGAACTAATCAACTTTAAGAACTTTGTTATCTTTCTGTAACTCGATAAAAAAGGCAGCGATATCGTTGTCAAGAAGATTTGGCCAGACATCATATATAAGAGTGACAAATTAAAGGAATTTCAATGTCGAAATTGTTTCTTCCACTAGGCATATCTAGGGGATTATGCAATGATTAGTAACATAACTAATGAAAGCCGCAACTAATGTTTGCTATGTGATGCATGCCATATTAAATTTTTGATATTTGTCAATCTGTTAGAGGGACAAGTGTTGATCACATTACCTTTTTTCATTTATTTTCTACCTTGCCAAATGTTTATTTGAAAGGTCGTATAAACAACAAGTAGCTAGTTGATAACTAAATCTGGTACTTATTTTATGGGTTGAAGAATACGCGAATATGAGGGGTATAAGATCTAAAGGCCTAGAACATAAAGGTCGACCTACCAACAAGTCAAACACACAGAACCTCGATAATGTGAAATGTTTATGATTAAATAATAGTAGTTCGAGTTGTGAAAACAAGAGAGGTTTTTTTTTGGGGAAGAAATTGACTGTTTTTATTACGAGTATCACAATCTTAAGAAGGAGAACAGCTCTCCATCTTGTGCACCCAATAGAGCGGACAAACGAGGCTAGTGAACTGAATTGACCTTGATGCCGATTAAAGGCTTATTTGATTGCATAGAAGGATTGTGCTACGAGGATTGGATGAGCTTGCATGGCCATAGATACCTTCGTGTGAGGTTTAGAGGATCGATATGATCTAGCGACCTATTGATTAATTCCAAAACATTTTTGACACAAAAAGAAGAGTTGCTATGAAGACATGGCTAGAGTCGAGATTAAGAGCATTCAAAGGTAGTCCATACTCTTTATAATTGCATGGAGACCCAAATTTTGAGGGTGGAGATGGGCAACATTGTAGCAAAGAAGTCATCAAGGCTCACTAAGGGGATATGCTCAGTCACCTAGCGATGAGTGATGAGTTATGAATTAAGTTTGATGAGGTTGTGTCTACAAGACCGAAATCCTTGTACGCCGAAGTTTTATGTTTATGATTTAGATAGTGGTAAGAGGATATTTTTGAGTGAAATGACCCGTCAGTGGATCCCTACGGTAAGAGTTTGATTTTTTTTTTTTTACTATCACTACCGAGTCGCATCATGAAAAAGTACCGAGTATAACAACAATCAAAATTGTAGCATTTTCTTAAATTATTGATACCATTTTCTAAATTATCTTCCAGTCGTGTATGCATGTACTCAAATATCTAGTTGTATGCACTAACTCATTACATTGAAGTCGTATAAAAATTTCTCCTCTCTAAAAGTAAAACATACTCATGACCAGGGGCCGGATGTGTGTAGGGGCTAGGGGGGCAGTAGCCAACCCCCCCCCCCCCCCCCCCCCCACACATTTTTTGTAATAAAAAATCAACGTATATATTTATGGCAGATTAACGTGTATATATATATATATAGATGTTGCCTAAAGAATTTAAAAAGATAAGAACAAATAAGATATTTATATATCTATGGCAGATCTTATAATATTTGCTTTTGAAAGCTCAATCAAAAAGTAAATTGCAAAACTCCCATTTTGTTATTTCTTGTAAGAAAATAAATCTATTTGTTGTTATAATTAGCAAGAAAATCTTTGTGGTGTTAAAAGATAGCAAACAACTTAATTTTTCACTTAATTAATCTGTACGTGTTGAATTTTTTAAAAAATACGTGCTGAATCTGATCAGGTCTTATTACATTTGTTTGATACATGTAGAATCAATGTTGTTCATATTAAATATATATTAATATGGATATGTTTTATCATAACTCCGCCAGTGAGCTTTCACTGCCTGTCCCAAGCCAGGATAAAGGAGGAGGGTTGTGGTAGGCTTGTGACAGCCAACGTAAAAACTCCGTCACATCCTATGATATGAACCATACTATGAATTTCGTTGGAGCGTTCCCTACTCAGCGACGCGCTACATCGGACCCCGGGTGTAGTGATAAATGGGCAAGGGTTGCTAGGTCGTCGCCCGGAAGCGACGCGCCACATCGACGCCCGGGTGGGGTGTCAAATGAGCAAGGGTTCCCTCACCTTCCAGGACGGGTGAGGGTAAAGAAGTTAGTCCAGGAAGGATGAGTTCGCCTTGCATCGTGGAATGTGGGGTCAATCACAGGAAGATTGGCCGAGCTAGCGGAGGCAATGTCTAGGAGGAGGATCAACATCTTGTGCGTGCAAGAGACCAAGTGGGTTGGTGAAAAGGCCAAAGTAGTAGACCCTTGGGGTTGTAAGCTTTGGTATACCGGGACAGAGAAGAACAGAAATGGTGTTGGGATCATCATAGATAAGCTTTGGCTCGAAGACGTGGTGGAGGTCAGAAGGAAGGGCGACAGGATCTTACTGGTCAAGTTGGTCATAGGCGAGGATATCTTGAATGTCATTAGCGCCTATGCACCACAGATAGGACTAGACGAAGCCGTGAAACCTAAGTTTTGGGAAGATTTGGACGAGATGGTACAAAGGATCCCTAGTAGCGAGAAACTCTTCATTGGAGGTGACTTTAATGGTCATGTAGGATCTAGCTGTGATGGGTTCGAGGACATCCACGGCGGGTATAGCTTTGGGGATCGCAATGAGCCGGGAAACGCCAAATAGATTTCTTCTTAGCTAGGAGGGCAGATAGAAGTCGTTGCATAGATTGCAAGGTCATCCCCGGGGAAAGTGTGGTTACGCAACATAGGCTTTTGGTGTTGGATATTAGACTGCGGCAAGGAGTGAAGAGGAGTAGGCGCCGGTTGGAACCTAGAATTAAGTGGTGGCGGCTTAAGGAGTCTACCCAAAAGGCCTTCGTAGAGCGAGTGGTTCAAGAGGTAGACTGGAAGACTGAGGACGATGCAGATGCAACTTGGACCAAAATGGCTTGTTGTATCAAGAAGGTAGCTAAAGACCTCTTAGGTGAATCCCGGGATAGTAGCCTGATAGATAAAGACACGTCATGGTGGAATGAAGAAGTAAAGGCGACAATCAAGGCCAAACGGGATTGCTACAGGGATTTGAAGAAGAACCATGATGGAGCAAGCTTTGAAAAGTATAAGCTAGCCAGGAAAGAAGCAAAGAAAGCTGTTGGACTAGCGCGAGAGGCTGTGTACAAGGAAATTTATGAGAAGAGGAGGCCGAGAAGGATATATACAAAATTGCTCGCATTAGAGAGAGGAAGACTAGAGACCTAGGTGCAGTGAAATGCATCAAAGATGAAGGTCAGTCTGTCTTAGTGCGTGAGGATCAGGTCAAAGCACGGTGGAGGGAGTACTTCGAGGGCCTGTTCAATGGAGGCCCCACCCAAGCAGTGGGTGACATCTCGCAGTCCCCTCAGGACCTGAACCGCGATTTTATGCACCGTATTAGAAGGTCGGAAGTCAAAGATGCCTTGAAGAGGATGAAGACTCGAAAAGCCGTTGGCCCACATGGTATCCCTATTGAGGCTTGGAGAAGCATGGGAGAGATAGGGGTGACCTGGTTGACGGACCTCTTTAACAAAATATGGCGAACAAATAAAATACCAGAAGAGTGGAGGAAGAGTACGCTAATACCTCTATATAAGAACAAGGGCAATGTCCAAAACTGTTCTAACTATCGTAGGATAAAGCTTATGTCTCATACCATGAAGCTATGGGAGAGGGTGATCGAACACCGATTGAGACAAATTGTTCCCATATCTGAGAACCAATTTGGATTTATGCCCGGAAGGTCGACCATAGAGGCCATCCATTTGATTCGTCAGCTCATTGAGCGCTTTCGAGAAAAGAGTAGAGATTTGCATATGGTCTTTATCGACATAGAAAAGGCATATGACAAAGTACCTCGAGATGTATTATGGTGGACCTTGGTGAAGAAGGGGGTACCCATTAAATATATCAACATCATAAAAGATATGTATGAGAATGTGGTGACAAGTGTCCGAACTTGTGGCGGTTTAACAGACGCCTTTCCAATTACAATTGGCTTACATCAGGGGTCAGCTTTGAGCCCATTTTTGTTTGCCATTGTAATTGATGAAATCACCAGAGCCATCCAAGACCGAGTCCCATGGTGTATGTTGTTTGCAGACGATATTGTCCTCATCGATGAGACGAGAATGGGAGTTAACACTAAATTAGAACGATGGAGACAAACATTAGAAGCACGAGGATTTCGACTAAGTCGAACAAAAACAGAGTACCTCGAATGCAAGTTTAGCAAACAACGAAGAAACAACGATGGCACAGTTCAGTTGGATGGCCAAGAGATACCAAGAAGTGCGCATTTTCGGTATTTAGGCTCCATACTGCAGATGGATGGAGAGTTAGATGGAGACGTCAACCACCGCATCCAAGCTGGATGGACAAAGTGGAAGAGTGCGACAGGAATTCTGTGCGATCGTAACTTTCCTTTAAAGCTTAAAAGAAAGTTCTATCGTACGGCTATTAGATCTGCTTTGCTTTATGGCTCCGAGTGCTGGGCTATTAAGCAAAGTCATGCACAAAAATGAACGTTACAGAGATGCGCATGCTTCGGTGGATGTGCGGTAACACTAGGAGAGATAGAGTGCGCAATGAAGATATTCGGCATAAATTGGGTGTGGCGGCCATTGACGAGAAAATGCGAGAAAATCGTTTAAGATGGTTTGGGCATGTTAAACGCAGACCCATAGATGCACCGGTACGACGAGTTGTAGATCTCGACTTAGGACAGACGGCTAGAGCTCGTGGGAGACCGAAAAAGACGTGGATGGAGGTCATACGGAACGACATGAAGCTAAAAGATCTAAATGAAGACATGCTCGTCAACCGAAACCTATGGAGGCAGAAGATTCACGTTCACGACTCGACGTGATTCATTCATGGTTCATATAGCCTACCCCAATTTAATTGGGATTACAGGCTTGGTTGTTGTTGTTTGTTGTTGGATATGTTTTATCATATTATATTTGTGAAGAAAATATTAGCTTCTTAATATGTAATAACTATATATATATATATACAACGTGGATTAGTTTTTTGTTTTTGTCCAACTAAGTCTAAGAAAAACTATAACATAGTTTATAATATTTACTTTGATCAATATATATTTGAAAAAAAAAATTGCAATGCATTTGTTTGGTTATTTGTACTGTTATATGAACATATTTATTGGTGGATTTTTTGTTTAAAATCTAGAAGCTGAATCAAAAAACTTCTTGTATGTATTCATCTTCTCTAAGATCTAAAAAAAAAAAGGGTCAGTTCAAAATAACATTTTTTTCTTCACTTATTATTTCGACTTTTTCTCATATTTCTTCCCTATGGTTCTCCCAAAATAAAAATTTTAGCGCCCCTCATATTCGATTCATGGATACGCCATTGCTCATGACCTAGCATAGAAGGGTTTTTCTAGATCATGCAAGGTAGGTCTCAACTGGTGTACATATAGAATCTAAAAAAGATGCATGTTTCAACTTTCAATATAATTTATATAGTATAATTTAACCATAAAACAGGATTCGTAACAAAAATAAACATACACATCTCCGAATGAACTAACGGACAGAGAGAACCCTCGTGAGGAATTAAAGGCGTCCGTATTCCTCTACTTTATGCACTTTTTTTCTTTCAACACTTAAAAAATTGCCTCTATAACTAACTAATATAGTACATTTTCAGTCAAACATCAAATCATCAATACAAAGCAAATTCTCATAACCAACAAAAGACTGGACGACTAGCTAGTTATAGAATTATGCACATATCCCTTTTCTACAAATGATCAATCCCAGGTTATGAGAGAGGACTAGAATATATTGTTATATGTGTTTGTTTAAACTCGGAGGGTTATACTTTCAAAAAAAAAAACTCGGAGGGTTATTAATTATAGCGTATAGTGCCGGCTTTTACTGAGATTTTAGAGTCAAAAACTGAAATGATCAACCCCACTTACGAAGATTTGTGGGTCATGGTTTAATATCTTACCAAATATCTAAAACTTGTACAATAGAATTATAGATGCACTTAAACACTGACAAGTTGTGAGATTCTCTTGTACAATTATGAAATCACGATTTAAATATTATACAACTTGTCACTTCATTATTATGACCTAATTAATCACCTTAATGCACGTATACCTACATATCAAAACTACGTGCGGTAGCGTGGAGCGCTGTTGGATTAGGATACCAGGGGTCTTTTTTTATCAAGAAAAAAGAGGATACTGGGCTAAATAGATAATATCAAAAAGTCACAAGAGGCATACTATCTTTTCTTTAAATTACCAAAAGAAAAAGTTTAATATGCGTAGCCGTATATGCACATGTACTTTCGCGCGATTAAATAATATAATAAAGATTGATTACTCATTTCCAGTTCCTACCTTGGAACTCCAGTTCCGAATATTCTTTTAAAAAGAATAAAGTGATTTGATTAAGGATAAATTCCGTTAAGCTCCCTAACATATACTATATTTTTCACTTTGGCCCCTAATGTATCAAAATTAGCAATGTACCCTCTAATATATTGATAATATTTCCTCTTGACCGTTGATCAACCGTTCATTGTGGACACGTGTCCATGTTTTGTTCATAAGATTTCGTCCAGGGAGTATTCAGCATACGTTATGGGGTAACTCACTTATTTCGAAACGTTAGGGGACAAAAGGAGAAACACAATATACGTTACGAGGCTTATCGAGATTTATTCGTAAAGACTTTTAGCTAGTACGTGGGTAGCGGAGTGCTAAATAAGAGTTACTATAGTAGAAGTATGAAAAGTAAAAGTGAATGCATTCAAAATGAGCACGTTTCCTATAAATATTAAGTACTCATGCATAGTTGTGGTGAATGATTGAGCTCCAAACTTAGCCAATCAGTTAGATGATGAAATGGTTGGATCGGGACCTGATACTATGCTTCCAATGTTATGCTAACACTCGACTCTTGATGTTATCTTAACATCCGTTTAACAACAGTTAACGTTAGCACAAATCTACTCGATATAGAATATAAAGCAGCGGAAAAATAAACTTTTTTTATGAAAAGTTTAGTAAGCTTAGTCTAAAAGATAAAAATATTCCTGCAAATATAAAGAAATATCTCTCTGAAAAGATGACTAAATGTTCTTTTCAAATACTCCTCATGATGGTGCAGATCTCAAACAGATTCAATGTTATGAATGTAGATGATAATGATGAGACAGGTTTTGAAGAATATGTTGATTGACATGTGCTAGCAAGTGAAGAAATTCATATAGTAGTGTTGACTGCAAATGTGGACTGGATCGACAATGTTAGGACAGGGTGTCAAGCCAACATTGAAACTCAGTGTTTGCTCAACACCCAGACAACTTGATGTTGTGACAGCATCTAGAAGACAACACCAATCCATGAGATTTTCTTTGGCGATTGGGATGAAACCATTTGTTTAGACAACTCTGAATGTTTGATTTCTGATTATGATGAGTCTGATGATGATTATGATTTGAATATTTGTATGATTCTCTAGGCTTGGAAGATGATTACTTCTTTGAATATGAAGTGAATCAAGAAGATTTTCTTGAAGAACCAAAGATCGTGTACCAAGACCTGCTGAAGGAGAAGATCATGTTGAGTAGAATTAGGATGGCTATGGAAGAGAATGAAAGCTTAAAGGGTACACTTACTCAACTTGAGGTTAGTTTGGTCAGAAAAGAGACTAAAATAGAAAAGGTATCCTTTAATTTTTTTTGAATCCACTATTCCTAGTTTTGTAAAAGTAAAGGTATTTTCTGAAAAATCAAAGAAAGATACCTATATTTGTCAATAATATTTTCAATTTGGAAACCTTAAACCATATTGTTATAAATACCAAAAGTTTCTTAAAAAGAAAACAGTTGAACAGAGTGGGGATTCATGCAGTGCTGATATTGGTGGTAAGCCAACACTAAAATTGGGACATTCCAATGTTGATACTAGTTATTCTAGTATTGTCTCAACATTCGGTTCCAACATTGCTGAACATAATAGAGGGATGAGGAACACTAGACTTTGGGAGTCTAAAATTTATATTGTTTGCAATATTGTCTTTCTGATATGCATACCAAGCTTGCAGGTAAGTGGTACTCTGATATTGGATGCTTGAGGCGTATGACTGGATACAAATATGGTTTGATATGATTATGCACGATGTTAAGTCAATTCTAGATAGCTAATGTTGACTTAACACTGATAACAGATTGTATTGCCGTAACACTACTCAAGACGCATGACCGAAAACAAAGCAAATCTGAATTGAAGGATTGTGCACCGCTAACCACTAGAACTTTCACATACGAAGGTGGAAGTAAGGGAAAAATCATTGGCAAAGAAGTGCTGAATATAGATAGATCCCCACCCTTGAAGGATGCGCTGTTGTTGGATGGATTCTGTGAAACCCATATAAGCATCAGTCAATTGTGTGATGATGACTTATTGGTAAGGTATGATAAAGATTCTTGTGATGTATCTGATTGTGCAAATTTGTGTGCTTTGACAGGTAAAAGGTTTTAAGACAACTAATTGGTGAGGAATCAGGTGACTTGCTTTCAAACAAAGGTGAACTATTGAGTTGCCAAAAAACAAGAGACTTGGTGAGGAATCAGGTGACTTGCTTTCAAACAAAGGTGAACTATTCAGTTGCCAAAAAACAAGAGACTTGAACACATGCACAACAAAAATCTGGACAAAGTGCTAAAACTTGAAACCGTGAGAGGCATTCCCAACCTCTCGGGTACTGGTAAGTTGGTCTGCCATGATTTCTTCAGAGGTAAGGTGACCAAAGCTTCTCATAATCCAATCCAAGTGGATGAACATGTTACAAGTACCTCTAACTATTTTCCTCTACTTCATATGGACCTCTTAGGTATTATTGAAATAAGTAGAAACAATATGATTGTATGATTCTGAATAATTTTTTTGGATATATGTGATCAAATCTTTCAAAGAAAAATATACCTTTAGAACATTGTATGCTAGTATTGATAACTTACATGGTGCTTCTGATGGTAAAATTTGGCCATATCATGATAGAGAATTAGAGAATAGGTCATTCCTTTGACTTATGCGTGTTTAATAAAAATATACATAAATTCTATATACCCATGACTTCTTATTTTCATGTATTTGAATTTGTTTGCTACATTTTAAAAGATAGAGATTTTTTGAGCAAATATGATCCAAAAAGTGAAGAATGTATCTTTGATGGCTATTCTTTGAACAATACTATTATTAGAATGTTTGATCCAAGATTGAATATTGTTCAAGAATTTGTAAATGTGATTTTTGATGATTTTACAAGTGTTGCAAGTGAGCTAGAGGCTGATCTGCCAAGTTTACTAGATTCAGATGTTGCGCCAACATTGACTCCAGACAGTGTTATTCCAACACCACATGCAGATCCAGAACCTGAACATGAACTTGAACCTGAACCTGAACCTGAAGTTGATGTTATGCAACATCGACTAGTCTTAATGTTGACGCATCATCTGAGCAGTCAAACTTATACAATGACAAGGTTCAAGTTCAAGATGTTTGAAGGGATATAACTGATATGATTCAGAGGAATCATCCTACATCTCAGGTTATGGTTCAAATCATAAATGACATCAAAACATGGATCAAAATTTCTGCGCGTTTCCTCGAAAAGTACCGAAAAATTTCCATTTTTAACTGCACCGGTACGAAATATACATGTAGTTTCCATGATAGTTATAACTATAATTTTACGAATTCTTTGAAACATGCCAAAAAGTTCTCGAAATATTACGAAACGTTTCTAATTTTCAGCTAATCGAAACGTACTCCCGAACCAAAATCTTTATCCATGCATCAAAACATGCAACATGAAAATGGTAAATTATAGAGATATGATAATATTGAGTGTTTGCATGTCAGCCACATGTTCTGATAATTGTTTAGCTCAAAGATTTGTTGATGACATTGTCTTTGTTTCTACTAACAAGGCTACTTTAGACAAGTTTATTGAGGCTTTTGAACAAGATTTCTTCTTGGTGAGAAGATTTGATTTTGAGCAGTCAATATCAAGCAAGACTCAAATGTCTTCTACCTTAATAATTGAAAAAGGTCGCACAAAAGACAATGTTGAAACAACATTGTACAGATCCATGACTAGAAGTTTGCTATATCTATCCGCCACTCGCCCATATATATTATGTACTTGGTTTGTGTTTGTGCTTACGCCAGGTATTACGCTGAACCTAAAGCTTTTCACTTAATTGCTATGAAGCGAATTCTGAAATATATATTTGGTACTGTAGACATAGGCATTTGGTATACACATGATGCAAATACAAACCTTGCTGGTTTTAATATTCTGACTGGGCTGGAGATTTAGATGATAGAAAATCTACATGTGGGGGTTGTTTTTATTTGAGAAATAATATTTTTTCGTGTTATAGCAAAAAACATAACTGTGTGTCACTATCAACTGTTGAATATATTGCAGCTTGCAGCTGTGTTACCCGACTTATATGGCTTAAACACGCATTGCATGATTATGGAATAAATAGTGACACATTGTTAATATTTTGTGATAACCTTAGTGCTATTAGCATATCAAGAAATCTGGTGCATCATTCTAGAACAAATCATATATTTTTTATGTATCATTTCTTGAGAGAACTGGTAGATGACAAAATGATAAACATTGATCACTTAGAGACCAACAATCAGTTAGCTGATTTGTTTAAAATGTCATTACATAGCGAAAAGCTCTTCAATTTGAGGAAGACTCTCGACTTGAATGTTCTGTGATTCAGTGTTGCATTTCGGTATTGTCATAACACCACTGGCTAACACCGTAATCTGTTTGTGGTGTATAAGATTCTGTTAGATTTTCCTGTTTGATTTCTATTTTTTTTTTGTCTTCACGAATGTTTGACATATTTGGTTGTCTGGTTGAAATCTGTGATTTACAAATCATTCTAGTTACCAGATTCACGTCTTTGTATTAAAAAACTAATAAATCTCTTCTGTTTGTCTGATGTTGTTAACCTAACATATGGAGAAGTTGGGGTACACAAAGTTCACTGCTTTGATGTCTATTAAGTTGTGTCTTATTCATATGAAAAGGTTTTACATGGCATGTGGAGAAGTTGGGGTTCATGATGATGACAACTTCAGTGATATCTAGTTGTGCTTATTTACATGTTTCTGTGTTTTTTGCCAAGGGGCACATGATGGTGATCCTTTCTGCTGGGGGTGTTTGGGGTTTCGATTACCTGCACTCAGTAGCATTGACCACTTGGTGCTAAAACCTTGTATGCAGGTTGGTAAACAACTATGCATTAGGAATTGGGGTGTTGGGGTCCTCTATTGCCAACATTCAAGGCCTATGTACTTGCCTGACTTGTTGCTGATAATGTTGTTACTCGGGTGTGTGGAGTCTAGTGCTAGCCTCATTCAGTATTGTCATTATCTTTTTGTTTAAGGAACCTTCAGTTTTGGTTCAGATGAGTTATAAAAATAATAAAGATTTGATGTGATGTAAACTGTTGCTGGTTTGAAAAGTTTTTCACAAGTGTTTACCATCTTCCAATATTGTCATAACATTCTGCATTCACATTTCATTTAGTCCTACATTCATTCATTTTTTTCTTGATGTGTCTATGTCGGTTTGGGCTTAAAGAGGAGAAATAGTTATGTTCTCATGTGATGGCATATATTTTGGGTGATTCAACTGCGGTTTTGTTATGACTTGGAAGTAGATTAACTCCTTTAATTTATTTTATACGCAAAATGTTGGCTTTTCTGTTAACTAACTCTCATTTCTGTGTACATGTATGATATATCTGTGGTACTAACTTGCTAATATGTCTTAAGTTTCAGTCCCTTTCTTTTTCTTTCATCCCCCTTGAATAAGTAAGACCCCGCTCTTTCGAATTCAAATATGTGTTTTCCGATCTAGCTCATGCTTTTAATTGAAAATATCTTGAGGGTAAGCTCAATACCTCTATACTCATAAGAACCAATGTTGATTCAGAACATGTGTCAATGTTGTGCCAACACCAGTCTGTCAGCGTGTTATCCCAACATCCACGTTTAATATTGTGACTTATAAGTATTTGATGAACTGCTCTGGTCACGTGTGGAGTATACATGGTTTCACTTGTTGAATCAACATGCAGGAGTTATGCATGGTTTATTTTAAGAAATCGCCCATTACTTCTTGTCACTTATAATTTTAAATTCTCTATTTTGTTTGTGCCTAACTCTTTCAAACACAAAGAATTTTTGCTTGCAATTGTTTTTGAGATCCATGGCATCTATCTCTGATCTTGATTATGTGGTTCTTGATATGGAGAATCAAGGAGATAACCCAACCCCTGCTCCTGTAGTTCTTTCTCATAGGTACAACACTCGTTCCAAACATTATTGCTGAGGCAAAACAAGTTAAAACTGAGGAACAAAGTGTTATTGATGTTGGTACTTCAAACACAATTGAGGAGACGGTGCTTGAGGAACATTTTGCAGAGAAGAATGATTTGATTGAGGGGGAGAACACTTTAGTTGCTTGAGAGACTAATGTGGGTGATAATGGTGGTTTTGTCGCTGGAGTCTGTAAACTCTTGTGCATGTACATTTTAGTTTCAATGTTAAGACAACATTGATAGATGTCAATGTTATGCCAACATTGAGTTCGATAGTTTGTATTAAGGGGGAGATGTTGATGATGCTGGTTAATTATAAGGTGATAGGAGAATGAGAAAGAGAAGGAGG